>CM072070.1:13924200-15228100 GCA_036785405.1 Coenonympha arcania | reverse complement strand
AACATTTTACATGAAAATGTTTTTGTTGGGATCCACATTTTCCTAAATCAAATCTCATTTTCCGAAAGCTGGCAGGCGTGGTAATCCAGGAAGTTGTCGATTTAATAACTCATATCCGGCGCGACAGGAAGGCGTTCAGGAAGTACAAATATCGTATTTAGCCTTCCTGATTTTATACTAAATGTATTTTCATACGAATGAAGTATTGTTTGGGTGTCGCTTGGAGAATAACTGACAGTTTTTTTTCCTTTAAACTCGCATGGGATGAAATGAACCTGATTTCATCTTCATAATTGCGCCTAAGATTAGGTACTTATTATGTCGTCGTCGTCATCGTTTCAGCCGATGGACGTCCACTGCTGGACATAGGCCTCCTGAAATGACCGCCAAACACCACGATCTTGATCCACCAGGAGCCAGCGACTCCCCGTGACCATCATCCGTCCACCTGGTGTGGGGTCGACTGACACTGCGCTTCCCGGTTCGTGGCTGCCATTCCAGCACCTTGGGTCCCCAACGTCCATCGGTCCTACGAGTTATGTGCCCCGCCCATTGCCACTTGAGTTTTGCGACACGTTGAGCTATGTCGGTTACTGTGGTTCTTTTGCGGATCTCCTCATTTCTGATTTTATCGCGCAAAGAAACTCCTAGCATAGCTCTCTCCATCGCTCGCTGAGTGACCCTGATGAGTGACCATAGTTAGCGACCATGTCTCGGATCCATAAGTTATCACTGGCAACACGCACTGTTCGAAGACTTTGGTCTTCAGGCACTGAGGGATGTCGGATGAGAACACATCGCGGAGTTTCCCGAACGCTGCCCAGCCGAGTTAGATTCGGCGGTTCACCTCTTTCTCGAAATTGGACCTACGTAATTCTATTGTATTATTACTTTTTATGTATATCAATTTAATACGCTGCATTTGGACACTAAACGATACTTCGCTGGTCTTTTGAATAAGTTTGCCATGTAGACACTGTGTACAGACTACGTCATAGAAGGTCGATGACTTCCTTTGTCAGTACGCCTGAAAGTGATGTAAATGGTAGTGCCCTTTGTGTGATTCATAATCAAAACCCTTAGGGCGTCCCGCGACCCCATGTCATAGTGAAAACACATTAACCGATCTATTGTTTAGACTTTGTGTCGACTAGGACTAAAGTCATAGGGCACGCCACGATAGCGGCGGTAAGGCCCGTCATGGAGGATTGGCTGGGGCGCCAGCATGGCGCTCTTACCTTCCGGCTGACGCAGATACTTACTGGACATGGTTGCTTCGGTAAGTATCTGCATCGCATAGGTCGGGAGCAATCGCCCGGTTGCCGCCACTGTGGAAACCGCCCCGAGGACACGGCGCAGCACACACTGGAGGAGTGTCCCGCGTGGGCGCAGCAGCGCCGTGTACTCGAGGCAGCTGTTGGTGGCCTCTCGCTCTCAAACATCGTTCAGGCGATGGTTCAGAGCGAGACAGCGTGGAATGCCGTTGCCAACTTTTGTGAGGAGGTGATGCTTGCAAAGGAGGCGGCGGAGCGCGAGAGGGATCATCAGGTGGCGCATCCCTCTCGCAGGAGACGCACCGGGCGCCGGAGGGTAGATGACCTCCGGCCTCCATGAGTTGCCGGCCTGCGGGTGATGGACGTTAGGGGCCGTCCGTCACTCAAATATAGACAGGCCAGGAGGTGGCGAGCAATACAGGCGCGCCCTTCAGACGGTTCCAGCAGCGGCCAGGCTGCCGACAATGATGGGACTTGCTGCTGAGGTGGCTGGTCGAGACCTGGCGGGAGCGCGGTGAATACGATAGTGAATCCCGTACTCCCGCCAGAAGGTTTGTCGTAGGAACAGACAGTTTTTAGTGGGTGCAAGCCCCACATAACCCCTTCGTTTCCCCTGTCGAAGAGGTATGCGTTAGGCATTTTCTGTCTATAAAAAAAAAAAAGGACTAAAGTCATAATACCTTTCAATTTATGAATTTTCTTTTCTCTAAAAGTGTGTCATTTTAGCCAAGACCTACATACACTTGGCTACTAAAGTTTAATAATGTAACCTCTAAAAGTCTTGAGGCTAAAATTATGGGATATGATAATGGGAGCCATCTATAAAATAGTCAAGTGTACTCGTATTTTAAACCGACTTCAAAAAAAGAAGAAGGTTTACAACTCGTCCGAGTTTTTATTTTAATAAACAAATTTCTAGTGACAACGACTCTTGGAAATAAGTACGTGTATCAGCTTCAATCACCTCACAAGATGTTTTTAAAGACAAAATTGATAGAAGGTACCTACTTACCTAGAATACATTTTTTTAACCCTAGAAAGATAACCATATTTTGCCATACACTAAAGATAACCATACGTCGTTTCGACGCATATATTTGGATGCACATAATATTGCTATATATTTAATAATGTGTATGTTATTGTATTTGTAGCTTTAATATATTCTATTATCTTTATGATAAATAAAAAAGTAATTGATTTTCGTCTACTTTAACTAGCAAAATCTTGAATAACAAAACATGTCCCTTCTAACCCTCAAAAACTTAAACATTGTGGATTCTCTTCACCAGTCCTACAATTGTGTATTAAACTGCTTGTAATCAACTTTTTTTTACTTTTGATAAAATAATTTGACTTAGCTTATACAAATACTTTTGAATTTTAGTCTCAAAGGCACTTAGTGCAAGCGCTCGACTTGTGCTCCACAAGAATTCCAAATTTTGCAGCTATCGCACATTGAATTCGCCAGTCTTCTGATTCCTGAGGGGCAAAAAGCACAAAACCTTCGTTTTATTCGATCTTCATCATCTTTCAAAACTTCAGCTTTGCGTTTTGTCAATATTAATCCAATTTTTTCTTTTATATACGTCGGAAAAGTGGGAAATTGCTACCTTTTTTTCCATCCACAGGGTCATCGAGCTATTGCTCATAAAATCTCTACGTCTATGATGTTTTTCTTTCTTGGATAATATATTATCACAGAAAATAATGTACACGTTTATAATAAATGCTATATTCAGCATACCGTAAGGCGTAAACCATAGCCATGGGCTATCGGTTTGTTTTGCGACTACAAGAAGTAGTTGAGCACATTTGATCAAATGTGTAGACTCTAATTTCCGGGGTTTTATTATTTATGGGTTTTTCTGGTGGTGGTGCACTCACTTCGCAGTCCTCGAAAGCAATTTGAACTTCATCTTCCAAAAGATTACCTCTAAATTCGGTATCAGACCCCTGATGCTCTTGATCACTTTGTTCTTAAAATAATCTATACATTTCTTTATCATATACTCGCGTGCGTGACGGTATTATGTTGTTTTGTAATGGGCCAACAAAAAATAAAAGAAACAGACAAAAAATATGCATGAAATATCCCAATAAACAACAAAATAAAGTTTCACAAAAGTAAAAAAAAACTCACACTAAAGATAACCATACGTCACTTCGACGTACGGTAGGTAGATATTGAAGAAACTGTTGCACTTACGTAAGAGCCGCTGGTGTCTTCTGTAAGTGTCGAGGGTCAGCAGAGTTGGCGGAAAGAGCCAGTGAAATTGCTTGAAATAGTAACGAGTTACATCGATTTTTCGAAATTGACTACGTCGATTCGACGTAGGTTATCTTTCTAGGGTTAAGATCAAATGCCGAGTTTCTTTACCGTACTTCTCGATAGAACGTGAATTTTGTCTGACGTTTCGTAAGTGCCTGTAAGTTAGGCCTATATGGAAGAATAAACATTATGATCTGATATACTTAGTTGATTTTAATTCATTTTTGTTTTTATCGTATCTAGAGGACGATGAGTAGGCGTTATATCATAAAATTCATCGAATCATCGTGGGTGACGACCTGTTATAAATCTATGATAATATTACAAAACTTTTAATCAAACGCCCACACAATATCTTTTAGGTTCCATTTTTTTAAAGCCTGATTTAGACGCCATTCCTGATTCCCGATTTCCATTGTAAAGCAAACACCTTTTTTAATAATTCTTTCAGAAAGCTCGACCCCGCGGGCCTAAAGGTCCCACGACCCCTGAGGGTACACAAAATGGAGGTAAACCTTATAAAGCCCTTAGCTGGTTTTAGATGTATTTCTTGTTGTAATATTTTTTCCATGTTGGTACAATAAATGATTTTTTCTTTTCTTAGCTCGTTACCGTATATTCAATGCGCTAACGGTTTTGCTAGATTTTAATTCTTATTGTTTTCGCGAAATGAAATTCAAGAAATAATGTCACAGGCTGGCAAATGCAGTGCAGTGCGTCATTACATTTGCCATGCATAGTCCTAGGACGCACTGCATCTGACATGCAGCGGGGCGATTTATGTTCATAAAACATGTATTAATTTAATAAAAGGCTCAGAGCCCGGAGTCACAGCGACCAAGAAAAAGGAAGGTTAATGTTGGGCTAATTCACCTAATTGGTCCAATTTACACTGAATTACAACGAGTTTTATAAACATTTATATAAAAATAAATAAGTTAAAACAAGTACAAATGATGATTTTGCTGGGTATTTTTTTTTTTCTTATTTTCTCATTCCATATCATCTTCACTCACAAACAAAAATTAACTGTGTGTTCCCTGAAAAATTACTGTGTAACAATTTTACGGTTTTCCACACTAAATTAAAAGGTAATTATTTCGGAAAACTAATTTGTTATGAACCGCCCACGTCCACCACCACCGCTTTGTAGGTAAATGTATAGGTAGGTATACCACAAACTGTTTACAAAGTAACCTACGCACAAATGATAATATAATTTCATTTCATGGAAAACACGAAACAATTTTTACCGAAGAAGGTAATTGGTAGGTACATATCTGTTTTTATACCAGTGTGGTCAAAGTTTTCAAATCTATGGCAAAAACCATACCTATATTATATGGTTATGGCTATAAACCCGTTGACAACAACCCATCTTCAGCGATGGACCCTTCACATTAGGGGTGAGATGGTTCTTCTTGTCCGTCTTTCTGACCATACAAATGTCCACAGGTTTAAAATTAGGAATCATTCATTTATTTCAGCCTATGCACGATGGACGTCCATTATAGAGATCTCCAATATGCACTAACCTACCCTAAACTCTCTGCCTCACCTGGTAAGGTCTGCCAACGCTGCACTTTTCAGTGCGGAATTACCATTCCAACAGCCTGGGTCCCCTTACTTCCCAACGCTGCCCATTTGCTTGAAAATTATGTAGGAAGTCATGCCTATAAACTGTACCAAGATTATTCGTTCAAAGATTCTTTATTCATTGTCGTCATCGTCGTTTCAGCCGACGGATTGCTGGACATAGGCCTGCTGAAATGACCGTCAAACACCACGAGTTCACGCCGCCTGGTGTCAGCGACTTCCTGCAACTTTCTGTATGTCACGTTCGTCTATCTGGTGGAGGTAGTGTTGCCCAAATGCAAGAACAAGACGAGACTCAGCCAGTCTTGGTCATGTTCTTGCATTTTTGCAAGACCAAGACCAAGACCAAGACCAAGACTGCCTAATTTTAGCAAGACCAAGAACAAGACTGTCAGTGCAAGATTTGAGCAAGAACAAGACTAAGCCTGCGAGACTCTTGCGTCTTGCGCAGTTAACGTGAAATCGCACCCTCTGCCCGCGAACTTCAAATTTTATTTGTTTTTCGCAATTATTTAACAAGACTGATTTTGGGCAACACTAGGTGGAGGGGGCCTGCCGGCTGCCGACACTGTCTATCTGACTATTGACTAATGATGAATGACTAAGGTCATTTAATTATTATGAGACTGCTATGGCATTCTACAAGATCACATTATGTACCTTTACATTACATAAGTACTTTCTCTTCATATCTGGGATGTTTTTAGCATATAGGATTTGTTCAAGTATCATGTAGAACGGCTGTGTAGATACGGCCTCGTGAGATTAAACCACCAGCGCACGTAGTCGCAAGCTGTGCATATCGTAAATTGTCGCTTAATAATTGCGACCCAAAACATGAACGCGTATGTTTTGTGAAGATAATATTATGCGGATACATATATGGCTTGTTTTTACAAGGTTTGTCTGTATTATTAGGGGGGAAATCTCCATCGAGCTGTCTACCTGATGTGGGGAGGTTAGATTATGTGGGATCATTACTCTTGTCAGGCCAGTCTCACTTATTACGTGACCGTCCCGGCTACAAGTAGGGTTCCGGACCTCAATATTTCAGATGGTTGCCGCTCGCGGGCCGAGTTGCACGCGCTAGTTCTGTACGGTCTATTTTACGCGCCGTCTGACTAGGGCAGCCCTAGTACGTCGTAAGAGATAAAGTTAGGCGATAGAAAGAGACCACAACGTTGCGTTTGTTGCGTGTCGATTTTGAGCGCTAGAGTCGCTATTTCTTTAAATCATCGTGCGGAGTGGGCCTTCTGTTGTACTATTTAGTGTTCTGTGCCTCGGTGGACATCCTCATCACACATTTGAAGCCTCCGGGATCTCATACAAATAACATAGCTGACTGATCTATGGGTTTGTCTTTATAATGGCTTCTACCTATATGTTCGAGTATGGATGGTGATACCTATAATATTAATTCTCAGACTGTCTGAATATATCGCTGATAACCAGCAAGTGGTGTATGAATAAATCACTGAGATTTATTAGCAGAGCACGCACGTCGCAAGCTGTGCTTATCACAGTGCTTTGAGCCGCTTCTTCTGTAAATAAATAATTGAAACTTGGTCTATCATCTAACTTCGATAAAACATATTCAGTAAGTACCTAAGTATCGGCCCTACGCAAAGGCACTTCTTATCTTTTTAACCGACTTCAAAAAAAAGGAGGAGGTTCTCAATTCGACGCGTATGTTTTTTTTTCTATGTTTGTTACCTCATAACTTTTGACTGGGCGAATCGATTTTGATGATTCTTTTTTTATTAGAAAGCTGACGCTTCCCATGTGGTCCCATTTTAATTTTATCTAGTTCTGATAATGGTATCCATGAGAAAACCATATAAGTATTAAATTTTCATTAAGTACTTGCGCGACAAATAGATGAATAGCTCAATATCACGCCAACCGATTTCGATGATTATTGTTTTATTTGGATGAATGTACTTCAAGGGTGGTTTGGTGAAAACTTGATTAGGTTCTGATAATGGTATCTATGACAAAATAACGGAACTCTTCAATTCTTAGGAGCAAATTATTGATATTCAGCTGAATCTTTTATAGACTATCCAGATATTTCCCTACCATAACGTCGTTATGGTCAAGTGGTCAAATAACTGCCGTAACCGAATATGATGATGATCAATGGAACGGGCCTCCCTAACGGCTTACAGTGTGGATGCGACCTGTGGCAGAAATTCTAACTAGGTATCTGTAATCAAATTTCAATGCGCTTACGTTCGTTGTTGCATTGCAACATGAGTGTAACATGCGTGACGTCACTAAATGCTGATCCGTTATATGTTTAATTAATAATTACATGTGACCGTCATGTGGTCTATTTAATAATTTGTTGGCGTCCAAATCTGATAAGACTATGCCTTCCAAACTTTTAACTCTACTAAGGGCAACATATATTTGGCCCTTAGCAAAGTTTTTTTTGCCAAGGTCGATTACAGCCCTCTCAAGGGTGGTGCCTTGTAGTTTATGGACTGTAACCGCCCAGCTTAATATTAGAGGCAGCATTCGGCTGCTTGAAACGTAAGTAGTACTAGATGGAGGTATGGGTATGCAACCATCACTATCTTTTAGCCTAAGCCCAATAGATTCATCATCACATTTAACATACACGGCTTCTGGTAGCTCTCCACCCTCTTATTGATCTCTCCTCAAAGCCGGCCATTTGATTTTTTTTATCATGCCCATAGCTCCTAGTCCTTCTGAAACAACGATGTTGCGTCTTAACATCACGCGGGATTCGACGCCAATTTTTATCGATGGCAGAAAACCACCACAGCTATTGACGTCTTTGGGAATTACGTTCTCTGGTGGTGTTCTAACATATGTCGCTACTTCACGACTCATCAACTGCGTTGATTTGGTAGAGCAGCCCGTTCAGCAGGTCTACCCATATTGAAAAAATAGTGAACTTCAGACCACTTAAAATAAAAATAAAAAATTAACAAAAAATATTCTTCTACAACTTTAAAATCAACTTACTATTGCTACTCATCAATATGTAGGTGCGATTTATACCAGTTACCACGCAAGAAGGTAGTTTGTCCCTGACTTTGTGCGTTTCATTTAAACGGCCCTGTCTCACATGAGCAGTACGTTTAGTAGGTCTACCCATATTAAAAAAAAATAGTGAACTTCAAACCACTAAAAATCAAAAAATAAAATAAAAGTTTTACAAAAATAAAAACCGACTTCAAATAAAAAATGGAAAATTCTTTCCAAAAAACCAACTTCAAATGCCACTACACACCAATTCGAAGTCGGGCAATGTTTCGTTCAATCACTAATTGTTCTTCGTATTGTCGATAATTGTCTTCGCACATCAAGTTGTATATTACGAAGGACTATTAGTGATTGAACAAAACATTGCCCGACTTCGAATTGGTGTACATTAAAAATTATTTCATTCTTTGTAGTGGCATTTGAAGTTGGTTTTTTGGAAAGAATTTTCCATTTTTTATTTTAAGTGATAGTTTTTCTACCATTGGATGGTAGAAAAAGATGGTAATCGCGGTAAAAGTATGACGTGCCTACTTATTCTTTGATATTGAATATTGCGACGATATTTTATCTTTGGATTATCAGCGATAAGGACCCCTGGGAAGTAAAGTCAACTCAAACTTCAGGTGATATTAAATCCCGTCGAATTCCGAATTCCACAGTCGTCGACAAATTCCAACATAATTCGCCTTGAAGTGGATCTTTTTGGGGGTAGAAACTCCGCGTGATATTTATAATATAAAAGACGTAGGTACGTACAATTGTTTTTGTTACGAAGACATTGCGCAAACGTAAGCATTTTTTGCTTCGGTTTGAATATTTCATTTTCATACAATCAATAGAATGAAACAACTGCGCAAACGTAGACACTTGTGTCTAAGTAGTTGCTTCCACTTGAAGCTTGGTGCACCTAAGCCCCTTTGCACAGTGCATACGGCTCGCAAGCGTGAGCGTAGCGTAATCCTCCCGTATACGACGAGAGCAGTACGAGCACGAACATTATACGTTCAAACATGTCCGCAGACGAAGCATTATAGCAGCGAATGGTAGGATGCGTAATTGTCGTATTGTTTTGCGTAGCATCATAACGATACGTTTACGCTTACGAGCCGTAAGTGAAGGGCCTAAGCGTGCAAGGGACTATCTTCTTATATCTTCTTTTGGACGCAGGAATCTTCTAGGTACCTACTCCGAGAAGCGTTGACCGACGCTGATTTATTGCGTTTATTTAATTTACCAAATGATAGATATCGTCATTTTACTGTACCGAATTAAAGGTCTGTAGGTATAGAGTCGGCTCCTCATGTACTAGGGATGGACAATGGGTGTGGGAGTTTCCTCTTCCTCGTTACAGAGTGTGCACATGCCTCTTTCCCGGAGCTTGTTTGTTAAATATGCCCAGTCAACATTTTTAATTTTTTCCTCCCCAATGCTATAAGTTACGGTTTCAGAGGATGCTTCCTCTGTAGTCTGTGTAAGTACCTACTTAATGGACTATTTAGATAAGACAAATTTTGTTATATGACATCCTTATTGCTAACAACGAACGATAACCAAAGTCCATATGTACGAGTATATCGGGTAACTATCGCACTTTTCTTAGAATGGATTCTTTGTTCTAGCAGATTTTTTTTATAAGTAAGAGCAAACGAGCGGACCACCTGTGAGTCACCTGATGGAAAGAGATCACCGCCGCCCATGGACATTTGCAGCGCCAGAGGAAACTGCAAATGCGTTGCTTAAGAAATTTGTTTATCCGCTCTTTGAATAACGCCATTTTATAATTTTGGGGGACACTGTTGCTGCTTTGCATGTACGTGGAAAAAAAGATCTGGCATATCGGGTGGTCGTAGATTGCCAGCCATCCAGGTGGAATGGATGGAACAAGTCTATGACTAGATTAGGCTATGTCTAACCTCCCGAAATTTAGCAGAACTTTTAGTATTTTCATAGAAATTACTGCTCGATTTTCCTCTTGTGATCTGTGTAGGTACTCAACATGAGATTCCAAATTTCGTAGCACACGTTTCTATTTGCTTCGAAGCAAACGTGATCTAGTTTCGATGCGGGAGTCAATCGAAACTTGTGCCGGGTACACACTATCTACTACAGAGAGCCAGCCAAGCGAATTCTCTGTGTATTGAATGTGTACCTATCATTATAGGCACTGTCGAACTCTCTGCTCTACGCAAATAATAGTCAGAACTTTAGTACTTGATGAAAGCTTTAAGTATCTTTAAGTAGCTTTAAGTAGCTTGATTTAAGTATCTTTCGTTACCTAAATAGACGTAGGTATACATACATAGGACCCGGCGGATAGCGCGAAATAATGTCGTCTTTTTACTGTTGTCAAAAAATGTTTATTTTGACACCAACAGCGTCAGTTGTAAGCCGACCGCAGTATTGTCTATGGACCGTGGTCCACGCCACAGATCACGATACTTGTTATTTAGTCCGCGAGTTTTCACAGGGACGATTTCCGCCATGTTGCGTCGTATTAGCGGAAACTTAGACGAATATCGCTATTTTTTTCTTGTATGAAAAATTTGACGTAAAATGTTCCGATAGGCTTATCCTAAGTTTCATATCGGTGGTAACCGGGTGCTATTATGCTCTGACTGCATGGTTCGTATCTCAACAAAAAAGAACCGTTATAGGGTCACTTTGTTGTCCGTGTGTCCATCTGTCCGTCACTTACGGCCGTTTTTTCAGAAACGTTGGAAACATGGTTTCAGTTTGAACCATGCTTCCAACAACCTGGATCCAGGATCTGCATCCTTTACCATATGATGAAGACAGGGTAATCTAGACTCTAACACCTCAATTTAGAGCGCAATTTCCATCATATTGTCGCTAGTACAAGAAAAAATGTAATAGTTCGCACTTACCTTCCATCAAGCTTAATGAGGTTAAGCACAAGTCTATCAAAACGTTATATTAATATTATGTAACTAGCTGACCCGGCAAACGTTGTTTTGCCATTAGGGGGGGAAAATTGCTTAAGACCTACGTTAAGTTTAGGAGCGGTTTTGTTACAAAAATTGGCACGAGAATTTTATGTATTAGAGAAAGATGTAACCTTGAACTTTGTAATTTCCAGGTTATTCGAAGAAAACGAGGAGCTGCTCCATCTGTTCGAGGCGTTCCGTGAGCTGCACACCAAGGAAGCCATCGTGAACTCCGCGGAGCTGGCCGAGCACGCCACCAAGGTGATGCACACCCTGGACGAGGGCATCAAGTGCCTGGCCGACATGGACACATTCTTCGCGTACGTCAGACACGTAGGCGGCACCCACCGACAGGTGCCCGGGTTTAAGGCTGAGAACTTCATGGTAAATATCATATGTATATGCTGTAATTATATCAATGTATATACGCTGCCCCAATGCCTAAAGACAAAAGTCTTCGACGCCTGCGTCTTGCCGGTCATGACATACGGAGCAGAAACGTGGACACTCACAGAAGGCCTTGTCCACAAGTTCAAAGTCGCTCAGCGTGCTATGGAGAGGGCTATGTTGGGTATTTCTCTGAAGGATAGAATCCGCAACGAGGACATCCGTAGGAGAACCAAGGAATCGACATAGCCCAACGGATTAGCAAGTTGAAGTGGCAGTGGGCGGGCCATATCTGTCGCAGAACCGACGGCCGTTGGGGCAGACGTGTTCTGGATTGAAAACCGCGTACCAGTAAGCGCAGCGTAGGACGACCTCCTGCCCGCTGGACCAATGGCCAAAAGAAGGTCGCATGGTAATTTTTATATGAATTTGCTGCAATACTATTAACTAGTTACTAGTATAGTATTATATTATCTGTGCTATTAATGAGGGCATCAAGGGCCTGGCCGACATGGACATGTTCTTCGCGTACGTCAGACGTATGAGTATCACATACCAACAGGTTCTTTACGATGAGTATCATACTTCTACTGTTATTTTATGCATACCTTCTTTCTTACCTAGATAAAGACATCAAAGGTCGAGCTGATATGAATACCTAAGTATACCGTGCATGACAGACTGACAGACAATCATCACTGTACCATAACGTCCCAAGGCTGAGCAAATGTCTCAGTTTGGATCGCAACCATACCCTCGGTCTTTTCGAAGTTAAAGGTACTCTTATAACGCACATGGGCTCGTAGGAACAAAATATTACTTGATTACCTCATCCACTGGTGACTTCGACATGATTTTGTATTGTGTATTTGTTTATATGATTAAAATTAAATATAATAACGTGTTCCGCTTTATGCCTACGAGCGGTAAAGAAAGGTTGTGAGGAAACCTGCATGCTTGACAGCCAATGAAAGTACGATTCGAACCTAGGAACTCACTTTATCATAGCATCAGAAAGATTCAAGGACAATTCGATTTTCACCATAAATAAAATCGGTTGAGTATTATTAAACTTAAGAGTAGGTAATTTCTTAATTAATTAAACAGCGGTTTTTTCTATGAATTGAAAGCAATAGAAAGGCTACTGCTTTCATTTAATTGAAAAAACCGCTGTTTTCATTTAAAAACACAACACTAATTACTTAATAAAGGCTTTGAACACACAATTTTTAAATTAACAACAAGCTCTCTTGTGAAACAGGAAAACGTGGGCTCTTTAATTAAGGGGCTCCTTGTAACTCTGCTAGTACGGAGTACCTAACATTGTTCGTAAGTGGAGCTTTTTCACTGTAACCGTCATTTAAAGAAAAAAAAAGATTATCTATTATACCGATATCGGACCGATAATTCAGTACGAGCGAAATAAAGAAGATATCGTCGCATTTTTGCAAGTGAATCTTCCCGACATCGACAGCACAATCGGTCACAGAACACCATAATAAATAGCGACTAGTTCCGACCTACCTTTCTGTCACGTTCGTTATTTTATCCTCTCTCTATCTCTTTGACATCACAGAAGCATTTTTCGGAAATGTAGCCACCATTAAACCACATCTCTCTATCAACATCATCGGCCTTTTTCAAGTCGCTTCAATTCATAAGCTCCTCACGGTTCTATCAGCTATAAGTCGTTAGTCCACCTGGTAGCCTGTTAAACAGCTAGTGTTGCCCAAAATCAGTCTTGGTCTTGCAGTATTGGTCTTGTTCTTGCATTTTTGCAAGACCAAGACCAAGACCAAGACTGCCTAATTTTGGCAAGACCAAGACCAAGACTGGGAGTGCAAGACCAAAACCAAGACCAAGACCAGATGTACTGGCGCAAGACCAAGACCAAGACTGGCTGAGTCTCGTCTTGTTCTTGCATTTGGGCAACACTATAAACAGCCTAGAAAATATGTTTTCAGAAAATCGAGCAGCCTTTCCTGGAAGCAGCTAAGACGACCCTCGGAGATCGTTACACGCCCAATATTGAGAACATCTACAAAATGTCGATACGGTTCATACTGGAGAACCTCGTCAAGGGCTACGAGGAAGAATATGAGTAGACTGGAGAAGAAGAAGAAATATTTCTTTTACATGAGAAATACGGTTCTTTATCTATAGTGATTTGATAAACTCGAAGTTTTAAGTAAACAAAATTAGCAGATTATTGTTATTATGCCTTTGAGATGTTTTACGTTAATTTGAATTAAGTACCTAATAAATAGTTTTTATAAACCTTGAGCATGGGAGACTTTTTGACTAATAGCACAGAATAACATAATAGCTAAAAGGAAGACAAGAACTATTTAACATTAGGTGCATCTTGGTCAATGTGCAGGCAGTTGGTACCTACGCCAGGCCAAGTTATCTAATACTAATGGCCAATACACGTTTAAGTATGTTTTCTATTTTTTTTTCATAGGTATTTTATTCTAAAGCCTAAACTGATAATATCTACATATTTAGGTACCTCAGACCAAAAGTAATTTTGTTTCTTAATTATCTACATTATCTATACTTATAATAAATCTGTAACAGGTCTAATTCTGTACATTAAAGATATTTTGAAAATTTTTTTTCGAGGGCACTCTAAAATCGGTTCTGAACCCAAAACTGTATTTTTTTCATTTTTGTCTGTCTGTCTGTCTTTCTGTATCACGGCCGCGCATCACGCCGAAACTACTGAATGAATTCCAATGAAACTTGGTATGACTTGAGTTCATACTACGAGGAAGGACATAGAATACTTTTTATCCCGAAATTCAGCATGGTTCCCTTAGGAGAGGGGATAAAAGTTAAAATGTATACTGAGTTGTAAATCATTAACGCGTGGTCCGATTTCATTCATTCTTTTTTTGTTAGAAAGGGGATACATCAAAGATTGTTCTGTAAATATTTCAAAGTCATCGGCTTTGTAGTTCAGAAAAAATAGACATAATAAGCCTCAGTATTTGTCCAAATAGCTTGAAACACGGAATATGCAGAAAACTTTGAATGTACGGCTCATCTTAAGCTGGCGTACCCTGTTGTGAAAATTAGACCCTTCCAAAGGAATGCCAAATGATCATTATACACAGTACGGACGTCCAAAATAAGTGATGCTGAAGGGTTATTTTCTATCTATACTTATAATAAATCTGTAACAGGTCAAATTCTGTACATTAAAGATATTTTGAAAATTTTTTTTCGAGGGCACTCTAAAATCGGTTCTGAACCCAAAACTGTATTTTTTTTCATTTTTGTCTGTCTGTCTGTCTGTCTGTCTTTCTGTATCACGGCCGCGCATCACGCCGAAACTACTGAATGAATTCCAATGAAACTTGGTATGACTTGAGTTCATACTACGAGGAAGGACATAGGATACTTTTTATCCCGAAATTCAGCATAGTTCCCTTAGGAGAGGGGATAAAAGTTAAAATGTATACTGAGTTGTAAATCATTAACGCGTGGTTCGATTTCATTCATTCTTTTTTTGTTAGAAAGGGGATACATTAAAGATTGTTCTGTAAATATTTCAAAGTCATCGGTTTTGTAGTTCAGAAAAAATAGGCATAATAACCCTCAGTATTTGTCCAAATAGCTTGAAACACGGAATATGCAGAAAACTTTGATATAAACAAAATAAACAGAATCAAACGAATCGCACATAAAATGAAAGAGCGTAAAAAAATACTCGATCCGAGTCGACGACTTATATGTGGAGAATTATGATTATCGAGTATTTTCAAAATAAAATAAAATTAATAAATTGATTTAATGGCGTTGCTAAGTAAACATTTCATTGCTGTCAAATTTTTTCACGTTTTTTTTTTAATAATTATTATACGTCAGATTTTTCCATAGATTTACTGTAGTGTAAGGTCCGACCTCTTTGGTCTATTTAATTTATTAGCCCAAAGTTTATTTGATATGCAAATAACATAAGATGCGATCAGTCCGATTGTAGGTTTTGGAGAAAATCGAACATTACGTCGATGTATTTGTTCAAGAAAGGGTTAACGCTGAAACAGATTAATAAAGTAGAATCTCTCCATCGTATACAATCGTTAAAAAATGGTCAGAAGAATTGACGCACTGAAGATCAGAGAAGCTAAACATATGGCATTGAAGCAATGCCATATGTTTAACGATTGTATACGATGGAGAGATTCTACTTTATTAATTTGTTTCATTGATACTGGGGGCCGTTGAGATAGCTAAAATCATAGGTATATCATATCAAAAAGCTCGAAATATTATTATATATAATTGTCACAAAGAATTGGTTCTTCGCAGAAAGCTTAATAAATGAGACATAATTAATAAGGCAAAACAACGTTTGCCGGGTCAGCTAGTATATATATAAAAGAAAGTCGTGTTAGTTACACTATTTATAACTCGAGAACAGCTTTACCGATATGGCTGAAAATTGGTGAGGAGGTAGCTTAGAGCCAGGAGACTGCTATAGGATACATTTGATGCCCCTAAAAGCAGAGGAATGATTGCCTTGGCCGATTTAATTTTCCCATACAAATACCTAAGGTCGTACCGCTGTATGGTGGAATCAAACGAATCGCACATCAAATGAAAGAGCGTAAAAAAATACTCGATCCGAGTCGACGACTTATAAGAATTAGGATTATCGAGTATTTTGAAAATAAAAATAAAATTAATAAATTGATTTAATGGCGTTGCTAAGTAAACATTTCATTGCTGTCAATTTTTTTCCATAGATTTACTGTAGTGCTAGGTCCGACCTCTTTGGTCAATTTAATTTATTAGCCCAAAGTTTATTTGATATGCAAATAACGTTATAAGATGTGATCAGTCCGATTGTAGGTTTCGGAGAAAATCGAACATCACGTCGATGTATTTGTTCAAGAAATGGTATACGCTGAAACAGATTAATAAAGTAGGATCTCTCCATCGTAGACAATCGTTAAAAAATGGTGAGAAGAATTGACGCACTGAAGATCAGAGAAGCTAAACATATAGCAATGAAGATGAGCCACAAGCTGGACGGCCGTCAGCTTCGACTACTAAAAATATTTGGGATCGTCGGAGCGTCGGAAATATTTGGGATTTGATACTGGGGGCCGTTGATATAGTTGAAATCATAGGTATATCCTATCAACAAACTCGAAATATTATAATTGTCATAATGAATTGGGTCTTCGCAGAAAGCTTAATAAGTGAGACATAATAATTAATAAGGCAAAACTAAATATTTGGGATTTGATACTGGGGGCCGTTGGGATAGCTGAAATCATAGGTACCTATATCATATCAACAAACTCGAAATATTATAATTGTCATAATGAATTGGGTCTTCGCAGAAAGCTTAATAAGTGAGACATAATTAATAAGGCAAAACAACGTTTGCTGGGTCAGCTAGTCTACTATACATTTTAATTCTTAATCTATTCAAAAACACTTAAAGCAAAATTGTATATTTGTGTGTTGCTTTACTTTGTGTTGTACTTAAGAGTAGTTTATCGTGCCAAGAAATCATCTATACTTGCTAAATAAAAGTAGTATATTACATTTTTACACGAAAATCAATATTTTTGTATAATTTTACCATTTCATGTTAAGATTAATAAAGTGTTATTGAATTATTATTTTGTAATAGTTTAATTTTGCCAACGCTTTGCAACCAGGTTTTCTTCAACTTCCTCATATGAAATGAAAAAAAAAATGAAAAAATGAAAAATCTTTATTTTCACATAGGCCCAATTAATAAGCTCTTATGAAAAGTCAAAACTCTACCGCCAGGTTCGGAAAGCAGGTTTGCACCGAGAAGAACTGGCAAGAAACTCGGCACTTGCTCTTTTAAAAAAAAAAAAAAATGTCATTATATACAATTTCTTAAATAATATCAATATTTAATACATAATTTTTAAGATATCTCGTGAAGAGATGGAAATATATCCCTATCATTCCAACAATTCTTGTCATTAAAAAATTCTTCAATAGTATAGTAACCCCGACTTATTAGATGTTTTTTGACAGTGACTTTAAACCTGTGTAAAGGTAAGTCCAAAACAGACTTCGGGATCATATTGTAGAAGCGTACACTCAACCCCAAAAAGGACTTCTGTACTTTACGTAAACGGTGTGGTACTACAACTAACTTGTGTCCGCCATTTCTAATTGGACGGTTACTTACATCTATAAGTTGCTTATAATTTAAATATTCAAAGGTCTGTACGAAACTTGAGTTCCGACCCCAGGCTACTTACTCAGCAGTACCTAAGTATTTTTTTAATTAGTCATGCAAAATTCCTCTCATTCTGAAAAAAAAAATACTTAGTAATAGTATTATTACCTAATTATGTAAAAGGGGTTAAATTCATGACGACGGATATAGGTTATATTGCGAGGCCTGCTGTGGTTCAATATCAAATATGAGCTCGGAGCAATACACATCGAGATTGAACTGTGATAGCGGCGTCCATATCACGGTAACGATTCACGAAACGCAACGATTGTGAAATGTGAAATGAACAGTGAAATGAACCGTGAAATGAATAAAAACGACATGGCGGTTATATGCCACGGCGGTTATATAAACCACAAAAGACTAAATTCTTATCAAAACATTTTCTGAGACCACTGAAAAATTTATTTAACGACTGTGATTGACATAGAGCGTAAAATTGAGTATATTTCAACGCGATTATGGTCGAGAGTTGTGAAATTAAATTTATTTAGCGCCGATTTTTCCATCTCCAGATAAGCTATCTGAGGAATAAATTAGAAACATATGCCATAGAAAATCTGTCAAAACGTCATATTTGTTGCTTAGTTTAATCTGGCTATTGAAAAATCGGCCCTTAGCGAGATAAATTCGAGCATCGTATTTCGTATGTTGAAGTACATTCAATTTTATTTTATTCAATACCAATTACCAACAGATGTACAGTTAATTTTTCAGTTTTAATTTTTCATTTCATTTCATGAGTCATTTCACTCTTTGTGTCACAGCACGTGAATCGAATCGCCTGGCTGTTCAATAAAGGCGTGCCCGTCGGCGATGAGCGAGCACTCTGCACATACCGCAAACGACGTAATAGATAGCATAGACACATTCTATATTATCCACTTGGTATATAGCTAATGGTAGATAATATGTAGGAAACGACAAATATTACGCGATAAGTTGGTGATACTTAAGTAACTTTTTTAATTCAACACAAGAGATAAGTTGCATTTGGAACTATATTCTGCAATCTCACTTGATGGTAAGTGACGATGCAGCCGAAGATCCTACGTACGATAAGCGAGCATTCGACATATGACAGAGTAACCATAGACATATTCAGCAGTCATAGACATAATTATGACATAATATTCGCGAACGTCACAGAAAGCTTTCGATCGCTCGAATGGAACGAAAATAAAAAAATGTATGAGAATTACACTTATCAGCGCGGAAGTCACGTGATCAACGTAACGATGGAACATGTCAGTCACATAATTTTTTTTGAATTTCGTTCCCTTAGAGCGATCGACTGGTTCCTGCGACGATCGCAAATATGTCTATGGCCACGGGTGCAGGTTAGATACTACATAGCATCATACCTGTAAGTATGCTTGCACGTCCTAATCGCGTATATATACTAACTTCATCATCCAAAAAGTGGGAACTGCAAAGTCTTCTAGAAAAATGGTAAGACGTGAATTTAGAAATCTCGAAATCCCCTAACTGGCACTTCCTGGGATTCGATTCTTGAACCCAGGAACTGAACAAACAACCTACGCCTCAAAACTACTATCGTTTCTGTTACAATTATATAATGACTGGGCATAAGTGATGAATTAAAAACAACAAAATACAAGATTATGGTGAATTGTAATGAAGACTACAATGTTAAAACAATACAAGTAGAGATAGGTTAAATTATATAACTGCATATGCAGAACTTTCCAATTTATCCACAGCTTTCTGAGCTTTAACCATTAAACAGGAGTTGGACGTCAAAATATCCGAACAATAGTAATCCTTAAGTTTCTTCATCCGAATATCTATATTGCTTTTAACTCCGGAGACATCCTTCTTGATCAGGGCAGGGATGTTTTCAGAGAACAGCTTCTGTTGATATTTCCCTAGATAAACAAAATTCGGACTTATCTGCGACATTCTAACGCAAATAGAGTCCGTATCGCTGTAAAACAAGCAGATTTTAGCGTATTCAGCTATAGCTCGTATGATTTTCCAGTCGAATCGAGCTTTGCCTGGAGGTGTTATAGCTGGGTAAGCGTATTGGCTACGGCATTCCATATTCAAGAACGTACCACCGGCTTCAGTGTACGCGCAACCTGGCAAAATGAGCGAGGAGACCTCAGCTCCTTTATCTCCTTGAAAGCCGATGTAAATCACAGTACATTCTTTCGGGGGCTCCCATTTGTAAAATATTTCATCCGCACCCAGAGATATAACGACTTGTGGACTCTCAGACCTCAAAGCGTCTAAACCTCCAGGTTTCCAACCAGCTTCCAATGCTGCAGCAAAGCTTGCTTCTCCAGTCACAACGTTAACCACTACCCAATCTTTCACCTTTGTATCAAGACATTTTGCCAACTGATATGCTTCAGTCATTATTCTAACTGCCCTATTTGTTTGTAAATTATCAATTCCTATGAAAATTAAAGGTCGTTGAGCTCCCTTCATACAATTCGCTGCAGACGGTATATCTTTAACGTATTCGACGTGATAATTGTATTCACATTTAGGTCCGACTGCGTAGATATCACATTCATTGTGGGTATATGCCCTTCTGATACGCGCATTGAGGATCGGTGCTTCGAATCGAGGGTTGGTGCCGATGAGCAAAATTTTATCGGCCATTTCAACATCTTTCATGTTGACATTCAGGGAATACGCAGCCCTGATATCAATTCCTGTGTCTGAGTAAGATAAACCTCGTTCTATGTAAGTATGATCAGAGCCCATAATGTTGAGTAAGTCCTTAGCAGCCACAAGAGTTTCAGCATTACAGTATGGTCCAGCTATGGCCATCAACTTGGGTGGACAAGTGCATCTAAGCATCTTTGAAGCTTTTTCCAAAGCGTAATGCCATTCTATTGGACATAACTTATCTTCGTGTCTGTACAATGGAGTTACGAGTCGTTGCATCTCAAGGGCATCGAAAGACCAGCGTCCTTTGTCAGAGATCCATTCCTGATTGACCTCGTCATTTTCTCGAGGCAAAATACGCAAAAGTCTATTAAATCTATGGTTCAAAGATATATTAGTTCCAGTAGCATCAGTGCAGTCGATCGAATCGGTTCTTTTAAGCTCCCATGGTCTCGCTTTGAACAGGTACGGTTTGTTGGTCAAAGCTCCAACTGGGCATAAGTCAATAATGTTCCCAGACAATTCGGAGAGAAAGAATTTATCTATATAAGTTCCCACAAGCATATCGCCACCACGGCCAGTCGAACCTAGCACATCCATTCCACATACTTGTGAAGCGAATCTTATACACCGGGTACAATGAATGCATCTAGTCATGTCTGTTCTAATAAACGGTCCAAGATTCTTGCTCTCCACAGCTCTTTTGCCTTGAAAATGTATGTCAGTAAATCTAGTGCGGTCATTTCCGAACCTCATAGATAGATCTTGTAAGTCACATTCGCCTCCTTGATCGCATATCGGACAATCGAGTGGATGGTCCGCAAGAATAAACTCCAAGACACTTTCCTGCGCTTTGAACGTCATTATTGAGTTAGTACGGATTTTCATGTTCTTTGAAACGGGTAAAGCGCAAGCGATTTGGGGTTTCCACATCCCCTCTATCTCTACGAGGCACATTCTGCAGTTGCCTGCTATGGATAACCTTTCGTGGTAACAAAAGGAGGGGACTGTGACCCCCTCTCGTCGCAAAGCTTGTAAGACCGTGAAGTAACTCGGCACTGTTATCATCTTACCGTTTATAAACACGATCGTTTCGCTTCCCTGGTGCCGCCTTTGGGTTTTGTGAATAGCTCTACATTTTAAAAGCTTTGTTAAATATCTAAGCATTATTTCTTGGCTTTTGTTCCTTGGAGACTCAATGTTCTGTTAATCCTTTCGTCCCCTAGTGCCAAGAAATGACACTGATTTGACATCTAAACTGCTATAACGATGAAAAAAAATGTAAATTGTCGATATTCAAAAAGTTTTTGTGAATTTTTAAAGATATTTATAAGTATACCAAAGAAACATAATAATATGTCGTGAGGTTGCTTTAATGTTCTCAAAGTGTAAGGAAACTGTCAACCCGCACTTGACCAGCGTTGCTACGGCTAAACCGATGAACACAATAAAACAAATTGATCGAGAAAGACAAGCGACTGTGCGACCTACCTACTTACTTAAATGTCGTTTGTCCACGAGAAAATGGACAGTCATAAATAATATCACTAGGATATACGAGTACTTATGTAATTCTATTAGTTACTTACCTAGTTGCACGACGGGAATTGTAAACGAGTGGAAGCGACCTAATAAAATTCACCGCCTCGTGAAAAAGTCCAGGCGGTTTTATTAAATTTGTGACTCTACGTGTATCAATTTTGTACACTCACGCCTCTGTGTTACCACTTGCTCACTTCTCGATGATTATCAACTCGATTGAAAATTAAAGCTACACAAAGCGTGACTAGGATCAATCATCAATCTAGGGTTAAGTTCTTTTGCAAGTTCCACTCCACCGATTAAGTTGACTGCTGAACTTTAACATTCTCGATAAACTCCACTTCTGAAGACAAACATCATCATCTTATCAGGGTGCGGACTGTTAGGCATAGGTTTTCCCAAGCAAGCGCCACCATATCAGCAGCTCTAGCAATAGCCAGTCCAAGGCTCCGACTGAAAATCAGCGCTGTGTGCTCCCATGCTTATAATATGGGGCACGCAGCACCATGCTGAGTTGGGGCCTTTTACCGGGTTGTGCCACATGCCGACCAGATGGACTGACGACATTAAAAGAGTCGCGGGAAAGCGCTGGATACAAATGGCAATGATAAAGCATTACAGGAGGCCTTTGTCCAGCAGTGGACGTCCGTCGGCTGAAACGAACGAACTTATATAGTTTTTCCATTTCATATATCAGGTCGCAATGTCATATGGGCTATGGCTATTAGAGCTCCCTGAACTCTGTCGCCACGCTGGCCATAGTTCAGTCCGACGAGCTGTAGTAAGCCCCATATTTACGTATGCTTCTACCCCGTCTCCACTCCAGGACTTTACATCTCCGATGGCGATCGCTCCTAAGACAAGTGTGATCCTGCCCACTGCCACTTCAGTAGCCTAGGTTTGGGCTGTGATGTACAGGGAGCTATGATATTCGGGACGTCAAAGTGCATGCTTTCGCCATTCTTTGGTGCCCCATCTGGGGTATTCTGACTGCCTCTCAGTCAGCGAGTCCCACATACCCGGCCGGAGACTGCGCGGTTTTGATCCGCTCAGTCTCCGGACGGGATGCGTAAAC
This sequence comes from Coenonympha arcania, assembly GCA_036785405.1. Classification (NCBI taxonomy): domain Eukaryota; kingdom Metazoa; phylum Arthropoda; class Insecta; order Lepidoptera; family Nymphalidae; genus Coenonympha; species Coenonympha arcania. The sequence goes on along the minus strand of CM072070.1, from coordinate 15,205,113 downwards.
GCATCTCCCAGCGACAAAAAAAAAAGGGTCCTATGATATACCTTACCTTACCGTACGTTAAACCAGCTTCTTTCAAACAAGGCAACTAAATGCCGTCGCTAACAACAAAAAGCATATTAATTTAGGCTAGCTTTTAACAAGATGAGAAATGTAAGTAAAACAAATTGACGTGGTTGAGGCGATTGTCTAAAAATGCGGTGCCTGTATAAATATAAGTAAGTTTTCATTCTTCTTAAAATGAAACAATGGCCATAAGCCCTTTGAGATCACAAATTAATACTTTAAAACCACAGAGAATAAAATATCTACTCCACAAAAGATTACCTACGCCTGCGAAGAGTTAAAAATCCTCTCGGGAAAATTTAATGACTTGACCTAAAATTCGTGGTAACGCTTTTCCCTATGGGTTTAGATATATGTATATACACTTGTCGCTGTATATTATTTAATATTCCACGCACGCCGCCCTTTCAGGAGGACAGAAAAGCGATTTACCGCTTAGAACAAAATATTATCAGTTGTTGCTATACAGATATTTGTATTCTGAATAAATTAAATAAGCCTTTGAAGATTGTTGGGCTTTATGATGTTTTATTTAAATTGACAATAATTATAACAAAACACAAAACTAGGAAATAGCTAATAGATATTTATTCAACAATAAAGATAATATATATTCAGGGGATGTGTGTTAATTTTCATCACTTCTACGACGACGATTTGCTAAAACAAACTTGTATACTAAACCAGCGGCCAAACCTCCTAGCATTGGTCCAAGCCAGTACACCCAATGTGTGGTCCAAATATTCATGACCACCGCCGGTCCCAAGGATCGCACCGGGTTCAACGATCCAGTATACAAATATGCGGAGATTTGACAAGCCGTCACACTCAAACCGATCGCCAATGGTCCAGAACCGAGGCCTCTCTCAGATCTTTTCGTATCCAAAACACTTAAAACCACCGAGACTAAAATAAACGTCATGACAAATTCCAGGCCGAAAACTTGGTCAGCTCGCAAATCTTTATCAGGTACAGTTGCTCCTAAATCTTGTCTGGAACTGCTGTCTGTGACTGCATAAGCCACCAATGACCCAAGTAGGCTGCCAAGTATTTGGGCGATGATGTAGAGTAATGATTTAATTAACTTGATATGTCCACGAGCAAATACACCAATAGTTACCGCTGGGTTAATATGCCCTCCTGATATTTGGCCAATTATTTGAATAACAGATGCAATGAGCAGACCATTGGCCAAGGCTATCGCTTCAACGCTGGGTTCACCGTTTGTTCCAGCAAGCAAACATATGGACAGATACAGGAATGTCCCCAAGAATTCAGCAAAGATTTGTTTCAGTGTAGTTTTGTAGTCTTTAATTTCTTCTTCACCGAAAATCGACATTTTTGTTTTGTTTGTTGTTTCGGACGACTAGTTAAAACCAAATGGTTTAAATATATCGAGTTGGTCATGAAATGGACTGCCAAATGAATAAACATGTATTTTTTTTTCCAATCCAAGATAGATTTGTAACCAATACAAAAGCAGGTCTAAGTTAGGTGCTTTACCTAATTAGATACTTGTCTCTTCTTTTACTCTGGAGTAAAAGAAGCATTTTATCATCTCATTGGCAAGCAACATAGATGCTGGAAGGTAAGGAACTGGTTCCAAATTTAAAATTTGTACTATTTTTTTGTACCTATTCAAGATTTAGAAGCTTGAAGTTTGAAAACGGAACGTGGTCGAAAGTAACTCGTAAAAAACGTAAAAGCTGAAATGAAAAATAGAAGTAATGAGAATAAATTTACAAAATTATAATATTATCTATCTACTTATGGCCCGGGTAGAATACAGAAGTGCAAAACATAAACATGAAACAAAGTGGTAACTCGGAGGTAAACTAAAAGTTTGGCAACAAAAATAGATCTGACGAAGGTACGGACCGCGGTCGACTGACCTCAGGCCTGGGGTGGCTCGGGGGAAGATTGATGGGGCCCACATCTGCCGCACGCACCCCGCACAAAGATTATGACGACCACATGCGGCCAAGGATGAATCTTGAATGATTCATTTATCATTTCTTAAACCACGAGACATCCTTTAAACTCCTAACCGCGCCTAATTTGTATCAGAATTAATATATTTACATACTTAGGTACAAAATAGTTTAAAAAAATCAGCGGTGTCCTATGATTTTATGATCTACTAGCTCTTTGGACCTCATCCCTGGTTCGCCAGGGTGATTTCCTGGGAATAAAAAATAAATATTTCCTTATCCCTTGACTACATCATTAACGAAACTTTTTCTTTAATTTTCTAGTTTTCCAAGACCAAAGCATGCGATGGGTGTGCAAGTGAAATTAAATTTTTGTTCGTTCGTTCGTTCGTTTCTGCCGACGGACGTCCACTGCTGGACAAAGGCCTTCTGCAATGATTTCCAGCCCGCACGGTCCTGCGCCACTTGTATCCAGCGCCTTCCCGCGACTCTTTTAATGTCGTCAGTCCATCTAATCGGAAGTCTGCCAACAGTGCGCTTTCCCATGCGTGGTCGCATTCCAGCACTTTGGGTCCCCAACGTCCGTAGGTTCTACGAGCTATGTGCCCCGCAAGTTGCCACTTAAATTATTTTTTGTGTAGATTTTCGCAATTAGTAAGCTAATAATACATAATAACCTAGTTTACCCAATGATGAAGCTAAATTATGATGAAATTATTCCTTCATCATATTTTTATTCATTCAAATAAAGTAGGTAGGTAGGTACTTAGATATTAAATACGGCTTTGGTCGCATGCGTAGTTTACTCAGTCTGCTTCGTAAGATATCATAAGTAGGAACATAATTTAGGCTTGTCCTTGGCTTAAGTTAGTAAACCACTCTCATTATTTGTCTAGACCCAGACAGTCTTGTCTGGACAATAAAATATTGGCAGTGTTCTAGAGTGGATATTTGTACCTATTGGAATGGATACCTACTGCGTAACATGGTAGATGGTTTGACTGATGACCATATATGGTCCATGGAAGTGGGAACTGAGTTACAGGAATATCAGTCAAGTAAAGCATCGGAAAATGCAGTTGGCAGAGCCTCAACCAAGTGGACGGATGACATCAAAAGAGTTGCGGGGAGTCGCTAATGACTGCAGGGGGTGCGAAAAAGTGGTGTTTGGCGATCATTAATTCCTATCTAAGTATGTCAAGCAATGGACGCAATCTCGTATCATAAGGATCAGACATTCTATCCAAATCGCAGTTAATTTTTTGTGCTAATTTGAAGCGTCCCCGTCGAAGGTCCACGGTACTAAATTGACATTTGTTGCTAGTGACCGTCGTTTTGAATGTCATTTTATTTTAGTTCCATAGACGCTCACGCCAGGTTACGCGATAACAGCGCCAAAATAGCAAAAATCAAGTGTCTTTGACAGTCTGTGATCCAGCGTACTAGTTTAATAGAAATCAGTGAATAGACGTTTATCGGCGACTTGTTAGTACACGATCGCAGAAGCTTTGCCGATGACTTCCCCTCCTACTTCATACTACCGCAACCCGCACTCGCCAGTTATCAAAAGAATGCGGGCGGCAATAGAATGAAGTGGGAGGGCTAGTCATTGGCAAAGTTTCTGCGAACGGATTATTATTTTTAACGCCATCTCTTACATCACAGAGTAAAACTGAATATAGAGATACCGGAGTCTGAATCACACAACATTCACAAGAAGTTCCATTGTATTACAATGTTTACCAACTTGGCTATTTGTCGACAAGCTATGAACAACGAAATAGCCTACTATCTATTACGATCTATGGAAATAGCAGAAAGCAGAAAGGTTTCACAGGAAGTAGCAACTGAATATTTTTGAAAGTTACAAAAGAACAGCACTAGATGTCGCTGAAAAATGTCAAACAAAAAGTATCAGGCTATTTTTTAAACTATGTTGATTACTATTTAATGTGTTATAATAATTATTAAAATATTTTTTTACTAATCTAAATATATTAGTTCACTTGCTCGTTAATTTACACGTCAAGGGCGAAGGTTATTGAAAATGGGCCTTAAATTCATTGACGTCATCACGTCAACAGTGACGTATTTCAGTTTTCAAGTTTTCAGTTGACATTTGTGATTTGATCAGAGTTTCAGTTTTTCTGTTTTCAGTGTTTTCCCTAGCTGTTCTCAGTTGATTTTGTCCAAAATAAATCAATAAACATGACTGTACTTTGAGTAAGAGAGTAATATAGTGTTGCTTACAATAAAACAGTTCCTTACTCTGTTTATTACTGTGATAATTTGGTGGTAACTGGTAATGGACGCGACCTTGTGTGATGAATATGGAGAGGGTGAGATTCCGATATGGCAGGAGCCGAGATGCGAGCCTCTGGGAGCGCCCAAAGAAACACTATGTGATGAAATACCTCCAGAACAAGTCTCCGGGGACAGGATACACGCGCTGGAAGAGGAGCAAGAAATATTGTCCTCATCTGTGTTTTCTTTGACATCGCATTTAGCACAAGTAGAGTTTCGTTTGCGACAGATTCTGAAGGCGCCGCCTGAGGAGAAGGATGCTATGCTTCAAGCGCTGGAGGAGTTTACTTCCCGAGGAGTGGATTCTAGGGGAGTCCCGCAAGGGAGCGACGAGGAACCATCGTGCGCTGAATGCGCTGAGTTAGAAAGGAAGATACGAAGTCAGAGAGCTAGGCAGTTGCATTTCATTGAACGGTTAAAAACCCAGCTGAAAGAGCTGGAACGCTTTGCAGCGGGTACATCCTCTGATGATGACAGCAAACACAGAACACTCATCGACCATTTGAAGCACGAAATAGATCGTAGTCTAGAGGAAGGGTGCCACCAACCCCTTACTACAGACGAATTACGGCATCAAATTGACTGTGCAGTCAAACAGTATGCCGAAAGACAGCTCTCTAAAGAAGAAATCATAAGCAAACTCCAAACTCATATCGATGACATGCAGAAATTCATCAAACTAATGAAAAACGAAGACATCAACAGTAACATAAAAACCAAGCCTCCGGAACCCAAGAAAGTTGGAAAATCTGAATCATTTGAGAAAAACTTCAATCGCAACAAAGTTAACGATGAACTAAAAGCTGAGACCATTAATTTGATGAGAAAAGCCTCAACCTTAATTCAGATATTCACAGTGTCTCAGTTTGGTTGCTCTCCCAACCAGAGCAAAAAGTTTGATAGGAAATCGTCCACTATTGTCACACATTGGGGGAACCTGCGAGCTAAACTAGAAATGTCGATAGATGCTGTACTTCATATGGTATCAAGAGAAAGATCCCATATCCCTGATAGCTATGACAGTGAGTCAGAAGAAGGGGGTATCGTTATTAATGATGCCCCTTTAACGACAGCAGTGCGGAGACATCTAGCTATAAACTTGAGGGATTTACTCCAACACGGACTTGTGGGCCCTGAATCAACATCCCTAGTACCTATGATTGGCTGCTTTCCCGTTAGAAGGTCTTCTACATCCCGTTCATTACACATATGGGAGTTAATCTTACGTTATTATGAACTTAACGATGGAGACCAGTTCAATTCTACTCCAGCACGGAAGTTGAGTCAAAGTTTTAACTTAGACATAGTTGGCGGCACAGCGATTACCAATAAGCAGAGTTTGTTAAGTGCTATTGGTAGTATTTTAGCTTCACACGCTCCATATAAAAGGAGCTATGATGCACATTTCAAAGCTTTTGTATGCGCTGCATTGAATGCACATAAACTTGTTATTTGGTTCAATATAATGCTTAAATCTAGGTCTTTGATAGACTCGCATTATTCTTCTACAAGTTATGTTGTAAACACTGGCTTTCAAGACGCTTTGCAGAGCTTGGATCGTTTGACACCTTACAACTTTGATTTGCCCGTCGATCTAGCGGTGAAGCAATTTCAGAATATCAAAGATGTATTTATGTAGTTTAAGAGTACACTTTTATACATAATCAATGAAATGCCTTCCACTGTAGCTATGCATTTATGATAGTATTAAGATGTTCTAATCTTTCAGCCATGGTAGTAGAAAAATATTGCAAGAATTATTATGACTAAATGAGGGACACCATAAGGGCACCTTTTATAGTGGGACTGTTATGTGGTCTGTCATGAAAAGTTGGCCAGGGTTTGCCGATGTTTCACGTGAACGATTACTAGGGTGAAAGTGAAGAATTAGTGCTCCTGTGTTAGGAACACATCGCACTGCTATAAATGAAGAAACTGACTGACTGACTGGTGACTGACTGACATATCAACTTACAGCCGTAGCATAGTGTTAGTTTTGTGTGTTGGATGTTGCTAGATAGGTGTTACTTATGTGGAGATTCATAAGTCCTTAACTGCAAAGATTTTATAGGTTTAATCATTAGCTGTTGCCAGCAACTTTAATAAATGGATTTCAGATTTTTTAAAGCTTTTCAAGTCTGGCTACCATATACCTACTGAGATTGGCTACCATGGCTGTACCAGTTTAGGATTAGTAGTAAGATGGTATATGACATAAGATAACTGATCTTGTCCAAATATTTCACAAAATGATTTTTTTGTTAACATCAAACCATTGTGATGTCCTATGTACAATTAGAAATTAGTCAGGTTTGAAATTCAAATTTTACCTAATTGTACTACTGAAGTTAAAAACTACAAAATTATCTATTTCTGCTTAAAATGACTGTAACCTGCTATTCTACTTCAGTAATTAGGGTTCCGTACCAAAATGGTAAAATGGAACCCTTATGGTGCGACTTTCTCCATCTGTCTGTCTGTCCATCTGTCTGTCCGTCACACTCGATTATTTCAGTAACTACCGGAGCTATTGATATGAAATTTGGAATAGTTGTGTATATTAGTGGCCCAATGACACTGGAATAAAAAAAAATGGAAATTATTTTTGTTCTTATTTAAAAAGGGGGGAAAATCGGAGGGTTGAAATTTAAAAGTGAGATAACTGTACCTACTGTGTGGGGTATCATATGAAAGGGTTTACTTTGTACATTCTAAAACCGATTTTTAATTATTTTTAATCATGATAGTTTTTGATTTATCGGGGAAAATGTCTAAAAAAATACCGTTCCCCACGCCTTATCTCCGGAGTATACCAATCGAAAAATCTCAAATAATTATGGTCAATAGGAATTTACGTATATTTTACAGGAAAACTATAGCCAATGCTCTAACTAGCATAGGTAATTAAAACGCGAGTTCTTCTAAGTACTCGTCAAATAAACATATTGGTTTTTGCCTGATTGTTTTGCTTCAGTACTTCTTGAGTACGGAACCCTCGGTGCGCGAGTCCGACTCGCACTTGGCCGGTTTTTTTTACTGCAATAGACAGATGCCTTCTTCTATAATAATTATACAAAGGGTTGGTTTTCTTTTTAATTGTATAATAAAAAAGATATGTAGTTACTTTCAATATTATCTCGGTTCTGATTACTGTACTTAATTAGCATCGTTATTCTGTGGTTTAGAACTGAATAATTGTACTTATTTACCAAAGATTTACATTGTATTTGTAGCATATTTAACTTGTTAATTTATTAGCTTATTAGGTTTCAATATCATTAGTTCAATTAGATCTGTGATTATACATTAATCATACTACGCTTATGTGTTTAACTTCAATCTAATTATGGTAAACATAAAAATTAAACATCCAAATATGTAATTTAACAATTTATTTATTTAATAATTAAAAAATACATTATGTAAATATACATTCCAAAAAATTACATAGGTAACTGATAAATAACTTACATTCCTTGCCATATGTACCTATTATAATGTTTTGTTGTTTATTTTAAATCAATACCAAAGAAGTACATACCAAATCTGTATTATTTAATAAGAGAAATATATTGTATGTAGTTGAAGCAAAATAAACTATGGTTTTATTCTTTTACTATTATTGAACAAACTAATAGAACATTATATTTAGAATTTTCAAAAACTTGTATTTAACTAGCAATGTATGTATGTATTTTATTTTAGACACACGTTCAGTTTGGATGACAATGCATGGTTAACAGTGTGACGTCATTCTAAATCCAATATGGCGGAACACACAAGATGGCAGACTAGTTATTGAAGAAAAGATAACAAACGTATGTAAATATTGGCCAATCCCCATTGAAGCACTGAGTCACAGAGGAGACACGGTAGTGACTTTTATGGGATTAAATTTTTGTGGTTTAAAAATAATCTTGAGTGAAATCTGAACAATAAGAAAAATGCAAAAACAAAGACAATGTTTATACAGACAAAGATTCTCCCATAGAACTGGGATACTTAACAATTTCAATCAAATAAATAAACATTACATAACATACTTTATTATTATCCTATTTAAGTAATACACACGAGACAGGGTACCAATCACCCTCTTAATAATAACTCTTAGCACCATAGCTATGTAGAAGAATTTAAATGAATCGAAGTAAATTTCTTCCTTTCATTAAAATTTTTTAATTTGAATTTTGTTAATGATTGTTCTGCTAATGTAAGGTGGCGGGAATCGGGTACGTACCCTTCGCTACTAATACAGGGTACCAGAAATGTTCATAACAAAATTGTTTTTTTTTTTTTTTTTTTTTTTTAATTAAATATATACGGGACATTTTACACATCGCAATCTAGCCCCAAAGTTAGCGATAGCTTGTGTTATGGGTACTAGATAACTGATAAGTACATACATACTAATATACATAAATATAATATATTGAAAAACACCCAGACACTGGAAAACATTCATGCTCATCACACAAATATTTACCAGTAGTGGGAATCGAACCCACGACCTCCGGCGCAGACGGCAGGTACCACTCCGCCATTCGGTCGTCGAATGGAGAAATATTGCAGAAAGTTCACCCTATGTAACCAGTAGCTATGGCATTAAGAGTCGCTGACACGTCAAACGTCATGTTTAATGTAATGGTCGTCGCCCACTAGTCGGTCTACTTGGGTCCCAGCATGTCCTCTGGTTTGACCCACTGGTCGAACTGCTCCGCGGTGAGGATGCCTAGCTTGATCGCCGTGTCCTTTAGAGTGCCGCCCTCCTTGTGGGCTGTCTTCGCGATCTGGGCCGCCTGCAAGAATATTTAATAAGTAAATCTAGGTAAGTTTGTGAGTTGTTGCGAATGGGTTGCGTGAAAAAGGTTGTTAATCCGTACAACAAAACTTCCTCTCATCAAGCTCTGATGAATGAACGAAGATTTGTGCTGTACCGACTCCACATAATGTGGCAAAACGGCGGAGAAGATCTTACTCCATTGCTGGACAAAGGCCTCCTACAATGATTTTCAATGCGGTCCTGCGCCACTTGTATCCAGCGACTTCCCGCGACGCACTCAAACATTATTTTTGTTTTAACATTTATTAGTAGTTACTGTATTTTTTTGCTGTTAGGTTAAACAGGAGGAGGGCGCTAATAACTGTAACACAGTTTCTAACTACAACAGTAATTAATAGCGTTCCATAGTTTGTAAGAAACCATTGTTTATGAAAGTTAATAAGAAAGTTTCATTAAGTCCATCTAGTCAGGAAGTCTATCAACACTAAGCTTCCCCGGGCGGGATCGTCATTCCAGCAATTTGGCAGCATTCCGAAATTCCCAACGAACAACGGTTCTACGACCTTTGTGCCCCTCCGCGATACGTTGAACTATGTCTAAGTAGTTCGTCTACGGATGTCTTCTCATTTTTGATTACAAAGAGATACTCCGAGCATAGCTCACTTCATCGTCCGCTGAATGACATTGAGCCTTTTTTTGACCATGACCTTTCTACCATAGAACGGCAAGGCATCGTAAAGGCTTCCACCCATACATAGTCGCAGTACCAAAGACGCGTACGAAGCGGTTTGATTCCTCGTTCCTGATACGCACTGCAAAGGCCTGGAATACCCTCCCAGGCAGTGTCTTTCCTGCCACTTACAACCCGGGTGCCTTCAAATCAAGAGTGAATAGGCATCTTCTAGGCAAGCGCGTTCCACCTTAGACTGTATCATCACTTTCCATCAGGTGTGATCACAGTAAAGCGCTAGTCTATATATCTAATATATAAAATTCGCGTTCCACCTTAGACTGTATCATCACTTTCCATCAGGTGTGATCACAGTAAAGCGCTAGTCTATATATCTAATATATAAAATTCGCGTTCCACCTTAGACTGTATCATCACTTTCCATCAGGTGTGATCACAGTAAAGCGCTAGCCTATATCTAATATATAAAATTCTCTTGCTTTTCTTTGTTACCAAACTCCTCCGAGACGGCTGGACCGATCGTTATGAAATTTTCAGGGTATGATCTCTGGGTCCGGGAGCGGGTTGTTATCTATATTTTATTCTACTCATGGCAAAACAACGTTGGCCGGGTCAGCTAGTAGTATATAAAAAAAAATGACTCGAATCCGTATGCCGAAGGAAGGGTCAAGACTTACCTTATCGTAGCCGATGTGTGGATTGAGCGCTGTGACCAGCATCAGCGACTCGCGCATGATCTTGCTGATCTGTTTCTCGTTGGCCTTGATGCCGACCGCGCAGTTCTTGTTGAACGACTGGCAGCCGTCACCTGGAAGTACAAGGTTCGAAATTGATGACATTGGTAACGATTCTGGTCAAGGTCTCTAAATTAGGTGTGTTTAAAAACTTACTAACTTCCACTCTGGTATGGAAAAGGATAGCACTAGTGTTCAGAAATAGTTTTATCCCTTTCCAATCATAGTTTAGTAAAAGAGACAGATAAAATCAACAGAACCGATTCTCTAAAACACAATCCAGTGTAAAATGAAATGACTCGTCATAAGAGCCTCTAGTACGCTGGGCCGACATGAAATTAAGAATTTTCTATTCTATTCTATTCATTTTCATAAGCAACAGCCATGAAATATTGATATAACACCCATACCCATACACACCATATGATTTGAAAATTATGATGAGGTTTTTGTAGATGACACGTTGCCCATCACTTTTTATGACATGATAGTTTATCCAGGAAACACTAAATATTAAATATATACAGTATACTTCAGATTGATCGCATTCCTTTTATAGGCATGGGCTTGAACACGCTGAGACTGAAGTGGGCGTTGCTACCTCCGACAGTACACGTCCCGCCCATCACTATACTGGCGATTATCGTGGGCGCTGACTACCTAGTTAACAAACCACACTCACTGTTGATGGGCTTGAACCCATTGAGTTCAAAATGGCCGTTGCAGCCTCTAACACCACATGGTTGCCCATCACTCGAGCGGCGGCGATCGTGGGCGCTTACAAAGGTGTTAACAAACAACAATTACCGATAAGCCTGATGGATCGCAGCACGTTGGCCACCATCATGGGTTTGAACACGTTGAGCTCGAAGTGGCCGTTGCTGCGTCTAACACCACATGGGTGCCCATCACTTGAGCGGCGTCGATCGTGGGCGCTTACAAAGGCGTTAACAAACAACATTTACCGATAAGCCTGATGGATCGCAGCACGTTGGCCACCATCATGGGTTTGAACACGTTGAGCTCGAAGTGGCCGTTGCTGCGTCTAACACCACATGGGTGCCCATCACTTGAGCGGCGTCGATCGTGGGCGCTTACAAAGGCGTTAACAAACAACATTTACCGATAAGCCTGATGGATCGCAGCACGTTGGCCACCATCATGGGTTTGAACACGTTGAGCTCGAAGTGGCCGTTGCTGCCACCGATAGTGCACGCCACGTGGTTGCCCATCACTTGAGCGGCGATCATCGTGAGCGATTCGCACTGGGTGGGGTTCACTTTGCCTGAAAATATGTGAAATACAAAATTAAATTGACGCGGTAAAATATTTTCTTGGAAATGGATTGTTTGGCAGATTCGAATTGAATAAAATTTGGTAATTCGGTTTATTATTTCCTCGTATTCCCTGAAAATTCAAGCTTTCCAGCTTTATCCACAACGAAGCTCCTGGGATCAAGAAAAGGATAGCACGGCTGATATTTTCGACTACAGACGTGGCAGTACATCAAACTTTACTTTTTTAACACGTTTGCTCAAATAGTGGACTTTTCCATGTATGTTTAGCGTGCGCAAAGTACTTCTTTTCCGCACTAGTACTTTTTGTTTTCCTTCTGCATGGAGGTTTTAATCAGAAAGTTTGTAGTACAAAATGCTATTAATACTTGAATTCAAGGACGTAACTCTATAAATTGTTAAATCTGAAATAAAAATATAATTTTCAACAAAGTTTCATTGTTATTTGTTTCAGATTTATTTTTTTGTAAAATATTAGGACTTTCAAAACTTCCGGATTCTGACCCCAGGTCATAGAGTGCATCAGTTGACCATAGACAATTCTTGTCCACTTTTTGTTTATTTTTTTTTTGTGCGTGAGTGGTCTGCATTCATTGTAAATGAAATACATTAAACTACTATTATAATATTTTTATTTTTGGCCCCAACTTTATGTATTTTCGCAAATGTGTTAAAAAATGTCGTTCAATGCACGTGCGGAATTGTCATTTCCACTCGTCTCTATTGTTGACACGCGCCGTAGAGACTCGTAAAGAAATGACATACTTTCCGCACTTATATTGAAATGTACTCCCTCGTATATATAATGTAGGCCCTCGCCTCGGCATGCGTAAATCTCAAGTTTTCGCAATGTTCGCAGGAACCATAGTAATAAATAAATTATTTTCGTTTGAATATATTTAATAAAAATATGCCCAAACGAAAACAGTTCTTGAGGAGTATCAGAAACTTTCACCAGTCTTTACAGAATATCCAGAATGTTTTGATATTATAGCGGTTAGCGGTAGCAGCAGAATCATTATTATAGCGATGATAATGATTCTGCTACATTCTGGACATCCTGCAGATTAATTTTGATGTGTATTCAATAATAATTTATGGGAATAACATCCTAAATGCGTCAAAAACAAAAAAAATAATTCAACAGATGTTTCAAAGTAAAAAATTTCTCACCAGGCATTATGGAGGATCCAGGCTCATTTTCTGGTAGCATCAGCTCGCCCAGCCCGCAGCGAGGTCCCGATGCCAGCAGCCTGATGTCATTGGCTATCTTCATCAGGGAGCAGGCGATGGTGTTGAGGGCACCAGAAACTTCCACCATAGCGTCGTGGCTCGCTAGTGCTTCGAATTTATTGGGCGCCGTCTCGAATGGTATACCTAAAGAGTAAATTATTGATAATTACTAATTAAATGGGATGGACGCATATTAATGTTAAGGCTCTCACTGCGCGCTGGTTTTCTTCCTAAGACAAATCACTGACTATAGTTGTAAAATGGCCGAGACATGGTCCAGTGGTCAATACTGGAACTAACGTTGCGGCGGCACCAAAAAACAGATTGCGACAACCTTATCGGACCAGATAAGTCTGTGGCACCACAGATGTACCGCACTCACCGGTGAGGTTAGCGATCTCCTTGGCGCACTTCTCCGCGAAGCCCTTGCGCGTGTTGAGGCCGGTGCCCACCGCGGTGCCGCCGAGCGCCAGGTAGTGCAGCCGCGGCAGTGTGCTGCACACGCGCTCGATGTACCGCACTCACCGGTGAGGTTAGCGATCTCCTTGGCGCACTTCTCCGCGAAGCCCTTGCGCGTGTTGAGGCCGGTGCCCACCGCGGTGCCGCCGAGCGCCAGGTAGTGCAGCCGCGGCAGTGTGCTGCACACGCGCTCGATGTACCGCACTCACCGGTGAGGTTAGCGATCTCCTTGGCGCACTTCTCCGCGAAGCCCTTGCGCGTGTTGAGGCCGGTGCCCACCGCGGTGCCGCCGAGCGCCAGGTAGTGCAGCCGCGGCAGTGTGCTGCACACGCGCTCGATGTACCGCACTCACCGGTGAGGTTAGCGATCTCCTTGGCGCACTTCTCCGCGAAGCCCTTGCGCGTGTTGAGGCCGGTGCCCACCGCGGTGCCGCCGAGCGCCAGGTAGTGCAGCCGCGGCAGTGTGCTGCACACGCGCTCGATGTACCGCACTCACCGGTGAGGTTAGCGATCTCCTTGGCGCACTTCTCCGCGAAGCCCTTGCGCGTGTTGAGGCCGGTGCCCACCGCGGTGCCGCCGAGCGCCAGGTAGTGCAGCCGCGGCAGTGTGCTGCACACGCGCTCGATGTACCGCACTCACCGGTGAGGTTAGCGATCTCCTTGGCGCACTTCTCCGCGAAGCCCTTGCGCGTGTTGAGGCCGGTGCCCACCGCGGTGCCGCCGAGCGCCAGGTAGTGCAGCCGCGGCAGTGTGCTGCACACGCGCTCGATGTACCGCACTCACCGGTGAGGTTAGCGATCTCCTTGGCGCACTTCTCCGCGAAGCCCTTGCGCGTGTTGAGGCTGGTGCCCACCGCGGTGCCGCCGAGCGCCAGGTAGTGCAGCCGCGGCAGTGTGCTGCACACGCGCTCGATGTACCGCACTCACCGGTGAGGTTAGCGATCTCCTTGGCTCACTTCTCCGCGAAGCCCTTGCGCGTGTTGAGGCCGGTGCCCACCGCGGTGCCGCCGAGCGCCAGGTAGTGCAGCCGCGGCAGTGTGCTGCACACGCGCTCGATGTACCGCACTCACCGGTGAGGTTAGCGATCTCCTTGGCGCACTTCTCCGCGAAGCCCTTGCGCGTGTTGAGGCCGGTGCCCACCGCGGTGCCGCCGAGCGCCAGGTAGTGCAGCCGCGGCAGTGTGCTGCACACGCGCTCGATGTACCGCACTCACCGGTGAGGTTAGCGATCTCCTTGGCGCACTTCTCCGCGAAGCCCTTGCGCGTGTTGAGGCCGGTGCCCACCGCGGTGCCGCCGAGCGCCAGGTAGTGCAGCCGCGGCAGTGTGCTGCACACGCGCTCGATGTACCGCACTCACCGGTGAGGTTAGCGATCTCCTTGGCGCACTTCTCCGCGAAGCCCTTGCGCGTGTTGAGGCCGGTGCCCACCGCGGTGCCGCCGAGCGCCAGGTAGTGCAGCCGCGGCAGTGTGCTGCACACGCGCTCGATGTACCGCACTCACCGGTGAGGTTAGCGATCTCCTTGGCGCACTTCTCCGCGAAGCCCTTGCGCGTGTTGAGGCCGGTGCCCACCGCGGTGCCGCCGAGCGCCAGGTAGTGCAGCCGCGGCAGTGTGCTGCACACGCGCTCGATGTACCGCACTCACCGGTGAGGTTAGCGATCTCCTTGGCGCACTTCTCCGCGAAGCCCTTGCGCGTGTTGAGGCCGGTGCCCACCGCGGTGCCGCCGAGCGCCAGGTAGTGCAGCCGCGGCAGTGTGCTGCACACGCGCTCGATGTACCGCACTCACCGGTGAGGTTAGCGATCTCCTTGGCGCACTTCTCCGCGAAGCCCTTGCGCGTGTTGAGGCCGGTGCCCACCGCGGTGCCGCCGAGCGCCAGGTAGTGCAGCCGCGGCAGTGTGCTGCACACGCGCTCGATGTACCGCACTCACCGGTGAGGTTAGCGATCTCCTTGGCTCACTTCTCCGCGAAGCCCTTGCGCGTGTTGAGGCCGGTGCCCACCGCGGTGCCGCCGAGCGCCAGGTAGTGCAGCCGCGGCAGTGTGCTGCACACGCGCTCGATGTACCGCACTCACCGGTGAGGTTAGCGATCTCCTTGGCGCACTTCTCCGCGAAGCCCTTGCGCGTGTTGAGGCCGGTGCCCACCGCGGTGCCGCCGAGCGCCAGGTAGTGCAGCCGCGGCAGTGTGCTGCACACGCGCTCGATGTACCGCACTCACCGGTGAGGTTAGCGATCTCCTTGGCGCACTTCTCCGCGAAGCCCTTGCGCGTGTTGAGGCCGGTGCCCACCGCGGTGCCGCCGAGCGCCAGGTAGTGCAGCCGCGGCAGTGTGCTGCACACGCGCTCGATGTACCGCACTCACCGGTGAGGTTAGCGATCTCCTTGGCGCACTTCTCCGCGAAGCCCTTGCGCGTGTTGAGGCCGGTGCCCACCGCGGTGCCGCCGAGCGCCAGGTAGTGCAGCCGCGGCAGTGTGCTGCACACGCGCTCGATGTACCGCACTCACCGGTGAGGTTAGCGATCTCCTTGGCGCACTTCTCCGCGAAGCCCTTGCGCGTGTTGAGGCCGGTGCCCACCGCGGTGCCGCCGAGCGCCAGGT
Organism: Coenonympha arcania; assembly: GCA_036785405.1. NCBI lineage: Eukaryota > Metazoa > Arthropoda > Insecta > Lepidoptera > Nymphalidae > Coenonympha > Coenonympha arcania. Next base: position 15,189,030 of record CM072070.1, on the reverse strand, counting down.
AGTGCAGCCGCGGCAGTGTGCTGCACACGCGCTCGATGTACCGCACTCACCGGTGAGGTTAGCGATCTCCTTGGCTCACTTCTCCGCGAAGCCCTTGCGCGTGTTGAGGCCGGTGCCCACCGCGGTGCCGCCGAGCGCCAGGTAGTGCAGCCGCGGCAGTGTGCTGCACACGCGCTCGATGTACCGCACTCACCGGTGAGGTTAGCGATCTCCTTGGCGCACTTCTCCGCGAAGCCCTTGCGCGTGTTGAGGCCGGTGCCCACCGCGGTGCCGCCGAGCGCCAGGTAGTGCAGCCGCGGCAGTGTGCTGCACACGCGCTCGATGTACCGCACTCACCGGTGAGGTTAGCGATCTCCTTGGCGCACTTCTCCGCGAAGCCCTTGCGCGTGTTGAGGCCGGTGCCCACCGCGGTGCCGCCGAGCGCCAGGTAGTGCAGCCGCGGCAGTGTGCTGCACACGCGCTCGATGTACCGCACTCACCGGTGAGGTTAGCGATCTCCTTGGCGCACTTCTCCGCGAAGCCCTTGCGCGTGTTGAGGCCGGTGCCCACCGCGGTGCCGCCGAGCGCCAGGTAGTGCAGCCGCGGCAGTGTGCTGCACACGCGCTCGATGTACCGCACTCACCGGTGAGGTTAGCGATCTCCTTGGCGCACTTCTCCGCGAAGCCCTTGCGCGTGTTGAGGCCGGTGCCCACCGCGGTGCCGCCGAGCGCCAGGTAGTGTAGCCGCGGCAGTGTGCTGCACACGCGCTCGATGTACCGCACTCACCGGTGAGGTTAGCGATCTCCTTGGCTCACTTCTCCGCGAAGCCCTTGCGCGTGTTGAGGCCGGTGCCCACCGCGGTGCCGCCGAGCGCCAGGTAGTGCAGCCGCGGCAGTGTGCTGCACACGCGCTCGATGTACCGCACTCACCGGTGAGGTTAGCGATCTCCTTGGCGCACTTCTCCGCGAAGCCCTTGCGCGTGTTGAGGCCGGTGCCCACCGCGGTGCCGCCGAGCGCCAGGTAGTGCAGCCGCGGCAGTGTGCTGCACACGCGCTCGATGTACCGCACTCACCGGTGAGGTTAGCGATCTCCTTGGCGCACTTCTCCGCGAAGCCCTTGCGCGTGTTGAGGCCGGTGCCCACCGCGGTGCCGCCGAGCGCCAGGTAGTGCAGCCGCGGCAGTGTGCTGCACACGCGCTCGATGCCGTACGTCAGCTGCGCCGCGTAGCCGCTGAACTCCTGCCCCAGGGTCAGGGGTACGGCGTCCATTAGATGGGTTCTGGGAACATATTCCATCGTGTTACAATGTGAATTGTTTTGTCCTCTGTTTAATTTGTGCCGTGGACGTGTGGTCTCACCTGCCGATCTTGATGATCTTGTCAAACTCCTTGGCCTTGGCGTCCAGCGTGTCCCTGAGCGCCACGAGGCCCGGCATCAGCCTGTCCCGCAGCTCCATGCCCACGGCGATGTGCATGGCGGTGGGGTACGTGTCGTTGGAGCTCTGCGACTTGTTCACGTGGTCGTTCGGATGCACGGGGTCTTTGCTGCCGAGTTTTCCACCCAGGATCTGGATCGCCCGGTTTGCTATCACCTAGAAAATTGATGTGGTTTTTTTATGATTAAAAATAACGAGCAAGACGTTTGCCTCATGTTAAGTGATATACATGTCAGATGCAGAGCGAAATTTTGCATTGCAATATCATGCAACACACTACACTGCATTCATCATCCTGAGACAAATTAAAGTCAAAGTCAAAGTCAAAATATATTTATTTCACATAGGCCTAACTTACAAGGCACTTGTAAAACGTCAACAATATTTGTTACATAATATTATATTATGTACGGTGATAACTACAAGTCGACTTAAAACTAAGTTTACGAGGGTTCCAACGCGCCCTGCACTAAGAAGAAGCCCACAACAAACTTAGCCGGGTTTTGTTGACACTAGTTGTTAGGTCTCATTTTGCCCAGTTATCACGTCTCCGTGCCGTGCCCTTCAAACCAAAGCACATTACTGTTTCACAGTACAATTAAAACATAATTAACTCCGCAAGAACAGTCCTACCAGCAGTAAAAGTTCACACTGGCAGTTGAGCTTTCAATTATCTTTGCACTTGAACAGTCAACACCATAAGCTACGTCATAGAACCGCGAGACGTCGAGAAAATTAGCATCCTTATGTGGTTGATGTCCAGCATACTCGGACGAAACGCTTTTCTTCTACGTTTCTGATACGAACCGCTAAGGTGTGGAACACCCTACCAGCTTCCGTGTTCCCAGCCAAATACAATCCGGGTGCCTTCAAGAGAAGAGTGAATAGGCATGTTCTAGGCAAGCGTGCTCCATCCTAGACCTCATCATTTCTGTTCATCAGACTTGATTGTGGTCAAGCGCAAGCCTATCAATTATAAAAAAAAAAAGTAACACAGGACTTGTGTCCTCTATTGACTAACCTCGTTGGTGTTCATGTTGGACTGAGTTCCGGAGCCAGTCTGCCAGATGACCAGGGGGAAGTGCCCCTCCTTATACAGCTTCCCGGATATGACGTCATCGCACGCCTGCATGATCGCGTCAGCTGGGGAAATTAGTATAACCACCGTCAACCAAAAATGTTGGACTTTCCATTTTTAGGGTTCCGTAGCCGAATGGCAAAAAACGGAACCCTTATAAATTCGTCATGTCTGTCTGTCCGTCTGTCCGTCCGTATGTCACAGCCACTTTTTTCCGAAACTATAAGAGCTATACTGTTGAAACTTGGTAAGTAGGTGTATTCTGTGAACCGCATTAAGGTTTTCACACAAAATTTAAAAAAAAGTAATAAATTTTGGGGGTGCCCCATACTTAGAACTGAAACTCAAACATTTTCTTTTCATCAAACCCATATGTGTGGGGGTATCTATGGATAGGTCTTTAAAAATGATAAGTACTAAGGTTTCTAATATCATTTTTTTCTAAAATGAATAGCTTGCGCGAGAGACACTTCCAAAGTGGTAAAATATGTGTCCCCCCCCTGTAACTTCTAAAATAAGAGTATGATAAAACTAAAAAAAATATATGATGTACATTACCATGCAAACTTCCACCGAAAATTGGTTTGAACGAGATCTAGTGAGTAGTTTTTTTTAATACGTGTTGAATTGATATTCAACAAGTCTAATATTTTGTTTAACTTTGATGACGACAGATGGCGTTGCACGTATTTAACTCGCGGTGAAGTTGTTTAATGTTGAATAAGTTGGTTATGCGGTTCAAGAAAAGTGGTTTTAAGGTTTTTTTCCTCAGGTAGTAGTAGGTACGGAACCCTCAGTGCGCGAGTCCGACTCGCACTTGTCCGGTTATTTAATATGAGGTCGAGGACGGTTATACCCTTTTCGATGGGCAGCCTTCTATAGCTGTCGATAAATTATGGCGTAACCAGTCCCTTAGCACACACGAGCGTTTTATAAATACAACTTCTGACGTTATATTACGCTCAGACCACAAGCGATCCCCAGGGTATAGATGTTTCAATCCGCGATGACGCGCCCCACTCTGTCAAACTCCATACGAATCGAATGAAACATAAGATAACACCTGCCTGGAGGGAAATTTCCCTATTACCCTCAGACTTAGCAAACGTTCAATTTCCCACAGGGTTTAGGAACTTACAGTAACATACCAAAATTTTATTGTAATCAGACAAACAAATATTGGAAAGCAATAAATTATATCTCACCTATCTTTTTGTCCAGACCAAACTCAATGTTGACTTTTGCAGCAGCTTTTTTCAGTATACCCATGGCTACGATCACTGGATACTGTAAGGAGAAAAAGGAATACTTTAATTTTGACGAAGTAAGATGGGTTTTTTTCTTCTCTTTTATCCCGGTATATGCCATGGTAAGCTTTCCTACTTGTAACTGTCCAAAATAACAATAATTATACAACAATAGCAACAAAAACAAATAGTAACGATAGTATAACTTTATGTTTATCTGGTAAAAAACGGTTGCCTCGGGATTCCAAAGTAGTAACGGGAAATAGCAAATATTTTCTAACATAAACCAAACCAAAGCAAATCACAGAGTCAAACAAATCGGCTTTTGTGGCGCGTAAAAAATTGTTATGACGTTGTAATAAAAAGCAACTGCCCTACTTTTAGAGACCGATTATGTTTGTTGGTGAAAGGTGATGTAAAACACAGTTAGTTTATTGCCACTCGTAACATTTACAAGTATCCAATAACCAATAGATTCGACTAATAGGATTACGGAAAATCGAAGTGTTCTAATTGGTGGAAGCTAAGTAGTAATAGTAGTAGTAGTAAGTAGATAAAAATGCTGAATTGGTTCTCAAAAGTCAACGAACATTTTAGTTATTAATCGCAAAGAATTTAGAAACTTCGGTTAAAAAGATATTGGTTATAGAAACTCTGATTCCAGTAGGTATGTCTATAAATAGTACTAGCCGTCTCACAATAGTCCCTGTATAAAGGGACAAGCATTACGCCGGTCATACAAGATCCTTCCTATCATCCAATCGGCATAACTGTCGATTGGCGGACTGTGTGTGGGCGTGGCTTGGCATGACAGGTATAACTGTCATGCCGATCCACGCCCACAGCGTCATGCCGATTAAACAACATGACGGATGGTGTATGGCCGGCATAAATTATAGTAGGTACTAATTTTAGAAGTGTCAAATTAGGAAAAGATATCTGTTGTTTATCAACCAAAATAAAAGAAACAAAAAAAATTAAATACATACATATAAAAGAATCGTTATGAACGTAAACTTATTCTATTACTGCTAGTGGGCTACAAACTCCACAAATAAAGGCGGACGAAGTCACATACAAACAGCTAGTAAAGCATAAAGCAATGACAAATGGTGATCATAGAAACTACAGTCACATGACTGCAGTTTGTTATTCCGTTTAACTGTGCCCTACCTGTGTCAAGGTTTGCAAGTTGATTCAATGGAAAACTGCGTTCGCCGACTGTAAACCCTTTATGATAAACAAGAGGGCGCCCGCGGCTCCTCTATTTAACCCTTTTAGGGGTTGAATTACCAAAAATCCTATCTTAGCGGATGTCTGTCTTAATAGCTAAAATTGAATAGCATAAATTATCGGGTCACCAGGTTGACTATTTAGCTGACTCTTCCGAAATGGCTTGACCGACTTGCATAAACTTTTTTGAGTAGGTAGGTACATTCGGTAGGTCTGAGAATAGGGTGTACATAACCAATTTTTAATACCCTTAAGTGAGAAATAATTTATATGCATTTGCAGGGTCAGCTAGTCTGTCAGACAGCTTACAGTATTTAGATACACATGTATGTAGTAAGGTATGTACATTATATTGTAGGTACTTAGCGTAAATCAACTAATTAACTTGTCCACAAGACCATAACAATTGCTGGGTACAAAGAACAATGCATACAGCATATGCAAATAAATGTACCATTCAGTTTCATAATAATACGTTTCAAATAAGCTGATTTATGTTCATAATCCTAACTTACTAAACTACTTACATCTTATACAAGTAAAAAGTAAAACTATATAAAAAAAATGTAAATATAACTGCTGTGAGAAATTATGTGATAACACAACACAAAGAGCTGATAAGACCACCAACTATAATATGCTATTATATTACTTATTATGACTCTAAATAACTGTTTTAAAAGTAAAACTGATTGACATTTTAAGTAAATAAGTCAGGAATCGGGACGCATTATCGCAATAACGCTTGCGATATTATCGCGCGATAATAACGCGCCTGTGTGGGGGAGGCTTAAGAAGAAGGGAAGCTGTCTTACCGGCATTCGTTCCTCAATGCCACCGATAGGGAAGTTCATGACCGAGCGCACGGTCTGCGCTCCATACAGCTTGTCGTCCGGTACATCCAGTTCTCCGAAGGTGTCGCGTTCCTTTCGCTGCAACATAATGCAACAAAAATAACGCATTGATGCTTAGTCTAGACAACAAAATAAGTAGCGACTCAGATGTGCTCAGGAAGTCAAGCTTCCGGAGACTGTGTTCAGAAACACCACAGGTACCTACATTTAATTAGGCGACAGTTGGGACAAAATCTCGTTTGTCCCCAAATTCAGTTCAATTATTGTGGGGTTGAGTGTACGCTTCTAAAATATGATTCCGAAGTCTGTTTTGGACTTACTCATGCACAGATTTTAAGTCACTGCCAAAAACCACCTAATTAATCAGGGTTACTATACCATTGAAGAATTTTTTAATGACATTGACTTGAGTGGTTGGGATATAGGTACTTCCATCTTCTCACGAGATATCATAAAATTATGTAATAATTTTTCATAATAATATATAAATAAAACTTGTATAGGTACAATAGGATTTTAAAAAGCCTGTGCCGAGTTTCTTGCCAGTTCTTCTCGCTGCAAACCTCCTATCCGAACTCGGCGATATCGTTTTGACTGTTCATAAGAGTCTTATGTGAAAAATAAATATTTTTATTTTCAATTCAGGGACAAACTGGATTTTACCCATTTATCACAATTTGAGATCAAGACGATCTGTCACCACACAGATGGAAAGCACGGGGTGACCCAAGGCAAAGAGACTATTTTTTTGTCATGACAAGATTTCATTTTAGCAAATCAGAAAGTTTGCGTAAGGCATTGCGTTATCATCTCGTCAATGTTTACTGAATCTGGTCTAATTATTTCGTCATGAAGGCTGACGAAAACTGATAACAAATAAAGTTTTGTGATCTTTGTCATAATTTTAATATTTTTCTACCAGAAAAAAAATAGGGTTACGTAGATTTATACGTATGTGTCCTAAGTGTTTAATCTTTCACGAAAGTTATAAATTAAACATATGGCCGTTAGGTATGCATTATGTGACTCACAACTGAGTACTTAGTGACAAGCTTATATAGTGGCTAAGATCGAAAGAGAAGATATTTGCCCACAATTAGACCTTTTAGATTAAGATAAATCAAGACAACTTGGAATTTTTGGAATATTATAGCAGTATGAAATGAAGTAAAAATAAAAAGCCGTAAAAACACTTTCACTTAGGTACCTACGCCTTTATTTAATAAAATTGAAAATTGATTTAATTGTTACGAGTTTTGATTGGACACCTGTGATTTGCAAACAAGTAGGTACATACGTCATTATTATATGCTTAACGAAAGGTCACATTATTCATTAAATGTTTAACAAACTACTTATCACTTACCATTTTTACCGGTTTATCGTCATTATTCACACAAATTGTACACGCCATTTTGAACTTTATGAATACAAATTAACACAATCCAACAAAAACTACTAAAACCAACACAAGTAAATGATTTTAATTTTCAAACAAGTTATTAAATGACAAACTGAGCAAAATTTATTCGACAGCACAAATCTTATTTGATTGACAAATTATTATTATTATACACGTCAATTATACGATATAAGTTTTTATTAAGTACCTAAAGAGTTAAATATAGATACTCTGATAAATACAACGAAAACTATAACCAGCGCTTAGTAGCAAAGATTTTAAAATGAACGACAAAACGAGTTTGGCGACGTTCTTCGACGCGTAGGTATAGACTGTCTGGAAGCCCCTCCAAACTGCTACTAATATATAGCTTCCACCAGTTAGTAGTACTAACTGGGGGAAGCTATATATTAAGTAACGTAGAGGTATCTTTATAAATAAACCAAATCGGAGTGTCTGTCTGTGCTTTCGAAATATCTGCCTTTGATTAAGTTCATAGGTCTATGTGTACAATTAAATAACTTTTTACCAGAGTAGCTACGTATCTTATAAGTACCTATCCGTATTTTGAAATATTTTGATGGTACTCTTGCAAACAAACAAAGACTGGATCTGAATTATGAGCTACGTTTCATAAGGTTCTTATAATTTAATCTGTATAATGTATTTAATATAAAACTGAAATTAGGAACGCCGCTCGCGCCGATTTAGGGCAAAAACAGATCTCGATGTTTTTAAAAACCGAAATCCACGTGACCACGTTCACGGCCAAGGAGACTAAACCTATTTGGTTGAAAATTGTTGTGAGGAGGGCTAATACCCTGGACAACACAAGAGCTACGCAACAATTCACAGTTCACAAGAGATTTGTAAGAAACCAGAATCCACGCAGGTGAAACCTCGGGAAAACCGAGTATTTTTACGGTGTAGATAGGACGCGAGCTCACATCATGATGCGTAGGAGAACTGGTTATTTTTGCGGTTAAATCAACGTGATAACGAATGTTATCACTTGAACTGTTTATATTATTAGCAATTAAATTATTTATTATGCAAATTGTGGGAGCTTGAGGTAACATACTTTTTATGATTGTAACATTATTATTTATTTTTAAATTGAATGTAATCAATTGTTTTATTTGCAACTAGCTTTTGCCCGCGGCTCCGCCCGTGTTAAATTCGATTTTTTACTAATCCCGAGAAAAAATTGAATTTCCTTTTCAATGACCTTTACACTGAAATAAGTTCAGGAAAGATTAGATAGTGTGATAGTGTGATGTGATATAATATTAGTGTGATAATGACATTCAAATCTGTATTAAAAAAAGTGCTGCGAAAATCCTGGTCTGGGGGTTTATTACATCTCATTCAGTATTTTTTTTGTCCATCGGGAGGCTTCAGCCGTGGCTAGTTACCTCCTTATTAGCAAAGTTGCACCACGAAGCGATGCTATGTAGAAACCTTTAGGGGTAAGCTAAACTTACACCTTCTAAGTTAGTACAATAACAGCTTCGGTTACATCATCACTTACCAGCAGGTGAGATTGCATTCAAGTAACTTGAAGAGGATTGCAAAAAAATATTTCTGATCATTTGTATGTTGTCTTGTAAGCAGTAGCTTTCAGTAAACTTTTTTAAAGGGTTTACCTGAGGTGGATCAACCCCATCATACACAAGGACTGTCCAGGCAACGATAGAACTAAATGAAACTTTAAAGCCCTAAACAGGAAAAATTTGTGTACCCTTGGTGCGGGCACTTCAAGGATACTGATAATCGGATATCATCAGACAAATAAGCAACCTGAAGTTGAGGGATACAGACTTGTGCAGATTCAATAATTAGGCGACGAAAACGCTGATGCTCATGATCTGTTCCTGCCCAGCACTGTAATGCAACGTAGTGACCTGGGGAAATTCATACTAGACTGTGTAGATGCTACACTTCTTTAAGTCAAGAAGCTTCTGCTGTCCTGGTGGCAGCAAACATTGGCTGGGAATTGTAGGTGGCAGAGTCACAGTAGATCAGAAGCTGTCAATTTGTGAACTAAACAGTGACAGTGATATAATTTGCCAAGCAGTGTTAGCCCATTGGTCCAGACCTCTTGCCTCTTGTCAGGTAGGACGGAACTCAACTCTCGGGCACCCCCAGCCTTTTAGGAGTTATAAGCATTCTAAAAACTAAACATCACTTGCTTAGAAGTGAAGGAAAACGTGGTAAGGAAACCTGCATGTCTGAGATTTCCCCAAAACATTCACAAAGATAGGAGAAGTTTAACAAATAGTTCAGCATGGTGCACCATAGCCAAACTCACATTCTAGGAGAGGACCTGTGCTAGAGGAGAACTTAATGCGGATTTGATGTTGACAAAAGGGTAAACTTTATGGAAAATAATGATGACTAAACTGATATCCATTATTCATTGCCAGCATTATTTTGTAGAAGTTAAAAACAAACAAGAAAGATTAAAAAGGGTCATATAAAAAAATACCAAATCGCTCTTGGTCTGTAGTTGTTTACATTAAAACTAACAACTTTTGTTCTACGACTTTTCAAATTACAGTATTATAATTATTTCATACAAAAAAAATTGATTTAGGTATAATGTTATTTCTGTAAAGTTACATCACACTGTAAAACCAATGGCCGCCATTTCGCACCAAAAGTTTGCGCTCTGCTGCTGTTGCCGATGTTATGTTACAGAGTAGTAACAATTATTAGATTATTTACGTTGATATTTAAAGTTGCAGAACAAAAGTTGTTAATATTAATGTAAACAACTACAAGCCGAGAGCAATATGGTATTTTTTATATAACCCTGTATATAGTCCAAGTGACGAAACATGCATCTAGAACAGTGTTGCATATGGGTGGTGGTGGCATTGCTTGCTTGGAAGCTCGGCTTTTGTGCTTGAGTAGGACAACGAGTGCTGCATGGCTTGTTCCTGCATTTTTGACCATACTGATTCTATTCAGGTTCTGATTCAAGCAAAATAATTTGATCTTTCTTGAACTACCAGAATATAAAACACCAGCAGCTTGTGGGGAGAGGAGGAGGTTCGCTCTATTCTGCTAATAATACTCATAGTCATAACTTGAGTACAGCCGGCATTTTTTAAAACAAATAAAGACGGATAACTTTGGTATGTATCTTGCAAGGTATGCCTTTGGATACCTACCTTATTAAATTCAAAAGTAGGTACTTGTAATTTTGGCTTTTTTAAAATACGCCTCGTATTTTATATTTCTTTTGATTATTTCTTGAAACAGTAGCAAATAAAATAAGAAATGTATCAGTTATGCAACGTACCATGGTGACATTTGTGGTTGAGAAGTTGCCCTTGTTTACGAGTCCAACGACACAGCGGTAATTTTTAGAAGAGTTTAATAACGCAGAGGATATCTTAAACATGCTTGTAGCCATAATTTTGTATCAATTAGGAGGTATTTCTTTGTATTTTGATACGGTCTATCTTTCAGCTTTCTTGCAGCTTTCTTTGACAATTGACACTTGACAGCAGACTAGTGTTGACAGTTCAATGATGGTTGACCCTGAGGGTCATAGAGGTATTAAATACATAGAGGCGACTAACCTACAAAATTAGGGTGCATACCTACAGAAAAATGTCTCATAAAATGGACGCCCATTAGGGAGTGTGCTTCAAAATTATCGACATCGATAAAGATTGAAACTATAATCAAGTATTAAATATGAGCCGCCTTTAATACTAATTACGTACTTTTACAAATACATAGGTTCTTTACGTTTTATTATTCGCGTACCTAGGTTTTTAGAGATAAAGTCAAATATTAAATTGAATAAAAAACAGTTATTGTATGATATGTTTTTAATTGAACATGCCATGTCTTGAGTAATATTCTGTGACTGTGATGATGCTCCAGCATGCATATTATACAGGTCTCCGCCATTGTCCTTTTCAACTGAATAGGATGGAGCTGCCAAATTTGATATCTGTAAAAGATTTTTATATCTTGTTTGTATAACACAAAGATGAAAAATTAAAATAAGTATTCTACTAATCTTACTATCTTTTTAATATTATAATGATGTTCGAATTATTCAGTTTAACCGTAACACATTTGGAAATAACAAATACTGCAACATCTTTATTGATATAATATTACACACAAAACTTTGTTATTCTGGTGGAATCCTTTATATCTTGTGATTCCAGACATCCAGGTTTTACCATTTAATATTATTGACCGAGCGAAACAAAGGTCTCTGAGTCTACTTGACTGAATTTGCATTTGTCCGTCCGTCTTAACGGTCTCGATTTAACCTTGTGTACATACCCACTGGTATTTTTGAATAAAAAAAAAAGAAAAACAAAGAATTACCTCTGTACACGCTACATCTTGAGTAATATTCTGCGACGGCAACAATGATCTAGAAAATTCTTGAACATTTTCATTTTCAATTAGAACAGATGAACTCGGTGAATTAGATGTCTGTAAAAGATTATTATATTTTGTAAATATACTTATAACACTAGCATAGGCGCGCGATTTGCCCGCGTGGACAGTTCCATTCAAATTTTACACCCTTTATAGTTATACCCTTGAGTGAGAGTTTGAAAGACAGCATAAACCGGTAGTTTTAGTTAGTCTTTAACTTGAAAATATGGGACTTTTATAAATTATTTAACATGTTAGGACACCCCCTTAGGGATGGGATTTCTTAAAAATATTAGATAAGAAAATATCTGATATTTATTTTCCCCACTTTCTTTTAAATCAGATAAGCTAACTGTTCAATTACCTATGAACTAATGAAAGAAAAAGAATCTATGATAATAGTCTAAAAATTACTCTCAAATTTGAAATAAAGAATTCAATATTTACCACCATATAAAGCGAGGGTACTGAATTATCTCGTAATCTCACAACATCAAGAGTTCTATTGAAATTTCTCTCCTCAAAATGTTTTGAACAAACCCAAAGAACTTTATGTTGAGGATTTATATTTTCCACGCCGATAGCTTCCATCCATTTTTTCTTTAACTTCTCATTAGTTGGAAACCTGAAGATAGGAAGTAAATATAATATTACTTAATCAATACTAATATTATAAATGCGAAAATGTCTGGTGTCTGCCAGTCTGCTATGCTTTAATGGCCAATCATTTTAAGTGAATTCAGTAAAATTTGATATAGAGATAATCATAGGATTCTGGGAAATTAAGAATCACATTTGATTTGATGATAGTGGACGTCATCTAGTACATACAGAATGTATAAGAAGTTTATTATTAAAATATAATAGAATAATCAGACAAATGGTAAGAAATTTCAATAATAAACCACTTATAAACACCCAAGTTCTTGAATTATCTGATGTGGTGATGAGTAGTAATGCATTAGAATTTATTCAAGATGTTTACGGTTTAGTCACAGCTTTATTAATATCGACAAGTTAACACATAAACAGTGGACATCTCTAAGTCTCATGTTTACATTACATGCATATCCCTATTGTAACGTGAATATTATATATTAGCGTTAATTACGAATCGATATGGACAGTAAAATACCTACACGCTCACATAAAGTAACATTATTGAAAAGACATCAAGGAAATTTATAACTTTTACAACAAAAATAGTTACTAACCTATGAAAAGACAATCCAGGCCAAGTTTTGTTCTTCCGGGAACCACACTGCCTGATGCTACACAAAGGCATATTGGAATTATATTCCTAAACACACACTTGATGATAATTTTTGCGATTACTTGTTATTTCTAAAGTTATTTAACAATAATTTATCAACACACAATTGCTTGACAGCTGAAGTACAACCAAAAATTAATACATATTATGTTGTACATAAGTCTCACAAAATGGGGGATGGCACCCGGCTTGACTAGTAAGTAACTTAATTATTTCAACTCCATGTATTTAATACCTCTATGCTGAGGGTTGACCTCAGTGGTTGACACTTGACAGAAAGCTCATAGACCCATTATTTTGCTATATGAGCAATTTCCAAGCGATCAAGTTAATTTACCATAAAACTCTTTGATCAAAGGTAAAACAAATGAAATAATTATTTTTTGATTTCATTCTAATTCACTTGTACTAAACAGCGGAGTAATTAGTATGATTACCTCGCAAATATTAAGTTATTTATATTATGTTTACAGTTCAAATGCATTGATTAACAAAGAACTACATAGGTTTTAGTTACATAGTCTTCATAGTGGCAGAATAAAGTCTAACAATAATAGTGGTGTAAGTATGTAGGTATGTACAATGTTTACAATTTAATTATTTTATTTAGTTTTCAAAACTACAAATATTTGTCTATGGTGAAAATTTGAACGCATTTAGTGACAGTGCTGCTCCAAGCGGTCAATAAAGGCACTAATTACTCGATCGGGCAAAATCGGTTTTGCTCGTGCCAGTCACGCCTAGACTCGTTCGAAAAGCGAAACTGAAATCATTCCATGGCGATGTACGAAGACTGATGCTCTTGTCGTGGATACTAGTGCAAAACGGGCTTCATTGCATACAAAACCGAGTACAGTTTATAAAAAATAAGTTATTTCGTAACAATAATGTGAATAAACTCGTTTATATGTGGTGTTAGTGTTTTCGTTACGACCAACAGTGATTTATACAAAGAAAAATTGTGAAGTGGTGCAATAGTGCAACTTATATCTGCCACCTGGCTTTGGATTCTTAAGGATTGTTACATTTGTGAGATTATCACTAATCACGGTGAGTGTAAATTCTAAAGTAGGATGTAATGCATTAGAGAATCGGCGGCGTTTATTGAAATGGCTTCCGTATTATTGACTGGCGTGCGCGGTAATGGCTGACAGTATTTTCTCCGTTCTCCAGTTGTATGCGGAGTTGATGTGATAGCTCGCTATTGTACGATAGATTCAGAGGCCTCGCGATCGATCTCCGAGGGTCTGATAGTGTTTTAGTGTCGGTCCCACTGCGTAGGTGGTAGATTCGGCCGAGTGGGTGTAGCTGTAGGCAATAGCGGGGAATGCAATCAACAAGAGTCGAGCGCGACCGGTCGTGCCGTGTAGCGTTGAGTCTTCGGGTTATCGAATCACACTATCGAGCGGCGAGCGCCGTTTTCTTTACGAATAGTTTACGCAGCATTATTCACTTCTGTACGTTCTGGTTAGATTTCAAAGGTGATGTTATCGGAAACGTATACTTAGGTTTATTTCACATTCATGGTGTTAGTCTATTTTGTCTAATGAATATTTAATAGCCAGGGACTCGAAAGTCGTAAAAAATGATCGCGGATCGATGGAGCCCCGTGGGGCTTTAAACCGTACTGTTTGTTGTTGCAGGTCGCAGGCCGCGCAGTATGCGAGCGCGTACTAACTCGCTTACATGATCGAGTAGTGCTAAATAATTCGAAGCCCGTCCGTTCTCATTCCGTCATGACTATCCTGTAAGTACCCTGGATGTCGTCGATGTATTCAGTTGTTTCAAATATGATTTGTTTCCTTTTGATTTCTCGTTCGCTACCACGTTCACTCCCTCGTACGAACAGCATGCCAATTTGTATGATTTTTTGTTACACCCCCCCTTATGATGCTGAGGCTTTCGTCGGCGTGTACACGGACCGCGTCGGGGCCGCCGGTGCCCGTTCATCCTAGTACTAACCTATTTTTGTACGCGGCGATATAAAAACATCCGTTGCACAGGTTGCTTACGTTCTATTCGTGTGTATTTACGTGCTGCAAGATTGTTTCTACGTGTCGAATTGTGCATCGTCTTGTAAATCTTATAATGTCAATGGGTATCGGCATCATTTTTCGGACGCGATGTCTCCCAGGGCGGCTCTGCATCGGTCGAGCTAACGTAAAATAGGTTGGTACTGAGTCGTCGAAGGGCCACCGGGCGACCCCGCAGCGGCCGCGGACTCGCTTCCATCGCACTGAACCCTCCGAGCCCGCGAATGTCGCTCGTTTGTCCAGTAGTGGTCCTCGTGTTCGCCGGGGCGGCGCGGTGCGATGGGGGCGGGCGCCGGCAGTGGCTGAGCGGGTGTATCGCGTTGCAGATGGACGGGTGGGTGCCTGCGCGGGCGGCAGCGGTAGGCCACATGCGCCCGCGCCATGTGGCGCGTGCTGCTGGCCCTGGGGGCCGCGTGCGCCGCCGCGCGCGCCTCGCAGGACGTGGTGCGCACCTTCTCCGACCCGGTCGCCGCGACCGGCTCCCTCTTCAACCACCTCGTCGTGGACCGCAACACGGGCCGCGTGTACGTCGGCGCCGTCAACCACATCTACCAGCTCTCCCCCGACCTGGAGGTCGCGCAGGCGATCGCGACGGGCCCCGTCAATGACTCCGCGCAATGCACCTTCGACTGCCCGCCCAACTTCGTCAAGAAGCCGACGGACAACGTGAACAAGGCTCTCGTGATCGACTACGCGACGAGTCGCCTCATCACCTGCGGCTCCGTCCTGCAGGGGCTGTGCTCCGTGCGCAACCTCAACAACATCTCGCACGACGTGCGCGAGGTGCGCGAGCCCGTCGTGGCGAACAACGCCAGCGCTTCCACCGTGGCCTTCATCGCGCCGGGGCCTCCCAACCCGCCCATGACGCAGGTCATGTACGTGGGCGTCACCTTCACAGGCAACTCGCCCTACCGCTCGGAGGTGCCCACGGTCAGCAGCCGCTCCCTGGAGGATGACCGACTCTTCATGATTGCGAGAACTGCGGTTACGACCGGAACGCGGATGTTCGTCAATTCCTTATCCCGAGAACGTTACCCTATAAACTACGTGTACGGCTTCAGCTCCGAAGGATTCAGCTACTTCTTGACTACGCAGTTACGAGGCGTGGGATCCGATACTTACTACAGTAAGCTTGTCCGCGTGTGCCACGACGACGAAAACTATTATTCGTATACAGAAATCCCTATGTCCTGCATGGGTGAAGGTGGAGGCAATTTCGGCTACAATCTCGTCCAGGCCGCGTTCGTTGGAAAAGCCGGATCGGTGTTAGCAGGTGAACTCGGAATAACCGCCCAGCACGATGTCTTGTTTGCCGCGTTCAGTCAGAGTGAATCTATTAATACCAACACGCCATCCAATCTATCAGCCCTTTGCGTTTACTCGCTTAAAGCCATTCGCCGCAAATTTATGCAGAATATCAAGACATGCTTCAGCGGGAACGGGTCGAGGGGCTTGGACTTTATATCTCCGTCTCACGCTTGCATCGGAACTAAATTACAGTCGATAAGTGAGGATTTCTGCGGATTGGATGTGAATACTCCGCTGGGCGGTGAGCAGCCCGTAGAAGCAGTTCCGGTAGCGGTGTTCCAGAAGAGGCTAACTGCTGTAGCGGCTACCGCCACCGGGGATTACACGGTCGTATTCGCCGGCACCTCGGATGGCCATCTCAAGAAGATCGTAGTAGAGAGCGCTACTTCTGCGTTTCAATATGGAGACATCGTCGTGGACGAGAATTCGCCAGTGAACAAAGACTTATTCTTCGATACTCAATTGATGCATTTATATGTGATGACCGAACGGAAAGTGTCCAAAGTGAAAGTTCAAGAGTGCAGCGTTTACAAGTCGTGCCAGACGTGTCTCGGAGCCAAAGACCCTTATTGCGGGTGGTGTTCGCTCGAGAACAAGTGCAGCTTACGATCCGATTGCCAGGAAGCCGCTAAGGACCCTCTGTACTGGATCTCCTATCGCAGCGGTCGATGTACGACCATAACCCAAGTGACACCTAATCAGTTACAACGAACTACTGCTCGAACTTTAGATTTAGTTATTGAAAACTTGCCTACACTCAATGGACAATTCTTATGCGCATTTACAGCATTAGATCGTACTCTTATTACTAATGCAACTAGAAAACCTTACGGGGTGAATTGTACTACACCGCGTACCGATACTCTTCCGCCTATTCCAGCTGGCCAACATCATTTTACGGCTAAGCTCTCCGTACGCACCACACAGGGACCTGATTTTGTGGCTACTAATTTCACATTTTTCGATTGTAACACGTACAGCTCGTGCACACAGTGCGTCAGTTCCTCTTTCCCTTGCGATTGGTGCGTAGATGGTCATCGTTGCACTCACGATACGGCAGAGAATTGCAGAAACGATATTCTCGTTACGGGCGTCAGTAGAATAGGTCCGAGTTATCGCTCCGGTCCCGGATTCTGTCCGACGATAAATTCGACATCCGACGGCACGAACGAGATTCTAGTTCCATCCGGTGTCAAAAAGGCTATTAAAGTCAAAGTTCATATTATCGGTCAGTTTATAGTGCAAACGAGGTTCGTGTGCCAGTTCAACATAGAAGGGCGCGTAACCCACGTTAACGCTCAACTTCTCGCCGATACTATTTACTGCGAGGCCGTGGAATTCACGTATACATCACGCGCCCCCAATATAACCGCCTCGTTTGCGGTTATATGGGGAGGATCGAAGCCTTTAGATAATCCAGATAATACTCATATTCTCATCTATCGCTGTAACGATATGGCTGATAACTGCGGAATTTGCTTGGCGCTTCCCGAAAAGTTCGGTTGCGGTTGGTGTCAGGGATCGGATAGGTGCGAAGTTCAGGAGCAATGCGGCGCGCCGAGCGTTTGGTTGAATCGAACACAGACTTGTCCCAACCCTGAAATTCACTCGTTTCGGCCTCAGTTAGGCCCTTGGGATGGTGGAACGAATATCACTATCGAGGGCATAAATCTAGGTAGAAATATATCGGATATCTACAATGGCGTTACGATAGCGGGTATTAAATGTCAGCCTATCATTGAGTTGTACGTTAAGACGAGGCGTATAGTTTGCACCGTGGACGGCCCTGGCGAAGAAGTTCCCCGGGACGGGCCGGTCGTAGTACGAGTGGCCGACTATCGCGGGGAATCGAAACATCACTACGCTTTCGTGAATCCGAAAATCAACTCTATCCAGCCCAAATACGGTCCACAATCGGGCGGCACCAAGCTGCGTATCACAGGCGAATATCTGAACGCTGGCAGCAATATACAGGCGTTTATCGATGATTTGCCGTGCGCTATTTTATCCGTATCTCACGAGGAAGCGGTTTGTAGAACTAGTCATTCGTATCAGCTAAAAATGGGCACGCTCCGGATGCGGTTCGATAATGGTATGCGCACTTTGGAGCGTGAAAAGTTCGAATATATCGAGGACCCCGTCGTCGTCTCCGTGGAATCGGGCCCGCCGTTAGCGTCGCAACGTAAACAACCCAAAGGCATTCCGTCCGGAGGGATAAACATCAAAGTGATGGGCCGTAATTTCCATTCCATTCAGTTTCCACAGATATACGTGTATCACGATAACAGGCCCTACATAGCTCCCTGTCATAGAGTCGACTTTCAAACCCATCTCATATGCGAATCTCCCGGGATCGAAAGCGCCGGCTTGAGCCTGGATCCCGATAGGCCTTTGGAGTTGGAATACGGTTTCAACATGGACGACGTTCAGAGCGTTCAAAATCTTACCAGCAAGACGGGAGACGCGTTCCTTCTCTATCCGGATCCTATTTACGAGAAGTTTGACGAAGATGTAAAGTATTATAAGTCTGAATATTTGACCATTAACGGTCAGAACCTCGACCGAGCCTGCACCGAGAGCGACGTCGAGGTTCACATAGGGGAGAGCCTGTGCAACGTCACGTCTCTCGCGAGGCACCAGTTGACGTGCCGGCCGCCGTCCCGGGACGAGCTGCCCGACGGCGTCGACACTCCGGACGTTGTCGTCAAGGTCGGTCGCGCGCTCACGTACAAGATCGGCAAGTTGTCGTATTCCTCGCAGGCCGGCCTGCAGGCGGCGATAGGGAAGCCAGTATTATTCGGTGTTATAGCAAGTATAGTAATACTCATTTTAGTATTTGTCGTGTTTTTAGTAATGTATAGGAGAAAATCAACTGAAAATATTAGGGTTTTAAAGAATATGCAGGAGCAGATGGATATTTTAGAGTTAAGGGTGGCTGCGGAGTGCAAAGAGGCGTTCGCGGAGCTGCAGACTGAGATGACGGACCTGACAGGCGACGTGACGGGCGGCATTCCGTTCCTCGACTACCGCACCTACGCCATGAAGATCCTGTTCCCCAACATCGACGACCATGCCGTCCTGCAGTGGGAGCGTCCAGAGCTTATTAGAAAAGAAAAGGGCTTGAGAATGTTCGGCCAGCTTATTATGCATAAAACATTCCTTCTATTATTTATTCGTACTTTAGAAAGCAATAGATATTTTTCCATGCGCGATCGTGTCAATGTAGCTTCTCTCATAATGGTAACTTTACAGAGTAAGATGGAGTATTGCACTGACGTGTTAAAGACGCTCCTCGCGGAGCTCATAGAGAAGTGCATGGAGAGCAAGAGCCATCCTAAATTACTGCTCCGGCGCACTGAAAGCGTGGCCGAGAAAATGTTGAGCGCTTGGTTCACGTTTTTGTTGTACAAGTTCCTGCGCGAGTGCGCCGGCGAGCCGCTCTATCTGCTGTTCAGATCGATGAAAGGTCAAGTAGACAAAGGGCCCGTCGACGTTATAACCTCCGAGGCGCGGTACTCTCTGAGCGAGGAGAAACTAATTAGGCAGTCGATCGACTTCAAACCGATGACCGTGAGCGTGTCCATATCGCAGCAGACCATCTTCGTTAGCGGGTTGGAGGCGACGACCGAGAACGTGCAAGTTAAAGTACTCGACTGTGATACGATTAGCCAAGTAAAAGAAAAATGTTTAGACGCTATCTACCGCGCCACGCCGTACTCGCAGCGGCCGAGTCGTGACGAGCTGGATTTGGAATGGCGCACGGGCGCTTGCGGCCGCTTGATTCTGTACGACGAAGACAGTACCACCAAATGCGAAGGTGAATGGCGTAAGCTCAACACCCTCAATCACTATCGCGTACCCGACGGCGCTTGCTTGAGCCTAGTCGCGAAGCAGAGCTCGGTTTACAATCTATCCAATATGGAAAAGAATGATAAATCCCACACTTACGAGACTCTGAACAGGGGCAAGTACGGTTCCGCGAGCCCTCCGGCCAGTCCGCTCAAATACGAGCACGGCGGCGGTTTTAAATACTGGCACCTCGTTAGGCATCACGACGGCGACGCGCACAAAGAGGGCGAGCGCGGAAACAAGATGGTGTCCGAGATATATCTCACGCGCCTCCTCGCCACTAAGGGCACTCTGCAGAAGTTCGTCGACGACTTGTTCGAGACCATCTTCAGCACCGCCCACCGCGGCTCCGCGCTACCCCTCGCGATAAAGTACATGTTCGATTTCCTGGATGACCAGGCGCTCCAGCACGCCATATCCGATCCCGAAGTGGTTCACACTTGGAAGAGCAACTCGCTCCCCTTGCGCTTCTGGGTGAACCTCATCAAGAACCCCAACTTCGTGTTCGACGTCCACAAGTCGAACACGGTCGACTCGTGCCTGTCCGTGATCGCGCAGACGTTCATGGACTCGTGCTCGACGTCCGACCACATCCTCGGCAAGGACTCGCCCTCCTCCAAGCTCCTGTACGCCAAGGACATCCCGGTGTACAAGGAGTGGGTGGAGCGCTACTACGCGGACATCAAGCTGATGCCGGCCATCTCCGACCAGGACATGAACGCCATGCTGGCGGAGGAGTCGCGCCTGCACACCAAGGAGTTCAACACGAACTGCGCGCTCAACGAGCTGTACGCGTACGCCGTGAAGTACAACGAGCAGCTCATGGTGACGCTCGAGGAGGACGAGTTCTCGCAGAAGCAGCGCCTGGCCTTCCGCCTCGAGCAGGTGCACGGGCTCATGGCGCACGACTACAACGTGTGAGCGCCGCGCACGCCGCGCACGCCGCCCTGTACATACTGCCCCCGCACATATCCATGCTGGCGACTATTGTATATATTAGATAGTGTACAGTCTTTAATATTGTAATTTTTGTATAATTTCAGCGGTCCGATGTCGTTTTTTTAATTTTATATATGAACTTTGTATTGATTTTACACGACGAATCCGACCGGCCGCGGTCGTGCCACAGTATGCATCGTAAACTAAAAAAAATTGTGTATGTCTGTCTATGTGTGCTCGCGTCGTACGAGTTAATGTTACGTCGATCGGTGTAAAATGTGTGTCGCAAATGAATTCGCATGTGAGCGCGCCGGCGAGCGCAGCCGCTCGCGGGCGGGCTAGTTTTAAATTTGTACTCGCAATCTACTTAACGAAATAACCGTCAGTGATCCGGTGAACGATTCCATTATTAAATATCGTCGAATGTACGCTGTGTTTTGTTTGCTCCCCGCGCGGCGCAGCGCCATTGTCCGCCCGACGAAAGCCTCGCGCTCGGCAGCTGTCCGCAGGGAGGGGCGGTGGCCGCCTCGCACGCGTCCGGTACGCGGGGCGGCGAGGCGGCGAGGATGACCCGACGCGGCCCTGCTTTTTCAGCCGGTACGTGAGGATCGCGGCGCGCACGGCATTCGCGGTCGTGAACAACGTTTACTGCATCCCCGCTTACGTGGTGTGGATGATGGCGCTGCGTCTGACCAGACCCTTGTACGCACCCCTCTATTGGAAGATCGAAGGGCTCATGTATCACTGGCTGCTGGCGATGGTGTCGCTGTGGTCCTGGACCGCCGGATACGAGAGTGAGTACATTTCGATACTAACACGCACACGAGAGACTGCGCTGCCCCGCTCCGCCGCAGCGAGTACATCACAGAACCGGTTCTAGCGGAAAATATCACTATGAGATTTGTACAGTTCGTCGACTAACTAAACTAAACTAAACTAGTCATCTATGTTGTTGTCCTAGTAACCAGGAAAGGGAAAATTACGCATTGAATTAATTCAGTATTAATAACACAATGATGACGGTAAATTGTGTGCGAACTTTTAGCCATTGTCTGTTGTTGTTACGTCAGGGTTTCCACACGATGTTCCTTTTTTGCGACGTGATTAATTTCAAGCGCATTAAAACAGTTTTGTTTTTCTAATTAAGTTAGTACGTGCCATGTGGATATGGTAATCGTTTTGTTGAGTTGATCTGATAAATGGGAATGATTGCGAGATCTGTTTTTTATTTAGGTGTAAAGTTTTATTTTTTATTGACAGTTATTTATGTATGACTGCAGCAGAAGTCAGAATTATGTATTACATTCACATTAATGTACGAATTTTGTTTGCATTTACTAATGTTTTATTTAAACAAGATACATATATTTGTCTGCCCCTTGAACAGAACCACTATGGGTAGCAGAGTTATATTATTTGAACAATAATTGAAACAATAATCAGGATATTTCTCACGGTCACAGTTTTATGACACATTATTGACGGTTTGTTTACATGTTAAACATTTACTATGTTTAAAATCAGTTCCTGAATATTTTTTGTTAAAATGTTCAAATTCTAACCGATTTTCATTTATAAAGCCTAAATTTTTTTTCCAAACCAAATACCAATTTTCTTAAGGCACATTGCGTACCCCTGCCCACTAAATTCAAATTTTTGTTTAAAATAGCTGGATTTTCGCCTTTTTAAGCTTAAAAAATATTATAGGCTCATGGCTGTAAAAGAACAATGGCATTATCATCTTTACATGTTTATAATATTATCTCTTTGTCTAAGTGTCCTTTTTCGAAAATTGATCCGAGATATGAGTTTGATGTATGTTACTAACCCCCCGTAATGCTTAATTCCCGGATTAATTGTCACTTAATAATATTCAAGGATTTCAATATTTAAATCATGGAGTTTATGCCTTACTAACTAGCTTGCAGATTGCAAAAACCAAATAAAAAAAAATCTGTTAGTGGGCAGGGTTCCTGTTCGCGTAACTTCTTAATATTAGAGTTTGACAAAAACATAGTGTAAGTTATTTGTTTAACACGATTTACTACACACTGTACTAATGCCACTTGAATATTAAATCGATTTTAAGCTCATTTGGGATTCGTAATTATTTGCATATATTTGGCAAGTATCCATGTAAATTGTAATAGGTATTACAATTTACAGCGTATATTGTACATATCGAATTAGACGAATTAATTACCAAACAATTGGATTATCAAGTTGGTATTGAGGTTTGGCCTACTTGCGACAGTGCAGGCAACCTATATTTAAAGCATTGTTCTGATTATAAGACTAGATTAGGAAAGGTTTCTACTTAAAAACTGCTTATTTCAAGACACAGTTTTATTTTCAATAGTATCTTCATAGTAGGTAAACACATTAGAATGTAAATATGTCTTTACTAAGCTGTAAGATATAATGTTCTAAATTTTGTCAAAATCGGTTCAGATATCAATATTGTCATAACTGGGAACTTCACCTCAACATCATAATCATCATATCAATCGCTGGGAACATCATATTGATATCACCTAAGAACATTACGAAACGAACCTTAGGATAAGCTTATAAGGTTTGTTTTGAAATCTTGTAGCAGTTTTAGCTAATAGTGCCAATTCTGCTGTGAAAAATCCCAAAACTAATTTAAAAATAGTGATATCATTTTCCAAGCGGAGCATTTTGAGCACTACTTTAGACGCGTCAAAGTTAATTTATTTTAGAGGTTTATAAAGACCAGCAGATGAAGAAGAATCGGAAAATGGAGCTTATAGATTAGGGAGTCTCTTGACTTTAGCTATCTTATTAGTCTAACGACTCTTAAGTTCACTCTAGATTTTATCGAGCTTTTATACACTTAACTGGTTATAAATTGTGATCATTGGCAAAAGGCGCTTCTAACAACGAGACTACGTTCTACGGACAATACTTCGAACGCGAGACATCATTCACCCAAGGTAAGTAACTGGTTTCCGTTTAATATTTATTAGTACTGAGCGGCACGCAAATAGTGTGCCGGTCGGTCGAGTAACACAAGTAGGTACTAGGTACTATGCCGTCATTGTATTTACTAGCTTGAAAAACTTGGCCGATTCGTCATAGTAAATACTTGTACAAACTAAATTGTTATCAAATTCTCAGTAAGTCGTGTTCTGTGTTTTCATTTGTAATAATGACCTCTTTTATCAATAATGCATTTGTTTGGAAATTGAGAATGAAAAGTTTTCTTTTTATAGATATTGGAATTGAAACATTGATAATGGTAGTTGGTACCTGCTATAGAGTAAAGCTTACTTACAACTAAATCTTTTCTCATAAAATGGTTGTTTTTACGTAAGGTGTAAGGACCAAGATCAGATTCTATAAAAAATGAAACTGGAATACCTAGCTATGTTTTGTCTTCTTCTGTCATCATCTAGAACAAAGTCAAAATCTATTTTAGTTCAACTCTAGTTTTCACTTTCCATTACTTGTGGGGGCTACAAAATATAACCTAGAGGACACAAAGGCGATATTACAGTAATAACTAAACTGTATAGGCGAATATTGCATTATAATAATAAAATGATAGTTTTCAAAATTGAATGTTGAATTTAACCACGTAAATGGTAAAATATGTTACCTACATATTATTATTATCTTCTTGTTCTAGTTTATTTATAACCTACATAATTGATAACAAGTTTAAATTCAACAGACTGCTGTTATCAATCGCTTATCTTGCACTAGAAAGATTTTTTGCGTAATATCAAAAAGATTTTGAGTCATTCAGACTATGGAATGTTGGATTAAGAGATTGTTTAAAACATCTTTTACCTTGTATCAGTATAGGATATTATAGAAACGAATAATGTATTGTTTGTTACTCCTTCAAGACTTAGAATTAACCTTCAAATAGACCTTGAATAAACAGACTAGTTTATTCTGGAAAGTCCATGTTAGGACTTCCGTGAAATTAGTAGATAAAAATCATAATATTATGCATGCACGAGAAGTTGCGAGCAAAATCTAGTAACTGTTGATAATACTGTTGGACTTATCGTGTAAAGTGGGGGTTACTGGGGGTACATAATGTTCCATTGAGTGAGTCACAAAATACCCGAAATTGCTGATATTGTGATTTAGTTGAATTTGTGTATATTTTATAAGCAACAGCTGTGACAAATTAAATCTTTCTCACATAAAAGTGATGCGTAATGGTAATTTAGTATCAGCACCAAAGTTGGATGTAAATGTAATATGAGTCACAACTTTATTTAATGTTCTTTTTGAAATATCATTTTCTTTTCTCTTATAGGTTCATTCTCCGCTTTGCAAAGTTTATTCTACTTTTATTGAATACGTCGGTAGAGTCCAAGGACACTTGCAAGTTACAACACGGATGCCAATGTGGTTTTAGGCTTTTCATTGAATATGTGTACTTTATCTTTAGGTATTTAGATAGCCGATAAACTGGAACGGACTGATGAAACCACAGAAATAGTAATAATGATGAAACTCATTAACGAAAGAAAAGTAAGTATTGCGTAATAATATATAAGCTTAATATTTAAAAACAACGCTCTACAATGCAGGTATATATTATTTTCAATTAATTGAAAAATATATCTATCACTTACCGGCACTGTATCAGCTGTCTTATCTACCACGTTTTAGTTTACAGCTCAGAAAGAACTTATTGAAACGTATTTTTTATAACTATTAGGTTTCTAACTTTCTATGCTCATGAGTCAGGATTTTGTCTTTTAATTTAATATTTTGATATCATAACCTTTTTTTCTGCGTTAAATTGTCCAAATAACTTGAATTTCAATCGACTTCGCATAGGCAGTGGCGCCACCATTTTGTTCTCATATTTTTTGCCAAATAAGTAGACATTTTCTCGACTTCAACCATCATTAGTTCTATTCTAATTTCTACGCTCTATGTCCTATATGCCCGTCACTGAGTGAAACTCACTGAATATTCATGATCGTATGACTAAGTGGCTTATTATTATCCATTGTTGGAAAGTTTAGTTCCTTACCTGCCTCCCCAGTCGCCGTGTACCTATCATTTATGTCTGCCTAGTACCTACCCACGTATAAAACATGTTGAGACATGTTCGTCGTGTCTTGATATCCATTGTTGTTGCAGTAATCAGCAGTATTTCCGTTGATTGTACTTCCCAGTAATGATTGTTTAATGTTAGCCTACTTGGAATGTTATTTTTATCATCGTGTACTTACCTAATGATTTTTATTTAGATATATATTTTTTTACTTTTCGTGGCTTTTACAGGATAATGTTAGTCAAAGTCAAAGTCAAAGTCAAAATATATTTATTTCACATAGGCCTAACTTACAAGGCACTTGTAAAACGTCAACAATATTTGTTACATAATATTATGTACGGTGATAACTACAAGTCGACTTAAAACTAAGTTGTCTAAGTTAGGTATCCTATATAGGTATCCATACCTATACAAGCAGCAAGCTAGCTAAGTCTTCATGAAGCTAACAGAGTAAATAAGTATTTCTGTTTTAAGGTTACTTTTTAATCTAATAAGAATAACTACTACTTAATTAATTAGTCTTAAATTATATTACTTATGACCTTTGCTACCAAATGTAGTTTATTCATTTTATTGAACAACTAGATGAGCCCAAACTCGAGGGTATTTACTGGAAGACGTTGAAGACATCCTATTCATCTCCTGGATCCATCATCGGATCAGCTCGACAGTACCGAATTATTGTATTATCATTGACATATTATCATTGACATATTCGAGAATTTGCGACGGTTCAAATCGATACGACATTTCAAGTTGTTTCAAGAGTTCCAAGCAATTTCTAGAAATCTTCTTGGTGCGAAGTACTTAAGTGCCAAACACCATTTACCTATTGCTATACAAAGTCCATTTCGGTAAATTACTTGCTTTAGAAAATAACGTAGTTAGGTAGTCTAGTTTCGTTCGCGAAAGGAAGTGCGATGCTCATTAACCGCTTACGAAAGCGGATTACTTTACTCGCTACCACATACGTGCGGATAGGTAGCTGTTTCTAGCTAGTATTCGAGTCGTAACCGGAAAAAATTCGCATACGTAATGGTTGGATTCGGTAAAATTGCCTCATTTTTGTTCACTGTTTGCTCGGTCCACTTTAAAAAAAGTGTGTTTTTAGGTGAATTAGAAACATTTACGGCGACATGCGAGTAATTTGTTTTTAACAGACTTCAAAAAAAGAAGGATGTTCTGTATTCGACCCGTATGTATGTATGTGTGTATGTATGTATGTATGTTTGTCCGCGATTATTTCGCGTTTGGTTGAACCGATTTTGATGCGATTTTCAGGAAAGTATTTGTTACATTCTGGAGAAGGTTTTAGTATATTAACCGACTTAAAAAAGTAAGAGGTTCTCCGTTTAATCGATATGTTTGTATTAAGTTTGTCTAGGAATATCTCGAGTTCGGCAAAACCGATTTCGACGATTCTTTTTTTGTTAGGTAGGGCATAGACTTCAAAAACTAAATAGTTATAAGTACCCAGATTTATTTGAAAATTATTTTATGCTTTTCAGTGGGTTTGTTTTTTTAAAGGCTGTTCCCTTTTAAAAAAAAAAGAAATTGAAATATCATGTGTTTTGATTGGCATTTTTTTTTACTTACTTTTTTTTTATTCTATTCAAGTTAGTACTTGACTGCGATTTGATGGTAAGTGATGATGCAGCTAAGATGGTATCGTACTAACTTGGAAGGGTAAGTTACCCCAACGGTTTCTACAAGCATCGCACCGGATTGCTAAATCGCTTGGCGGTTCGTCTTTGCTTGAAGGGTGGTAGCCACGGCTGAAGCCTCCCAGACAAGACCCGAGCCAATTTAGGAATTATAAAATTCCAAAGTGGTCCGTGCGGGACTTGAACCCGCGACCTCTCACTAGAAACAGCGCATCGCCACTGCGCCTGGGAGGTCATAGAAACATGTTTACAAGTGTGATTTGTGCTATCTCTGTTTTCATCTGCATCTACATGTTACACATGTTTATAATAGAAGCACAACGTTTTCAGGCTAATTGATGACTGAGCAACGCATAGCTCTAACTACTAGCACCGCGGATCTAGATATAAGTACAGTCGCGGAATGAAAAGGTTCGCCACCTTAGTGTAGATTTTCCCTTGCACTAGTACTTCAAGAGTCCATAATGTCAACTTACTAAAACAAGCGACTAGTGCAAACGAATCACTTTGAAAATTGACGAACCTTTTCATTCCGCGACTGTACATACAGAAACTCGTAGTAGACCCAAATATTGTGAGTAGGCGGACCAATGTTGACGTGGGAATCAGCTAAAAAAGACTTTTCTAAAATTCAGTATATAATTACCATTTATTATTATTACAGACCGTTCAACTTGCAGATGTTGATCTTGAGATGGACTGCTCGCCAAATTCAAATATAGTTTGATTTTTCGTAATGTTAAAACGCTTAAGTAAATGACACATCGTCTTATGACAGTAAAATTGCGGCAATTGCAGAATTATCTTCACAGGTTTGTATAAAAATTACTACGAGTGTCCAGTTTGGAAAATTAGTCTGAGTATCGACTAATCTGTGAGTCGACCTCGATTATCGGAATTGTTTCATAGAATCAAAGGTTTTATTATTTAAAACATGTGAAGATGATACTGTCATTTCCGCAATTTACCAAGCCTCCTTTGTAATTTTAGCTTACATTTTGAATTTCGCGGGCAGACATTTCACCGGTCCATATTTTATTGATGACTCACGCATCTGACGTATGCATGCACCATTCTTATAAAGGAGTCAAATACCAGCTATAATCACAAGTGTACTTTATAGTTGTCTCTCTACTATCTCATATTTCCCTCACCCTACTTAATTATTTTATTTTTCAATGGAAAACTTACAGCTAAATCTTACAGCTAATCATAAGTTTTCAGAAATAGGTAAAGGCAAAATATAGAAAGAAGGAGTTTGAGTATCGAATGGTTGTTTTGACGTGATAACGTTTTATAAATTGATGAACACCAGCAACACACAATATGAAAAATAGTAACGTCCCGAGTAACGTTCCACCTGAGCCTGTGCGTGCAAGCGAGAGCGCGCAACAAGCGATAGAGAGGCACGATAATGACGTTATCACGTAAATCTATCCGTCTGTAAACCGACTTTACAGACAACCAATTTTTTTAGTAGGTATACTTTTCCATTGGTTCTGTTTATCGAACAATGGCATCCATGTTGGAAAAGGCAGCGTGGAGCGGACCGGTCGCGGCGGCGCGGCGATCTGTATTGACCTTATGCGACTGCGTAGTTGATACGAACAGCGGAGGACGGTCGATGACCGCTCCCACCCAGCTAGGAATGCCGCCTGGATCTAGGGCTGCCCCACGACAATAAGACGAAGTAAGAAGTAAAGTGGTTTTTGAACGAGAATTTATATGATTTAATTCTGCTTGGGTGGGAGGTGTCAGCCTTGCCAGTTGCCTCCCTAGATTGTTGTAGTGGGCAAAAACGAACTGTTATTTCCTAGGGGTAAGGTATATCGCCGGATACATTACCCATTGTTTTTGCGAATACAAAGATTTTTGACTCCGTCGTTTCAGTTATTACACAACTGCCCAAAAAAAGGAGTGTAATGTTTTTAGGGTTCATGTATGTATGTATGTATGTATGTATGTATGTATGTGAGTTTCTTTATTCCACCATAACTTCTAAATGACTGAATAGATTTGGACGTATGGGGCATTGTTAGAATCCTTACATCATTCCAAGTAACACAAGACTGTATTTTTTGTAATATTATTTTTGTGTATTTTTATGTTATACCACAGGGCAGTCGTGTTTTTATAGTAGTTTATGTAACGGTTACATAATGGGGGGTATTAAAATACGAGTGTGAGTTTAAAAAACGAGCCGCAGGCGAGTTTTTTAATAGTATCACACGAGTGTTTTAATACCTAATTATGTAGAGTTTCATACACTACTTTATCTACGCTCATATTATTATCATAAATCCAAATCATAAAATTTTGCTAACTTTTGTCGTAAATCATTGCAACTACTAAGATGTCAGGTGGAGTGAAATTTTCTTTAGTAGGTTTCACTACTAGACATTTTTCAGCGCAAAGTTTTGACTAAGTAACAAAAAAAATTAGTTGTCTGTAAAGTCGGTTTACGGACGATAGATTTACGAGATAACGTCATAATCGTAATCGTAGTCGTAATCGTAATAATAATCATAATCACAGGCCCAGGTGGAACGTTACGCGGAACGTTAGACATTGTGTTGTTGTCTATGGTCAATCATGGCCCATCTATACTCTCGGCAATGACAACCAACTATATGTTGTCTGTGGATTCACTTAAAAAAATATTACTTAAAAATATTACCTACCCCAGATAATAATTGTAACCGTAAACCGTTGTATTGCCGATAGCGGTACTGTAATCAATTCCTTCAAAACCCCAGATACAAATACAGGAGTCCAGAGCCGTGCATCGTTATGGATATTATACAACTTTCTCTAAATATTTCCATAGTAGAGCGATGTTATTATGAATAACTTTTTAATAATTATAGAAGTCTGTGAATAAAGTAGGTAATTATTTGACACATTTCGATTTTATAATTCGAACTTTAAGCAATGAGCGTAGATAAAATATTTTAATTACTTACTTGTTACCTATCAGATGTGATTGCAGCCAAGTAAATTGGTTTTCTGTAAAGTCGGTTTATGGACGATAGATTTACGTGATAACGTCATAATTGGCCTCTCTATCGTTTGTTTTATCGTGCCTCTCTATCGCTTGTTGCGCGCTCTCGCTTGCACGCACAGGCTCAGGTGGAACGGTACGCGGAACGTTACTATTTTTCATGTGCGTTGCTGGTGTTCATCAATTTATTAAACGTCATCACGTCAAAAAAAGTTATCGTTCACGAGTTATGAATATATTTGTCTCTTTTTCTGACTGCGGTTTAGAGTTGAGGAGAAATACTAATTGCTTTATCGCAAAAAGCTAATCGTATTGCTGTTTATAGGTCCAATCCACGTACACTTCTTTTGAATTAGATAAAAATTACCTACTTTAATTAATTTTTCCAGTGTAACTCTTTATTGTTATTCTAATTTATTGTAAAGAAATATTTTTTATCAAATTCAAAAGTAGTGTAATACCCAATTGCGTTTCATGCGATTCGTAACGAGTTAGGAAGGAGTGGGGCACGCCTTCGTGGCTAGAACTACCTAAATAAACACATACAGACACTTTTTTTTTGTCCAAGTGACAACCCTACCTACCCCGCCACCCGTCACGTTGCATTTCAAACGGCGAATTTGCATGTCACAGTCAGATTTTGGACTTTGAAACTTTTGCTGTGTGTGTTTTGAGTTTGCTTCGGGTGATATTGGTTTGCATTTGATTCTGATCGATACAGTATTATTATATATGTAATACTAGCTGACCCGGCAAACCTTGTTTTGCCGTATACATTTTTCTCACTTAGGGACATAAAAAAAGATAACCTGCTCCCAGACCCAGTGATCATACAGTGAAAGTTTCATTACGATCGGTCGAGCCGTTTCGGAGGAGTTTGTTTACAAAGAATGGCGAGAAAATTTTATATATTAGAAGATATTAAATTCTCAAGGATATTTTTGTAACCGAACTCCTCCGAAATAGCTCGACCGATTGTTATATTTCCTGTATGTGTTCGGTTGCTCTGAGAGTAGGTCTTAAGTTTTTTTTTATATTGGTATAAGTATATCCCTACTAGCAAAACAACTTTTGCCGGGTCAGCTAGTTTATACTAGATATAATTTATCTACCCTAAGTATAGTTGAAGCTAGAGGTCAAGTGACCTCAAGTGTTTAGTTTAGCAGCTAACAGTTGGCTAGTTAGGTAGTGGTTACACACTATAGTAGCGTTATTACCTCGCTGCAGACTCGGTCATAAATCATCCGAGTGTTTCGCTTTTGTATTTCACTGCTGAGCTTCACTGCTGCTTTTGTATTTTGGTGAACAACAAAAGTGAAAATCTCGAATGATTTATGGCCGAGTCTGCAGCGAGATAATAACACTACTGTAGTCAGTTGTGTTGGTGTATCACCGACCACCGCTCTCCGTGTTGTGGTGGGGGGTGGATTACTTTCTTTAAACACGACGTGGTCTTTTAAAAGGAGTGTTTTCGACAAATGACTAGGTTTTGCAATTTTATAATCCGGAATTTAGCACAGATTCAATAATATTACCTATGCTTTTTGTTAAATTATTCGGTTTCGGGCCTAATAAAAATATGTAGTTTTAAAGGAGAACGATGTCTTTACTTCAGCTAGGTACAGCTTTTTTGTCCAGAGGGACTGAGAGATAGGTACCTACCATAGAGTTCTTACATAGATTATTTTACGTGTGTCACCGATTAATCTAAACTTGAGATCTAAACATACTCCCTAGTCCCTATCACAGATTTGTGTTCTGTGACCACAGAGTAAGTACCTACTTACCTACATTCACATTAAATAATATTAGTTGTGTTTTTCACTTGTTGTCTCTTCGCCTTCCAAGTTCTTTCTAGGTAGGGGCTGTTTGAAAAGTAGCCTATATCACGTAATGCTTTTTAATTGCTTTCTGATGGATATTTATTTAAAATCAGTACCTTTTGAATTTACCAATTAAAAATGTTTTAATTTAGTTTAGTTCATAGACATATACTTACCCTGGAAAAAAGTCGCCAGTTCAGCGGTGCCTACGATGCTTGATTTGCCACCATTAGTCAAGCCACGCTGTAGTTCACTCAGCAGTCACCTATAGAATTTTGACAGAGGGCGCTACTGTTTACTTGTTCGAAAAAGTTTTACGTAAATCGTTTGGATGCCAATATCCTGAGTTTTCTTATCAGTGGTTTAGGTACATTTCTAAACAATCAGAGCATATTATATTGGTAAGATATTATTATAGCCCTCAATACGAGGTGAATCACGCCTCTCTCAGACTGTTCATACCTACTTCGTTTTCATGTTTGTATGAACACGTAAGCACAAAGTGTATAACTGTGTCGCGAGTTGAGACTCGCGCCGTGTATGACTCATCTGTTTCAACGTAAAATGCAGTGAGCAAAGGAGAAAAAAAACAGACAAGCGCGAGTTGAAAACGCGTCGTTTCGACAGGGGTTTTGAGCGCAATGTTAGAAGAGTAAAGATCATTATGTTATAGTAGTGTTATTATCTCGCTGCAGACTCGGTCATAAATCATTCGAGTGTTTCGCTTTTGTTGTTCTTTGTTGAGTTGTGCATTACTGTAGAACAACAAAAGCGAAACACTCGAATGATTTATGACCGAGTCTGCAGCGAGATAATAACACTACTATAGCGATTCGGCTTTGAAGTTTTCTTTTAACGCGCTTAAAAATCTACTATGTCCCAAGTCCCAACGTAGATATCCTGTGGAAAGAGAACGCACTAATTTTAGTAGTGTTAAAATTTATTCAAAAATGCATTGCAAAAATGAAATAATAATCATACTTAACAATATTTTTTTTAATTTTCCTGTACCTACTTAATATAGATCCATCCTAAAATAATCATAGAAAAGTATTCGCGATAGGGAACTAGGTAGGTACAGAGATCATACGGTGTTGTCTACCTTCCTAATAAGAATTCAAATCAATATAATTTACAAGCTGAATCGATATCGAACTTGTATCTATCTACCAGGCTACCATATCAGACAGCAGGTATCAGATTCCGAGTATCGACAAAAAACCCGAAACATATTCCTATCACGCGTTCCTCTATAGAGATAAATTTACACCGACATATCTACAGTCCAATGCTCTATCATAGAGGATGCTCAATTGTTGAAATTTTCGGATTGTCCTGATTTTGGATATCAAAATTGACAAACTTCATTTTGGGGTAAAAAATTGACCTCCTGGCGACTATTGACACTTTAATCAGTATCTTTTCCTATGTAATACGAAATATGTGTAACACATGCTCCACATCTCACATATTACGTCATTAATTGTCCTTTCTCACTAAGTATCATGGCAGTGAAGATATTATGCGCTCTATTAGCTATAGATCATTATGGTATATTGAAGGTATATTTTTGAGTTATGACCGGTGACATCATTTCAATGAGTCTAAAGTCTAAACAGCAAATATATCATACCACTGCTGTTTTTGGAAAGGGTTTGGGGATCGCTGTGTAGCGATAAGGCCGCCATACTTGTACATTAGTTTAGACTTTAGATGTTTCATATTATTATTAATACTTTTTCCTTTTTCTTGTTTGTCTGGTGTACAATAAAAGAGTTTTCTATCTATCTTGCACATTTTTTAACACTCATGATCAAGTTTCAACTTTCAAACAAAAAAAGCTAAATCAAAATCGGTTCATCCGTCAGCTACGATCTCACAAACGATTTGACCGCAGACGTACGTAGGTACTTACATCTTACATTAAAAAGTGTACTTACTAATAACTGCCTCGTCGCTAACCTTGCAAAACTTTAGTTTTCTAACACCCAAGGGTTTGGACTGCGCGATGCTATAAATAACGTATGCAACGGATGCAAATACATAATTAGGTTCTTGGATAGAAGCAGGCGTTACTTTGCGGAAGTTCATGATTAACAAGAAAGGAAAAAAATATTTGCTATAATCCGCCAACAGAAAAAATTCTGTATGGTCAATCATGCAGGTACAAGCTATACTAAGCACCGCTTACCTTCCCACCAAAGCATGAAAGCCAAGTTACCCAGCAAGCAATGCCACCACCATCACTCACATGCACCACCACACAATTTTTTTTTAAATATTTTATATAACTCGACGCTCGTTTCGCCCCGGAACCGGAGCATCATCAGGAGATTTCGACTTCACAATTCAAGATTGTCTCTTCACTATAGCTTGTACCTGCATGTTTGACCATACAGAATTTTTTCTGTTGGCGGATTATAGGAAATATTTTTTTCCTTTCTTGTTATAATTAGGTTCATCAATGTCCTCCTTCGTTGACTAAGATTGTGGTGGCACTAATTAACTGAATCAAATGATATTCCCCCGGTGTCCGTCGACGCCGACCTACGTGATCATTATGCATTTAAATCACGGGCGCCATAAATTCCACCACGGGGACATCCTCCGATTGTCGTCGGCGTCCCGGCTCCCAGGTCCCGACCATAGAGGATGTGGTGGATGAAAGCTATAGAAGGTTCTACCACAGGGAATAGTTCCTCGTAAAGTTTTAACGGCCCATTATCCCGGTTTTTAGCGACTACGCCACTTTTCAAACCAATTCAAAATCATGAAAAAATAGTTTTTTTTCACTGTTAAAAATAAATATTAAAGATACATGCCTTATCTCTTTAATGTACTCATGAAAACACGATAAGTTAAACTTGCCTCGATCATAAAAATTTTTGAAAACAGGTCGTTTTTGTTCATTTTTCTAATGGCATTTCCAAAGCTTCAGACCAAATTTCATAAAAATTATACGTAAAGTAAGCTCATTGTATTACCTATTTATTGGAAAGACAGATTTTAAATAAAAAATTTGCTGCAAAATTTCGCCTAACAGAAGTCATAAAATGATCTAACGCATCTAATAAGCGATGTACTTCAGTGGCTCACGAGCCTCTATACGAGAAGGACCTGCGCAAGTTTTCACGACTCACGCTCCTTTCGCGCTAAAATTATTTATTTTTTAATTATTTGTAAATAAATTCTCTTACTACATTTAGTAATAAAATTAAAATATGGTAAGTGTTTCTTGAGTTTTTCAAAATACCTAGCCCTCAAAAGCTCCAAAGAAAATCTGACACGAACTAAGAAAATTAGGTAGGTAGAGTAAATTCCACCACGTGCAAATACCATCACGCGTAACCACAGTTTATACCTATATACAGTCAGTAAGGGAGACGAGATTTTTTTGTTTGGCTAAACTGAGTTTCTCATGAATACATGATATTATAATATCCTCTCGACTTTATTTTGGACATGGCGGTCAATAGAAATTTAAAAACTGCGTGGGAGATATTTCTTGAACTTCCAACCCCTAGATTGGTTCCTACTAAATAGAAATACCTTACCTACCTACTAATAAGTTTTTAGAAAAATACAAATATAATAATATTAAGGAGCACAAACCCGCGGAACCCGAGACCTTTCAAAATTTCAAAATGGCGGATTCAAAATGGCCGCCAAACGAATTTCGTCGGTATCTCGGAAAGTATAAAAGATGGAAGAACGGTTTCTTGACTAGAGGTGACCAAGACCCGAAGGTCTATTTGATGGATAGAAAAAAATTTCAAAATGGCGGAATTAGTTTTTTCCATAGATAAGTATGGGAATATTTAAGAGGTCAGCGATGATTCTTTTATAGGCTGGAAGACAACCCGCGGCCTACTAGTACATTTATATATTCACTGACTCATTGATCACCTCTCCTGAGCAATTTTGTATGAAACAGAATTTTTTGACGTATACTGTCATGTACAAGCCAAATGTCATATGAAACGTCATCCAATTGGCAGTGAGCTGAAAAAATTTCAAAATTGCGGATTCAAAATGGCCGCCAAACGAATCTCGCCAATATCTCGAAGAGTATAAAAGATGTAAGAACGATTTCTTGACAAGAAGTGATCAGGACCCAAAGGTCTATTCAAAGGACAAAAAAATTCAAAATGGCGGAATTTATTTTTTTCATAAAAAATGTATGGGGAATGTTGAGACTTACGTTGTAAGGCAAATAGCGGGGGAAGACAGCACGCGGGCCACATGTGGCCCGCGCCCCTATGCGCCCTACTAGTCAATTACTATAACTATTAATATATATATAAAGCTGGTCGTGCTGATTCACTGACTCATTGATCACCTCTCCTGAAAAATTTTGTATGAAAAAAAATTTTTTGACGTATACTGTCATAAACAATGGAAAAATTCATTAAGAACAAAAATATGGAGAGAGCTGATGATTGAGGATTTCGGAGACGGGTGAAGAGCACGGCCAAGGTATCGAAGATAGGTGGGGGGTGCTCGACCAAATGTCATTCGAAACGTCATCAAACGTCGTCAAAAAAAATCAAAATGGCGGATTAAAAATGGCCGCCATTTGAATTTCGTCGATATTTCGGAAAGTATAAAAAATGGAAGAACGGTTTCTTGACAAGAGTTTATTATGATCCGAAGGTCTATACGATGGATAGAAAAAAAAATTCAAAATGGCGGACTTTATTTTTTTCATAGAAAATGTATGACGAATGTTGAAGAGACTAAAGGTTGAAAGGCAAATAGGGGGAAGAGAGCACGCGGGCCACATGTGGCCCGCGCCTCCACGCGCCCTACAAGTATAATATATAGTTACTCGGGCTGATTCACTGACTGACTCACTCATTGATCACCTCTCCTGAACAATTTTGTATGAAAAAAAAAATTTTTAATATCCATTTCGTATATAAGGGAAAAATTCATTCGGAGAAAAAATACGGAGAGAGATGATGAGATGAGGATTTCAAAGACAGGTGAAGAGCACAGCCAGGGTATCAAAGATAGGTGGGGGGTGCTCGACCAAATGTCATTCGAAACGTCATCCAATTGGCAGTGAGCTGGAAAAAATTTCAAAATGGCGGATTCAAAATGGCCGCCGTTCGAATTTTGTCGATATCTCGGAAAGTATAAAAGATGGAAGAACGGTTTCTTGGAAAGAAGTGATCAGGACCCGAAGGTGTATTGGATGGATAGGAAAAAAATTCAAAATGGCGGAATATTTTTTTTCATAGAAAATGTGTGGGGAATTTTGAAGAGATTTTTTATGGGCGGGAAGACAGCACGCGGGCCACATGTAGCCCGCGCCACCACGCATCCAACTAGTATATATATATAGCTGCTTGTGCTGATTCACTGACTGACTGATTGATCACCTCGACAGTCTTCAGAACCCTGAATCATCATCTCATTTCATATGTTTTCGCTGAGAATTCTCCAAAAAACCGCATCAAAGTACTACATGTTGCACAACTTTTCAATAGTCTCTTCAATATTCCCTATACATTTTCTATGGAAAAATAAATTCCGCAATTTTTAATTTTTTTCTATCCATCGAATAGACCTTCGAGTCCTGATCACTTCTTGTCAAGAAACCGTTCTTCCATCTTTTATACTTTCCGAGATACCGACGAAATTCATATGGCGGGCATTTTGAATCGCGCCATTTTTAATTTTTTTTCAGCTCACTGCCAACTGAATGACGTGTCAAATGACATTTGGTCTAGCACCCCCCACCTATCTGCAATACTCTTGGCTGTGCTCTTTACCCGTCTTTGAAATTCTCAATCATCAGCTCTTTCCGTATTCCCTCTGAATGAATTTTTCCCTTGAATACGAAACAGTACTTGAAAAAAAAAATTTTTTCATACAAAATTGTTCAGGAGAGGTGATCAATCAGTGAGTGAGTCAGTGAATCAGCACAAGCAGCTATATAGGTACTGACCGTTTAAATCTTTCCTAGACTACGACTAGTATTTAAAAAACAAAATCAGCTAAATCGGTCCAGCTGTTCTTGAGTTTTAGCGAGACAAACATACAGAAATAACTGATTTATATAAAATATACCTGTTTTGAGATATCGATTACCATAAAAAAATCAAAATATAGGTAAAAACGCAACTTCCAACATATATTTCGTGAAGCGAATTATAATGTAAATAGTCCAACTGTAACAGTTCAACTGTGACGCAAATATTTATGATATAGGGTCACGGAGTTCATTTGAACTGCGCGACTTACGGCAATGATCGGTAGGTATCGTAGCGCGGGGTCTGAGCGAGCGATAAATGCCTAAAGTGGTGGGATATAGTCGCCTTAAGTCGATTTGTAGTTATTTTATTTTATTTTCTTTAGTTATTGCAATCAACAGCGTTACAAAAAATGATTAACAATTAACTTAAGCTATAAATAAGGCCAAATAAGATTACAATTTACAGGATACAAAGATTAAATGATCAAAGATTACATGATTATCACCATACGTATGGTACAGGCTCTTGTAAAACGTTAATATGATATTTGTCGCATGACAAATATCATATTAACGTTTTACAAGAGCCTGTACGTTAGGCCTATGTGAAATAAAGATAGTTTGAGTTTGATTCTAGCTAGCTGACCTCAGTACCTACCTAAGTATAGATATTTCAGTCCACGAAGACGCGCCCCACTCTGTCAAAATTTCTTACTTATGTTTCATTCGATTCGTATGGAGTTTAACAGAGTGGGGCGCGTCATCGTGAATTGAAATATCTATACTCGTATGTTTTTCTTTTTTTTTTATTCACGGACACAGTTATGAGCCTCTAAACTAAAGGATAATGGAAGGACTATGGAGTCCTGTAACAAGCCGATTGGACTGCGGTCTACACATCAACTTTTATAATTAGGTATTATATTTTTAATTAACATCCGAATTCCAAAGTTATAGGCAAATAAACTAGTTCTAGTACTTCTCATTAAAACTGTATGATAGGATATTTACATTGAAAAGAAAGTAACTTTTTGTATGCAAAATTAAATTCCTGATATGAAAAAGAAATTCCTAGTGCCAATGGCTCTTAAAAACACGATTTAATTTTCCTAGAATATTTTAGTTTTGGTTCATGAGAAAACTTTATATTACCTTAGGTCGTTTCTAAATCTCTTTCACAATGTCCTGTGGAAAGGGTTAACACTATAGTAGTGTTATTATCTCGCTGCGGACTCGGTCATAAATCATCCGAGTGTTTCGCTTTTGTATTTCACTGCTGAGCTTCACTGCTGCTTTTGTATTTTAGTGAACAATCCGAACAACATTGTCTCCAGAAATAGTGATATCCTTGCAAATCCTACGTACCATTGTGAAAGGGATACTTAGAGGAGTTTTCTGTAAAAAAGTATCGCTAGGTACCTACCTATTATAGAAGTGGAGGAAAACGTGTGGTCTTTCGTTCATCCACTTAGATTTTATTATCGCGAAACTGGAGTATCGTGGGCTTCCACTAAAAACACTTGTATCCTTGTAAAGATTTACGTTTAATCATAAAACAAGTTGAGACTAACCGGAAAGCTGCCTAAGCAATCATTGAGTCATATTGTCTGACTAATAAAATCAATGGAGCAATTAAAAAAAAAAAACGGAAGGATGTTATAATCATTTTAAATTAAACAGTAGGCAAGGAACTCTCATTTATCGATACAAAATGGCTGTCGAGTAACCCGCTTCAGAAACTATCTGTGGAACAGACGATAGACATTTCAAAAGGTCATAATATGAAATAACTAGATTTACTATGTATTATTAGTAGGTAAATCGAGATGTTTGAGTGCCATGAAATTACATTGATATTAATGTTTAAAAAATATATTTAGTTTTCTTTTTGTCTTTGAATGATTCTAGAATTTATTACCTAGTAGGTTCTTTACGGATTTCAATTAGGTACCTACCTACTTACATAGATTATTTCCGTTTACTTATGTAAGATAGATAAACTGAACTTTTGCATGATTTCTATAATAAGATTCAGAACCTTATAAGATTTAAAATGCCAATGATAATGCGTTATTCCGATTGAGTAGGTAGGTACATTATGAAAAAACGTCAAAGAGTTTTCATTAATTTTGTTTCCACTCGATTAAATGCTTTTCAATATTCATCCGAAAACATCGAATCGGGCAATGTAGGCGCCTATGTACTGTAGGTACTTACCTACTCGACGTTTTGTTTGATATATAAATCGTGTTGTATTTTACTACTTTACAAGCAAGTTTGGCAAGTCAAAATCTCCTGAAGTCGGGGTGAAACACGCTAGAAGAAATATTTTGAAAGAATTATGTGAAACTGAAGGGATTCATACTTAAAGGGTCTTTTGACGTGATAACGTTTAATAAATTGATGAACACCAGCAACGCACATGAGAAATAGTAACGTTCCGCGTAACGTTCCACCTGAGCCTGTGCGTGCAAGCGAGAGCGCGCAACAAGCGATAGAGAGGCACGATAAAACAAACGATTGAGAGGCCAATAATTATGACGTTATCACGTAAATCTATCGTCCGTAAACCGACTTTACAGACAACCAATTTTTTTTTTGTGGCTAAGTTGTAGCCCGAATTATGAGCTCCATAATTTAATACCATGAATAACAAGTCAGTAGGTAAGTTAATCTCGTTTTTATTAAAATTTTATGCCATAGTTTTTAACACTAAACTCGCTGAAACAATTGGTTGCCTACTTAATCCTAATATACTCTATAGTTTACATACCATTGTCATGTCAAATTCAAGTATGTAAGAGGTACATACATAGCCTATCATTCGCGGTGTTTTTACCTGTTCGTATTATGGCATATTATTTTTAAATGCAATTCTCTTTTAAATGTTTCCAACTGTAAGTACAATATGAAAATGATTTCGTTAAAAAGCACGATCCATTCGGCTTTTCCGTTCGCCGCAGTAATAATACGGACCATTAAAATCAACAAAATCATTTCGAATTTTAATGAATCCATGCAGCTAGCAACGAACGTTCAAATGCCTTAAAGCTTATTGTCTAGTTATTGGTTATTAGTCACAGCATACTTGCAGCACGCACCGCACCGCACACATATACCTATGATTTGTAATTTTTATCAACACCTAGCCTTGAGTCTTCTACTATAATCATATCTTTTATATTCCACCTTCAGCCTGTAAATGGTCCACCGCTGCCATTGAAAGTCAAATATGTTCTCTCCCAAAGGTCTGACTTACAGACATTACGAAAAGTCAGAAAACAACTGAAACGCGCCCTGCCTCTGCGAAGAAGCTCACAACAAACTAAACCAGGTATTCCTTTTTATTACCACTTACATTACCTACCATAATTTTAGGAAACTTAAAAGACTCTTTTGATCTGATTTTACATGCTAGTAAAATCAGAGCAACTTGCTATCACTACCAAGGGTCGGATCATCTATATTCATGCTTATGAAGGCAGTGCACACGCATTGGCCAATATTCTCGAAATCTCATGGGAGACAGGAGATGTATTGTAGCTTCCGTTTACGCCACGCTTCTCCGATAATTTAAATTAAATATTAGCACGACACATTATTAGTCTTTATGGTGCGTGGTTCGGTCTTTTGCTACGATCTTGCGTGCGCCGATGAGGTGTGCGATCAGCTTTGGAAATAGTCACAGTGATTTCGCAAGGACGTTGGATTGTTTACGTGTCACCGTAGACCGCCAGTCGATTACTTTGATCCCATTGTATTATGACTGCAATTTTTTTATAAATAGGTTATCTATCTGATCTGGTAGATACGTGACTTATGATGATGTCAGGGTTTTTGCTTGTAGTATTATTTGTTTAAATCACATATTTACATACGACCTTTGTCTGCCTTGTTCATACACATAAGTAAACTAAAGTTTTTTTTAAATATAATTTATGAGAGCAACGAAACGCCCATGAATATTTGCCGCACTAGGGGAACTGCAATACGTTGCTGGTGCTTTGTTTATCCGCCCTTTAAATAACAGGAGAATAATATGTCAGGAAACATTGTTGAGATTAACGTATCTTATTTATTACAAACACGAATCAAACTGTCCTGCGTTTGATTTCGAGGCGGGCCAATATTCACTTTCTATAATATTTTCAAAGGCTTGTGAAGCCTGCTAACCTGCACTTAGTGCCAGCCTTCCGTGTTTAAAAGTGCCCAGTTGTAG
Source organism: Coenonympha arcania (assembly GCA_036785405.1). Lineage (NCBI taxonomy): Eukaryota > Metazoa > Arthropoda > Insecta > Lepidoptera > Nymphalidae > Coenonympha > Coenonympha arcania. The sequence goes on along the minus strand of CM072070.1, from coordinate 15,146,245 downwards.
GCTCTTTCAAAAGCTGTTTGAGACTTTAGTGTAAGTATAGGTACTTTTAAGTATAGTTCACCGATAAGAAACCTCAGAATATGGGCATCAGAACGATTTAAGTAAACCTTTTTCATACAAGCAAACAGTAGCGCCATCTGTCAAAATTCTATAAATGGTTGCTGAGCGTGGCCTTACTGTTGGTATTATTGGCACCGATAAACTGACGACATTTTTTCGCGCGTCCCGCCCTGTCCAGGTTATATGTCTATCGTATAGTTAGTGTTTTTCAAACAAAAACGTCACGCTCAAAAGAAGGGCTGTTAAAACCAATGCACCATGACGCATCAGTGTTATAATTAACACTGCTTCACATCTCAACTCACGAGACAAACTCGCAGTGTGCCAAAAGAAAGTATGTCCACATGTCCCTTAATGCTTACGAGTTACGACTTTAGATCGGATACAGGGGAGGGAATGCGTGTTTATAATTTACGTTTATTTAGAATAACCACTTCTTTGTTTGGAATACGAGAACGCTAAGTCATTTTTGTTTAGTAACAGTGAGAGAGTTATTTCTGTTGGGTGGATATTTTTGTTACATTTTATGCGGATGTTTTTGAGCTCCTACATAGAGGTCCAAGGGACCGCCACGCGACTTCAAAAGTGCGACAATAAATACTCTGTCAAAGTTCGCATACCCGAGCCGTCGCTACACAATTTTTCACGCACACTAGCATCCGCGCACCATACAAATTTCAAATTGACACACTCACACTACAAGAAAAAGTGGCCGCACTCACTGAACTGTCGTTGTTAGGTTGGGCTCTATGCAGTCGGAGCGCGAGCGACGAACTATTATAAATCTATGAGATCGTATAAAGACGCAATAAGAGCGTCATAAAGTATGACATTATTTCCAAAACCGTTTCATAAGACTCCATCCAACAGCATAAAAATCCTTAAAGGATAATGGTGACCTCATGTTAAAGTGTACAGTACCTATAATCATAATTACCTACTGTAGTTGGTAGTTGTAATTTTCATACAAAAAACGATAACGTTTTCCTACCTATAAATGTAGTCCAATTTTCATGATTTTTAGAAATGTTGCATATGCAATGAAGTACTATGCTCGTACGTTTTAATTTTTAACCAATATTGCTTTTAAGAAATTTATTATGATCGTGCGTCAAAATATTATTTCAATCATATCGTATGGTGCATGTCGCACTAGAGCGGCGCTGCACCGCGCGTCGCCGCGCGTCGCGGCATAGTTGCCTCCGAGAGAATATTTTGCCGCGCAGCGCCGCGACGCGGTGTGCAGCGACGCTCAGTGCGACATAGCAAGCGGCGCGTCGCTTCAGTTTGTGTACTGCATGCGGCGAAGATACACGCGCGTTTGGTTTTGAATTACATGGTGGTACATGATATTTTGTAATTCTACGCATGTATCAAAAACGGCTCGCCCGCTCCTTCGAAGCAAATTGACACAATTGATTGATACAAGTACAAGCTGTAACAAGTAAATAAAATTTTTCTTGATTGCGTGACCTTGGTATGTCAGCAATCCATTTCTTCTTCTATTTTTTCTCTTCCATAATTCTTTCATCTCCTGCACACAACAAAGAAATAATAACCAAATCCTCGTCACTATCGCTCATCTTGCAACGTTGCTCGCACGCGAACGGGTATAGAAATGACGCGAGCTGCCGCTTGCTGCAGTTGTAATGCCATAGGTACCGTCGAGCGACGTGAAGCGACGCGCCGCGCAGCGCCGCTCTAATGCGGTCCCACCTTTAGTCTCACTGTTGTAGCCTGAGGCACAATATTTCGTAAAGGGGCGACGACTAGACGATAGTCTTAAGACTTTAGTGCCGGCCTCAGTCTCACTGTTGTAGCCTGAGGCCACAATATTTCGTAAAGGGGCGACGACTAGACGATAGTCTTAAGACTTTAGTGTCGGTCTCAGTCTCACTGTTGTAGCCTGAGGCCACAATATTTCGTAAAGGGGCGACGACTAGACGATAGTCTTAAGACTTTAGTGCCGGCCTCAGTCTCACTGTTGTAGCCTGAGGCCACAATATTTCGTAAAGGGGCGACGACTAGACGATAGTCTTAAGACTTTAGTGCCGGCCTCAGTCTCACTGTTGTAGCCTGGGGCACAATATTTGGTAGAGGGGGCGTAGCTGTAGGCATTAGCAGATGCTCGCTTCTTGTTTTTGTGCTCATAATTATATTGTTTGTAAGTTTGGTATTTATTCTATTTATCGCCAACAGTTGACCGTGACCGCCCGTACCGTAAATATCTCTAGTTTATCGAATCAAACTATTTAAAGTTTTTTTACGTATAGTCTTAGTTAGTAGGTATATATCACAACTAAGAGTATTAGTGCAAATAATTTTTAATTGGATGCTCAGTGCCTCGAAAAATATTTCAAAAAGCTATCGTGGAGCGTGGCATACTGAGGCACAGCTCGTTTCGTCATACCTATTATCCTGTAAGTATCTATAATATTTTTTCCTCTTGATTTCTCATTCACTACAAACCACATAATATGTCGCAGTCAACTGAGCAAAGCTGAAATTTGATCAAATAACTGAGTAATTTGATGACATAACGCAAGATGACATATTTCGATTAAATCCTTTTCCATGGGAAATCAACTTTGATCATTATTATGTTGGAATTGGCTATAGTCAGAAGAAGAAATAAATGCACCCCATTTTGCCAGGATATATGGAACCATGGATGTATGGAATCTCGTACCAAGCTGATTTAAATCCAAATTTTACTTTTTATAGACTACGGTCTCCATATTAGCTCCTACAATTATAATTTTTTTAACTTACAAACTGTGCTATAATCTACCTACCTCTATTAGGTATGTACGCGGCAGTTTAAAATATCCATTGCACCGATTTCTTACTTAATAGGCATTCCTCCGTATTTGCGCACGACAGTTTCTATGCGTGATGCTATTAGATAACTGATAAAGTACCTTTAACACTAGATAAGAAATGTTAGAATTGAGTTATAAGCATGCAATTTTTACCATTAGGTAGCTAATACGATGATGAAAAACACGTGTATTTTCCATTGAGGGTATTTTTTTCCACAATTTTCATTTCATGATGACAGACCATTACTTCCAATCATTAATAAGTTTGATTCATCGTGATAGATCATTTAGTTTAAAAGTTACACAGTTTTGTTTACACAAGGGTCATAGTAGCGAACAAATTCCGAAAAAAAAATAGATTTTTTTAATACGTATTCCGTCGATAAAATTAAGCATAGTTTCCCTCATTTCAATATGTGCACATTATGAAGACACACACTATATAGAAATAAATTATGTTAATAATTTATAATATAGGTTCAACCTAAACGCAAACTTGGCGCTTAACTGAACAAATAAAATAGGTATCGAGGTATTTATATACCTATTTGTCGAGTGTGTGAATGAGTGTAACACGTTACACGTTACAGATGAACAGATGAGCGAGAGTAGAGCGTAAACCACAATCACCCGCGCCATGTGGCGCGTGCTGCTGGCCCTGGGGGCCGCGTGCGCCTCGCAGGACGTGGTGCGCACCTTCTCCGACCCGGTCGCCGCGACCGGCTCCCTCTTCAACCACCTCGTCGTGGACCGCAACACGGGCCGCGTGTACGTCGGCGCCGTCAACCACATCTACCAGCTCTCCCCCGACCTGGAGGTCGCGCAGGCGATCGCGACGGGCCCCGTCAATGACTCCGCGCAATGCACCTTCGACTGCCCGCCCAACTTCGTCAAGAAGCCGACGGACAACGTGAACAAGGCTCTCGTGATCGACTACGCGACGAGTCGCCTCATCACCTGCGGCTCCGTCCTGCAGGGGCTGTGCTCCGTGCGCAACCTCAACAACATCTCGCACGACGTGCGCGAGGTGCGCGAGCCCGTCGTGGCGAACAACGCCAGCGCTTCCACCGTGGCCTTCATCGCGCCGGGGCCTCCCAACCCGCCCATGACGCAGGTCATGTACGTGGGCGTCACCTTCACGGGCAACTCGCCCTACCGCTCGGAGGTGCCCACGGTCAGCAGCCGCTCCCTGGAGGATGACCGACTCTTCATGATTGCGAGAACTGCGGTTACGACCGGAACGCGGATGTTCGTCAATTCCTTATCCCGAGAACGTTACCCTATAAACTACGTGTACGGCTTCAGCTCAGAAGGATTCAGCTACTTCTTGACTACGCAGTTACGAGGCGTGGGATCCGATACTTACTACAGTAAGTTGGTACGAGTTTGTCACGACGACGGACACTATTATTCGTACACAGAAATTCCTTTGTTCTGTGGTGGGTACAATCTCGTTCAAGCTGGGTTCGTTGGCAAAGCTGGCTCAGTGTTAGCAGGTGAACTTGGAATAACCGTCCAGCACGATGTCTTGTTTACCACGTTCAGTCAGAGTGAATCTTTTAATACTAATACGCCATCCAATCAATCAGCACTCTGCGTTTACTCGCTTAAGGCCATTCGCCGCAAATTCTTGCAGAATATCAAGACATGCTTAAGTGGGAACGGGTCGAGGGGTTTAGACTTTATATTTCCTGCTCAAACTTGCATCGAAACTAAAACATATAATATAAGTGAGGATTTTTGCGGATTGGATGAGAGTACTCCGTTGGGCGGCGAGCAGCCCGTAGAAGCAGTTCCGGTGGCTGAGTTCCAGAAAAGGCTAACAGCTGTAGCGGCTACCACCACCGGGGATTACACGGTCGTATTCGCCGGCACCTCGGATGGCCATCTCAGGAAGATAGTAGTAGAAAGCGCTACTTCAGCGTTTCAATATGGATATATCGTAGTGGACGAGAATTCGCCCGTGAACAAAGACTTATTCTTCGATACTCAATTGATGCATTTATATGTGATGACCGAACGCAAAGTGTCCAAAGTGAAAGTTCAAGAGTGCAGCGTTTACAAGTCGTGCCAGACGTGTCTCGGAGCCAAAGACCCTTATTGCGGGTGGTGTTCGCTCGAGAACAAATGCAGCTTACGGTCCGATTGCCAGGAAGCCGCTAAGGACCCCCTGTACTGGATCTCCTACCGCAGTGGGCGATGTTCTATCATAACCCAAGTGGTACCTCATCAAATACAATTAACTACAGCTCGGACATTAGATATAGTTATTGAAAATTTGCCTATACTCAAAGGACAGTTCTTATGCGCATTTACAGTTTTAGATCGTACTCTTATTGCTAATTCAATAAAAACACCTTATGGGGTGAACTGTACTACACCGCGTGCCGATACTCTTCCGCCTCTTCCGGTCGGTCAGCATAACATTACGTCCACTCTTTCTATACGCTCCGCACAAGGATTTGATTTTGTGGCCACTAATTTTACATTTTTCGATTGCAATACGTACAGCTCGTGCATCCAGTGCGTGAGCTCGTCTTTTCCTTGCGATTGGTGTATGGATGGTAATCGTTGCACTCACGATATGGCAGAGAATTGTAGAAACGATATCCTTGTTACGGGCGTCAGTAGAACAGGTCCGAGTTATCGCTCCGGTCCCGAATTCTGTCCAAGGATAAACTCGACATCTGACGGCACTAACGAGATTTTAGTTCCACACGGAGTTAAAAAGGCTATTAAAGTCAAAGTTCGTGTTATCGGTCAGTTCATAGTGCAAACGAGGTTCTTGTGCCGGTTCAATATAGAAGAGCGCGTGGTGCAAGTTAACGCTCAACTTCTCGCAGACACTGTATACTGCGATGCCGCGGAATTCACATATACTTCACCCGCTCCCAATGTGACTGCCTCGTTCGCTGTTATTTGGGGTGGTTCAAAGCCGTTAGACAATCCGGATAATATTCATTTACTCATCTATCGGTGCAGCGACATGGCTGATACCTGTGGTCTTTGTTTGTCGCTTTCCGAAAAGTTCGGTTGCGGTTGGTGTCACGGATCGCATAGTTGCGAGGTACAGGGGCAATGCGGTGCACCGAGTGTTTGGTTGGATAGAAGACATATTTGCCCCAATAGTGAAGTTGACCCCTCGCATCCTCAGCTAGATCCTTCGGATGGCATTACGGATATTAAAAACGGGACACATACACAAGATACATGTAGCACGTACAAGTCGTGTACCCAATGCGTTACTTCCTCGTTCTCTTGCGACTGGTGTTTAGATAGTCATCGTTGTACTCACGATAAGGCAGAAAGTTGTAGAAACGATATCCTTGTTAGGGGCGTCGGTAGAACAGATCCAGGGTATCGCTCCGGTCCCGGATTCTGTCCGAGGATAAACTCGACATCTGACGGCACAAACGAGATTCTAATTCCATACGGTGTCAAAAAGGCTATTAAAGTCAAAGTTCGTGTTATCGGTCAGTTCATAGTGCAAACGAGGTTCGTGTGCCGGTTCATTATAGAAGAGCGCGTGGTGCAAGTTAACGCTCAACTTCTCGCAGACACTGTATACTGCGATGCCGCGGAATTCACGTATACTTCACCCGCTCCCAATGTGACTGCCTCGTTCGCTGTTATTTGGGGTGGTTCAAAGCCGTTAGACAATCCGGATAATATTCATTTACTCATCTATCGGTGCAGCGACATGGCTGATAACTGTAGGTTTTGTTTGTCGCTTTCCGAAAAGTTCGGTTGCGGTTGGTGTCACGGATCGCATAGTTGCGAGGTACAGGGGCAATGCGGTGCACCGAGTGTTTGGTTGGATAGAAGACATATTTGCCCCAATAGTGAAGTTGACCCCTCGCATCCTCAGCTAGATCCTTCGGATGGCATTACGGATATTAAAAACGGGACACATACACAAGATACATGTAGCACGTACAAGTCGTGTACCCAATGCGTTACTTCCTCGTTCTCTTGCGACTGGTGTTTAGATAGTCATCGTTGTACTCACGATAAGGCAGAAAGTTGTAGAAACGATATCCTTGTTACGGGCGTCGGTAGAACAGATCCAGGGTATCGCTCCGGTCCCGGATTCTGTTCGAGGATAAACTCGACATCTGACGGCACAAACGAGATTCTAATTCCATACGGTGTCAAAAAGGCTATTAAAGTCAAAGTTCGTGTTATCGGTCAGTTCATAGTGCAAACGAGGTTCGTGTGCTGGTTCATTATAGAAGAGCGCGTGGTGCAAGTTAACGCTCAACTTCTCGCAGACACTGTATACTGCGATGCCGCGGAATTCACGTATACTTCACCCGCTCCCAATGTGACTGCCTCGTTCGCTGTTATTTGGGGTGGTTCAAAGCCGTTAGACAATCCGGATAATATTCATTTACTCATCTATCGGTGCAGCGACATGGCTGATAACTGTAGTCTTTGTTTGTCGCTTTCCGAAAAGTTCGGTTGCGGTTGGTGTCACGGATCGCATAGTTGCGAGGTACAGGGGCAATGCGGTGCACCGAGTGTTTGGTTGGATAGAAGACATATTTGCCCCAATAGTGAAGTTGAACCCTCGCATCCTCAGCTAGATCCTTCGGATGGCATTACGGATATTAAAAACGGGACACATACACAAGATACATGTAGCACGTACAAGTCGTGTACCCAATGCGTTACTTCCTCGTTCTCTTGCGACTGGTGTTTAGATAGTCATCTTTGTACTCACGATAAGGCAGAAAGTTGTAGAAACGATATCCTTGTTACGGGCGTCGGTAGAACAGATCCAGGGTATCGCTCCGGTCCCGGATTCTGTCCGAGGATAAACTCGACATCTGACGGCACAAACGAGATTCTAATTCCATACGGTGTCAAAAAGGCTATTAAAGTCAAAGTTCGTGTTATCGGTCAGTTCATAGTGCAAACGAGGTTCGTGTGCCGGTTCATTATAGAAGAGCGCGTGGTGCAAGTTAACGCTCAACTTCTCGCAGACACTGTATACTGCGATGCCGCGGAATTCACGTATACTTCACCCGCTCCCAATGTGACTGCCTCGTTCGCTGTTATTTGGGGTGGTTCAAAGCCGTTAGACAATCCGGACAATATTCATTTACTCATCTATCGGTGCAGCGACATGGCTGATAACTGTAGTCTTTGTTTGTCGCTTTCCGAAAAGTTCGGTTGCGGTTGGTGTCACGGATCGCATAGTTGCGAGGTACAGGGGCAATGCGGTGCACCGAGTGTTTGGTTGGATAGAAGACATATTTGCCCCAATAGTGAAGTTGACCCCTCGTATCCTCAGCTAGATCCTTCGGATGGCATTACGGATATTAAAAACGGGACACATACACAAGATACATGTAGCACGTACAAGTCGTGTACCCAATGCGTTACTTCCTCGTTCTCTTGCGACTGGTGTTTAGATAGTCATCGTTGTACTCACGATAAGGCAGAAAGTTGTAAAAACGATATCCTTGTTACGGGCGTCGGTAGAACAGATCCAGGGTATCGCTCCGGTCCCGGATTCTGTCCGAGGATAAACTCGACATCTGACGGCACAAACGAGATTCTAATTCCATACGGTGTCAAAAAGGCTATTAAAGTCAAAGTTCGTGTTATCGGTCAGTTCATAGTGCAAACGAGGTACGTGTGCCGGTTCATTATAGAAGAGCGCGTGGTGCAAGTTAACGCTCAACTTCTCGCAGACACTGTATACTGCGATGCCGCGGAATTCACGTATACTTCACCCGCTCCCAATGTGACTGCCTCGTTCGCTGTTATTTGGGGTGGTTCAAAGCCGTTAGACAATCCGGATAATATTCATTTACTCATCTATCGGTGCAGCGACATGGCTGATAACTGTAGTCTTTGTTTGTCGCTTTCCGAAAAGTTCGGTTGCGGTTGGTGTCACGGATCGCATAGTTGCGAGGTACAGGGGCAATGCGGTGCACCGAGTGCTTGGTTGGATAGAAGACATATTTGCCCCAATAGTGAAGTTGACCCCTCGCATCCTCAGCTAGATCCTTCGGATGGCATTACGGATATTAAAAACGGGACACATACACAATATACATGTAGCACGTACAAGTCGTGTACCCAATGCGTTACTTCCTCGTTCTCTTGCGACTGGTGTTTAGATAGTCATCGTTGTACTCACGATAAGGCAGAAAGTTGTAGAAACGATATCCTTGTTACGGGCGTCGGTAGAACAGATGCAGGGTATCGCTCCGGTCCCGGATTCTGTCCGAGGATAAACTCGACATCTGACGGCACAAACGAGATTCCAATTCCATACGGTGTCAAAAAGGCTATTAAAGTCAAAATTCGTGTTATCGGTCAGTTCATAGTGCAAACGAGGTTCGTGTGCCGGTTCATTATAGAAGAGCGCGTGGTGCAAGTTAACGCTCAACTTCTCGCAGACACTGTATACTGCGATGCCGCGGAATTCACGTATACTTCACCCGCTCCCAATGTGACTGCCTCGTTCGCTGTTATTTGGGGTGGTTCAAAGCCGTTAGACAATCCGGATAATATTCATTTACTCATCTATCGGTGCAGCGACATGGCTGATAACTGTAGTCTTTGTTTGTCGCTTTCCGAAAAGTTCGGTTGCGGTTGGTGTCACGGATCGCATAGTTGCGAGGTACAGGGGCAATGCGGTGCACCGAGTGTTTGGTTGGATAGAAGACATATTTGCCCCAATAGTGAAGTTGACCCCTCGCATCCTCAGCTAGATCCTTCGGATGGCATTACGGATATTAAAAACGGGACACATACACAAGATACATGTAGCACGTACAAGTCGTGTACCCAATGCGTTACTTCCTCGTTCTCTTGCGACTGGTGTTTAGATAGTCATCGTTGTACTCACGATAAGGCAGAAAGTTGTAGAAACGATATCCTTGTTACGGGCGTCGGTAGAACAGATCCAGGGTATCGCTCCGGTCCCGGATTCTGTTCGAGGATAAACTCGACATCTGACGGCACAAACGAGATTCTAATTCCATACGGTGTCAAAAAGGCTATTAAAGTCAAAGTTCGTGTTATCGGTCAGTTCATAGTGCAAACGAGGTTCGTGTGCTGGTTCATTATAGAAGAGCGCGTGGTGCAAGTTAACGCTCAACTTCTCGCAGACACTGTATACTGCGATGCCGCGGAATTCACGTATACTTCACCCGCTCCCAATGTGACTGCCTCGTTCGCTGTTATTTGGGGTGGTTCAAAGCCGTTAGACAATCCGGATAATATTCATTTACTCATCTATCGGTGCAGCGACATGGCTGATAACTGTAGTCTTTGTTTGTCGCTTTCCGAAAAGTTCGGTTGCGGTTGGTGTCACGGATCGCATAGTTGCGAGGTACAGGGGCAATGCGGTGCACCGAGTGTTTGGTTGGATAGAAGACATATTTGCCCCAATAGTGAAGTTGAACCCTCGCATCCTCAGCTAGATCCTTCGGATGGCATTACGGATATTAAAAACGGGACACATACACAAGATACATGTAGCACGTACAAGTCGTGTACCCAATGCGTTACTTCCTCGTTCTCTTGCGACTGGTGTTTAGATAGTCATCTTTGTACTCACGATAAGGCAGAAAGTTGTAGAAACGATATCCTTGTTACGGGCGTCGGTAGAACAGATCCAGGGTATCGCTCCGGTCCCGGATTCTGTCCGAGGATAAACTCGACATCTGACGGCACAAACGAGATTCTAATTCCATACGGTGTCAAAAAGGCTATTAAAGTCAAAGTTCGTGTTATCGGTCAGTTCATAGTGCAAACGAGGTTCGTGTGCCGGTTCATTATAGAAGAGCGCGTGGTGCAAGTTAACGCTCAACTTCTCGCAGACACTGTATACTGCGATGCCGCGGAATTCACGTATACTTCACCCGCTCCCAATGTGACTGCCTCGTTCGCTGTTATTTGGGGTGGTTCAAAGCCGTTAGACAATCCGGACAATATTCATTTACTCATCTATCGGTGCAGCGACATGGCTGATAACTGTAGTCTTTGTTTGTCGCTTTCCGAAAAGTTCGGTTGCGGTTGGTGTCACGGATCGCATAGTTGCGAGGTACAGGGGCAATGCGGTGCACCGAGTGTTTGGTTGGATAGAAGACATATTTGCCCCAATAGTGAAGTTGACCCCTCGCATCCTCAGCTAGATCCTTCGGATGGCATTACGGATATTAAAAACGGGACACATACACAAGATACATGTAGCACGTACAAGTCGTGTACCCAATGCGTTACTTCCTCGTTCTCTTGCGACTGGTGTTTAGATAGTCATCGTTGTACTCACGATAAGGCAGAAAGTTGTAGAAACGATATCCTTGTTACGGGCGTCGGTAGAACAGATCCAGAGTATCGCTCTGGTCCCGGATTCTGTCCGAGGGTAAACTCGACATCTGACGGCACAAACGAGATTCTAATTCCATACGGTGTCAAAAAGGCTATTAAAGTCAAAGTTCGTGTTATCGGTCAGTTCATAGTGCAAACGAGGTTCGTGTGCCGGTTCATTATAGAAGAGCGCGTGGTGCAAGTTAACGCTCAACTTCTCGCAGACACTGTATACTGCGATGCCGCGGAATTCACGTATACTTCACCCGCTCCCAATGTGACTGCCTCGTTCGCTGTTATTTGGGGTGGTTCAAAGCCGTTAGACAATCCGGATAATATTCATTTACTCATCTATCGGTGCAGCGACATGGCTGATAACTGTAGTCTTTGTTTGTCGCTTTCCGAAAAGTTCGGTTGCGGTTGGTGTCACGGATCGCATAGTTGCGAGGTACAGGGGCAATGCGGTGCACCGAGTGTTTGGTTGGATAGAAGACATATTTGCCCCAATAGTGAAGTTGACCCCTCGCATCCTCAGCTAGATCCTTCGGATGGCATTACGGATATTAAAAACGGGACACATACACAAGATACATGTAGCACGTACAAGTCGTGTACCCAATGCGTTACTTCCTCGTTCTCTTGCGACTGGTGTTTAGATAGTCATCTTTGTACTCACGATAAGGCAGAAAGTTGTAGAAACGATATCCTTGTTACGGGCGTCGGTAGAACAGATCCAGGGTATCGCTCCGGTCCCGGATTCTGTCCGAGGATAAACTCGACATCTGACGGCACAAACGAGATTCTAATTCCATACGGTGTCAAAAAGGCTATTAAAGTCAAAGTTCGTGTTATCGGTCAGTTCATAGTGCAAACGAGGTTCGTGTGCTGGTTCATTATAGAAGAGCGCGTGGTGCAAGTTAACGCTCAACTTCTCGCAGACACTGTATACTGCGATGCCGCGGAATTCACGTATACTTCACCCGCTCCCAATGTGACTGCCTCGTTCGCTGTTATTTGGGGTGGTTCAAAGCCGTTAGACAATCCGGATAATATTCATTTACTCATCTATCGGTGCAGCGACATGGCTGATAACTGTAGTCTTTGTTTGTCGCTTTCCGAAAAGTTCGGTTGCGGTTGGTGTCACGGATCGCATAGTTGCGAGGTACAGGGGCAATGCGGTGCACCGAGTGTTTGGTTGGATAGAAGACATATTTGCCCCAATAGTGAAGTTGAACCCTCGCATCCTCAGCTAGATCCTTCGGATGGCATTACGGATATTAAAAACGGGACACATACACAAGATACATGTAGCACGTACAAGTCGTGTACCCAATGCGTTACTTCCTCGTTCTCTTGCGACTGGTGTTTAGATAGTCATCTTTGTACTCACGATAAGGCAGAAAGTTGTAGAAACGATATCCTTGTTACGGGCGTCGGTAGAACAGATCCAGGGTATCGCTCCGGTCCCGGATTCTGTCCGAGGATAAACTCGACATCTGACGGCACAAACGAGATTCTAATTCCATACGGTGTCAAAAAGGCTATTAAAGTCAAAGTTCGTGTTATCGGTCAGTTCATAGTGCAAACGAGGTTCGTGTGCCGGTTCATTATAGAAGAGCGCGTGGTGCAAGTTAACGCTCAACTTCTCGCAGACACTGTATACTGCGATGCCGCGGAATTCACGTATACTTCACCCGCTCCCAATGTGACTGCCTCGTTCGCTGTTATTTGGGGTGGTTCAAAGCCGTTAGACAATCCGGACAATATTCATTTACTCATCTATCGGTGCAGCGACATGGCTGATAACTGTAGTCTTTGTTTGTCGCTTTCCGAAAAGTTCGGTTGCGGTTGGTGTCACGGATCGCATAGTTGCGAGGTACAGGGGCAATGCGGTGCACCGAGTGTTTGGTTGGATAGAAGACATATTTGCCCCAATAGTGAAGTTGACCCCTCGCATCCTCAGCTAGATCCTTCGGATGGCATTACGGATATTAAAAACGGGACACATACACAAGATACATGTAGCACGTACAAGTCGTGTACCCAATGCGTTACTTCCTCGTTCTCTTGCGACTGGTGTTTAGATAGTCATCGTTGTACTCACGATAAGGCAGAAAGTTGTAGAAACGATATCCTTGTTACGGGCGTCGGTAGAACAGATCCAGAGTATCGCTCTGGTCCCGGATTCTGTCCGAGGGTAAACTCGACATCTGACGGCACAAACGAGATTCTAATTCCATACGGTGTCAAAAAGGCTATTAAAGTCAAAGTTCGTGTTATCGGTCAGTTCATAGTGCAAACGAGGTTCGTGTGCCGGTTCATTATAGAAGAGCGCGTGGTGCAAGTTAACGCTCAACTTCTCGCAGACACTGTATACTGCGATGCCGCGGAATTCACGTATACTTCACCCGCTCCCAATGTGACTGCCTCGTTCGCTGTTATTTGGGGTGGTTCAAAGCCGTTAGACAATCCGGATAATATTCATTTACTCATCTATCGGTGCAGCGACATGGCTGATAACTGTAGTCTTTGTTTGTCGCTTTCCGAAAAGTTCGGTTGCGGTTGGTGTCACGGATCGCATAGTTGCGAGGTACAGGGGCAATGCGGTGCACCGAGTGTTTGGTTGGATAGAAGACATATTTGCCCCAATAGTGAAGTTGACCCCTCGCATCCTCAGCTAGATCCTTCGGATGGCATTACGGATATTAAAAACGGGACACATACACAAGATACATGTAGCACGTACAAGTCGTGTACCCAATGCGTTACTTCCTCGTTCTCTTGCGACTGGTGTTTAGATAGTCATCTTTGTACTCACGATAAGGCAGAAAGTTGTAGAAACGATATCCTTGTTACGGGCGTCGGTAGAACAGATCCAGGGTATCGCTCCGGTCCCGGATTCTGTCCGAGGATAAACTCGACATCTGACGGCACAAACGAGATTCTAATTCCATACGGTGTCAAAAAGGCTATTAAAGTCAAAGTTCGTGTTATCGGTCAGTTCATAGTGCAAACGAGGTTCGTGTGCCTGTTCATTATAGAAGAGCGCGTGGTGCAAGTTAACGCTCAACTTCTCGCAGACACTGTATACTGCGATGCCGCGGAATTCACGTATACTTCACCCGCTCCCAATGTGACTGCCTCGTTCGCTGTTATTTGGGGTGGTTCAAAGCCGTTAGACAATCCGGACAATATTCATTTACTCATCTATCGGTGCAGCGACATGGCTGATAACTGTAGTCTTTGTTTGTCGCTTTCCGAAAAGTTCGGTTGCGGTTGGTGTCACGGATCGCATAGTTGCGAGGTACAGGGGCAATGCGGTGCACCGAGTGTTTGGTTGGATAGAAGACATATTTGCCCCAATAGTGAAGTTGACCCCTCGCATCCTCAGCTAGATCCTTCGGATGGCATTACGGATATTAAAAACGGGACACATACACAAGATACATGTGGCACGTACAAGTCGTGTACCCAATGCGTTACTTCCTCGTTCTCTTGCGACTGGTGTTTAGATAGTCATCGTTGTACTCACGATAAGGCAGAAAGTTGTAGAAACGATATCCTTGCTACGGGCGTCGGTAGAACAGATCCGGGGTATCGCTCCGGTCCCGGATTCTGTCCGAGGATAAACTCGACATTTGACGGCACAAACGAGATTCTAATTCCATACGGTGTCAAAAAGGCTATTAAAGTCAAAGTTCGTGCTATCGGTCAGTTCATAGTGCAAACGAGGTTCGTGTGCCGGTTCATTATAGAAGAGCGCGTGGTGCAAGTTAACGCTCAACTTCTCGCAGACACTGTATACTGCGATGCCGCGGAATTCACGTATACTTCACCCGCTCCCAATGTGACTGCCTCGTTCGCTGTTATTTGGGGTGGTTCAAAGCCGTTAGACAATCCGGATAATATTCATTTACTCATCTATCGGTGCAGCGACATGGCTGATAACTGTAGTCTTTGTTTGTCGCTTTCCGAAAAGTTCGGTTGCGGTTGGTGTCACGGATCGCATAGTTGCGAGGTACAGGGGCAATGCGGTGCACCGAGTGTTTGGTTGGATAGAAGACATATTTGCCCCAATAGTGAAGTTGACCCCTCGCATCCTCAGCTAGATCCTTCGGATGGCATTACGGATATTAAAAACGGGACACATACACAAGATACATGTAGCACGTACAAGTCGTGTACCCAATGCGTTACTTCCTCGTTCTCTTGCGACTGGTGTTTAGATAGTCATCTTTGTACTCACGATAAGGCAGAAAGTTGTAGAAACGATATCCTTGTTACGGGCGTCGGTAGAACAGATCCAGGGTATCGCTCCGGTCCCGGATTCTGTCCGAGGATAAACTCGACATCTGACGGCACAAACGAGATTCTAATTCCATACGGTGTCAAAAAGGCTATTAAAGTCAAAGTTCGTGTTATCGGTCAGTTCATAGTGCAAACGAGGTTCGTGTGCCGGTTCATTATAGAAGAGCGCGTGGTGCAAGTTAACGCTCAACTTCTCGCAGACACTGTATACTGCGATGCCGCGGAATTCACGTATACTTCACCCGCTCCCAATGTGACTGCCTCGTTCGCTGTTATTTGGGGTGGTTCAAAGCCGTTAGACAATCCGGATAATATTCATTTACTCATCTATCGGTGCAGCGACATGGCTGATAACTGTAGTCTTTGTTTGTCGCTTTCCGAAAAGTTCGGTTGCGGTTGGTGTCACGGATCGCATAGTTGCGAGGTACAGGGGCAATGCGGTGCACCGAGCGTTTGGTTGGATAGAAGACATATTTGCCCCAATAGTGAAGTTGACCCCTCGCATCCTCAGCTAGATCCTTCGGATGGCATTACGGATATTAAAAACGGGACACATACACAAGATACATGTAGCACGTACAAGTCGTGTACCCAATGCGTTACTTCCTCGTTCTCTTGCGACTGGTGTTTAGATAGTCATCGTTGTACTCACGATAAGGCAGAAAGTTGTAGAAACGATATCCTTGTTACGGGCGTCGGTAGAACAGATCCGGGGTATCGCTCCGGTCCCGGATTCTGTCCGAGGATAAACTCGACATCAGACGGCACAAACGAGATTCTAATTCCATACGGTGTCAAAAAGGCTATTAAAGTCAAAGTTCGTGTTATCGGTCAGTTCATAGTGCAAACGAGATTCGTGTGCCGGTTCATTATAGAAGAGCGCGTGGTGCAAGTTAACGCTCAACTTCTCGCAGACACTGTATACTGCGATGCCGCGGAATTCACGTATACTTCACCCGCTCCCAATGTGACTGCCTCGTTCGCTGTTATTTGGGGTGGTTCAAAGCCGTTAGACAATCCGGATAATATTCATTTACTCATCTATCGGTGCAGCGACATGGCTGATAACTGTAGTCTTTGTTTGTCGCTTTCCGAAAAGTTCGGTTGCGGTTGGTGTCACGGATCGCATAGTTGCGAGGTACAGGGGCAATGCGGTGCACCGAGTGTTTGGTTGGATAGAAGACATATTTGCCCCAATAGTGAAGTTGACCCCTCGCATCCTCAGCTAGATCCTTCGGATGGCATTACGGATATTAAAAACGGGACACATACACAAGATACATGTAGCACGTACAAGTCGTGTACCCAATGCGTTACTTCCTCGTTCTCTTGCGACTGGTGTTTAGATAGTCATCTTTGTACTCACGATAAGGCAGAAAGTTGTAGAAACGATATCCTTGTTACGGGCGTCGGTAGAACAGATCCAGGGTATCGCTCCGGTCCCGGATTCTGTCCGAGGATAAACTCGACATCTGACGGCACAAACGAGATTCTAATTCCATACGGTGTCAAAAAGGCTATTAAAGTCAAAGTTCGTGTTATCGGTCAGTTCATAGTGCAAACGAGGTTCGTGTGCCGGTTCATTATAGAAGAGCGCGTGGTGCAAGTTAACGCTCAACTTCTCGCAGACACTGTATACTGCGATGCCGCGGAATTCACGTATACTTCACCCGCTCCCAATGTGACTGCCTCGTTCGCTGTTATTTGGGGTGGTTCAAAGCCGTTAGACAATCCGGATAATATTCATTTACTCATCTATCGGTGCAGCGGCATGGCTGATAACTGTAGTCTTTGTTTGTCGCTTTCCGAAAAGTTCGGTTGCGGTTGGTGTCACGGATCGCATAGTTGCGAGGTACAGGGGCAATGCGGTGCACCGAGTGTTTGGTTGGATAGAAGACATATTTGCCCCAATAGTGAAGTTGACCCCTCGCATCCTCAGCTAGATCCTTCGGATGGCATTACGGATATTAAAAACGGGACACATACACAAGATACATGTAGCACGTACAAGTCGTGTACCCAATGCGTTACTTCCTCGTTCTCTTGCGACTGGTGTTTAGATAGTCATCGTTGTACTCACGATAAGGCAGAAAGTTGTAGAAACGATATCCTTGTTACGGGGGTCGGTAGAACAGATCCGGGGTATCGCTCCGGTCCCGGATTCTGTCCGAGGATAAACTCGACATCTGACGGCACAAACGAGATTCTAATTCCATACGGTGTCAAAAAGGCTATTAAAGTCAAAGTTCGTGTTATCGGTCAGTTCATAGTGCAAACGAGGTTCGTGTGCTGGTTCATTATAGAAGAGCGCGTGGTGCAAGTTAACGCTCAACTTCTCGCAGACACTGTATACTGCGATGCCGCGGAATTCACGTATACTTCACCCGCTCCCAATGTGACTGCCTCGTTCGCTGTTATTTGGGGTGGTTCAAAGCCGTTAGACAATCCGGATAATATTCATTTACTCATCTATCGGTGCAGCGACATGGCTGATAACTGTAGTCTTTGTTTGTCGCTTTCCGAAAAGTTCGGTTGCGGTTGGTGTCACGGATCGCATAGTTGCGAGGTACAGGGGCAATGCGGTGCACCGAGTGTTTGGTTGGATAGAAGACATATTTGCCCCAATAGTGAAGTTGACCCCTCGCATCCTCAGCTAGATCCTTCGGATGGCATTACGGATATTAAAAACGGGACACATACACAAGATACATGTAGCACGTACAAGTCGTGTACCCAATGCGTTACTTCCTCGTTCTCTTGCGACTGGTGTTTAGATAGTCATCGTTGTACTCACGATAAGGCAGAAAGTTGTAGAAACGATATCCTTGTTACGGGC
Organism: Coenonympha arcania; assembly: GCA_036785405.1. NCBI lineage: Eukaryota > Metazoa > Arthropoda > Insecta > Lepidoptera > Nymphalidae > Coenonympha > Coenonympha arcania. The sequence goes on along the minus strand of CM072070.1, from coordinate 15,127,888 downwards.
GTCGGTAGAACAGATCCAGGGTATCGCTCCGGTCTCGGATTCTGTCCGAGGATAAACTCGATATCTGACGGCACAAACGAGATTCTAATTCCATACGGTGTCAAAAAGGCTATTAAAGTCAAAGTTCGTGTTATCGGTCAGTTCATAGTGCAAACGAGGTTCGTGTGCCGGTTCATTATAGAAGAGCGCGTGGTGCAAGTTAACGCTCAACTTCTCGCAGACACTGTATACTGCGATGCCGCGGAATTCACGTATACTTCACCCGCTCCCAATGTGACTGCCTCGTTCGCTGTTATTTGGGGTGGTTCAAAGCCGTTAGACAATCCGGATAATATTCATTTACTCATCTATCGGTGCAGCGACATGGCTGATAACTGTAGGTTTTGTTTGTCGCTTTCCGAAAAGTTCGGTTGCGGTTGGTGTCACGGATCGCATAGTTGCGAGGTACAGGGGCAATGCGGTGCACCGAGTGTTTGGTTGGATAGAAGACATATTTGCCCCAATAGTGAAGTTGACCCCTCGCATCCTCAGCTAGATCCTTCGGATGGCATTACGGATATTAAAAACGGGACACATACACAAGATACATGTAGCACGTACAAGTCGTGTACCCAATGCGTTACTTCCTCGTTCTCTTGCGACTGGTGTTTAGATAGTCATCGTTGTACTCACGATAAGGCAGAAAGTTGTAGAAACGATATCCTTGTTACGGGCGTCGGTAGAACAGATCCAGGGTATCGCTCCGGTCCCGGATTCTGTCCGAGGATAAACTCGACATCTGACGGCACAAACGAGATTCTAATTCCATACGGTGTCAAAAAGGCTATTAAAGTCAAAGTTCGTGTTATCGGTCAGTTCATAGTGCAAACGAGGTTCGTGTGCCGGTTCATTATAGAAGAGCGCGTGGTGCAAGTTAACGCTCAACTTCTCGCAGACACTGTATACTGCGATGCCGCGGAATTCACGTATACTTCACCCGCTCCCAATGTGACTGCCTCGTTCGCTGTTATTTGGGGTGGTTCAAAGCCGTTAGACAATCCGGATAATATTCATTTACTCATCTATCGGTGTAGCGACATGGCTGATAACTGTAGTCTTTGTTTGTCGCTTTCCGAAAAGTTCGGTTGCGGTTGGTGTCACGGATCGCATAGGTGCGAGGTACAGGGGCAATGCGGTGCACCGAGTGTTTGGTTGGACCGAAGACAGACGTGCCCTAACGCTGAAGTGCACGCCTCTTTTCCTTAGTTAAGTCCTTGTGAAGCATTGATAGTAAGCGTAACACATGTGACATGGGTACATAGGTAGAAATATGTCTGACAGTGGCAGCAAAACATTTACCCCTTACGATTAGAGGGAAAATGTATTGTAAAAAGTTAACATTCTATTCTGATTTGTGATTATTTTATTATATAGCTCGGTTCATATTTAAAAGGAGATTTTTATTTCTTACTATGTCACACATTTCTACGTATACATACTTAATTACTTATGTCTTAGAACGATGTCTAATGATTCCCCCACTTGGGCAATTAAAACCAATTATTGCCCAAGGGATGGAAGCACCTGACGCCGCCGTATCTTATGTACTACACCTAGAAATAGGCCTCAACTCTTCATGATGCTGTGGACCACACACCTATGCCCAATTGGGAGCACACAGCGCTGAATTTCAGTGCACATTGATTAATTACAAGTAAGTATGACTGAGTTGAACTTATAAAGCTGAGTTGAATTGAAACTTGTTTACTATTTATTGATAAAATTTGATTCGATGCAGGTTAGGAACAATTTACACCTTATTACTCTAATTGTTATTTGGTTCGATTTCTTCGATTATGTTTTATGTCACTTTCTAATTAAATTGAATTATGTATTAATAATAATGTTTATTTTAACAGATTGGGTCCTTATTTCAAACACCTTCATACCCATTTAAAAAATATTATTTTCAATTAATCTTTGTCCTATGTCTTTGGTTAATTGTAAATTATACCTAATCAAAAAAAAAGAATTCTTTCACATAGGCCTGACCTACAGGCACTTATGTGTCAGACTACCACCACCTTTCGGAAGCCGTTTTGACCATTTACTTAATTAGGGTCGGGAATGTTGGTTTATTTCATCAAAATCGGTTCAGTAGGTGGTTTTTAAAATACAAGCGTGGAGTGTGTGGACTGTGGAGTCAGTGTAACTTTCAATTTAAAGATTATCACTTTCAAAAGTTCATTAAGTACCCGAATGAACTATGGACTTGGACATTAGCGAAGCTTTTAAATATTAATTAACTGATATTAATTAGGTACCTACCTAGTTACAATATTTATTATATCATAATATTTACCAATGTAAAGTGTCATTAGTGGTGTATTTAAGTGAATTAATAAGTAACTAGATATACTTCCGGTTTTTTTAGATATTTAGGTATCATTATTAAATGACTTCCAAAATCCATGAAAACAATTACTTAGGGACCAACGAACATACTTTCTTCCTAATAAACTAATTAGTCACGTTGTCGAACAGTCAACAATCAGAATTAGTCACTCGTACTGACTACTGAGTTAATGACCGAACAATAAAAACACTCATAACCACTGCGACCATGTGACTCGTATATAACGTATATAAATAAACTTTATTTTTAACACATTTGCTCAAATAGTAAACTTTTCCGTGTATGTTTAGCGTGCGCAAAGTTATTCTTTTCCGCACTAGTATCTACTTTTGATTTTCCTTCTGCACGGAGGTTTTAATCAAAGAGTTTGTAGTACAATGGTCTATGGCACACCTTTTGTACTGAGTTTTTTTTTATAATATTAAGTTACAACTTTTTTTTTGGCTGAAAAAAAACTATTTTATTTTATTTATTTATTTTATTTACAAAATGTTTGTATTAAATGACTATTTTATAGCGTAAACACTATTAATACTTGAATTAAAGGACGTAACTTTTTAAACTGTTAAATCTGAAATAAAAATATAATTTTTCAACAAAGTTTCATTGTTATTTGTTTCAGAGTTACTTTTTTGTAAATTGTAAATTATTAGGACTTTCACTTCCGGATTCTGACCCCAGGTCACAGAGTGCATCAGTTGACCATAGACAGTTCTTGTCCACTTTTTTGTTTATTCTTTAAAGAATCAAAATGGCACGATAATAATATGATTGTCGTCCAGCGCATTTTACAGTTTGCAACACGTGGAAGTTAGCAGGTAGGTACCTACTGACCTAATTCCAATACTAAGTAATATACCTACTTACCTATATTATTACTTGTCTTTTATAATTAGTTTAACCATGCATATTCTAACCACAGATTACTAATTCTAATTTCTAACAAACAAGACCCTTATTCTGTATCTCACTAATCACTCAGTACACCTTCAGCACGAGTTTATTTGACATATGTTTTTTATCCATTGAAGGTCACCACAAAATCGTACTTTCGTTTTACTTAATAAAGCAGCAACGTGTAACGAACCAAAAGCAACAGTCATTGAAACTGACAAAGATACGCAAAAGCGCCTTACAAATACAGCATATAGCGGATTGACGAGATCTCGAGACGTGTCAGAAACATTGGTAAGTGAGTGAACCAAAGACCAAAGTCAAACCGAGATTCCGCCCGGACCGGTTTCGCTTCCCACACCGCTGGCTGCGGCCTGGTCCCGCGAAGATGCCTTGTATCGTACCCAGGATGTTAGCTTAGCTATGTTTAATGAACCGATTAGAATGCGCCCGATCACGGATTGTGATTTGTTAATTTGTTCGTCTCTGAGTCGGTCGCTTTTGAGTTCGTTCGTCGCTCCGGGAGACGTAGGTAGATTCGGGATTTTTGATTCTCAAAGAAACGGGTTAGTTTAATGATCAAACCGGTGAAATGTTGAAAAAAAAATTTTTTTAATTATTAATTAATCATATCTTGGACTGAAGTTTTTTAGACAACCCATATGCAATATATTAATTGATATACTAAATTAAATATAAAATAAGTTTCATCAAATAAACATAACGGTGAAGGTCGTTGTACATTGGGATCTTAGACTAGGTAGGTATATCATATCGCCTGACCGGAGAGGTATATTAGGGTTTTTAATTTTTTGGTTTTTCTACACCTTAACATTGGTTTCGTTCCAACTTCGAAGCAATTAATCCAATCGGTTTAGTTATTAATTATTGATAAAGAGAGCCTAACTTAGAAGCGCTTTTCTCTCTCAAAAAATAAAATTACAGAGTCCACAAGATCTGCTGACCCCACAAACGTTGTTCTGCCTTCTATATTATCACGAGATTCATCCAAAAATAAAACATCAAATTAGGTCACGACATTTTCCAGTTGTAATAAAACTAACGCTTTTTCACTAAAAAAACTTTAAAATTTTCTTAAATAATTTTATGTTTTTCGTTCTTTATTCCGAGAAATGCTTGTATAAGTTAAATTCTTCATTCAATACTCAACAGAAGGTCAATAACAGCGATCGTATCTACCTAAGTAGGTACTCAGAGAAACATCTAACAGGCGCTGGCTTTCCAAACCCAACAAAAACTGTGACCCTCAAAGCCGTACGAAACAGAAATACGGCCATAAACGAAGCACAAAGCGACATTGAACGTTATTTTTAGATGACAAGGGCCAAGGAGATTTACCTAAATTAGAGTAGCTATATAAGGATTATGTTTGTAAGGTATGCTCTGCAATTTGTTCAAAATCAAAATCAAAATAGGCCTAACGTACTGGCTCTTGTAAAACCTCAATATGATATTTGTCGCAAATGTATGGTGATAATACAAGACGACTTAAAACTAAGTTAACGAGGGTTCCAACTGCGCCCTGCAACAGCCGGATTTTGTTTTCTATTCTGTTACTAAAGCACCTATAAGTAAGTTTAGCAACACTACACTACTAGCTGCTGAATTAACGTAGGTACATTGACGTTTCTATGCATTGAATTGGACAAAATACATTTTTTTAATCATCCCATCAAATTTTACATTTTCATAACTCCATAGGTGCAGTTTTATTTAGTGTACAATAGTATCATTTATTACGATAAGTATCACTAACCTATACTGCTTTCCGAACCACGTGACTAATGAAAACTACTTATGCTATGCTTAGCGTTGTTCACTAAAGTTATCTACAACGTCTGCGAGAACGCCAGGGAGCGTTCAAATTGTCATAGTCGATTTTCAAAAAAGCGTGTTTTACTCTATACGGTCACGTGGTTTTTCTACAGTCACTTGTTTTGTCCATACATTTTTATCTACTTTCGTGAACGCTAAACGACTGTTACTTTGTCTAGCCCCGCTAGCGATAGCGTTTTGACATTGAGCAATAATTTAGGCCCAAGTTAACAAAGTCTTCTTAAAAGAGATTTTCATTTTCATTAGGTACTTACCTACTTAAACATGCTAATTTGTTAATTGAACACTAGAGTAGAGTTGTAGCCAAATGGCACTTTCTTTAATGGAAACGTAGTTTTCGGAGTAACAAACAAAACTAAAGGAAGTCTTTACTATTATTCGCGATAGTTCTCCCCGTTCCTCGTTCTTTGTGGCTATATGTAAGGGAACTTTCGCTTTGTCTTATCTATAACTAAAATAAACACTTGAATATCATCACTAAGGGCCTATTTCTGTAAACACAAACACAGAAATGAAGTGCGGACAAGAGAAAACCCGCTCTCGCACCGCTTTGGTACAGCGTAAACAATTGAGAGGATGGTAATGACAGATTCAATGCAGGTTTGGAGGAGGCATTTGTATATGAGTAGACATTTATAGCGCTCTGTTCCTGACCTAGGTAGTTGGGAATGGTCAGTACCTTAATACCTATCTAAAATAAACAAATGACAATAGGCAAATGAATAATTAATTAATATCGTTACTTATTACTCTCTGCTGATTATCGCCGCCTAAAGTGTATATTAATTGTATTTCAATTTAATAATAATTAATTAGAGATAAAAGGGGGAAACTCAGGCGAGAAACTAGGGACAAAAATATGTACCTACTACATTACACAAACTATGTAAGCATTTTCTTGATTCTTGTTGATTCGTATTTAAATTTATAGGAATTATTTCCTAAGTGTGGAAAACACTAATCAAAAAGATAATTAGACAAACTAAGCATTACACAAACTAAGTAGATTATCGTTCTTAGCATCTGTAGCATAGCAGAAAGTTTCTTAGATTTTAAATTTAAATTAAAAATAATAATTAATTAAGAAAATTGGGGTCCTGGGAAGCTCCTAAATTCGTGTTTTTGCCCTGTGAGTCAGTCTGATGTGACTAGCGAAGTCTGAGTTTGTGGCGAAGCAATAGTTACTGAGAAATAACCATAAAGCATACAGTCTTCGTCTGAATACTGGTAGACGCTTCGGAGAAAACGTAGCAGAAAAAAAGCTGTGAATAGACATATCGCCTGGACAGGGCGGACTGTGCGAAATAATGTCGCCAGTTTATCGGTGCCAGAAGTGCTTGTTTTGCCACCAACACACATACAGGGGAGGTCTTCTCCGACGACCGAAGTCAGTCGGCCGTACGGGCCTCGAGGCTTGGCCTCCTTGTCCGGGCATGTCCTCACAGGCAGCTCCACTGCCTGGGTATCCTTCTTTCAGCCCCTCTAAACCGGGCTGGGGCCGCGTCTGTCTGGCGTCGGCCTTTGAGGTACGGGTGTCGGATTTGGTTGCTGGGGCATCACGTCGCACGCGTCGTCCTCTTTATCATCACCGAAGAAGCCACTTCTGGGAGACACCGTTGATTGAGAGAATAGGAGCTCGCGTGGCAAGGGACGCCCGTTGGATGGTCTCTCTTGCAGCGGGGCTATTCCATGGATTTGCCACCAACAGTAAAGTCACGCTGTAGTTCGCTCAGCAGCCACCTATTGAATTTTGTCAGATGGCGCTACTGTTTGCTTGTACGAAAAAGGTTTACGTAAATCGTTCGGATGCCCATATCCTTAGTTTTCTTATCAGTGGTTACGAGTACATTCATAGCCGTCGCGCCGGCGATATTAATATTATGTAGGCATTATAATATTGTATCTAGTAAGTAGCTAAGTACACACAGCGTTCGTCATTTCCTTACCGCAAGAATTTCTAGTAGAATTCATATTATAAATACGCAGACTGACACCGGACAGACATCCTGTTGCGAGTTATCTATGTACGACGCAAACGGACGACTTTACCGACGTTTTTGTGTTGGTTTTATTTTGTAACAGATTTAATATAAGCACTGAAATCAAAGGCGCTGGGGAAGTTGCAGTGCGTAACTCATTATAGGATTTATAAATAGTCGTAAATTGATAAATCGTAAAATAGCAGTTTAAAGTACCATTTCTAACAAATTCGGTGCGACTTCCATTATAATAGTGTTATTATCTCGCTGCAGACTCGGCCATAAATCATTCGAGTGTTTTGCTTTTGCTGTTCACTAAAATACAAAAGCAGCAGTGAAGCTAAGCAGTGAAATACAAAAGCGAAACACTCGGATGATTTATGACCGAGTCTGCAGCGAGATAATAACACTACTATAGAAAGAGAGCTGAGTTTTTGTGACTCCCACATATCTGATCTATCATCAGACCATTTTAATCAATATGCTACTTACTTGTTCTATCTTTTAAGTAATTAAGTCGAAAACATATTAAAGTCGCATAACGCATTAGAAGCTGAACACTATAATTTTTTAAAGACTGATACGTTACATCTAGGTACTATTAATAACCTGATAAATTCATAGGCAGATTTTCTTCACATATTGCGTATAATCATCCTGTCTTCGAATAAACAAAACTGCGTTTAATAGGTATTAGGTACCTACTAAAATACTTTGGGTATTTAAATTATAATAAATTTAAATACCCAAAGTATTTTATAAATATACTATCTGACTCAGCGAACGTTGTATTGCCATATTTATTATTTCTCACTTAGGAGAAAATAGCTTACGACCTACTGTCAGACCTACTGAACACATTAATTAGATCGAGAAAATTCCATAACAGTCGGTCGAGCTGTTTTGGAGGAGTTTGGTATCAAAAATTGGCTCGAGAAATTTATATATTTGAAAATCTGTCATTAACCCCTTCTTTTTGACGAAGTAAAAACATACAAAAATATTGTAAAAACCAAATATCCTATTCCCATTTGACAATTAAACAAAGCAACAAAACGCCTAGGAATTAGGCAAACCATAAAAATATTCAATTTATCAATCCACTCGTCAACTAACTATGTTTGTCGTTCCTGTATGCAGAGGAACGGTGCGGCGTTCCGCGTGTTTGTCGTAACAGAACGTAACAAATTGGTCAAGTGTGAGTCGGACTCGCGTACTGAGGGTTCCGTACTATCAAAACCAATTCTCAATAGAGTTAAAGTAAACTAAACACCCTTGCCCACCAAATTAAAAAACGAGCAAAAAATCACGTTTTATATTTGTATGGGAGCCCCTCTTTACTTTTTATTTTAATTTATCTATTTATTTTTAAAGTGATTAAATAATTAAATATTCTGTGAGCATTTGAAGCGTCTACCTTTTACCGTTATTAATATAGAGCAAAATCAAGCAAAAAATCACGTTTGTTGTAGGTATTTGTTGTTATAGCGGCTACAGAAATACATCATCTGTGAAAATTTCAAGTCTGTAGGTATCACGGTTCAAGAGATACAGCCTGGTGCCAGACGGACGGTCAGCGAAGTCTTAGTAATAGGGTCCCGTTTTTACCCTTTGGGTACGGAACTTTAAAATGACAATCACAGAGCACATAATAACTAGGCAACAGTGTCCATTGCTCGCTGGGCTGTAGCTGTTATTTGAGTACAAGCGATAGCAGCTTGCACAATATTTACACGGCCTAACTGTCTTGTATGGGCATTCCGAACACTTTCCAACATGGAATTGTTTCCTCTTCTATACAATTGCATAACAAAACGCTCACGCCTTAGTCACTGCAGGGTCCGGGGCTCCTAGCCAAGAATATTATATCTACGGAATTGGATAAGCATAGCAATATTGGCTTTGGAGCCAAAATTATAGCCTTGAATCTACTAGTTCACTGCCATCTCACCAGATAGTAAGTGACAATGCAGTCGAGGATGTTATCATACTAACTTGGCAGGAGTAAGTAACCATCGCGCCAGTACACTAAATCATCTTTTTTTGTCTGGTGGGAGACTTCGGCCGTGGCTAGTTACCACCTTACCTGCAAAGTCGCACCGCCAAGTGATTTAGCGTTCCGGTGCGATGCTTGTATGATTGTAGAAACCGTTGGGGTAAATTTACTTACCCTTCCAAGTTAGTACGATAACATTTAAGCTGCATCATCACTTATCATCAGCTGAGATCGCAGTCGAGTACTAACTTGTATAGAGTAAAAAAAATCTTTGCTGGTAGGTAACTAACCATGGCAGAACTAGACCAATTTAGAAATTATAAAATTCTCAATTGGTGCGAGTGGCGCGACCTACGAACGTATAAGTAAAACACCAGCGGGGCTAGACAAAGTAACAGTCGTTTAGCGTTGACGACAGTAGATAAAAATGTATGGACATACCAAGTGACTCTAGAAAAACCACGTGACCGAATGAAAACATGAAAGCAGAATCTACTTTATGCTTAGCGTTGTTCACTGTCGACTGTCAATTGTCATGCGATTGTTCAATTTTACTACTAATAATAAGACACCGCCACTTTCAACAAAACATAAAATCCTTTATTCATATAAAAACCAAAACTATACAACAACTTTTTCGTAATCCAAAACTTGTCCGCTGACAGTTTTTATTTTCCGTCCAGTAATCCTTTTTTTGTCATAGATAATCAAAATACAAAGAAAGCTAACTGTCAGTGTCAACCATAAACATATTCAATTTTTTAAAACGTAATAATTTTATGCATCAATATAATATTTATAACATTACGTTATAAATATTACCATTACTTTTAATTATATAATTTACATGCATTTACAATATAATAACGTTATAGTTTAATTTAAAGTAATCACCACAGATAATTAAATAATAGTAAGTTCCAGGAAAGCAGACTGTCAGTGTCAAATGTCAACCAAGACATTTACTTAATCAAAATGCTATGTTCTCAATGTTTTATTAAAAGTTCAACTAAATATTTCTATCCAGTTTATCAAATATCTAACACGATGTACGCTAAAGTTATCTACAAGGTCCGCGAGAACGCCAGGGAGCGTTCAAATTGTCGTATTCGATTTTCAAACACAGCGTGTTTTCCTCTATTCTGTCACATGGTTTTTCTACAGTCACGTGGTTTGTCCATACATTTTTGTCTACTGTCGTTAACGCCAAACGACTGTTACTTTGTCTAGCCCCGCTGGACACCTGAAGGTATCCAATTTTAAAAACTATCCCAATTACATCCCCTGGAAATATTGATTTTACCTACTGGGCTTCAAAAATTTTTGAGCGTTGCGATTTGTTAGGTCTACTTAATCAGCTTATTCGTAATAGGTTCACTCATCACGCACTTGACTGGTTCTGTAAAATACTTGTTTTGTTCTTACTTGACTTATCTCCTAAGTAATTGACTTATCAGTTATGTATAGGCATTAACTTTAATGTTATAATCACGAGGCCATTTTTTTTATCTGACCTCGACATCACTGCCGCCTTTTATCGCGAGAGACACCAATTATTATAAAATTCACGAAAATTATATAATTAACAGATACGTTTTAGATTCTAGATCCGGTGTATTAGTATGACACCCCACTATCTTATCTTCAGTCTTTTAAGTTTTAACACCTATGGTAGGATTGTCGTTAGGTTAAGATGTCCCCTTCCTACTCTCAGTATTAGGTACTAGGTAATATTAAGTTTTTAAAGATAATAATACACAATCTTGCTTTACACAATTTTGCTTGTTTCGTTCATGTCTATTGGACGGTGCAATCCAAGTTACTTATATTAAAAAGGACGATGAAGAGGAGAAAAAATTCATGTACCTATTAATATCTCAATATTCCCTAACAGTATCCGATTGTGTAGGTATATCTATTAAGGATCCCACATATTGATGCAGTTTCCCCACGTATTTTTTTTTCTGAACCTTATTAATAATTTTGTACCTACTCTTAATAATAGGTTTTATCATTTATGGTTTGTGGTGGCTGGCACAATAAGATTCAACGTCAAAAATGATTAATTTAACTAGGATTTTCATTACACTTTTCATGTTTATCATTTATCAACAAACTCAGCTAGGTTTTGTTTTTCGTGTATCACAATTTTTGGTATTACAATATCAGTTTCTGATCTGTGGCGAATACCTATTACTTACCCAGGAAGAGTAATTAAAAATATTTAAAATAATAAACTTTTAAAAATCTGCCCGTATCACCGGGAATGATTTAAGATTAGCTTAAAATCTTGCACGATTAGATAATTATTGAGTCTATAGATATGTACCTATACATATAATATTATGTAGGGCAAGTTACGAAGATACCGTAGTTACTATAAGTACACACAACTACAGTATTTTTGACTATCTAATCATTATGATAATAATACATTTTGATCCGATTGTGGGCAGTGTTCCTGCATATTGTACCATACAGAATCTTTTCAAGTAGCAAATTATAGCAAAACAAATTAATCTGTCCTGCTAAGAATTGATTTCCGCAAAATAACGCCTGCTTCCATTCTATGTCAAATTTATTTTGTGTTTTTGAAGAAAAAACTCAAACCTCGCAAAGTAGGAGCCCCTACGAAATCTATGTTGGTGCGCGTTGTCTCTGCCATGTTTGCATGGACATGCAAGTGTATGTGTGGACAGCTTGTTTGTGACAGAATCGCAACGAGCACGCAGGCTGCGTACCTATCGCCGCGCGTGTATACCCGGCTTTATATTTATACAGCCCCGGGCTACTGGCGACTACTGTAAGCTACTGCCAGCTTCCAGATAATGATACCCTTCAATAACAGGTTGGTCTAATGGGCCACAAAAAGTTTGTACACAACCGGCCAGCTGATTGGCTAATCAATAGTATAAGTGGGTACCACCGCTATGTTAGATATTCTGGCGTAAAGCAGTAAGTACCTAATTGCGAAGCGTTCTTGACTCTGGTGTTACGGTTTGAAGGGTAGGTGACTAGTAGGGCATGCAGAACCGGTTCCGGTTCTTAATTTTAAATTCCCGGTTCTGCACCGAACTCATAACCGGGTACCCGGGATTTCCCGGTTCTTGGTAAAAAAGTTATATTATTTTTATTAAAAGGATTTTTTTAATATTCCTTCAAAAGACATGCTATTACGATTTGTAGTAAACATGAAGTAGAAAATTCTTTCCAAAAAAGCGAATTAAAATTCCACTACAAAGAGTGAAATAGTATTCATATTCAGAACCGGTTCTTTTAAGAGCTTAAAAATCCCGGGATTTCCTGGGATTTTAAGAACCGGGAAATCCCGGGCGATATTATCTACAGGGCATAATTAGACTAAAGAACTATGATGTCTGGATAACGAGTGCTGTGCAGTTATAGGTATGGTTGCTGTACTGCAGTACACCTTCCAATTAGTGTACTGCAGTGACAAATGTAAAATGTAAAAGGCTGGCTTAGAGTATAGAAGGATTGATTTTGCTTAGCTCCAAGTCCCAACTGGTTCGACCTTCAATTAAAAGGGTTGTAGTTGATTCCTTTTATCCGCCAGGTCCGCGAAGGCGGGTCTGTTTAAGCCACGATACCTCAAAACAAATACTTATTGAATATACCCCTATGGATGTCTGCATTGAGTGATCTTGAACGCATCTACTCTCTCACAAATGTAGGGTGACAATGATTTTGTGTTGATTTCAACAGTCTCTAGTAAAAAAAATCTAATTATTCTATCTATCACTAACATGAAAATCATCAATTATAATTATTGGATTTTACACCTAAATAAATGTAAGTTTTAGTGATCAAGATTGTGAGTTTGACTCAAATCGATTTCCGTTCAAATAGTATCCTGAAAATCAAAATAGGTAAAATCTGGATCTGGCATAAAACAAGGGGCAAAGACATTTTAGAGAGGTTATTTTAGAGCATATTAACCAATATACATTATAATGGCTGACAACGATATTGAATATCTAAAACATGTGTCCATCATCAGTTGTTATTTTGCATCTAGACTAAAGCTAATACCTGCTGGTTTTATCTTCAGCATGCCCGCATCATTTGCAGAGCCCTACGTCCTTATACTTCTTTTGCCAAGATGCGTTTTCCACTCGAGGACCTTTTTAATCATCCCCTCATAGATGTACCCTATTGATCAATACCACTTAAGCATTCAATCAAGCTATCTGTCTATGGTCTGTCTATGGTGATTTATGTCCTTAAAATAATTACTTTTCATCTCAGCCGCTCGGAAAAGACCTGCCCAAAATGCGGGCGGGAAATGCTATTATAGGCCGCAAAAGCATTTTCAATACATTTGCTCAAAAAATTGACATTTCCATGTGAGTTTAGCGTGCGCAAAGTTATTCTTTTCCGCACTAGTGCTTTTGTGTTTTCCTCCTACGCGGCACCGGAGCGGGCGCACCAGGAGCGCATGAACACGAACACGGCACGCAAACACGGAGCAGGCAAACACGTATGACCAATATTTTTTTTTCGCAAATGTATTAAAAAACGTCGTTCAATGCACGTGCGGAATTGTCATTTTTACTCGTCCTTATAGTTGACCCTCGCCTTCGGCTTGGGTCAACAAACCGGGACTCGTAAAGAAATGACAAACTTTCCGCACTTTTATTGAAATGTACTATTTCGTTTCTCCCTGGGGCGGGAAAGCATCTTCAATATTCCCTAGGGCAGAAAAGCAATTCCAAATTCAAATATGACGCAATCTGAAGCTGAATACTTTTTTCTGAGAAGATCTATAGAGGTATGTTCCCGAAAGAAACTTGTGCCTATTTATGCCGACGTCTTATTGCGACTCTACGCGTCGTGCGCGCGCGCAAACAAGTTCCCACACCCCCTCCCCGCGGCCGCTGTTCGAACTGCATTCTTCGTCTCGACACGGGAGACCGGGGATGCGGCATGAATGAGAAAAAATCCCATTTATATCCCTCCGGCGGTTTTTTGACGGCCTCTGTTGACACTGTCGATATCGCTAGACGGGTGGGGTTGGTTATTATTTTGAGCTCAGCGTGTGTTTTAATTTTGTACCCAATAACACGGTTTTAATAGTAATTTAATGTCAGAAAGAAAAATTTAAAGACAGAATACCTACTTATGAATACTTATGAGAATACTTTACTTGAATGGGTTGAATCAAAGGACCAAGAAATTGTGCTTGGAAATAAAACCTTTTCCACCTTTTCACGTCTATTGCAGACTACTACTAGTTCTTGTCTTGTTTAAATTTTATCCAGCAGGGCGATCGGCTAAAAGTGTATCAATCATTAAAGAACTGTATCAATGTCTAAACTTGGGATTTGACCAATCACAACACAAAATCACATTTAGACATTGATGTAGTTCTTTAACGATTGAAACATTTTTAGCCGATCGACCTGGAGATTCCAGTCTAAAGAATAATGCTAAAGACAACAAACCACACGTAGTTAAAGCATATCGGTAGCTGAAATATAAACTAACAGGCAAAGAAGACTAGTATCAAAGAATACCCACTCAATATCAGCCAGATAACGCTTTATCTGGACAAGTAGACATTCGTTACACTAAATAAATGGCAAAATCTAAAGGCGGTCACGCTATCAGGTCCCTCAGTAATTTATGCCCCACTTAAGATTTAAATTCCACGGGCGTGAGGGATAAAGCCGGCACGGCTGTTACGCCATTTAATTTTTAACTGCGCCTTACGCTTCTGCTAGGCGCTCTGTTGGTCGTAACTGCACGGACAAAAAAATTACCGTCTGACTCAAGTAGTTGGTCACACTTACTATAATTACGAATCTGTTTCCTATAGATTTAAACCATTGAAAAAAATTTAGATTAAAGTAAATGAATGCATACAGTCGAACCTGAGTAAGTGAGAACTGACTAAGCGAGAAAACTTTATTAATGAGAGTATTTTCCAGGTCCCGTCATTTTGCCGTCCTAACTCTGAAACTCCTCTTAGTGAGAAACCTCTATAAGATAAAAAGAGATCTCGGTCCCTTGAACTCTCACTTGACCAGATTTGACTGTATACTCATTTACTTTAAACAGTATAGTCAACAATAACATCCTAAGTAATTAAGACTACGCCAGCGCGAATTTCAGGTTTTTACTTTTCACAAATCCCGCAGGACTCGTAGATTTTTCCGGGTCATAATGATCCACGATATTCTGCATAGGTCTATTCCACAGCTCTACTTTACCAGTTTAGTACCTACTTGTGGCGTGATGGAATCACAAACACACGAATAACATACGTTTATCTGAATTATTGTATTTTCAGTCTCTACACTCTACTTTCCATAAAAAAACAATAATGATAATTTAGAAAAGTGAAGAGAATATTTGGATAAGTAAGTAAAGATAGCATAAAGTCTTTAAAAGACCTATGAGCTGCGACCTTAATACGTTAAAGAATGAAGTTCCAAGCAACTGGTAAAGAAAAAAAGAACCTTCGACAACCTTAAACCACAAGCAATGAGATACCAATAGCTGTCCTCACTACAGAATGCTGTCCCACAAGTTCATTCATTCTTGAGCCGGGCTCGAAAATAAAACATGTCCCGAAACGATCCAACGTGTCACGACTGGCGAGCGATTGTAAAACAAGACTGATGGTGGTTTAAAGTTTTAAACACCAGCCGCGTATGAACAAGTTATTTCTCACACGGCGTTACCTACTTATTGGCGTTGGTAATTTTTGGGGTTCCCTGATCCCTACCTAAACATAAACAACGGAACTCTTGTAGGATCATTTGTTGTTCGTTGTGTTGTGTGAGGTAGAATAGTTGAATGTGGGAACAATTACCAAAGTCATTATCCTCTTTATTCACAAATGTGGAATAGCGATGGAATTCTTTCTTTCTCTCTTTGCTTGTCAAACTCAAACTCAAATATATATATTAGCCCTTACTCATAAACATGTTTATGAATAAGGGCTTGAATAATAAATATTCACATTCCCAACTCTAGCTCTACGTTACGTTCAGCGTGTAGAGCTAGAGTTAGAAGTAAGGTATAAACAATACATTAGCATCTTAGGCTTACTTCTATCGTACTTATCTTGTAACGGCAAGTTTTGATGGCATCTTAGGCCATCAAAACTTTCCGTTACAAGATAAGTACGAGAAAAAGGTCTCATAGCACACCGCACAATTAGAGGCGGAAATCCAAATCTCAACAAGGTACTTAATTGCTAACAAAACAAGTTGTAAGTCTTAACCACAAAACGCACAACAGGTACTCTGAAAATTCAGAGGTTTCGAACTCCTGACCTTCATAGCAAATTGAAAATAGATAAAAGAATAAAATAGAGTAGAGTACCTAATAGAGTCCTCCAGACCGAACAAGTCTAGCGAAGTCTCGGTCGAGATTTTCCATCACCACGGGACAAAAACAAGTTTGTGCGCTCAACAGGTGCATTCTCTATTCCCTCTGTCTCACAATCCGATGGGACGACGACGACAGTTCCGTCACGATCGGAGAGAGATCAGGATTGACCGCTTAACGTGGTCTATGAGGCAAGTGTAACGGGGGTGAAACACCATCAATTTCCGAACTCGGGGCTAGTAGTAGTACTAAGAATTTCCTGTTTATTGGCCTGAGACCCGGGATCGAACCTAGAGCCTCGTAATTTGCAGTTGATCATGCTCACCATTAGACCAACGAGGCAGTGGAGTATACCTAATTACCTACACACCGAAACAATCAACAATGCCAATCAACAGCAGTTCCCAGGGTCGCGCGTCCGGCAAGCGTTATCACTCCCGATAACAGTCAGGGCAGCCAGTAGCCTGGTTAGGTTATCAGTAAGCTAGTATCACAATTAATTGTTAACCCAGCGACAGTGTTTTGACTTTGTTTAATTTTTTAATTAGTTGCCATGGCACATCAGTCATCAATTGATGAATTACTCTTTTGTATGTTAGTGTGACATACACTTTTTTTATATAGAAATAAAAGGCCTAACGCATACCCCTCCGTCAGGAGAAAGGAAAGAGTTATGTGGGGCTTGCACCCGCTAAAAACTGTCTGTTTCCAGGACAGCCTCAGTCTATAACCGCTGTACTTACTTAAAAATTTGTCTAGAAGTATACTTGAAGTGAAGAGAACGACATACTTATCTAATATTTCGCAGCATTTTACAGTAATCGGAAATTTATACAAAATACGAGTAGGTTATATGACTCGTCAGCTAATATCTACAGTACATTTTTACTATCGTTACAATATTATGCTGAAAGTAGGTACCTACGTACCTACGATGATGCAAGTCTTAAATATTTAAACTGATAAATACTACGTATGATAATAATGTGACTCATTGGTTTCTAGATGTTTTTCATAGGATTAGAATCCCAGTGAAATAGATTTTTTGACGATGACTCGGCGTAGTAGTACGAGTAAGTACGTACATAGATATTTTAAAATACCCGGTAATTAAAACTTCTGTATTAATGAGGATTCTCTGATAAATCGACTGTTATAAATTAATGTAAATAAAACAAAATTTACTATGTAATTATTTATTAATGCAAAATATGCATAATTATTATAAAAAAATGCATGTATAATTGCATATTAAATTATGTGGATAGTGCAGATCTATTTTAATGAGTGCCTCCTGCTGATATTCTTTGTAGATACTTAAAAAAATCTAGAAGTTTTTTTTAGCATTCCATTTATTGTTACTTAGTAAGTAGGTATCTACAAGCGAAAACACTCTACATGATTTCTGATTCCTAATCTACAAATTTTAGGCAAAACAGCTTTTTTACCAATCCGATTATCCCTAAAACTCTTCAAAGTAGCCGGAGAGATCAGTCTAACCTTTTTGAATATTAAAAGATTACAACCTTAAATGTTTATCGCATTAGCTTAGCTCTCAGACTAAAAAAAGAAGATTCCGTTTTAAAAAGGACTCATTTATTGATAACTTGTTACTTCAAAGAACAATTTTACTTCATTAAGTGATCTAGTTTTAGATTAATTACAATTCAGTACTTTTTCAGGATTTTTCACATAGGTGTGTTAGGAACCATGGATGAATGTATAAAGCGATTTTCTGCTGAGTCAATGAGTTCTGTAAATAGTAGCAATATTATTTTTCCGATACTACACAAATACTTTGATTCATGTTGAGATTTCCACTTATTAAAGCGCCCAGCCTCAACGCTGCTTCAAGGTTACTGTAAAAAGAAGTCGTTATGTAACGTTACGTAACGCCCCGTTATGAGTGTCGCATCTGAAGCTCGGTCAGTGCAATAACAGCCACTGCAAATCTGCCGGTAATGCTGAACGCACATTAGATACAGCGCGATTCGATGAGTAGCATGCATCGGTCAAGGTATCGCTGAAAGCGTGCGGAAGAACTTAATAGAAAATCGACATTTTACTAAAAAATTAAACCAGTTATCTAAAATCGATTTTCAACGGTTTTGGATATTTATTATTTTTAGCGACACATTATTAAAAAAATGAAGATTTTGGAGCAACTTCTGGGAGAACTTTCTATCGAGAAATTTTTTTCCAATCGTTTTTCTCCATGCCGATCCAGAATGAAATGGGTTTGGTCAATTGCGCTTACTTATTAGTTAAAGATTTACTACACACACCTTTGAGAACAATGCAGAACTCTTTATTATGCAGTTTTCGTTACTCTACGATTTCGTATTGCGAAGTCAACATCTCCTGAGGATGTCCCGGTGTCGGGACGAAACTTACGTCGAAGAAATCGTTATAATCATTATTCCAGCATACAGATTATTTTCAAGTAGCAGATTATAGCAAAACAATTTAATCTGTCCTGTTAAAATATTATATTTAGAGGTACTTTACTTTCCGATGGTTCCTTTTGATAAAAGTGAGTTTCGTTTGTGGTTCGTGCGGTTCGACATATATTAATGTTTGTTCAGCTTTACTACGGAATATTATAACCGGTCGGAGGACCTTCTCATTATGCCCAAGTATGAAACGGGCGGATTTCGCGCTCAGAATGTACGAAAAAGTTGAACCTTTAAAGGATGTTGGTATGTGGAGAGAACAGTTACGTTGATCTTTGAGAAATGCTTGAATTTCAACTGATTAGGTACCTATCTACAATGTAACGTGGCGGATAAAATAAAAAACATGGATTCTTCTGGATTAAAATGTAGCCTGTGTGATGATCCAGAATATAATCTATCTCGATTCCAAATCAGTTTTTCGACCTCCCTGGCGCAGTGGCGGCGCGCTCGGATTCGAGTGGGAGGTCGCGGGTTCGATTCCCGCTATGGGCTACTTTGGATTTTACAATTTCTAAATTGGCTCAGGTCTGCTCTTGTGAGAGGCTTTGACCGTGGCTAGTTACCACCCTACCAGCAAAGACGCACCGCCAAGCGATTTAGCGTTCCGGACTTCCGGTGCGATGCTAGTAGAAACCGTTGGGGTAAATTTACTTACCCTTCCAAGTTAGTATGAAAACATCTTAGGCTGTATCATCACTTACCATCAGGTGAGATCGCACTCAAGTACTAACTTGTATAGAGTAAAAAAAAAGTTTAGTAGTTACAGCTACATTACGAACACATGCGCACACGATCACGAACATCTTTGCCAATGGATAAAGATGCTGGAAAAGAGAAAGGTGGAAAAGGATGGAGGAGGCTTTTACCCAAGATGGGGCTACATAACAAGAAAAAAAAAATTTAATTAACTCTGTTATATATTTTTTGTTATGTGGAAATAAAGATGCTGCGACTGCTAGAAGCTATTTGCCATTTCCAAGTTAGTACGATAGTATGAAGCATCTTCGAATTTCGATTGCGTCTTCAGTCACAATCAGATGATGTTAACAGTCAAGTATTAATTTGTAACGAAATAAAAACCCCGATCATTGAAAAATAATGACACTAAAATGAGCAAAATAAGTTATGAGAACGTTACATTAATGGACTCCTATAAATTGAATCTTACGATATTTCCGAATAATTAATTCCGGAGAACTTTCGACCCAGTTTTATTTTCGGTCCGATTTTATTATTTCGCAATTTTTTCGAGAACTCATTGTGGGATTAAGGAGGTTTCGTTTTCAAGTAGTAATTTGCGAAGGAACAGCGTTGTATTGAAGTCGATGCTCGAATCTTTTCAATTTGGATCGTGGAAACTGGGACATCTTGAGGTTTTTGATACTTTTTTTAATAAACTCAACATTTTCTCACGTTTTCAAGAGGGTGGGTAATATCTCAACTTTACTCGATTCGACTCGGTAGAAACGAAGTTTGGAATAACACCTACTGCTGCATGGTCTTCTCCATGGGGAGCAAAGCCCCACGGGGGTACGGGCCTCGAGGCTTGCCTCCTTACCCGGGTGTCGCGGGGGAGCCGCGCTCCCTCGGTGTTGTTCTTTTAGACCCGGTAAGGGGCTAAGGCCTCGCCTTCATGCCTCATGGCTTGAAGCCTGCTGGTTTGGAGGGTCTGGTCGCCCCGCGCGGTCAGCGATCATGTCGCTGCCCAGCGCGGGGATGCTGGGGTCCGGTAGCATAAACCCCGCGTCGTCGTCTTCGTCTCCGTCACTGTCCACGCGCACGGGGGAGGGAGACCGCAAGAGCTCGCGAGGTAGCGGACGCCCCGTTGGTGGTCGATCTTGTTGTGGTGCGATCCCGTGGAGGTGTTCGTATGGCCCGTTGTCCGCGCGAGCGAACGAACCTACAACAAAACTCCATTTTATATTTTCCCATCGCTCGATAGGTGGCGTTATCTTCAGTTAGTTCGCGTGCTAATGAGTTTGTCTCATGTGCCCATTCTGTTGACTAGTAAGGGAAGCTTTAATTCTAGATTTTCGAAGATTTTCGTAGATTTTCTTCGTGACGGGATTTTCGGCACACAAAAAATCCGTTTTCTTGCACAAAGCCCCCTGAATACCCCGGATACCGTCTGAAAAAAAAAATCACTTTTTAGGTTTCAAAAACCGTGGTATGTTTTCTACGTAGATATATAGTAGCAAAGAAATGTAGGACAGAAAAGTGTAACGCGGTACGACCGATGTGCAACTGCAAGGGCTTCTCGTAAGAGGATTATCGTCGTAAGCTGGTACAGGAGCGCATAGTGCAGTCCTCATTTGCCTGGATCTAGGTTCTAGCACCAACCTCACACTTCAGCAACCTACCTACTCCATTATCCATTGATACATTACTCCATGATATAATGACATTTTTTTGAAAAGAGCAAGTGCCGAGTTTCTTGCCAGTTTTTCTCGGTGCAAACCTGCTTTCCGAACCTGGCGGAAGAGTTTTGACTTTTCATAAGAGCCTATTAATTGGGCCTATGTGAAAATAAAGATTTTTCATTTTCATTCTGTCCCTAGCGCTCTTCTCCGACAGTACAAAAAGGAGGTATGCATTGTGAACCTGGTGGGAGTGTGGTGAATACGCTGATCTCTATGGATCGCAGACGACCAACGTGAAAATGAAGTCACTTGAATTTTCGCCATTTTGGCGTTGATTGTTGTGTAACTTGGCGTGAGCGTCCACGGAACTAAAATATGACATGCTAAACGACGGTCACCAACAAAATATGTCAATTCAGTACCGTGGACTCTCGAGCAGGGCGCTTCAAATCGGCACATAAAACGAACTGTCAATTGTAAAGAATGTTTAATCCATAGAGGTCCAAGAGGCCGCACGCGACTTCAAAATTGCGGCAGTAAATACCTACTCTGTCACAGTTCGCATACCCGAGCCGTCGCTACACGATTTTTCACGCACTCTTGTTTGTGTGATGAGCATGAATATTTTCCAGGGTCTGGGTGTTTTTCAATATATTATATTTATGTATATTAGTATGTATGTATATTAATCAGTCATCTAGCACCCATAACACAAGCTATCGCTTACTTTGGGGCTAGATTGCGATGTGTAAAATGTCCCGTATACTCTAGCATCCGCGCACCATACAAATTTCAAATTGACACACTAAAAAAAATGAAAAGAAAAAGTTGCCGCACTCACGGAGCTGCCGCTGTTAGGTTGGACGAGGGTTGGACTCTATCTAGTCGGAGCGCGAGCGACAACCTATTATAAATCTATGGTTTAATCCACAGCATAGAGATCAGTGGGTGAATATGATAGTGAATCCCGTACTCCCGCCAGCGGGTTCGTCGTGGACACATACAGTTTTAGTGGCTTTTAAGAGCCACATATCCCCTTTTTTTCCCCTGACGGAAGGGTATGTATATGTTAGGCACCTTCTGTCCATAATAAAAAGGTTGGTATGCATCGAGAAAAATGGGCAAGAACCTTGGTATAGCGCTCTTTAATCAAGTACTATAATTATGTTATATACTTTTAAGTATAGTTAAGTTAAGTATTACGTACAAGTACAATGAATTATTACTTTCTCGCTCGTGCCATAGAGATCGTAAAATCTGAAATGACATTCAAATAATAATTATTATGGAAATTATAATAATATGATTTTACATTGAAAAGAATTACGCCACATGGATTTACAAGAGCCGTTGTTGCGAGTGCAACGGAATCAGAGCGTATCGGTGTTTAAACATTTGCATATTTCGTTATACGCGTTTTACGTGAGGGTTATATCGTTTATCAGGTGGTAGGAATAGACATATATCCTGGACAGGGCGGACGGCGAAAAAGATTACGCCAGTTTACCGGTGGTAAAAATGCTTGTTTTGACGCCAGCAGTAAGGACACCATGTAGTTCGCTCAGAAGCCACCTACAGATTTTTGATGATGATAGATGGCTTTGCTTGAAAAGCGTTCGGATTCCTTTTATCGTCAGGTTTCTTATCAGTGATGGCAGGACTATTTTTGCAGAGTCCGCCTGGATAAGAGATTATTACGATGACTTACTATTGAGAATAACACTATCAAGCGCCCGCGATTCTACACAAAATTTCAGTTTTTCACAATTTTAAGTTTAGGGGATGATTTTTGAAATATCCATTCTTAGTGCACCTCTAAGGAACCTAGCCGTGTGTCAATTCTGGAATCTCTGGACCCATCGGTTAGGGCTATTCGTTGATATGTCACTCAGTCACCAATCGGTCATTCAGTTTCTTATTTTGTTCTTATCAGTGAATGTCTTCACATCATGAAAAATGTGTTGCTCGTCGAGTCATTCTTGGGGAGTCGCGAAACTTTTAGTTGCCCGATTGAGTTGGATCATAGCTCATAGTGGATTCAGTTTTATAATAAAGGAACTTCTGATTTTTTTTGTTAAGTACAAGCTTCCTTAAAATTTTAAATCGTTCTAGTTTAAGGAGACACAGGCGAAGACTTTTTGATTGATCATTATAATGACATTTTGAAAAGAGTAAGGGCCTAGTTTGTTTATAATTCTTCTCAGTGCAAACCTGCTTTCGAACTTGGCGGGTAGAGTTTTGACTTCTCAAAAAAGCCTGTAAAGATTTTGATTTCGAACATAAAGATTTTCTTTGTATTTAAAGAAAACACATTTCAAAGCCAGTGAAGTGCATATTCGTGGGTACTAGGTACCCACTGGGTAGCTCGGAACTGGGTCAGCGAACACCGTACGATCTCGATAGGCGCCACACACGGAGTCATTCGACATTTACGTCAATCGAACTTGTTTATGTGTGGTACCGTAGAGGTGGTAGATCGTGGTTGGATGAAGCTATGAAGCAAACTACAAGTTTGACTCATAATGCATTTACACTAAATTATCTGTCACTAAATCAAATGTGCAGCAACCTAAATTAGAGGATATTGTAATTATACATCTTTTCAAGTTGCCTCGGCGCACCTTTTTTTGTAACGGTGGGTTTTTAAGATACAAATCCGTCCACCTTTAGGAACTTCTCGTAGGAAATAAGGTCCTTTCATCGGAAGTATAGTATGGCGGATCCAGTTCAGTCTGAGGGTTCAATTTGTTCACGATTCCGTTTAGCAGCTTGTAACAAGCAACATATCACTACAACCTTGCAAAGGGATACTTTCGCTGTCCATTAATCCATCGTGGCACCTGCTAGATCTCTATGCATCGTCACTAGACAGGAGATAAAAATTCTATCCCCCGACTTTGTCCAGTTTGTGACAGTGCATAAATTTATCTTCTTCACCGCCTAAAGCACAAAAAAGGGGAAGATAAAATTTTATCACCATTTGACATAACACGTAGATATATAACTATTAAACAGAATCTCAACGTTCGTTTTGTTTTCGCTGGGATATTGTACCTGACACCCATGCTCTGAGAGTGGCTAAATTCATGGGAGGGATAAATATTTTATCCTTTCCTCGTAGAGTTTAGTGGAGTTTTCCTAGGGGGCTGCTAAGCTATCATTCATATCCGTGTCGCATTAAAAATAATCCTGCGGGGCTAGACAAAGTAACAGTCGTTTAGCGTTCACGCAGTAGATAAAAATGTATGGAAAACAGAAGTGACTGTAAACCACTTGACCGAATAGAGGAAAACATGTTTTTTTTGAAAATCGACTACGACAATTTGAACGCTTCCTGGCGATCTCGCAGACCTTGTACATAACCTTTAGCGTACTTCGCATGACAATTGACAGCCGACAGTGAACAACGCTAAGCATAAAGTAGATTCTGCTTTCATTTCATTCGGTCACGTGGTTTGTCCATACATTTTTGTCTACTGTCGTGAACGCTAAGCGACTGTTACTTTGTCTAGCCCCGCTGATGAGATAATACAAGCTAACAAACATACGTAACACCTGCCTACGTAACAGATGGTCGCGGATGAAATGTTGATCTGTCTTTTGACACCAACAAACGTCGACATATCGAGGTGCATGATCCGATTGTTTGTGTCACTTTCTATTTCATATTATACTTATACACCTACTATTGCTTTACCTATTATATCACCACTGATTTTGTACGGGCTCCGACCGCGTGAATTTCGGGTTTTCAAATCCCGCGGATATCTTAGATTTACCGGGATAAAAAGCAGCCTATGTGTTAAACCTTAGGTATACTCTATGTCATAAAGAGCAGACCATGTGTTAACCTTAGGTAGACTCTATGTTATAAAGAGCAGCCTATGTGTTAATCTTAGGTAGACTCTATGTTATAAAGAGCAGCCTATGTGTTAATCTTAGGTATACTCTATGTCATAAAGAGCAGCATATGTGTTAATCTTAGGTATACTCTATGTCATACAGATCAGCCTATGTGCTAATCTTAGGTAGACTCTATGTAATAAAGAGCAGCCTATGTGTTCATCTTAGGTATACTCTATGTCATAAAGAGCAGCCTATGTGTTAATCTTAGGTATACTCTATGTCATAAAGAGCAACCTATGTGTTAATCTTAGGTATACTCTATGTCATAAAGAGCAACCTATGTGTTAATCTTAGGTATACTCTATGTCATAAAGAGCAGCCTATGTGTTAATCTTAGGTATACTCTATGTCATAAAGAGCAACTTATGTGTTAATCTTAGGTATACTCTATGTCTTAAAGAGCAGCCTATGTGTTAACCTTAGGTATACTCTATGTCATAAAGAGCAGCTTATATGTTAATTTTAGGTATACTCTTTGTCATAAAGAGCAACCTATGTGTTAATCTTAGGTATACTCTATGTCATAAAGAGCAGCCTATGTGTTAATCTAAGGTATACTCTATGTCATAAAGAGCAGCCTATGTGTTAACCTTAGGTAAACTCTATGTCATAAAGAGCAGCCTATATGTTAATTTTAGGTATACTCTATGTCATAAAGAGCAACCTATGTGTTAATCTTAGGTATACTCTATGTCATAAAGAGCAGCCTATGTGTTAACCTTAGGTATACTCTATGTCCATTCCAAATTTCAGACAAATCGGTTCAGTAGGTACCTGGTGTGAAGGAGTAACAGGCATACACACTTACAAACTTTCACTTTTATAATATTAAGTTTAGTATGATAAAGTATAAAAAATTCAGTACCTATACATACGAGTATAGCTGGAACCTGTAATATCTATGAATGTACAAGTATATAATTAATTGTAATAATTTATTGACAGCTGATGATCCTGGCATGTATTACTTATGTAAATTAATAAACATTGCGGTATTCAGGTTAATTAAAGGCAAGCAACTATTTATTGATTACTCTATTAACATTATTATTGATTGATTGATTGATTAATTGATTGATTGATTGATTGATTGATTGATTGATTATTATATACGTCTAGCTTCTGTTTTAAATAAGCCTTTCAGTGAATGGGTTATGAATTATGCAATTTTTATTTTCACTCTAAACCAATATGACCCCGTATTAAATTATTAGTATTCGCTATACTCCCTACCTCTTATTAAAAAGGTCTCTTCTAAATATCAAATTTCGTAATTTTCCCTACAGATAACGTCTGCCAGTAAAACTATTAACAAAGTGAAAGTAGTCATCGTATTCTTTTGTTATACCTACTGTTTTATCATTTTTAGCTATTTGTTGTTATTCTGTAATTATACATCGTTGAATCGTTGATATCGTTGAAGTCACCGTCGAAACATCCGCGTGATGATGAGTGATTACCGCCGCCCAAGGACATATTATTTTGTGGGCTTCAAAGTATTGCTTCAAAGTAACAAGTTTCAAGCCAGCTCTAAATTTGTTTATTGGTCCCATAATATTATAATCTTTGGATTCCTGGGATTCGAATATGGGACCTTAGATTATCTAATAAAAATAAAATAAAATAGCCTTATTTAAACCGAAGACAAATATGATATGACATTAAATAAAAAAGCATACTACGCTTACGCTTATGAGCCGTGTGCGAAGGGGCTTAGTTGGGTGAAAGCATTAATAGGTACAAAAATACTATTTAATTAAAACAAAATATGTGACCGTGCTTATTGCTATTTTATCATGCAGGTAAGCACTTTGTAGTCCTTAATTCTGAAGCTATCTAGTATGTTTTTTATTTTTTAGTATATATAAACTTTGATTAGTAGGCAGGAATCACTGGGTTATCACTGATCGCCTTCTACTTTCAACATTCTAATCTAAACTCACAAATTTTTAACATCACTGAAGCTTTCTTTGTCTTAGACATTGTACTTCTTGACAATCGTAATTCTTCATCCCTAGTTCAGCGTTGATCTCAACGATGTGCGCTTAAAAAATAACTCTGCTCAGCATCAGCATTCTTCACAGTTCACAGTGGTTCTTTTTATACCTTTTATCTTTTGTCTCGCATCGGAAAAAAGTATCGATTTTCGAACCCATGAAATCGTCCTAAATGCACTATGGCGTGGTCAAATCCATCATTTTTTATCATCTCCATTGGCTTTTATTTGTTACTCTATAGAGTTCACAATGGTCTGGCAAGTTGTATCTATATACAATTGGTTCTCTCGAAATATTAACACGGCTGACGTTGACCTACGTTTAGGGGTGTCAACTTTGGTTTCATGAAATTTTCGGAAAGTTTTTACACCTAGGCACTTTATTATTTCTACGGCGACGATGGAGTGATGACTTCACGTAACTCCTCGTCGCCACATGGACCAGACTAACTAAAGAAAGAACTAAGTGGCAAATGATGGAGGAGGCCTTCGCCCATAAATAGGTGCCCCAAGAAACCACATCATAACAAAAATATAGACACTGAGTATTGAGTTTCATTTATTTAATAATAAGAAAATTTTTTATGTTATTAAAGTTTTTGGGAAATAAAAGACATATAACAGAGTAATTAGCTATTCTTTTTTTTTGTTTAAGAAATGCACAACCGACAACGTGTTGAAACTCGGAAACGATTCACTCGAATGTACTTAGCCTTCACAGACCGTGACTAAACATAATTTAGTTAGTGATTACCTCATTTAATCAGTAATTTAACCTTTTTGTTTTCAAGATACGTAAGGTAGAGTTTAATTCAAACACGTATAAAATTTTGCATAGTAACAGTATTTTTTTATTTTATACCCATTTTTCACTGACCTTATCCTAACCTAAACCTGAATAACCTGAATTGTCCGAAACAAATTCAAAAATTAAATCACACAAAATGTCAAGAAAATTAGTGTAAAAACTACTTCAGTTTTTTGGATTTGTGTCGGAAATTTAAGTAAATCAACCAAGAAAAACTAATTCTGCCAAAACAAACATGCAATAGCACATATTATGACCAAAACCGTTCTCATTTTAAAGGAATAAAAAATGATTAAGGATAAAAAATGGGTTGATACGTCGAAATCAGTGTCTCGTGCCAGCCCTGGATACATGAGGGGCCTGGGTCGGATGACAGCTGACCGGGCTCTAATTAATGATGCCGTATTAGGAGTTTAATAACTGGCCGGTAATCGATCGGTAAAGAAAGAGACAATAATATATCATTGGTTGGTATTATTTATAACTGAATTATAGGACAGTGGCCTGTTCGGATTTCGGATTACGGTGATCGGGGATACTACCTGTGCGTTGTTTCCCACGGGGCTTAGCGATATTGTTTCACCTTCATTTGTTTATTTATAGATAGGTAGTTATAGTCTATTCGCTTAGAATTTGTCAGCGACTTTTAATAAATAATAAATAAATAAATATATATGGGACATTTTACACATCGCAATCTAGCCCCAAAGTAAGCGTTAGCTTGTGTTATGGGTACTAGATAACTGATAAATATACATACATACTAATATACATAAATATAATATATTGAAAAACACCCAGACACTGGAAAACATTCATGCTCATCACACAAACATTTAACAGTAGTGGGAATCGAACCCACGACCTGCGGACAGCAGGTTCGCTACCACTACGCCATTCGGTCGTCACTTTTGATGTCGTCGGTGTTCTCAAAGGACATCAAGCGATGCCGACCGGGTGCATGTACTTGCAACGACAAATTCTAAGCGCATAGACTATGTATATGTATGCTACATCAAAGAGTTTTGACTGAAAATCAAATTGAGCTTCCCAAAGAAGTATATATTAAGCTAATGGTTGGTCTATTCCGGAGTCACTCAGCGAGCGATGGAGAGAGCTATGCTCGGAGTTTCTCTGCGTGATCAAATCAGAAATGAGGAGATCCGTAGACGAACCAAAGTCACCGACATAGCTCAACGTATCGCGAAGCTGAAGTGGCAATGGGCGGGGCACATAGCTCGTAGAACCGACGGACGTTGGGGACCCAAAGTGCTGGAATGGCGACCCCGCACGGGAAAGCGCAGTGTTGGCAGACCTCCAACCAGGTGGACATTAAAAGAGTCGCGGGAAGGCGCTGGATACAAATGGCGCAGGACCGTGCGGGCTGGAAAGCATTGCAGGAGGCCTTTGTCCAGCAGTGGACGTCCGTCGGCTGAAGCGAAGCGAAGGTCTATTCCATAAAGAACTTCTGTTTGAAAGTTGCATTAACGATAGCAAAAAGCGCACTATAACTATCTAGGTATACCTAGATTAGATCAACGCGTGACTATTAGTCATAAGTGTTTGCAGCGCCGCTCGACTGTGGTGACGTAGTACCTATGGGAATTCTGTTACGAAGTTTTTGTAACTCGACAGCTACAACAGTCAAGAACATCAGCAACTTCAACTTCATTAATTAATTAAAAAAAAAATATTAGGGACTAAAATATCTATTAAAAGAGCACGTGCCGAATATTTTGTTCGTTATTCTCGGTGCTAAACACTAAAACCATTTACTCTGGCATTTACAAGAGCCTGTCAATTTTGGTCTATATTGTAAAAGGGTAAAAATTTTGATTTTGAATTTCCTAAGCATAATTTCATAGCTAAGTACGTTTGCTGTGCAACTAAAATTGCACTGAATTGGATTATACATATAGCAACTGTAATTTTTTGCGCATATAGTATTTTGGTAAGTACCTGTGTTCCAACTAGGGAATAGATATCCATTCTGTGATGCAAGAGTCGAGTTTCGATGATACATCCTCAAGACACGTTCGTAAGTTACACTGTCGAATACCAAAAACGTCCTTACAAAATAGCTGAGTTGGTATCATACTAGGTAGTAGTTTTGTCATGAATTAATCAATATTGAATGTCGTGCTCACCCGGGTTTTCCCGGGGCAATAAACTAACAACGTACAAACAATGCACACGACTAGGCGTTAGGATTAGCATTTTTCATACTTCATTCACTATTTATTCAACATTCATTATAATAACCTTTTCTAGCGAACACTACCTAACTGCCAGCCCTGTATTTATTTGTACAAAGTCAGATATCAATTTCCTATTACACCTAAAGCTTTAAGAAGGCCGAATGACAGTTTAAAGGGGGACGGAGCAGCCGCGTTTAAACTGATTTACTTACATTTCGGGGAAATTATTATTTTACACGATTGTTAGAAGGGCTAAAAATAAAACTCTCAATCAAAGTTATTGTAATTTTTATGTATTTTTTTTGTGTGCAAGAATTCATTAAAACGATTGCGCCGTTTTGCAGACAATTTTAAAAGTATGACAAAATTAGATGCTGTTTGGGATTTTTTTTCTGAAAGAGGGTTTGAGAAAATTCATTTTCTTGTCAATAACGATTGATCATTAAACCCTTATTTTCCGTTACGTATTATTTTCTGTAAGGATTCGTTGATCAGTTTTTTAAACAATTTGACTTAAACATCATAAAAAGAGCCAGTTTGCTATCTCTTCAAGCCTTAAAACATCACCGTTTATTAGCACATCTGTACATATTATGTATATGTATTGTAGTGTATCTACTATATCTATCAATGTTATCAGAACCAATAAATTTAAATACGAATCAAAATTTTCACGTATAGCTCAGTGGTTAGAGCACCCAGCCGTGAGAGCTGGGGGACGCGGGTTCAAATCCCGCTGCGAGTGAAAATTTTGATTCGTATTTAAATTTATAAGTGTGTAAAACATTAATCAAAGAAGATAATTAGTTATCAGAACCAATTATAAAGTGGCAGATATCACGTGATCAGATACCATAAAAGTCGATAAAAAAGTAATTTGCTTACAAAACAGAATGTACCTGTTGTACAGTTTAATATTTATTACCTCTGTGTATTTCATTTGGTTAAATTTTTACGCGTAGGTATCTCGAATTTCGATTCATTAATTCGACTAAACGGTCGTCGAAGATTCAAGTTAATGGTTCAATTTGACCTCGTAAAGATAGTATACCGCTATTAATGGATAAATAAAATATTTTACTGCTTTCTTTATTACGGTTCGCTTTGCTTTCCGCCCATCTTGAGTGCTGTGACGACATAAAAATACTTCAAGTGAAAACTGAGCGTTCAATTATGGTAATGAATCGATTTTGATAAGTTCTCTGGTGCGTGTTCTTGTGTTACTTACTGCCTCGTTGGTTTACTAGGTTCATTTAGGTTGCTTGTATATGGATTACGAGGGACTGGGTTTGATGCTCGTGTTGGGCAAAAGATTGTGAAGTACAGTCAGACTTGGATAAGTGAGAGCTCAATGACCGACATTTCTTTTTCTCTTATAGAGGTTTCTTATAACCCGAGTTTCAGAGCAAGAAGGGCAAATTGACGGGGCCTGGCAAATATTCTCACTAATACAGTTTTCTTCCTTACCTAGTTCTCACTTACCCAGGTTCAGCCGTATTGCGATTTTTGATATGCCAAGAAATTCGGAAAACCTCCTAATGTTTTCCTGTTATAGTATCGTACAAATCTGTAAGATAGGTACCATAGTAGGTAAGTTCACTCTGACACCGGAGCTTCATCATGACATGTTGACTTGATATAGATTGATCTTGATCAGCTTTACTTAAATAATCTCTTAACTAGAATTCTTGGAATTCTAGAGATGACCTTCTACTACTATTGTACGCGATCTCATAAAAATCATGTTATTTACTTTCATACCTAGTATCCGAGGAAAGTTGTAGATATAGTGACTCTTTTAAAAAAGAGCAAGTGCCGAGTTTCTTCCCAGTCTTTCTTGCGGTAGAGTTTTTAATTTTCATAAGAAATCCA
Source organism: Coenonympha arcania (assembly GCA_036785405.1). NCBI lineage: Eukaryota > Metazoa > Arthropoda > Insecta > Lepidoptera > Nymphalidae > Coenonympha > Coenonympha arcania. The sequence goes on along the minus strand of CM072070.1, from coordinate 15,095,815 downwards.
TGCCTGTAAATTACTATATTAAAAATAAAGATTTTCATAGCTTGGTACCTATCTCATAAATCAGAATAGAGATTGAAATGCATTAGTAAGTTGCAATGGGCATTCAACTCCATACAGAAGTGGTCCAACGCTGCGATCAGGCTGAGAGGGTTTAATTATAACGTAGACAATGGAGAATGGACCCCCTCCATCAAATAGCCCCCTCGTTCTCAACACCGGTCAACGGGCGGATTATGTGCCCTATGAAGTTGTGGCGTTTTAGTGTTTTATGTGCACTTCATTCGAATAGGGATTTTACCAGGTCTTTATTGTATTTTTTACCACCGTAATGGCCTGTTTTACTACCTGATAAGTGTCTAGAAATAAAGGGACAAAACTTCAGGCTATGACATAATATGTCAAGTGACAAAGACAAAACATCCCAAGTTTTGTTCTTATCACTTGATATAGCTATAGGCTAGGCCTAAGGTGTCCGATACTTATCAGATAATTTATAGTGAAACAGGCCCTAAAGGTTGTAAACTAGGACTAACTGATCCGCCTTACCTGAATAATCCCGTATGAATAAAAGAAACCTTCCTTGTCTTTTATTTACACGATAGATATACAGAAGTTCTTTTACGACCAACGATTTGGACGGGCGGTTGAGTCCGTGAAGAAGAACTTCTGAAAATCCGAGTAACATTACTATATTAAAGGTACCTAAATCAACATAATGCGAAACTGATATGGCAATTTGCGGGTCCGCATGTAGCTTGAAAAACTAGACTAATTTTGGGGATTCAACTGGCGGCCGTACACCACTAACCAGACACTGACATACCCCAATCTGTTGTACTTATATAGTTAAGATCCTTTAGAAAGCCTTTGGTATACAGTGTTTGTATCACAGGCGACGACAGTAACTTGAAAATGGCAAACATATAATAAAACAATACTTTCGTAATTCAAAAAATAATAATTGCGTACCCGTTCGTTTTAATCCTCGAGAATTTGCTTAATTATGAGTGGTGCCAATATAAATAAATACTTACCTAATTTTTTCTCGTAAGCTTACAATAAGTATCTAATCCATTACTATTATGTATTCTGTCTCTAAACGTAGGTCTTTAAACAATATCCATTGAAGCTAACAACGAAGCTTGTAAAAAGATAAAAGAATCTACAAAAGCTGTCATAAACAGAAGTCGTGTTTTCAGATTGTTTCTCTGTTTGCAGAGGCCCAGGCGGGCATTACACAAATATCATCGATTCTTTTGAGGAGCAACACTATGATACAAAGGTTTACATTTAGGACACAGTCTCACTTGGCATGTTAAATTCGTAGTGTGTTGTTAGCTTAGTTCGTTCAGAAGTTCTGCACACATTTAGAATCTGCCTAGTCCTACTGGTGGACTGAAAAGAAACAGTAAAAGTATACATTGGTTCAAAAATCAGGCTTGACCACCTGTGCCAGGCGTGCGGAAATGTATTCTTTTCCGCACAAGTGCTTTTTATTGTCCTCCTGCATGTCACATCCACGCATGAAGGAAAAGATCATCGAGAAGTTTTCAGTGCTTATGATCATTTTTTTTACGAAATGACTATTTTACAGCGTAGATAATTGTTGCATCCGTTCCTTTTTATTTTTTTACAAATCTTTTAAAAATTGCACGTGTTGAATAGTCATTTCCTCTCGTCTCTATTGTTAACCCGCGCCTCCAGCTTGAGACAAACAGGGATTCGTGCAGAAATAACATAGTTTCCGAACAGGTACTGAAATGTACTATTACGTCATAGCCTCAATTAAGCAGCTCCGAGACAGTTTTAAACAGAGGACCGCCCAGTGAGACTGCACCCTAATGTGTGTACGGAATTGATTCTCGGTCCTAGACAAACTCTGTTTATAATAAAAACGCCTAAAAGGGTTGGGTAGGTACACCCCTTTTTTATGTTGCTTAGATTTAAAATAAAATGTCAGCCTAGAGACTTATAATATGTAGACGAGAGAAATATGTAGAGAATTCCCTGACTTAAACGTGTGGTTTTTTTTGTGAAAGCCATTTAATTTATTTAAGCAAAGAAGTACCTTAAGGATCAGCAATAATGAAAAAATCCAAGATCATATGAGATGAGGCAGAATAGATACAAATAATTCGAAACTCACACTGTATAATATAAAAGTATATTAAAATAAATACATTTTTACAGAATAGTTGTTCTACTAATTTAAACGACAGAAATCACAGCTTTTTTGTGTAGTATGAAGTCTATAATAGCTAATGAGTGCGCTGAGTACTGACGGTTTTTCTACGTCTATGAAATAATAGTAAACAGTAGTCACGTAAAATGACTAACAAAAACATCTATGTGAGAAAATAAGTGAAATCATAATTAGGTTTTAGCTCGCACAAAAATCTGTAGGTTACCTACTTACTTCTAATTCATGAGTCGTCCGGTCGTACACTGTAGGGTTAGTACAGGTTTATGTACAAACGAGTAGACTCGCTTCGAATAAACGAAACGGATTTCTCACTACCGAGAGCCGTTTCGAAGGTGTTTGGTAACAAATAGCACGAGAAAATTATATATATTAGTAGACTAGCAGACTCGGCAAACGTTGTTTTGCCCTTCGGGATATAAAAAAAAATAGATAAGAACCTGCTATCATACCTACCGATCATACACTGAAAATTTCATAACAATCGGTCGAACCGTTTCGGAAGAGTTTGGTAAAAAAGATTGGCGAGAGAATTTTATACATTAATAATAATAATAAGCCTTTATTTAACAATCTTATTAAATACATTTTACGTATGTATTTTTACGTAGGTATGTACTACATCTATAACCAGCGTGCAGCGTCCCAAGCGGAAACATTGTGAAGTAAGTTTTCGACGGTTGGGGTTGGGTTCGTTCGAAAACTGTTCCGTTTATTAGAAGCGAGGCGACTCGTTTGTACTGTGGCGGGGTCACCACTGTAGCGGGTGCTGTTATAGTGAAACTCTCGGTTTTACATTTCGCAGCTACTCGCTACTCACTTTGCCGGTTGTTAGGCAATAGGGAAATTTCCCTCCAGGCAGGTGTTATGCCATCTATCGCCAGCTATCGAAGACCGCTACAGTACAAAAACTCGTACTAAACCTACCTACTGTGCAGCACAATGTAGAATGAATGAAATTATTTTGGAAGCGTGCCGGCCACATGAGTCACAAGCCACACGGCGAGGCAAGGACGTTTCACGATGACGTAGCTCGACCGTGGAGACTCGCTCGATAGTAAGCACTTGCAGGTTAATGATTTCTGATAGTGACCGATTAAGGTCCGGTTGATGCAATTTCAAACCGTTCGTTGGTTATCACATAAATCGTCCTCTTTCGGTTACCGACAAGCGATTTAGCGTTCCGGCGCGATACTCAGAAACCATGAAAAAAAAAATTATAGTATTGTTATTATCTCGCTGCAGACTCGGTCATAAATCATTCGAGTGTTTCTCTTTTGTTGTTCTGCAGTAATGCACAACTTAACAAAGAACAACAAAAGCGAAACACTCGAATGATTTATGACCGAGTCTGCAGCGAGATAATAACACTAATATAGTACGATAACATCTTCGGCCGCATCGTCACTTACCATCAGGTGAGATTGCACTTGTTGCGTGTAAAAAAAATTGCCACAAAAACTGAACATTTATTGTTGCAGCTGGGCCTAAAAAATAATAGTGTCTGAATGCTCCATGGTTTTTGTAACTGATTTTGTTCCTTTGACAAAATGAAATTGACTATTCTATTACCTAAGTTAATATAGCTCGATAGTTCAGATTTCTGCCTTCGAATCCTAGATACATTTCAGACTTCCCCGTGTTATATCTATGTGTTTGTGAATAAATATCATTTGAATAATGGTGAAGGAAAAAGTGAGCACACCTGAGAATTGTCTGTAATGTAGAAAACAACCTGTATGCTCGAGTTTTCCATAATATTATCAAAGGATCAAAAGTGTTTGAAACATGTCAACCCACATTTGGCCAGAGTCGTGGGTTAACTTTACACAAATTCCCTTCTGACTTTGATGCAGTACCTATAGATCCGTGTCGTAACAAAGGGGTTGGGAAAAAGGGTTAGAAATGCCATTTGATTTCAGACAGTTGTTTTTAAACTTAGTGCAAAACTATATACAAGATACAGAATAATGCGAAGATTTCATATCATAAAATGATTTTATTTTAATCCTCGTAAGTAAGTAGGTATTTAAATTACTTACAACAAAATTTACTTATTGCAAAATCGAAATTCGAATCGAGAACCATAAATTTTGATTTGGTTAGTAAAGATCCGGAAACTTATAAACATAAGAATTTTTATCAAACAATCAATCAATATCTTTATTAGCTAATTTAATTTTAGGAGAGTATTAAGACTATAAAGCCAAAACACCATAAAATTATTAGCACTCCAGGGATTTTAGGCATAGAAACCGTAAAAGGATATGGGGTATTAGAGTTATTAGGGTGTAAAACCCATAAATCTGCGCACTTCCATTCTTGACTCCATGTTGTCATTTACCATAGGTGTAATGTCAGTCAAGCGCCAGCTTGTCTTGCAATAAAACTACTTACTGTGACATATAGACAGAAAGATTGACAATATAAAGCTATCTTATTTGACTACGGAACTCTAAATAAAAGGCCCTTATCCATTCTTACGCGTAGTTGTGCTTGGTACATTGATTTAAATATTTTTTCTGGTTGTAATTATTCTATGCTTCATACATTACCTGGCATTTACTCTTCTTCTATTCCACCAATCAGGTGCCAGATTTCAGTGTGTGCGTATGGCGCCGTGCGTCTACGCAGGTTTTGTCGTGTTTTTTTGTTTGGTAACGAGAATGGCCGATGGCGTGTTCGATACATATTTGAATAATTATTGTCGGTTGGAAGCACGCCAGTTCATTACGAATTAATTTCATTCATTAGTAATTCAAGGACAATTTGAGTTTGGTATTGTGTCATTGATGAGTTGAATTTCGGAGTATTTATGATCACCTTCCTTTTCTGCTTGAACTTTTTTATATTCGACAGCTACTTTTTACAGAAATAAAAAAGGTTGATATCTTGATACTTGATAAGATAAAATATTGGAATATGTACCTTCTCTTTGGGTTACTTACGCATAACATAGCGGTATATTTTTTAGATATTTATATATACTATGTTATGTTATACCTTAGCATATCGGACATGAGTCAAAACCAAGATAGAGCTTACCTATAATAATTTTATACAAGTTATCCATGGCAAGTAAGGATTTTTTTTTTTTACTATATACAAGTTAGTACTTGACCGTGATCACATCTGATGGTAAGTGAAGATGCAGAAAGATGTAATCGTACTAACTTGGAAGGGTAAGTTTTACCCCAACGGTTTCTATAAGCATCGCACCGGAACGCTAAATCGCTTGGCGGTGCGTCTTTGCTGGTAGGGTGGTAACTAGCCACGGCCGAAGTCTCCCACCAGACCAGACCTGCGCCAATTTAAAAATTATAAAATTCCAAAGTCGCCCGTGGTGGGAATCGAACCCGCGACTTCCTACTCGAATCCGAGCGCGCCGCCACTGCGCCGGGAAGGTCGTCAAACTTCGTCGGGAGGTCGTCGGTTCTCCTAATAATATTACCTATATTTTTTTTATTTTTCATCCCCAATGGAAAAAACTTGTCGAGTTTTTCGCAACACATGTTCTTCGAATGTACCCTCAGAAGTTCCGCATCCCAAAACAAATAAAACATTAAACACCCCCAATTCTTGATCCATACCGTAAATATCCCGGACAAGGGAGCCGGGTATAAAATATGTACTCATTCCAGATTCCCCGGATATCTCGCAAGCGGGAGTAATAAAATTATTGGCCCGGTTATTGAATATTTCAACAGACTAACAGTCCGGGCGCAGTTGGTGCACTGTTGTGATTAAGAAATAAATCTCTAAAAAAATTGCATAAAACATAGTAGTAACAACACTCGAGCAGTAGATGCAACTATGATAGTTTCCAAACACGTTTTGCCACAGTATTGACGTGCAAATATTATTACGTAATACTAGCTGACCTGACAAACCTTGTTCTGCCATTAGGGATATAAAAAAAAATAGCTTACGACCTACTCTCACACCTACCGAACATGACAGAAAACATAAAAATCGGTCGAGCCGTTTCGGAGGAAACAAAAATAAGAACAAGAATTTTTCATAAATGAGAAATATGATTAAATTAAATTATATATTATTGGTTTCTAAACACGAGAAGTTTAGATTTTTTTACAGACTTAACATTTTATTGTATAGGATTTTACATGGTCAAGTTTGACCGCGGCTGGTAACTATCCTTTTTAACCACACGAATATTTTTTTATTAATTCATTATTGCGCTTGAGACTTGAGTTAATTTTAAACATTTTGTTATATCAGTGGTTAAATCCAATATTTTTGGTATACTCAATGTATTTCAATGCATTGGGGTCACACCTTTAATAAAAAGAAAAAAACACGAACACTTGATCTGAATGTATGCGCCATTTTTTGCACCTGCTGCCATAAATATTTGTTGGAAAATCGAGCATTGACTAATAAATACTTCGTCATTGCGATGTTACCATGATAAAATATACTCGTAAATATAGCTTTTCGTTTCGATAATTCTTTAACCACTTCATTTTTAGGTCGATTAAAGGCATTGATTTTTTGTGAGTACACACCAAATGATAAAATTATTTCAATAATCCTAAATCTACAGTAGTAGAGTTTGCGTCTTTTAGCTAACTTATTACTATTAATATTGCTAATAAGTTCACCCGGATCGTAAGTAAAAATATAATAATGGCATTTTATGATGGGAAAATGCTACTTATCCTGAAAAACATCGTAGGATAACGTGGCGTATGAAGCCTACCAATATCCATTTGACCACCATTATGAATTATGGTCAAGGCCTCCCTTTAACAAGAAACCGGTGGCCAACAGTGGGGCATCAAAAGAAATTGAGAGCTCAGACACAAATACTTAATAATTTAGCTTCGGTCGTATATAAAAAGCTAAGAAGAAAATCTAGTTCATATACTAATTACTATAGAAGTAGTTTTAGTTACTTTCCCTTTAAAACAAATTAGTTCCCATTTCCTTGTCCGCACTCCTTTCCCAGATCGCAAAGTAAAAAGCAATCTAGCTAATCAGTGGAAAAACTTACCTTTTACCCGCTTATAAACCCATCGTTCCAAGTTTAGAAGTACCATTACCTGAGTAGCCGAAGAGCTGGTAGCAGGTCTAAAACGGTGTTTGATAATTGTTGCCATTTTGTTTTTTACATGCATAAAATAAGTCGAATTGCACAGGTGTCCACTGCCTAGTTGGCATTTAAAAAGATTCGCAGGCAGTAGTTTCGGAAGGCTCGAGATAGTGTCAATTAGGAATATCATTATAGGGCAGGGGACTGTATATCCACGAACATGGATAGACAATATGACCACGCATATACTCGATGTAGGTACTAGGTACTTAATGTATGTTTAAGGTACTAAGTGTATTACGATTGATTTGAAACAGTATTTAAATAAATAATATCTAGGAAATTGCCTTTAAATTTTTATATGACACTGATTAGATCGCACTATGATTGCGTTAGTTAAGATTATATTATTATGTTCGGTGCTATAGTTCGGTATCCATCCAGTAGAGAGTTATTTAGTTCTGTAGAGAGATATGTTGATTGATCCAGTCTAAACTTTTATCAAGTCCCTTCTAGAATTTTTCCACCAGCTCTTGCAATGTTGACTTGGCTTGCTGGTCACGTTGCAGCTTTTATCGCAGGGATCCCATCTACGGGAGATCTATTTAAATCACCCATTTCTAAAGAAAGCCTCTAAGATCTAAAAGATAGGGCGCCCGTACCTTTTTAGGCTCGCTTGAAAAATGGGTAACGCTTTTGCATATTTTCGGACCACATAGATTGATGCCGTGATTATACGCATTACACTGCACATAAAAACTGACAAGGCAAACACAAAGGCAGGTTATTTTTATTTTAATCCATGAAGACGCGCCCCACTCCGTCAAAATCGCTTATGTTTAATTCGATTCTTATGGAGTTTAATAGAGTGGGGCGCGTCATCGTGGATTGAAATAATATCTATAGCAACAGCTAACATAGGTTATTCCACTGTGAAAGTATCATATCTACAATATGAATGTGGGAATTAATTTGATATATTCTGCAATAATAAAAAACTGTGATATTATACTTTTGTATACAACCATGGTCATAGAGTAATTAATATAACCATGGTTGAACAAACCATGGCAGATGAATTTCTTGAAAACTTTATGTGTTTAGTTGTTCAAGAAATTGATACTGTGTTCAGAAACGCGTTTTTTAATTTATCTTAAGAACAAAATAATAATTCATCATTTTCTTAACAATAATAATTATTATTCATCATTCTCAGATTAGTAGTTCCACATATGCGATTTGAGGAATGGCCGTTGAAGGCAAAAATGCGTAGGTATAAGGATGTTAAAAAAGTCTTCCAAAAAAAGTTCATAAAGTAATGCATGTTTCTTCGTTATGTAAAAGAAAGTTCGAAAAAATTCTCAAAAGCAGGTTTCTCTTACAAATATTCCAAAAAAACGCGCCCTGAAAGGAACTTTAATTTGTGTACCTATATCGCATGTGACAGGGAAGGCCCTTTCTAAGTCGGAACGCCATGGTCCCAGTGAAAGCCTCCTCATGATATATGCACGTCAAATTCCGCGAATAAAAAGAAGATAAGAGGTAGTGCGCTCTCATGGAAAAGTAAGATAAGTTGCCTTTTTAAGGAGCCAGTTTTAGATATAAGGCCACGATACGGGCATTATTACAGGACATTTAGTTTCGTGGATGGCAAATTTAAATGATGTGGAACTACTAAAAATCTTAAAAATAAACATTTAAGTCTTTCTAACGATTACAGGCGAATGAAGAACATACTAAGGCACTCTACAGTTTATATTTTTACGATATTGCTGACGTGCAAAGTAAATGGCCATTTATTAAATGTCACCTCAATTTCAAAGCTTAACTTAGATGGCATGACAGATATACCTACCTACCTATTAGGAAAAGGCATAACACATGAGAAATAAACACAAATTCATACCGTTGAGTTCTAAAAACAGGTTTACAGAATAGCTCTACTCTTGCAGTCTACAATTAACTTTTACAAGTACATTTCTTTCACGTGTTATCAAAATCAAATTAAGCCACTTAGGCAGGTATACGGAGATTTATAGAGGTAATCTAACCTTTAGAATTTCTATTACTCGCACAATTACAGTCAAATTATCTTTTTATTCGTTCCACTTAGCATGATTTATCGGTGCCTCAAATGCGTAACTTAAGACATATTATGTTACGTTCATAATCCACTTAAAATAATCGAGTGAACGCAGGCTGCGACTTTGTCGTGTGAGCGATATTATTTTCCTCGAAAATCACCTTTTCTATGAAAAATTAGACACTTAAGTAGTGAAGGTAGAGGGAAAAGACAGTCATGAATTGATAGCGTGTGAAGAATGGAAAATTTTGAATGGTTTTATTAATAGTACGCCATGAAGGCAATCAAATCAGCTCATCTCAGCAATCACGACCTTCAGCATTAAAAAATGCGACCAAGGAAAGGAAATGATTATTTTCCTCATATAACTTCTACTACTTTTTTTTTATTATTGACGATAGGCTTGCGCTTGACGACAATCATGCCTGATGGAAAGCAATGATGAGGTCTAGGTTGGAGCGCGCTTGCCTAGAAAATGCCTATTCACTCTTCTCTTGAAGGCACCCAGATTGTACTTAGCTGGAAACACGGAGGCTGGAAGGGCGAACGCCAGAAACTGTGTCGTTTAGAAAGCAGTTTGCACATAATATCTCAAAATGTTATGATAATTCTTGAGCAGACGGAATCAGAGCCACAAACTTCCAAGATTCTCATAGAAAGGGCCTTTACTGATAGAGTCATCATTCATAGAAATTCTTCTAGAAGTTATTTCTGGAAGACTTTCCATGCTCCAAATATTCCGATAAGTGTTGCGGTTGTACAGCCATGTAGTTTAGACAGTGCACAGTGCACACAGAATCTTCAAAAACTCTGTTCCGCCAGTTCTGCGAAACATTTTGGAATACGCAGTCAGTATGGTATCTCAGATGTCGCTTGAGCGACAATGTCGTGGCTCCCCTGTAGTATTTAACTGGCAACGAGTCTAACAAGACATAAGTTACCGTATAAATTGACCGTTTAACGTCCTCTACTTTCGCTTTGTGCATCGATTTAATTTTGATCAGTTTTTATTTCATTCTTCGGCAATATCCAAAATTCAAGTATTTTAATGAATTGTGTCCCAGGTCTTTACATTGTAATGTCACATCATTTCTGTTTCTTCGTAATCATGTCCAATTTTGTCGGATTCAGTGCCTGAAACCGAAACATAGTATGACAGTAATGCTTCGTAATTACTGCTTTTTCTAAGTTGTTCTATAGCAATGTTGACAGTTTTACAACTTAAGGGGATTTATTGAATTTATTTTTGTCTTTCTTAGTCTCACGGATACGTTGGTAAGTGCGACATGCAGCGTCGCGGAAGAATATAACAGAACCTTTTACCTAATCACTCAAAAACTAAGCCAGTTATCAAAAATCTGTTTCTGAGCGTTTTTGGATATTATTATTACCGACACTTTAAAACAAAAATTACAATTACATCCAATGTAGTTTCCGATAAAAAGTAGAAAAACTAAGATTTTGGAGCAACTTTTGGGAGAACTTTCTATCGAAAAAATTTTATCCAATCGTGTTTCTGCTTCTAAGCGATTTTAGATTAAAGACCCGAAATACATGACGTGTAAATTTGAAAGCAAATGTCTTTATAGTTTTTGAATAAAACTTCATTCAAAATGGCTTCAATACGGCTTTTACGCCGTTAAAAATAAAAAAAAATTATATTACCGACCTATTGTTGGCGTTCCCTGGCTCCCTGCTCTATGACTAGTAGCAGTTGTTGGTTATTACGTCACTTGACACTTGGTGCGGTTATGAAAGTGAGGTGGCTACAGTTAATGGTTATTGTTCACTTCAAATGCCGCGGCCGGTTTAAATACCAAGTGCCTACTGTACTAGTACTTAGGACTTGTTCTGATTTCGCGATTGTTGATTACAATGCGATTACAGGTTGCATTTTGAAAGCACAATAAATGCTAGAGAATCGGCTCTAACTTGAATCATAATCATAATGTGGTAAACACTTGAATAAATTTGATAAAGATGTATTAGCGATACATCTAAATTAAAAGGTTCATCTTCTTCATTTTCTTCAACTTCTTCCTTGACCTGTTTTGCACTTCGAATCTTCTTTAGTTGTGCCTGGGGACCCGAAATGGCTCCGCACTGGATCTACCCAGTTCCCTCTAGAAGTCAAAGAATTGGCGAGCCAAGTTGTTCTTGACGCGGGTCGAACACGACCTTGTATTTGAGGAGTAGGTAGGTACATGCACCGGTGCCTCGTCTTTTTCAAAGCAGACTTTGCACAGAGGGCTGTCCGTGATACCTGGAAGTTGAAGGTATTTCGTGAGAATACTTAAGTGAAGAGGACACTATGCACTATCAGAATTAATGAATCCTAAATTTTTTTGTACAGCCTGTAATGTTTAGTATTCAAAATTCTTTATTACTCGTATTTTATCGTGTCCTACGATGATCTAAATGTATTTATTTGAAAATCTATTTTAATTTATAACTTGTAAATTACAATTTTTGCTAGGACTTTAGTTTTCAAGGTGCATTATTATGTAAATGACCTTCACGACCATTACAAGTAAAAACTAAAACGCGCTGTCTTTATTTAACTCGCCGTGTAAAAACTAACTCCACCTCTTGAATGATATCACCATATTTGACATACAGGATTGATCCGAACACATACAGACATAAACTCGTAGGGTTGCCAACTTTGAACTTAATATCTTCAATATCTCAAACAGTGGCAGATTGTTACTAAAGTCCTCACAGATTGTGAAAATTTTGTGGTGAAAAGGGGGAATATTCACGAATTTTCGTAATGTGTACCGATATTTAAAATAAAATACCCAAGAAATCAACAAAAACTTGGGTATCTATAGTAGGTACCCAAGTTTTCGTTAATGTTCGTTCTGTTGCTGTAATAAATTATTCAAACAAATATTAAAATTACCCGTACAATGTAAGTACGCATTTTATTTGAAACAGTAAAGAAAAACATTTCAATAATTAATTTTCTACTTTTCATATAGACAAGCGCTTAGCAAATGCAAAAAGGCTGCCATGTTGATTTCTATTTATAATGATATCCTTTGTAATACTCGGAAAATTAAGTGCAATGAACCAGTGTATAAGAATAATTAAAATCGTTCCACTTGTTCACCATTCAGTTAATGGAAGTAATATGTTGTGGTAGCGAAAAAACCTGATAAACACATGATTTATCTTTCCGGTTTGGTAAAAAGTTGGCAAATGACAATTGGCAACCCTAAAAACAACAGACAGAGATGAAATAATAAAAGTGTGACGCACGCAAGAGACAGAAGATGCCCCACGTCAACAATGAGGTATAGTGTTCCTGCAACTTGATCATTGAATGGACATGCGTGCAAGTTTGTTGATGCGTTCACGAAACAGATTAACAAACGAAGGGGAACCTTAAGAAGTGCTAATAAGAGCGATAGGTGGGAAAGATAGCAGCAAATACATTCTTTCCATATGCGTATAGTGTCGTTGACTTGTTAGTTGTTCATTATCATGAAGTATTGGTATCTAGGCGGTGTTACCAAGAAACTAAGAAGCGCGGGTCTAGTACTCGGTAACAAGAGGGGAAATATAGACAGTTTGCCGGTGTTGGAGGCAATAGGGAAATTTCCCACCAGGTAGGTGTTGTGCCTGGTGACCGCTTGTGATCTGAATGCAGAACTTCTATTTATAGAACGCTCGTCGAAAACTCCGTCAGCGTGTGCTATTGCGCTGGTTACGCCATCTATCGTCAGCTATCAAAGACCGCTACAACAGATTTTATTGCGAAATGTCAGTCAAGTTTCAAGGGCATGCGGTCACTGGCATATCGCAGTATGCATGATAGTTTTATCCAATGGTAAGTACGACTGCGATTTACATCAATTTTAAATGGGTACATATAACCACGAATTATTTGTGATTGCTATTTCGCTGATATTTCGACCTAATTGCCTAGGCCGTGGTCGCGGCAGGAGTCAGGACTGCAGTATGGCGAGACTCAAAGCTGGAGCTGTCATAGACCGTATCGGTCTACGGGCCTGCACGGGTTGCCGGCAAAACACTCAAAAATACATTATAAAATAAAAGTAAAACAACTGTTCGTAATCTACTGTACCTATAAGATTTACCTTCCTGTTTTTAGTATGTAAGTTATTTTGGGAAAATAAAGGCTTTTTTATTTTTATTTTATTTTATTATGTACCCGTAGAAATCATTGAATTATGTCTTCAAACCACGAGGAAAGTCTTAAATCAATTTTCTTAGAGAAAACTTGTCTTTTCCACTCTTGTTGTCTGAATATTTAACCAGCAGGTATGGTTCACCTTGGATACACTTGTTAAATTGTGCCCTTTGTATTATGAATTGATCAAAGACTTTGAATTTAATTAGTTATAGGCTTGTAAAGTTAGTTTGTTTGTTATTACGTATTAACTATTGCTGCTACGGAGTTTATTTATTATTTGTTTAATTAATGATAGTAGGTTTTAGCTTCCTACTTGTCTCTATGCCTAACACACATCTAGACCTATTTATTATAAGTGTATTAAAAATTAGTATTTGCCCGGTCAATGTTTACCAAAGGTCAGCCAACTTGCCAAAATGTGTACGCGAATAAAAGGCACTTCCCATTTCCTTTCTTTCATAGAAAAGATATAACAAATACTCTTGAGTACATACTACATAACTACTAAATCTTGTAAAAAGTGAGAAGATTACAGTCAGATAATTATTATTATTGTACTTAATTATAAGTTAAAATAAGAAGCAAGTGTTAGTGACTAAGCACGTTTAAGTTAACGGTATTTATTTTGGTGATTACCAAAACATAAGCTTGTTACGTCCGGTCCTCGGTAATCAGGGTCAGTGACATATCGCAGGTTGGGTATTTGGGTCAATTAAACAAATGATTAATGGCCATATGGATTACATTATAAAGTGATTATGGCCGCCTGGGGTATACGGACTTAATTTGCTATACTTATTATTATAGGTACTTAACATAAACCAGAGCAGCTTTTTTCAGCAGTCTTTTCCAAGGGCGCCTACACCTTCCTACTTCCTTCCTCATCCACCCCCTACTGCAGTGAACTTTTTCAAATCGTCAGTATACTATCACCACTTGCAATCAGGTGTGATTACAGTCAAGCGCTTGCCTACTCGTATATATTTAAGGGTATCATTTAAGCTATCACCAATTTAATGTTTTTGTATGTGTTATAATAGGTGTGTCCTAATAAGTATTTAAGCAAACTAATTTAAAGAGATCACCAATAAATCATATTATGTTTATAATTTTTTTTATTTTTTGAGCTTATGTGTTAACTTTATATAAGAATTTACGACTATAGCCCAAGAAAAAGTGGGGGATCTAGGAAAACTCCTTAGCCGTCACCCTCTTCCCCTATAAGTAACCAAAGGCCCGAGAGAAGTGGCATCCTTAGGTGGTTGATGTTCAGCTAACTCGGACGAAACGTTTTTCTTCCACGTTTCTGATACGAACCGCTAAGGTGTGGAACGCCCTTCCAGCTTCCGTGTTCCCAGCCAGGTACAATCTGGGTGCCTTTAAGATTAAGAGAAGAGTGAAATGGAATTTTCTAGATAAGCGCCCGCCAATCTAGACCTCATCATTGGTGTCCATCAGACATGATTGTAGTCAAGCGCAAGCCTATCAATGACCATCATTATTATCACATCAGCCTGCAGACGTCCACTGTTGGACATAGGCCTTTCCAAGCGAGCGCCACCACACCCTGTCCTTAGCCTTCCTCATCTAGCCGCTTCCCGCCACCCACTTTATGTCGTCAGTCCAGGAGGCCTACCACCAACGCTTAAAGTAATATTCTTGTAATATTATTCTGACATTTTCATACAATGTCAATATGAAAATTTTAAAACAATATTACAATAAAGCGAGTTGGAAGGCGCCCCACGCTTGCTTATACGCGGTCTCCACTCCAGGACTATCAATAATAAACGATGCTTGGATTTCATAAAAAAGTCAAAATCCAAGCATCGTCCCGCATCGAAAAGACTTTCATAATTCCTAAGTACCTGCCTAGTGGCTATATTTATCGGAAAAAGGCGAAAGAAACACGTTCGGGAAGTGCGGATCTCCCGCGCGGGGAAGCGACCGGGGAAGAGGTTCGCGAGGCATATTTTGAGCGAGGCCCCCTGGAAAGTTTTAATTTGCTCACGTACGAGTATAAGCACGACATGGCATTAGCGACATTGGGGTGGAGGGTGCCCTATTGTGCGGAGCGCGCGGTTCCGTTGCGCAGCGGGAATTTTGACGGGTCGATTTTTACATACTACGAACAATAAGTATGCTTGACTGTAAGCTCACCTGATAAATGACGTTGCAGCCAATGAATGTAACTAGTGCTACACAGCATCGCACCGGAACGCTGAATCTTTGCCAATAGGTGGCAACTAGCCACGGCCGATGCCTCCCACCAGACCAGACCTAAGCCAATTTAGAAATTATAAAATTTCTAATTGACCCGCGCTAGTAATCGAATCACTCAAATCCGAGCACTAAAGATGTTGTCAAATGGTTTTGTAATATCTCTCTTAATTCATAAACAACTACTTAGTTCTTGACCGAAATCTTATCATAGTAAAATATAAATCGTAAGTTGTAAGTGGAGTTACAGCTGAATTTATGGTATTCTCCCCAGGGGATAACCTCTACTTATCGATTGGCACCAAGTACATTGTAGTTGGTAGTAGTTGGTAATTGGTAGTGGGTACCTATTTTAAAGACGTGGATACTTAGATTATTATTATAAAACTCGGGGTACTTGTGCTGAAACTGAAATGCTTAAAACTTTCTGTAAATCTGCGCCATTTTGAATTTGTTTTTGGAGCTTGTCACTCGCTTTCGTACAACAAGCTTATATTGAATGTGTATTGTGGACGTTCTTTCGTAGTTACTTGAAAAACTTTTTGCTTAACTTAAATCATAAAACTGTATATTTCTGTTTTCTTTAAATTCTATACGTATCCGGCTGAATACCTTCTGCAACGGGAACGCGCACTAATACCGTATGTGGATTGTTTTGTGATGTCGTAGAGTGTATGACAGTCACCTTTTGTGTGTGAATGCGGCATTAACGGCGCCACGATCCGAATCCAGGCAGGAGGGGGGTGAGGGGGGGGCGTATGAAAACTTTTATGTATTGTGTTAATGCTCTGCTTGGAGTGGGTACTTCAACTTTATTTTGATCTGTACTCTTCTTTAATTGTCTTTTTCCATAAAAATTGTCGTACGCGGCGGGATTTGAAACTGCGCTTCTCAGCTATCGCGGCCGAGGCATTTGAGTACCTATACATCACCGCATAGTGACGAAAATTGTTATAAAGGTATCCTGTTAACTTTACCTAATGCTTTCTTGTAAAATTTCCAAATTTTCCTTCTGTTTAACATCAGAAGACGATGATGTTGTTTCAATTGCCGAGTCAGTTCGTAATAGATTACCTAATAGGTAATCATTCACCGTGTGTCGAAACACTGTCCACTTTTAATATGATTCCATACTTATTTATTAGTGATAACTGATATTGTGTTTTTTTTATTAGTTTAGTTTAGAGATTTTGCACAACAGAATCGACCACAATGATTCCACGATTTAAAAACTAAGTTTACTAGGGCTCCAACTCGCCATGAACTAAGAGAAGAATCCCACAATAAACTCAGCAATTGCAATGCTTAGTTCTGTGACCAACTGCACTGCATTTAATATGTGTAAACGTCTTGCACTATACTTCATTCCTCACAAGAAAAATCCTTACAAAATTGCTCTGCGAGAGATAAACATGATATCAGGGCTATGTAATAAAGGCATGTGAAATTCTACAGGCACCTTCATTCGGATCTGTGTCAGTACCAGCGAAATCACTCTCCCAAGACACTCGCGCCTCGCTGTCAATTGCAGACGACAATGCCATAATCTATTTGCACGACGCGTCTTCACGCCATGAACGCGCTCGACAAAAGAGTGTTTACTTAAAACCCCTTTTCCACCTCTATTGTCAAACTACCACCCAACATAGACCTCCGTCACCCGCACAGCCCACCCCTCACCGAACTAGGATACCCTCATCTCAGAGGAGAGGTGAAGCTCTAGTTATCGTGGCCAGTAAATGCTGAATGGACGCTGAATCGGGTCTTTGCGGCAAATGTAAGAATTTTAAGCGGTTGGATGTGATGTGAGCGTTTGTGTGAATGCTTAGTTAAACAATTCTCGTTTGGAGCGGCGCGGCGTGAACTTTGACATAACATCACGACTCACGAGTTGTGGGTTTTGTATTGGATGGAGCCTTTTGCGTGGTCTCGCAGCGTGACTAATGTGAGATGTTCTCTAACGAAGGAGCTTTTATCAGTGACTCCAGTCGTGTGGATTTTTTGTTGCCAATAATGCTAAAGACTAAAGGCAAACAGGTATTTTATCAGGTGGTACCTACTTAGGTCTTTTCTGGCCGTAGTTGCACGCTCCCAGAAAGGATGGTCAAAAGATACGGTACGAGTACGTACGGATATATCACGGTTTAAAGATATGATCTTTTATCACTGTGCCTATGTCCAGCAATGGACGTCCATAGGCTGATTAAGTAAGAGTCCACCCGAAAAGAAGCCACTGCAGTATCAGGTATCAGATATTCTGTCATCTGTAGGTATAATTTATGTTTGTAATAGGTAAAGACTTTGTAATATCGGATGTTTCTGAAGGATGTGTTTCAGTCTGCATTGCACTTGTCATGGGCACACACTTTACATCACGCAAACGTCTTGCTTATTGCATTATTATCTTCTCAAATATATGAAATCTCGTGTCACAGAGTTTGTAACAAAACTCCTCCTTTATGATGATAAAATAAATTTTTAGGATTTAATTTTTTCCGTACACTATAATTGAATAGAACATAAACTGTTTTTCATACCTGTATAAGTGAGAAATAATTTATAGGGCAAAAAAAAGTTTGCCGGGTCGGCTATTCCATAAAAAATTGCAATACTTTGTTGGGCGATTTCACATGCTCTAGTAAACCAAAGTTGCGTGTAAGCAGGATCAAATTCAGAGCTATGTACTTGCATACTTACTTTTTCATGAATTAATGTTACATCGCCACAGAACCCCAAAAGGCAAGTGACAATCGAGCGTGACAAACATGCTTGAGATAAGCCCACCGAAGCAAAAGAAACCGTTGCAATTAGAAAGACATTAGATCCGGCTGAAATGTCCCGGTAATACCCAACCCTTACTTGTCGCCCCCAAGAATACCTTGTCTTTGGAAATTTATTATTACAACGCAATATTGCATTCGGGGGGTTGGAAATTCGTGATCGCATGGTGCATTTGGACCCAGCTGCTGGCCAGGGTACGATAAATCCTTATAAATCACGGGTTAACATACGATTTTGAACCCTAAAGCTAGTGATTAAAGTTTATTATCATCAGTGCTTAATGGAATTACTCGGTCCCACAGGCACATATGGGCTTCAACCCTCGACATTAGATTTTGGCAGAAAAAATTACTTAATAGGATGTTTTCTGAGCGAGTTGCGTTACTTTGGGATTTGAATTCCTTTTTTTTGGACTTGGGAGTGCGTGGATTTGCCTTGGGAATCTAGGGTGGTGGGTTATATTAAAATTGTATTTAAGAATTGGCTTTGTGTTTGATTACACGTGCGTATGGAGATTTGTGAGGTTTTATTCTAGGGCATACGCATGGCATATTTTAAGGGCGTTAATCTCTAAGAGGTAGTTACTCGTTATTAAAAACAAAGTAGACATTTATAGTAACCACTCAACGATTATTTTTTACCTGGAAGTACACTTTTACAATGCATAATTATGAATGTTAAAATTACTCGTATAAGTATTCTAATACAACTTACACATAGATTTTAGTGACGGTAATAATATATGTCGCCTTAGAATGTTATAGCTGCAAGGACATAAATGCTCTATTCTGAGTAGAGTCCAGTTTAGAGTCTAGATCAAATTATGTTATATCAAGTTAAATCGTAATCCGCTTAACCGAGAATTTTGTGCAAAAAAGTATTGAAACGGAACTTCATTGTGATCAAAGTTTGTAGTTTGTACTAAAATAACTGTTAATACTTGTAATACTTGTTGTGGTAATACTTGTAAGTAGTTGTGTAAATAACTTTATAAAAAGTTATTTTTACTCTTTAATATTATTACAATGGGCACAGAATAGGGTGCAGTCTCCAATGTTAACGTAAGTTCTGAATTTTTTTTTCGAACACATTAAAAACATACACGATCGTTTTAAAACCATTTCTATGTTCTCCTATTCACTCAGTCAATCGTTCTCTCTCTTTCTATAATAGTTCTCGAAGGGGAGCTTAGTCAGAAACTACTAGGTACTATCAACTTACCACAGATGTACCGATTTCAGTAGAAGGCTAAGTTGAATTGCATGTTGAATCGGCTAATACAAAGGGTTGCAAGCTTGAATTTCAAGTATCTTAAAGTTCTGTACAAAAACCCAGTTTTCATGTAGAAATATTGGTTTAAGAAGAGTTGTATCCCTTGAAGACAAACAAACGTGTGTGGGAAAATGTTAACAGTATACAACTCTTCAATATACCACTTCCATAGATCCGACCGACCGGATAAAAAACATCATATTGGTTGTACCGTGTACGTATGTCCTAGCGAATAAAACTGAATGTGTTTACTGCATAAAATCGCCAGCCAACATGTTGGCACGTCTGTCGAAACTTTATCAACTCTCCGATCACGACCCAACTTACCCTCGTCTAAAAAACTCCGTACGTGCTTTCAAAGATCATGCGAAACTGGTGGGACCTCTTCCAAAACACTAACGTCTTTACCAGCTGTTGTCTTTAGTCGCCAATTTAGTTGGAACTGTTTAGTATAGTTTACAATACACGACCGACTGGCTGAGTTATATCACTCCTTAGCTTGTTTGTTGTTTTTCTCTAGCTCACTATAGAGAGTTTCCTTCTCAGAGTGAGAAGGGTTTACTCGTGTCGTAATTTATGCATTGTTGGTGTATGCGGATTCGTAGACTACAAAGATTTAAAAAAATATCCTAATGTGTTATTTTATTTATTTATTTATTTACGTACCAGAAACTTAACTTAAAATAATACAAAGAAAAGACGTGCACAAAGGACAGCTTATCTCTACTGGAGAGATTTCTTCCAGGAGCCCTTGAATGTGGGAAAAATAAAGTTTGGTAACTATATACCTACCTACTCAGCTATGATTTTGAAAATTGAACCTATGTAGTTATTATATCACAAAAATTGTCTTGTTGCGCTGTCTTTAGAGATGATGATTTACACCCATGATGATGGGTACATAACCAAATAACAAATAACAAAATAGTAAACCTGGAACAAAACTCTCCAGTAGAGATAAGCTGTCCTTTGTGCACGTCTTTTCTTTGTATAATTTTAAGTTAAGTTTCTGGTACATAAATAAATAAATAAATAAAATTGAATTCTATTTTTTTTACCTTGGTTGGAAAATTGAAAATTAATTTTTGATTGGAGTATAATTAATTAACCGATATAGTTGTCTGTTAACCGCAACACGATGGAATAGAGAATTACTATGAAAATACGCAAAAATCACACACACAAGTATGGAGGATACATGTTACTTACAAATCAATACTTGTGTAGTAAAGCAAAAGCGTGTCTATTTACTTGATTATTATTTATCTATGGTCAAAGCATAACGTTTTCGCGACAAAGACAGCACCGACTCCATTCAGCGCTAAATAAAATCCAGTAAAAATATTGAATTTGATACCTTGTAGATTAATCTTCACCTAGCATTAACGGTTTATAATCCGTCAAGTTACAAAGATATCTGTAACTCACACGTTTTTTGTTAACCTTGGTTCGGTTTACAATAGACTGGGGTGTGTCGAGCCCCACGTGGAGACAGGCGACCCCACGCGATGTTACAAGTGATTTAGAGCCCGGGTCCCCTCACTGTCACTAGCTCACTACTGCGGCTGGACGAGACAAGGTTAAAGTTTTAAATCAATACAAACTGGAAAAAAATTGTGAAAGAACACAGATACAACTAAGAGCCATAGCACACGGCGTATTTTATACGCGCAGACGACGCGTAGATGACGCGCGTATACGCGCTTCATACGAGATTTGAACGCAACCTTCTAAACCTAGGCACACGGGGCGATTGTGAAACGCGCCTCTATTGCGCGTATCGCGCGCTGTAGTCGCTCGTAGTTTTTGCGTTTTGATCAGAAACTCCTCTTCTTCGATTGAGTCAACACTGCTTATGCTGGCTTTTTACTTACTAAGTACTTTTTACTTTTACTTACTTTTTTTACTTACTACTTACTACTTTATTTTTTTTACGCGCGTTTGTATCGCTTTAAACGCGCGTATACGCGCTTCATGCGCGCGCTTGTATCATCAATGTAAACGCAACAATCAGCGTCTACGGCGCTGAAGATGCGCGTTCCTAATACGCGCGTCGTCTGCGCGGTAAAAATACGCCTTGTGCTTACGCTCTAACATCTCTGTGGTGATCACAGGAGATACTATATCTTTTCTACTGATGTTTACCATTATTCGAAGAAAAGTAGCTTTTATTTTGCCACTTATAAAGACGAGTTTCCTACCCAAGACTTGTATGAGAGGGACAAATTGCTGGGAAGCGATCTCCAGGACGCCAGAAACGCAAATGGTTGGAGATAGATGATATAAAGGGCTGGACCAGACTTAGTATAGATCTAAAAAAAGTGGCACTTAATAGTAAAGCATTTTGATTGTTGAATTTGTTGCGCCAAACTCCAATTTAAGAAAGATGGCAAGCAATGATGATGACTACTAGCCCCTTTAGAAAATTCTTTGAGATAAGAATAGTTTGCAATGTTCTTACCCGTAAATCGTAATGTACTATAATGTCAGTTTGAGTTTCAATTAATTGCATAGAGACCTTAAAGATGCGGTTGACTCGTCCTTCTTCCAATTATTTATAAAAATTAGCTTTTTAATAGAACTTCCACCTATTTTAAAGCCTGATAATAATGTATTGAGACTGACCCTTCTCGTTTCGTAAATCGTCGCTCGTGTTTCCAACGTATTAGTCCTTACCACACTTGTTTTGAAAGAAAAACATACGATGACATATCTTTAATTCAGTTTCACAATAGTTTAACTACAAAGTTTGCTGAATGCATTCGTTTTAGCGCACTGTCCTTCCCCCTTTTCCCCTAGTTCTATTGACATGAACTCATGTTCTGTCCAGTGCCTCACGATCTTTGTAAAGTATTCAGAGTAGACTGAGAGACACCGGCATACTTGTTGGGGGGTGTTAAATTGACAATTTGGAAGTTGATTCTGGAAGCTCTCTATAAATGTATGTGTTATGTGTATATGTATATGTGTGGTGCAATTAGACCCAGACCCAAAGTAAAAGTAAACTATTTCAACTCCAGATTATTCTATGCGGTCCACATATTGTTTGTTATAAATTTACACCCCTGAAAGCGTCGGGAGAGCTTAGCACAAAAGTACTAAGCATTCAATTAATGTTCATTAAAATGCAAACAAAAATGGTCTGTAGCAAAATCTTGCTAAATTGAACGCTTCCAGAGTTACGGAGGGTATAAATTAGCAATTACACCATACTATTTGGGCACATAGTAATAGTCCTTTCTATCGATCAGCAATGGAAAATTTATATTCTTAACTAACGTTGAAAAAATCTTCATTTTTATTTTATTTAACTAGTAGCTGATAGGGCAAACTTTGTTTTGCCATTTAACGATATGAAAAATAGATAACGACTTGTAAATTAGCAATTACATCATACTATTTGGGCACATAGTAATAGTCCTTTCAATCGATCAGCAATGGAAAATTTATATTCTTAACTTACGTTGAAAAAAATCTTCATTTTTATTTTATTTAACTAGTAGCTGACAGGGCAAACTTTGTTTTACCATTTAACAATATGAAAAATTAACAACGACCTATGGAATGGTCGTTAAAAGAAATTGTAGTAAACAACAGCCCCTTCAAAATAAAGACACCTCCTCTACTATCCAGTGGCTCGCGATCCCAGGCGAAGTATTCGTGCTGCAAGAGATAATAAAACACCAGTACATTCCGATTCGTTGCTGTAACATTTCTGTGACGTTTTCAGAATTTTCATGCTGGAAATTGAATAATAGTTTTGAAATAAAATATCGCGGAAGAAGACTTCGTTAGAAAGTTGTGTCCCGTGAGGTCGCGGGGCTTCAAAGGCATTCGAGGGACCGAAGCCCAATGCACAGGCGCCGACTATTTTTATCGAAATGAAACGTGACACCAACTCGGATACCCGTATGCACTATCGTTCAAAGGAAAACCATGCTAGTGCACTGTTGCAGCTTGCAAAACTTTAAACGTGTGAAAATGAGAGGGTTATTGCTGTGGGTTTTTTCTACATAGCGGAATGGTTTACTGGGAATATTGGTTTCACTTATTATGACTTATTGTTTATGAAAAAATTGGTTGCCTGTAACGTCGGTTTACTGACGATAGTTGAACGTGACAACGTCTTCTTTGTCGCTCGTTCCGCGCTCGCGAGGTAACGCCGCATGAGCGAGGTAACGCCGGTAACGCCGGATGAGTCATGTTTTTTCGTGCGTGCAACCGATTTATAAGACGTTGTCACGTCAAAAAAAATTGGTTGCCTGTAAAGTCAGTTTACTGACGATAGTTGAACGTGACAACGTCTTCTTTGTCGCTCGTTCCGCGCTCGCGAGGTAACGCCGGTAACGCCGCATGAGCAAGGTAACGCCGGATGAGTCATGTTTTTTCGTGCGTGCAACCGGCTCTATCGATTTATAAGACGTTGTCACGTCA
Source organism: Coenonympha arcania (assembly GCA_036785405.1). Taxonomy (NCBI): domain Eukaryota; kingdom Metazoa; phylum Arthropoda; class Insecta; order Lepidoptera; family Nymphalidae; genus Coenonympha; species Coenonympha arcania. The sequence goes on along the minus strand of CM072070.1, from coordinate 15,071,610 downwards.
AAAACGTATGAATAATCGTTCGTAATCGTACCTAATTGTGATTTGCCACCTATTTCAAAGACGACAATCAGGGAACAGAATTTGTGTTTGAATGACACAATTAGTCCCCCGATTATGAAAGCAGATGCCGTAACATTTCAGTCCCTAAAGCTATGGTTCTCATCTTCATGAGACTTGCAACTTGGTGCACTCGGTGTAGATAATATAAAATAAAAAAAAAAGAATTTTATGTAATTACCACGTGCGGGCAAAGTTGGCTAGACTTTACAAAAAGTGGGGTTGAAAGAAAAAGAACTCTATACAGGCTCGGGCAACATTGGTAAGTATAGCGATTTGATTTTTGAGTCTCTTTTAGCATGTCTAAGAATCTAATGCACCTAACACAATGGTATCTGTGGATAGGGACAGTAGTCTTTAGAAGTATAGATACTGCTAGGTATCCCATTTCAAACGTAGGTACTGTTGTACGACCGAAAGTAGGTATTGAACGGTGTAGAAGCCGTATTTATGCGATTTTGAATGAAGGTTTAATTAAAAAACTATAAAGACATTTACTTTCAAATTTACACTTCATGTATTTTGGGTCTTTAATCTAAAATCGCTAAGTAGCAGAAACACGATTGGATAAAATTTTTTCGATAGAAAGTTCTCTCAAAAGTTGCTCCAAAATCTCAGTTTTTCTACTTTTAATCGGAAACTACATTGGATGTAATTGTCATTATTGTTTTAAAGTGTCGGTAATAATAATGTCCAAAAACGCTGAGAAACAGATTTTTGATAACTGGCTTAGTTTTTGAGTAATTATGTAAAAGGTCGTTTTTCTGTTATATTCTTCCGCGACGCTGCATGACGCACTTACCAACGTATCCGTGAGAGTGAGAAAGACAAAAATAAATTCAATTAATCCCCTATTATTTAAAACCGTATGCTTATTTCCTCTGTACATTGCAGTTTTGGAGTGTTGAGCCGTGAATATGTGCAGCATCTGATAAGCAACAATCGAATTGGCCTGTTCCGTGTTCACTGGGTGTAAGCGCCATCCAGACGTAAGATCTCATCAAGATCTATGGCGCAGTCGAGCAAATACAACTACTAACTAGCCATTGATATAAATGTAGGCGTGCAAGATGCGACATCCGCTTCTTTTTTAGGATTCCGTACCCAAAGGGCAAATACGGGACCCTATTACTAAGACTTCGCTGTCCATCCATCTGTCCGTCCGTCTGTCTGTCACCAGGCTGTATCTCTTGAACCGTGATAGCTACATACTTGAAATTTTCACAGATGATGTATTTGTGTTGCCGCTATAACAACAAATACTTATAAAAATAAAGTAAAATAAATATTTAAGGATCCCATACAACAAACGTGTTTTTTTTTGCTTGTTTCTTTCTTTTTTCTTTTATAAAAATGTTAGTGTCACATTGTTTACTAATACTCCTCCGCTACTGCTTCGACAAAAAAATCATAAACAGATTTTGACGTCATGACGTGATAACGTTTAATAAATTGATGAACACCAGCAGCACTCATGAAAAATAGTAACGTTCCGCGTAACGTTCCACCTGAGCCTGTGCGTGCAAGCGAGAGCGCGCAACAAGCGATAGAGAGCCACGATAAAACAAACGATATCGAGGCCAATTATGACGTTATCACGTAAATCTATCGTCCGTAAACCGACTTTACAGACAACCAATTTTTTTATGTATTTTTTGTCTACATTCGGTAGGTCTGAAACTAGATCGCAAGTTATTTTTTATGCCCTAATGTGGTAAAATAACTCAGCGATGGGACCTGCCGCTCAGGTCGCCGCCTGTCTGCCGCGGGTCGGGGCCTGGCGGGAGCGCGGTGAATACGCAAGTAAATCCCGTACTCCCGCCAACGAGGTCCGTCGTTCGAGGTGCCACGGCAAGGGACAGGTTTTAGTGGGTGCAAGCCCCACATAACCCCTCCGTTCCCCTGACGGAGGGGTATGCGTTAGGCATTTCCTGTCGATAAAAAAAATGCTAGCTATATAGTATAGCTATGTACAATAGACGTTTCGGAGACTTCTATGATTGTATGAATGTATTGTGTCTTAGACGAATCACTACTGCACCAATTTGGCTGCCTGCAATCATATCTAAGAGAAAGCTCATATAATTACGCTGAAGAAAAATTATACCACATGTTATTATGTCATACCACATGTATTATAATTATTGTTATATTTTACTTTCGGTTACCGAAATCCACGCGAGCAAGGTCGTGGGCGAAATCCAGTAGGTAGACTAAAGTCGTTCAACAAAAAGTTGGACCTGACAGGCAGACATACATTCTAGACAGGTCTGATAAACGGGACTGCATTCCTTCTCAAAATCCTTTGCGATGTTTGCGAGCGGTTAACGTGCAATATCATATGTTTTTTAAAAAGTAGGTACCAAAGAGTGAAGAGACGAGGAAAATGTTCACATGATGTTAAGTGATACGTGAACGCGCGTTCTAGAACGTTACATTGCAATGTCATACGATGCACTTTACTCACGCTAGTTAACATAAGACAAAGCTCATTTTCCCCTTCTGTTCGACCGCGTCTCGAGCTCCTCTGGCTCGTCATACTGACCAGACGAGCGTGGGACGCGGTCGTCTAAAGTTCGAGGCGAATAACATCGACAAAGCGTCTGCGAACGGGTACCTACTTAAATATGTTATGATCACAAGAACAAACATTGTTGTTGGTGGTTAATGTTGCCTTCAAATCAAATGCCGAAACACATCCAGCAATGTAATAGAGACCTACTACTTTATAACAGAATAACTAAATAAATAAATAAATAACTGCGTCTGTCATGATACTTATCCGATTCCACACTTATGGGAATGAAAAATAGTTTAGTCTCAGACCGTAAAAAAAATCGTAAAAATCTATCGAGCCTATGGGAGGAGTTTGAAAGATAATTTTGGGCATAGTACGTACTAAACTAAGTTTTATGTATAATATATTTGCAAAAATTATGTTTGAATCTTGATTGAATTGATTACAAGTTATAGATATCACTGATAGTGATCACTGATCACTCACACACCAGAAAACTCACAGGTGTGTCATATATGAGTAAGTAGTGTGTATAATAGTGTATCAAACCTGCTTAGCCTAGCTTAGCCTTGTTCGGGCTTCATAGTTCGAAGAGAACACATAGCAGCAGCGGGGTTAGTTAGGTTAGGTTTTTGAACGAATTTCGAATCGACTCGCATCGCACAAACGAATCGAATGCCTCTATATATTTACAGCCAGCGCCATCTATTGACAGCTGCATGTCAGTGACTGTCCATAGATGGCGTTGGCTGTAAATGTATCGAGGATTTCGATTCGTTTCTGCGATGCGAGTGACTCGAAATTCGTAAAAAACCTGTACTATCCCTATGTTCGGGATTCATAGTTCTCTGAGTGAACATGTACCTGCAGATACGGGGTGACATGTTCCTACAAGTGCCTCGACTAACCGGCTTTGGCGATCCATCTTTAGATAATGAAATTCAAGGACATTGATCCGCGCTTGACATGTGGGACCTGCTTTAATGAGATATCGGTAACTACGTATGCTTACCTACTGGCTTATCCAGGCTTTACATTAACCTAAGTACCTGTTTTTAATTCATTTAGGTATAGTACAAATATTCGCCAAACTAGGCTACCATAGTTTGTAAGCGAGGAGGCTCTTTAACCGACTTTAAAAAAATGAGGAGGTTCTCAATTCGTCGGAAGCTTTTTTTTTTTGACTGTCATCTAATAAAATAATAGGTATGTAATTGTACAATGTACTATGTAGAGCTACTTATTTATACATGTACCTACATTGCACAAAAACTACAAACATTTTATTTTTTATTTTTCAGCAGAATTTTGACAGATTGCACTACTGTTTGCTTGTACGAAAAAGGTTTTCAATCGTTCGGATGCCCATATCCTGAGTTTTCTTATCAGTTTTGAATTCTTCGGAGCTTTAAAATGGAATCCACGCGGACTCTGACAAATCCGGACAACGGCTATATAGTTTAGTAAATAATTGGTTCCTGAAAGAACCGCTTCCTTAAACTAGACCGTGCGTCTAGAGACTGTGACAAATTATTGTATTGCACGTTGTACGTCTTTACGTGAGCAAATGCAATTTATAAATGTCATAACTCGAGCATAATGCATACGTATACGTAAAAGCTAACTGAATTAAGGTGACACTGGAAAAATCCATCAAATATAAAATTGCCACGACTTTTAGTTCTGAATATTAACTAAATCTCTAGAAACCATGCTCCAATAAACTCTAATAAAACGACATTGGTTGGGCACGATTAAAGATTTTTTGTCAAAAATGCCCATTTTCATCGTAAGTGTACATTTTCTGTTTAGTACGTGAAACAGGTAGTGTATTAAAAAAAAAAATTTTTCTGTAGTTTCAACAGGTAGGCCGTAGAGAAACCGTCCTTTAGTTTCCCTGTTCCGTATCAAAAAACAATGTAATTTCATATGATGGAGATATGCAGCTACAGCAGTAGCGGTAGTCGTGGGTTCGATTCCCGTTACTGGTAAATGTTTGTGTGATGAGCATTGACCATGAATATTTTGTGCCAAAAACACTTAGTTTTTCAGTAGGTATATTATATTTATGTATATTAATATGTATGTAGGTATATTTATCAGGTACCCACAACACAAGCTAACGCTTACTTTGGGGCTAGATTGCGATGTGTGTCATGTCCTGATATATATTTATATTTTATTTTCTCTATATTTATTAAACTACTCAAAGTAACAGAACCAGCTGTTATAGCCTTCATTGTGTAATGATCGGTACTCGGCATGCACATTGCAGTGCAGTGCAGTGCAATACAGCTAATCCAATAAGCGGCGTCGCCCGAAGCGCTGAATGCTGATAGTAATAACTCCGGCGCAACACGATTCTATGTGGAAATACTACCAATGCGATAAACAATAAAGGTTATTTCTAAGCAATACGTGCATACCTTGGTGTCATATCAGACTTACTTGACTTAGGCCCAGTTGCGACTAACAGTGGGTTAAATATTTACAGTATAATTACAAATCCAAGAAAATCCGTCGGAGCTGCAATTGCTATTTTCGTTTCCAATATCAATTAATGCAATTAGTAAGTATTGATAAACTGTCGGTATATGAGAAGTATCAAGAAATTGAATTAGTCATCAACTGGTAAACAGCACCATCAACACCGTCACAGGCAGAACACAGCAGCTCCGGCGAATTTTCTTGGATTTGTAATTATACTGATAACTTCTTAGTTCTTACTTTCCTTTAGTCGGGGAGTTTCAAAAAAAATTATTTAATCCTTTTTCAATTACAAGTCTGCAAAAGTCGTGGGTGTTTTAAATTTTTTTAATTTTCCACTTGTTTCTGGTAAGTATGTACTTAGTTCTAACTCCTAAGTCCTAACCATAACCTAGGTCAAGACTCAAGACGTTATCATCTGTCTTGTGTTATTCTCAGTAATAAATGAATAACTTAAAATGTAACGTGTAAACGACTTCTGCGTATTTTTGACTGTTAATGTTTACCAAGTGACTACAGTCATTTTCCCACGAAATATAAGTTACGCACGTTTAGCCCCATTTGCTTTAACCCTGAGTTATTGTAAAGCCTGACTTATCGATTTTTGAACAGAGGAATTCCTACTTTTTTTTCTTGCTGGCCTTTTTGTAAACTAAAGATTTTCATAGTTAAACCAAACAAATTAAAATTTGTCCCCGTTGCCAAAATAAATCCGCCCGGCAACTAATCATTGTATTCATTTAATCGTAATTTATACCCACGTTAGAAATACTATCGGATTGTGAAGTAGGTACCTACGAGTGAATACCCTCTGGCGTAATAATAATATTGATAATGCATCTAATGTCTAGTTCCCATTCGCTAGTATTTCATTCTCACTCGCCCGCTTTCTGAGAACCGATGACTCACAGCTTAGACCTGTAGCTTACCTATAGCTATACCTAACTATAGCTTACAGCGACGCATACTCAGGTAGGTAACTATGTAAATGATCCATCCTTAACGCATATTATATTACACTCGGCGTCAAAAAAATCGCACCTTTCAATAAATCTACTTCAAACAACTTTAAACCTTATTTGACATCAATAATGACGGTCATGTTGGATATCATTTGAAAGGCGATGAAATGGAGAGCACAAAAACAATTCAATTTATTATTTTTCTTTTATTGGAAAAGCACAAAAAAAAGAAGTATATAAAACAGTAAAAATCCTTAATTAAGCCTTAATTTAAAACAGATTAATTACACAAAAAAGAATACAAAAATGATCTTAAAAGTAATCTAAAATCTAGTGTTACCCCCACTTGCCCTGATGACGGCTTCCATACGATCCCTCATGGATCTTACCAATTTTAAAATTTCTTCTTGAGGGATAGTGTCCCATTCCTCAATAACGGCATCTTTGAGTTCCTGGAGAGTCGTAGGAGCGGGATCACGAGACCGAACCTTGCGTTTTAAATGGTCCCATAGGTGCTCAATCGGGTTCAGGTCTGGACTTCTCGCTGGCCACTGCATGACAGAGATCCCAACATCTTGAAGGTAGTCGCGCACAATAATTGCAGTGTGAGCGCGAGCGTTGTCATGCATCAACGTGAACCCCTCGCCAACAAAACTGGCATAGGGGACCACATGGTCTTCCAGGATCTCTGTGATGTACCGGTGAGCAGTCAGCGACCCTTGCCCGCGAGCACCTCGAGCCTGGGAGACGCAAACAAGGTCGGTTTTGCCGTCGGCAGACATGCCGCCCCAGAACATACAAGAACCGCCTCCATATTCCACCGTCTCCTGGATGCAGGCTTGGGCGAAACGTTCACCCTGTCTTCGGTACACTCTTTTGCGTCTGTCGTTGCAGAAAAGGCACACTCTCGTCTCGTCTGAGAAGAGAACAGCTTTCCATTGTTCGAGGGTCCAATTGACGTGTTCGCGAGCGAATTGCAAGCGGGCTCGCCGATGCTCTGCGGTCAATTTTGGACCCGTAGCAGCTCTTCGCGCCAATATTTTCCTCTCCCCCAGCCTTCGTCTAACCGTAGACACACTCACGGTTCTTCTGTTAGCTGTCTGGAGCTGCTGTCGCAACTCAACAGCATTTAAGAAGCGATTTCTCAAAGATGTCGATACGATGAATCGGTCGTCTCTCTCCGAGGTGCAGCGACGTCTACCAGACCCATGTCTACGGACGTAGCCACCGGTCTCCAGGAAACGCTGGTACACTCTTCGAACCGAAAAACGGCTCAAGTTGAGTTGCCGAGCGACATCACACTGCCGCATGCCTGATTGCAGTAGTGCAATCACTTGGGCGGCCTCATCGACAGTGGTATCCATCTTCAAGGGTATTTTTCTTGGGAATGAGCTTCTCGTGTGTCCACTTCAACGGTTGGATAGCGAATGATCCCGATTGAACCTGTATTGACCCTTTTATACCTGCAAAAGGTAGCGCAACTAGCGGCTGTTTAAGGAGCAAAATTGTAAGTGTTTTCTTCTTCTTTTTTTTGTGCTCTTCCAGTAAAAGAAAAATAATCAATTGAATTGTTTTTGTACACTCCATTTCATCACCTTTCAAATGATATGCAACATGACCCTCATTATTGATGTCAAATAAGGTCTAAAGTTGTTTGAAGTAGATTTTTTGAAAGGTGCGATTTTTTTGACGCCGAGTTTAGTTAGCCGTTGCTAGGTTGTTTTATTTGTTACAATAACTTAAATATTTGATTAAAGAAAATTGAGTGGTACTGGCATCTAGGTACCCTTTAATTAAGTGTACGGGATTCATTCCCAGACATGCACATTTAACTTTTTAGTTACGTGCGTTCGTGGGAAAATCCGCTTATCTCAAAATTCTACATCATAGATTTATAATAGGTCGTCGCTTGCCCTCTTCTACATCCTATTCTCAAAAGTGTGTGAAACTTGGTCATCTTTTTCATTCCGAAAAGAGTCTTCCCCTAGTTGTAGGCAATTATTTCCATTTGTCACCGGCTCTCAATAATCATTTAGTAAGACTTTTTCTTTGTAATTAATAATCTTTTTTTTTGTTCCAGGTAAGTACAAGTTATGAATATGACCATGAGCGGCTATCCGTAAGTAAAATAAATACGGCTATTCGACGTAAGTATTTCCAAGGAATAATAAATGTAGGAATAACTGAATTTTAAAACCATTAGTTCTGTGCTGTGCGTTTAAACTACTAACCGAATCCATCGCGAGTAAATCAATACTATCCTATCCTACTATTCTACTAAATTGGATAAAATTTAGGACATAGATAGCTTATAACCCGGATTAACACATAGGCTACTTTTTATCCCGGAAAAATCCCATGCAATTAGCGAAAAACCGAAATTCACACGGGTGGAGCCGCGGTAACAGCTAATATAAAATATGTATGTTAAAAACATTAAGGGGATTTATTGAATTTATTTATGTCTTTCTCACTCTCACGGAGATTGTAGGTGCGACATGCAGCGTCGCGGAAGAATATAACAGAAAAACGACCTTTTACCTAATTACTTAAAAACTAAGCTGGTTATCAAAAATCTGTTTCTTAGCGTTTTTTGATATTATTATTACCGACACCTTAAAATAAAAATTACAATACATCCAATGTAGTGTCCGATAAAAGCTAGAAAAAAACTGAGATTTTGGAGCAACTTTTGGGAGAACTTCTATCGAGAAAATTTTATCCAATCGTGTTTCTGCTTCTTAGCGATTTTAGATTAACGACCCAAAATACATGACGTGTAAATTTGAAAGTAATTGTCTTTATAGTTTTTGCATAAAACTTCATTCAAAATCGCTTGAATATGGCTTCTACACCGTTAACTATGAACCAAGACATATAGACGCGTGTGAACGAAGTGATTACTGTATTCGATAGAGAATCAAAGGCGCCGCCGGGGGCAGCTAATCGCCTTTATTTGAACTGCGCCCTCCTATCATACTTAATTCACTTGTAAGGGTTGCTACGAACGATTTGACCATCCGCGTGTGTTTGACTTGTAATTTACGTGTCAAATGAGCTAACGTGTAATTTAGGTGGTCTTTTGAACTTTTTTTTCAAGCTGTTTTAGACGAGTGGGAATGTTTAGAATTTGTATGAGCCGTTTTTATGAAAACATATTATGTGCTTTTTGAAAAGACATATACCCTGGACACGGCGGACGGCGCGAAATTAAATTCGCCAGCTTGTTTTGTCCCTAGCAGTAACGATTTAGTTTGCTCAGTAGCCACTTATAGAATTTTGACTGCTACTGTTTGCTTGTACGAAAAAGGTTTACGTAAATCGTTCGGATGTCCATATCCTCAGGTTTCTTAGGATCGGTGTTTTTTTTGTGTGTATTTTATTACACTCTACAAGATTTTACTTACTTGACTGCAAGCTCCAGATGGTAACGGAAGATGCAGCCGAAGATAATTACTTGGAAAAGATAAGTAATTTTTTTACTTCCTACATAGCATCGCATCGGAACGTCTTTGTCTTAGTGTCTTTGCCAGTAGCGGTTGGGCGGTAATAAGTAACAGCCGCAAGGCCGCGGCGCACGGCGGAAGCCTTCCAAAAGACTGATCTGAGAAAATAATCACAAAGTATGAAACTTCTCAGAGACCTTTGCCAAAAATCGAACTTGAGACCGAATCGAATCCAACGAAAGCGCGCACAAACTGTGCCATAAATGTCGCCGTAAATGAAAATAAAACAACACGCGTTGTACAATAGATATTTTATTTACAATATACGATTCACCCGATTATAAAAGCGAACGGGACGCGCCGGTCCCCGCCCCGCGTGACTCGTAAGCGACGCTTATTTCGGCCGTAAATTGCTTCTTATTTACGTCGCAATTCCGCTCTCACCTCCGCCTCTACGGATATTACGCTTACGGCACGAAAGTGAATTATTGTCGTCTATTGTTGCCTTTTTACGCGCTCCTCTTATATTGTGTCTACGGTCGACAAAAAATTACACTCGAATCCCGCTCGAAATGCAAAAACATCGTTGTCTTCTCGGGTTTGAATGCTGAGTAGGGGAAGGATTCTAGGGTTGAACCCTGAGCGCAGCGAGGGGTTCAACGAATAGAATCCTGAGCATAGCTAAGCATTCAAAGGACACGAGACCCAAAAAAATTTGCGGCCGTACATAACACAAAATTTTTCATCTCACCACAGCGAGGAAAATCACCTTGGATCGGTATTGCGAGTATGTTAGATGTTGTCTTTAGTAATACTCTACAAAAACTTCACTCACTTAATTAAATCCACCTTAAATCATCACTCGTGACCTTATGCTGCAAATGAATCGAGGCCTCTTTAATTGATCGTCATTCGTCGTCTTTCCAGCTGATGGACGTCCACTGCTGGACATAGGCCTCCTGAAATGACCGCTAAATATCTACCACAATGACTTCTGTACATAGAAGTCATTGATCTACCACGATCTTGTGCCGCATGAAGCCAGCGACTCCCCGCCCGTAACCCTTTTGATGTTATTCGTCCGCCTATAGTAGTGTTATTATCTCGCTGCAGACTCGGTCATAAATCATTCGAGTGTTTCGCTTTTGTTGTTCTTTGTTGAGTTGTGCATTAAACAAAGAACAACAAAAGCGAAACAAACACTCGAATGATTTATGACCGAGTCTGCAGCGAGACAATAACACTACGAGGTCTGCCAACACTGCGCTTACTAGTGTATGACAGCCATTCCAGCACCTTGGGTCCCTAACGTTCATCGGTCCCAGCAATTGGCGAGGAATTGCCATTTGAACTTTGCGACGCGTTGAGCTACGTCGATCTTAGTTCTTTTGCGGATCTCTCCTCGTTTCTTATTCGATCGCGCAAAGATACTTACTCCAAGCATAGCTCTCTCCATCGCTCGTTGTGAATAGATGATACAAACTATGTCTATTCGTAGGAAATAGTTCATGTGAGGAAAAGGAAGGTACCGACATAAAACAATTTAATTGATATCAATTTACCATGAAACATAAAATAGTTGCCGGTATAGATAGGTAATTATATGGCGACGGCACAGAAACAAACATATTACCTATATGCATTTTATATTGGTACACGTACCATAGTTTCAACTCGTAAGATGATTATTAGGCTACTTTCAAAAAAGAAATAGCTCTCATTATGTTACGTTTCTATGGAGCGGTGTATCGTTTGAACGTATCGACGGCTTTATTATCTGTTAACTATAACGGTGTGGAGCGAGACAGAGTTACTTCTGTTTCACGTCACGACGCTGGAATTCGTGCGTGTGCGCCATTCATCCCGCGTGTGCAGTTCTAGGGATGGCTGTAAAAAACCGGGTATTCAATCCCGTTTCAAAACTGGTTGTGAAACCAGTCTGACTTTAATTTAATGTGCAATTCATCACTTATTAGTACTAATCGGGACTGATATTATTTTTATTTTGTTGGCTAAACTTCTGGAATATTGAAAACAAAATCGAAACTAAAGTTTTTTTTAATATTCCTTCGGAAAGTTTTTGGAAGGTGTTCAAGCATTTAATTTAAAATGGCTGTTGTTGCAGCTGAGTTAATTTTGATATAGAAAAGAGAGGATCTACATCATTGTTTCATTGCATTACGTGAATATTACCTACCTACTCATGTATATTTAGTTTCCATATAAATTCGTACCGACAAAATTTAAAAGCTTGTGATATAAAAGTGCATAAAAATATTTAAAAATTCAAACTTTTCATTAAAGCTGCTGATACCGATATTATCAAGTAACTAATAGGCTTTCATAGAACTCATTTAATCAGGAGAACGTTTTTCATGCACTGCATTGAAACTTTTTAATTAGGTCGGTCGATAAGGAAATAGATTAAGCGCATGCTCTAGTTGATAACCGCTATGAATTTTTAATAACTTCTTTGTGTTGAATACCTTCTTTTTGTATTAAAATGGTAATCATTTTTTCACCTTTTTGTACGTTATTAATTCTACATAATTATAAAAATAATATTGTAAAGATGCCTTTCATCGCAATCTCTAATCCTCGCATGCATAGTAAACTTAACAAGTTCGCATGATTACTGTGGATACCACTAATATTTACGTCGATATATGAATAAATATTTTATTGTCAATGAAACCCTCAAAGTTAATTGAAACAACTTGATTTTTACTATAATAAGCTGTACTTCAAAAATGTTATTCATGCCATATTTTTTTACAGTTGCTGCGTAAATAAATACCTAATAGAAAAGTGTAAATAAGTACTATTTATTTGTCACTTGAAGAAAGATTATCAAAAAAAAATTAGTTGTCTGTAAAGTCGGTTTACGGACGATAGATTTACGTGATAACGTCATAATTGGCCCCTCTATCGTTTGTTTTATCGTGCCTCTCTATCGCTTGTTGCGCGCTCTCGCTTGCACGCACAGGCTCAGGTGGAACGTTACGCGGAACGTTACTATTTTTCATGTGCGTTGCTGGTGTTCATCAATTTATTAAACGTTATCACGTCAAAACTGAATTTGTAATAATTTTGAATCCGGATTTCATTTTAAACGTAGCTCATCCCATCACTACGTCATAACGTATGGATCCGCGGAACTATTACATCCGTCTCCTTCACTCTTACGTAGGCGAGTACTCTGACTGCTCACGCGCATCTTAGGATCCCGAGCTTTTTGAATACCTATTTCGGATTCTATTCTAAGTACAATTAGGGTACTATTTACATTAACACCTAATTGTGTTTTAAGATTTAGCATTATTTATGCTACTCGTGACCGTACCAGGTATAGTTCGTAGTGTTGAAAGGAGATAGGCGATGGTGTATCAATCTTTAGTAATTGGGAATTGAACCTTATTTGCATGTAGTTGCGGTTTATTTTGGCATGCCTTTAGTGTACAGAGCCGGAGGCTGGTGGCGTTGCATAGGACGATGTATTGAGCAACGCCATGGGAGATACATTGTTCGTTTATCTTTAAACAATAATAATAAATTGTACATTCCGTTTCGTGTAAAGATAACAGTTTACAGTACGTTCTACATTTTGGTGAAATTAATACTTGAGGAGAATAATTGCTGTTATAGATCGATTGTTATAGAGAGAGAATATATATTTTTGAAGATTTGTTAGTGGTGCGACTTTGCTAGTAGTTTGGTAACTATAGCCACGAGTAAATCCTTCAACCGGACCAGAAAATTCTAAAGAGGCCCGCGGCGTGAATCGAACCTGCCACCTAGGCACCTACCTCTTGAATCAAAGGTCGTCAATGTCAATTTTATTAATCAGTTTTCTGAATTGCTTCCCTTACCTTTAAAAGGAAAATTTAAAGACAATAAAGAATATAATCGGCAAGGAATCGCTAACACAGAATGGCTCAGTTTACACCGACGCAGTGTTAACACTGACTGGTTTAGCGGTTTTTTTACAGGATATATTTTGGACAGTGCGCTCAAGAACTCCACAACCGACAAAAAAGGTGGGGTAAAAAGGTGAAGAAGGTACCGCAAGACGTCGAGAGAACTGGCATCCTTATGTGTTTGATGTCCAGCGTAATTGAACGAAAAGTTTTCTTCCATGTGTCTGACACGAACCGCTAAGGTGTGGCACACCCTTCCAGCTTCCGTTTTCCCAGCCAAGTACCTACAGTCTTCAAGAGACACTCTTCTCTTATAGGCATTTTCTTGGTAGGCCTTCGATTGTAAAAAAACATACTTAATCTTATGTACCTAGTACCTACCTAGTGCATAATACTACCTACTTCTAACTATAAATTATCAGATTCTTCGTAAATTGTAGTACTGATAAGTCATACCATTCCCGCGGAGGCTGTAGGCTAAGCTAAATACTAAATTGCTAATGTATCCAATTGTGTGGCTTCAGTCTGTCGACCTTTGCTCTGGAAAGGTAGCCTTCTTGCATTCTGGGCGATCTAGGTCATTCGCAATGCCTGGGATATACGAGTAGCTACCTATCTACTTTACATTTATGTTTTTTACTATTGTTTTTTATTTTTGTTTTGTACCTATTGGTAGGCAGGTACAAAGTAACAGACGGACCATGGATACCGGCAGCATAAAAATTGGTCAAGCGCGAGATGATTATGCTGATGCCAGATTTCTCAATTATACCCTACTGCTAATAACTACTACAACTTACAAGTACTTTAAGTACTATAAGTACTATTGGTACAAGTAGAGCAAAATTGGGAGTTCTGAATAATCGACCAAAAACGAGCAAAAATTCATGTTTGTTGTATTGCTGTATGTATGTTTATATATGTATGTTTATATATGTATATGTATGTTTGTTGTATTTATTTTATTATATTTTTTAGAATTTCTTGTTATAGCGGCACCAGAAATACATCTGTGAAAATTTCAAGTGTGTATCATAGCCTGGTGACAGACGGGCGGACAGCGAAGTATTAGTGATAGGGCCCCGTTTTTTCACCTTTGGGTACGAACCCTAAAAAGGACTACGCTCCTTAACTTTTCCTGATTTTTCAAACAGTTTTTTTCGAACTCAACCAGATGTTTCGTACAATTATAATTTATGTACAGTGCCGGCAAAACTTGAGCATGAAGTGACGTAGTGGGGGCAAGTTAGTGCACGCGACTCACCACTTACGCGCCCCGCATTTACCACCAAAAGGATCTAAATTCGCTTGTGCGCAATCAAGTTCATATACCCAAGAAGTTTACCGTGTACTGTACCTAGGTACATACTCTTCTTTCTTCTTGGTAAAATATATCAAAATCTGTGTTAGAAGTTAGATACCCTATATGTGCTAAACTTTTAGCGTCTGCGAGTACAGTACGCGCGGCGAAAGTTTGGCTTTGACCGTTATTGCGCAGAAATCAGAAATTGGGTATCAACCAATCAGAGAAATCAGAAATTGGGTATCAACCAATCAGAATTTGGGTACCCATGCGCAGTAATCCCCTCCACCCGAAGGTCAAAGCCAAACTCTCGCCGCGCGTACTGTATTTTGTGGACACTCGACGTTCGACAATGCACGATCGAAATCCAGTTAGTAATGTGGTAATCCGGCAGTAAGCTTCGATTTGGCACAGAATCGGGGCTCGTCGCGGACGACGGGGCCATGCGGTCATGTCTCGGCGCGGGGACACTTGACAAATCGACCCCACTTACCCACTACATTGCAGTCGAGCTGGCATTTATATGTGAATTGAACACAGTATTTTGTCGCGATTTAATTGCAGTGTTTTAAAAGCCAAAGAAGTAATTTCCATGAAGTTTGGAAAGATTTGGAACATAATATAATTGGAGCACGTCCCGACAGAGCTGACTTAACTCGAGTGCATTTTTTTTTACCTACGTCATTAAACTTTAGTCGGAGGACAAAAATGATTTAATATTCCTGTTTACAACAAAAACCCAGTTCGGTGAAAACTATAAATTTCGTTACTTTCCGTCCCCAGGTGAGAACAGGACATAGGGACATGGGACTTAGTACCTACATTGCAGTACAATTTGTATTTACATTTAAATACGAATCAAAATTTTCACTCGCAGCGGGATTTGAACCCGCGTCCCCCAGCTCTCGTGGCTGGGTGCTCTTACCACTGAACTATACGAGCCATATCCCTCTTCGATGAAATTTCGATTCGTACGCATATTCACAGATGAAAGAGTTTGAACATATTAAAATATTGTATCTGTTGAGCATTAAGCATATTGGATTGCTTACTAAAAGACTATCATTAAACATTGTCGGATTTGGTACAGAATTAGACAATGGTCATGTTTAATATTGGACGTATTGAACAAATCAATTCTACTCTACCAGTAACAGCTAATGTAATAAAACATTTATGAATGCTTATCTAGAATAAATAAAGATTACGTAGCGTTTTGCCTATAAGTGATTAAAGGAAGATACTAAAAAAATATACATAATATGACCGAAAACAAAAGTAATTAAGTAATGTAAAATATTAAAACCCAAATGACTTAAAACGGTAACTCATTGAAGAAGACTGGTAGGGTTGGTTGAAAGTTAACGTGTTCTAAATCAGGCGAGTACGCAGCAAAGCGCAAAAGCAATAAAATAAATCAACTCAAATCATACCTAGAAAGGGACCGACGGTCGACACAAACGGTGAAACAAGTTCAAACCTATTTCTTAACTACAAAGTAAATAAAGCTCGCACGGAGCACCGAGCGTTTCACTTCATACATCAAACTCAATTCTAAAATGGCAATCCATTTACTAACGTGGTAATCCACTAGTGGGTAAAGATTTAGCAAACAGTCGCAGGGAATTACAGAGACAGATGGGGCAACGCGGTCTTTCCCGGGGACAGATGACAAATCGACTCCATACCACCGGCACTGTAGTGTTAACCGTAGTGCTAGTGAGTGAACGAAATTTAAATGTGCGTCCAAATATACAATTGGGTTAGTTGTGAAGTGGGTGGATTTGGTAAACATTCAGAACTGATAGCCCTATAATATTATGAGCTTTCATTTTTGTGATGGCCAATTTTAATTTGTCTACTTCAGAACTTAGCCAAAGTTAGTACAAAAGCACGCACGCACGCATCTCTGACTTTTGTACACTCTACAAGTTACTTGAGTAGTACTTGACCGCGATCTCACTTGATGGTAAGTCGTGATGCAGCCGAAGATGTTATCGTACTAACTTGGAAGAGAACTTTTTTTGGAATTATGTTGCAGTCAAAGGTGTATGGGCTCAACTTGTGAGTTGGATACGTACTTATACCTCTAATAGATTGTTAAACTGCCTCAATCTGCAGCCTCCTACTAAATCAAATTTAGTACTAAGCAGACCACACGTGATTAACTGAACACAATGTAAATAGCGAATAAACCAACTTATTGACAATATTGTTGATAAAGCTTCGCTTAGATAATTATCTCCAGTTTCCCATTAGTAATTATTCAATACCAGGATCTATATGAGCTATATATTGTACTCTTAATATTTTCCATATTTTATAGTGATATGTCGTCCTAGATAAAAGAAAAGATTAGTCCTACATAACCTGTGTATCTTTCCTCTCAAGCTATTGTAGTTTATATTGTCAAGAATTCGTATAGCGAGTAAATAGTTGAATGGGATACTACAATGGTGGGAAAATATAAAAGAATTCCAGGCCGACTTCTAACACGGTTCCGTTTTCTCGGAAATATTTACTGATAGCAACTACAAGTAGAATTTACATTACACATAACACATCTACTTGAAATTGGAAACCTTACACGCGGCGGAAAAAACGATTGAAAACTTTATATGCCTTAGTGGGATAGTGTTACGTAGGTATTAATTAATAAGTAGCAATCGTAATTATGTAAAAGTATACATGACATTCATACACCGGAATTTTATATTCTTTTTGTTGAACAAATGCATTATTTATTCAATTTTAGTAGGTAATCGACTCACCGCTTACTATTATAAAAACGAGAAGTTCGGTGTGATTTTTATGTGATTTGCAGTAAATTTAGGCAGAACAGGAAGCAAAATGTACTAAATAACATTCCTGTGTCAAATAAAATACTTAACATGCAAAAACTGAGTTTGTGAAAGCGCGAAATTTAAAATTTTAGTGGTGTTTTGCAATTTGTACTAACTAATTAGACATCTTATTATGCATTGATTATATTGATATTATGAGGCTTATGACAATCAAATTGCGGGATTAGCAGTATCATCTTTACATTTATATTTTAAAGCAAAGATGTGCATTCTAAGAAATTATTCCGAGTAGGTATCTATAGTTTGAAGTGAGTAACTTGAAAATCTCGGACTGATTTCTTTAACTGGATATAATAAAACAGACTCCTTGATTTCGCCTTAAACTATAATGACTTCTGAATAAGTGGCATCTACCGACAGTTCAGCCGTCGACACTTCGGTGCAACGTGTCGGTTGCTGTGGGGGATTTATTGAATTTATTTCAAAGCGTTTTAGGATATTATTATTACCGATACATTAAAACAAAAATTACAATTACATCCATTGTAGTTTCCGATAAAACATAGAAAAACTGAGATATTGGAGCAACTTTTGGGAGAACTTTCTATCGAGAAAATTTTATCCAATCGTGTTTCTGCTTCTAAGCGATTTTAGATTAAAGACCCAAAATACATGACGTGTAAATTTGAAAGTAATTGTCTTTATAGTTTTTGCATAAAACTTCATTCAAAATCACCTAAATACGGCTTGTAGGCCGTTAATGCGCGTGTGAAATTTCGTATTGATGGTTCGGCGCTGTGCCGTACTTACGAGTAAATAATGTATATGTAGCTTAAAAGAAAAACATTGCGAGCGTGTTGAACCAAACTTTCGACGACACAAATGACGCAGGTGTGTCCCTACACTAAAGCTCTCTCATCCCTTATACTACGTATACGAAAAAGATGTACCAAAAGTGGATAATACATGCGAGTTGCGACTCAGCCTCAAAGTTCCTGAATTTCAAGCAGGATCCAGAGACCTGAGGGTTAAATATGCAAATCATTGGGGTGAACGACCTCTCAGCCCAATAGGTATGATGTAGGATGAGGAAAACCGCGAATAAAGTAGGACAAAATAACATACGTTTGTTTGCGAATTGTGACATACGCCCCTCTGTGGTGTTACGGAGATACGCTGCTTTGATTCATTGTTTTGTTTCGAGGAAGGAAGCGGCCGCCGACTTTTTAGGAAAATATGAAAATTTTCGTTGAATACATTGAACGACCTGTCTTCCTAAAAGTATGATTGGATGTGGAAAACCGGGAATAAAATAGGCCACAAAATCATAATGATATTATTTTTATATATTATACGCCGTATATTATTTATTCATTGGTTTTGCAGGAAAGATGCGGTCGTAGATGGTTTAGAAAAAATAAGATAGATTTAATAATTAGTCTATGTTTAATTCAATCCTTTTAAATTATTACGATTTTGATTCAGAAGTTCAGACAGACGTACCTATAATAAATATCATGAGTGTCATTTAGTAGAAGAAAGGAAAACAGAGTAGCTCTAGGTAGAACCTACCATGACCAAAGATACTGGTCATGGTTGGATCTATCTAGAGCTACCTTCTATGATCTATCTAGTCCAGTCCCGTGTACTAAAATCGAGCCTAGTCCAGTCTAAGCTTTTCACTTACATATATCACTGTTTAAAGATATTCTTCGATAACGCTACGATATTCATTGTTGCCTCAATACCTTACGCATTATATATCTATGCTTACGCTAGATAACTTACGACTTTTAATCTATACCTACTGGAGAATTTTGTGTATTCTATTTGAGGGTTTATACGTTAACATTACATTTACGTAAGGTTTAATCAAGAGAAGTAACTATTTATCAAGAAAGGCAGACACTTGCTTCAACTTTGAAAATTGTTTTTTTTTTCGTATAACTGCGTGATTTTTTAAGCCCTAAAAGGCAGGCAAAGTCGCGGGCACCTGCTAGTACGTTATAATTGAGCTCGGGTGCCGAGGACATCTGTGGAGGGGTGCGCTATAACTCTTCGCTGTCAGCCCTATTTCATCCTGATACATTACTCCGAATATTTCTACAATATCACGAAAATAGATCCGCGCCCTTGAACACCGGTGTTGGGTGTTGAGAAACTTGTTGGTGTGTTTTTCTTTATGAGTTTGCCTACATGACTTTATAAACATCATGGAAATAAAAGCGGTTTTTTGTTTTCATAACTTTCATCACACTTCACACTTCACACTATCACATCACAATATCACATCACACTATCACATCACACTTCACACTTCACACTATGTGATATAATAAAGGTGAAAGTTTGTGTGTGTGTGTGTATGTTTGTTACTCCTTCACGCCGCAACTACTGAACCGATTTAGCTGAAATTTGAAATGGAGATAGCTTATGACCCGGATTAAAACATAGGCTACTTTTTATCCCGGAAAAATCCAGAGTTCCCATGGAATATTTATTTAATTGTAAATCGAATGAAAGTTGTGATATTATGATAGACTATATTTTGGTGATATTATATGTATTGTCCCTGACAATATAGTCGGATTCAAAAACGACCGACTGGAATAAGAGACTCAGGACTGAGGACAGAATAAGTAATATGAGACTCAGGACTAATGACAAATCATGTTTTTCGTGGCACTGAAGTGAAACAAAGCTCCATGCTACTGTCAGTTTCTTAGAGAAAACCCGCAATAGATAAGTACCTACTCTAACCTTTTTTTTTCTTTCAACGAGAATCAAATGCTCATAATTCGTAGTCTAACTTTATAATAACTGTAATACCGACCAGATCCATAAGTAAGACATAATAACCAAGTAGATAGAAAAACCATAAACAAACACCAGAATGCCTTCCCCTAAATTAACGTCACATGCGTCTAAGCTTTCATGCATTATTCCAAACGACCTAAGCCATATAAAAAGCGTCCAAAAAACAGTCTTTACGCCATATTCTAATTTGCCACCCCAGTAGCATCCGGCGCCATATGCCCACCATGAGTAGGGTCACCATTTCTTTCTTAATTAATGGACAATTAATTCCTTAAAAAGCTTATTTTACATCTTGAAAACCTTATTTAACATAACATTAAACCCTTTTTATACCTTTTACATTTTAGTATTAAAGAAACACTTCAGATACGAAAGTAAATTTTAGCTTGTTTGTTTTTTACATATGCTAAATATTATTTACTTTCTAGTCTTAATTTAGGCGACATAAAATTTATTGTCTATCAAGTAAGGTTTTTTCCACATTTACACTCACATAATTATGTAATACTACCGTTTGTTTCTATTTCTAAAAATATTATGTTTAATTTTTTTATTTGACATATGATTGCCAGACATGGAAATTTACATCCAAAGCAAAACAAAACATTATTACATGCCAGCGAGGAATAGAACGAAGCATGCTCAATATAAAAAAGATGGAGAAAATACGCCATTCGAAAATAAGATCAGTAACAAAAGCAACTAATGCCCTGGCCTACGCTCAAAAATTAAAATGGAAGTGGGCAGGGCACGTAGCTCGACTTAATGACCACAGATGGACTCTGAAAGTTACTTTATGGAGAGGCCCACAAGGGAAAAGAAGTAGAGGAAGACCTGCAAGTCGCTGGGAGGACGAGATTAGGAAAGTAGCCGGCCCAAATTGGATCATGACAGCAGCTGATAGAGACAAATGGTCATCTTTGGAGGAGGCCTTCACCCATTAGGGGTTCTTGCGTAAATGAATACTAACTAACACAACTAACAATAAATTAAACTAATGCAAATAACCCACTAACACATTAAAATAAACAAGGATGTATTACTTTAATTTATGCAAGAAATAAAAGGCTTTTTTATTTTTATTTTTAATTTTTTTATTCATCGTTTATACGTTCATACACCATTCATACAATAAGGCCGAATAGATGAAACTTTTGTGAAATGTTGACTAGGTAATAGGTATGCATATAGAAATGTTTCTGAGGTGAGTAATAATTGAGGGATTTTTTATTGTAAGTACCTATATAACTTGAATAAATGGCTAACCTAGTCACAGCCCGTTGCGATGCATTGTCCCGTTCAAAGTGTCGAAAGATATTTAACTGACGAAGGGTAACTGACACAACCCTGGAAATGTTGAAAGTCACAATAACATCACAACTGATAGACCAGGGCCGATAATTTTTAAAACATAAAAAAATAATAGTAGGATGAAACCCATTACAAAAGGAGGAGAATATTATAAAAATTAAAGGAAAAATAATTTACGGTCGATCCGAGTTCGGGAACAGGGGGGAGGGGGGGTTAAAGTGTAAAAAATGGTTTTCCTTGATTTCCGGCAAAACTACAAGTCTTATGAAAAAAAGTTAAATGGCAAAGTTGTAGGTAATAAAAAGATCTACAACTTTTATATTTACACTTTTTTCACATAACCTCAAAATTTATGTGAAAAATTCAAAAAACCAAGTTTTTGGTTTTTTATTTTTATCTTTCACAAAAAAAAATTTTTTTCACGAAATTTGGTGAAAACTTACCTTTTTATATCCCAAATACGCTGTAATTTATTTGACTAAAAATATTTATTTTTTTCACCTTATTTTGAATTAATATCCAAAAAGTACCCTCATTTTCAATCGAAAATTCACCCGTCAAAATATCAGCTTTTTTCA
Organism: Coenonympha arcania; assembly: GCA_036785405.1. Lineage (NCBI taxonomy): Eukaryota > Metazoa > Arthropoda > Insecta > Lepidoptera > Nymphalidae > Coenonympha > Coenonympha arcania. Next base: position 15,049,410 of record CM072070.1, on the reverse strand, counting down.
AAAAGTTGGTATGTTTTCTATTCGTTGAAATCTCTACTTTCCGATGGTGAAAAAAAAATATATGTTACTGCAGTAAAACTTCTCGAAAAAACTCGAATTCGAAAAATTTTTTTTAACAATTTTGAGCTATTTATTAAAATTTACACTTTAATTACTCGAAAAACGTAAGATTACATGTTACATTGATAAAAAAAATTGCAAATCAAAATATACTTCAATAATTAACAAACAAATAAGTTAATAAAATTATTATTTAATAAGACATCTACAATATTTGGAGAAAGTTGTCAAATCTTCTTTTGACTTTTTGCATTTTCTGAGAAGATTTACCAATGTAACATATATTTTTTTTTTCACCATCGGAAAGTAGAGATTTTAACAAATAGAAAACATACCAACTTTTTGAAAAAAACTGATATTTTGACGGGTGAATTTTCGATTGAAAATGAGGGTGCTTTTTCGATATTAATTTAAAATAAGGTGAAAAAAATAAATATTTTTAGTCAAATAAATTACAGCATATTAGGGATATAAAAAGGTAAGTTTTCACCAAATTTCGTAAAAAAATTTTTTTTTTTGTAAAAGATTAAAATAAAAAACCAAAAACTTGGTTTTTTGAATTTTTCACATAAATTTTGAGGTTATGTGAAAAAAGTGTAAATACAAAAGTTGTAGATCTTTTTATTACCTACAACTTTGCCATTTAACTTTTTTTCATTAGACTTGTAGTTTTGCCGGAAATCAAGGAAAACCATTTTTTACACTTTAACCCCCCCTCCCCCCCAGTTCCCGAACTCGGATCGACCGTAAATTATTTTTCCTTTAATTTTTATAATATTCTCCTCCTTTTATAATGGGTTTCATCCTACTATTATTTAATTACTTTTTTTATTATTTTTAAAGCTATCTACCCTGGTCTATGACAACAATCAAAGTGATCGAAACAACAATCCTTTCAGAAAAATGATGGGGTCAATGGGCAGCGATAATATCATGTAAAAAGCCCTTGTATACTTATTTAATTAGCATAAAAAACACTGTATTGCACGTGCACATAAAAAAAATTTAAAATATTATATTCGGTAAAAAAATGTAGAAGTTTTATATTAAGACAAACCAATTGTTTTCCCGTTCCGTCCTTTTCTTAATTCATTTATTTTAATTTAAAACTGACAAACAGGACAATGACGTTGTTTAGACTTGTCTTAATGTAAACATGTCATATAAATTGCACTTCCTCTTACATATTATATCTACCTACCATCTCTTCTCAAGGACTAGGGAAAACAGACTACAGTTTAAGTGTAACTATGTCTTATACTAGACTTTGTAAGATTACGTTTTTAATCTCCTGAAGATATTCCGATGTCGGACCTTACCTAAACGAAAAGGTTTATGCTATTGCATAGCTTCTATTATATAGCATAGCATAGCATCCAGAAATTCCGTAACGAAAATAACCTAACATTTTTTAGTTTTGCCATCTAGATGAATAGCAGAACTTTTAATGACTTTTTGAAATATCACGCTTGTCTCTTTAGTTCAGCTACTAGGTGGTGGCTGGCTACTACTCGAGTCTAGGTGGCATTGGTTGTATAATTATAATTGCATAAGTTGATAAAAACAGCTATGCAATAGCTTTACCGTGGCAGTCTCCGAGTACCACACGTCTTTTTTTCCAAATGTATGTAGTGAGTACTCTGCATTATAGAGATGCATTCAATATTGCCGAGTAGGGAAAACAATTATGTGGTTCGTTAAAGAATTAATCCACTCATGTTAAGTCCATGTAATGACAGTCAATCAATATTGAATTGACAGCGGCATTTGGAGCACGTTAACTTGTTAAGTTCCCAACGCGACCGTCAAAAATACTGACCGCAACATTTAACTACGCATTTTTACAGGTGGTTGACACAACCGTGATATGTGACAACATCGGTTGCGGTTACAGGACACATTTAATAATGATGAAAACTCACGAAATATTTGTGGTACAGGTGTTATTATTAATCTTTATTTTAAGAGCTTGGTAGATTTATTTATGCGGAATCTGGTTCAAAAGTTACAATTTTACTTACAGTCCAGAAAAGGATAGTAAAAAGTCACGGTTTACCATGCTAAGGTGGAAAAAGGCATTGCCCTGTTTTGCTTATTTACATGTACGAGTGTTTATTTTATTAATTTGTACAAGTCCGTTTCCTAGAACTGCATTACGTCTGGCGTTTTATCGAATCGATGATTCATGTTAATGAGTGGAAATATATGAAATACATGCAAATTCTGAACAGCTGGCGAGTGGCGAGCCGTTCGGCTTGATTAGGGAAATGCGTTATATACCTATTACTTACATATATTATATTATGTATTCTGTATCCCCTAGTGAAAGTGAGTGTAGCACCTACGTATAAATCACACGACCTTCGTCCTGGCGTGTTTTTTTTAATTGTAGATGGGGTTTTGCTTGTCGACAATCTGATGGAAAACAGTGAGGTCTAGGTTCGATTCCTGATATGGGCTAATAACACCATCATTGACATCAAATGGATTGCCATTGCCGGCCCAAATAGTGAACGGTTTGGTTTGCCCTAAGCTTGGCAGACTTCACACACACTTAGTTTACAAATTATGTAACGACAGTCATCAACCACGATATTTACAGCAATTCAAATTAATAAGCTATTTTTACATAAGTTAAATTGAGACTAAACTCCCAGAAACAAACGTAACCTAAAGACCTCATCGAAGCTATAAAGCAACGAGGCATATATTTCCCGGATAAATAAGTCAGGTACCTCTCACCAAAAAGAAAAGGTTGTCTGGAAGAGATTGCCTATGGCAATAAGACCGCCTTTTGCGCATTATGTTTTGTATGATTTCTTGTTTATTATGTTTTCCTTTCTTGTAATGTGCAATAAAGTATTAATTCATTAATTCATTCATTATCAGGTATTTTATGGAAAAATGGTAAATCACACTTCACACTGATATTATATCACACTAATAATATTATAACCGATTTAGCTCAAATGTGGAACATAGACAGTTCATAACCCGGATTAAAACATAGGCTACTTTTTATCCCGGAAAAATCCATAGTTCCCATGGGATATATAAAAACCCCTAATTTTCACCGAAATTCACGCGGGCGAAGTCGCGGGCAAAAGGTAGTTGTAGATAATTTTGCACAAGTCAAGCAGCCTATAACGAGTAAGTTATTCCCCGCCATTATCCTCTCTTGAATCTTGACCTCTGCCCTCGCGTCTCATTGTCACCGCTGCGCCGCTCTAAAAATACAATCGTAAGTATACATTTCCAGACAATTGTGTACAATACAGCTGCAAGCATCGTCGGCAATACGGTGATAGGTTATCGGCTATCTAGTGAGGTCACGTGCGGTGGTGAGGATCTCAAAGTGTGCGGTGCTTTCCTCGAGCGATAACATAGTTACCTACGCATATACCTTCACTATTTAAATAAAACCCCGTAGAATCCCCTGACTCCAATATAAATAAATAAATAAATATATCAGGAAATTACACACGTCGCAATCTAGCCCCAAAGTAAGCGGTAGCTTGTGTTATGGGTACTAGATAACGGATAAATATACATATACCTATACATATTAATATACATACTTACATATAATATAATGGAAAACACCCAGACACCTGAAAATATTCATGCTCATCACACAAACATTTACCAGTAGTGGGAATCGAACCCACGACCTCCGACGCAGAGGCAGCTTCGCTACCACTACGCCATTTAGTCGTCGTATATGATTAGTACAGGTTTTTGTGCAATCTTCGAGTCGACTCGCTTCGAATAAACGAGCCGAATTCTCCATGAAGTGAAATTTAATAATCAATTAGTTTCTAATTTCTATTTTGCTGATATATTTTTACAGACGAAATTCCGATTTATAAAATCTAAAATTAAATGGAACTTGTGATTTGAAACATAGGTAGGTACGAGTATCTATTTGATGTGCACTTTTGTAATTCCGTTAAAAAGATCGAAATCAGTTTCGGGAGTTAAGGGGATTCATTGAATTTATTTTTGTCTTTCTCACTCTCACGGATACGTTGGTAGGTGCGACATGCAGCGTCGCGGAAGAATATAACAGAAAACGACCTTTTACCTAATTACTCAAAAACTAAGCCAGATAACAAAAATCGGCTTTTCAGCGTTTTCGGATATTGTTATTACCGACTCATCAAAAAAATACAATTACATCCATTGTAGTTTCCGATAAAAACCAGGAAAACTGAGAAATTGGAGCAACTTTTGGGAGAACTTTCTATCGAGAAAATTTTATCCAATCGTGTTTCTGCTTCTAAGCGATTTTAGATAAAAGACACAAAATACATGACGTTTAAATTTGAAATTAATTGTCTTTATAGTTTTTAAATAAAACTTCATTCAAAGTCGCTTAAATACGGCTTCTACACCTTTAATTTTGGCTTTTTATCAGTTTTTTGTATCAATTATAATATTTGCTTTGAGAACCTCTGTCTCACAGGATATGATAACGCAGTAGTTGTCACGGTTAAAACTAAAAACATCATGAGTCAATATTGTCATAACCACAAATGCCCAAACAGGGAAAATATTTGATCGTCAATATCTTCGTTTCCTTCGAAATATTAATAATTATTAATTATTAATTGGAACGTGCCGACATTTCTGTTTTGTTTCCTCAATTATTTTATTAACTCAATACAAATTAGTAGGTATTTGACAATGATCTAACCTTATGGTAAGTGTAAAGTCAAAAAATGGTATCGTCCTATAGCTTGGAAGGGTCGTCCCGTCCCCCCCCCCCGCCCCCCCCCGTCCCCCCCGGTCGCTATAGTTACAGGTGTCGGTAAACTTCTTGAGCATGTGAAATGGCATAGTGGGGGCAAGTTAGCCCCGCACTTACCACCTAAAGGATCTAAAATTCGCTTTTGCGCAATCAAATACCCGAGAAGTTTGCCGTGTACTTTAGGTACCAAGCATCGCACCGGAACGCTAATTCAATTGGCGGTGCATCTATGCCAATAGGTTGGTTACCAGCCGCAGCCGAAGCCTCCCATCAGATCTGACCTGACCGAATTAAAAATCACAAAACTTCAAATTGGCTCTTGCGGAGAATAAAACCCGGGACGTCGTCGTCCTCAAAATTCTTTGTCAAGTCAATGTCTCCTGATGATGCTTCGGTGTCGGCGCATAACCTGCGTGGGAAGTTTTGGAAGTATTGTGTTATAATATGTGGACAATAATACCAAGTCAACAAGGCACGCTGTGTGGTCTTCTCCATGGGGAGCAAGTCCCCACGGGGGTACGGGCCTCGAGGCTTGCCTCCTTACCCGGGCGATGTGTCGCGGGGGAGCCGCGCTCCCTCGGTGTTGTTCTTTTAGCCCCGGTAAGGAGCTAAGGCCTCGCCTTCATGGCTTGAGGCCTGCTGGTTTGACGGGTCTGGTCGCCCCGCGCGGTCAGCGATCATGTCGCTGCCCTGCGCGGGGATGCTGGGGTCCGGTAGCATGAATCCCGCGTCGTCGTCTTCGTCTCCGTCACTGTCAACGCGCGCGCACGGGGGAGGGAGACCGCAAGAGCTCGCGAGGAAGCGGACGCCCTGTTGGTGGTCGATCTGACAAGGCAAGTAAGGTCACGCTGTAGTTTTCTCAGCAGCCACCTATAGAATTTGACCGGTGGCGCTATTGTTTCAGGTACGAAAAAGGTAAATGCCCATAATATTATCCTGAAGTTTCTTGTCAGAGGTAGGTACACTGTAAATCGGTGTCTTGCAAACGATACGTATGAGTTTAGTCTAAAAGCAATGGGGAAAACTCACAGTTTCACGTAAACTGAGTTCTTCCATTACGCCGGGAACACTCGTAACGGTCTAGCATCGCTGGATGACTGCAGCTGAAACTGTATTACTCCTCTATGTGCCGTGAAAGCAAACGATACTAAATAATACTTTCAGACCAAATGGAGCATACGTAAGTATAGGAAGAATTTTACTACGCTTTTATGGGTCAGTAAAACTAGGGCTGGCGCTTAGACTTTATTTATCATTATTCATGAAGTACCATTATCGGAAAGTCGTTGCTCCGCGTGCGTGAATTTCGGTTTTTCAGAAATGCAGGGATCGTGGTCTTTTTTTTTTTTTAAAGTAGCTTAAAAATTTTAATATTAATCCCATAGAGTAATACTCTATTTCCATTCCAAATTTCAGCTAAATCTGTTCAGTAGTTGCGGCGTGATGGAGTAACAAACCTACACACACTGACACACATACAAATTTTCGCCTTGATAGAACAACCGATAGAACACACATGACCAGCCAAATACAATCTGGGTGCCTTCAAGAGAACAGTGAATAGGCATTTTCTAGGCAAGTGCGCTCCAACCTTAGACCTCATCATTGCTTTTATTCAGGCATGATTGTCGTCAAGCGCAAGCCTATCTTCAATAAAAAATAACAAGAAAAAACCGGCCAAGTGCGAGTCGGACTCGCGCACCGAGGGTTCCGTACTCAAGAAGTACTGAAGCAAAATAATCAGGCAAAAACCAATATGTTTATTTGACGACGAGTACTTAGAAGAACTTGCGTTTAACCCTTTTGTTAATGAACCGCAAAACTAACTTTGTTTGTAGAGGTTTATTGTTAATATCAAAAAAACTATGCTAGTTAGAGCATTGGCCATAGTTTTCCTGTAAAATATACGTAAATTCCTACTGACCATAATTATTTGAGATTTTTCGATTGGTAAACTCCGGAGATAAGGGGGCGGGAACGGTATTTTTTAGACATTTTCCCCGATAAATCAAAAACTATCATGACTTAAAATAATTTAAAATCGGTTTTAGAATGTACAAAGTAAACCCTTTCATATGATACCCCACACAGTACAGTTATCTCACTTTTAAATTTCAACCCTCCGATTTTCCCCCCCTTTTAAATAAGAACAAAAATAATTTCCATTTTTTTTTATTCCAGTGTCATTGGGCCACTAATATACACAACTATTCCAAATTTCATATCGATAGCTCCGGTAGTTACTGAAATAATCGAGTGTGACGGACAGACAGACGGACAGACAGACGGAGAAAGTCGCACCATAAGGGTTCCATTTTACCATTCTGGTACGGAACCCTAAAAAGATACAGAGCGAGTCTCAACGGTATTCCAAAGGTTCCAGTTAGTTACTGAGATTTAGTCGCCAAAAAGTTTAACTGCCCGCTCTTGGATTCGATCAAAAGGAAGTAGATTTAAAGGGGGAAGAAATTTAAAACAAAAAATAATACTGTAAGCGAGGATCTGAGCCCTACTGTGGTATTTTAATATGTGAATAATGATATTATGAGGTGTCAATCCAAGTCCAGCAAACTATAAACGTCAAGTTTAAGCTTCCAGCATGTGACAGCCCTACAGTAACGGCTATACTATAGCTAGAACTCTCTCTAGATAGTCGCAGTATAAAACTAAAGCGCGGATGCGAGTGTTCCGGATATTCAGTGTTTTGGAAACAGTTCCCATAAACAGTGAAGGTATTTTTTACTTTCTTACTACTAGAAATGTAATGTTTTTCCTATAAATCGACTTGCTTTAATTCCTTATTTTGACATCTCCCTGGCACGGTATGCCCCTTGGATTTAAACGGGATTTCCCGAGTTCAATTCCCTGTACGGTACGTTTAACGGCGTACAAGCCGTATTTAAGTGATTTTGAATGAAGTTTTACGTAAAAGCTATAAAGACAATTACTTTAAAATTTATACGTCATGTATTTTGGGCCTTTAATCTAAAATCGCTTAGAAGCCGAAACACGATTGGATAAAATTTTCTCGATAGAAAGTTCTCCCAAAAGTTGCTCCAAAATCTCAGTTTTCCTGTTTTTTATCGGAAACTACAATGGATGTAATTGTAATTTTTGTTTTAATATGTCGGTAATACAAATATCCAAAAACGCTTAGAACCGATTTTTGATAATTGGCTTAGTTTTTGAGTAATTAGGTAAAAGGTCGTTTTTCTGTTATATTCTTCCGCGACGCTGCATGTCGCACCTACCAAAGTGTCCGTGAGAGTGAGACAGACAAAAATAATTTCAATAAATCCCCTTAAGTTTTTATTATATCAAAATTGTATTTTTTTTGAAACAAAGTTTCTTTTCGGACGGTTTCGTGCAGAGGGCTAGGCGACAGAAACGGGACTTTTTGCGTGACGGAAATCCCGTCACGTAAAAAATCTTCAAAAATCTTGAGACACTGTTATGAATTACATTTTTTCTTCCTAGTCAACAGAATCGGCACGCATCCATCTATAGAGATTAATTATTAAAATTGTTAGCGGGAGCTAACTAAAGACAGCGCCATCTATCGAATGATGGGTGAAATCACGCATGAAATTATAAAAAGGTAGGTCGTTTTAGATGTGGTTCCAGACTTTGTTTCTACCTTAATTTAGCTTTAAGTTGACTTGTAGTTATCAACATAATTATGCGACAACACTATAATCTGAGTGCGACAAATATTATTAAACACGTTTTGGAGCCTATCTGTATTTACTATACCTATTAGGCTTATTTGAAATAAAGATATTTTGACGTTAACTTTGACTCTGTTGAGAGGCTTCGGCTGAGGCTAGTTACAACTCGATAGGACATATTATAACGCCAAGCGATTATTGTTCCGATAAGATGCCGTGTATCAACCGAGGGATTCTAGATCGCTCAGAATCGATTGCGCGCAGGTAACTACGGCAGAGAAGTTGTGCATACATATTTTATAATAGCAAAATAAAACAAAATATTTATTGTAAACAAATACGAATGAATCAGACTGGGTATTCCAGTTGAAATTGTTTTCATTAGCAATGTAGATGAGGTGAACATCAGCTATCTAAACAAGTCAGAACAATGGGTGTGATTTGTTTTGATAAAATAATATACCTACGAGTATATTAATTATCTAACCATCAACGTTATATCCAGTAAGTCTCTTAGATTGTATTAAAAGTCTGAATGATTCTACTTACTAATTAATAGCATTGTATGATACCTACTATACGAGTAGATTTTAATATTTGTTATTATGCATTGTCCAAACATCGTCGGTAACCATAGCAACGTACCATAGCAACTCACATCACATAGCAGTTCTTCATTCACGTCAGATCTTGCACATGGCGATTGCTTGTTCAATCTTTTTTGTAATGATTGGCATTGGAAATTAATTAATGTTTATATTGCCCTTTACACGAACGCGCGTCAGTCAACATGTAGCCTTCATAGCCCGCTTTATGACTCGTAAAATATATGCGTCGATTATGGAATAGGAATGTTATGTAGGTAGATATAAATAAATAAATATACATCAGGACATCACACATAATGCAATCTAGCCCCAAAGTAAGCGACAGCTTGTGTGGGTACTAGAAAACTGCAGATAAATATATACATATACATACATACTAATATACTTAAATATAATAGGTATATTGAAAACACCCAGGCACTGGAAAACATTCATGCTCATCACACAAACATTTACCAGTAGTGGGAATCGAACCCACGACCTCCGACGCAGACGGCAGGTTCGCTGCCGCTACGCCATTCGGTCGTCATAGATGTGCTATATTGCGCTATGTTGTTCCTTGCTCGTCTTTTTTGTGGCTCGCTAATTTCGTTACGGAATTACGTTACTACTACTATTTGGCTGAAATAGCAAAAAACGGAGGAGGTTCTCAATTCGTCGGAATCTTTTTTTTTCTATGTATGTTCCCCGATTACTCGAAGATGAGTGGACCAATTTAGAAAATTCTTTTTTTGTTTGAAAGGGTCTAGTTTACAGATTGTCCCATAGTCATCAAGTCAGGATCTGATGATGGGATCCTGGAGAAATCGAGGGAACTCTTCAAATTTTATAAGAATGTTTCGTACAATCATAGTCCTTCCTAATACCTACTCCATGTACTCCATGTGTGCCTTGTGCATTAATTGCTTTCCACCATTAATATAATTGTCGATAATTTTGTCGTTTCTTTGCACATCAAGTTTTATAATTCGAAGGACTATTAATGATTGAACGAAATATTGCCCGACTTCGAATTGGTGTACATTCAAAATTATTTCACTCTTTGTAGTGGCATTTGAAGTTGGTTTTTGGAAAGAATTTTCCATTTTATTAAAATCGTTATATCAACTACTAAGTAAGAAATTTAAAAAAACTTGGTGGACAAAGTCTGCGGGCCATCACTAGTGTAATAATCTGTAGTAAATTGGTTCGGAGAATGCGAGCCTCCAAAAGACAGGATTTTCGCTCGCCGTGGGAATAACGGAATTTGCTCCGGCCGCGGCGGTAGGCTCTGGCGATCGGCTGTAATATTTTGACGCGCAAATCATAAGTGATAGCGGTTGAAAGAAAATTTATTCATACCTAGAAGATCCTTTTAAAATTCTTTATTTGCGGTGGCATATGAGAGACTGAACGGACTTTGAAAGATAAGAGCGAAAGATTAATTTGTTTTGTTATAACTTTCGTCTTGAAGAAAGTGTTGGAAAAAATGTGTGTGGTGTTTCATGTGGGCGGTGTTCCTGCATATTGTACCATACAGAGTTTTTTTAAGTTGTAACCACACAAATTATAGCAAAACAGATTAATATGTCACAGTAATTATGGTTTTCCGCAAAATTAGGCCTGTTTCATTCAAAATAGACAAGTGGAAACTCAAAAAAATTTAAAACTCTCTCGACTTTTGTTGACTTGTAATTAAAATAGGATTAAATATTTTTTTTTAAATTTCCTCGACTAATAATGATTAACAAATACTGGAATAAGTATAATAAAAACGCTTGAAACATAATTAATTTAAGTGATAAATGGCAGTCTATATTTATTTATTTTGCTTTTGTGTAACCAACTAAACCATACGTCGCTGTCACTTATAGTTTGCACCAGCTATGACTTTTATTGTGTGTCATGTTATTATTAAGACGAACATTGTCGGGTGGCGATATTATATAATTTGTGGTCGCGATCCTTTATATGCGGTTCGAGCGAAACTCTTAAATAAATCCGCTTTCAAAGATTAACAACGTTCGTGTGGGCAAGTACCTTAACTTCTTTTGTTTCAGACAATTGCGTAAAGTGTATACGCAGCCATAAGAATCTGTACGCAGTCTTAGATTAGCAATAAAACTTGCAGAAGTTGACTTCTGAAACAATGTAAGCAATAACGCAAGCTACTAAACAAAGGAGAAATAGCTTGCAAAAGTCAACTTCTACTACACTACAACTAATATGTGGCTATATAACAGCGACAGTTTTACGCATATTCCTAATATAAGTATGTTTTAAATTCACACTGTTATACAGCGCTACAGGGTCAAATTTTATTTAGTTTTTCACAAATAGGTAGTAGGTAGGTTCCTTATACATCGAAAGTTTATGGCAATAAGTTTTGCGAACATAACTTTTATGCACCTAGGTAGGTACATGTTTTTAATAAATTACTCCATATTGGTAAATTAGCTCATAGCTCATAAATTCTCATTCACCCCATATTGGTTCACGAAAGATTATTTTCAGTAGTTCCCCAGATTTGGAGCTATCGGGAACCAATATGAAGTAAATGAATATTATTATTAGTCCACTATTAGCGAAAAACTAAATAAAATTAGAACTTTCGCGAACGGATGGTATCCATCCCCTTAATTAACTAAGCTATTGAGTATTGAATATTGATTAGAGTGTTGGTATACATATACACTTGAATACTGCTTTTTCTCTCGAATGTACCAAAAACGCGACGTTTGTGTGTTTCACACATTATTTCCTGTCGGTGAAATTACCGATATGCCACCGTTTAAGAAGTAATTGCTCCAGTTATTACTATTTAGGCGTGGGAACTGTATCGAATACACGTTTTCTTTAAATGGAACCTTAATTTTAAGATAAATGCTCTTTTTAACGTTTCACACAGTTAACACGAGTAAGTTTAAAAACATGCCATATAATGAATGTAAAAAATATACCTACGTACTTACGACTCACGATCAGAAGAAACACAAATCTTTGTATTACGAAATAGCGGAAAACTACATTCTGTCTAGCAGTTTTGTCGTAACAATGAAGTTTGGTCATTGTTCATTTGTGCTGTCTCAGCTAGACCATACTTCGCAGTTTTTGACGTGATGATGCACATCTCTATAAATGAATTTTTGAAGATTGATGAATTTAGTGTTGCCCAAATGCAAGAACAAGACGAGACTCAGCCAGTCTTGGTCTTGGTCTTGCGCCAGTACATGTGGTCTTGGTCTTGGTCTTGGTCTTGCACTCCGAGTCTTGGTCTTGGTCTTGGTCTTGCAGCAAGAGTCTCGCAATTACCTATTAGCCTGCTGGTCCCGAACTCCTACACTTTCCGAAACGACACTCAGTCTTAATACTCTTAATAGGCACAACGACCTCCTATAGTAATGTTATTATCTCGCTGCAGACTCGGTCATAAATCATTCGAGTGTTTTTCTTCTTTGTTTAGTTGTGCAACAACAAAAGCGAAACACTCGAATGATTTATGACTGAGTCTGCAGCGAGATAATAACACTACTATAGCACAGTGACGCGCGCCCGGCTTGAAATGGGACGTCGCGGGTTCTATTCGCGCCACGGGCCACTTTGGAATTTTCAATTTTATAATTTCTTATTTGGCTCAGGTCTGGTCTGGTGGGAGGCTTCGGCCGTGGCTAGTCATGGCATTCATTTTGCGAAAAAAGCAATATCATGTTCACAGGTTTATATAAAAAACTTTACTTGAAAGCGTCCAGTTTAGGAATGTAGTTCGAATGCCGAGTTTGACGTGACTTCACAATTCACAAATTGGTTACTATACATTCCTAAACTGGACACTTTCAAGTAAACATATTCTTCTAATATATAAAATTTTCTCGCTTTTCTTTGTTACCTGGAGGAGTTTCCTCCGAAACGGTTGGACTGATTGTTATGAAATTTTCAGTGTATGATCTCTGGGTCTGGGAGCAGGTTGTTATCTATTTTTTATGTCCCTAAGTGAGAAAAAAATTATATGGCAAAATAACGTTTGCCGGGTCATCCAGTTTTTATATAAAACTAGCTTTATCTCGCGGCTCCGCCCGCGTTAAATTCGATTTTTTACTAATCCTGAGAAAAAATTTAATTCCCTTTTCAAAATTTTCAACTTTTCCACCTACTTTCAGGAAAGATTGTCAAAGTAATCTACCTATAGCTGTAGCTATAGAATAGATTACTGTTGAAAAATAGGGTATTTTAAATATCCCATGGGAACTATGGATTTTCCCGGGACAAAAAGTAGCCTATGTTTTAATCCGGGTTATAAGCTAGCTATGTTCCAAATTTCAGCCAAATCGGTTCAGTAGTTGCGGCGTGAAGGAGTAACAAACATACACACTTACACACACACACACACTTACACACAAACTTTCGCCTTTATAATATTAGTGTGACTAGTGTGATAAGTATTAAACTGTAAAGATGATACTCTTATTTTCGCCAAGTGAATTCCATAAGCCTACTTCGTTGGATTAGTTAAATAATTGCGAAAAATAAAATAAAATTAGAATTTCGCGGGCAGAGGGTGCGATTTCACGTTAACTGCAAGGCGCAAGAGTCTTGCAGGCTTAGTCTTGTTCTTGCTCAAATCTTGCACTGCCAGTCTTGTTCTTGGTCTTGCTAAAATTAGGCAGTCTTGGTCTTGGTCTTGCAAAAATGCAAGAACAAGACCAAGACTGCAAGACCAAGACTGATTTTGGGCAGCACTATTGATGATAGCAAAATCTATAGGGATACAGTACCAGCTACATCATATTATTTAATAACCCCACCCGTTAGCCACGTTAGCCGGTCTTTTAGACCCCAAAGTGCTGGAAAGCGTAGTGTTGGTAGACCTCCGACCAGATGGACTGACGACATTAATATAGAGTCGCGGGGAGTCACTAAATGCTAATGGGCACATACAGGACCGTGCGGGCTGGAAATCATTGCAGGCCTTTGTCCAGTTGTAGACGTCCGTGAAACGAACGAACTTACAAACACGTTAGCCAAAGGATCAAAGAATTATTTACACGTATGGACGAAACCACATCCACACCCTGATTTTACCGTCGGTTCTTTAAACTCTTCCGACTCAACCTCAATAAAAAGCGACGATTAACATACCTTACTCCAAACAGGAACAAGGAATAATAAAATAGGTTCAATAAACCGATGAAACCCCAAATCGGGACGTGATAGTTTTGACCAACATACATAGCGACGGCTTCCTCGCTCTGACCGAATGACTAATGCTTCAAAAACTACTCGTATCTAATTGACTTTTAACTATACGACGAATAATTGATCTTGATGGGTTGATGACCCTTACTCAAAGTAGTATACTATTGTTTATACTGGGTAGGAAGTAGTAGGGATGGTATAAGATAGCGCTCGAAGACCCTTTACGAATTTCGTAATTAAGCAAAACGTTTCATCATTAAAAGGTAACCTCTTCTTATGTCCCACTGCTGGGCACGGGTTTCCTCTCAGAAAGAAAGAGGCTTTTAGCCACCTCCCACCATGCTAGCCAAGTGTTCTACATATTTTTAATTAGATAAGTATATTCTTGCTCTTGACGACAATTATGCCTGATGGAAAGCCCTTATTATTACTTTCCATTAGCAGGAATCTAGGTTGGAGTGCGCTTGCATAAAAAAATCCTACTTATGGCTAGGAAAACGGAGGCAGGAAGAACGTTCCCCACCTTGCGATCGTTTCAAAAATGGAGAAGAAAATCGTTTCGTGCGAGTTTGTTGGATGTCTCCTATATTAAGGACACCATCGCTCTTTGCGTCTTGCTGTTCTACGTTTAAAATCTTGTAGACCTTAAGTATATTACTGAGCACATGGAAGAAATTCCTGCTTAATTTATTCATTGATTTACTCACTGCCCCATCAACACCCAGCCCAAACCCTAGTCCTGGAAAGCTGAAATCTTGCATAGAGGTTCCTTTAATGAAGCAAGGTCATGGTTGATGTTGGCAACACAACAGGTTGTTTCTTCGAAATACTTAAGTATTTGTTAATTCCGTCGATAATTCTCTGTCTGCGCCTCGCTTCGACTCGGTCAGTATGACTAACGCGTACAAGATTATCTAATTGACTATAAAAGTACTCGTATAAACGCGGGGCGATGAACTATTCATTGGTCACAATTTATGGCGCCGGAACTACGATCGGTACTTGGCAATATATCAAATCTTTACATAAAATCACTGAGATGATAATTATGACCTAATAAATATCAACGATCGGTTACTCCACGTGTCTCTTCTCTTAATGAGACTATAATCACGTATCGACTATGATGGTTAAGTGAGGTTTGGCGGTCTTCACACACTTTTGAGAATGTTTGGGAACGTTTCCTTACGATTATTATACGGTAAATATGGAAGGGAATCCTGTTAAGTTCCACACTCTCTTTCTAGTTTTTGATCACTGATCAGGGGTCTAAAAGCGTAAGAAAAATGTATTCATCGTTATCGTAATCGTTTGCGAATTCTACCCCCCGATTGGCTGACATGAATCAGCGAACTAATCAGCGGGCAAAACTGGTTTCCGATTACGATTACGACGAATACGTTTTTGTTACACATCTAGGGGCTGATCGCCTTTATTCTTTCCACTAAGATTTTCTTTTTTATTCACTTCAGAAATTCCTGTGTAAACGTAATTTCTCATAACTGCACATGAAATTAGGCCACATCCACACTCGCGCTGGCAACAATCGCGAAACTATTTAATGATTAAACGAACTTACCTGTACGTGAAGTTCAATCATAATTACTCGAAAGTCGACTCCAGCACGTTATATTACAGTAGTATCACCGTTAGCCGCTCGCCATTTCGTCACTTTTTCGGAGGTAGGCAAAAGAAAAAACCTCGACTCTGCATAAACGACGGCCGGAATACCTCATTTAGTTTAGAGAGAGCAGAGCTGTTGAGAATCACAGATTCTTTGAAGAACAAATCAAATCCTCACTTCAAAGAATCTGTGCGTAAAATAAATTGATTATTTTTCAACTTATGTTTCACGCCCAGGGCAATGGCATGTCCATCTTGGGAGGGAGGGCCGCTAACGTGCTGGAGTCGACTTTCGAGTAATTATGATTGAACTTCACGTACAGGTAAGTTCGTTCAATCATTAATTACTCTTTGTCGACTCCAGCACGTTATATTACAGTAGATGTTGAGAGAAAGATAGTATCGTGAAACATAAATTTCTGGCATATCAAACAAAGTAATTGATTATTATTTCTATCAGAAAAAGAACATTTCATAATAACCACAAACCAGAGTATTTTCATAATAACAGCTACTTTCATAATAAACAGAAATATAGCAAAATCACGTAAGTAATACCCGAAACAATGGTCTTAGAATTGGTTGTAAACAACTCTACATTAAGTACCTATATTAGAATGATCTATTATAACCACTTGTAAAATATAATATGAAGGTAAAATAACAAATTGAATTAAATTCTGTGTTGATATATTTTAAACAAATCCTCTAATTAACCTTCATGTGATACTATACTAGTATAGTATTTTTCCAAAAGCCAAAAAAAAATTAATGTCAATCGTGCAGTATTACTAATACTGCCTGTACTGTAATAAACTAACTGCAGACTTTCGAAATCGACGCGTACCTAGTAATGTGCAGTGAATATGGGTTTTATTATTACTCAAGTTTACCAAAGGTTTATTAATGGTACCTTTGACCCAACTACTCAATGTTTAAGAAGAGTTTTTACCATGAAGTTTTTTTGAATGAAATGAATAACGTAGATAGATTCGAAGGTCCTTAGTTCTTTTACCATAGATATATTAAAGTTAAATATAAACTTTGTGATATTTGCACCTAGCAGCCGTGAGGTCTTTATACAGTTTGGAATTTTTATTACTACTTCAGTATTTGTGAAATTAATATTATTTATATATATCGCAGACAGCGTTTTAACTCTGTGAGCTGCAACAAGTAGGTGCCCATTTTTAGTTGATATAGGTTGAGGTACTTTCATAAAGGTACGATACATCTGATGAGCAGTCCGAAACTTGGTCAACATTAATTAGTGTTAAATTAGACATTTTTGCAATTCAGGCCTTCAACAAAAACATTTTTGGCCTTAAACAAAAAGCAATTTAAACCTTTAAGTATTTTATAGAAGTTGAAAGTTGAAACATTAGCTATATCTTGACCTAACAAAAATAAAACAAAATATCTAGAAGTAATTGTTGTTCCGTGTTTAGCCATGTGGAACAAAAGAATAGAACACCTAATATGTTCTTAATCACATCATTAAAAATATGTAAATCCCATCATTAAAAATATGTTTTACAGTAAGTAATTCAATCCCTTATTTATGGCTTTCAGCAGCCATAAGTAAATCGTTTTATACCACAAGGGTCCTACTGTTTAAGAGTAGGTATTGTCTATAGGTGTCATCATCCAGGATGGATGACTAAATAAGACTCCTCTTCGGAGTAGTGAAATCCGGATAAGATACCTATTCCACACAATCACGGTGGTTTAACAGAACACTGCGCGTTCGTTACATTAATAATTATTATTATCAAAAAATCTTGTGATTTTAAAATTAATGCTTAAGTATTGGTGTTATAAGTAGATATCTTATAGAGGGGGTATCACAGCTATGCAGGCCATTGAGGCACTACCATAACATAATCCCTGATCTTTACCGTTAGTTAGATTTGTATTCAAAATTTATTTGTTATATGTTATTTATTTGTTATAATCTCTCCACGATATAGTATATATGCGTTAACTGTAAAGATATCGGAATCCTAACACCATGACACATATTATTACGTTTATACATTTGTGGTTTTTCCTACTTGCAAACAAATCTGTCGAGGGATTAGGTACCAATTATTATCATCGTGATTGTTTTATTTGTATAAGCTCAAAGCGATAATTAGATATTAAGATGCGGTTTTTGTGATTCTGCATCCGCGATTTTATTGTCAGAACTGCATAAGTAATCAGCATGTGCAATTATACTAATCACTAATAAGTAAGAGTAATTATATTTTACTGATTATATGTATAAAAGTGCCCGTAGGCCAGGCCTATATGAAATAAGTCTTTTGAATCTTTGACCCATAGACCGTTTTATTATACAATCTTCACCATTATTATGATTCCTGTGCCTGTGTATTTGTCAAATTTGAAAATTAGATGTCCCCATTCTATGGATATTTTCATATTACAATCGCGCTGTCAATACGAGGCGCAATTTTTTTCCGTTCTGAGTCCAAAGTCTGTCCAAAGTCCTGGTCTGAGGTCCTGGTGACTGAGTGCGTGTAGCTGTCATTCCTGTTCTCTCTATGGTCCACAAGCATGATCCCCAGTTATTGAGCCACGAGTAAATGTTTTCATGGCATAAGTACTACCTTTTGTTTTTCATCCATATTATTACTTAACCAGCATTCGTGTAGATTTAAACATTTACAGCGCTCGGAATATTTTGTGTAACACTAGCAGTAGGTATCTACGGTTGACATTCATAATTTCTTTATAAATGGTCACATTGTTATTATTATATATTGTTTTTAAATATTATGTTATGGCTTTATTGAATAATTATTAACAGAATTAATTTGTAGTTAACACACTTTAATTTGTAATAAATAGAAAATAAATCCTTAGTATTTAAGTGTCGGATCTTGTATCGGCCACGTTTCGTAAACAATTATTTTAAACCCCATTAAAAATGAATATTTGATAAAAGATGACAAAGTATACATGGGTCGCAATACTTTTGCAACAGGCTTAATTTTAGTAAATACTGGAGCTGAATTGAATCCAAATGGTAACACATTAAATTCACAGAGATTGCTATTTCCCTGAAAGCATAAATTTTTTTTTTTTTTAATTGTTATCTAAATATTTATTTACTTAAAAAGGAAATTATTATATCTTTATTCAAGGTGTACACATGACGTAACTATTTTTTGATATTTATTTAATACTTGTTCTTAAGGTCTTCTACTTTAGAAAAACTATGTATTTATGAGTTTATTTATCCAATTCCTTCATATTGGAAGTAAAATGGTTGAAATAATGCTCCTATGTAAAAAGATTATCTACAGATTACTTTAAAACAATAGGTATTTAATATTCTGTCTAGTAGTATATTTTACTTTTTTATATTATATATAGTCACGAAGTATGGCAATGGTTATGACATGACATAACCTGATATCCACTATGAAATTGTAGAATTATTGATACTAAATCATAAACATGAAATAATTATTAATAATGATTGGCATTAAATTAATAGTCAGCCATTGTAGAAATAAATTAAGCGGCCTCCCGGCTTTACCGTTCCTTGTGTGTCGTGGAAGCTGCTGCCACGATGTCTTCTTCGAGGAAGCGGGAAGCTGCGTCGATGCGTCACGTGACTCGTCGTCCGCCTTGCCGCGCAAGCGGCCGAGCAAAAACGGCTGCACTGCATGGTGGCTGTGCACTACAAATCTTGCTGTAGATCTTAATTATCTGCGCTTGACTTTAAGTTTCAGTCAAATTGTCATAAAAAAAAAAATAGTCTCCTCAGGAAGAGTCGATATGTAGAATATAATATTATGTTTAAGATTCAAACCGAATCACTTTAAGCAGACTCCGCTTAAGCAGGTATCGATTTTTCATCTTTACAGGATAAGAGTAAAGTACCTAATAGCTACGCATGGTGATGACAGCGCACGAAGAATTAATACTTGCTTATTTTCTATCCTATCGGATCATTTTTTAACATGCTCAGAATGGGTCTAATATTCTGTAGGTAAATCCGTCACAGCAGCAATCGTACAGCAACTAGTAACAGGTAACTGGGACAAGAGGCACGCTGGAGACCAAAACAGCCGATATTGCAGCGGGGCCGATGTCAGCAACGTCGTACCTACTTACATTCGTTCCAGTAAAAGCATCCTTCGTGACGTCGACATCAATGGCGGCGATTGGCTCGCTGTCTGCGTAGCAGTTATGCTTCGGTTATCAGTAAAGGGTGTATGTGAGACTCCTAGATGAGAAACACGCAACCCTGTATAGTATGGGCGTATGTGAGACTCCTGAATAAGAAACACGCAACCCTCTATTGTAAAGGTGTATGTGAAACTCCTAGTTGAGAAACACGCAGCCTGCTTGTGATCTGTTTCCGTTGCCGGGAATCGAACCCGAGCCTGCTGAGTGAGAGTCAGATATCCTAGTCACTATGACCATATCAGATGCTGTTAGGTACTAAAAATGTGGAACGCTTCACGATTTTGCGTGTCATCCTTGCGCAGGGGCGTTCCGATTTTAGTATTTATTATGTACTGCCGAAGCGAGTACTTTCATTTTATAATTGAGTAGGTACTCACGGCTCGGGTTATGCTGCGTACTAACGCTATCCGGTGAAGATGCTCGACGACAGTATTTTCACTAAATAATCAAAATCACAAACACCACTTTTATGATTCTTCCTTTTCGGAATGATAAAAAAAACTATATACCTCCTTCTTATCTCGAGAGAAAAACAAAACATTAATTATGATTTAAAACGTGCGAAACAGCGATGCACTAAACTGTGAATGAGGTATTCCGGCCGTCGTTTATGCAGAGTCGAGGTTTTTTCTTTTGCCTACCTCCGAAAAAGTGACGAAATGGCGAGCGGCTAACGGTGATACTACTGTAATATAACGTGCTGGAGTCGACAAAGAGTAATTCCGCGAGCAGATGGCTCTGTGATGAGATGAGGCGCCGCTCAATCTCCGTTATAATGCGTTTTAATAGCGAGTGTGTATGCGGCTTTATAATGGAAAACATCCGTTAGCGTCTTCCTGTGAATCCCTGATTGGAGAAACTTTTCCGTTGGGATTTACTGGTGGGACTTTCTTGCAAAATCCACTTGGAAGAGGATCACCGCAGTATCAATTTTTTTTTTTAAAGAAGCTCTATCTGTTAAAATTACCTATACCTATACGGGACATTGTACACATCGCAATCTAGCCCTAAAGTAAGCGATAGCTTGTGTTATGGGTGCTAGATGACTGATAAATATACATCCATACTAATATACATAAATATAATATATTGAATAACACCCAGACAGTGGAAAACATTCATGCTCATCACACAAACATTTACCAGTAGTGGGAATCGAACCCACAACCTCCGGCGCAGACGGCAGGTTCGCTACCACTACGCCATTCGGTCGTCGCTATGAGAGCACAATTCGTACATTAGATATAGATTATAGAGCATGATGGCATTATCAAACCAAATTGACCAAATCCTGTATATGTACATGAAGTCTATGTGTACCTAATAGCAGATAGACTTGAATAGCCTAGTATAAAAGTCATCCTCCTGATAACCAAAGTCATCTCAAAACAGATCACATCACAAAGCCGTTGAATATTATTTTTTGGTTAAATCATGTCAGAACCTGTCTCCATCGGAAGACATGTCGGTACAAGTGATTCGTCAAAGAAGTGCCGTAAATACGGCCCGAACAAAAGTATCGGTTTTGGGTTGTGCGGGTATTGGTTTCGGAGAACCTATCGATAACCTTTTATCGATTAATCACTTACATTTTTTTGGACAAATTTTTAGAAAATATTTCGAGATTGATCTAAAATTTGTAAAAAATTGTTCTATAATCTATATATATAAAAGAATGAGGCATTTTGGTGATTTTGGTTGTTCCAAGGATTCCGCCAAAACTATAGGTCGTAGAGATCTGAAATTTGGTACCTAGGTAGATATTAGGTCATGAATTCGTACTAAGACGGGGATTCCAGAAATTCAAACTTTAAGGGGTAAAAACCGTTGGTTTTTTGGATTTCCCCATACAAAAGTGAAATTTTTTTCGTTGTTCCAGGAATTCCCGAAAAGCTACAAGTCGTAGGGATCTGAAATTTGGTACCTAGGTAGATATTGGGTCATGAATTCGTACTAAGACGGGGATTCCAGAAATTCAAATTGTAAGGGGTAAAAACCGTTGGTTTTTTGGATTTCCCCATACAAAAGTAAAATTTTTTTCGTTGTTCCAGGAATTCCCGAAAAGCTACAAGTCGTAGAGATCTGAAATTTGGTACCTAGGTTGATATTAGGTCATGAATTCGTACTAAGACGGGGATTTCAGAAATTCAAATTGTAAGGTGTAAAAACCGTTGGTTTTTTGGATTTCCCCATACAAAAGCGAAATATTTTTCGTTGTTCCAGGAATTCCCGAAAAGCTACAAGTCGTAGGGATCTGAAAATTGGTAACTAAGTAGATATTAGGTCATGAATTCGTACTAAGACGGAAATTCCAGAAATTCAAATTTTAAGGGGAAAAAACCGTTGGTTTTAGGGATTTCTCCATACAAAAGTGTAATTTTTTTCGTTGTTCCAGGGATTCCCGAAAAACTAAAAGTCGTAGAGATCTGAAATTTGGTACCTAGGTTGATGTTAGGTCATGAATTCGTACTAAGACGGGGATTCCAGAAATTCAAATTGGAAGGGATAAAAATCCTACTTTTAAGGGATTTTCCCATACAAAAGTGTAATTTTTGCGTTGTTCCAGGGATTCCAGCGAAATTAAAAGTCGTAGAGATCTGAAAATTGGTACCTTGGTTGGTATTAGGTATATCATGAATTCGTTTTCAGAAAGGGATTTTCGAGATTCAAATTTTGAGGAGGAAAAATTTTGAATTTTTTGGCCGCTATTTTGAACTTTTTTGTTACTGGGCCGATTGCTTTGAAAATCGATATTTGACTATGGCAGAAAGCATAGAGACGGAATTTGTGGTCAAAATTTAAAAAATAGGCCGCCATTTTGAACTTTTTTGTTACTGGGCCGATTGCTTTGAAAATCGATATTTAACTATGGCAGCAAGCATAGAGAAGGAATTTGTGGTCAATATTTAAAAAAGTGGCCGCCATTTTGAACTTTTTAGTTACTGGGCTGATTGCTTTGAAAATCGATATTTGACTATGGCAGCAAGCATAGAGAAGGAATTTGTGGTCAAAATTTAAAAAAGTGGCCGCCATTTTGAACTTTTTTGTTACTGGGCCGATTGCTTTGAAAATCGATATTTGACTATGGCAGCAAGCATAGAGAAGGAATTTGTGGTCAAAATTTAAAAAAGTGGCCGCCATTTTGAACTTTTTTGTTACTGGGCCGATTGCTTTGAAAATCGATATTTTACAGTGGCAGCAAGCATAGAGAAAGAGTTTGTGGTCAAAATTTAAAAAATAGGCCGCCATTTTGAACTTTTTTGTTACTGAGCCGATAGCTTTGAAAATCGATATTTTACAGTGGCAGCAAGCATAGAGAAAGAGTTTGTGGTCAAAATTTAAAAAATAGGCCGCCATTTTGAACTTTTTTGTTACTGGGCCGATTGCTTTGAAAATCGATATTTGACTATGGCAGCAAGCATAAAGAAGGAATTTGTGGTCAAAATTTAAAAAAGTGGCCGCCATTTTGAACTTTTTTGTTACTGGGCCGATTGCTTTGAAAATCGATATTTGACTATGGCAGCAAGCATAGAGAAGGAATTTGTGGTCAAAATTTAAAAAAAGTGGCCGCCATTTTGAACTTTTTTGTTACTGGGCCGATTGCTTTGAAAATCGATATTTGACTATGGCAGCAAGCATAGAGAAGGAATTTGTGGTCAAAATTTAAAAAAGTGGCCGCCATTTTGAACTTTTTTGTTACTGGGCCGATTGCTTTGAAAATGGATATTTGACTATGGCAGCAAGCATAGAGAAGGAATTTGTGGTCAAAATTTAAAAAAGTGGCCGCCATTTTGAACTTTTTTGTTACTGGGCAGATTGCTTTGAAAATCGATATTTGACTATGGCAGCAAGCATAGAGAAGGAATTTGTGGTCAAAATTTAAAAAAGTGGCCGCCATTTTGAACTTTTTTGTTACTGGGCAGATTGCTTTGAAAATCGATATTTGACTATGGCAGCAAGCATAGAGAAGGAATTTGTGGTCAAAATTTAAAAAAGTGGCCGCCATTTTGAACTTTTTTGTTACTGGGCCGATTGCTTTGAAAATCGATATTTGACTATGGCAGCAAGCATAGAGAAGGAATTTGTGGTCAAAATTTAAAAAAGTGGCCGCCATTTTGAAATTTTTTGTTACTGGGCCGATTGCTTTGAAAATCGATATTTGACTATGGCAGCAAGCATAGAGAAGGAATTTGTGGTCAAAATTTAAAAAAGTGGCCGCCATTTTGAACTTTTTTGTTACTGGGCCGATTGCTTTGAAAATCGATATTTGACTATGGCAGCAAGCATAGAGAAGGAATTTGTGGTCAAAATTTAAAAAAGGTGGCCGCCATTTTGAACTTTTTTGTAACTGGGCCGATTGCTTTGAAAATCGATATTTGACTATGGCAGCAAGCATAGAGAAGGAATTTGTGGTCAAAATTTAAAAAGGTAGCCGCCATTTTGAATTTTTTTGTTACTGGGCCGATTGCTTTGAAAATCGACGTCTGACTATGGCAGCAAGCATAGAGAAGGAATTTGTAGTCAAAATTAAAAAATGATGAACTTTTTGGCCACCATTTTGAACTTTTTTGTTACTGGGCCGATTGCTTTGAAAATCGATATTTGACAATGGCAGCAAGCATAGAGAAAGAATTTGTAGTCAACATTTTAAAAAGTGGCCGCCATTTTGAACTTTTTTGTTACTGGGAAAACAATCGGTTTTCAAAATTGATATCTGATTATCGCAGCGAGCATAGAAAAGGAATTTTTGGTAAAAATTTAAAAGAATTGGCCACAATTTTGTACTTAAATGTCTTACCATGGTAGCAAGCAACCACGGCCGGATGGACGAACGGACGGTGGAGTCTTAGTAAGAGCTTTTACCCTTTGGGTACGGAACCCTAAAAATGGCCACCATATTTAACTTTTTTGTGACGATCGAATTTTTCAAAATCAATATGCTATTACCAGGAAGCAAGAGAAAATTTTGTGGGCAAAATGGTGTGTAATGCAAGAATTTTGGAAATTAAACCACCATAGTAAAGCATAACTCAGAAGTTAACGTGAGCGAAGCCGCGGGCGTTTGCTAGTATTAGTATAAGAAACAAAATATATAACAATAAGATTTTCTTAGTAAACGGCAATTTATTTCTCTTTCGCTAGTTAATAAGTTAATTCCCTAACATCATGTTGGTAGGTACGCCAAAACACTATTTAAATATGTAACTTCATGAAAATATTTCAGGAGTATTTTATTAGAGCCAAATTAATATGGGCCGCTCACAAACAAAAATCTCTAGAGAGAGCTTTTACTTCTCAAAGTGTCATTAATAAAAGCATACATAAATAAGGAGAGCAAAGGTTATTCAATAAACGTTAAAACGTGTCCGTTCCGCCATAAAATAAACAGATTTAATACCAGCTCATTCTCGCAAGACCCCGAAAGCTCACGACATTGTCCAATAACAGTTTATCGATATTGCTTTATCGATATCCCTAATAACTTTAACGGCATCCCTAAGTTGTAAAATATAGGAGGCAACGGTACAGAAGGGTCCCTTTTGTTCCTTTTGTGTGAAGTGAGAACAAAAAATGTGTAACAAAAAAAAATAAAGGTTTCTGAAGGACTTTTCGGAAGAATCAGAGATGCATATCTCGGCTAATTGCTTTTAGTTAATTGTTCGACGGCTCCGAAACGATTATTGTTATGGTTGAATAAACCAATTTGTTCAGTTTGTTCTATTGGATTTTGAAGTGGTACAATATTGTTTATCTACCACTGACTTAATCTGTTAAATATTTCTGAGGTTACGGAGGAAACCGATGTAATCAAAAATTCCGTATGTGAAATTGGTAAGATTTCTGTTAAATGTCATACGGATTCAATTAATGAAGTACCTAATTTAACAAAAATGATCTCGTTCTGTCCAAAATTGGTGGCCATTTTGAATCCGCCATATTGATTTTTCTTCAGCTCACTGCCAATTAGAAGACATTTCGAATGGCATTGGGTCGAGAACCCTACCTATCTTCAATACCCGGTCGTGCTCTTTACACATAGACTGACAAAAAACATCAGCAAATAGAAATAGTAGGTATATATATATATAGCTAATTAGTTTAATTCTGCAAAACATGATGCACAACCGAACACAGTGCTTCAAAACACGTGTTAAATCCACTACTAGGGTATAAATATTTAAATTTCCACATTGTAATGCCAGTCTCGCCCGCACACACACACATCCGCAGCGAGCATCGGAGTGGGCACTCGATATTTCACACACGAAAAGCTACTTATTTAAGGGATCAGAGGTGCCGGGCTTGATTTATTCACGGCACTTGACTAGGGATGCCATTGATAGGATGGTTGCGTGACGAACGTTTGCGGATATCGATGTATCGATTTTTATCGTACATGTCATTGCGTACGTGATAGACCTGTCAGGTTAGGACAAGTTGTTGGATTTCCAATTTGAATCTCGATGCGGTTTCACAATACATCTACTTATAGACAAAATACAATCGAATAATGGCAACGTTACTCCTCGGCTTCTCTCTACACAATCGAATTCTTACTATTATTGGATTAGTTCTTCTAGCCCTGATGTTGTAACCATCGTATGTATTTTGTATAGTATGATAGTAAGAATGGAAGAATATTCTAGTGTGAAGGTGCGTTTGTTTGTTGGTCTGATCTTCAATCGCGTTATAAGACAACAACGGATCTACGATAGTTTTAGTTACTTTACAAGTGCTTATTTATAAACAAACCGTGCCGAGATTGTTACAAACATTTACGCTCACATTTGGCAAAGTATCATTAAAGCATCGTTTTTTGTTTTCGATACAGTTAATGATACAGTGAAATTAAGATATTTTATTTCTGTGTATTGGTTAATTCAAATGGTTCTATGGAATGTTTTCTTACACATCTCTTAACTCGAAACCAGTGTAGGTAATTATTGAGATAATTATAAATTCATAATTCTGAAAGTTAATTCGTATTTTAACGATTAATCGATAAGTAATCGATTCTAAAACGATTGCAATCGCTTACCTCATCGATAGCTGTGCTGTATCGACTTCCTCGTCCCTACGAGCCCTTAAATCGCGTATTCGTTCATGGGCGGCGGGCATTCCATTTGTGATAACGTCGCTCGTCCGGGGCCGGTTAATGTGTCGGAAATAGTGTGGGTGTTATGCCGTCATATCTGAAAGTTATGACATAATCTCATCCTAGATATTACCTAGTATCTTTTTTTATAATACTAAATAGGCTAGCGCTTGACTGTGATCACACCTGATGGAAAGTGATGATACAGTCTAAGGTGGAACGCGCTTGCCTAGAAGATGCCTATTCACTCTTGATTTGAAGGCACCCGGGTTGTAAGTGGCAGGAAAGACACTGCCTGGGAGGGTATTCCAGGCCTTTGCAGTGCGTATCAGGAACGAGGAATCAAACCGCTTCGTACGCGTCATTGGTATGTCGACTATGTATGGGTGGAAGCCTTTACGATGCCTTGCCGTATCTGATAGATTTTTCACAAAATCTGGCTTTTTTCCGTATGTGGCTAAAGAATAGAGGCGTGTAGCGGCAAGCCGTGTGCGGCAATTCTAATTAGCTGAATATTGACACTGACACAATTACCTACATTTAAATTGACGACAGCCTAGCATGCTGGTTATAAGTGCTTGTTGGCTGGTTCCGCATACTTTTGAGAAATTATTGTGACCATTTCACAATAATTTGACGACCTCCCTGGCGCAGTGGCGGCGCGCTCGGATTCGAGTGGGTGGTCGCGGGTTCGGTTCCCGCCACGGGCCACTTTGGAATTTATAATTCTAAATTGGCTCAGGTCTGGTCTGGATGGTGGCTTCGGCCGTGGCTAGTTACCACCCTACCAGCAAAGACGCACCGCCAAGCGATTAAGCGTTCCGGTACGATGCTTGTAGAAACCTTGCGGGGTAAATTTACTTACCTTATATACTGTTAGGTTCTTAGTTCTTACTTTCCTTTAGTCGGGGAGTTTCAAAAAAATTATTTAATCCTTTTTCAATTACAAGTCTGCAAAAGTCGTGAGTGTTTTAAAATTTTTTTAATTTTCCACTTGTTTTATAGTTTTTCGATGAATATATTAATGTAATTTTAATTATATTACTTATTATTAAAAAATGAAAATTAATCTTCAAACTAGCCATTAGCTCCTCTAGCAGCGTTTGAAGGCATCATCCCTTCCAAGTCATAAAGAGACGTTTATTGTGGCGCCCCCTGCTGTTCAATCACAAGAACAATTATCTACGAACAATTGCCAATGACTCACTAATATTTTATACAAAACTGTATGCAAATCGGTTCAGTCGTTTTTGTAATAATGGAGAACATTCGTTTGCACTGTAAATGTTTTTTATGGCGCCCCCTGGTGATCGATGTTCGTAACAACTATCTAAGAACCATTGCCAATGAATACCAAACATTATACAGGAAACTGCATCTAAATCGGTCAAGCCGTTTTTGAAATAAATGGGAACATTCGTTTGCAATATAAATGTATTTTATGGCGCCCCCTGGTGATCGATGTTCGTAACAACTATCTAAGAACCATTGCCGCTGAACACCAAACATTATACAGAAAACTGCATCTAAATCGGTCAAGCCGTTTTTGAAATAAATGGGAACATCGATGTGCACAAACGAACACACAAACAAACAAACAAAAATATTTTTGCATTATTGGTTTTTGTGAACAATTTAACATACAAACAAACATAAAATCTTTTTAATAGAGTAATGTACAAACGGTCTCTCACCCTAAACGCATATACCCGTACTCCGTTCCGTCGTGGGTAAAAAAAAACACAATGTTTATTTCCCTTCATCCCTAAGCGCAAGTGATATTTCCACAAACGTTACCCCGAAAAGTTAAGAGGTGCGCAATCGATTTCTGAACCCCCGACCCCTTGATGAGGAGCCGAGGTCTGGAGGAGACATGAGCTAATGCATGGGCACTGTTAATATGGATAGCACCGATAAGAAACCTCATAATATGGGCATCCGAACGATTTACGTAAACCTTTTTCGTACAAGCAAACAGTAGTGGCATACGTCAAAATTCTTTAGGTGGCTGCTGAGCGAACTACAGCGTGGCCTTACTGTTGGTGACAAAACAAGCATTTTTGGCACCGGCCGCCCTGTCCAGGACATGTCGCCTAATGTCCAATATCTACGTATAATGTCCATCGTGGATAGGTTTACTCTGACATTACTATTATTAATATGATGTCATCAACTTCCTGCAATGAAAGCAAGTATTTACATCGAAAATCAAATTTGTTAACGTTTCTGCATCGGTAAATTTACGTAGGTCGGTAAGTACCTAAATATTAACATTTTATTTTATTTGTCAAGTCCCGATTATGATCGGTATATTTTACCGATTATAGTAGTGTTATTATCTCGCTGCAGACTCGGTCATAAATCATTCGAGTGTTTCGCTTTTGTTGTTCTGGAGTAATGCACAACTCAACAAAGAACAACAAAAGCGAAACACTCGAATGGTTTATGACCGAGTATGCAGCAAGATAATAACACTACTATAGTCGCCGACTATAAAGGATGCCAGTAGTCGGGCAATGCAATGTAACTATTATTAATAGTTCTACTTTCAATAGAAGGTCACACCACTTAGGTATACGAACTTATGAGATAAAGTTGGCAACCTCCTCATTTTTAAATCAGACGCAGAGCGACCGATATTCTGTAGTCTGTGCCTAAAGTCTTCCCAATTTAAGGACAAAGACACACAGTGTCCGACTTACATTATACGTAATTCAGACGCATTATACCAATGGTATGAAAATATAGATACACGCAGATTCTTTTAAAATATTTATATTTAGATAGGAGAAGCTTTCATAAATTTCGAAAATCCAATTCGCAAAACAAATTTTGGTTGCTAGTTGATAAAGTGATGGCAATAATCGTGTAAAATAAAAAATACATCCATTCTGACAATCAAACCTAGGACCGGTTCCCACAAAATTAGCTCCGACTGCGCCGAGAGGTCATCAAAACAATTTTCCATTATTGCAACAAATTGGGGGTTTTAACAAAAAAAATCTGCAATAACTACAAAACTGAGGATTTTCCAAAATATTTTGTTACTATTGTGATAGTTTTCAAGCGATGTATAATATCTTCGTATTACTTATTCCTTCTTAACGCGAGACCAAGTAGGTATAATATTTTATCTTGGCTATAATGTATCAACGATCAGTGTTCCATTGTCATAAAAACCAGGTTGTAGGCGTTCCGTGTTTCACTAACAAATGCATCCTGTTTGCCAATTGATTAATTGCGGCCATTTTATAGGATGACGACCTATTTTTATTTCACTGCAGCGTTAACAGTACTAGCGCATTCTTGATTGTACGTAAACACCATTTTCGTATATCGACTCTCGCTCGATAAATAGGTCACATGGACAAAATTTAGAACAAAGCAGAAGTACGTGCACTTTTTTACAGGTATTTGGAGTTGTATTATTGTCACGAAGACTGATTAACGCCAATATCAATACAAACCAATCAACTATGCATGAGGTGATTTATGCAGGCATGTTAATACTAATGCAATCCTTGTTTTCTTATTTTCAATGTCCGATCGGACGGCAGCTTTTTTTGGTGACTGGTGATAGGTAAGTGAAGAATGAGGCATTATGTGTTTTTTGAGTTACCTTGAAGTCAATATATTGCCAGAGTTCCCAAACTCAAGGCTGTTAGGTCTATACATTTTTGGCGTTATTTTCTTTAAGCTGACTGATGCAGTATGGAAACTAAGGTACAATAATTAAGTTTACCTGTAAAATACCTTCTCAAAGTATAATTTGCCCATATTGTACTGATAACCTGATTCTGACTGAACTGTACTGTGTTGTGTAAGAGAATCTTTTGCTTATTCACCGCAAGTAAACCTGTTTTCCCTATATCTAAAAATTTAAATCTAAATAAAAAACACATAACTAATCGCATAAATAATTCTTATGCTACACCTACAGCCTGGAGTAGTTACTAGCGAAAATTAAAAAGGTACTTATGTACTCCCGAAGATCAAATATTCATTGCAAGTTCCGTTCCACTGCCGGCTTATCGTTGTTTGCGCTGCAGTCGCACGTAAAACGGAACGTGGCGCGCCGGGAAATGGGTCA
This sequence comes from Coenonympha arcania, assembly GCA_036785405.1. Lineage (NCBI taxonomy): Eukaryota > Metazoa > Arthropoda > Insecta > Lepidoptera > Nymphalidae > Coenonympha > Coenonympha arcania. Next base: position 15,018,140 of record CM072070.1, on the reverse strand, counting down.
GCGCTCTATCTACTCGAAAGGTGCAGCTGGATCCAACCAGGTGCTGGGTGCTTTACAGAAGCCTGCCACGTCCAGAATAAATGTCAGGTTAAAAAAGACGTGAGTGCCATGGAACTCCCTTTCTCGTCATGTGGTCTTTTGGAGGATGAAATGGAGGACACAAGTTGGTTATAGTGCCACACCATTTGCGTAAGGCACAGAGCAAGGAATGACTTTTATATGCGTAAGGTACAGAGGTCATTTGTGGGGTTAAGTGTACGCTTCTACAATATGATCCCGAAGTCTGTTTTGGACTTAACTTCGCACAGGTTTAAAGACACTGTCAAGAAACATTTAATTAATCATGGTTACTATACCATTGAAGAATTTCTTAACGACAATGATTCTTGGAATTATAGAAATATGCTTCCATCTCCTCACGAGATATCTTAAAAATATGTTATAATTTTTCATAATCTATAAGAAATCTTGTATTATAACAAAGACATTTTTGAAAAGAGTAAGTGCCGAGTTGCCAGTTCTTCTCGGTGCAAACCTGCTTACCGAACCTGGCGGGCTTTTCATATAAGAGCCTGTTATTTAGGTCTATGTGAAAAATAAATATTTTAATTTTCATTTTCATTTTTCCATGGAGGGCGAGTCCCTACGGGGGTACGGGGCACGGGCCTCGAGGCATGCCTCCTTACCACTTTCTCTTTATATATTTATGTGTGATTTCACCCATCGCTCAATAGATGACGCTGTCTTCAGTTAACGTTAAGGTATGTAAGTCCGAATCTATAAGTGATTGCACGCTTGCCCATTCTGTTGACTAGTAAGAGAAACTTTACGGGATTTTCGTCACACAAAATAACCATTTTCTTTCTGAGGATTAAGAGTAAGAAACAATGAATTTTTTGGACGACCAGCACTAGCTCTTCCATTTTTAGGGTTCCGTAGCCGAATGGCAAAAAACGGAACCCTTATAAATTCGTCATGTCTGTCTGTCCGTCTGTCCGTCTGTCCGTCTGTCCGTCTGTCCGTCTGTCCGTCCGTATGTCACAGCCACTTTTTTTCGAAACTATATGAGCTATACTGTTGAAACTTGGTAAGTAGATGTATTCTGTGAACCGCATTAAGGTTTTCACACAAAATTTAAAAAAAAGTAATAAATTTTGGGGGTGCCCCATACTTAGAACTGAAACTCAAAATATTTTTTTCATCAAACCCATATGTGTGGGGTATCTATGGATAGGTATTCAAAAATGATACTAAGGTTCCTAATATCATTTTTTTCTAAAATGAATAGCTTGCGCGAGAGACACTTCCAAAGTGGTAAAATGTGTGTCCCCCCCCCTGTAACTTCTAAAATAAGAGTATGATAAAACTAAAAAAAATATATGATGTACATTACTATGCAAACTTCCACCGATAATTAGTTTGAACGAGATCTAATAAGTAGTTTTTTTGATATTTACAATAAACCTCTAAAAACAAAGTTAGTTTTGCGGTTCGATAAGAAAAGTGGTTTTTATGGTTTTATTCCTCCGGTTGTAGTGCGGAACCCTCAGTGCGCGAGTCCGACTCGCACTTGACAGGTTTTTGAACATATTCTATAGGTACACTTAACTCTTTTAACACAAATAGGAAGAGTTCCTTCATTTAAATCCGAAGATCTTCATCGTCTATTCTCACGGAATAAAATTGGTATAACACTAGCTACTTTTTCACAAATGTCTGTTATTATTACTAATATGGATTTTTCCGGGATAAAGAATTAGCGTAAGTAGCTATAGGCGGAAATTAATTACGTATCCTATCCGGATTTACCCTATCCAAGCTAGAAATTTAATATCATTTTTTTACAACTTATGTCAAACTTCTATCTCGAATTGGGCAAATCCGGATTAATTTTGGCCGTAAGTTAATCCATTCTAAGATTCGTAGCTATCCATTCCATAAGGACACAGATTACTTCTCATTTCAGAAAAAATCTTGGATGGTGAAAAACCGCCATTTACGCGAAGTCACGGGGAAAAAATGAAGTTATTAAATAAACATCGAGTGGCAACGTTTATAACAAATCTAGTTCAATGAAGAGAGTTTCAACTTTCAGGTTAATAGAACGTTAACCCGTTTAAGTTTTGTTTTACTGTTTCGCATTCAAACGCCACTGCAGAGCCGACTGCATCCGATTTGGATGTGTGAGAGAATAAATTATACACCTTTTCCACTTATTTATGTAGCACTCCAGTTTCAAGATACTTCAGGCTTCGTTTTATGTATGGCCTGTGAAAAAAACATGAAAAGATGCAAGCTTTTGCCAGACCTACGCTTTTTTATGTTCCAGGCTTTTTCTAACCTAGAAGTTGCAGTTACCTAACAATAACAAATAAAAAACCGGCTAAGTGCGAGTCGGACTCGCGCACCGAGGGTTCCGTACTCAAGAAGTACTGAAGCAAAACAATCAGGCATACTAATGTAGATGTAACACGACCAAAACTGTAACGACCAAAGATGTAAAACAGTAATAATTACCTTTGTTTATGAACCGCAAAACTAACTTTGTTTGTAGAGGTTTATTGTTAATATCAAAAAAACTATGCTAGTTAGAGCATTGGCTATAGTTTTCCTGTAAAATATACGTAAATTCCTATTGACCATAATTATTTGAGATTTTTCGATTGGTAAACTCCGGAGATAAGGGGGGGGGGGGGGGAACGGTATTTTTTAGACATATTCCCCGATAAATCAAAAACTATCATGACTAAAAATAATTAAAAATCGGTTTTAGAATGTACAAAGTAAACCCTTTCATATGATACCCCACAAAGTACAGTTATCTCACTTTTAAATTTCAACCCTCCGATTTTCCCCCCTTTTTAAATAAGAACAAAAATAATTTCCATTTTTTTTTATTCCAGTGTCATTGGGCCACTAATATACACAACTATTCCAAATTTCATATCGATAGCTCCGGTAGTTACTGAAATAATCGAGTGTGACGGACAGACAGACGGACAGACAGACGGAGAAAGTCGCACCATAAGGGTTCCATTTTACCATTTTGGTACGGAACCCTAAAAGACTGACACAGTAGCGCGCTCTCGGATTTGAGTGGTCTTGTGGGAGGCTTCAGCCGTGGCTAGTTACCACCCTACCAGTAATGACGCAACGCCAACGATTTAGCGTTCCAGAGTGATGCTGTGTAGAAACCGTTAGTGGCGCGCGCTTGGATTTGAGTGGGAGATCGCGTGTTCGATTCCCGCCACGGTCCATTTGAAAATTTTATAATTTATGTATTGGCTCAGGTCTGGTCTAGTGGGATGCTTTGGTGGAGCTAGTTGCCGTAAGTATTGAACCGATTTGGTAGAAATTTTGAAATGGAGGTAGGCTATAATTACCCTATTAACATTTTATTCCGGAAAAATCCGTGGTTCCCGCGGGATTTGTGAAAAATCAAACCAAGGGCTTCCGCTATTTATCTAGTCCTCTGAAAAATGGTATGGTGCCGAGTTGGTCTGGAAAGTCCTTAGCATAGCGATTGGTCCGTTATTGGCGTGGTTAATTTTTCTAACTGTAGTTAGAATTTTGATCGGCGCGTCATTAAAAATGTATCGTATTCCCAAACGTAAAGAATCTCAGATAGGTCCCGTAGCAAAGACCTTGTGCTCATATGCCGTACCATTCTTAGAGAGTCTTGAGCCAGAAAGAAAGTACCTGCTTCGTTTCTTAAGTCGTTGGATTACTTTGATCTTTCTTTGAATAATTATGGCAGCTTTCTGTGTTTCATCTGTGGTAGGTAGGTACATAATTAAGAAGTTTGAGCGGGTTTTGTTTTCAGTTTTATTTACTTTTGTGCGTAAATAGATAACTTCTACATTTTTTAAGCAGATCGTGGATAAAATTTGGATAGTTGGAGCTTGGAGGTATATTAAAGAGTTTTGACTTGTTGCCCATAATTTTGATGAAATAAATGCATTGCAAGAATATCGGGATGTGTATTTACACCTTATATGATGAATATAAGATGCTGCAGTGGCAACTTAGAATGTTCCTCCCACAGAGCACATTTTTTTCTGTGGTTCCTCCTATCACAGTACCATATGAGTCCAAGAGTATTTTCTTGCCTTTAGTGTAATGGCATAGACACTCGATTAACTTAAAAAAGTTCAAACTTCTTATACAAACACTGGTACCTCCGTTCAGAGTTCGTGACCCTTACCCGTATGCTCTAATCCGATTACCAGAGGGTTCTTCTCAGTGATCGGGCCCTGCTGGAGGATATTACTTAATGAATGCCCTGATTGGTACTGAGAGCGGCCCTTTAATAGATTGCCTTCATTCAATGCAGGACATCCACTGACTCGCTCGATGAGAGACGAAAATTTATATTAGTTGTCTTCCTAACGTGATTATATGGAGGCTTGAGATCGAATCTCAACAATCTCTGTTATATGAGATGAGAAAATGAATGGAGATACTAGGAAAAGAGTAGTGGATACTGACGTGTGGTTTGCGTGAATTTGTGTTATGCTTTATTTGATCCTTTAGTTATATCAACTATTAAATGGTAGAAATAAACTTTGGTTGTAGATGATGGTTAATTGGCTGCATGATGCATCATGAAATCATTATTTTGCTATCATCTGTTTAATGTGTATAGTCTTCGACTGATGGACGAAAATTCACGGACTTTTTTACGCTTTAATGCTGTTGTAACTTGTAAAAAAAACGTAAACATTATTTGAACAATTCCTACATTTTGTATGCATCCACTATTTCAAGTGATATTAGGTATTTTAACAGTGTAATATTCATGAAGACGGGCGCCACTCTCCCGAATTGCAGTAAAATATTACGCGAAGATAATAGTGAAATATCCTGCTATTATACGTGAGAAACCTATTATGAAACAAGAAATCACAGCCGAGCACCCTCTCCACTAGTGTTGCCCAAAATCAGTCTTGGTCTTGCAGTCTTGGTCTTGTTCTTGCGTTTTTGCAAGAACAAGACCAAGACCAAGACTGCCTAATTTTAGCGAGACCAAGAACAAGACTGGCAGTGCAAGATTTGAGCAAGAACAAGACTAAGTCTGCGAGACTCTTGCGTCTTGCAGTTAACGTGAATTCGCACCCTCTGCCCGCGAAATTCAAATTTTATTTTGTTTTTCGCAATTATTTAACTAATCCAACGAAGTAGGCTTATGGAATTCATTTTGCGAAAATAAGAGTTTTATATAAAAATGTTTAGATACTTGAAAGTGTCCAGTTAGAGGAATGTAGTTCTATTTTCGACCAATTTGCAAAATTTCAAACTCGGCATTCGAACTACGAGTACATAGGTATACCTAAACTGGACGCTTTCTAGTAAAGATTTTTATTTAAACCTATGAAGATGATATTGCTATTTTTGCAAAATGAATGCCATAAGCCTAATTTATTGTACTAGTTAAATATTGGCACGGGAGCTAGCAACGTTTGAAAAGTAAGAATTTTAGAAGAGCTGATTTTGTGATATGTCGTCCTTCTTGCACTTTCGGTTAGAGTCTGGGCCATCTGGCTGCCGGAAGCCGTTGCGTTCATTAATGCGCATCCTTAGTCTGTCCAGGTGTTGCAGCTTACGCCCCCACAATGTTTATACCAATGTTGTCGGGGCTACTAATTGCCCTTAAAATTATTACAGGCGCACTACCATTTATGATGACGTTTCAAATGTTAACTCGTATGTGGTTGACAATTGACTAATACAAAAATGAAACGTCATCATAAATGATAGTGCGCCTGTAGTAATTTTAAGGGCAATTAGTAGCCCCGACAACATTGGTATAAACATTGTGGACGCGTAAGCTGCACATAGGATGCGCAGTAATGAACGCAACGGCTTCCGCCAGCCAGATAGCCCAGACTCTAACCGAAAGTGCAAGAAAGACAACATATCACAAAATCAGCTCACCTAAAATTCTTTCTCGAAAACGTTGCTAGCTCCTATACCATATTGGCGAAAAACAAAATAAAATTTGAATTTCGCGGGCCGACCTCCGTTTTTTTTACACACTACAAGTAAGTACTTGGCAGTAATCTCACCTGATGGTAACTGACGATGCAGCCGAAGATGTTATTGTACTGCCTTGGAAGAGGTAAGCAACCCGTAACGGTTTCTACACAGCATCACACCGGAACGCTAAATCGCTTGGCGGTGCCTCTTTGCTGGTAGGGTGGTAACTAGCCACGGCCGAAGCCTCCCACCAGACCAGACCTGAGCCAAATAAGAAATTATAAAACTCCAAAGTGGCCCGTGGCGGGAATCTAAACCGCGACCTCCCATTTCAATCCGAGTGCGCGCCACTCCCGGCCATGTGTGCCTGTGGCGGATTCCCGCCACAGGCCACTTTAGAATTGTACCTATTATTTCTAATTTGACTCAGGTCTGGTCTGGTGGGAGGCTTCGGCCGTGGCTAGTTACCACCCTACCAGCAAAGACGCACCGCCAAGCGATTTAGCGTTCCGGCGCGATGCTGTGTAGAATCCGTTAGGGTTTGCTTACCCCGTCCAAGTTAGTGCGATAACATCTTCGGCTGCATCGTCACTTACCATCAGATGAGATCGCAGTCAAGTACTACTAACTTGTAGTGAGTAAAAAAAAGCTATGTTAATTCAAACTAAAAATGTATACTTACTCAAAATGTTACATTGTTCTCACATCTGAATTACCGTTTAATAAATAGCAATAGGCTAACAGGTAATTGCGAGACTTGCGAGACTCTTGCTGCAAGACCAAGACCAAGACCAAGACTGGGGGTGCAAGAACAAGACCAAGACCAAGACCAGATGTACTGGCGCAAGACCAAGACCAAGACTGGCTGAGTCTCGTCTTGTTCTTGCATTTGGGCAACACTACTCTCCACTCGTAAACCTTACCACCTCGCAATAAGAGCGAGAACAATGTGTCATGATATTCAGAAGTAGATACACCGGTCGTATATCATAACGCCTAGATAGCGCCAGCGCCGTACTATGAATTTACTCGTAAAGTCGTAACCTACAATGGAGTGAATAGAAACGGTTATTCATATCGGTTGAATACCATTGCTCGTGAAGCTAGCGATTCAGGACGGGGTCAAGCCGGTAAGTCGGCAATGGACGGGGGATCCCGTGATGACGCTGCGGGTTTTATTGATGTAGCTGAAAGCGTAGGCGGTGCGCACGTTAAACAAATGAACGTCGGTGATGGCGTCGACGAATTGTCGACAAATGCAGGCGAGCCGCAGTGTGACTGCGTCGAGTGGAGGGATACAGCACGAAGTATGTACCATTGTGATGTACTGTGTGTAAGCCACGCTAACGACATGTCGTACGACAAAATAACAGATTGTGAGCCGTTATTTGGATCACTCAATGTTCTTCCATATGATATAGATAGATAGATAAATACTTTATTGCACACCACAGAATAAAAATATAACAAAAAGAAGAAATAATGAAAACACAAACTTAGGAGTAAAACTTGGCGGCCTTATCGCTACATAGCGATTTCTTCCAGGCAACCAATGGCGTTAAGGAATATTTAACATTGGATACGAGGTAGGTGGTGCCAGAATAAATAAATATAATAAACTACTTACAATAAATTACTTATACTAAATATACTTGTCTGGTATCACGCAAAATTGATACTTTTCCAAAAGCGGCAACTCAACTGAACTTTGATTGAACTAAATACTATAAATAATTGCAGTCAATGCATTTCAATAGCATACTCCTACTACGTAATCTAAAATTTAAAAATCTAACCCAATGTCTAATATATTAAAGGTTTAAAGTCTCCTCGATTTATAATTTCTAGGTAATTCCAAGCGCTAGTTTTAAAATTATTTCCATGGCAACATAAACAAAAAGGTAAAGATGAATAATGAACTTAATGTAAAGAAATCACCTGAACATTGCTGTTCCTTGAGCAAAAACTCGCGTTCGCCCAAAAAGCGCTAACTGGATGGACGAAGTAGAATTTTGTAGAACCAATATATACAAATTACTCAATGAATAAAGGCAAAAAGTGAGGTATGAGTTATGATAGGAATAGTGGGCAGGGATGTGCGGACATACAGCCTTAAAAAATGTTTAGTAGAAGAAGGATAAAGATATCATAAATAAATAATGATTTGCCGTACCAAGTGGCGAATTAAACAGTGTTGTGCGTAGACATATTATAAAAAAAAGAGAAAACAAGTGTTGGACATATAAAAAAACAGAAGTAAAAATTTCTGCGATATGACAAAGACTTGCAGACAACAAAACTTATCTCGTGTGTTCCTATGCTTTAGTTTCGGACAACACGCTGTAGCAGCGAAAACCACAAACATATATACATACGCGTAGCTCTGTACTGCAGTGAATTGAGTTATATGATAGATGGCTCAGGGCTCTGTGGGAGGGTAACCCAATTTTTAGGCGTGGGAGGTATATTTTAAGGGCCGGATCGAGTTACCAAAGCGATCTATTGTTTGATAATTTCATTATTGCTCATCCTTAGATAAACCGTCTTGATGGTCGTGGGTTTCGAATTGAGATATTTCGATTGCGATTTATGTTATATAAATTGTAATATGAGGTTTTAATTTTACTTTTATTGGAAAGCAGAATAGTTGAAAATCATCCTTTAGGACTTATAGGAACTTGTATTTTATTAGTTTTTGCTCTCTGATAATATTATGATCTCCAGTTTTTTTAGAGTATGCCCCTCAAATGAGGAATGACAAACTCTAGACTTTAAAGGATCACTTTGTTTGTCGATCGCTATTTCAAATAGCCTTTTTTCTCAGAGATGGATACAGGCTTTTAAGTTTTAATTGATATTTGATTTACTGCAGCTTTGGCTATCTGAAAATATCTTCCAAATTAGTATTGATGCGGAAAGGTTCTTTATAAGTTCTGCGTCAAAGTGCAAAAATTCTTATAACTTTTTAATCGTCTTATTTATGTTCTTTGTTTCGTTTTCCTTTTCTATGACTTGGTCTACTGAAATTAGAATTTCATCATTATCATAATCACATCAGTATATCCAATAACATGTTATTGCCCGGCACATCTGCTCATTTCTTTACGTTCAGAGTAACAGAGAAATATGCATGAATTCTCCACCCAATTGTACGAGTAGGTAAGTATCATTTAATTCGCGATAAATTTTGCTAAAGTCAACACCGAATTCAAGGAAATGTTCAAAACCACAGATAGTTGTCCTTATTAAAACAATTTGTCAAAACGTTGACCCAAAGTACTGCAGAGCGAGAGATATGTAACACAATGGTAAATAATACCCCCATTGTCCTGTCTACTCCGTACCCATCGCAAGAGATCTTATTTCACGAAGCAGAAAGGTCAAATTGGCATATCAAATGAAATTACCGTTCCGGACGTAAGCGGTTGGGCGAAGGTTTTCCGTATTATGTACATCCGTCTCTTAGACTGACCTTATTTATGCGTGTTTTCTTTTTTAGGGATCCGTACTTCGAAAGGGAACACGAAATTCTTTCGGATCTTGTGTAACTACACGAGTGCGAAATACCTGCGTGAAAGGACGGCGTTTTTAGTGTAGTAAATAATTCTGTTGAGCAAAATCTCTAAACTGAAATAGTTTGACCGTCTAAAAATAAGTGCTATGCTTTTCAAAATGCTCTCCATGGGAAAGGATCGCGCTATTTTGAGACTCGTCAAATTAGTTTAGTCGAGAGATTTTGCATAACAGAATTGGTACCAATGTCTTCTGTCTACCAATGTTAATAAAGGGTTACTGAGTAAATGAATGAATGAATAAGTAGACCTTGAGAAAACTTCTGTTTTTTTTTTCAATTTCATATGTTATGACTTATGGAGCGGAGCTACAACCAATTACTCGTAGTAAATATTTTGGAATGACCATTGACATCAACAATTCATTAACTCAAACAGATATTCGTCTGCTGATGTAAATGCATGCTATCCGCATATAATGTGAAATGATACGGCAGGCCTGGTTTATGCAGGAATTAATTACGCATACAAAGCCGGCGTTTTAAATGATACGTCGGCATTGTGGCCGCTCTCTGGGCGCCATCAAGATGAATAAATGCGGCTACTAACTAAATGTGGTGTATACTTACGTTACGAATAAGGCTTTAAAGGGCTCTCTTATCAAAATTGTGTTCATACTGTATTCGTTCAGCTTTTTGAAGTCTTTACACGTGTAAGACCTGAGGTGGGAATAAACTATTAAACTCGCGGAAATTGTCATCAAGCGATTAGATATAACCAGTCAGTCAGTACTTTTATATTTTAAATACCCTACAGATCATAATTATGAACCACCAAGTTACTAAAGTCGCCAAAATGACTTTCCATAAACTGCATACGCTCTGCTCTACCCAGTAGAGGTTGAGCACTTTGCACTCAAAATTGTAGTAGATATTATATCCATAACCATACGGTTCAGCTAGGTGGGTCCAATTTTGAGAAGAGTTTGACCGTCGACTATAGTTCGTTTGGGCAGCGTTCGAGAAGCTTCGTGATGTCATCTAGTCCAATATCCCTCAGTGCCTGAAGACTAAGGTCTTTGAACAGTGCATGTTGCCAGAGATGATATACGGATCCGAGATATGGTCATTGACTGTGTGGAGGGAGCTATGCTCGGATTTTATCTACGTGAACAAATCAGAGATGAGGAGATCCGTAGGCGAACCTGAGTCACTGACATAGCTCAACGCATCTCGAAGCTGAATTGGTTGTGCTGGAATGACCACCTCGTTGATGACGTTTTCAGAGCTCCGACCAGATGGGCTGACGTCAATGAAAGAGTCGCGGGAAGGCGCTGGATATAAGTAGTGCAGGAGTTAGGACCGTTTGGGCTGGAAGTTACTACAGGAGTCCTTTGTCCAGCAGTGGACATCCGTCGGCTGAAACAAACAAGCGAGCCGGTATAAATTGTATGCTAACAAATTGTGACTTCGACTGACAGAACTCTGACCACGCACTAATCTCCACGCGTCTGACCGAATGGACTATTAAAAGGCACAATAAAAGTCCAGACAATAAAAGCAAGTCGCGCCTCGCGAGTGACAACTAGTCGATTGTATCCTCGCAAACGTCACTCCCGGCACCGCGCCGCGCGTCGGTTTACGGAGCGTGAAAATTCGATTCACATCCATTCCGTTGTCGGGAATTTTGATTTTTGGATACAGTAGAGAATCCGTTTCGACGTTTCGCGCCGGAGCACGGCGCTGCGCGAGACGCGGTGAAATTTTATGCTGCCACTGCACTATGAATTGTGGACAAATCTTGTTTTGTAAATTTGTAGTTGCATTGAAAACGGTGGCTTGATACTTTTGTTAGTAAAAGTTGCGTTATGTAGGTACGATAAAAGCTACAGCGCACTTTTAACACGACTTCACAACGGCGCTAGTGTATGAGTAGTCATTCTGCTGCCATAAAGCCACCATAGCAAACTTTCTCCATCTAAATACCTGATACCACAGACCACGCTCTTTCCCTGATCTGTGCCTGATACCCTCAGGTGCTACCAATCAAGTTTTTTGAGGCTAGCAGGCAAAGGTCTCGCTTTCGTTTCTCTAGTTTTAAGGGAGTAGGTACTACATCGCGATTGTTAGAAGAAATTTAAGGAAATAATTTTACGTAATTGGAAGAAAGTATAGTCAAATAGTCAAATAGTCAATTTGTTACATAAATAATTTATACTCGTATCGACTTTCAAATCTGGTATCAAAAAAACTTTAAGAAATGAAATGTTGATTCCAACTGCTTCCAATACACCTTCTTAGAAAAGCCAATTTCGTAACAAACGGATGTGAACTTTGAGATCCATTAAATCTAGCTAGAATAGTCAGTTCTCAATCCAACACCTTTACGTTAATCCAACACCTGTACGTTAGCACCTACAATTTCATCAGTAAGCACTTTTACTTTGCATCGTTGTGGTTTTGTGAAAGGTTGAACTTGGTGTTATATATAAGTCAAATCGTTGAATAAAATAAACGGTTAACTCTTAATACAATCCAATACCTCGTCGATTGCGAGCTAACCGCTCGTCATAGCAAATAAAGCCACAGATAATATGCTAATATGCTAATTACGGCATACTACGTAACGCCTGAAAACTACATGCGTTGGCATCTAATGTCGAAGCGTTCGACACAATACCCATTACCCACATGCCGCGAGTATGGAGAGTATTGCGCGACATGCCGCTCTATCATTAGCCGCATTACAGTCATGTTTAGGCAGAATTAGTGACCATCGAACCACAAAAATCCAGTACCTACAGGGCTAGTACAAGATGCAATGCTAAGAATTTTGTAGAGTTATACGTTTTCGGTTACTTACCGCATAGATTGTTTGGCGAAACCGAATCGAGATTCGGAACGAAAATCCAACAACTTGTATTAATCCACTGAAGTCTTTGAACAGTGCTAGTTACCAGTAACGACAATATAGCTATGGGTTCATCGTCAATGGTCATAGACAATGTACCTCGTAAAAATGCTCATAGTCACTCAAAGGGCCATCGAGATAGCTCTATTCTCGGAATATCTCTAAGATATCATATTAACAGAAATGAGCTCATTCTGTGGCGCGAAGCTGAAATGAAAGTGTGCTCAGATTTGAGCGGGGCCTTTTCCCATAGATATAATTAATTTTAGATTGGTCCCAGTCTGGTCTGATTTGAGGCTTTGTTTGGCCCAGGTTGGTACCACCCTACCGGTACAGACGCGCCGCCCGCGCAAAGCGACTTATGGTTCCGGTCGTTTAGTACTATTATCATGGTATTCCCACAGACTTATTCCGTGCTGTTATGATATTCTGTGGTTCCGATGCGATGTTATATGTATGTAACCAATTAACCATAAGGACCAACTTACCCACCTCAAAGTTTGTACGGAAACATCATCATGTTAGGTTGCTGTATAAAAAAAATACCGAAATAGGTAAACTGTGTTGTAACGTTGCGCTCCTTACTTGAAATTTCAATAAATAGTCATTATTTAATCTTTATTTTCACACGTTTTTGCGTAAAGACTAACGGTGTATAATTAAATTTGAAAAAATCAACAAAGTCAATCTAAAAAGGCACTTGATTATTACTTTTTTCATCGACGACGCCAGCAGGTGTCGTTTTCCATTTAAATAACTCATTATATTTTTCCTTTGGAATTTTCCATGAATATAAAGGAGGCGGCCAGGGCAGCGCAAACAGTCGCCCGACTCCACTGAGATATATTGGACCTGATCTTAGAGTAGACGGAATACATAGACGGACGATAACTATAAAATAGCGTAATAGCAAAGACTCCGAGAAGTCTAGGTTTCGAATCCTAGGCACGCGTTTGGAGTTCACAGCTATAAACGCCTCAAGCGTAGACGTAGGCAATTTTTTTTTTGCATGACAAAAATCCTGTTACGATAAGAAAATCCACGAAAATCTTGTGCTGCTAAATAAAATTGCTTGCGCAAATAAAAACAGCGCCATCTATCGAGCGATAGGTGAAATAACAAATGAAAATATACAATGGAGTTTTGTTTTAGGTGTTATTTCAGACTTTGTTTCTGCTGAGTTTTCCACGACGCTCACGTTTTTCTATATTAACTATTTACCGTGATTGGTGGTGTGTACAGGCGCAGCGCATTAGTTATAGCCACCAGTATGAACTCAAAGATGAGCCGATCTGAACATTTTACGTAAACATTGTTCATACAAGAAAAAAGTTTCGCCATCTGTCGAATTTCTCTCGCTGTTTTCCGGATCCTGTGTATTTGTCTATTCTTATAGCTTTAGCGTCTATGTATTTTCATCAGTCTTCGGGCACGATATTGAGAGCGAAGTGATTTAGTTTATTCAGGATCGATCTGAAGTTCAGGAGGAATTATGCAAATACAGGCTCGCCTTTCCTGCACGCTCTTGTCGGCTCCCCGTTTGAAATTTATAAAATTCAATGCGGCCCTTTTTCTTACATTGTTAATCGTAAGCCTGATTCCTTTATCAGTGGGCTTTCACTGGAAAACGGAAGAGATTGTTATTTCAGGCGCCGATTTGAAAATTTGTTTTCTCTGCATTATTTTTGGCACTGTAGTAATGGATTATTGTCTGTTATCTTGCTGTATTTAGATTTTTTCGTAACCTTTTTTTATGAAAATGAAATAATTAGGTGCATAAATTTTCAACTGTAATCATCAAAAAGTACAGTCAGACTGTTGCTCTGTTGGACCGTTAATACGTGATGGAATGTAAAATTGGTCAATTGCGAGAGAGTGCGAGAGTAAGGGATTTCTTACCTCTTCCGAGTTCGATAGCATCTTCAGCTGTATCATCACTTACCATTAAATGAGATCACAGTCGAGTAGTAAGTAGCTTGAAAAAGACTCCCCGCTACTATTTCCATAATCTTACGCTGAATCATGTGACCCTTTTGGGGTTCGTTATCCGTCCAGCGGAGCTAGACAAAGTAACAGTCGTTTAGCGTTGACGACAGTAGATAAAAATGTATGGACAAAACAAGTGACTGTAGACAAACCACGTGACCGTATAGAGGTAAACCCGCTTTTTTTGAAAATCGACTACGACAATTTGAACGCTCCCTGGCGTTCTCACAGACCTTGTAGATAACTTCAGCGTACTTCGCATGACAATTGACAGCCGACAGTGATCAACGCTAAGCTTAAAGTAAATTCTGCTTTCATTTGTTTTCATTCGGTCACGTGGTTTTTCTACAGTCACGTGGTTTGTCCATACATTTTTATCTACTGTCGTCAACGCTAAACGACTGTTACTTTTTCTAGCCCCGCAAGTTTTTTTAACGTTCATGAACAAATGAAGTAGGGCGTCATTTGAGAGAATCGGGTTGCAATCCACGTTTTAAAGACTTACTGGCCCAAACTTGTCCCTCGCCATATAGCGAGAAAATGAAGTGTTAGCGGATTTTTACACAGTTGGCTATTAAACACTTGTAACGATAAAAAAAATTGTAAACAAAAAAATTACTACCTTTTTGAATAAACATATTTGAACTGAATTTAATCACCTCCCTTTTTACTTCGGGAGTTAAACAGATACACTGTACCCCACGAACACACGAGCATTACGCTAATCGAAGCGACATTATGGTAAAGTATAGAGCGTGTAATAAATAATTCACCGCGCTAGGAGTCGCGTGGGGTAGCCACTTGTCTTGTCCAATGCACTCGGAGGTAATGGCCTGAATATTATATTTTCTTGCGACTTTGTTTATGTTTTAAACACTAATTATTACCTCACTAAATACAAGATAACGACGCGTTGTACTTTTCTCGTAATAATGGTTACAATTCGTGTTGAAACCCATTGATAGTTGGTATAATGCATTCTTCTGCATAACCGACTCCAAACTTTATACAATTGCGGTCTTGTATATGGTTGCTACGTAATTAAAATAATTGATTTTGTTTAAGTTTCTACTGTCTAAGTTATAGTAGTTGTTACGATATAAAATTCTCGTGCCAGTGTATGTAACAAAACTGCACACGCGTAAAAATTTTTCATTCCCCTGATCACCAAATATATCATATTATAATATTTCTAAGTGAGAAATAGTTTAGGTTTTATGTTGTTAAATAGATTTCTAAGGTAAACATCCTTGATGGTAGATAACATAAAGGTAGGAAAAGAGAGCGGGAACACTTTTCGTTTTTCTATTTTGTATCTTTTTTTAGGAAAAATAACTCTGTTCTGGAGAACCCCCGTCAATAATACTGAATCGTCGCAGTCCATTATATTACGTGCAAGTTCGGACGAAATAAGTAATGTCCGGCTCCCCACAGCTTTACTCGGACATTGAATTATTTATATCTCCACGTAATGGTATAGGAGCTAGCAACGTTTTCGAGAAAGAATTTTAGGTGAGCTGGCTTTGTGATATGTTGTCTTTCTTGCACTTTCGGTTAGAGTCTGAGCTATCTGGCTGGCAGAAGCCGTTGCGTTTATTACTGCGCATCCTATTTGCAGCTTACGCGTCCACAATGTTTATACCAATGTTGTCGGGGCTACTAATTGCCCTTAAAATAACTACAGGCGCACTATCATTTATGATGACGTTTCATTTTTGTATTAGTCAATTGTCAACCACATACGAGTTAACATATGAAACGTCATCATAAATGGTAGTGCGCCTGTAATAATTTTAAGGGCAATTAGTAGCCCCAACAACATTGGTATAAACATTATGGAGGCGTAAGCTGCAACACCTGGACAGACCAAGGATGCGCATTAATGAACGCAACGGCTTTCGGCTTCCAGATGGCCCCGACTCTAACCGAAAGTGCAAGAAGGACGACATATCACAAAATCAGCTCTTCTAAAATTCTTACTTTTCAAACGTTGCTAGCTCCCGTACCATAATGTCACTTCAATTTACTTACACTAGTAGATACGACTGGGGTAGAATATGTAGCTACTGATGGTTCTTTTTTGGAGAATAGTTGGACCATTAATTTGTGGTTATTGGGGTAAAGTCTACGACGACCGGCTTTTAGCTCGATGACTTGAAATTTTATGGCAAACCGCAAATCCCATTTGAACATACATGCATAGAGCCATTTCATGAATGAAATTTTTTGTCTACTTTCGGTAAGTCAAAAAATAGGTCGTAAGCTATTTTTAATGGTAAAACAACGTTTGTCCGGTCAGCTACTACTCTTTATATGAAAGGAATTGGGTTTTTATAATTGATAGGGTTGCGCTGGAATACAATCATGTCTGATGGACAAAGGTGATGAGGTCTAGGATGGAGCGCGCTTGCCTAGGAAATGCCTATTCACTCTTCTCTTGTAGGCACTCAGGTTGTACTTGGCTGGTAACACGGAAGCTGGAAGGGTGTTCCACACCTTAGCGCGCTAGCAGAAACGTGGAAGAAAAACGTTTCGTTCGAGTACGCTAGACATCAACCACATAAGGATGCCACTTCTCTCGGTATCTCGCGGTTCTATGGAAGAAAGGTGAAGGAGGTACAGGGTTGTGGAGTTCTTGAGCACACTCTCTAGTAGAGTTATTTACATTTGTCCCATACGCAGTATTTCACATCTGCATTATTAATTGTACCCGTTTACATTTATACAGCTCTGACTTACGTTCTAAGAACAACAAGGATACGCTTTTTTAAAACACTGAAATTTAGTACCTGCTTGACTGCGGCTGAAGAAGTTATTCATTATTAAGTGATCTGCAATGATACAAATGACGACCGAATGGCGTAGTGGTAGCGAACCTGCCGTCTGCGCCGGAGGTCGTGGGTTCGATTCCCACTACTGGTAAATGTTTGTGTGATGAGCATGAATGTTTTCCAGTGTCTGGGTGTTTTTCAATATATTATATTTATGTATATTAGTAGGTATGTATGTATATTTATCAGTCACCTAGCACCCATAACACAAGCTATCGCTTACTTTGGGGCTAGATTGCGATGTGTAAAATGTCCCGTATATATTTATTTATTTATTTATACAAAGTCGTGGCCCTCATCACCTCAAGGCGTTATCCCACCAAACTTGATCCCTTACACGTGGCAGCTATTTCGAATTTGTCAGTCTGTTTGCACACAATTTCAACGCTGATTGGAACAAAATCAATATTTGATCAGGCCCCACCTCGTCTTACAAAGTGTGTTTTTCATCACGAATCTGATTTTTCTCTCGTCATTCCTAATTCGTGTTTGCGGTGGATAAATAGAATATTATTTTAATTGTATCATTGAAAGAAAAATAAAAAATGGAACTTCGATTCGTGAGTTTGTTTATGTAGCTAAATAAGATGAGATAACATGTTACACTAACGTACCTCGTGAAATGGTAAAGATAAACTTTGATCATTAAGTTTTAGTTACATTTAGATCTTTATTTTCAGTTAAACATGTTAAAAAGTGACAGCAAATCTTGTCGAAAGGTTTAATTAAATACAAAATTACTACATTTTAATAAAAATACGCATATTATTTTACTCATTGTGCTAATAGATTTAATCAAAATAGTGGATGAATTTAAATTCATAAAGATACTTTGTTGATTCAGTAATTAATGGCCTGGGTTTTGCTTTTAAGGCACTTAATAGGTAAGCTAAAATTTTTGATATCAGACTCTTTTTACTTACATCAAATCTATTCTCTAATTTAATTTATAACTTGAGTGTGTAAGGAGAAATATTCATAGAAACAGTGAAAACACAGATCGGTTTTAGAGTTCCGTACGCAAAGGGTTCCAAAAGGAGCATTTTCCTAAGATTTCACTTTCCATCCTGTGCATAGTGCACAGACAGTTGTCACAGAAAGTTTGTTGCTATTACTGTTATAACAACCAATAATATAATTAAAATAAATGTTTTTTATGTTATAATGAAAATAAATTCAAATAAAACTTAGACACGTGATTATTTCAGCGTTTTTTTGTTCTTTACGTACATGATTTAAAAAATTGGTGTGTACCAAGTGTTAAATCTTGTATAGTCACGGAAGGAAAAGGTTCGTCACCTTAGTGTCGGTTTTCACTTGCACTAGTACTGCAAGAGTCCATTATGTCAACAACATCGACCAGTGTAAACCAATCAATTTCAAAATCGACGAACCTTTTCATTATGTGGCTGTATCAACTATAATACGGAACCCTTTGTGTGCGAGTCCACCTCGCACTTGACAAGTTCTTGTTGGTTGATTCCACGCGAGAGGTAAAAGAAATCGCGCGAAGGTAAATAGATACACAATTTCCATAATTAAGTTTTCTTGAAGGTAAAAACTCCAAAGACGTTGTTGCTCAGTGCTCTTACTCAAAGCGATTGTACTGGAAAATTTTCTTTGAGAATTTGCATTTTTTAACTCAGAACGCGCCCGGGCTTCAGGGCAACGGCTTGCGTATGGTTATTTATTTTTTTCTTGTAATTCTTAGTACATAATTTCCAATTCAAATAATGTTATTTGCATGATTGTGATGGCTGATTGCGTATTGTGTACATATTCACTTACCTAAAGTGTGAAACTCGGAGAGCCAATTAGAAAAGGTCAAAAACTTGTTTGCTTTCAAAGTCAAATAAAGTTCTTTACTTGCAGTAGAAAATAATATTTATATTTATCATTATGGTGTGCACATCGAAGATTAATAAAATAATAATCGATGTGCACATAATTGGATCGGTCATTTCAAGAACCTCATAAGGCGACTTTTCTCCTAAAAATGCTTCTTTTCCATGTTCCAAAGATGCGTGTTCTGGGTAAAAACCAAGTTACTTAAGTTATTCCTTCCTCTTTAAAATAATACCGTGTGAAAGACGTCCATTTAAAGCGTCCATCAATATAAAAAATAAATAAAATACTTGCAAGAAAGTTCAGGATAGCTAAATGATTTAGCTTGAAATACCGTTTTTTTGGGGTCCCATGGTGCTGCATACACCTGACGGTTGTACACAGCATCACACCGGAATACGATTTGCGAGGAATGATGTTGGCCGGAGGTAAATACGCGAGCATAGCGATGTAGTGTAGTTGTATTATTGTGAACGCAGTGACGAAAGACGAATGACCTAAGGTGGTTTGTGGTGGTTTATTTGGAATCCGGATCTTAGTTAAAAATGTAGAGTAAATGTGGACACCGTAGCCTATAAAAAGTAAAGTTTGGATTTGAATCAGCTTGGTAGGTACGCGTTTCCATACATTCATGGTCATTACCCTTTATTTTTAACGTGAGTAATTTTGAAAATTAAATGCAGCTGTGCTTTAAATTCTCCTGTGGCCGGGTTTAATAATAAGAAAATAGTTACTTCACATGGTATTTACGATTCCGACACAGAGTACAGTTCTGTATCTACGGCGTTCTTTAATTAACTTACGCGGGCGCCGTTCGGACCATCTGTGTGGAGATTTCACAGCGAAAATGAAAATTGAGAGAAATTTTGAGAGCATGGTTGAGAAATACGAGCGTGGTGCAACACTGGAGGCGTAATTCATTTTGTTTTTTTAAACTGTTGAATGAAGACTGTTGAAATAGAACAAAATATAAAAGTAAAAAAAGTATTGACAAATGGATAGAAAAATAAATTGTCATTTTATTTACGTGCATGTTTAACTGGCAATGTATACAGTGTGATATAAAATAAATATCAGGATATTACACGCAATCTAGCCCCAAAGTAAGCGATAGCTTGTGTTATGAATACTAGATAACTAATAAATATACAGACATACTAATATACATAAATATAATATATTGAAAACACCCAGACACTGGAAAACATTTATGTTCATCACACAAACATTTTCCAGTAGTGGGAATGGAACCCACATTTAAGTAGAGCATAATATTTGCAGTAAATTAAGTCATATAGTGTCCTGTTCGAAACTTAGTAATTTCTGAGTGCGTGCGTGCGTATGTGTGTGTGGTTTTTTTATTTGAAAGCCAGTTCCTTGCGTTCTTAGATATGTTTGTTAATAATAGTGGTCCAGCAAATTAAGAGCATCAGGTCTTTTCCAAAATGATGTAAGGGCATTTTTGGTGTATGATTACTCGATTTTTTTTATATACTATATAGGCTAGCGCTTAACTGTGATCACACCTGATGGAAAGTGATGATACAGTCTAAGGTGGAACGCGCTTGCCTAGAAGATGCCTGTTCACTCTTGATTTGAAGGCACCCGGGTTGTAGGTAAGTGGCAGGAAAGACACTGCCTGGGAGGGTATTCCAAGCCTTTGCAGTGCGTATCAGGAACGAGGAACCAAACCGCTTCGTACGCGTCATTGGTACGTCAACTATGTATGGGTGGAAGCCTTTAC
The DNA here is from genome assembly GCA_036785405.1 of Coenonympha arcania. Taxonomy (NCBI): domain Eukaryota; kingdom Metazoa; phylum Arthropoda; class Insecta; order Lepidoptera; family Nymphalidae; genus Coenonympha; species Coenonympha arcania. Next base: position 14,997,336 of record CM072070.1, on the reverse strand, counting down.
GATGCCTTGCCGTTCTATGGTAGAAAGGTGACGATTTAAGTGTGTCATGCGTGCCAGTACAATCGTTAAATGACAAGTCTAGGAGGATTTTTTAAAATTTAAACGTACGTAACAGAATTATTCCGTTGCGTAATGTACGATAAGCATTATCCAGGGACAAGATGGCGCAGCAAATGAAATTACTAGCAGATGATAGTGTTTTAGCTCTGTAGTGTGTTGTATCCGTTAGTTTACTGAGCTAGTTCATGCCGCCGAGCTTACGTGACTTGCATGTTCGGGTGGCCAGGATGTTTCAGAGTAGCGGACGTGTCCCCATTTTATCCTCTTAGAGATTGAAGAGGTTTTCGCGATATCCCTGGCGCAGTGCGCGCTTTTGGATGTAAGTGGGAAGCCGCGAGTTCGGTTCCTGACACGGGCCCTATAAAACCATGACATCATGACCTTTCCATCTTCTTTTCTTCCATAGAATAGAATAGAATAGAAAATTCTTTATTTTATATGGGCCTGGAATACAAAAGCTCATATGACAAGTCACTTCATTTTACTACAGTCTTTTTATTGAGGATAACCATTACACGACTTAACACTAAGTTTACGAGGGTTTACAAACGCGCCCTGCCGCTGGGAAGAAGCCCACAACAAACTCAGCCGGGTACATTATTTATAGAACCTCATGGGCCACTAATTTAAGTCATACCTAGTACAAAGTAACGGGAACATCCCGTCAGCAGCAAACGAAATTACTAGCAGATGATAGTGTTTTAGCTCTGTAGTATGTTGTATCCGTTAAGACCGATCCGACCGTTTAGACCGACCGCTTTTAGACCGAAATTAAAAAAAATATGGAAAGATATTATATCCGATCGACAAATAAATCACGTGGCTTATCGATGACAACTGTCATTCCCATTCTCATGATCGAAAATGCAGCGGTGCATAACTATGTGTAGTTTAAAGAATTATCCTCAATTTCGCAAAAGTTTGGTTAATCTTGCCGCTTCAAAGTATAAACTGCATCGTCCTTCAACCATGGTAACGGTAACCAATTCCACGTCGTACTTGACCTGTCCTTTGTACACAAAGCATGACCTCTATCTTGTTATTATTAATTCTATTATATAAAATTCTCGTGTCACTGTTCATAACCAAACTCCTCTGAAACCGCTTGACCGATTTTTTTTTGTATTTTCGGTAGACCTAGAAATAGGATCTTAATTACAACATTTTATACGCTTATCTCAGAAATATCATTATAGTAGTGAAATATAAAGCTACGAACAATGTAAATAAAATATTCTACAGCATGATATACTCTCTGAGGCAGTTGGTCTGCTATAATACTAAATGAGAAGTTCCAGATTCGATATTCAACATATTGTGTGGGGAGTCGCTTAGCAGTAGGTACAATACATTATACATAATGTATAATGTATTGTACCTACTGCTAAACGACTTACGCGTGATGTGTAACAACTAACAACCAAAAAGAGGTGATAGAAGTTATAATCCTCCCAAATCAGTGTGACTGTGATTACATTATACATCGTTACTTACCATCAAGTGAGGTTGCAGTATAAGGTAAGACGCCGAATACTTTCGTCTAAAGTTTTTTGAGGTGTTTAAAATTCTGAACCTTCCAAGTTTTGGACCTAGATCCCATGAAAATGCTTACCTACGATAAAATCAACAAGTAACTTAGTAGTATAAATGTTTTAACTGTTCTTCAACCCCTTGTATCGATCCACTTCATCGGCTGGCGAATCGCCTCAAGGCGGCACTTTATCTTAACCAAGGTTGTTTCAAAATGAAAATATATGGCTGAGTTAATCTTTGTTGCATGCCGGAGAGATAAATAAACGTTGAGCAACTTTAGACTGCGAACTTCTACAATCTAAAGTGGCTGTTTCAGCGAGATGTTTCGTCACCAACACAGCGAAATTTTCCAACTGTTTTTTTGGGCACTTTTATATTCTTGTAACACTAAAGAAAAATGTTGTCAATTTTTTATGAAGGTTCGGCTTTCTGATACATAAATAATCTGTAAAGGCTACTAAAAACTGGCGACTTAAGTGTTATTAATCTTGCTGTCATCAATACTTGTTACTTAGGTACTAAAATTTCTGATAAACTTACGTTTCCTTTATCGAATGCATAATCTCCACGGAGGGAAGAACTAGAGAATAAACCATTTCCATGAAGGCTTTCCTTAAATTTCTTATCTGTTTTTTGTCTTAAAAGATAATGTAGTTTGCAAAATTAAGGGCGTAATGAACTGGATAACGAGTGCAAATCATATTGACAGCGAAGTGAAAAGTTGTTCGATTGTCTCATGATTGTTGGCTATAGAAAAACGGCGATTGTTAAATAAAATATTATTAATTTTGAAGGAATCCTGTATTGGCTTTCTTGGTGGGCATCCATCAACGCATTTTTCGGATACGAAAAGGGATGTGTTAGTACACAATAGAAGCGTATATATTATTTACCAACATATCGAGAAACAATCCCACCAAATAACGTATAATAATCATAAATAAACTTCCGACCTTAGCGTTAAGTGACCTCGATGAAGACGAACTAAGGGCGGCTGATAATAAATTAAATCAATCGAGTTCAAGGGTAGAGTCGTGCTGCGTTGATAGTGTAAGCCCTGCGGGGATGCCTCAGCCGGGACTGTATTGAGAAATCGGATTGATTACCAAGATTTCAGGATTTATTCTGGCTGGAAACACTTGTTTTGCTTTAATCCGCTACTTGAAAAGATTCTGTAAGGTACGATATGCAGGAAAACTGCCTACATGAAACTCCACACACAATTCTTGACGCACGTTTCGTCCCGACACCGGGACCTCCTCAGGAGATGTTGACTTCACAATGCGAAATCATAGAGAATCTTTACGACGAAACGTGCATCCAAGGAAGTGTTTAATTTTATTTATTTTAATTTAACCGAAGCCAATTGCAAAGTAGGTCAGATGAGGTCCTAATAATTTAGGTAAAAAGTACCGAAATACTTTAATTACAAACAAAACGGAACTCCCCGAGGATTCATTTCATCTTTTAGCAACAAATTACAGAAGTTGATACGATACTGTAATTAAGTATCTCAAAGGAGTTTGCTTAAGTAATTAAAGATTGCATTTCTCCCGGATATAAAGGTATACGCAGACATAAGACGCAGTCCAAGCATCTTAGTCTACCTAATACATATTTTCATTAGTGCACTTCAACCAAAAATCTGTGCTGTTTTCATTTAGCCTCCGTCTTTCTCTGATCCTGGTTAGTGGTCATCCATCCATGGTGCCTAGGTACATTTAGTTAAATAATAATAGCCGAATATGTGGTCGCACTATCTCAGTTATATTTGTTTAATCCTTAAACTGTTTTTTATATTGTGGCTGTTGTTGTTTTATTACGCCACTCTAATCTCGTGCAAGCTTCTTTACATCTTTGAGAACACTCCTTCATGCAAAACTATATCTACATATTTGCATAACTATTTGACTCCGAAAATTCATAACCAAAAGGTGGGTGTTGGACTTCGAACACTCGATCTATGATTAGGAGATAGACGTAAAGCCACTGAGCCTGTAACTGGGCTACTTACAACATTGAACCTGAAAGCTAAATAGCGGGTCAGTACGTTTTTGCATGTAGCTGATCCACTTAAAACTTTACTTAAACAGATCACTACATGTTTTTTTTTCTTTTTTGTCTGGCTGAAGTCGTGTGAAAATCGCGTGTCTGCAGCGACTCAAACAAAAACGTGGCTAAGGTTACCTCCAGCTAATTTCGTTTCTATTAAAATTCCGCGTCTCATCGTCGCGGGCTTTACACCGGATTTCAAGTATTTTATTTATTTAAAATATTCTAAGCCGATACTTTTCACGAGGAACTTCGGCGGATTACAGGGTGGGAAGGACGACAAATTTTGGGTAAGCCACTTCTCAAAAATTAAGCTCGGAATCTTAATGATTTATGATGTAATTACTTTATCGAATAATGGCGCGTTTTATTTCGCTACGATTTAGCCTGGCTGGCGTCCATATTCTTGGTACATTTTGACTTCTTCTTATTTAGTTTTAATTTTCTCTAATATACAAAATTCTCCTGCCTATTTTTGTTACCAATCTCCTCTGAAACTGCTCGACCGATTGTTATGAAAACTTTTTATGTTCGGTAGATCTGAGAGCAGGTCGTAATCTATTTTTTTTAATGCCCATGGCAAAACAATGTATGCCGGGTCAGCTAGTCCCAAATACATATAAAATTTTCGCATCAAAGTTTTTTTTACCGCAACTCCGAAATGGTTTGACCGAATTTATGATTAATTAATATTTCGTGTATATTCAATAAGTCTGAGAATAACCTATAATTTATGTGGCAAAATAACGTTTCGGGTCAGCTTGTATGTATGTAACATGTTTGGTATGGATACGACAGCTATGTGTTTTGTGCATAAAAAATATTTTTTTTTTCAATACCTTATAGATTTTGTAATATCTAAAATAGTACCTACCTACATATTAAGGGGTAGGTACGCTAGGTATCTACAGTTCAGCACATAGATAAAAGCAGGTTTTAATATCGTTCTCTTTGTAACTCAGAGCTCGCCTTAGTCGTCTCGTAATGACAAAGACGACATCCCTGGCGCGCTAGGACAAAAGTTTATTAAAATACTTGCAAAATTAAAAAAAAACTCGGTGTTCTCGACAAATTAACATGAAACTTTAGTAAGATAATTATTTAATGTAATCAGGCATTTAATTAAAAAGAAAACGCCTTGATAAAACTTATTAAAATTTCGTAAAAATTAGGTATTTATATAAGTACCTACCTACCTAAGTACTATGCAAAATTTTCCGCTCGGGTTATTAGTATGACCAAGTAAATTTATCCTATCAAAAACATAGATGTAAAAAATGGAAGCCAAGATCATGCAGCATCGAATGGTATCGACTTGGTCGACGAAGATTTTCGATCTAAATGGGTGACAAGTTTTTGGGACGATCTTGTTTATTTATACGAGTAAGAATATGTTTATAAGCCAATTGAGATGAACCACAACATTAAACTTTGCTAATTTAGAAAAATAACAAATACTAATAGAAGAACCACTGTATAACAAGCTCAATAACTTGAATTATAAAATATAGGTGACTAGCAAACGCCCGCGGCTTCGCTCACGTTGAACTTCTGCTTTACTCCCTCAGGCGTTTCCAAAATTCTTGTATTAACCATTGTTATGCCATTTAATTTAATTTTGATCACTAAATATTTCCTTATGCTTGCTGGTTATAGTTATATATTGATTTTGAAAAAATCGATCGTCACATAAAAGCTCAATATTGTGGCCATTTTTAGGGTTCCATACCCAAAGTGTAAAAAGGTACCCAAGCAATCGGCCAAGTAAAAAAAGTTCAAAATGGCGGCCATTTTTTTATTTTGACCACAAATTCCTTCTTTATGCTTGCTGCGATAGTCAGACGTCGATTTTCAAAGCAATCGGCCCAGTAACAAAAAAAACCGGCCAAGTGCGAGTCGGACTCGCGCACCGAGGGTTCCGTACCTACTCAAGAAGTACTGAAGCAAAATAAGCTTAGGTAGTTATAGCTAGGAACTTTTAAGATTCGTTCGTACTAATGTAGATGTAACACGACCAAAACTGTAACGACCAAAGATGTAAAACGGTAATAATTACCTTTGTTAATGAACCGCAAAACTAACTTTGTTTGTAGAGGTTTTTTGTTAATATCAAAAAAACTATGTTAGTTAGAGCACTGGCTATAGTTTTCCTGTAAAATATACGTAAATTCCTATTGACCATAATTATTTGCGAATTTCGATTGGTAAACTCCGGAAATAAGGGGGGGGGGGGGGCGGTATTTTTTTAGACATTTTCCCCGATAAATCAAAAACTATCATGACTAAAAATAATTAAAAATCGGTTTTAGAATGTACAAAGTAAACCCTTTCATATAATACCCCACACAGTACAGTTATCTCACTTTTAAATTTCAACCCTCCGATTTTTCCCCCCTTTTTAAATAAGAACAAAAATAATTTGCATTTTTTTTATTCCAGTGTCATTGGGCCACTAATATACACAACTATTCCAAATTTCATATCTATAGCTCTGGTAGTTACTGAAATAATCGAGTGTGACAGACAGACAGACAGACAGACGGACAGACAGACGGAGAAAGTCGCACCATAAGGGTTCCATTTTACCATTTTGGTACGGAACCCTAAAAAGTTCAAAATGGCGGCCAAAAGTTCATCATTTTTTAATTTCAACTACAAATTCCTTCTCTATGCGTGCTGCCATAGTCAGACGTCGATTTTCAATGCAATCGGCCCAGTAATAAAAAAGTTCAAAATGGCGGCCATTTTTTTCCTTTGAGCACAAATTCCTTCTCTATGCTTGTTGCGATAGTCAGATATCGGTTTTTAAAGCAATCGGCCCAGTAACAAAAAAGTTCAAAATGGCGGCCACTTTTTTAAATTTTGACCACAAATTCCTTCTCTATGCTTGCTGCCATAGTCAAATATCGATTTTCAAAGCAATCGGCCCAGTAACAAAAAAGTTCAAAATGACGGCCTACTTTTTTTAAATTTTGACCACAAATTCCTTCTCTATGCTTGCTGCCATTGTCAAATATCGATTTTCAAAGCAATCGGCCCGGTAACAAAAAAGTTCAAAATGGCGGCCACTTTTTAAATTTTGACCACAAATTCCTTCTCTATGCTTGCTGCCATAGTCAAATATCGATTTTTAAAGCAATCGGCCCAGTAACAAAAAAGTTCAAAATGGCGGCCAATTTTTTAAATTTTGACTACAAATTCCTTCTCGATGCTTGGTGAAATAATCACATGTCGATTTTCAAAGCAATCGACCCAGTAACAAAATATTTCAAAATGGCGGACACTTTTTTTAAATTTTGACCACAAATTCCTTCTCTATGCTTGCTGCCATAGTCAAATATCGATTTTCAAAGCAATCGGCCCAGTAACAAAAAAGTTCAAAATGGCGGCCACTTTTTTTAAATTTTGACCACAAATTCCTTCCCTATGCTTGCTGCCATAGTCAAATATCGATTTTCAAAGCAATCGGCCCGGTAACAAAAAAGTTCAAAATGGCGGCCACTTTTTTAAATTTTGACCACAAATTCCTTCTCTATGCTTGCTGCCATAGTCAAATATCGATTTTCAAAGCAATCGGCCCAGTAACAAAAAAGTTCAAAATGGCGGCCACTTTTTTAAATTTTGATCACCAATTCCTTCTCTATGCTTGCTGCCATTGTCAAATATCGATTTTCAAAGCAATCTGCCCAGTAACAAAAAAGTTCGAAATGGCGGCCACTTTTTTAAATTTTGACCACAAATTTCTTCTCTATGCTTGCTGCCATAGTCAAATATCGATTTTCAAAGCAATCGGCCCAGTAACAAAAAAGTTCAAAATGGCGGCCACTTTTTAAATTTTGACCACAAATTCCTTCTCTATGCTTGCTGCCATAGTCAAATATCGATTTTCAAAGCAATCGGCCCAGTAACAAAAAAGTTCAAAATGGCGGCCACTTTTTTAAATTTTGACCACAAATTCCGTCTCTATGCTTGCTGCCATAGTCAAATATCGATTTTCAAAGCAATCGGCCCAGTAACAAAAAAGTTCAAAATGGCGGCCACTTTTTTAAATTTTGACCACAAATTCCTTCTCTGTGCTTGCTGCCATAGTCAAATATTGATTTTCAAAGCAATCGGCCCAGTAACTAAAAAGTTCAAAATGGCGGCCACTTTTTAACAATAGATAAGTACTGCATTTATTAACGTTACATAATAATTAAAAAAAAAATAAGCTTAAATTAAAAATTAAAACTAGGTATAAAATTAAACTATATCTAAATTAAAAACTACATACTTATCTAAAATAAAAACTACAAATTAAACTAAAATGTTAAAACAAATTAATCCAGTAGACCGCTGTCAGAGGGAATTGTTCCCAAAATGCTAGCCCCATTGCCTCGTTGTATCGCGATACTAATTTGCTGGGCAAAGTAGAGGCCAGCATTTTGGTCATGCGTTGCATCGACCAGGCGTAAAGAAATTTCTTTAAAAACTTTCTTTGCTCCCGGTCCCCACGGTCCCATAGTTTCGACCCCAATAGGCTCAAATATGTACCCACTGTCTAGGGATACATATTTGCGCCTTTTTAAATTTTTACATTTTGCCACTTTTTTAAATATTGACCACAAATTCCTTCTCTATGCTTGCTGCCATAGTCAAATATCGATTTTCAAAGCAATCGGCCCAGTAACAAAAAAGTTCAAAATGGCGGCCTATTTTTAAATTTTGACCACAAATTCCGTCTCTATGCTTGCTGCCATAGTCAAATATCGATTTTCAAAGCAATTGGCCCAGTAACAAAAAAGTTCAAAATGGCGGCCAAAAAATTCAAAATTTTTCCTCCTCAAAATTTGAATCTCGAAAATCCCTTTCTGAATACGAATTCATGATATACCTAATACCAACCTAGGTACCAAATTTCAGATCTCTACAACTTTTAATTTCGCTGGAATCCCTGGAACAACGCAAAAATTACACTTTTGTATGGGAAAATCCCTTAAAAGTAGGATTTTTATCCCTTCCAATTTGAATTTTTGGAATCCCCGTCTTAGTACGAATTCATGACCTAATGTCAATGTAGGTACCAATTTTCAGATCTCTACGACTTGTAGTTTTTCGGGAATTCCTGGAACAACAAAAAAAATTACAATTTTGTATGGAGAAATCCCTTTAATGTACTATTTCTACCCCTTAAACATGGAATTTCTGAAATCCCCGTCTTAGTACGAATTCATGACCTAATATCTACCTAGATAACAAATTTCAGATCTCTACGACTTTTAGTTTTTCTGGAATGCCTGGAACAACGAAAAAAATTACAATTTTGTATGGAGAAATCCCTTTAATGTACTATTTCTACCCCTTAAACATGGAATTTCTGGAATCCCCGTCTTAGTACGAATTCATGACCTAATATCTTCCTAGGTACCAAATTTGAGATCTCTTCGACTTTTAGTTTTTCGGGAATTCCTGGAACAACGAAAAAATTTTGCTTTTGTATGGGAAATACCCTTAAATGTATGATTTTTACCCCTTTAACATGGAATTTCTGGAATCCCCGTCTTAGTACGAATTCATGACCTAATATCTACCTAGATACCAAATTTCAGATCTCTACCACTTTTAGTTTTTCTGGAATGCCTGGAACAACGAAAAAATTACAATTTTGTATGGAGAAATCCCTTAAATGTACTATTTCTACCCCTTAAACATGGAATTTCTGGAATCCCCGTCTTAGTACGAATTCATGACCTAATATCTACCTAGATACCAAATTTCAGATCTCTACGACTTTTAGTTTTTCTGGAATGCCTGGAACAACGAAAAAATTTTACTTTTGTATGGGAAATACCCTTAAATGTATGATTTTTACCCCTTAAACATGGAATTTCTGGAATCCCCGTCTTAGTACAAATTCATGACCTAATATCTACCTAAGTACCAAATTTCAGATCTCTACGACCTATAGTTTTGGCGGAATCCGTGGAACAACCAAAATACCTCATTCTTTTATATATATAGATAAGTAAATTAGCTAAATACGAGATAATTAGTATGAAACTACCTAAAATGTAGAGTAGCAGTAGTAAAAGATTAATGCTTTGATAGGGTATACCGATAGCACTACACAATGATACGGCACCTCGGAAAAAAGAGAATGACTCGTGCTTGGCCGGTTTTATTTGTCGCTACTGGCGATGAAAAAAGAGGGGAGGGAAATTATTTATTTAGGTAGATGAGGGGGCGCGCTTAAGCAGATAGACAGTCATTTGAATCTTAATACTTTGCCATTATTTATTTTAAGTAGAATAAAATTCATGGAATTGTTTTTGTGATGGTAATGATGTGATTTTTTTGCTTTCCACTTTATTGAAATTCTGATGGTTTGGCACCCCTGCTTTGTGTTAAGTATGCATAATCTTACGGTGTCTTGATTCGGTTATGCACATTAAGGCAAGCTTTAAGGTCTTGCCAAACAGCGGGTGAAAATGTGGTGGCGGGATTGTTTATTTATAGAAGACGCGAAATTAGGCAAGAATAATTATAAGATTTTTTGATTTTTCTCGTTGGTACGATTCCCACAACTGGAAAATGTTTGTGTGCTGCGCAAAAAAGAGATTGTCAATATAAAGGGCAATGTAATGGGCATGATCATGGATGTATGGTATCCCGTATCAAGTTGAAAACCCAAACTTTATTTTTTATAGACTACGGTCTCCACATAACTTCTACAATTATTAATTTTTTAATTAACATCCGGATTCTAAAGTTATAAGCAAACAAACAAGTTATACTTCTTAGTAAAATCAGAATGACACCAAATGTGCATTAACGTAAGGTAACGTTTTGTATGCAAAATCAAATTCCGGATATGAAAAATAAATTCCTAGTGCCTATTGGTTCTTAAAAAACACTATTTTATTTTTCTAGGCAATAATTTTTTTTTGGTTCATGAGAAAACTTGATTACAACCTTTAGTCATTCTCCTTTACTTTTCTGATCTGTGGTGTGATGAGTGTGAATGTTTTTCAGTGTCTGGGTGTTTTTCTATGTGTATGTGTATTTGTGTAGCAGTTATCTAGTACCCCTGAAACAAGCAATTGGTATGTGTCTGAAAAAAACCGGACGGTCTGCAAAAAAGTCCTACCAACGTGGCAAAAACATAAATAATAATAATTTTACATCAATTAAAGAGAAATAAGTATGATCATAGTATTCAGTTCACAGTCATATATCATACACACGCAAAAAGCGGACAAATTGCGAACCTCTTGAAATCGGACGTTATATTTTCTAAGTTCGCTGCTAAACGATTGCAGTAAGCGACTCAAATCACATTCTGTTTGTGCAGAGCAGAGCGGCAAAATAGAGAGTTCTGCTACACATTTATATATAGCGTTTATATAATTCTAGTGTAAGGGTCTGCCTACATGCGACTACAAACTATCTGTTATTAAGTTGGAAAGAAATATCATCTGTACATTATTATTATTAATGATTTTGTTTGTTGAAAGAGACGTTTGACAGCAACTATCTCGAAATTGTCTCGAGAGAGTGCCTGTCGCAAATCTTCCGCCAGATACGAAATAACGAGGCCTAAGTTTGAGAAGAACCTGAGTATTAATACGAAATACAAAAGCTACGCTAGTGATTTGCTGAACATTGTAAGTAATAAACTACAAAATTAGCTCGTGAATTTATTATTTTTTTTCCCAAATAGACTAACTTCATATTGCAGGCTGGCAATGATAATTATTAATTACACTAATAATGCTATAAAAGCTTTTCATGAAAACATTTCTTTAAAATCTCCATTCCCTCACATTGGTTCCCGAACGATCATTTTATGCAGTTACCTATATACAAATTTTGTGCAATTATTATTACTATTAAACCACTTTATCCCAAAAACTACTAAGTATGTATTTGCAAAAAATTGAATAGAATTTGAATTTCGCGAGCTTAATTAATATTACCTTAACGGAAAAAGTAGAAAATCTATTAGGTACTATTGTGTCTCTATGTACCTTCGAGTAATAACTTGTTCAGATCTTCAGAAAGCGCCAAAATCCATCCGTATGTTTCTCGTCACGTTCCGCAAACATCGTCGCATATATAAACTCCGTCTGCAAATAAATATTTCGCCGGGTCCGTATTTGCCGCGCTCCGCAAACACTCGCCCTTGAGTCCGGCCCTGGCCGTTTCACTGTAACGTCTCCTGCATTTAAATGGACACAGATCATGTATTGAAAAACTTGTTTGCCGAGAGGATATGAAAAACTTCTGCGTATAGGAAATAAGCAGACTACTGTATAAAACAGTAGGTACTCTACAGTTACGGAAATAAATAAATTATTACAAACTCTGACAAAAATTCAACTAGGTACATTCGTGATGTCTTGCAGCCTTTTTGAAAATTACAATTTATATAATGAGCTAAAAAAGGACAGCACTGCAATGTTTAACCTTTTTTTTGCCGATTATTCTGCGAGCGCGGCGATCATCCGAGTCCAATGCATCGAGCTGATAGTTGGCAGAGCCATCCCAAAGGTGACTGCAGTCCACGCCAGGACGCACCTTGGCCTCATATATCGTCAGGAGCTGTTAGGTCGTGAAGATGGGCTTGCTCCCAGATCTGAGACATAAACCTATGAGGTGGACATAGCCTGTAAACCAAAGCGATGTACCACCGTACTCAATTTTCCCGTTTACCGCCCACGGTTAACGCAACCTCAAGATCAATCGCAATCGCAATTCAAATCGTAAAGCAATCGCGTTCACATCCAATAAAGCCAATCTGAAAGCCATTATGCCCTGGGAGGCATAGCAGAAACAATTCATGTACGATTCCCTTCACTGAACGATATATCATCCGTTATTCATACAATAATTATCCATATTTATATCTGTACATATTATTTTATGTTACGTCTTCGGTCTTTGGTAGATCTGTGAGGTTTATTCTTGCATCAGTTGTTAAGCAGATTGTTTACGATTTACGTAATCAATATTATTCATCATATTGATATTATATAACATGGGTATAATAGTCGCTAGCTACTTTGGCTACGTGAAAATTCCGTTTTCTTTATTTTTCACACAGGCTTGATGTACAAGCTGTTATAATATGAAAAGTCAAAACTCTACCGTCGAGTTCGGAAAACAGGTTTGCACCGAGAAGAACTGGCAAGAAAATCGGCACTTGCTCTTTTAAAACATTTCATCAGATACCAACATCTTATCTTACATACTATGAAAAATTATCCGATAATTTGTAAGAAAACTTTAAGACATGCAATATTATTAATATTAGGTAACTACGTAAGAGAGTTTCAATAAATACCGTTTTTTAAAAGAACGCTAATAATGTTAATTTGCCTGAGAAATAGTTATAATTGTTTGTTTATACAGGTATTTATGATATCATGGAAAAAAAAAACAATAGTTTTCCGTTTTTCTCATACACACTTGCAAATAAATCTTTTTTACAGTTAAGTTTAACAACGCATTCTCCAAATGTTCACAAAGGAGTTAATTCTGAACCTGTTTTAGATACAGATCTCAATTTCCTGAATACGTTTCATTTCTGAATTCGATTTTTCATAATTGTCCCATCTTCGGCTCCGAGATTTAATATTTTTTACTTGTAGTAAGTAGTCTCCGCTACGCTTCAACCCACTCGCACGTAGTTTAGCATAAGAAAGAAAGAGATAGCACGATTCCTACTTTCCTAGCAGCAGCGCCGGCTACGGACCTTATTTGTGTGTTACCTACCATGCCAAAAAGAAGGCATAATAAAGAAGAAAGATGGCGAAACAAGATTAAAAAATATGAGGAAAAATTACGACGCCAACATTCGGATAGTGAAGGTTTGTAATGAAAAGATATTCCATTTGTTTCTATACCGACTATTGCTTGAATACTTAAAGTAATTATTATCTCTGATCTAATACGTGATATTAGACCGTAGATTTAGAAGCTTCGAGTCAATACGAGATATTGACCAATAGCACTATGTTACGAGTTAATACGAGATATTAACCATTCTTTTATTTTTTTGCAAACCAGATGATCAGGAGATGCGTGATGACGAGGAATCACTGCTATCCTCGCCCCGGTCCCACCAGTCCACAGCTCAAAAGTTACATTCGTTTTCGTGCGCGCGCGCCTACCGCACGTAGTATAATTACTACGTGCGGGTATTAATATACTCGTAAAAATCATAAAAATATTTCAGTGTTTAATTGTGTGTTGTGTTCTGCTACTGGTATATTTGTCGTCCCTAACTGGCCATCGCAACCGTGGTTCCCGGTTTATAAATCTCTTGTGGTAAATGAAAATATGTTCATAATACCTCCTAACAAATATTTACTTTCCTCTAATTTCAGAGAAATTCATCCTCTTCATCGGCCCCTTTCCCTGGTGGCGAGTATATTATCAGGCAAGCTTTCGCCAGGCAACAAGTCCCTCCATCAGCAATGACTGCAATTCTCGCATCCTTGTCGAATAGTACGAAGTCTCAGTATACGTCTAGCTTTAAACTATGGTGGGGCTATTGCAATACTAAAGGTTTGGATCCTTTTGATATTCGGGTTTATGACTTACTAGACTTCCTAGCTGATTGCTTAAGGAATGGATCCTCTTATGGTTCTTTAAATAATCATCGTTCAGCTTTATCTCTTATTTCTACAAATAAGGTGGGCCAAGATGAACAAGTAAAGAGGTTTTTTAAAGGGGTATTTAAAATTAAACCAACCTTTCCTAAGTATGATACCACTTGGGATCCAAATGTAGTTCTTAATTACCTTTCAAACTTATATCCAAATAGCTCTCTTAGTTTGGAACAACTCACTAAAAAGCTAGTAGTTCTATTAGCCTTGTCTACAGGACAAAGATGTCAGACATTAGCGTTAATTAGGATCCCAAATTTAAAAATGAACAGTGAGAAGATTGTTATAACCATTACTGATATTATTAAAACATCAGGGATAGGCCGGTCACAACCGAGACTTGAGCTTCCTTATTTTTCGCAACGACCAAGCGTTTGTCCAGCGGATACGCTAATATCCTATACAACTATGACCTCGACCTGCCGATCTAGTCACGATGACAGACTTATACTTACTACTAAAAAACCTTATCGTCCTGCTTCGTCCCAAACCATCGGAAGATGGATAAAACAAGTTCTTACAGCTAGTGGCATTGATACGACAATATTTAGTGCTCATAGTACTCGGCATGCAACTACTTCCGCTGCACTAAGAGCAGGTGTTAGTGTAGACACTATAAGAAAGGCTGCTACCTGGTCAGATCAGTCAGCAACCTTTGCGAATTTCTATAATAGACCTTTAAATAACGATGATTCAAGTTTTGTTAATGCACTGTTTAATGTTTCACCTAATTAAGTTATTTTCTTTGTATTCCATGAGATTATTTTTTTTATGTTAATTTTCATAATAAATATCTCCTTATTTATTTATTCGAGTTTAATTGTTTTTGGGTTTATATTTTGAACTCCTCCAACATTTCCTTTAGCTCTGAACATCTTACAAGTAAAAAATATTAAATCTCGGAGCCGAAGATGGGACAATTAAATGATCAAACGAACTTACCAAGTGAAGTTCGATCTTGATTGTCCCATCTTCGGCGAAGAGATTTAAGGTCCCTCCCATCCCCGTCTGTATTATTTATAGATGGGTACCCGAAAAATCAATGTTGGAGGCCTTGTTATTCTCTAAACTAAATGAGGTCCGTAGCCGGCGCTGCTGCTAGGAAAGTAGGAATCGTGCTATCTCTTTCTTTCTTATGCTAAACTACGTGCGAGTGGGTTGAAGCGTAGCGGAGACTACTTACTACAAGTAAAAAATATTAAATCTCTTCGCCGAAGATGGGACAATCAAGATCGAACTTCACTTGGTAAGTTCGTTTGATCATTTAATAATACATTATAACCATTTTTACATGGTTACGCATTTGTTATTCTGATGATCAATTCATTGGAAATGACTTTAGAGTATTATGCGTAGTGAAAATTTCTCTTTCCATACAAGAACGAATAGAAGAAATGTGAAAATGAAAGAAACCGTTGTAATAACCTTTCGCAATATGATACAACATTTTCTGTTAACAACGTGTTAAGTTAGACAGTAGACGTCCATACAACTTGCCATACATTTTGTATGAAACTACAGCGGCGCAACGAGCATTGTGACCGTATGGGCGCACTGTCATACAAAATGTATAGCGGAGGATTTTTGCGTTGCGAAGCCGGCAGGCGGCGACCGTGGTTTACTCGTATAGCTAGAGCTATAAAATTAAAGTCAGATACTATAAGGCTTTTTTACTAAATAAAAATGTAAAAAAAAATGATGGACTGTTTGTTGTTTTGTTGTAGGATATTGTAACGTTAAGTCTTGGGTTTATATATCAGGGTAACTATACCATTGAAGAATAATAATTGCTTAACGTATGGTTCTTGCAATGATAGGGATATGCTTCCGTCTCCTCCCGAGATATCATAAAAATCATGTAATTTACTTTCAAGTTTCATGTAAAAGAAGATTTTTGAATAGTGGCGAGTTTCTTGCCAGTTTTTCTCGGTACATATCTGCTTTTCGAACTTGGCGGTAAAATTTTGACTTTACATGAGAGCTGATGTGATAAAAGAAAATATGTAAGGGTTATATAATGTAGATAAGATCAGAGATAGAGTTCAATAGGGATTTTTTTTTAATACTATATAGGCTAGCGCTTGACTGTGATCACACCTGATGGAAAGTGATGATACAGTCTAAGGTGGAACGCGCTTGCCTAGAAGATGCCTATTCACTCTTGATTTGAAAGCACTCGGGTTGTAAGTGGCAGAAAAGACACTGCGTGGGAGGGTATTCCAGGCCTTTGCAGTGCGTATTGTAACTGTTTTGACTAGGTCCTACTTATAAAATACCCTATACTTCCTTAATTCATCTAAATATTGATCTTTCTCAGGTTGGCACGTGATTATCTAATGGTAGGACCCTTTTATATGTTGTGTTCATAGTAGTATCCCAAATCCTTTTAGAGCGTCAGAAGTCATGAGTCCACTAGTCCCAAAGCCATCATAATTTATTAAGTGATAAAAATAGGTCCTGGACCCGGCTACTGCCAAACCCAAGACCATAATTTATCAAGTGATAAAAATAGGATCAGACGCAATGTCTGATCCTTATAACAGGTTCTTGCTTCATAATAGTTTACCATGTATGGCCCTACTAGCAGCCCGGCGTACTTCAACTATTACAAGCTTCCATACTCCAAGCACTGCGTTCGGTAAGCGTTCGATAGTGGCATCTTTATGAAAAAGATGATCCAAGGCCCCGCACTCGCCCAGGATGGTGAGCTCCCGCATCCGCCCAGAACCCGAAGGCGCCCCGAAGGGTGAGCTCTCCCCCTCATCTCTCATAAGAGATGTAAGTCCGGCCGCATTAAGGTGGCGGTTTTCACCTATGTTCACATCCCCGTAAGGATATGAGATAAAGAGCCTCATTAAGGTGGAGGTTACACCTATGTGATAAGGTGGGGCACTCTCTTACAAGAGCGCCCCTAACGGTTGTACCGCCCCAGATATGTGTTATATTCTTATCCCAGTGAGGATAAGAGATCAGCACCTTAAGCGTGGTGTTACGCATACTAGAGACCAAGAGACAGTCTGCAAACATCGAGGCCTGAAGGCGCAGCCTACCGTATTAACTTATAGTGCAACAGCCAGCTGCGACACATCAATACACTCGACGTCATACAGACAAGATGCGCCACTTAGGACGTCTTCCCATAGTACCATAGTACGGGCATTCGCTGTGTTAGCCATCTCAGAAGGGTCTTACTAGACTCTACTAATATTCATATTTATTACTCATAAGATTCGTCATGACCACCAACATGACGCACTAGCCATCAGAAGTCTTTATGTCTTTCGCTCCAATACCATCTCGGACACAGGCGCTCTCGGCGACCCGCGTCTCCTTATATATGTCGCGCGGCGATCTTGATCGACTGCGCGCATATGGTGAAAACCATGTATCTCTACATTATTGAATGAATATTGCCATGCGATAATACTTCGTTTACCTTATCGATTAAGCCCATTTCCATAGGTCATTAGAATTTTCCAATACACGAACACGCTCTGCTCCTATACACGAACAAGTAGTCAAATAATGACTTTGTCTAAGTTTGATTATTTATCTTTGTATTGCTTCGGGTTATCACCCTCGTTACTCAGACAGTTTGCCAAGCTATATGTTTGTATTGTTCTTACGTATCAAGAGTCAAGAGCGGTTCTTTTTCATGAACATAGGTAGGTATAGGGTAGTTACAGTATCAGGATCGAGGAATCAAACCGCTTCGTACGCGTCTTTGGTACGTCGACTATGTATGGGTGGAAGTCTTTTGGCCTTTTATGAATATTTTCAATTTACTGTTGATTGTTGTCCGCAGTAATCGAGACGGGCGACGAGCCAGCAGCGTGCAGCAACCGACGCACGCTGGTGCTCGCCAACCACCAGAGCACGGCCGACGTGCCGATGCTGATGGCGGCGTGGAACCCGCGCGCCGGCGTGCTGTCCAACCTCATGTGGATCATGGACCGCGTGTTCAAGTTCACCAACTTCGGGATCGTCAGCGTATTGCATAAGGACTTCTTTATACAAGCGGTGAGTGCTTTATATCGCTTTTCCGTAGTAATAGACGCCACCAGAGCACGGCCGACGTGCCGATGCTGATGGCCGCGTGGAACCCGCGCGCCGGCGTGCTGTCCAACCTCATGTGGATCATGGACCGCGTGTTCAACTTCACCAACTTCGGGATCGTCAGCGTATTGCATAAGGACTTCTTTAAACAAGCGGTGAGTGCTTTATACCGCTTTTCCATAGTAATAGACGGAATCAAAGCACGGACGACGTGACGATGCTGATACGCCAACCTCATGTGGATCACGGACCGCGTGTTCAAGTTCACCAACTTCGGGATCGTCAGCGTATTACATAAGGACTTCTTTATACAAGCGGTGAGTGCTTTATATCGCTTTTCCGTAGTAATAGACGCCACCAAAGCACGCACTACGTGACGATGCTGATACGCCAACCTCATGTGGATCATGGACCGCGTGTTCAAGTTCACCAACTTCGGGATCGTCAGCGTATTGCATAAGGACTTCTTTATACAAGCGGTGAGTGCTTTATATCGCTTTTCCGTAGTAATAGACGGAATCAAAGCACGGACGACGTGACGATGCTGATACGTCAACTTCATGTGGATCATGGACCGCGTGTTCAAGTTTACCAACTTCGGGATCGTCAGCGTGCTGCATAAGGACTTCTTTATACAAGCGGTGAGTGCTTTATATCGCTTTTCCGTAGTAATAGACGCCATCAAAACACGGCCGACGTGCCGATGCTGATACGCCAACCTCATATATCCCCAATATATTATCAATGATGATTGTGACGATTACATTAGCCATCCAAACACAAAAAAAAATATTTTGCCAATCTGTAAACGTGATCTAATTGTTTCAAAATAATACAAATTATTTACTTCTAACCTTTAAAATTATTTCGAATTTAAGCACATAATGCCTGAAATTGAATATAGTTTTTTTTGTGTTTTAATGTTGCGATCTTTCTATCGTAACGTATCACAATTATAGCTCCTTTTTCGAAAGAAACGAAAATCAACACGGAAAACATATTCCGTGCGTTTAAAAAAGATGTTCTTATAAAAAAATTCGGTATTCGTATAAAAAAGATGTTCTTTGATACACCGAAGTGATACGAACAAAATTATAGCTATTATAGCCTGATAGCTCTACTGAATAGTAGGATCAGATTTTATTACGAGCAACGGGCATCCTCGTCCTTTGTTGCCAACAAAAACTTAAGGCTTCTTATCTTCCGGGAGAGAATCAATACGAAACGTTTTCATTTTTCCATGCTATGAGACCACCGGGGCCAAAACCATGAGGTAGGTACTTGCGTCAGCCAAAAGTTTCGACGTGCGTATGTTAATACTTGTAAAGAGAATTAGCCTCCTGTACGTTTTGAAGTTAAAACAATGAGACTTGAATTTTCAAATGCGCCTGTACTTTCAAAGAATTCTAACACTGTCTACGAGAAGTTGATACTTAATTAGATGCTTAGAAACTTATTAGCCAGAATACAAATTTCCGGAAACTTATTAATTAATAGTGGATAAGACTTTTGTACAACCGTAAAATTTTAAATTTTCGGTATCTTAATCTATGAGATCTTTTAGTAAAATGCAAAGTTAATTTATACATTTTCTATCTTATTTTTATTTTTACTGTTAATATGTTAGTGATAGAGCTTCAAAACCATTAGCAGAAACCTCTGTAATGTTGAATCTGAGCTACTTATATCTACTCGTGCACATGTAGCTCGATTGCCACCAATAACGGCTGGCTGGACAAAGGCTAATCCAATACTGAACCTGTAATTGGGCTGAGGTATCGAGCTCTGATAGGGTTTGTTCTCGGAATCCATACGTTATATTGCAGTATTGGAAATATTATTATCAGTACGTAATATTGTTGTACTAACCACGTATGTGTGTCTGTGCGTGGTTGTGTGTGTTTTGGATATTTGTTATGGATGTTTGTTATTGTTACTCTTTCACGTAAAAAACGACTAAACAGATTTTAGATTTGATACATAACTTAGAAAATTGGATTTACACATAGGCTACTTTTCATCTCGGGAATAAGTATACTTTTCATCTCAAGTACGATTTGGATTCGTGCACAAAGTGTTCCGTACGTATAAAAATGGCAAAAAAAAAATTGTTTGTTGTATGGGAGCCCCCCTTACATATACGTTTTATTTAAATTTTGTTATTTAATGTTAAAGTGAATATATAATTAAATATTCTGTGAATATTTCAAGCGTCTACCTGTTGCCATTATCAATATCGAGCAATTAAAATCCCGTTTGTTGTATGGGAAGCTTTATATATGTTTTATTCTGTTCTTTTAGCATTTGTTTTTATATCGGCAACAAAAATAGGTACATCATCTGTGAAAATTCAGCTGTCTTACTATCACGGTTCAAGAGATACAGCCTGGTGACAGACGGACGGACGGACGGACAGCGAAGTCTCTGTAATAGGGTTCCTTTTTACCCTTTGGGTACGGAACCTTAAAAAACCGTGCCCGAGCGGAGCCACGGGCGTTCGCTAGTACATAAACGCATCAAATTCTCAAGCAGTAAATATTCCCCGATAGTAGCGGAAGATCTATTTACACTATCACCGTTACCGGAAGACTGTATCATATTATTAAAACACTGAAAACACTTGCACTGTAAGTTACACTTACCTGTCATATAAATACGAGTTAGAGTTGCTTGCACATTAATGAAATTACAGTGTTGTAATGAGCACTGTGCCACCAGTGCATTCCTTATGATGCTTATTCATTGATGCGTAAAAATTAAACAGCCCTAAAATACAAAAATTAAAACACGTGATCATGGTTTTGATGGGTAAGCCCATGTTTGGACATAGCTGCAATACTTCAATGATTTATATATTTTTACGCGATCTGGAGGTAAACTTAAAGGTTGTCAGACATTCTGTTATCAGAGCATGCAAATAGAATCCATGATTTTATTTACATATGTGTAAATGTTATGGAATACATACTAGGCTAACAAAAAATTAAAAAATATTTTTATTACATTAAAACATTTAATAAAACTCCCAATATCTATTGTGAAGTTAGTAATGATGTCTTTGGCACGCGTGTGACCCTTGGATACTATGAAATACAGTAAACCGTATATTACTCAGGATTACTGATTACAATATACGTTTAAGTGTAGTTTGGTGACATACTTAACCTTACTGTCCTATAGTTTCACATTACCAAAAGTAGGTATATTTTTATTATCATAGAGGTCTAGTTTTAGTTTGGAGTGTTTTTGCCTAGAAAATACCTAACCACTTTTCTCTTGAAGGCACCCCGATTATACTTGGGTTAGCACGATAGATGGAAGGGCGGTTTCACACATAAACGTGCAAGAAACGGTTTTGTTAGAGTTCACTGGATATTAATTACATAAGTATACTATTTCTCATGGCGCCTTGCCGTTTTGTGGTAGAGAGTTGAAAGAGTTGCAAGATTGTCGTAATTATTAAAAATTGCGTGTTGCAACGTAGCATAGTAACAACACACGTGTTTAAAAAGCGTTGTGCATAGCTTTCGCAGTAATGGAATGGCGCCTTAACGAACAATGTGCCACCGGTGCATTTCTTACACGTCGCCAGAGGTAGTAAAACGATTGGACTTTATTAGTAGTGTCCATAAACGGGCCAGGGGCCGTAAACCTGCTTCGTACGGGTCGTACAATGTTTTTAATACTGTGAATTAGTTATAAGCGACAGCGGGCGATTTAATCGCGGGTTGAAGAAACAACCAGTAATGGATCATACAAGTTTCGTGGCGCAAACCCTCCTTGAGATAAACTTACCATCAATTGAATGATATGTAGATATAGTTATTGGGAATTACCGTAAGCACCAAACATGTAATTGCAGAAAGTTACCCAATATTTTTAAGGGGATTTATTGAATTCATTTTTGTCTTTCTCACTCTCACGGATACGTTGGTAGGTGCGACATGCAGCGTCGCGGAAGAATACAACAGAAAAACGACCTTTTACCTAATTAATCAAAAACTAGGTAAAAGGTCGTTTTTCTGTTATTTTTTAAACCGATTTTTGATAACTGGCTTAGTTATCAAAAATCGTTTTTTTTTATAGCTGGCTTAGCGTTAGTAATAGCTTTTTCGGGTATTGTTATAACCGACACATTAAAACAAAAATTAAATTTGCATCCATTGTAGTTTCCGATAAAAAACAGGAAAACTGAGATTTTGGAGCAACTTTTGGGAGAACCTTCTATCGAGAAAATTATATCCACTCGTGTTTCTGCTTCTTAGCGATTTTAGATTAAAGACCCAAAATACATGATGTGTAAATTTGAAAGTAATTGTCCTTATAGTTTTTACGTAAAACTTCATTCAAAATGACTTAAATACGGCTTGTACGCCGTTAAGCGGAAACGCCTGCAGGTTAGTTTTCTAATATAGCTATTAATCTACTTTGCCGTCGTGTTTTGTAAGTAAATACGTCTTATGAATTCCTATCATTGTCATTCTATGAATAAATGAATGAATGGATTGATGAATTCTGTATTGCACACAAAACAGAAACAGAGGAAACATAATACAATAAAACACGTGATACACAAAAGCCGGTCTTATTTCCATGGGTAAAAAAGCAATCTCTTCCAGACAATCTTTTATCTCTATGATAAAATTAAATTTTGATTGAATAAAATAATAGTTATGCATCAAACTGTATCTATTATCATCAATTATTTTTAAATCTCCTCAGCCTCACCGCTTTACACTATGGATGCAAAAAGACGTTTTATTAACGTCAAAAATGTACACTTGGACCACACAAATTCCCACTCTAGACGTGCAGTCTATCGCAATTAATACAAATGACATTAGACTTTGTTGCAACGTTGTAGAGTTGATAATACAATGTAGGCTGCTACACCTACAGTGTCTTCCGGTGCTATATTTTGTTAATAAATCACCAAATTTTTGTTATCGCCGCCTCACATCCGCTACGTGTTTAGATACTTTCTACTTCACAGTTTACTTCCAAGTACTATTTATAGGCTGTTATCAACTCTCCTTCAAGAGTAGGTAATGCGTCTCCGTCGCACCAATACAACGTATTTATAACAATATGTATAATAAAACTGGTAAATAATTTATTACTGTATCTCACCTGATGATAAATAAAATATATGTAATTTCACTAACTTGCAAGAGTATATCTCAAGCAGGTGACTCTAATTAGATTGAGACGGGTTTAGCCATACTTAGTCCGTCATACTGGCAAAGTGTGGGTTGGCAGGCTTCACATACCTTAACACCAGAACCAGAACACTATGGTGAAATTCGAAGTTTCCCCATGATGTTTACCTATAGATACCATTAAGATATTATATTTAGTTGCTACAAACGAACATACTTACTAGTAACTAAAACTCAGAGGTGCGTGCATTGATTTCAAACCTTTGACTTTCTCGGGATTATGTAGAAATGCAGGATAATAATGCCAAGGAAATAGCTACACAGCATCGCACCCAAATTCTTGCTAGGTTTTTGTTGGTTATAGTTATCTGTCGTAGCCGCAACCTCATACTAGACTAAACCTGGGTTTCAGAAAACTAGCCCGTGCCGGGATCCAAACTCGACATTTTCCATTTAAATACCCCAAGAAGAGGTTATCAAAACCCGTATTCCGGCAGGTGCAGAAATGCAAGTTTTATCTGAAATAAAATTCACGCAAGAGATAGTATAGAGTACCTACGTGCTCTTTGACTATTCAAAAACCCCGGTTCCCCGAAAAGCGAATCAAAAATTCGGTTGAGAGGATTTAACCGAAAAGCAGATATCCCCAAAAAAGCGGGTAGTTCGGGATTTCGCATTTCTACAAAGAGATACCCTGGAACGGGTTCCAACTGAGAGCGGCGCAAATGCTCCTAGCCGGAGCTGACAAACGCTCATGCTCCTAGATAACTTGATTATTTCCAAAAAACAAGACCGATTGGTCAAGTGTTTAAAAAAACAGGTAATCGTACATAAGAGTTTATATGTATTGCATTGCTATGTTAATTGATATTCCCTATTTATTCATTTTTACCTCGTATTGCATGCATGGCTCTACTTTATCCTACTTGGTATACCTTAAGTGATACGGATCTTACACAATCTACTGCTTTGAACATCTACTTCTTTGCACCGGCACGATTAAATTTTGATTCCCAGCATGTTCAAATCCAACGTTTGATTCCCAATATGGGCTTCTGTGTAATCTTCGAAGGCTACGGCCGCTGCGGCTGGTAGGTACATAGAAATAAATAAATAAATAAAATAAATAAAAGCTTTATTAAATTCCATACATTTTTTAAACAATTCTTACATACTATGTCTTTATTATCTAGTTTCTTATACTCCTATATCCTATTGTTTACGCGAGAGTAGCTGGCGCGAGCGCAGAGCCTATTGTGTTGTATTGAATCGTGTTCTCTCTCTCTAACCCGCGGAAGCCCTCATCCGCGCGTCTCGCTCACGCTTTGGTTACGGCGAGTTTTTTGTATCGAATCGTGCGCTCCCGCTCCAACTCGCGGAAACGCCAATCTTCCTATCCCGCTCGCGCATCGGTCGCCGAGATTTTTTATGCCTGCAATGACGCGGCGACTTCGGTGCGCTCCAGTATTAAGCACGATACGAGTCAGCTAGCAACAGCCTTGCGTGCGGCTGGGTTTTTTGCGGCGCCCCCTTTGCCCCGGCGGTTTGTACCCCAAGAAACGTACTTCTTGGACCGCGTCAATTCTTGTAGACAGTTTTATGTGGGGGCGCGACCTTTTGTGCGTATTCGTGAACTCATCTTGTGGAGCGAGTCTGCTGTCGACCGACAAACTTAGCGGTCCCCCGCGCGTGGCTGACGTAATTTTGATCACGTGTCGTCTTTGAAACGCGTAGTCGCGAGACGTAAATTACTACGTTTGAGTAGCCACGTTTGTATTTGCGCGGGTGTTTAGTCATCGAATAACATCGCAACGGGACGTCCGTTTTTTGATGCGCCTGACTTGTTTTTCGCACTGCGTTTTTTGTCTGTTGCCGCGCCCCCTCTCTCGCGCGCTGGGGCGCTGGTGCGGTCCCTTTCGCACTTCGAACCGGTAGCCGACGGAAAGTGGGTTCCTGCGCGTGTGGTCTTCGTGTTTGGAGGCTGATTTGAAGCGGAGGTCAGACGGCTCTGCCAGTCCCATACACACACGCACCCTTGTACATACCCTTAACACTTTCACGTCACACACGGTCACACATCTACTACAGAGGACTCCGTATCAAGGCCGACGCTTCGGGATCAAGGTCAGTCAATAAGTACCTACTAATCTTAAACTATTTTTATTGTTGGCCGCGTCCGGTGGCGTACTGTATCAGCCGTAGTGGCCGACCTGTTGTCTAGTAAAAGTCGCTGATTACTATTTCCACTGATCGACTAGTGAGACTCGATTACTATCCGACTCGGATTGGATGCCGTCATCCGACCCGAGACTGATCGTACACTAGTGATCCCGTGTAGTCTCACTAGTCGGTCCCCCCTCGACCTGTCCGGGCTCGTTCCTCTATGGGCCCGGGAACTGAGCCCTCGTCTGGACAGGCAAGGGGCCGTAACAATTGGTAGCAGAGCGTGGTTTCGCGCCTTTTGGTTAAGCGGCTTTTACACGTTCGGCGCGTCGATATCGATATTTGTTGCGCGTATTTAATTCGTCGCGTATCTCTGTCGGTCACACGTTTGTAGGCGCGGTACGCCACGTGTCGGACCGATACGCCGCGTTAACGGCCACAGATTATTGTACCGCTACACCACGCGTTTTTGTAGCAACGCCGCGTTATTTACCGCGTGCCGCGCGTTTGTTAACCGCGACCTTGATTAGCGTTCTGCACGTGTTGGTGTTTGCATCTGTGCTTGTTCTACTTCCTTGTAATTATCCTCGCGCAGTCTCGCCATGCCTTCGCATAAGCCTCCGGTGCGTCGTATGCAGGATGAGCTGCGGTGGGCAGCTAGCGCGCATGCGCTTATTACTCGTCCAGACAGGACGGCTAGCTTGCTCCACCGCCTTGAGCAGCTCCCTGCCAGACGAGCCCATTTTGAAGAGGCCTATTCGGAATTCCTTGCTACAGTGGAGGACGACGAGGCGCGAGAATCGGCCCAGAAGGACTACGAGCAGTTCTTCGAGTTCACAGACGATGTGCTCGAGGCTGGGGCCAAAATGAATCGTGAGGCTCGAAAGAGCATTCTGTGCGAGTCGCCTCGCCCGCAGCAGCAGCCCGCCCTATTGGGTCGGCTGCCTACTTTGGACCTTCCACACTTTGGTGGGCGTCTTCAAGACTGGATGGGGTTCATCTCCATCTTCGACAGTCTAGTCCATACCCGCCGCGACCTATCCCCAGGCCAAAAAATGGCCTATTTGCGGACCTCCCTTCAAGGGGAGGCACTTGGGGTAGTCTGCCATTTGAAGTTGTCTGACGCCAGCTACTCCACGGCCAGAGAACTCCTCGAGAGGCGCTACGCCAATGTGCGCCGCCTTGCTGACGCGCACATGATGGAGTTAATATCCCTCCCGGTTTTGAAAGACCTAGCGCGTCTCCGGGAGGTGATCATTGACCCAGTCGTGGTTGCTTGCAACGCCCTTCGACAACTTGACTTACCGGTGGATCAGTGGTCCTTCTGGCTTCTTCACCTGGTTCTGTCCCGCCTGCCTCTCGATCTGCGGATCCGATTTGAAGAGAGGTACGGCGGGGACGGGGCTAATTATATACCCCCGTTCAGTGACCTCTTAAAGTTCCTTGAGGAACAGAGCCGCCAGGTGGAGAATGCCGTGGCCTCGGGAACACCGGCAAAGAAGCCGGCGCGACCGACGCCCGCTTCGAAACCCACGACTTCCACCAGGGGTTTCAAGCAGCCAGTAGTGGCGCAGCAGACTGGTCGCCGCACAATCCCCAACTTTAGTGGCCTTGCTGCGACCGAGGCAACCCCCTGCAACTATTGCCGTGCTTCCACGCACACAACGGCCGATTGCCCTAAATTTTTGGAGAGACCGCCCAAGTACCGTAGGGCCATCGCGAGGGAGCGCCGTTGGTGCTACTCTTGCTTAGGTCGGCACTTGCAACGCAATTGCCAGCACCAACGGCCTTGCACACACTGTCAGGGCAACCACCTTCCTATTCTTTGTCTCGACCGCAATGGTGCCGGCAGGCAGGAGGTGGTTGAACAGACACCCGGCAGGAGTGGAGGCTCCTCCTCGGTCACGTGCCCAGCCGATGGACGGCGTGGGGCGAACACTGTTCGTCCGGCCCCTGGTTTTGATAGGGCTTCACCCCCCCCTCGGGCGGGGGTGCAGCCCTCCAGGGGCGGGGGCGTTCCGCCCTCTGTCAACCCTGAGGGAGGTTTTGCCGTCGCTCAGTCTGAACCAAGGAGGTACTCCCCTCCTCTGGCTGAATACCCCAGGCTGGAGCGACACCTCCCTCGATGGTCTGGACACCCCCCTCCGCACTACGTCGTCCCGCGGCTGTCGTACCAGGCCAGACCCCCTCAGACCGGGAGGGACGCTTGGGTGTGCCCTGGGGGCACCACACCTCTTGATGTGATAGAAGTTCCCCAAGAAGGCCCTTACGAGCGCCCAAGGCTAGAGGAGTTGCCCGAAAAGGGCAACTCCCGTTGACTTACTGCTGCCTTGGCTCCCACCACCGCCACCTCACCTGACAATTTGAACGACCATAAGCCGGTCTGCCAGACTGTACTTTTACCAACGGCTTTGGTCAGGGTGTTTAACCCGAAAGGGAGTGGCTAATGGTACGCGCGCTGCTAGATCTCGGATCACAGCGCTGGATTGCGTCGTCGTGGTGGGTGAGCGCTTCAGGGCAAGTCTCATTGCACCTTGTCCTAGCTAAGTGCAAGGTTGCATCTATCAGGTCTCGTCTAACAATCTCTAAGTTGAACTTGTGGAGCCAACTATTGACCCGGTTACTAAACCACGTCCACGCTTCTTGGAAGTCTCTGGTAAACATGGTGGACGTTTTTGCGTGGTCGGACAGTGAGATTGTCCTGTGTTGGCTCCGGACTTCGGTCCATAATCTTGGCATTTTTAAATACTCATGCGGGTTGCAATACCCTCTCAGCCATTTGCCGCGTGAGTTTGGATTGGCAGGCCGACGAACCATTCGAAGCGTGATCTTCAACTGTATTGCTTGCTATCGTTTGGAGGCATCCATTGCATAGCTTGTGCTGAGTGACCTGCCTGCGGACCGCGTAAAGGCTGCTCGACCTTTCGCTGGTGTTGGAACCAATTTGCCGGTCCTTTCTTAGTGAAGAGCTCTAACCTTAAGAATGCTCGGTCTTTTGAGGCCTACTTGTGCGTCCTTGGTTGCCTTGCAACCAAGGCAGTCCACTTGGGACTTGTCAGTGCCCTCAGCACGGAGGCGTTCGTGGCCACTCTGGGCCGCCTCGTGAGCCGTCGCGGCCTACCCGATTTGGTTCGGACAGACTGCTGGACTAATTATAAGGGAACCAATCGTTATTTGAAGGAGGTCGTCGACTTACTTGTTGAGAGCAAGCACTGTGTAGGCACCGCCATGTCTAGAATGGGAGATCTTGTTATGCTTAAAGAATCTAATCTACTCCCACTATTTTGCGTCGTGGACGCATTGTTAAACTGTTATTTGGATCGGATGGCGTTCCGCGGGTGGCCGAGGTATTTGTAGGGGACTCAGTATTGCAACGTGCCGTGGTCACGTTGTCCCAACGGCCTATTGATTAGCGAATCTACATTCTTAGATTCGGAGCGGGGGATTGTTTACGCGAGAGTAGCTGGCGCGAGCGCAGAGCCTATTGTGTTGTATTGAATCGTGTTCTCTCTCTCTAACCCGCGGAAGCCCTCATCCGCGCGTCTCGCTCACGCTTTGGTTACGGCGAGTTTTTTGTATCGAATCGTGCGCTCCCGCTCCAACTCGCGGAAACGCCAATCTTCCTATCCCGCTCGCGCATCGGTCGCCGAGATTTTTTATGCCTGCAATGACGCGGCGACTTCGGTGCGCTCCAGTATTAAGCACGATACGAGTCAGCTAGCAACAGCCTTGCGTGCGGCTGGGTTTTTTGCGGCGCCCCCTTTGCCCCGGCGGTTTGTACCCCAAGAAACGTACTTCTTGGACCGCGTCAATTCTTGTAGACAGTTTTATGTGGGGGCGCGACCTTTTGTGCGTATTCGTGAACTCATCTTGTGGAGCGAGTCTGCTGTCGACCGACAAACTTAGCGGTCCCCCGCGCGTGGCTGACGTAATTTTGATCACGTGTCGTCTTTGAAACGCGTAGTCGCGAGACGTAAATTACTACGTTTGAGTAGCCACGTTTGTATTTGCGCGGGTGTTTAGTCATCGAATAACATCGCAACGGGACGTCCGTTTTTTGATGCGCCTGACTTGTTTTTCGCACTGCGTTTTTTGTCTGTTGCCGCGCCCCCTCTCTCGCGCGCTGGGGCGCTGGTGCGGTCCCTTTCGCACTTCGAACCGGTAGCCGACGGAAAGTGGGTTCCTGCGCGTGTGGTCTTCGTGTTTGGAGGCTGATTTGAAGCGGAGGTCAGACGGCTCTGCCAGTCCCATACACACACGCACCCTTGTACATACCCTTAACACTTTCACGTCACACACGGTCACACATCTACTACAGAGGACTCCGTATCAAGGCCGACGCTTCGGGATCAAGGTCAGTCAATAAGTACCTACTAATCTTAAACTATTTTTATTGTTGGCCGCGTCCGGTGGCGTACTGTATCAGCCGTAGTGGCCGACCTGTTGTCTAGTAAAAGTCGCTGATTACTATTTCCACTGATCGACTAGTGAGACTCGATTACTATCCGACTCGGATTGGATGCCGTCATCCGACCCGAGACTGATCGTACACTAGTGATCCCGTGTAGTCTCACTAGTCGGTCCCCCCTCGACCTGTCCGGGCTCGTTCCTCTATGGGCCCGGGAACTGAGCCCTCGTCTGGACAGGCAAGGGGCCGTAACACCTATACTTATATTACATTATAATTACTCCACAGTTAGCTTTTATGTAAAATTTCTTTTATACATCTTTTATTTATCTGTATATATATATTTTATTTCTTTCTTATCAAATAAGTACATAATTCTACAGTTATTAACTTACCCTAATTTTAATTTTTATATTTATTTGTTTTCAAATAATATACAAGGATTTTTATTATATATATTACATTATGTTTTATGTTATTATGATGTACTCATTTGTTGTTGTATTTTTTTTTTTTTTCTGTACCTACTTATAGTTTTGAATATAGGTTTCAGCTGTTTTGTATGTATATATTTACATTTCGAATAGTCATTTTAAATGTAAGGACCACCAGTGGTGGTAAAAGCCTCCTCCATATTTTTCCATTTGCTTCTATCTCTGGCTAGGGTACTCCATGTCCTACCCGCAACCTTAACCACATCATCTTCCCATCTTTTAAAAGGTCTTCCGGGCCTTCGCTTGCAGTGCATAGGATACCAGTTAGTGACAGCTTTAGTCCATCTTTCATCTTTGTGTCTCTGGATGTGCCCCGCCCATCTCCATTTAAGTTTCAAAATGTGTTTTATCGCGTCCCTTGCTTTTGTTATTCGCTTAATGTCACTACTTTTTACGTGGTCCCTTAGTTTTATGCCAACAAGGCTTCTCTCTAATCCCCTTTGGCATGTTCTTATTTTTTTTAGTATTTTGATAGGAAGAGGCCAGGTTTGACTTGCATACGTAAGGCATGGTAGTATACATGTTTCCAACGCTTTTGTTTTAATCTTCGTGGGTAGGTTCCCTTTGAAAATCTCTTTCATCGACCAGTACTTTTTCCACGTATTTGCAACACGCCTGTCCACTTCTTTGTCGACAGAGTTATTCAAGGAAATTAGTTGACCGAGATATACGTACTCTTCTACATATTCTATACTGTTTGTATCTAGTCTTATCTGCGTCTTTTGGGAATTTGTCATACATTTCGTTTTTTCTTCATTTATCTGTAGACCTACTTCCTTACTTTGTAAATTTAGTGTTTCCAGCATGTACTGTAATTCATCCGGTCTTTCTGATAGCAGCACTATGTCGTCCGCAAATCTTAGGTGCGATAAAAACTTACCATGTACTTTTAGACCTACACTGCCCCAACTCAGTGTCCTGAATACACTTTCTAATACTGCTATAAACAGCTTTGCTGAAATGGGATCTCCTTGTCTCACTCCTCTTTCTAATTTGAAAGGTTCTCCTACCACGTCCATACGTACACTTGATATACTCTCTCGGTATAGCTCCTTTATAATGTCGATGTAGTCTTTATTGACACCTTGTTCAGCGAGGGCTTTCCAGATGGATTCATGTGATATAGAGTCAAAGGCCTTAGAATAGTCTATGAAGGCTATGTACAAGGATTTTCCATATTCTTTATACTTTTCTATTATGTTACGTAGCGTATGTATATGATCTATTGTGGAAAACCCTTGCTTAAAGCCAGCCTGTTCCACTCCTTGGCCTTCATCTATAATCTTAGTGA
The DNA here is from genome assembly GCA_036785405.1 of Coenonympha arcania. Classification (NCBI taxonomy): domain Eukaryota; kingdom Metazoa; phylum Arthropoda; class Insecta; order Lepidoptera; family Nymphalidae; genus Coenonympha; species Coenonympha arcania. The sequence goes on along the minus strand of CM072070.1, from coordinate 14,965,471 downwards.
TGCGCCGTAGCAGCGTGCTTGAGAATACTTTGTATAGACATGATGAGAGACTAATAGGTCTGTAGTTACCCATTTCCTTTGGGTCACCTTTCTTGTAAATTAGTGAAATTTCGGAATACACCCATTGATATGGCAATTGTTTCTTTTCTAAGATGAGATTAAAGAGTTTAGTTAGCGGTTTGATCAAGCTATCTTTCCCAGCTATTATAATCTCATTGCTAATTCCATCTGGACCTGGACTTTTTTCTGGTTTAAGTTTAGAGATTGATAGTTCAATTTCACTTTCCATGAATGGGAGTGCTTGGTCTGTATTATATCCGCTTATTTCTATTTGTTCTGTCTGGTGTTGATGGCTGTAAAGATTTTTATAATATTGCGATGCTACCTTAACTATATCATTCCTATTAGTGACTACAGAGCCTGCTGGAGATTTTATCTGATTCATTATTATTGTTGTGGTATTTAGCTTCTTATTTGCTTTCTTAACTGCGCCAGTTTTTTCTATTAAATTCCTGAGAATGTCTAATCTATATGTTTTTGTATTTTCTGCTATTTTTGTGTTAATAGTTCTGTAAAGTTTACTAAGCTTTTTCTTTTCTTCCGTTACCGTTCCGTTTCCGTTCCGTCTTGTTACTTTTGTTCTTTAATTCATGTCTTTCGTTTATCAAGTCTTCTACTTCTTCATTTATGATTTGTCGTCTTTTGTTATCTTTCGCTGTTATTTTTGAAACTTTGGAGCTATTAATTATAATTTTTTCTAATTCGTTATATAGTTCTTGAGGGTTGTCAAGACTATTCCATGTTTCGATGTTTAATTGTTTTGATATTGATATTTTTAATTTTTCTTTATCAAAATATTTCGCGGGCTTGTGATTGTAATGGCGTCTTGATGTTTTTTTACTAGTTATATTCAAGGTTGCTCTCACCATTCTATGGTCACTAGGGAACTTAAAGTTACTGATAACATTTACATCTTCTATTAGTTTGGGTATGTTTGTGGCAATGAAATCAATTTCGTTTCTTGTATTACCGTCTGGTGATTCCCATGTCCACCTTAGGTTTTGTGGTTTTCTAAACACTGTGTTCATTATTTTGAAACTATTTTGTTGACAAAATTCTATAAATAATTTACCTCTCTCGTTTCTATTACCATACCGTACCATACCGTGGTAGGTACATAGATGTAAATTAATTAAGTTGGTTGATTGTGTCAAGTTAATTATTTTTCCGGTATGATTCTGTGTAGCAACCGTTAGGGGGTACTTACCCTTTCCAAATTCGTTCAATGACCTCATTGCTGCATTGTCACTTTTGCTACAATTTATTCCTGATTTCTACTGTTTGAAAAAGCGAATTTTTTTATGATGTTAACACTACAGTACACGCGCCTCTAAAACGTACATTAGTGCTCGCGCGGGCTACACTTGTAGCCCATTTTAAATTGAAATATTCTGAAATATAATCGTATGATTTCTAAATAAAACACGTTTATTATTATAAATGACATGTATTTATAAAACCCAAATAAAAAAGTATCTTCTCTTTCTTATAATTAAAAGAAAATTACAAAATTTCAGACTTCTCAAAAAATCACCTAATTTTTACTGACTTGAGATCAATCAATTCTTGGTGTAGTTGTATGTGCACGCGCGGGCTACATACGTAGCCCAACAACTTTAAATCCTTATTTTTCGCACATGCGCGAGCGTCGAGTGCTCACGCCACACTGAACGCGTCGAGCAACAACCAATCGGAGCTTAGCTAGAGACTCGAAGTCAAATCGCGTGATTTCGCAAAGTTATGAACAAAAACAATACCCTGGGCTACATATGTAGCCCGCGCGTGTACTCTAGTGTTAACGTTAAAATTGAATAATGTCAACTCCTTATCGTCTTGCTCATCGTGTTTCAACAGTTTCAAGGGTATTAAGATTTACATTTTGCGAGTTAATTATTAAAGAGAGCTTACCCGTTGCGTTTCCCCGCGGTCCGCGCTAATCTTTCGCGTTATTGATAGCTATAGTACTTTTATAGCTATAGCTATCGAGTTTTTGCTAGCTTTAGCCTCCGGAATAACGTATTCACTTATGCTTAATTAATTTAGTTTCAACTCAAGTGCGATTTAAAGGAATGTTATTTTCCAATAAGGTAAAAATAAAAACAGCAGTTTATTTCAAAGAATCAGATTTATATTATTCTATATTTTTATAGTTTTCAATTTTTTCCACACTTTTTGTCCTTCTGCTCATGTTCTGCTCTGACAGGCCACATCTGAAAAAAAAAATATATTAAATTAACTTTAACATCATGTATGTAAATATTTATTTTTATAGGCAGTCCAAATAGCTGTCCACACAACATATTTTTAATCATAACGTAATTACGAAATCGGCGAATTAACTCGTCAAGTTATTATATCGGCGCGTCATCGAATCGTTATGATAATGGATTTCGATAGGCCATTAAAACCCCTACTGACCACCCGTGTCCATTGCACCACGTCGAAATAAGTTCCGATAACTCGGACAGATATTTTGATTCTTCTAGTATCCGTTTTCCAGGTACCTGGCTACACCTTTACAGCTTTGTAAACTAGACCGGCCCCTTTCGCGTTCATTGGTAGCCACCAAAACTTCACAAAAACTATTTTTAATTCACAATTTTAACAGTAAATGTAGTTATTGTGAGTTATCCGTAGGAGATAGGCATATGCATGTATCTACCAAATTGTGTTATTTTTTTTTCTCTAATCTTTCCTACTCCCTATCCATACGCACTATACCATAATACTGTCTTAATATAAAGCCGTGCTGGAAGAAAATCAATTTGGATTAAGCGCTGCTGTAGTACCGTGTTTTATTGTGTGCAATAAAAATTAAATAAATAAATAATATGCTATCGCGGACTTTTTTTTACAGATTTTGATACGTTCTTTTTACCCGACTGCAAGAAGGGTTATGTTTTTCGCGCGTATCTTGTATGTATGTATGTAAATTTCTTTATGACCACGTATCTTCCAAACGGCTGCATGGATTTTGACGTTAATGGTATCGTTAGATTCGTCTCATTAACCCAAGTGTTCTTAGATAGGTTTTTGAAAATAAAAAACAAAATGGCGGATTTTGGGCCTAAAATTGTCAGTCATTTTTAAAATAATTTTAACCAAACCTATCGAGTAGGGTATCAAAATGAAGGGAATTACAAGGAGATTACAAAAATATATATAAGTCATATGTTTTGAATTAATTTGGAATTATAAACAGTCGATCAATGCGTTCAAAATGGTAACATTTGTAGTTTTTGATAGCGTTATTCTTGTATTGACCAAGTGTGTGTCGTACTTTATATTGTGCATTTTTACTTGGTATATCATAGCATAAATCGAAAACATAATTTAATATAATCATTAAACAATTATTTTAACATCTGTACTTTCGCTACTCGCCCTAGATGGCGCTGTGTGTACTCTAAGACGCGCTCCACTTTGTCGATCAGATTTAATCTAATGACCCTAACAAGGTAGGCTTTCTAATCTTTAGCATTTTATTTTTGAAACGGCGCGGAGTAGACACTGTCTAGATATCGTTGACGAGTAGTTCGAGATTAAAGTGGCACTGGCTTCCATCATCGAATTTAATTGTTAAAAAAATTAAATATTAGTTTTAAATATTTTTTTTTATTGAATTAATAAAATAATTTATTTTTCAAAAGTTTTAGCACCTATGAAATGTTACAGCTTATATATTTCCGGGATAAAATCCAGGTTTGCGTTTGACGACACTGTTTACAACTTTTACTTCTTCCAAGTGACTGACTGACTTGAACCGACATAATATAATATATAACCAAATATACCCACTTTACGTCTTTCACATTGTGTAGATAAAAGTGCTTAGGTTTCGCTCGTAAAGTGTGGCAACTAAAAAGCCTGAAATAAAATAAAAATAATTAAAAAAATCAAAAAACCCGACTGCAAAAATGTCAACTGAAATGCAATAACTTAAAAGACTGAAACAAGGCGGACAACGAAAACAAAATTATAATAAACTTAAAACGATGCAATAATTTTTACTTCATTTTAACAAACAACATTATGAGCTGATAGCTTTAGTTAAATTTTCGCATTCAATTTAAAAATAAAGCAGGCGGGACCTATTAATTTTCTTTATAATTTGCAAAAATAGGTCCCGCCTTCTATATTTTTGCAGTTGACATTTTTGCAGTCGGGTTTTTTGATATTTTTAATTATTTATTTTATTTAATATTGTAGTACACTGTTTTGCTCTATCCTCAATAGTTTCCGCAGCGCACGCGATGATAGCAACTTCTTTTACAATTTGGATTACATTTTTCGAGTTTAAGTAAAGATACGTAATTAATTTTGGAAATTATTATAGCCTTTTACACTCCAAAATAACGGTGAAACAATTTTGAAAATCGGTCCAGTAGATCCAGAGATTACTCCTTACAACGTCACAAACTCACAAACGTTACTTCTTTATAATATTATTAGTATAGATAGATTTCTAAAAAGGAGCATCTAAACGAAGGGCTTCAGGAAAAGCAGAAGTATAAAGATTGTGAAACGCGTTTATTCAGAAAACTAGCAGATACCCGCGGCTTCGCCCGCGTAAATTTTAGTTTTTCCTATTCTCACGGGAACCATCGATTTTTCTGGCATAAAAAGTAACCTTTGTGTTAATTTAGAGCGAAATCTATCTCCATTTTAACTTTCAGCCAAAAATTTTCAATAGTTGCAGCATGAATGAGTATTTCTCCCGCTGGAATAGTGAAAAACAAATATTCACGCGGTAGAAATAACCATTGATTTTCCCGGGATAAAAAATAGCCTTCTCTATTCTAATTTTCAGCCACATCAGTTCAGCAATAACGGCGTGAAGGAATATTTTTCCCGCGTGGATATCTTTTTTCACTGTTCCCGAAGGAACCATGGATTTTTCCGCGATAAAAAGTAGCCTTTGTATTAATCCAGGAAATAATCTATCTCCTTTCCGAATTTCAGTCATATCAGTTCAGTAAGTGCAGCGTAAAATAGTATTTTTCGCGCGTGAATATCAATTTTTCAGTTTTCCCGCGAAAACCTTGGTTTTTCCGGGATAAAAAGTACCCTTTTTATTAACCCAGGATAACATCTATCTCCATTCCAAATTTTTAGCCAAATCCGTCTTGTACCTACTTGCGGCGTGATGATTTTTTTCCGCGTGAATTTCGGTTTTTAACTAATCCCACGGGAACCATGGATTTTCCCGGGATGAAAAGTAGCTTATGGGTTAACCCAAGATGCAACATATCGCCATTCTAAATTTGAGCCAAATCGGTTCAGTAGTTGCAGCGTGAAGGAGTATCGAAGCTTGATAAAATACGAACTTTGGAGCCCCGTTTCCACCCTTTAAGGGGGGAATTTTGAAAAATCCTTTCTTAATGCACCCCTAGACCTCATAGGTAACCTGTGTGCCAAATTTGAAGTCTCTAGACCCAGCGGTTTGGGCTGTGCGTTGATATGTCAGTGAGTGAGTGAGTCAGTATCTTCTTTGATATACCATTAAATTTTCCGGGATGAAAAGTAGCTGTATTAATCCAGGATAAAATCTATCTCCTTTCCCAGTAATATCAGGTCAGTAAGTGCAGCGTAAAGTAGTATTTTTCACGCGTGTATATCAATTTTTCAGTTTTCCCGCAAAAACCATGGATTTTTCCGGGATAAAAAGTGGGCTTTTACTTACCCAGGATATCATCTATCTCCAATCCAAATTTCAGCCAAATCGATCTTGTCCTTGCGGCTTGAAGATTTTTTCCGCGTGAATTTCGGTTTTTAACTAATCCCACGGGAACCATGGATTTTCCCGGGATGAAAAGTAGTTTATGTGTTAACCCAAGATGCAATTTATCGCCATTCCAAATTTGAGCCAAATCGGATCATTAGTTGCTGCGTGAAGGAGTATCGAAGCTTGGTAAAATACGAACTTTGGAGCCCCGTTTCACCCCTTTAGGGGAGTAATTTTGAAAAATCTTTTCTTGGTGCACCCCTAGACCTCATAAGGAACCTGTGTGCCAAATTTGAAGTGTCGACTAGACCCAGCGGTTTGGGCTTTGCGTTGATATGTCAGTGAGTGAGTTAGTCAGTATCTTCTTTGATATACCATGAAATTTTCCGGGATGAAAAGTAGCCTATGTATTAATCCAGGATAAAATCTATCTCCTTTCCGAATTCCAGTCATATCAGGTCAGTAAGTGCAGCGTAAAGTAGTATTGTTCACGCGTGAATATCAATTTTTCAGTTTTCCCGCAAAAACCCCGGATTTTTCCGGGATAAAAAGTACCTTTTTTATTAACCCAGGATATCATCTATCTCCATTCCAAATTTCAGCCAAATCCGTCTTGTACTTGCGGCGTGATGATTTTTTTCCGCGTGAATTTCGATTTTTAACTAATCCCACGGGAACCATGGATTTTCCCGGGATGAAAAGTAGGTAGTAGTAGGGTTTCACCCCTTTAGGGGGGGAATTTTGAAAAATCCTTTCTTAGTGCACCCCTAGACCTCATAAGGAACCTGTGTGCCAAATTTGAGGTCTCTAGACCCAGCGGTTTGGGCTGTGCGTTGATATGTCAGTCAGTCAGTGTCTTCTTTTATATATTTAGATAAATACATAGGTATGCATATTATAGCATAGAGGCAGGTTATATGCGCAACCAAATAGTACACTGTCATCACGTTCACCTAAGTATATACTTGACGAACTTCTCGTCAGTCACTTTATTTCGAGCCTCACTCGTACAGTGGGAACGCGCTGTTAAAATAATTGAATAATTCATAAAACACAACGCGCCGTTTGACGGGACATGTCGCACACAACATGGCGGCGCGAGTTCCAACAGCCTGCGACAACCGCGCTGTTTTCACTGTTAAGATTACACAACAGATTGAGTGCGAAATGTGATAGGTACAATACTAACTGTATGTCCCAAATGGTCCCAATATTATTGTCCCTCGTTGGTCTAGTGGTGAGCATGATCGACTGCACATCACAAGGTCTTGAGTTCGATTTCCGCGTCGGCCCAGTATAATTTAGCATTGTTCGTCAGAGAGCACGTTATTTTTGTTCTTCTCACTCTCACGAATACGTTGGTGCGGTTGCGGAAGAATTTAACAGAAAAACGACGTTTTACCTAGTCACTAAAAAACTAGCCAGTTAACAAAAATCCGCTTAGAGTGTTTTTTTACACACATTAAAACAAAAAAAATACAATTACACCCATTGTACTTTCCGATAAAATTAGAAAAATGGAGATTTTGCAGCAACTTTGGAGATCATAAAAAGCTATCTATTTCACAGACGTAATAAATCAAAAGATTATAAAAATACAGAACAATAATAATTACGAAAGCGGAGCAATATACTGTATTCGGAATAAATGTCGGTCTTTTATCTAGGTTAAAAATATTTCAACAATAATAATTATTATTGTACAAATTGCATCGCAGGCAAAGCGCATTTAAATTAAAAACGAGAAACAAAACGTTTTTATTTTTATCATTTGGAACATCCGCTTTATGGAAGCGAAATGTATCATGGCTACTATCTTTTTATGCCATGCTATGGGCGCGCCTTTAGACAGATTCAGTAGAGGCCAGGCTGCAAGTGCATCCCGTATTCCCGCCGGCGGGTCCGTCGTGGAGACTTACTGGTTTTAGGGGATTCAAGCTTCACATAATCCATGTGAATATCGTCAATGGAGTTACCTACATATTTTGGAACTTGACTAGTTATTCCTGCATCTAAATACTGGTTGCAATAACTAGCTGCAATGGCCTGTGTAATAAAATAGCGGTCTGTTTCTTCATTGTGACGACCTCCCTGCGCAGTGGCGGCGCGCTCGGATTTGAGTGGGAGGTCGTGGGTTCGATTCCCACCACGGGCCACTTTGGAATTTTATAATTTCTAAATTGGCTCAGATCTGGTCTGGTGGGACGCTTTGGCCGTGGCTAGTTACCACCCTAGCAAAGACACACCGGGAAGAGATTTAGCGTTCCGGTGCGATGCTTGTAGAAACCGTTGTTAGTACGATAACAACTTAGGCTGCATCATCACTTACCATAGATGATATCGCAGTGAAGTACTAACTTGTATAGGGTAAAAAAATACTGCCACGTGTGCAGCGTGATATTGCGATCAGTGAAAATAACTACTTATTTATCATCTGTAACCACGTTATGCGATTGGTATTCTTATCGGTGAAAATTGTTAATTTTAATTCGGGAGCCGCCGCCATCTTATAAAACTCAATTACCGGGACGTCCCCAAAACGCGGAATTCATCTGCGGACGAAATGGAATTTACTAAAAAAAATTCCATCCAAAAATAACTCGGTCGGCTTATTTTGGACTTTCCCTTAATTTGATTCTGTGTAAACATACTTTTGCCGAGATATCAGCGTTTGGGATTTAACATTATAATTTGGGAAAATATTTATTCTTGAACTTTTTTCGAGATTGAATTAGTTGAAAATACTTTACGAGTACAAGTTTTAATTTTTTATTGAATTTCTTAAAGTATTCTACTAGTCAAGCCCTTAACCCATTTTGACGGAGTTGTCAAAAAAAAGCTTTACATCGTTACGGAAAAGAACTGATAGGTACTTTTACACTGCTGGACCGATATTAACCAAACATACTAAGAACTTTTTTTGTATTAAAGATAGGCTTGCCAGATGGAAACCAATAATGAGGTCTAGGTTGGAGCGCGCTTGCCTATAGAAAATGCCTATTCACTCTTCTTTTTTTTTCACCTATATTTTAGGCACCTAGATTGAACCACCGTAAAATTCAAATTTGGCATAACCGCATCGAAATCGGTCCATCCGTTTGAGAACTACACTGCCACAAGTAGACACACATACACACATAGATATACACACAGACAGAAAGACATATGTACGTCAAACTCATCCCTCTTTTTTCGTTGAGAGTTAAAAATATGATAAATGAGTACTTGTTCCCTACATATTACATCTTCACAATTTTAACAATCTTTCAAACTATGTAACTCAGTACATCTCAAAGTCGCCGCGAGGCAGTTTGCCAGGTGGAAGGCGGGGGTTAATTTGACTGGTACCTGATTTTCGCGTAATTAAAGACGGGGGTTTTCATTCGGTACGGCTAAGGGCGATACGGACAATTTATTGGTTAGGGGTGCCCGCTCACTGACAGTAAGACGTAAGGCGAGACGGGAGAGTTGTAGTTATAGCTTTCTTGAAACGACTTCCAAACAGTAGAAGCATTCCAACGGTCCAAATTTTTTTTTCTATAGTAGGGTTATATTTACATTAATTTTTAATTTAATTTATTATCTAGGTACGATTTATCCAATTAGAAGCATTTCAACAGTCCGATTTTTTTCTATTGTAGGGTTATACTTATTTACATTAATTTTTAATTTAATTTATTATCTAGGTACGATCCAACTCTTAGTTCAGGTCGGCAAGATTTAAGGATTTTTATGATAGACCAGAATAATTATTTAACCCTCTGCGACTGACGTGACTGCATTTTTACTATTTTACTGACGTGGTAGTACACGAGACACCATTTCAATAGCAAATATTTTTATAGAAACAAATTATTCAGCCATTTTACTTGTATATATTAAATAAATAGCCTATTTGTAAGGATAAATTTGCTTAAAATAAATAAAACAATTAGTATTTTTTAAATTTATCAGTATTTATTGGCTTTACATAAATCAGTCTATGAAACTTTACTTAAACATTAATGGCATAGAAAAATTACAAAATCAACTTTTTTTTAATTTTACATTAAATATTTGAAAAATTAACAATTGGAGTAATCAGTCTAGAAACTATGAGATACATTTGTTGGTTGACTACAAAATTAGCGAGTCTCCAAATAACAGCTTTGTTTGACAATTATCACATAGTGGCTTAGAGCATTGAAGGCAAATTGGCTTCGAACAGTCACAGCAACAATATTTCGTCTGCCTTTTTATTTTTGTTGGACAAAAAGAACAGAGTTTTCTGCCACTTTGTGGAACAGACCGAACTACTGGTGGTGCAGGATGGCGATCCTTGCCTAAAACCCGAGAGATAAGTCATTCGCAACTCCCTTGACAATCTTTCATTGTATACCCGAGTTTTCATATGATTCATCACTAAATCTTGTGACCCGTCTGATAATATTTGGCGTTCAACTAATGTGGCAAGTTCTTGCCAAGCTTCTACGTTTGGTTCTGGATTTTCTTCATATGACATGACATCTTCATCAAAAGGCTCGAAAGTAGGATCTTCAACTTCATCATCAATATCACTAAACTCATGTTCACTTTCTTCTACCAGCCAACTAGTTCTTCATGACCCACAAAAGTTCCAGCCGATGGTCTCTTTTGAGTAGAAGTACCTGATATTCGTATTAAAAAAACGTTAAAACTTATTTACTGACGTGGTTGTTTAGGAGACACTATGATAAAATAAACATTTTACTGAGGTGTAGTATAGTAGACACCTTACCTTATTGCTGTCGTAGTAGTCTCGTGGACACCTTCCTCCCGTTATGGTCACACACTCTCACTACAACCGCCCGCCGCACACTGACCGACGCGCGAGCTCACCACACAAAGGTACTAAAAGCGGCGGCGCTCAAATTTAAAAATTAACTGTTATAAACCGAATTTTATATTTTGAGGTGTCCGTTGGACTACCACATCAGTCGCAGAGGGTTAATAGGTATTTAGGATTATTTTACTGTTTGTGTAGACCATACTAAGCTTGGAACGATTAGCGAGATTTTACGACTGTTATAAAAATATGAGTATAAAATCGGCGCGATAAATATAATCCAAAATACAAACTAAAATTATTTTGATGCAATAGGTGTGATCCACGGTCAAATTATCTTTCTAAATAATATTTTCTATCTATACTAGTACCAATTTACGTCTTCTATTACAATACGATTTCTATAGGTACAAAAAAAAGATAAGTTAGTTTTCTATATTATCCAGTTGGTCAAATCATGAAAGGCCGCAACGTAATTTTCCGTTACGATGCTGTACAGTAGAAGAAAGGTATACCCCATGCAAGTAACTGTGAATGGCCGTTCAATACTATTGAAGGACCTACAATTATGTGAGAGACCTACAATTATATAAAAAGAAGTAATTTATAAAAGGACACGATGATATGAAAATTCAAGTTTTCACCGTTTCAAGTTCAAATAATTATTTCCCTCGTCGCTTAGTGACCTTCATCTGAATCCAGAACGTACGAACGATTCAAATATGTTCCACTGCGAAGAACATTTGTTCTCAAGAGCCGTATGAGATTGGATGTGCGCCAGTAATGCTCGTAAATGTAAAACCGTTCTTTAGCGAATAGATGGAGAGCGTTTCGCTTGTAGAATGATATCTCATTCATCGAATACTCTTAAATGTTGTATTAGTTAAATGTAATCTAGTGATGAATAAGTAACTCTGTGACATCTAAAACTTTAGCTGGACAGATTAATTTGTTTTGCTATAATCCGCTACTTGAAAAGATTCTGTTTGGTACATTATGCAGGAACACTGCCCACACACAATTTTTCAACACTTTCTTCAACGCATGTTTCGTCTCGACACTGAGACATCCTCAGGAGATGTTGACTTCACAATGCGAAATCGTAGAGTCTACGATATTGATTTGATTGAGAGAATTGTGTGTGGCGTTTCATGTGGGCAGTGTTCCTGCATATTGTACCATACAGAATCTTTTCAAGTGGCGGATTATAGCAAAACAAATTAATCTGTCCTGTATTAATTATGGATTTGAGCAAAATAACGCCTGCTTCCATTCAATGTCTAAAACTTTGATTAAAAAGTCTCAACCTGACTAATCAGACGGGAATGTAGAGTTGGTCTGTTGTCAAAGTAGGCCCATTCCATATGGCTAATGGTTCGTACTATAATCCCCTTAAAAGATATAATATTATCATCACTTCATTACATGTCATACATGCAAATACTTGTTCATTGATCTCGATTTTGAGATATTAGTTATTCAGCAAACTATGTATTACAAATGCTACGTACATTAAGAAAGACTGTTCACAGCTTAATTACAAAGTCTTTGCGAGTATGCATAGCTCAAGAGTGGGTATTAACAGTTGAAATTTTCACAAGTCGCCACCAGCGAGCCTGGCGGAGTGCCAAATAAGCCTTCATGTGGACTGAATACTACGGCCTTCGTTCTCATGTACACGTTTAGTACCTACTCTTCCAACAAGAATGGTATCTGAAATGTGGTAGACTTTTTTTATAAAGTGTTCTCAGTTGCTGAATCCTAATATATAGTTATAAAATTCTCTCGCCATTCTTTATTGTTTCGGACGAATTTGGTAACTTGGCTAGACCAATTTTTATGAAATTTTCAGTGTATATTCTCTAGGTCTCGGAGCAGGTTACCTACCTATTTTATGGCCCTAAGTGAGAAAAAAAATTATCTGGCAAAACAGCGTTTGCCGGGCCAGCTGGTCTAATAAATAAAATTCTCTCGCTTTTCTTTGTTACCAAACTCCTCCGAAACGGCTGGACTTATCGTTATGAAACTTTCAGTGTATGATCACTGGTTCGGGGAGCGGGTTGTTATATATTTTTTATGTCCCTAAGTGAGAAAAAATGTATATGGCAAAACAACGTTTGCCGGGTCAGCTAGTTTTACTTAATTGACTTAAGTCTAATCAGAGGCTTCGACATAATATAGCAGCAAAGATGTGCCATAGATTTAGCATACCAGTGTGATGCTGTGTAATACCCGAAGGGGATTCTAGTTAGTCCGATTGTATCTTTCATAATCATTTACAACACTTTTTGTTCTGTGATTTACAATGATATGAGAATGCAGTCAAAAGTAAGATCAAACTTTAAGGAAAAAGAAATTTTAAATAATAGAAATAGGCAGACAATATTAAAGTAAGATCAAACTTTAAGGAAAAAGAAATTTTAAAATTTCTCTCCGCCTGCAAATACCAGTAGATGTAGATGAAACGGTATAAGCGAACAGAAAAAGATTCTATTAGTTAGTCCCTTTCAAATCCGTGGAAGCACTTAAGTAGTGAGTAAAGAGTGTGCTGCAGCGCTTATGTCGCATGCTGAAAGCTATTTGAACAAAAAAACATCCGTAACGAGCACTAGGGTTCCGTACTAAGAGTTTACTTACCTCCTCCTCTTTATAGGTATTTAGACGGTATTTAGAAGGGGTGAATGCTCTAGCCTCTACTCACTATTCATGAATGTTTCACACAAAACGTTAGTTTTTACAATACTTTGTTAAGCTATTGCATAGCTTCTATCTCGGGCCTTGAGCGTGGAGACTGAATCCAGAAATTCCGTAACGAAAATAACCTAACACTTTTTAGTTTTGCCATCTGTCGATAAATACCTAGCAGAACTTTTAATGACTTTTTGAAATATCACGCTTGTCTCTTTAGTTCAGCAACTCGTCTTTGGGTGGCATTGGTAGTATAATTATAATTGCATAAGTTGATAAAAACAGCTATGCAATAGCTTTACCGCGGCAGTCTCCGAGTGCCACACGTCTTTTTTTATATTATACATATACATGGACCAAAGAGACTTTCGAAACGTTATGATTCCTCGATCCTTATAGTATACGTGCCGCAAACCTCTGGCTACCGTCTTACCAAGCACCTGCAATTTGGGTACCTATAAATCGTCACTTTCCATCAAGTGTGATAATAGTCAAGCGCATTGGTATACATAATTCTTGTGTCAGTCTCCAAGGTGATATTATAGGAGGTACCTACCTATTGCAGTGATCGCTCGGGTAAGTACCACAGACCACCAGTGTACGATATTCTGCCGTAAACCAAGTATGTAATTGTGACGCATTATTGTATTTAAAAAAAAGTATACATATATAGCTGCTCCACTGAAAACCAGCGCTGCAGCTTGCTGCAGCTTTATGCTGAGTGGTGACCTATGTTTGGTCACTTAGAATTATAAATAACTAGATAAGTATTTTTTGCTATAAGTATTTTCTTTAATTGTTAGTGTTAAATATTATGTGTGTTTTGTGACCAAATAAAAACCTTTTTCTTTCTTTCTTCTTTCTTCATATATAAAAAAAAGTATTAAAAGTATATACATACATATTTCGGTGTGAGGGACAATGGTGCCAAATCCATTGTGCACAATCTTTAAACTAATATGACACGTCTAAAAATAGTGTGATTATTTGCCATGGCATTTTGAAAACGAGAGCTCAGAGCACTATTTTTTTAAACGCATCAAATAACTTTAGTTGAGAGATTTTACCCAATAGTTTTGGCACCACTGTATCCTTTTACATTGCTGGGTATAACGAGATTTAAGAACTGATGTCCTAAGATAATTAGGTAAAGTTTAGTGCGTCGTCGTATGCATTGCGATACAAATTGCTGGGATGCACTGCATCTGAAACGCGATTCAGTGTATTATTTGCTATGGAGTCACTAATTTGGTCTTATAAGTTGATGATGATTACTAGTCCAGCATCCTTTGCACAGGACTTTTGTCCTCGTACTAAAAAACTAGACCAACCCTTTAAAGTTACACCCAAATATCAATAAATCTAAATCGATTCTCCCTTCAATTCGTCCTTTAAACTTTAAAGTGTCATTAGAAATTCGAGTCCTTCACATGTGTTAACTGAGTACCCTTGTCGAATGAGAAAGGGGGACTTTAAATTTGACCCATTGTGAATTTTAAATCGGTTTCTTGTTCACTCGGTTTAGGGTATTGTGTAGTGTGAATGCTCTTTAATCTTGAATTAGAAAGACCTACTCTGAATATGATTCGATATAATTCGTGTTTAGGGGTTGGAAGAAATCATTTATACCTACCGATTTATAAATCGTTGCGTATACCCCTTGCAAGATCTGTTTGGGTATATTATTTTTTGCTGGAATCTGTTCGATATTTTTCTGATTATTCTGGGCGGAGACAGATGTCTACTCATGACAAATCAAATATTAAAATTAAAAAAAACTTGAGAGATGTCAAGGGACACCCGGATGGAACGAAGTATATCTGGCTTGCTTTCTATAAGAGAGAGAGAGAGACAGACAGAGAAACATGCGCACGCCGCACGGCTTACAATAGCTTAATATAGCAAAAAGTGTCGTTACAACTTTTCGTATGAATTTTTTCCGTCTAGCCCGCTTTCACAACGCGCGATAAGGAACTTCGTTCCAAAAAAGGTCCGATCTAGATTATTTATATATGAAAAGACCTTCTAATTGGCGGGAAATTCAACTGCGCTAATAAATTTTAAAAATGCAGCTACCATTGCAGTCAGTTTGGTAAATTAATAATGCAGTTATGTGTTTTACATAATCGTGACGGCATTGGTAAGGAAGTTACAAGGTTACCTCAATACCCACTGCACTGTGGGCCGAGCGCGCATTTCCACGGAAACGAAAAATGGGTCGCTGGTTATTTTTTATTAAAGATTATTACGAAGTTTGCCTTTGTGCAAGTTTTGAACTATGTACATAGTTGCTAAGTAAGACTGGAAGTTTGCAAGAAACCGGGCGATAAGTAGGGCGATTTACGGATGCGGTGGAAAATTAATAAG
This sequence comes from Coenonympha arcania, assembly GCA_036785405.1. Lineage (NCBI taxonomy): Eukaryota > Metazoa > Arthropoda > Insecta > Lepidoptera > Nymphalidae > Coenonympha > Coenonympha arcania. The sequence goes on along the minus strand of CM072070.1, from coordinate 14,949,827 downwards.
TTTATTTTCTAGTTATTTCTGTTCTTTGATGCTTGTTTATTGTTATCTTCTCTTTTTCCGTTTTTAACATCTTTTCTTTTTTTTTTTCAGGTAAGTCATACGCTGGCTATTTAACGAGTAAATGAAAAAGGGAAAATGATGTGAGTACTTTTTTAAGTAGACTGATTTAAGCCCAAAACCGTGCATATTGGAAATCCCTTCGGGATCTTCAGGAGCTCAATAGTAAGCAAAAATAATTTTAATTGGATTCAAAAAAGAGAGTGTCGTCATTGTGCAATAGTGCAGTATGATTATAAACGTTTAGATAAAGATTTAATGCTTAGTCCGCATGTTTTCAGCATAATATAACTAGGATTATAATATTATCTCCTAATATATAAAATTCTGTCGCTTTTCTTTGTTACCAAACTCCTCCGAAACGGCTGGACCAATCGTTATGAAATTTTCAGTGTATATTCTCTGGGTCTGGGAGCAGGTTATAGATAACAATCTATTTCTCCCTAAGTGAGAAACAAAATTTGTATGGCAAAACAACGTTTGTCGGGTCAGCTAGTTTAAGTATAACTAAAGATTTAAGCCTTGAGTCGGTCGAAATTTTTTTAAATTTTAATAGAATGTAAATTCGTATAGGTTCCATCCTGGCGTCCGCAGAATCTAGTCTTTTTGCTTACTCTTTAAACATAATCCGATCAATGGGTGTGGATCAATAAAGAGCATATAAATCTCCCCGTGAATGTGAGCTAATGACCGACCGCTACAGATCGTTTGGCGCGGGCGGAATGTTGCCACGTGTTGCGTTGCTAGGGCGGGCGTGAGTTTTGAAATAAATGAGACTGAACTTATTTATTTGAGCAGTAGTAACTCATTGCTTCAGAACTCTAATTCTTATCAGGTGGTCGGGAGTTCGAATTTTTGCTACCTTTGACTCACTTTGTTTCAGGGTTGCGTGCGTTTGTAGAATCATAAATATCACTTGCTAATTTATTTATTTATTAAAAGTACCACCAACAGAATCACATGTAACACATTGATGAATATAAACATAAGAACTACATTCACATAATATGATTCAACTTAAAGGCACAACATGCATAATCATTGTTCAAGTCGACGTTAAATAAGGTTGGACTATACTTAAGTTCTCTAATAATACACAAGAAAGAAGGAGTGAAACAGAAAGCTAATTATACAAAATTAATAAAATGCTTAAAGGTGAAGCTTAAAAGCTTAAAGATAAAGGAAGACATCATCACTGAGTGTCCAACGTAATGTTTAGGTTAGCAACGTAATGTTTAGGTTAGACAACTGAGCATAGGCGTGTGAAGGCTGCCAACCCGCATTTGGCTAAGAGATAAGAGACCTATGCTCAGTTGTCCTCATAAACGGAGCTCAGTTGGGGTTGATTTATTTCAATACTGATATTATACCAATAGACCAGGGTAGAAGCCTTTAAAAATAATAAAAAGTGAAAAAAATAATAATAGTAGGATGAAACCTATTAGAAAGGGAGGAGAATATTATAAAAACGAAAGGAAAAATAATTTACGGGCGATCTGAGGTCGGGAAGGGGATGGGGGTGAGTTTTAAAGGGTAAAAAACGGTTGGCGTTTATGACCACAGCAGACACAAGTCTGCATTTAGATCAAAGAAACGTAACAGAAACTAATAAGATATATTGGAATTTTTGGTAATGTGTCCCTTATATCTTTGCTCTCGTGGTCACCATAGTTCATGGCAGGAGGCTCAAGCCAGGTCGGAGGTCAGTCCAACTTATTGCTCAGCATAGATGGACACACCAGCATGGCGTCTTGATGACACATTTGTTCATTAGTTTCGTAGGCATTATTGATGAGAGAACTTGCTTGAGGTTGATTACCTACTGCTATTGTAACTGCAAATGCTTGCTTGGTCAAGTGAGTAAATTTTGATGCGATGCTATTCAAAAATGAAAAACGTTCTGTACCTTTAATAAAAAAAAAACTAAATCCTTAAAGTATGACTTTGTTGGGCGTCTTTTTTTTATACTATATAGGCTAGCGCTTGACTGTGATCACACCTGATGGAAAGTGATGATACAGTCTAAGGTGGAACGCGCTTGCCTAGAAGATGCCTATTCACTCTTGATTTGAAGGCACCCGGGTTGTAAGTGGCAGGGAAGGCACTGCCTGATGGGAGGGTATTCCAGGCCTTTGCAGTGCGTATCAGGAACGAGGAATCAAACCGCTTCGTACGCGTCATTGGTCTTCTTACGGTTTCTTTTTTCTCATAAACTGAAAGAGGAAATAAATTTTAATTTACCCCACATAAAATTTTTACGGAACCCCAAAAAGGTATAAAACGTGGTTATCCATTTCTACATGACTACCACTGTAAATAATAATTGTTCAAAGGGATAAAATTATATTTATTTATTTGTTCATGCGATCCAAATGAGCGCTCCAAAAGCCCCTTTTAAATAACATCACCACATTTACATACGTGTACAGAAAGGAGCCTCTAACTCGGATATCCGGTTTTCATTCGTGAAAATCAACAGACCTGCCAAAGCTGCTCACCAAAGGGTTAGTACAGGTTTTTGTACAGATTTCGAGTCGACTCGCATCGCACAAACGAATCGAATGCCTCCATACATTTACAGCCAGCGCCATCTATTGACAGCCGCATGTCAGTGACTGTCCATAGATGGCGTTGGCTGTAAACGTATGGAAGAATTCGATTCGTTTGTGCGAAGCGAGTTGACTCGAAATTTGTACAACAACCTTTACTAAACCCTTGGATATACGATTTTCATTCGTGAAAATCAACAGACCCGCCAAAGCCACTCACAAGAGATTCCCCGAAAACTTTTGAAAACAAGTTCTAATGATGTTGGAGAACTCTTTATAACATGAAGCGTGATGCAATTCGTATTTTCAACTCATAACCAAAATTATACCAGACCAAGTTTTGCCTGCGTGATGCGCTATTATTGCTTTACTTTACTGAGAAAATTAGATGTTTTTTATAGACACTAAACCACTCCGTCGGGGGAAACGGAATTGTTATGGGGCTTGCACTCACTAAAAACTGTCTGCTTTTACGACGGACCTGCTGGCGGGAGTACGGGATTCTGCACTGCGCTCCCGCTAGGAGACTATTAGATGATACGATGTACTATGTTCCTATCAGGATAAACTCTGGAACAAATCGGCCAACTGGATTTTGCGGAATTAATTTGGTTTTTTGACGTTTCTGAGGCAATAGAGAAATTTCCCTTAAAGTAGTAGTTATGCCTGGGGACCGCTTGTGACCCGAGTGTCTTGCTTCGGAAGTTGTTTTTAGCGTGTACTAATAACATTGTAATATTATTTTATATTATTCGGTGTCAATAGACTGGTTACGCGACAGTATAGTAAAGTTAATTTAGGTTATAGTACTGAATATCTATTCTTATTCTCTTATCTTATTAAAGGTCGTTACTGATACTTCATGTTGCATCCATAATGCAATATTCAGACTGACACCGTGGTAGTTAGTAGTGTTAGGGGAAGTGCAGCCGCTTGTAAGATAAACTAATGATGCATGAATGATACTCCACATAGCAACTTAACGAACGTCGGAAAAGTGATAACGAGCAACTAATCTGCTTAACGGTGTAGAAGCCGTATTTAAGCGATTTTGAATGAAGTTTTATGCAAAAACTATAAAGACAATTACTTTCAAATTTACACGTCACGTATTTAGGGTCTTTAATCTAAAATCGCTAAGAAGCAGAAACACGATTGGATAAAATTTTCTCGATAGAAAGTTCTCCCAAAAGTTGCTCCAAAATCTCAGTTTTTAGAGTTTTTATCGGACACTACATTGGATGTAATTATAATTTTTGTTTTAAAGTGTCGGTAATAATAATATCCAAAAACGCTAAGAAAAAGATTTTTGATAACCAGCTTAGTTTTTGAGTAATTATGTAAAAGGTCGTTTTTCTGTTATATTCTTCCGCGACGCTGCATATCGCAGCTACCAAATCTCCGTGAGAGTAAGAAAGACAAAAATAAATTCAATAAATCCCCTTAATAGGTTACTTCTCAATAACTATCAATACTATGATAGTCAACTGCAAGAATCCCTCATCTCTATTGTAGTTTAGAAATGGTTTAAGATGATGATGATTAATCTCCCAATTAGGGAGACTATTCACGCATTGTGTCGGCTATATGTCGTATGGCATTTACGTATTAGTATAAGCTGACAATATTGAATTCAAGGCATTTTTTGCGAACCCATTAATTATTTGTGCAAGTAGGTGTAGACATAGAGCGTAAAATTGAATGTAGTTCAAAACGCAACATTGTCGACAATCGTGAAACTAAATTTACATTGCACGATAAGCTTGACGCATTGTGTTTCCTATGTTGAAGCTACATTCAATTTTACACTCTAAACCAATAGACGTTATGCTAATTTTTCATTGTCAATTATTTATTTTATTTCTTGATTCACATCACAGTCTGTGAAAACGTTACGTGAATAGCCCCCCAGGTAACTCACTATGCAGGCAGCCCGTAAATCAACTCGGGACCGGCCGCAGAGGTGGAATTGTAATGGCGGCCTTTTTCCAATATTCCGCCCCCCTCATCAATCAATTACAAAGCTCTGTTGTTCCGAGCTTCGACTTTGATAAGTGTTGGTGCCTGATTAGCTGTAACTCGCTTTCAGATTCATTGCCGATACCTAGTGCCGCACATTGTATGACTACTCACAGTATAATCATCCATCCATAGATTTATAATAGGTTGGTGCTCGCGCTTCGACTAGATAGAGTCCAAACTCCAACCTAACAACGACAGCTCCGTAAGTGCGGCACCTTTTTCTTGTAGTGTGAGTGTGTCAATTTGAAATTTGTATCGTGCGCGGATGCTAGAGTGCGTGAAAAATTGTGTAGCGACGGCTCTGTTATGCGAACTTTGACAGTATTTATTGCCGCACTTTTGAAGTCGCGTGCGGCCTCTTGGACTTCTTTGCATCCACTACTGAAATCACACAAAAACTTCTCCCTTCGCAAGTTGCGTCTGACACAGAATTTACTAATACACTTTGTAGAATGTTGATCTCCTGTTTATAATATTCCTGACCATCCGCCTTTATCTTATTTTGTGGAGTGTATTAAAATAATTGTAGGTTATTATATATTACATTTGTCTTAACCATTTAGGAATGAGCACAGTAATAAAATAACATGAATTGCGTGAAAAGGTATAACTCAGTATATAAATTTCGAAGCTGTGGAAAATTTTCATTAATGAACCTAAAGGCTGTGGATAGACGTGGAATTGTTAACGCTGCCTTTCCAATAACTCGCGTGTATACTTTTCCATCAATCATCTGTTTATTTACTTTAGCTTATACTTCACTAGTTTTTACCTACGGCTCCACCCACCTGTTTCTCAATTTTTCTAACTCTGCGATAATTATATTATATTTGCTGGAAAAAATAAACTAGCCTAGATGTTAATAAAAATGAAAAATATATATATATATATTCAGATATTCCATATTCATGGAATAGCTGAAAATATCCAGGCGTGCTTTTTCCAGTGCTGTGACCATGAATTATCCTTTGGGGCACATATTTAGCAATCATGAGCAATATCTGACGACAGAAAAGAAACCACTGACTGAAAAATTGTAGGTAATTCCAGAACTCCAGGTACAAGTGTCAAGTATGTCTATTCACAGTAGATTCCTCAGAAATCAACGCAATGGGGACAGAAGTGGAATTATTGTAAACGTGGCCTGTGATATAATACGCGCATATCCTCGAATCAATCGATTAGAGAGATCTCTCTGTTTGTTGCTAATTTACTTTGATTTAATACGATATGATTGCGCAAAGGCACTTACTCCTACCATTGCTCTTCTCATTGCTTTAATCCTGAGTTTTTCCTTTGGAGCTTATAATTAGCAATCCCATTTCATATTCATAATATTATATAATCTTTGGGAACTGTATCCCCAGGCAATGAGCAATATCTGACGACTGAAAATAAACGAACGAATGAAAAGTTGTAATTCCAGAACTCAATAGACACGAGTATGTCTCTTCACAGTGGATTCCTCATAAATCAACGCAAGGGACGGGGAGTGGGGACAGAAGTGGAATTGTAAACGCGGCCTCTCCAATAACACGCGCGTACCCTCGCATCAATCAATTAGAGAGAGCTCTCTGTTTCTTTGCTTTGATTTAAAAGTTTCGCGCGCCTGCTCTTCGGCTGCAGGAAGCGTTCAACTTTGTATATGAATCAAAATTATATCTTGAAACTTAAATTTGTTTTGTGGAGAGTGCCTAATATCCAATTTATTAATAATTAGCTTCCGCTGTAATAATTTGCATAAAAATTGAGAATTGCTCATGTTTTCGATCTCACTGGTATCTAGTAGGTATAACACACCTCAAGCGAATCTTTTTAAAAAATTTGGTTTATGACATCTCCCTAGGAATAATTAGGAATAAAGTTAATAATGTTATTCTTTAAATCTAAAGATAGTCCACGGCTACATATTATCATTCTAATATTCCCACTTTTACTATTTATTTCAATTATAACACTTGACTGTCTGAACTTCCATATAAATGGCTGACCGCTACACATTATGACACTTAAGTGAGTTGAGGATCAACTTCAATGCTATTTACCTACTATAAAAACTGTTATATGGGTATTAGGTATCAGGGAAGGATAACAAGTTGGTGAGAAAGAAATACTTGAGAACAAAAGGTTCTATAATACAGTTACGAGTATATCCGTAAAGTGATTTCGAATCATTAGAATGTTTCGGTTTGTAGTTGACGAAATTAATGGGAATGATGAGATAAAAGCAACTAAAATCCAGAGACAAATCCGTCTGTCTAGGGCCGATGTATCACTTATCAGGTGATGGCTCGCTATAAAATACCTATATTAATCAACACTCAGTTGATGTATGTATACAGTATGATATCAAATCGTAAGTAAAAATTTAGTAGTACAAATTAGTAACTCTCTAGTTGTTAAATATAGTGCTAAGAACTCAATCCTTTAAGTAAAACTAAAAGCTCTGAATGCTTAAAGTGGTCTACACTTAACACGACCTGTGCTTAAAAACAATTACACTAGTTACTAGCGGTTACACTTACCGAGCTAAATCGTAATGTTTTTTAAGTTTTCTCTGCCTCAAAACGGAAATGCTTCGTTTGATTTCTCTGTTTGCTATGGAATCATATCAATCAAGAAATCGGTATTTAACAGTATTACTTAGACTTATTGTTTGGTCTGTGGGTACCTACTTAACGATTGGAATGTGGGTGAAGTTAAATTTCTTAATTTACCTACCAGGCTACCACTATGTTAGATTTCGTGGTAAAAAAATCTCATTTCTATAGACAATCATGAAACGTACAAAATATGTACGCCTTTCAAAAATTCTCGTTAACATCAGAAGTGGGATACGGTCCCCTTAATAAAATCTCACGTCCACGGTATTATAAGCTACCGTGGAACAAAACTGTTACCGCGAGGCAGCGAGGTATAGCGCCATCTGTTGTGCGGAGCGATGACTTTGAAGCTTTGCCCCGATAGTCAGACTCGCGCATCGAGAGATGCATACTAGAAAAGAAGTAAAATTATAAGAGTAATTTTTGTAAATTAATCGCAAAAATAACTTTCATTGTAGAGGTTTATAGTCAGACATCGGTAAAAAGGCACATAATCTACTGATTTATTCATTTATTGATTTCAATGTTGGCATTTGATGACGATACTCGTAATAATATAGTTATTGAGTATAGTTTCACATTCGATTGGCAAAGCGAAACAAAAGCCCGAATTTCGTATAGCAGCTGGTAAACATGTCAATTTTTTCTACAACTCTCTCAAATTGTAAGAAATTCTAAGTATTAGCCCGGAGTTTGGAAATCGGCGGAGTTTACCTTCCGTACTTCAGAGAACACGTTAATTTAGCGAATCTTGTCGTACCGTGATTATGAAAGAGAGAAATAGAGAGTGTACATGTGTTTGCGCACACACTTGTGCACTTTAACATGTCCTGCGCTGATGGAAAATCTCTACAGAGATTAACCACCGGTTATTATATATTCTACAAGCTCTCTACTCTCTTCTAAAACTATGAAGTACCTGTCTATAATACAATGTTACGTATGAAACTTCATTATCTGTTAAGTGCTGAGTTCAAAAGAGATTTATTCCAGAACTTAACACTTTACAGTTATCAAACAACTCAGGTAACACACAAACACGATTCCCGCCACGTATACCGTGAGCTTGGTGTAAAATATAAATGAACCAGTCTGAAATTGGCGAACAATCTCAAAGACGGGGTTCTAAGCCCAGTCCCTATCTCGCCGCAATTCTTATGTACGAAGACCTCAGAGTCGGCACGGCGTTGTATGTCAGACTTACGGTATTTCAAATAAATCATCGTTAAAAAATAATTTTAAAACCAGCCTTTACGAGCCAACTTTCTTCTGAGAAAACCCTGTCATTTGATACCTACCTATATTGTGATTAAAATTAATGTTCCACTAGCTCGGTTATTCCGCCATGTTTGATTTAAAATGACGTCACACAGCTAACCATGCACTGTCATGCAAACTGAACGTGTAGTTACACAAAATTTCAGCTCAATCGCTTGAAGATTTAGGCTTCAAAATTAAGTTTAAAGATTCCACCCGAACAAACATACTTACGTTACTAATTAAAAGCTGATTTTAATTACGTTATTTTCTGAAAACGCAGTCACGTTTGAGATTTTTGTATTTAAAAACAGGCATAAAGAAATTAAAAGAAATAAATCAACAAACAATGAACCACAAAATTGAGTTGCATATAATATATCTACATATTCTGCGGTTTCATTATATTTTTTTTTGTTTCTTACACAGTACCACACTTAACTTTCAAAAACTTTCTTTTCTATGTTTTTATTTGACCCTATACCAGATACCAGTCATAATGTTTTCGAAAAATTGGTGAAATGTTGTGAAGCATCATTCAAAGCTGTGGATGATAGGAAACGATTTATGTTTCACTGTTGACACATATAGGTTTTTTACCTAGATATGTATGTTTATCATGTCTAAGCATTGTCATTGCTTTTCTGTAGGTCTGGCATACAGTACCAACTATGGATTCCAGTCCTTTATACTGGCACCCTTCATAAAAGGTGTTGGTAAATCCGCGCGATACAAAAGCCCGAAAGCCGAAGTTAGCGAAGAGGAAAAAACTCTCATGGAGGTCGGTTCACATTATAGGACTTTAGATTACTAGTCTACTATGATACTTAATATCAGACTTTTTTAAATTCAATAATCTTAACTAAACTTTCTCTGCATGAGAGTGAATATGATTTATTAAAAGCACACTCATTCAATTTTACGTCGCTTGCATCTAGTGGCTTTCTTTGAATTTCTTTAAATCATTCTGATCTATCTGATACACTCCCCAGCTTTATGGTTACCAAAATAATACCACTTATTTCGGTAACTCCGATACTTATTCATCTTTTTTAGGCTTTTTCTCACATTATGCAGGGCTTGGCAAAACACGATTTCTTCCTACCAGCTGTTAACGTGCAAACTACTTACTCCTTTCACACGCCATTCGTCTATCCCTTCTTCCGACTTCCTCTACTTCTTCGTGGCTTTCGACATGCTTACTCATCATTCTTTTAGTAGCATGACTTTCATCTCTCTCTGATATTCATTTCTAAATTTCCAGAATGAATTACGTAGAAATACGACGTGCTTTCTTTTGAGGGGAATTGAAGTTACATTATTGTGCTTTAGGTATAAAATATCTGGGTGACGTATCGGTAGTATTACAGCTACTCACCAATAGATGGCAGCAGAAGTTCACTGTAATAGTTTTACTTTATCGCCAATTTATTTTATTTTTTTTGGTAAATACGACATTTTCTAAAAATGAATCCTACCAAGATCAATTTATCGCCCCCAAAACACCTTGTATACTAAATTTCATGAAAATCGTTCAAGCCGTTTCCGAGATTCAGATTATATATAAATAAATAAATAAATATATATATATATGTATATTTATACAAGAATTGCTCGTTTAATGGTATAAATATCTGGGTGACCGAGCTTTGCTCGGTTGCCAATAGATGGCAGCAGGGTTCATATTTTTTTTTTGGTAAATTCGACAATTTCTAAAAGTGAATCCTAGCTAGATCGATTTATCGCCCCCAAAACCCCCTGTATACTAAATTTCATGAAAATGGTTCGAGCCGTTTCCGAGATTCAGATTATATAGAAATATATATATATATATATATATATACAAGAATTGCTCGTTTAAAGGTATAGGATAAATATAGAATTGGGGGCAAATCTTAGCTCCCAGCACCCCAGTCTATACGAAGCGTCCCTCAAAAGATTGGACTGTAACCCTCTGGCCGATGATAATGGAATTTCAATCAGGGTTCGCTATTGACGGTGTAAGACGTTTGAGGAGCGGCTTCGACCACCCGCGGCACGATTGAGAGCCCTTAAAGGACACCTGAATGTATGTGGCGACAGTGGGTGTGAATAGGATGTGAGGTGTAAAAGATGTTTACTTCAGTTATCTATTGAGAAATAAAAAAAGGATTTTTTTTAGCAAAAAATAAAGAGAATGTAATCTGCGGGGCTAGACAAAGTCACAGTCGTTTGGCGTTAACGCTATTCGACAAAAATGTATGGACAAAACAAATGACTGTAGAAAAACCACGATGATAATTACTAAACACGCGAAGCGAAGTACGCTAAAGTTATCTACAAGGTCTGCGAGAACGCCAGCGACCGTTCGAGTTGTCGTAGTCCATTATTGCTTTATTGCATTGTATAGACCATGTCCATTGTCCATTGTCCATTATTGCATTGCTTATTTTTCGAACTACGCAGAGTAATATTTCGCAATTACTGCTTCACGACGGCATATCTGACATGCGATGGTACTTAACTCCTACCTAATTATTTTAAATGTCACTAACTGACCCGGGGAACGTTGTTTTGTTATAAGGGATATAAAAAATAGCTTACGACCTACTCTCAGACCTACCGAACATACACAGAAAATTTCATAACAATCGGTCGAGCCGTTTCGCAGGAGTTTGGTAACAAAAATTGGCACGAGAAATTTATTTATTAAAGAATGAAGATTTAATACAAATACATAAGCCAAAATGAAAATTTCTACATCGTTGATCAACAATAAAATAATTGAAAACCACAATTGCTGAATATTTTATTTAGCTTTTAAAATTATTTTAAAGTCGAAGCAACGTCGCTGTACCCCGAAGGCTAATAAGTAATTTAACTCCAACCTAAACTTCGTTAAGTAATATTTTGTTTTTGTCGTTATTAATTTACCTACCTAAAAACGTAGTATTATAAAGAAAATATATAAATTCATATGGCAAAAGGAGATAAAAAAGGACTCAAAAATTAAAGAGAAAAAACTTACAGGCCGAATTGAGAACCTCCTCCTTCTTTTGTTTTTCGAAGTCGGTTAAAAACTGACTTATTCTTAGCAGTACACACACAACCAAACAAATCATCCCGGATCCCATAAAACTGTAAACAATGCAACTATGAGATTTAATTTAAAGTCAACGGCAATTCCTCAATCTTGTAATGGTAGGTTCTCACGGGACGCGAAAACGTGAGCCAATTTGACCACCGTTTTGCGAAACAGTAATATCAATAATGTATCTGTAATATAATGGTAATAATATTAGGTCCTTACATATGAAATTGGCGTTTTGTATGGGAGGAACATAGTCGATTTTTTTTTTAATATAATATATATATTTAATCAAAGTATGTACCATTGCTATCTATGCACTTTTGCCACCTTATAGGTAGTTCATTGATCCCTTTACTAAAAAAGCCATTCGGACGGGAATCAATAAAATCTTTGAAAGCGCTTTGGACTACCTCATCGGAGTTAAATTTTTTCCCTTGTAAGAAGTTATCCAAATTTCGAAAAAAATGGTAATCTGTTGGAGCAAGGTCCGGGGAGTAAGGTGGATGTCTTAGGCATTCCAATTGAAGCTCCTCTAATTTGGTAGCCGTCTGTTGTGCAGTGTGTGGTCTAGCGTTGTCCTGAAGCAGCAGTGGCCTAGAACGATTGACCAGCCTCGGTTGTTTAGCAGCTAGCTTTTCCATCATGGATTGCAGTTGCTGACAATAGATATCCGCCGTAATCGTCTGGCCAGATTTAAGAAAGCTGCAGTGAACGACGCCGGCGCTAGTCCACCAAACGCTCACAAGTAATTATTTTTGAGTCAATTTTCGTTTGGGGCAGGATTTGGCTGGTTCGCCAGGGTTCAACCATTGCGATGAGCGTTTCCGATTATCATACAGGATCCATTTTTCATCACAGGTAATGATTCGATTTAAAATCCCTTCATTACTGTGCCGGTTGAGTAATGTAACACAGCAGTCTACGCGCGTTTGTCGGTTTGCTGCACTCAATTCATGAGTTACCCACCTTTCAAGCTTTTTTACCTTCCCAATTTGCTTCAAGTGAACTAAAACAGTTTTATCACTAACACCGCAGCCTGCAGCTAGCTCGGACGTGGTTTGCGATGGATCCGCTTCCACAATAACCTTCAATTCTTCATTGTCAACTTTGGTCTCCGGCCGTCCACGGGGCTTGTTCTGCAGGTCGAAATTTCCAGAACGAAAACGTTGGAACCAAAAACGCACAGTGTTTTCTTTTGCGACACCCTCGCCGTACACATCATTAATCCTTCGAGCCGTTTCTGCAGCGCTGGTGCCACGATGGAACTCGTACTCGTAAATAACGAGATATTTCAAGTTTTCCATTTTGTAAACAGAGTGGCGCAAAAAAAAAACCAAAAGAGAAAAAAACAAATGAATTACGATTTTCAAAACACAAAAGCATGAGTAAATAGCTGTATAAATTTGAAATTGGAATTTCTAACCAAAGAAGAGATATTTGAGATCAAAGTGGCCAGTACGACAAAACGCCAATTTCATATGTAAGGACCTAATATCTTTGTCTGACGCGAAATGACAGGCACGGGAAACTGTAATGAGTATCACGATATTATTATGTACCCGTAGATATTAATTTAATGCACGATACTTAAAGGTGGAATCTTTGAATTAGTCTTAAGATAGCTGCTGTCCTTATCACAACTTCTCTGGTCCAATTTATTTTAGTGGTGTGGTGCCATGATAGTTCGTAGTTTCTCCCATAGCTCAGTTGGCAGGGCACCCACCGCTATAGCTGGGGGACACCGTCTCAAGTCCCGTTGGCAGCGATAATTTTTATACACAATCCTATACCTTTAAACGAGCAATTCTTGTATATATATTTCTATATAATCTGAATCTCGGAAACGGCTCGAACGATTTTCATGAAATTTAGTTAACAAGGGTTTTTGGGGCGATAAATTGATCTAGCTAGGATTCATTTTTAGAAAATGGCGTATTTACCAAAAACAATTTTATAAATCTTTACCTGACATCTATTGGCGATAAAGTAAAACTATTACAGTAAACTCCTGCTGCCATCTATTGGTAAGTAGCTGTGTTTACTAGTACCCACCCCAACTAGTAAAAAATTAATAGGAAAAGTGTCATTTGGACGCGGCACCTCGTCAGCAAAGGCGTATCGAAAAGTGATTCAGAGTCCATTACAATATCCTCAAGAAAAATTTTAACAACTCTAAGTACTAATAATAAAATTATATCTTTGAGTGCATCGTCACTTAAGACGATACCGCGTCCAAGCACTAACTATCAACATCATCCATCTTTCGATATTTCAATTCTGAGTACAGGTCTCGAAATAATAATTATTCAATTACGATTATTCAATTCTACACTGTTTGTGACTAATCGTACCACTCTCCGTGAGAACTTATCTTAATACGAGTAGAACTGGACGAGGCCCGAGGTGGGATTTCTCAAGGAATATCAGAGCATGGTTGAGATTTCATTTTCTGAATATAAATTTAAGATTTTCGAGCTCATTACTCCGAACGGTGATTTAAAAAGGTCCGATTGGCATTTCTGGCCGCCGCTACCGGTTTTTCTTTTGTACGTAGACCAGCTACGGCGTAGCCTCTAGTCGAAAGATGAATTCTATTTATAATTCTCTTTTCTTGTGTATTATTGGAAAGTCCAGCCATTAGTATTACGTAAGAGCTATGAACGAAGTTTGTTCTCAATATTATATAATAAAACATGAAAGTGAATGAAATTTAATAAGTATTTAATTTTTATAATTTCCCTTAGAATGTTCGATTAAAAACACGTTATTATTTGTATGATAGCCAAGCGGTTATATAAAAATCCTTCAGTTTTATTTAAAGTTTCTGCGTATTCCTTATCAGCTGCGATAGTTTCTCTCCTATTTCAAAAAGTGCCTGACAGTAGGACGTTACCAGACAATGGTGGTCGCTTTATTAATTACTAGTGAAAGTAGTTAATGAGCAGAGTTTTACTGTCATCGAAAATCGTAATGATGAAATTATACGAAGCTAATTTTCCATCCATAAATGAAAGTGACTTACATTTTTTGCAATAGATTAGTAAAATATTTTAAGTGAAAGAAAGGAATGAATTAGTGTGATTTATTTAAATACCTTCAATATCCAAGGCATAAATTACACTTTTATTAAAGCACTAGGTAACCTTAAGAGTTTGAAATGAAATTAAATTCGTCGAGGGCGTGAAGAGGGCCCTTGTTCATCGATTTACCACAGTTTAGAGCCATTGTGCAGTTTGGAAATGTTAAAAACACTTATTGGGCTTAAGTGGAAGCCATTTTACAAAGTAGTACATGTCTGTTTCGGGAAAAACCGATGAGGTAGGCTTTGAAAAGCATTTTTCATAAAACTACATAAAATAATCGTCTTTTGTATTGTAATTAACAACTCTTAATTCCATTATTTTCAATAAAGTTTTTTCTTTTTTTAAATAAATGTTACTGTCTGTCTTATATTGCTCGATTGCAGTTTTCAAAAAATATAGAGCATAAGAGAAGAAAAATTATATTACACGTGAATAGAAAGAACTAGAGATAAACTAAAGAGAGATTAGCAGTTAAATTAATTTAAAATATTTGGTTGTGTTACGAACATTCCATGCAGAGAATTTTAAATAACTTATGTATATTTAGGGGTCAATTATTAGTAAACGGTTATTCTTCTGGATGATTGCTAAACGAAGCTCCTAAATCTTGATGCTTCCCCCTCTTTTAATTCGTCACGACACACAAAATTATTTTTGCAATTCTGGATATTTTTTTAAATGAAATTTGGTCTTTACTGCGTTGTAATAGGGTCATAAAAAAGATAAGCAGGTATTTTTTGCTTTTGTGAAAACGTCTGAAACGACCGGTTCTGTAGGCAGGTGTAAAAATGCCAAATTTTCGTGGTAACTTTAATAAAACCTGTTCGAAAAAAATATATTTCACCTACGTGTCACGAAGTGTGGTAAAAACGTCAACTTATTAATTTTACAATCGTGGTTTATGTAGTAGGGTCTTAAACAAACATAAAAGCTTGTATTTTATAATATAGCATAAATAATATTGGAAGGCAATATCCAGTAAGGTCTTGTAAGGTCTTGATGTTACAATATCAATGATGTTACAATATAGGTTTGTGTTATAGCAAAAGTGCCTTTAAAACACCCAAATTTATTTTAAAACCCCTAGAATTACGCTCATTCGAAAACCAATAATCCATTTTGCCCACACACCTCCGAAACTCATCACCCCACCTTTATTCCGTCGGAGGCACGTCCTGGGCGTATTTTTCTTTCATTCCCTCTTTATTACCTACCTACAGTATCCGGCCACGCAATGCGTAGGCAGGTAAGGCATTCATCTTTGGGGAAATGGACCCCTTTAAATGGAAACTCGATTGACAGTTCCGTATAAAGACATTGCACTCTGGGGACTTTGGAACTAGAAGTGTTTTTGCAAGAGATTACGACTGTTAACTTAGTCGTATTTTGTCGTATAGTTTCGGATACTGTACCTACCTTTTCCTGGATAAAAGGAGTTTTAAAGTAGTTATAATATCTCTGCACATTATGGTGTTTCAAACTTTATTTTAATAAGCCTTTCAAAAGTCTGAAAATTTTGTACGACCTCCCCTGGCGTAGTGGCGGCGCACTCGGATTTGAGTGGGAGGTCGCGGGTTCGATTCCTGCCACGGGCTACTTAGGAATTTTATAATTTCTAAATTGGCTCAGGTCTGGTCTGGTGGGAGGCTTTGGCCGTCGCTAGTTGCCACCCTACCAGCAAAGACGCACCGCAAGCGATTTAGCGTTCCGGTGCGATGCTTGTAGAAACCGTTGGGGTAAATTTATTTACCCTTCCAAGTTAGTACTTTTAACATCTTAGGATGCATCATCACTTACCATCAGGTGAGATCGCAGTCAAGTACTAACTTGTCTATAGAAAAATTACAGATAGACATTTCAATTTTATTTATTTGTATAACCGTATCAATTTTTATTTCGAAATAATAAATGAATGTACTCGTGAAATAAAATCCAATTTAAATTCATTCCGTGCATGAGCATAATATTATGAATAGATGTAAGCAGATGAAAGCATTATGAGTAGGTATCTCTAATTGCTGCTGCATCTTGATTCAATAGGCTGTTTCGATCCGCGAGTTCATTGATTCCATCCTAACCCTAGATTTTTTATTAGTACTTATAGGCGAGTCTGCCTCGCTAGTCTGATGGTAATATCATGTTATACTGCTAAAGGAGAAATAATTTTACTCAAATGTATTCGATAGTTTGTGGGAAAAGATAGTGTTGCGCGATAGAAAGAGAGGCAAGGTGTCGGTTAACAAAACCTTAGGTAATACGCGCTGTTGCGAATTGAATTTCTCTTTCTTATGTTGTGAGTCATGCCTAATATTACCTACTTAGAGGAGTAAATCTTCTGACCTGCAAAGGTACTCTTGTTGACATTATGTTGAAATAGTAAGGATGTTTATCTTATTGAAGCACGGATGGTGAACGATCTCAGCTCCCTTTTACGTCAGAGGTGGCCGAAGCTCAGTTTTGGGTCGTAACAGGCCGGTATAAAGTGTTTAAGATTTAAAGTAAAGATGAATGCACTAATTAATGTAGATGACTCTCAGACGTAGAAACTCACCAGCGGAGTCTTCGAGTAATGTTTGTAGACGAAATTCTTATCGGCATAGATCAGGTGCAGGGCTTGCAGTTGATGAACCTTCTTCACATGAAAATATTAATTTAAAATTGGTTTCTGTAAGATGTCTCGTCCAAAACACTACAGTCTCCAAATTCGCAAAATATATGGAACCTAAAATTATCTTCTCAATTTAAAGGAATAAGAGAAAGTAATGTAACCGCAAATCTGCAAGACATTAATCCTATTATGTTATGAAATCGATGCGACCATCTCCCTGCGGAAATATACCGACATATAGGTGTACTTTCAGTATTAAGCTAAGTTAAGATGCACGCCCACTGCCTCTGTATTCATTTGGCATTTTGATATGAACCTAAGGATGGATCATACCTGACGAACCCGTCCCTGAGGAAACGCGCGTGCGGACTAATAACATAGTGAAGTGATCTGTGGCGTGGATGGCAGTCCAAAACGATTCTGCGGTCGGCTTACTACTGACGCCGTTGGTGTCAAAACAAACTTTTTTAACACCAGTAAACTGGCGACACGTGGGTCAACCGCTAATTTCCAAATCCGGGCTGGTTTTTTTTTATTGAAGATAGGCTTGCGCTTGACGACAACCATGCCTGATGGAATGCAATGATGAGGTCTAGGTTGGAGCGCGCTTGACTAGAAAATGCCTATTCACTCTTCTCTTGAAGGAATTTATGCTGCGGACAGCGACGGCGCGAGGCGAGTCCGTCAATGTATCGTCCTGCCCCAGAATGGGGATAGCGAGCCCATAGGGACAAGGAGCGAGAGGAAACTACTTGTAGGGAGTCAAGAAGGCGCCCCGGGAACACGCCAAGAGCAAGTACCGAACGCGCGCCCGGCCGCGTTTCGGCCCCCATAACCGCGAGGTTGATTGGGCCATGGGTAGTGGAGGGTTGTCTTCTCTTGAAGGCACCCAGATTGTACTTGGCTGGAAACACGGAGGCTGGAAGGGCGTTCCACACCTACAAAGCTACTGTACTGCTGGTACTAAAAACCCAATATTATACGTTGGGCCGAATTTTTTTTCCAGAAGGATAAAGACTTGAATATAATTGTTTGTGAAAAACTTGAGCAGTGAACGCACAGCATAATAGGCTCCGAAGCCGATGCATCCCGTCTCCAGGCCCGATGGGAAAACACCGTCAAATTAATCCCCGGGCCTTGCGAGCATTAAGCATTCATGGTTTCGCAATTTCGTTATACCCGTAGGTACCTCCCAAACGTCTGCGTTTTGTTACTCCTGTCCCCTTTGAATACGGGCGCTCGCCTTTTTTTCGCCGATTCTCCCTTTATGCGCGACGTTTCATTGATGCGTTGCATTTTTGAAAGTCTGTAGTCATATCGCACTGACCTTTGCAGGTGCATAGTTTTATAAACTAAAGATAAGATTTACCTAATTTTGTATGCTTTTTTTATAGATCGTTAACTCATTACGTGAACCTTTTGTTAGAATTTGTAAAAGGTTTCTTTAAAGTTTTTCCATTAATTAGGTAAAACTTTTTTTTAAGCTGTGATCTAAAATAATTAAAAAATCATTTATAATTTTTTAAAGAATTAAAAACGTCCTTACCGCTCGCGTCACGTTAAATTCTTTTCCGTTTCTTACATGAAGCTGTGGCAATTTCTAAAAGGCTTCTTTCTTATACAATTCAATTCAATTCAATTCAAAATTCTTTATTGCGAACTTGGTCACAAAAGTTGGATCTTCATACAAATTATAGGTACATTCAAGTTCCACCGCATGGAATGCAATATAACTTACAGACTAATGATAATTTATTGAAAAAAGACATTAAAAAAATAAATAATATACTTACATATATTCTAAAAAAAATGTAATTGGTAATAGACACAGTTGCATCTAAATTATCTGAATTCTTGTAGAGTACCTACAGAAGCAAAAAACAATACGATTCAAATGATTGCGAAGTTTCTATATTTTAAAATTAGCATGAATTCTGAATTCTCTACCTGTGTAACTTTTCCCTTAACTCAATCAGGCTTCAGAAAAAAAGGCCGTATAACAGCTCAATGTAGCAAAATATTATTCTAGATTATTTCTGAAAACAAACGGAAAGCCCCCATAAATACATTTGGGGTCTGTCCATCACCCGCCTGTCGGCGTTTGATATTATTTATCCGCGCAGAAAATTGGAGCGTTCTGGAAAAGAACATAAAATGAATATTATAAGGTAAACATTATTCTGTTGTCGTTACATTAGGAATTGTATATTTTACTGTGGAAGTCGGACTACTTAATATACGATAACTCCAAAGACTTTCCACTGTGACTTTTCCACTTCATCTTTTTACCATGCAATGGCAAGACGTCGAAAGCAGTAGAATCTTTGTGAGGTTGAAATCCGACAAAATCGCACGAATAGTTTCTCTTTCGCGTTACTGATACGACCTGCTAAGGTGTGGAACGCTCTACCGTCTAGAATCCGTGTTCCTATGCCAAGTAAAATCTTGATCAAGAGAAGCGTGATTTTTAAGGTAATCTAGATCTCCATCAGACATGATTGTCGTCAAGCTACATTGCATCAACACTTTTGATATCATTACACTTTTAAAGCATTATTTTTGTACACTCCAACTTATTTTACCCTAAAACTGACTTACTAATTGTACTAACTAACAGTAAATACGTAAAAAGTTAGAATAGTAGATTATTATTATTACAACTGCTTAGGAAATTACACTTCTTTGCAGCGCGTTGTCAGGTAAAAACTGTAGCTTAGTCCTATTTTTTCAAAAATATGATTTTCTTACTTTAGTAAGCGTAAGTCTAGTATATAATTTGTAAGCAAATTAAACGTAGGTATTTGATCGACCAGTTAAACGCCTTGATTTTCTTTCTTCGTTGCTATAAAAATACATCAAAGAAGGGAAGAACATTAATGTTTACCATAAAAACGAAAAGGTGTTCTAATTCAGTCGCTGAAATTCGTAAAGCACATAAATACGGGCGAATTATCTATCCGGGTGGAAATTAAATTTTTCCCCCGGGGAAAATCATTGCCGAGTAATACCAGAGAGTGTATGACTGTCGACCGAGGAGTGTATGAATGAAATAACGCGACATTAAAGTAAGTGTTATTTGGTTCCGGTGCTCGCTTTTTAGGGTTCCAAAGAAAAATGCTGAAAAGGAACCTTTATGATTTCGCATCATCCCTCTTGTTTGTGTATGTCCGTGTTTCATGACCATTGAATGCCAATACTTTGAAGAATAATAGCGGGCTGAGTTTGCCGCGGGCTGTACTTAGTTTGTAAAGTTATATTTAAGTTTTTTTATAACTCAAAGGTGTAATTTATGACATGATTGAATCAATAAACAACATTCGGCGTTTTAATTTTGCTATGTCCAATAACCTACTGGACATAGCAAACTAAAACACTATAGACGACCGAATGGCGTAGCAGTAGCAATCCTGCCGTCTGCGTCGGAGGTCGTGGATTCGATTCCCACAACTGGAAAATGTTTACCTATGTTAAGAGCATAAATGTTTTCAATGTCTGGGTGTATTTATCAGTTATCCCATAGCACAAGACCTTTGGGGCTAGACTGCGATGTGTGTAATGTCCTGATAAAAAAACACTTATAATTATTAAATTGGATTTCAGAGTTGCAAAAAACGGCAATGATGCACTATGGCTTACTTGAACTGGGATTTAGGTAGTTGTATACCGAGTTGTATCAATCAACGTTAATCTTGTTACCTTTTAGTAAGTGTCGGATACGTAACTTTTGACACTTACTTTACTCTCTACGATTTTGCATTGTGAAGTCAACATCTCCTGAGGATATCCCAGTGTCGGGACGAAACGTGCGTCGAAGAAAGTGTTGGTGTTTCATGTGGGCAGTGTTCCTGCATATTGTACCATACAGAAGAATCTTTCCAAGTAGCGGATTATAGCAAAAAAAATTAATCAGTCCTGCTAATTATGGAGTTCCGCGAAATAACGCCTGCTTCCATTCAATACTTACTTTATGTCTAGTAACTAGTGTAAACTTATGCGATACTTATCACAGGCTCTTCTTGTTGTGTTTGCTGCAAATATATTCACAATTTTTCTAAAATATCTAGCAGCGTCTTTGTGTAATCAAGCTTGTTTTTTTCGCCAAAGGATCTCTAAAAAGAGCAAACGCCGATGATACGCGCGTCTTTCCCGCTTCGCACATTATTTGTAATGAATATTTTATGCAGCGCAAACAACCTGGTCGTCTGCTATCTACTTTGTTTCTAGCTTAGGGCTTAATCAGAGTTGCGACTTGACAACGACACTTGCGACGCAAACATTCCTTGCAGAGATGGAGCACCGTGCGGGGAGCAGTGTGCGTGCAGCAGTGTGCGGTGGTAGTGTTATTATCTCGCTGCAGACTCAGTCATAACTTATTGAAGTGTTTCGCTTTTGTTGTTCTTTGTTGACTTGTGCATTACTGCAGAACAACAAAAGCGAAACACTCGAATGATTTATGACCGAGTCTGCAGCGAGATAATAACAGTACTATAATCGGTTCTATTTAATGTTGATTATAACATCGCGTAATCTTGTAATGTTTGCATAGCTCTAACTTAGTCCACTGGTCTAACCTTCGCAGTATGTAAAGCTATAAATGTATGACACAATTAGCTGACCCGGCAAACGTCGTGTTGCCGAATAGCTTACGACCTACTCTCAGATCTACCGAACTTACACAGAAAATGTCATAATAATCGGCCGAGCCGTTTCGGAGGATCTTGATAACAAAAATAGGCACGAGAATTTTATATATTAGAAAAGATGTGGAAACAGAATGATGTTTTATGGTGGTGTGTTATTCCACAATGCTGTCCTCATAAATACGATTACTTTCACAAATGAGTGAGCAAGTGCAAACAGGAAAACAGGGGAAAGTCAATACGAATCGTGTGGATGGAGCCTAACTTCACTAGGGATAGCAGTATGCGAGAAGAGATACTGTGTACATAAGTGATTACATTCCTTACTTACAGACGTAAAAATACAGAGTTTACTTCTTTGGCTGCATTTTCTGTGAGGGAGTTTCGCCCCCCAACATTTTCTTCATTTACTACAAGTTTTTATATTGCAGTGTCGCTTAAAATTAAATAACGAAGCAGCTGAAGATTATCTAAAAAAGAACTGGTAAATAGCACTTATTGGTTGCAGCATTGGTTCGAAACGCTAATTCATTAATTTCTTCATAAAAACATAGGCACTTAATATTATAAACTGTTTCAATAATAATAATGACTGCCTTAGGGAATTATTCTTAATGGAATCAAATTAACTCGGAACTTTTATGATTTGATTATTACCATTACCTACCGTAATTAATTTCCATCACAAAAACAATTTCTTTTTAAAACTGTTTATCGCCATCCCCACAAAGATACTTAGAAATAAACTCATTTTTGCTTTTGTACCTAAACTGTAGGTAAATATTTTTTTCACCCGTGGTCCTTTTCAAAATAAATTGTGATGAAACAGGATTTGGGGATCAGCTCGCTTAATCCGTAAGCTGATTGCCTTGTTGTTTGTACAGAACCTCTTCCTCTTAATTGTGTCCCGATTTATTTTTTGTAAACATTGACAGAGTACATATACTTAATAAAAAAAAATTTGTTTCGTTCTTTCTAATACTGAATTCGCGTTTGAAAATTGCCAATCTGCACTTTATCAGTGTGTTGAATTATAGTCTTAAATTTTTAAAGATATATGAATTTTCCATTAGCTGTGATCACAGTCAAGCATTTAATACATATTCCTACGATAGCGTAGGAATATGTATAAAATGTAGTCAAAAAAAATTAGTTGCCTGTAAAGTCGGTTTACTGACGATAGTTGAACGTGACAACGTCTTCTTTGTCACTCGTTCCGCGCTCGCGAGGTAACGCCGGTAACGCCGCATGAGCGAGGTAGCGCCGGATGAGTCATGTTTTTTCGTGCGTGCAACCGGCTCTATCGATTTATAAGACGTTGTCACGTCAAAAAATTTAGGTCATCTGAAACATATCCTTTTCCACACAAGCAAAAAGTTTATATTATCAGAGCTCCTACGAACTTCGTAGGCCTTATGCATTTTTAGGTCCAGTGTATAAATAAATAAATAAATAAATAAATAATTTATTTATTGCTTTTAACAAATGGCATTATTACAAACATATGAATGCTCTACCCTCTGCGGAAGGAGAACCTGTGTTGCAGAGGGTAGATCCTTCCAGGATGTTAATATTTACACATTGTTTATTCCTATTTTAAACCTAATAATTACACTTACTCTTACAATATAAAAAACTTGCTTAGCTTATAAATTACTTGAGTTGTGCGTTTGTGTGAGTGCGA
The DNA here is from genome assembly GCA_036785405.1 of Coenonympha arcania. Classification (NCBI taxonomy): domain Eukaryota; kingdom Metazoa; phylum Arthropoda; class Insecta; order Lepidoptera; family Nymphalidae; genus Coenonympha; species Coenonympha arcania. Next base: position 14,926,254 of record CM072070.1, on the reverse strand, counting down.
TTGCGTGTGTGCGTTTGTGTGTTTGCGTGAGTGATCATGTGTGAGGGTGTGTGAGCGAGTGGGTGTGAGTGTGTGCGTTTGTGTGTAAGCGTGCTTGCGTGCTTGTTTATTGCATTGCGAGCTTGCGTGTTTATTTTGTGATCTTTAGCACGTCCTCCGTCTTATCATAATCAAGGGCTCTTAGACAGGTTTTGGCTGTTTTTGAAAGATCGTATTTGCTAAGATTAGTAAGTATGGGTGCTATTTTGTTGCGGTGGTCTATGATAATGGTCTAACCAAACTCTCCTCTCCTCTCTTCATTGTTCATGTTGTTGATGATGATGTGATGCTGATCATACAATATACAAAACGTGATCAGCTATGACATTCTCGTAACGTTTTCACACACTCAGTGATGTGATACAAGAAAAAGAAAAAAATATTTACACTGAAAAATTAACTTTACATCAATTTACACTTTCAATCAAGTGTAAAATTGAATGTATTTCATCATAGGAAATACAATGCTCAACTTTGACGCGCTTAAGTAATTTTAATCTCGGAACTGTCGACCAATATGGCGTTTTGAACAACATTTAATTTTACGCTCTATGTTAATTGCATTAAAATTTATTTTTCAGTGTTCGCAAAAAATGTTTTGAATTCTATATCATCTGCTTATGTACGTAAATACCATCACCTTTTTAAACATATCACATCACAAAATGTAGCCGACACGTAACGTGAATAGCCCCCCAGTTATCACCAACAGAAACAATAATTCAATAGCCCTATAACATCAAGAGCTCTGGCTCTCTGAATACATCGGTTAATGCCACAAAGGACCTTATATCATCAGCATAATCCCGCCTTTTGTCCTTTGTTCGTAATGACGGCGACACGATAATTAAATCGGCGTGCTCTAATTACGTCATCCCGGCCTGACAATGGACACAAACAAAAGCAGATCTGTGTGGAAAAAGTCAAGTGCGAGTCGGGCTGACATTTAACGGCGTAGACGGCGTATTTAGGCGATTTTTAGTGACCTGTAGTTTAAATAATATAAAGATATCAAATTTAACGTCATATATTCTAGGTCTTTAATCTACAATCAATATGAAGCAAAAATACGATTGAATAAAATTTTCTCGATAAAAAGTTCTCCCAAAACTTGCTCCATAATCTCCATTTTTCTAATTTTCATCGGAAACTGAAAAGGATTTATGATAAGTGGCTTAGTTTTTTAGTCATTAGATAAAACCAACATATAAATAAGAGTGAGATACCTGCAAACCATAAAAACTTTTATGTGTCTTGAAATAGAGGTCTTAGACTTACATCAAAGAGACTTTCCATTTTTCAACTTGACACGTGACTCAATTCGATTGGTTAGTTGGTCGAAACGACTGACATTCCGCTTGCATTCGCCAATCAAGGCTGACACGATACTGCACTCACCAATCGTAAGACGTTTTTCTTTTTTACACTCTACAAGTTATAATAGTGTTATTATCTCGCTGCAGACTCGGTCATAAATCATCTGAGTGTTTCGTGAGCTTCACTGCTGCTTTTGTATTTTAGTGAAAAACAAAAGCGAAACACTTGAATGATTTATGGCCGAGTCTGCAACGAGATAATAATACTTGGCTGCCATCTCACCTGCTTGTAAGTGATGATGCAGCCGTAAATGATATTGTACCTACTAACTTCGAAGGGATAAGTATAAAATCACACCTAATGGTTTCTACACAGGATCACGCCAGAACGCTAAATTGCTTGGCTGTGTGTTTGCTGAAGACTTCCACCTGAATCAATTTATAAATTACAGAATTCTGAAAAGGCCCGTGAATCGAATCTACGACCTTCCACTCGAATCTTGATCAGTGCACGCTGTTGTGCCAGGGAGGTTGTCTATTTTATACCTCGCAAAATTTGCTATGTAAATAGACGTAGGAGCATTTCTCGAATACAATGGGACATAAACGGCTGCTTTTATTATGCTGTGTCCTATAACCCACTGCCCTTTATACCTAACACGCTGCTGTAATTTTTAAATATGAATGCGTAAGAGGTGAAAATGATTACACCTCAATTCAGGGGAGCGATTCTCGAAAATATAAAGTTGTACATCGGTCAAACATCGACGGTTACAGTAGCAACGCAGCCATCAGCAACCAATCGTCGTATTGGCGGCATAACTGTGGTGTTTGCAGATGACAAGGCACACAGATCAATCAATCAATCAATCAATTTTTTATTTGCAAGAAACATTGTACAAATATGATGACAAACCGAATGTAGACCAAACATGTTTCGTCATTGCTGACATGCAAATTTAAGTCAATTTAAAAAGAAATATTTGAAACCTTAATAAATTAGTATTAATAATAGATATAAGCATACAATTTCAATTAAATTACAGTCAACAAATTAAGAACCTTACAACAATATAATTGATGATCTAAGTAGATTCATGAATACAATTTAAATTAGTACCTACAGTCAACAAAGCCAAGTCTAAACAAGTCTCAAAGAAATTACAATTTAGTAGGATAATAATTAATAAGTATCAAACTTATCATCAAGGTACTCATTTATGGAATAGTAGCATTTTTTGATAAGAAATTCCATAAGTTTATGCTTCAATATATTTATATTAAGAGATCTGTCTGCCAGTTCTCCTGGTAACTTATTGTAGATTCTAGGTGCCATATTCAAAATACTTTTTCCAAATTTCGCGGATGAGTGATGGGTAAAGCAAATTTTGTTTTCCCTTCTTGCATTCTCAGAAAATTTAAACAGATTTTCATTCATTCTAATGAATACAACAACCTCATAGATGTATAGACATGGGCAAGAAAGTATTTTTAATTTTTGAAAATACGGCTTACATGAATCTGTGGGTTGAAGGTGACAAATAGACCTAATACATCTTTTTTGGGATTTGAATGCCCTTTCCTTGCTAGCAGAGTTCCCCCAGAAAATAATGCCATATCGTAATGTTGCGGTTACGTAGGAATTATAAGCTACCATAACTGCATTTTGATTAACCACTTTAGAGAGCATGTATAGTGCAAAAGAAAAACGATTTAGTTTTATACACACATTATCTATTTGGGTTTCCCACGATAGGCAATCATCAATGTAAAGACCTAATAATTTTGTGTTGCTTATTTCTTTTATTACAGTTCCTGAGTATTTTATGTCGAGTGGCGGTAAATTTCTTTTTCTATTTTTGAATGTCATTATATTGGTCTTGTCTAGATTTATTAATAACTTGTTTGATGTCACCCAACTAATAATATTCTTCATAGCACTGTTGATGTCATACTCGAGAGCCGTTCTATTCTTTCCAGTAAAAATTACAGTACTGTCGTCCGCAAATAAGACCATTTGATGATCCGTGCTCCTAGGAAAATCATTAATATACGTTATAAATAGCAAAGGACCCAATACACTTCCCTGCGGCACACCTGTATCATTTTTCTTAGCATCAGAAAAATATGTCTCTTCAGTCTTATTGACCATATTTATTCGCGTTATTTCCGTTATTTGATATCTTTCACTAAGGTAAGACTTAACCAGTGCTAAAGAATTACCCCGCACTCCATAAGCATACAGCTTGTTTTCTAGAATTTTATGATCAACATAGTCAAAAGCCTTTGTTAAGTCCATGAACAATGCACACACAGTTTCTTTTTTGTCCAAATGAATCATAACTTTTTTAACAAAATTAAATATAGCCAAATTTATTGTTTTTTTCTTTCTAAATCCTATTTGCTCGTCAGTGATAATTCCGTTCAATTCCATGTAGTCATTTAGGTTATTGTAGATATATTTTTCTATTATTTTGGAAAAAATAGGTATTAACGAAATTGGACGATAGCAGTCTAAATCAAGCGTATCCCCTCTTTTGAATAGAGGTTTAACGATCGAAGTTTTTAGTTTATTAGGAAATACTCCAGATTCAGCGCATAGATTTATAATATGACTTAGGATAGGTGATATACTTTTGTTTACACTTTTAATGACTTTTGTACTGATCTTATCATATCCAGTACTCGTAGTGTTTTTTAGTGTTTTTATTATTGTTGTGATATCTTGAGGGACTGACGGCCCCATAAACATAGATTTTAAATGACTCCAATTTATTTCATGCTTGCAATCTGTATTTATTTTACGTTTAACGAAATGATCGTTAAATGCTTGTGCAATGTCACCTGGAGACGTTATTATGTTCCCGTCCTTTTTTATTTGAGAAATTGAATTTTTTAGTTGGTTATTTTTAAATTTATTGTTAATAATATCCCATGTAGTTTTAGATATATTGAGAGAAGTTTTAATTCTGTAGTCATTACGAGATTTTTGGGTTAGGTTGATTATTTTCTTGAGTCTTTTTGAGTAGTTTTTAAATTTATTTTTATTATGAGAGTCCGGCGCTTTTCTATATTTCCATAATAGTTCTCTCTTCCGCTTAGAACATCTTTTTATACCTTTTGTTATCCATTTAGGTTTTGATTCCAGAGATATTTTTACTTTTATTTTAGGGAAACATAGATCATAAAGAAGTTTAAATAGTTCATAAAATTTATCAAACGCTTCCTCAGGGTCATTGGTTTCATATACCTCGTTAAAGCTAAGGCTGCATATGCATTCTTGAAACTTTCTCATGTTCTCTTTGCTATAGTCACGTCTCTCAATAAAGAAGTGCTTTATGTAACTAAATGTCTTTACATCGCAGGCAAATATTTGTGCTGTGTGATCTGATAAGGCCAATTCTTTGATATCGCATTTCGATTTTCTAATATTACTCATAAAATTGTCTATGCAGGTATTACTGGCTAAGCGGGTTGGTTCATTAAGCAGTAGTTTTAAATTAAATCCCGCAAGTGACTCCTCTAGGTCTATGGTTGTTTTGTTTCTTTTAAGTATGTCAATATTAATGTCACCGCAAATAATTAATTTCCTTTTTTTATCATAACCATATTTTTTTAGGATTTCCTGTAATTTATCAAAGAAAATGTCAATTGTAAATTTGTCAAATTTAGGAGGTCTGTAAATACATATTACTATTAAATTATGTTCTAGAAGTTGAATACCACTACACTCTATTAGGTTTGGAATACTAAATTTTTCTAGGTCCTGTAATTCTTTAAATTTATGGCTATTTCTTACAAGTATACAAGATCCTCCATTTCTCGATTCGCGCGAAAACCTAGAAGCTAGGGTAAAGTTAGGCAAATTTAATAAATTAGTGTCGCTATTAATCAGATTATGTTCAGTAATACATACAGCATCAATCAAAATCTTTTGACTTTCTTCTATTTCATTAAGAGCGACAGATAGTAGATCAACCTTATTTAAAAGTCCGTTAATGTTTTGGTGTATAACATGTAATTTATGAGACACGAAAGTTATAATTACTCTGATTATTTACTTCTTTTGACATTCGCTCCATGTCATCATCAGTTTGAGTTTCTGTGTCCACTAACTTTTTTTGTTCGTCAGACGGATTAGTCTTCCCCATAACGTTGTTGTATTCAGTAGGCAAAGTCCCCTGATTGTTGTTGATTTCATTCAATCTATTAAAATAATAAGGAATTGTTTTTTGAATGAGTGCCACCTTGAATCTATGAGTATTAGCCTTTATAGATTTCTTTCCAGCGTTTAATAACAAAGGAGTCTTTGCATTTTCTTTTACAATGTATAGTTTATTATATTCTAAATAGTTGATCTCTATATTTATCTTAAAGCACAGTAGATCTAAACTTTGTTGCAAAATAGGAGAATGTTTAGGCCCGAATGTGTTTATAAACTTGCAATTCGTGTAATTTTGAGTAACTAGATTAATGCTATTATTCAATAATTTAACGTTTAAATAGGGATTGTCATAAACATTAAGCACAAAAACTCTATACTGCTTTAGTTTGTGTAGAGCAGTACTCAGTTCGGATAACATGGAGTATGGATTTTTCTCATTAGACCCTATGCCTAAGATAACAATGTCGTCACTATTCAAGGTTTTTAGTAGGCTTTCACAGCTACTTAGTACCTGTGCTGCCGTTGCATGCGGTTTTACCGTGGAGAATACTGTATACACATCATTCCATTGATTCTGACGCTTAATCCTAATGCTGCTTGATAATCCTTTAACTAATTGGTCTCCCAGTATCATTATCTTCAGTGGCTTCAGGTTATCAGTACTATTTGTTGCAACTGGTTTATTGTTTACTGCTTGTTCGACTTTTTGATTTAGGCATGTTGGCTCTTTTTCTGTATCATTTTGAAATACTTTTTTACTGGAACAGGAATTAAGCTGTACGCCTTTGTCTTCGTTGATCAATTTACAATGTATTTCATTTGTTTTAGGCACAATCTTTTCCTTGTTTAGTAGCTCTGATTGTGGTTTGCTTGTATCCGTTAGTTTAGAGGATGGACTTGACGTTAGCAGAAGATTGCTTGTTGTCTCAGCCATAGGCGCTGCTAGTTGGACATGGGTAATACTATCGTTGGTCACTTTAGTGTCAGTTTTATTATTTTTCGGCGAATTCTTTGGTTTCTCTTGGATCCTATGTTGTATTTTACAAGTATTAGTGGATGTAGGAAGTTGGCCAGAGGTTTGCACCAGGTTTTTTTTTGTTTTAGATACAGAAATCGTCGTTATCTTTTTATCTCCATTTTTATTCCTTAATTTATTTGTAGGTAGTACTTTCATATTTTTCCGCTGCCTAGATTCTGGTATACTTTTTTTAATGGGTGTTGAAGATGCACTCGATAATAAGAGGCTTTTATCAGTGTCAGCACCTGCTGTTGATACAGTTCTACAATCATCATTGAAAATGAAAAATGAAAATGAAAATATTTATTTTTCACATAGGCCTAAATAACAGGCTCTTATGAAAAGTCAAAACTCTACCGCCAGGTTCGGAAAGCAGGTTTGCACCGAGAAGAACTGGCAAGAAACTCGGCACTTGCTCTTTTCAAAAATGTCATTGTTATAATACAAGATTTCTTATAGATTATGAAAAATTATAACATATTTTTAAGATATCTCGTGAGGAGATGGAAGCATATTTCTATCATTCCAAGAATCATTGTCGTTAAGAAATTCTTCAATGGTATAGTAACCATGATTAATTAAATGTTTCTTGACAGTGTCTTTAAACCTGTGCAAAGGTAAGTCCAAAACAGACTTCGGAATCATATTGTAGAAGCGTACACTCAACCCCACAAATGACCTCTGTACCTTACGCAAACGGTGTGGCACTATAACTAACTTATGTCCTCCATTTCTAATTGGACGATTACTTATATCTATCCGTTGCTTATAATTATTAATATTTTGACGAACAAATAGTAAGCAATTATAAATGTATTGAGATGCCACTGTAAGAATACCTATTTCTTTAAATTTTTGGCGAAGAGATTCGCGTGGCTTCATTTTGTATATGGCTCTAATTGCTCTCTTTTGTAATACAAATATGGTTTGAATATCAGCAGCTTTGCCCCACAATAGAATACCATAGGACATAACACTGTGGAAATAGGCATAATAAACAAGCTTGGCTGTATCAATGTCTGTAAATTGCCTAATTTTTCTCACAGCATAGGCAGCTGAACTAAGTTTACCTGCCAAAGTCTCAATATGAGCGCCCCATTGTAATTTATTGTCTAAGGTCACCCCCAGAAATACAGTAGAGTTTTCCATTTTTAGTATTTCTCCATTCACAATCACCTTTTTGTTGCTAACTATATTTCTTAGGTTTGGTAGTGCAAACTCAATGCACTTAGTCTTTTTTGAATTTAAAAGTAAATTGTTAACTGTGAACCAGTGCGATACGTGCGCAATAGCAGAATTTACATCGTCAAAATTGTCTTTACTTTTATCTGTTTTAAAAACGAGAGAAGTGTCATCAGCAAACAATACTATTTCGCAAATACCGTCTACATGGTGCGGTAAATCATTTATATACACTAAAAACAGAAAAGGGCCCAAAATTGAACCCTGTGGCACACCCATTTTGGGGGAACAACCCTGCGACTTTGTGTCATTTATGCATACCCTTTGTGTTCGATCACTCAGATAAGAGGCAACGAAATCAAGAGCTCTGTCTCTGATACCGTAGTGGCTAAGTTTAAATAGTAGCGTCTGATGTTCGACGCAATCAAAAGCTTTGGACAGGTCACAGAAGACTCCTATGGCATTCTGAGACTGTTCCCAGGCATCATAGATATGGCTTAAAAGCTTGGCACCAGCATCGGTGGTATTCCTACCTTTAGTAAAGCCATACTGCTCGGAGTGAAGAATTTTGTTGGAATTAAAATGACTTAGAAGTTGGTCAAGTATGATTTTTTCAAATATCTTACTAAGAGTTGGTAAAATTGAAATAGGCCTATAATTATTAACGTCCTGCCTATCTCCAGACTTAAATAGCGGTATCAGTTTACTATGTTTCATTAAATTTGGAAACGTTCCTAGGTCGACACATTGGTTGAATATTACAGCCATATAAGGGGCAATAGTGTCGATAATGTTGAAAATAACTTGCACAGACATTCCCCAAAGGTCGCCAGTTCTTTTAATTTTTATGAATCGGCAGGTTTTTTTAATGTCTGCTGCAGTGATATGTTCAAAATTAAATAAGACAGTGCATTCTTTTACGTTGTCTCTTAAGAGTTTTTGGGCTGTTGTTGGCGAGGACTTAAGAGAATCCGTCAACAAAACAGGAACATTCTGGAAATAGTTTTCAAAGGTATTCGCGATTTCTAAATCTGATGTTAATTTACTACCATTGGCAACTATTTCAATCTTTGGGTTACGCGATTTGGTTTTTCCTGCCTGTTTGTTAACTATATTCCATGTGGTTCTTATTTTGTTATCAGATTGGGTAATTTTTTCTTTAATATGTAGCGATTTTGCTTGAATGCAAACATTTTTGAAAATTTTTGAATAAGTTTTAACCCGTTCTAGAAAACTTGCAGTTTGATTAAATTGTCTTTCTTCATAAAGCTCATACAACTTTTTTCGACTTTTATGGATCCCAATAGTTGCCCAATCGCTGAATTTTAATTTATTATTCATAATGTCTATATTTTTCGTTTTAAAAATATTTTTAAATTCCGTATCTACAGATTTGAATAGGGTTCTGTAAATACTATCAGGATGTCCATGTTCAAAGACTAGGGCAGGAACTGTAGTAGAAATTTTATCTTTAAACCGCATTAATTTATCTTTTGTTATAGGTCTGCATTTAACTATTTGCTTGAGTTTAACAATACTATTCAAAACATAAATTTGTTGACCACAGTGATCAGACCTAAGCTTACTTATTATAGCCTTATCTAAAATCTCACAGTTGCAAAATATATTATCAATGCAGGAGGCTGAGGTTTGTGTTACTCTAGTGGGTTCCCTAAATACATTATTTAGATTAAAGCATTTAAATAAATTGAGTAACTGGACACTATTTGAATTACTCAATAAAATATCAACATTAAAATCCCCACATACTAATATTTTTTTAGTTGAAACTGACAATCGTTTGAGTACTTCCTCCATTATATCCTCAAAATGTTTGAGGTCACCTGAGGGGGGTCGGTAAACGCATACTACAATATATCTATCCATCTCAACACAAGACAGTTCAGCAATGCGTTCCCTGGAAAGACTGACAATATCTTTTCGTTCTTTACAATTCAGGTTGTCCCTTGTTATAATCAAAGACCCTCCCCGGATTGCTGTCCTTCTTGAGAACGCACTTGACAATGTGTAATTGTTAAAGTGTATTAGCATTTGGCTTTGATTTAGCCAATGCTCAGTAATACAAAGAATGTCAATATCACATTGATTAATAAACATTTCTATTTCATGTTCCTTGCCGGGTAAGCCCTGAATATTCTGATGGACTAAACAAATTTTACAGAGCTTATCCTTTGTCGTCCTATTTAGTTTAAATTATTTTGGTCACAATTTACAATAGTAGAATTACTATTAATTGAAGTAAAAATAGGTAAATTAGTATTATTACTAATTATGTCAATATTACTATTTGTACAACATGTACCGAAGTCAACTGGTTTCGTGCTAAATATAGCAGAGTCCACAATATTACAAGCTACAAGAGTAGCTATTCGTTTTTTATAAGTAAAAGGTAAGTACATTGTACCTTCTGTCATTGGAATTCTATTTACAAATTTATTTAAATCAAAAATATGGAAATTGTCCCTATGACTAAACGCTAAATTATACAAAGCTGCATTGAGTTTGTATGCCTGCTCATTTTGCTTTTGGGTCAGGTGATCTGAGTATGGAAATGTACATATTATAAATTTGCACCCAGACTTCCTTTGCAATGTAATCATATGCTCAAAACTTTTTATCATTAATTTCTTAGTAATATTTATGCTGTCTCCTATCATTAAGACAATAGTCGAAAGTGAGTCTATAAGGTTTGCTGGAATATGTTCAATTAAGAATTCAAAAGAGGCCCCAGGGTAACATAAGTTAATAACTTTTTGGTTTAAATTATTGCTTAATAAGTAACCGAACTTTTTGCCTATATTATCTGATACAACAAAAGTTTTCCGCTGCAGAGTGTGAGATATTTTGCTACTATCACTGTTGTTACTACAATTTTTAGTACTACTTAAGCATTCAGGACTACTGCTTAGACATTGATCCTCCGCTGTACCCACCATTTGTAGTTTATCCGAGCACTGACTGGTTGGCAACTGATCAGCAGTTCGGGTGTAATCCTGGATCTGCTTTTGTGAAAGCTCATACTGAGCAGATAGAGATTCCAGCGATTTTTGTAGATTTTCAATTTGACCATTGAGGCTGCTCATATGAGATTCATATTTTCTCCTATTGTCATCCGCCACCATGTGATAGTTGTTTAATTTTTTCAAAAGCTGGCGACGCTGGTTTCTATAAGTGGTTTCTTTCTTTTTAAATTTCAAAGCATTTCTGATAAATTTATTTAACTTGATATATTTCTTAAATTTATTGCGGCTAAGATGAATTTTGCACGATTGACTGTCTGAATTTAAGAGACTAGAGCTTTCACATTTCAGATCCAAGTTCACAATTTGGGGGGGGTTGGAGGGTAAATCCAGTAATTCGTACTCGCACTCCACATATTCATACGGAAATAGTTCATTATACAGGCAGTCGGTCTGTTGAAAAGCACAATTGTCTAGCTGCACCTGCAAGTCATCAATCAAAACTTGAGCACTCATCAGTTCACTCTCCAGCTGGGATATTTTTGACAGCGCCTCCTCATATGTTTCAAGACATTCATTAAAAGATGCTACAGCTTCCCGCAGTTGATCTCTCTCCAGCAGCACTGCGGAGTGGGTACAGTGCAGCTCAGCGAGCTCTGCCTTTAGCTGTGTGTTTCTGTCGATTGCTTGTTTGATCTCCAGCTCACTGTGTTCATGTTCAAGCATCAATTGATTGCAGTGCTCCCTCGACGCCTTCAGTTCTTCAAGGGCATTTTGAAGTTTCATTTGCAATTCCACACCGGCTGCTCTGCGTGTCATCATTGTGTTATCTCAATATCTGTAACGTGCAAGAAACAGTGTCAGTGTGGGAATGACAACAAGTACACAGATATTATGACCTACACACAGTAGTACCTACAGAATCACTTACAAGTAATAAAATTTGTATGCTTAGATTTTCCTAAAAACAAATTAACAATAATTCAATTTGCATTTGTGTATTGTCCTGTGGCACAAAGAGACAGTTCATAAAATATTGATAATTCAATGCAATGCAATGTACATATAATAGAAGGTTAACTTATACTAAAATGCTAAATTGTGTTGTGTTAATATGTCTTTCTAACTAAATGCACTGAAATATTGAAATATTTCAACAATATTGGTGTTGTAAATGTGTGGACATTAGTTGCTGTATGTGTGCTTCGCGTCTCCGACTGTGGTTCAGCGTTTTTTAAAGGAGTAGAGGTAAGACTTGAGGTACGTAAACGTTCTTTACTTCTTACTGATAAAGGTGTCTGAGGCTTTTTCTCCATGTTGTTAGCTTGTCGCTGCTATAAGTATTTTTTTAATACATTTGCTCCAAAAGTTGACATTTCCATGTGTGTTTAGCGTGCGCAAAGTTATTCTTCTCCGCACTAGTGCTTTTGTGTTTTCCTCCTACGCGGCACCGGAGCGGGCGCACCAGGAGCGCATGAACACGAACACGGCATGCAAGCAAATGTATTAAAAACCGTCGTTCAGTGCACGTGCGGAATTGTCATTTTTACTCGTCCTTATTTTGGTTGGCTTAGTTTGTTTGGCTTAGTTCGGTTTGTTGACCCTCGCCTTCGGCTTGGGTCAACAAACCGGAACTCGTAAAGAAATGACAAACTTTCCGCACTTATATTGAACTGTACTATTGCAGAATCAAGGGACTGGTGATTGCAGATGACAAGCCAAACACTGACGTATGAACAAAAAAAACACAGCCATCAAACGAACCCAATCACCAAATTAACCTGCGTGATTACATTGTTTCGTTGTGGAATCGCACAAAGCATCTGCCCCGTCGTACGACCCGTTGTTTGCGTCCCTTTGTCACGGATCGGGTTCACGGGATTAGCGCGCGATTTTATTAGCGTGTCAGCGCCATTATCGGGACAAAGGGCTCGCTCGGTGATATTAGTGTTTTTGTGACATTTGCGCGTCTAATTTTGATGTCGAACCCTGTCATTATTCCTGCCATAGCTATAGGAGCAACTAGTTGAATGAATGACGATGAAGGGACTTTATTTTATTAACTTCAGGAAACTTGTATCTACGCTTGTAAGTTCTCCAAGATTCATAGGTGTGTTGAGATGTTTGGAAAAAATATTAAGTATTCCGTTGCGATGCTGTGTAGAAACCGTTAGGGGCCAGTTTACTTATCCCTTCCAAGTTAGTACGATAACATCTTCAGCTACATCATCACTTACCATCAGGTGAGATCGCAGTCAAGTATTAACCTGTAGAGTGTAAAAAAAAGATTTTTTGGCATATAGTAGAGTAATAGCCGTATAGAACCTAGGTTTAGGTATTGCAATCATAATAATCGTATCTTTCCACGTATCTCTTAGTGATATATTTATCTCATATTTACTGTCCAGTTTCCTAAATTCGAAATCATTTGCACTAATAACACAGATCATCTGATAATAGTTACCTATTGGCAAATAGGGCTTTAAAAGCCTCTTACCGGACCAGACCTAAGCCAATCTTTTATTTCCTCACGAGATATGTTAAACATTTGTTATAATTTTTCATACTTTTTATAAATTTTGTATTATAACAATGACATTTTTGAAAGCAAGTGCCGAGTTTCTTGCCAGTTCTTCTCGGTGCAAACCTGCTTTCCGAACCTGGCGCTAAAGTTTTGAAATTTTCATAAGAGCCTATTATTTAGGCCTATGTGAAAATAAATATTTTCATTTTCAATCAAACAAAAAAACACTCTTTCGCATTCATATGATTCCAGTAATGAACCAATATAACTCTCTAAAATATCATAGAAATAATGCACAAAACAGTCCACAGTTTACCGTGGGATATTAGGTGTTTGTCCTTGTATCGTGCAGCTAATATCCGCCCGGACATTCCAGACACGTCGCGCAGCTTACCCGGACCGCGGCGTTGTCCGGGATCAACCTGCAACGCGCTCAGGTGTCAGGGATTTATTTCCTTTATAATGGGTGTAGTTCGGTAATCTGGAATAGAAGGATAAGTTTGTTGTGTGCTCTTCTCAGTTCACATCGCGTTGGAAACCCCAGCGACCTTAGTTCTTAAAAAAAAATACCATTTTAATTAACTAAGGTATGGATAAAAATTATTTTCACTACGAAAATAATATCTGTAATTTTCTGTAATGGAATTTTCCAGTATAAAGTCTAGAAAAAGCCTACCTAAAAACTTTTTTCTTTTATCCGACTTATAAAGACTGATAAACATACAATATTATTGGCAATACTTATTGCCCTAGGTACCTCAAGTAGCCTTTTATGATGGTGTGCTCAGGAACTATTTAATTTGGTTCCCCCGTCACCTTTCTACCATAGAACGGCAAGGCATCGTAAAGGCTTCCACCCGTACATAGTCGACGTACCAAAGAGGCGTACGAAGCGGTTTGATTCCTCGTTCTTGAAACGCACTGCAAAAGCCTGGAATACCCTCCCAGGCAGTGTCTTTCCTGCCACTTACAATCCGGGTGCCTTCAAATCAAGAATCCGCCCGGACATTCCAGACACGTCGCGCAGCTTACCCGGACCGCGGCGTTGTCCGGGATCAACCTGCAACGCGCTCAGGTGTCAGGGATTTATTTCCTTTATAATGGGTGTAGTTCGGTAATCTGGAATAGAAGGATAAGTTTGTTGTGTGCTCTTCTCAGTTCACATCGCGTTGGAAACCCCAGCGACCTTAGTTCTTAAAAAAAAATACCATTTTAATTAACTAAGGTATGGATAAAAATTATTTTCACTACGAAAATAATATCTGTAATTTTCTGTAATGGAATTTTCCAGTATAAAGTCTAGAAAAAGCCTACCTAAAAACTTTTTTCTTTTATCCGACTTATAAAGACTGATAAACATACAATATTATTGGCAATACTTATTGCCCTAGGTACCTCAAGTAGCCTTTTATGATGGTGTGCTCAGGAACTATTTAATTTGGTTCCCCCGTCACCTTTCTACCATAGAACGGCAAGGCATCGTAAAGGCTTCCACCCGTACATAGTCGACGTACCAAAGAGGCGTACGAAGCGGTTTGATTCCTCGTTCTTGAAACGCACTGCAAAAGCCTGGAATACCCTCCCAGGCAGTGTCTTTCCTGCCACTTACAATCCGGGTGCCTTCAAATCAAGAGTGAATAGGCATCTTCTAGGCAAGCGCATTCCACCTTAGACTGTATCATCACTTTCCATCAGGTGTGATCACAGTCAAGCGCTAGCCTATATAGTATAAAAAAAATATCTATAAAACACTAAACAATAGCAGTAGGCATTTCAATTATAAAAAGTTAATAAGGTATTTGTTCGTATTTTTAGTAATTTTTGAACATTTCATATCTTTAGGTCGTCAATATAACTACAGAGACCAGAGTCATAGGTCTTGAACACTTATGACGCATCCCCCACCCCGCCTGTAAGTTCACGTCTCGGACTAATTTTTCAGATCACGAAACCTACCCGTACCGAGAGGTGGACTTTACAACGGGTATTTTTCTTTGAAACGTTCTGAAAACTTGCCGTTTGTTTAGAGCACTTCAAATTGCCGGCTTGATTTTTAGATACGCGAGGCGAATATCTTTCACAAAATGTTATATAATACCGATCTATTGACGAGCCATTCTTCCAAATTGAAAATAGAATTATATGAAATTGAATGTTTTTTTTCTTGAAATGAGATTTATTTTTCTTTCTCTATATTTACAATAAGTCTTGAAGGATCGACAACGACTGGAAAAGTTAAAAGCCGTCACACCCACCTCCTAATCTTACGTATAACAATATTATGTTCCAAAGTAGTTACAATGCAATAATTATTATTTGTTAGGTGCATGCAAGAATATATTAA
This sequence comes from Coenonympha arcania, assembly GCA_036785405.1. Lineage (NCBI taxonomy): Eukaryota > Metazoa > Arthropoda > Insecta > Lepidoptera > Nymphalidae > Coenonympha > Coenonympha arcania. Next base: position 14,910,685 of record CM072070.1, on the reverse strand, counting down.
GAATAAATGTTGAGATGCATGTGAATGTGTGTGAGTATGTGTATTGTGTGTGCGTCTGTGTGTGCGCGTGTGTGTGTGTATGTATGGTAAAACGTTGAAGAATTCGTTTATGTAAGTTTTTATAATCTACACAACTGTTTGCAACCACGGGAAAAGAAATGATTGATCAAAAAATAGTTTGCTTTCTAAACGCTTATTCGTGAAAATTATAGAAGTCATCATATATTACTGCTCGTGTAGCAATAAAATGGTAAAACAGGACGGAAACAAAGAGCGTAGCAGGCGCTCATTTTTAAACAACTTTAAAATGACTATGTCTTTAAAGTTTCTATAGTGAGAGGAAATCCCAAAACTATTCAAAATCGAGAGACTTTAGTGGTGCAGCTATATCATCGATCATCTACATCCAAGGATATAATATTATCTATATTATTATGTCTAATTAATTCTTAAGTCGAAACACAACCATGTTTCTACAGCAAATCTCACAACTGTGTCCACGACATAATGTCACCCCGACTTTTACCCCGACTTTGGCCATACCCAAGAACCAAACTCAAGACCTTGCAAATAAATAAAATCCACGCATGTCTTCTTTGACATCAAGTTACCTTTGGATTCCGTGGTTTACTTTTTAATACCGCTGCTGTATATTTACCTATCTCGCCGCAAATTTCGGTGTGAGAGGATCCACAAAATTGCTTCTTCGCATTTGACAGACCCCAAGAATTAGAAACCAACGGGCTCCATTTTACGAGTGGAAGTTACGAGGAAAGCCCCAGACGGACTATTAAAGGCTATATTCCGCGAATCTCATAAACTACGGCGAAAAACCTATATACAGTGTACGTGCAACACAAATGTATCCTAACGTGTATGTCATAAGGTGTATTTTGAAATGATAGATAAAAAGGATATACTTTGCGGAGTTTTCTACGTTCGTCGCCATTTTGTTCATCGTAAAACATTAACGGCGTCCGTGAATCTAGAAAAAGATGGACCGAACCGAGTCTCGAAAAAGTCTCGTAACGCAACGCAATGCAGCACCTAAGTCAGTCAAATATGAAGAAGCATACAAGCAGAAGCCAAGAACAAGCTAACAAGCACACGATGGTTACAAGCTTACATGCTTACAAACATACACGGTTCCAACAACAAATTTAAATGGTCACGTAACCGTTAAAAATAATGTTTCAGAATATTGTTTCAAAGAAACTATTTTAAATAATGTATTCAACTCAATACAAATCTTGATATGAAACAAAATAAACCCTTGTACTCTTTGTTACCGTGGCTGGCTTTTCTTGCATCTGGAAATTGTGACTGTTTGATTAAATAACCACGACTTAAGACACAAGTCGGATAACATTAAAAAAATATATCATGACGTAACCATCCGCTAAAGGGGTCACGTGAACGAAGCCGCGGGCTTCCGCTAGTTTAGTATGATATTAATGATTAGTTAACTTTTGAAATTCTGTCTATCCTTTTTTCTTGGTCTGCGCACGCCTGTATTTTTGTGGTAAGCAACAAGTCATATTAAAATTGTAATTACTACGGGTGGTGCCGCCTCGATTTCGTTACGTTTCCTTAATTTCCTCTTTTGGGATTTTCATTAAACAGCTGAATAATGATATTATTATGTTTTTTTTGTTGGAGAGACGAGGATTTCTATTATTGTCGCTGTGATCGGACCTTTTTAATCAGCGTCGAAGTCTTACATTAGGGATGAAAAATAATATGAATTGCGGTAGAAAAATCTTTATTGTATCTTGGTGACCATAAAATTGATTTGTTTCATATTAGTTTCCTAGTAGACGTTGTACAGTATTTCCTCTTGGTTAGGTTAGCTTCTGAGTTAAATTTTGAGTAAAGCAATTAGTTTCATGTAACGGAATGACTAGTAAATAGGAATGGATCTACACTAATCCTGCCTTATCCAACTTGTTATTTTCGAAAGAAAATCCGACTTAGGTTTATAAAATTCGTTAGGTAAGTCCCAAAAATTATAGTTCTTTTTCCCAAGTAGGTACAACAGCTGTTCTATGCAACGAAAAATCCAATATTAATTTTTACTCAGAACGTTACGAGTGAATTAGCAAGCAATTTTCTCCAACACAGACGTTCCGCGATACGCCGTAACAGAGCAAAACGACAGGCTGACCAATTACGGTCATTTATCACAATGCCCGGACTCCCTGTATCGCTGCAACACCGGCTCGCTACCCGGATTTATTATCGCTATATAAAATATCGGGAGTTGGTTTGTCGAATTGCCATAGTGGTGCCAACAAGACAAATCGTCGAGATTGTATCTACATGAAATCTTGGATTGTGTGCGTGGGTGGTTTTGACCCAATAAATGGAGCCCAAGTTGAAATTGCAGCCTATTTTCTAGGGACGGAACCCAAAGGGTAAAAACGGGACCCTATTATTGAGACTTCACCGTCCGTTCGCCGTCTATCCATCCTCCGTCTGCGTAAACGGTCGTTTTAAGCGATTTTAGTGACTTGCAGTTTAAAAACTATAAAGACAAATACTTTCAAATTTAAACATCATGATCTTTAATCTAAAATCGCTGTGAAGCAGAAACACGATTGGATAAAATTTTCTCGATAGAAAGCTCTCCAAAAAATTGCTCTAAAATCTCAGTTTTTCTAATTTTTATCGGAAACTACAATGGATGGAATAATAATTGTCCGGTAATAATAATATCCAAAAACGCTTTTTTATTAATGGCTTAGTTTTTTAGTAATTAGGTAAAACGTCGTTTTTATGTTATTTTCTTCCGCGACGCTGCATGTCGCACCCACCAATGCATTCGTGAGAGTGAAAAAGACAAAAATAAATGCCATAATTATATCCTCTTCAATGTTTTAGTTTGTGAATTAGTTCTGTTAGTTTTTTAACCCACGGCTTCTCCCGCGTGTATTTTGATTTTTTGACAAATTTAAAAAAAACATCGTTTTCCCCGATGAATAGAAACCTATGTATCCAGGGTAGCTATAATAATTTATACGAAGATGATGAAGATTAATTACTCTATGATCTATGTCTTATCCACAGCTCAATCGGTTTAGTCTAGTTGCGAGTTGATGTGTACTCAGCGCTCATCTAAGAACAAAGGTTTAATCAAAGATCGTTCAAGCCCAGACACAGTTCATCTCCATGCATCTTATGTCGACACAAGATGCACAAAATAGAGGGATTAACCAGAAGCTAAGGTTTATATAACACTAGCTTTTGCCCGCCGCTTCGCCCGCGTGAATTTCGGTGAAAATAAGCGTTTATTTAAATATCCCATGGGAAGTATGGATTTTTCCAGGATAAAAAGGATCCTATGTTTTATCTGGATTATAAGCTATCTATGTTCCAAATTTCAGCCAAATCGGTTCAGTAGTTGCGGCGTGAAGGAGTAACAAACATACACACTTACACACACAGACACAAACTTTTACCTTTATAATATTAGTGTGAAGTGTGATAAACATATACATCTTTTGAAATCCATAATATTAATTGGTTATTAAATACCAAAATTTGTAAATGAATTATTGTTAAAAGGCATGTTATGATTGACTCAAAATATGTGGAATGTAGGTACAAAAATTTAGCCTTCGAGCCTTTCTTCGTATTTTTTATGCTTAGTTGCCTTAGTAGTGAATGATATATCGATTTTATCTATGCGAGACACATGAATATGAATGATTTATACATTTTAATTTATTTAAAATGTGGTGTGAGGAGGTACACGAGCTTTTCTTCTGTATGTCTCTCTAATTTCTAGTCTTGGTAGTAAATCTTATGTCAAGTACCCTCGATTGCAAGGCATGTTTAGACTGGCTGGGAGATAGAGCCATAATTACGTGTTGGCCTTCAATTTACACTAGTGTGTCTTGTCTTTACATTCAATGTTTGGACTGCAGGCAGGTGGATTAATGATGTCTCAGACAACCTTCTGAAGTCTATCAGATTTTTTCATGCGTTACAAGTTAGTCCTTAATTGAGACCTCACAAATGGCAAGAGTCAAAGGAGAAGGCGCTCTTTGAAACAACTTTGTTTACCGGATTAACTAAAATGACGCGTTGGCGAGAATAAGGGATGCATCCGCACACTTATGCAAGTCACACCATTCTTACGAGTGTTAAAAAAACAATTAATTTTCAAAAAACTGCCTATCGAAAAGCGTGAAACCACTCAGTCGATTTATTTATTTTTTGAATTGTCAATAGGTACAACTTTTTTTACCAGATTAACTATAATGAGTCGTTGGCGAGAATACGGGATGCATCCGCACACTTATGCAAGTCCCACCATCCTTACGAGTATATTAATTTTCAAAAAACTACACATCGTTAAACCACTCAGTCGATTTATTTAATTTTTGAATTGTTGATAGGTCTTTGCATTTCAATAAGACCACTTTATTAAATATCGTATTAATTGCTTCACAGACAAAGCCTTACATTTGTCAGTAGTTATATACGCAAAAGCCATTAAAACTTAACGAATTTATTAATTTTCATATTTGTTTGATCTCTCCGGCATTGTGGGGTCAATCAAGCCGCTTTCAACAAATTGATTGGACCATCGAGCGTCAAAGCGACGTCGGGTATAACTGCGCCTGTATCTGACCGCAGCGCCGCCCGCCCTGCCGCCCGCCCTACCGCCCGCCCCACGGAAAGGAGCGTTGCGAGTTTAATTGTTTTGTTTGAATGCTACATTCTATCGATAAACCACAAAACAGTGTCACACATTAATCTGTTACCAAAACTTTCTGTTTACAGTCGTTTCCTTAGCAAGTCTAAATCTTCTGATGATGAGCCGATGTTAGGGCAAAACATGCGTGTATTTTTGGAAGAATTGTGAGACACTGTGAGTGCGAATTCATACAAATTCGTCCGATAATGTGAACGGATATATTACTTGTTTACAGCAAAAGAGCTTTGTGGTTTACGATTACCGAATAACGTTTGTTTCGGGTACGATCTAGAAGAATGCAAAAATTCGAACATACGTACAGACAAACACGTATATTTAAAGAACTAAATCAAAACATATATAAATTCTGTTTTCGAGATAACAATTTAATGATCATAATGTTAAGTCCGTTGTTTCTCGCTATGAAGGTGAAAAAATGGACAAAGAGAAAAAACAAGTCAAGTGCGAGTTGGACTAGTGTGAGCGGATTCCGTACGGCTGAAACAAAAGTTTTTTTTTAAATTATTTTTGACATAACAGCCATAGGTTGTATACAACGTGTAGCGAAAAGTTGAAATAATATTGAAGGGTACATAAGTGTACTTGATAACCAATCATCCTGTTAAAAAATATTAAATAGAAATAAGCATTTTTATTTTTCCATAATGAATGGAAAGATAGAACAAGCATACCCATTTGCCATACATTATGAAAAAATAAATATGCAAGTATCTCTAAATAATTAACTGCCTAGCTTATTATAACATGCACCTCTTAAAAGTGCAAAAACAAAACCTTCTGTGTTAAAACCTTAATTTTTACGAGACGTACATACTTCAAACTCACAACTTTCGATTTTTTCTTTTTTTCTATGATACCTCGCTTCTTGCCCTTTGATAGATATTTTGCGATTAATGCATGGTCTTTACTTCTGATTACGACGACTTGACTGGTTGAAATTACTAAACCGTCAAACGACCATAACCTTACCTTAGTTACTAAGATAATATTAGATAATTACTTTACCTTATACAGTATACCCTACATTGCCCTGATTTCAACTTGGTACTTTTAGTTGTTCCTATAAGAAAGGGACCGAATAAGTGGCATACAGATGGACAGACGAACACCGAAATGCTCCCACAAGGGTCCGATGTTCATTTAAGTTACGGAACCCTAAAAAACCAAAATATTATCCCTCACCGAGGGATTACCATTAAACAAAAATATTTTCCGCCCGAAATGGCTTTACAGGATTAACTCGTGGTAAATGGAAATATAAACTTTTTTTGGGGGACTGCAAGTGCGAAATACAGCCAGTCGCGAAGTGTTCTCGGGGCCACAGTGGGTTTTTAGCACTAACGAGGCCCGTACACTAGGCCTCCGAGTCGACAACGAATTTAACTCTTAAATCCATAGCTGTAAGGTGTAAATTGCAAGCGCACATCATTCGACGGTTCTCAATGACTGTTGACCTAAAAGGTTACAAGTAAAAGTCCGAGACTTTGGTCTATTTTTATAATTTTCGCCACCTATTTATTTCCTCCTCTGTTTTGGTCTTAAGTGCCTAATTTATTCTGGCTTGCGTTTCTTACTCCATCTTAATGGTCCTGTCCCCCATAGCCATTGTCATCTACTATTTGTGTATAATATATTATCTATACTAATATTATAAAGCTGAAGAGTTTGTTTGTTTGTTTGTTTGTTTGTTTGTTTGTTTGTTTTTTTGAACGCACTAATCTCAGGATCTACTGGTCCGAATTGAAAAATTCTTTTTGCGTTGGATCGAGGAAGGCTATAGGCTTATAACATTACGCTATGACTAATAGAAGTGCCACAATCAATTAACATTGTTGCAAAAAACGGGAAAAATTGTTCCTTTTTGAGAACATTTTTTGGTAACTTTCTTGGGTAACGTTACAGAATTTTGGGTACCCAAAAGCCATGTATGAACGGAAATGTTTTCCTTTAAAAGTTCTAATAAAAAGTTCACGATACGACATGTCTATCTTTTGGGGTTCACTCATTATAACGGGATATGTGAAATCAGAAATTCATGCGGGAGAAAGAAGAAACGGCTAGTATTAAAATAATAAGTATAGTTGCCAGCTGAAAATACTATCCTATTTTGGAGTTACTGTTATAAATAATTAATGAACAGAACATTGTCACCTCACTCATAAATATAAGTTCATAAAGCCACCCAGACCCTCGATGAATACATTGAATTTAATATGATAATATCGTACTCCGTGTCACCCCAACCTCCCCTCCGCTACTATCATTAAAACAATGTCCATAAAACAATACAGATTATGTGGAGGACAATCTCACCTTACAATAAATCTTAAATCTCTACCACCTGAGCGTTCGACGGCGACGCGATTATGAATGAGTACATCCACCCCGGTCTACCCTTTGTAGAACAAGCTAATAAAGATCTTATTATTCTGGGAACAAGATTCAATTCACATTGTTCGTACTGCTCTAACATGCTAGTGGTTAAGGCGCATGGAAATTTATAGAGAATAAATTTTTATTATCTTGTATTTGGCTATATGGTCATGTCTCACTTTTGTCATGAATTCTTTAATGCCAAGTGAATTAATGCGTTACTTGTTGGAACTCTATAACTCACCAAGCATAGATAAACAATTATTTAGAAAAACTCTGCTACGTCATTGGATAAACGATTCGAATCTCGATTCGGATTTGCGATACAATCTATGTAGAAGAAGTAACCTAAAAGGTATAACACTCAGACTTACTCAGACTTTTGATTCGATGCAATAATAGTAGTTTATGTAACGGTTACATAATGGGGGGTATTAAAATACGAGTGTGAGTTTAAAAAACGAGCCGCAGGCGAGTTTTTTAATAGTATCACACGAGTGTTTTAATACCTAATTATGTAGAGTTTCATACACTACTTTATCTACGCTCATATTATTATCATAAATCCAAATCATAAAATCTTGCTAACTTTTGTCGTAAATCATTGCAACTACTAAGATGTCAGGTGGAGTGAAATTTTCTTTAGTAGGTTTCACTACTAGACATTTTTCAGCGCAAAGTTTTGACTAAGTAACAAAAAAAATTAGTTGTCTGTAAAGTCGGTTTACGGACGATAGATTTACGAGATAACGTCATAATCGTAATCGTTATCGTAATCGTTATCGTTATCGTAATCGTAGTCGTAATCGTAATCGTTGTCGTAATCGTAATCATAATCATAATCACAGGCCCAGGTGGAACGTTACGCGGAACGTTAGACATTGTGTTGTTGTCTATGGTCAATCATGGCCCATCTATACTCTCGGCAATGACTACCAACTATATGTTGTCTGTGGATTCACTTAAAAAAATATTACATAAAAAATATTACCTACCCCAGATAATAATTGTAACCGTTAACCGTTGTATTGCCGATAGCGGTACTGTAATCAATTCCTTCAAAACCCCAGATACAAATACAGGAGTCCAGAGCCGTGTATCGTTATGGATATTATACAACTTTCTTTAAATATTTCCATAGTAGAGCGATGTTATTATGAATAACTTTTTAATAATAATAGAAGTCTGTGAATAAAGTAGGTAATTATTTGACACATTTCGATTTTATAATTCGAACTTTAAGCAATGAGCGTAGATAAAATGACGTTTCGTATTTTTAACCGACTTCAAAAAAAAGGAGGAGGTTCTCAATTCGTCGGAATCTTTTACTAAACTCTATTACTCCTCCTCTATTTCATCAAAATTATTTAAAATATTGTACGTCATGTCTTTCAAAGCGAAATAATATTTTTTGAAATACTTTCATTACATATTATTTTTTGTTTATTTTGGGCCGTTTTATCAATCGCCAGATAACTAAGGAATAAATATGACGTTTTGACAGATTTTTTATGGCATATTATGTTTCAAATTTATTCCACAGATAGTTTATCTGGCGATTGAAAAATTAGCCCTTAATTTACAAGATAACAGTTAAAGACGTCCTTTAACTGCGTTGAATTAAAAGTCACAGTTACGTAGCATACGTCTTATTGATATTAACCTCCTTCTTTAAATGTCGGTTGAAAATACTGCGCTAACGAAGTCTTCTAAAAGACAAGTGTGTCGATGCTTTTGTTTGGTACATCTCAAATATAAATTTAAAGCTACCGGCGTTGAAAATACGAAAGAGGTAGGTACACTCTTAAGAACGTCTTGTGAGGATTTGCCTTAAGTATAACCGAATTAGAAGCTTGAAAAGCAGAGCGTTTTCTCTATAGCACAGTGAACGTACAGATCGCTAATTCATATTGCTCGAGTCTACTATTTGAATAGCAATCTTGTTACACAGGACAAAGAGTCCAAACTTAATTAACTATTGGCAGAGTCTAGCGAGTGTTTCAGATATTCTTATTAGAAATAAGACTTTAGATGTTCAGTTATAGAGTTTGAATTTGTATGGGTTTTTCTATGGTGTGTTTACACCCTGAGTCGACGGGCCCTTTCCCGGGCAGAGCTCGTATCCTGGGCGACCGCCGATCCCCCTTCACCTTTCCCGGGGTTGCACTTGCACACGACTTCAACAATAACTATGACCTTTATTCCTAAGGTTACAAGGATTACTTTCGATCAATCATGTGATGCAGAGAAACAAATTTCTAACAGGTAGGTTTTGTATAGATCTTTTTGTTTTGTAGGTACGAACCTGGATTCGGTTTTGATTGGTATGACGTTTCATTTAGAGGTATGAAAGTTTTAACGCCGTTTTCAAGCCTGTACTTTTTGCCACTACTGTAGGTACGGTGGAATTTCTAAAGGTGATTATTCGAGTTTGGGGTTAAAATGAACAAGATCCATTCAAAACTTTTGTGACATTAAGCTTTTCGTACATAATATAAGAAGGCACACTGACTTTGGTTTAGCTAAGCTGTGTTTTTAGATTTACATTTAAGATTATGAATCCTGAACAATGTTTACTTTAATATGAAAAGGCTTTGGGACATTTTGTCTGTGCAGTATCCATTTATTCTTAGTTTCATTATTAATATTTTTTTTGTAATGGAATTTAATGGAATATGTATAAAAATCAACCATTAGAACTTAAGTAGACTTAACCCTATTTTTAACCGACTTCAAAAAAAAGGAGGAGGTTCTCAATTCGTCGGAATCTTTTTTTTTTTTTTTTTTTTTTTATGTATGTTCCCCGATTACTCGAAGATGCGTGGACCAATTTCGAAAATTCTTTTTTTGTTTGATAGGGTATAGTTCACAGATGGTCCCATAGTCATCAAGTCGGGATCTGATGATGGGATCCTGGAGAAATTGAGGGAACTCTTCAAATTTTATAAGCACTTTTGAAGTGATTTGGGTATTGTTTGAAAGAGTAATTTTTTCCAGGTAGTCTTATGGTCATCAGGTCGGGATCTGATGATGGGATCTTGGTAAAATCGAGGGAACTCTTCAAATTTTGCTAGTATACTTGAAGCGATTTAGGTATTTTTTATAGTTACTATTGCATTTCCTTGCAGTCATCAAGTATTGACTGTATTCATCAAGTCAGGATCTGATGATGGGATCTTGGAGAAATTGAGGGAACTCTTCAGATTTTTAGAAGCATACTTCAAGCGATGTGGGCATTTTTTCCAATGCCTTGCGCATTAGTTATTTTCCACTAAAATGTATAAAATAAAATGGAAAACTCTTTCCAAAAAACCAACTTCAAATGCCACTACAAAGAATGAAATAATTTTTAATGTACACCAATTCGAAGTCGGGCAATGTTTAGTTCATTCAATAATAGTCTTTCGTATTGTTGATAATTTTGTCGTTTCTTTGCACATTAAGTTTTATAATAAGAAGGACTATTAATGATTGAACAAAACATTGCCCGACTTCGAATTGGTGTACATTAAAAATTATTTCATTCTTTGTAGTGGCATTTGAAGTTGGTTTTTTGGAAAGAGTTTTCCATTTTTATTTACCTTTCTCACCTGATATGTATGATTTGGCCAACTCACCAACTAAGCAAGTACGCGAGTATTCAATACACATACCTATAAACACTACCTAAAGCACCACATTTTGTCCTTTAGAAAATTCAAGTTATATCTGCATGGGGACACCGGGCTCTCGTCCTATATGAGGTACACAATAACAATGGTTTTTACAATATAAATAACCTGTCAAGTGCGAGTCGGACTCGCGCACTGAGGGTTCCGTACTACAACCGGAGGAATAAAACCATAAAAACCACTTTTCTTATCGAACCGCAAAACTAACTTTGTTTTTAGAGGTTTAATGTAAATATCAAAAAAACTACTTATTAGATCTCGTTCAAACCAATTTTCCGTGGAAGTTTGCATGGTAATGTACATCATATATTTTTTTTAGTTTTATCATACTCTTATTTTAGAAGTTACAGGGGGGGGACACACATTTTACCACTTTGGAAGTGTCTCTCGCGCAAGCTATTCATTTTAGAAAAAAATGATATGAGAAACCTTAGTATCATTTTTGAAGACCTATCCATAGATACCCCACACATTTGGGTTTGATGAAAAAAAAATTTTTGAGTTTCAGTTCTAAGTATGGGGCACCCCCAAAATTTATTACTTTTTTTAAACTTTTGTGTGAAAACCTTAATGCGGTTCACAGAATACATCTACTTACCAAGTTTCAACAGTATAGCTCTTATAGTTTCGGAAAAAAGTGGCTGTGACATACGGACGGACAGACGGACAGACGGACAGACGGACAGACGGACAGACGGACAGACGGACAGACAGACATGACGAATTTATAAGGGTTCCGTTTTTTGCCATTCGGCTACGGAACCCTAAAAATCCCAACGCACCAAAGAAGTTTTCACTTCAATAATGTAGTTCAGTCAGTGACGTTCCGGTAACGTCTGCGGTAGATAAGGGCAGTGTACTCACTCTGTAACTTGGTGCCTAATGCCTATCAAAAATGATAGCCATTGGCATATTTTTTTTATCCATTGAAGGTTTGATATGAAATAAAAAAAAAACATTTTTGTAGCAACCCTTCAATGGATGACAATACGTGCGCCGGTTTTCACTATTCATGCATAACACATCGATTCTGTCTCCCAAACACCCTCCCAGAGGACGCTATGCAATCTTGGGACGAATGCTCATTGCGTCATTGCGTGCATCTGTCAAACTACCTACTGTAGGGGGTCCTAGACAAGGGCCCAGTGTGAAGGGATGCATCCAATTATATTATGAGAAATTGACGAGTGTAAATTGAAATTTTATACTGTTGTAATATATGAAAGTCGTTTCACAGTGTGTTTTATGTGTATTTTTTGTGTATTTTCAGTAGGTTTGAGAACAGGACAAGGTTAATAATCTGTTTTGTACTTATCTTACGCCGTTTCACGTAACAAAGACAAAACCATAGTAGTGTTATTATCTCGCTGCAGACTCGGTCATAAAACATTCGAGTGTTTCGCTTTTGTTGTTCTGCAGTAATGCACAACTCATCAAAGTACAACAAAAGCGAAACACTCGAATGATTTATGACCGAGTCTGCAGCGAGATAATATCACTACTATAGTAAATAAGCTATCCAACGCTTAACAGGCCCTCGGTCTTGCGGGCTGGAATTTTGTATTTCCACATTTGGAAGAAAGAGTCAAAATTATGATGAATAACTGTTATGTGGTCTAAAACTTTTAATTATTTAATGTGCGTGTGATATCATTATTTACATGCTATTTGTTTTACACCATATTATTTTTATAAGAGAAAAATTTCACGGCTAAAGTTAATATGTAGAAAAAAATCGTAAATTTTAACTGAAATATTTTTTATACAAATTAATATTCTCAAAGTGAGCGAAGCCTGCCAACCCGCACTTACCCAAGTGTGAGTAGGTAAGCTATGGCCAAACCCTTATCATTCTTATGGCGGTTCGCAATATCCATGCTTTGCCTTACGAGAGATAGAACTTTGACATAACTTGTATGGAGCGTATGTCATATTGATATCTCCAGTAGGGCAAATGGAATATAGATAGAATATTGGGAACCGGCATTAGAGGATACCCAATCCCAGCAGTGGGACATCAAAAGAGGTAAAGACGAAGTACAATTATCATTTCAAGGCTTTTCATCTGCTTGTATCGCGTAAAAGCTTACGAGTGCGGCGTCAAAGTAACATTGCGCTTACAATTAAATGGTGGAGCGAGAAAAGGCTCACTAGAGGGCACTACGAGCACGCTTTATTTTTTCTACTCATGTAAGCGCTCGTTGCTATTGCTTGGATAGAGGTTACATTACAAGAAAACGCGTGAGCGAAAAAAAATGTAATAAAAAAAAAATGTTTATTTAAACACATAGGCAAAGCGCTTATAAAATGGAAGACTATACTGCTACGTTCGGAAGGCATTTTTCACTGAGAAGAACTGGCAAGAAACTCAGCACTTACTCTTTTTAAGAATAATTGTGTTTTATAATTTATAAGATTTATCATAATAGTTTCGTCAAAATTCAGAAGGTCAGCTTTATCAGCATGTTTTCAGCATGATAACCAAAAAAAAAATGGATTTGTAATAATTGATGCGAAACACAGCCTGGTGACAGTCAAACAGACATACCTACGAACGGCCAGCGAAGTCTTAGTAATAGGGCTCTATTTTACACTGTAGGTATGGAACCTGAAAAATATATCGCGAACAAGCATATGCAAAAAGCTCTACACTAGACTAGGATAGAGCCTGGAGGTTTAGTGCAAATTTGATTTTCATTACACGGAGCACGCGGGATATTTATTTTTAATATCCTGCAGAGAAGTGTTTGTGCTTAACTTGGAGATTATGATGTTGTGATGGAAAAGAGTAGCTTATTAAACTATAAAATGTACTTCAACTTCCAGAGGATATTTTGCGCTCGCCTCTTCTACGAAATTATGGTTTGATATTATATTAGTCTGAAATTAATTTCAACTTAAAATAAGTTAGACTGTACTTTATTATATTGTGACCGTTAGTTGGGGAGATAAAATTTGGAAAAGTTGTAGATAATAATGGGCCATCGTCATTGCAATCATTTAAATTTAAATATCGTTTTTATTTTTATTCAAAAAGGGGAAAACACATACAGGTATACAACAATATTAAGTTGGGTATCATATAAAATTGTTATAGCGGCAACTTTAATATATCATCTGTGAAAATGACAACTGTGTAACTTTCACGGTTCAAGAGATACAACCAGGTGACAGGCAGACAGACGGACAGACGGGCGGCGAAGTCTTAGTTATAGGGCGCCATTTTACGATTTGGGTACGGGAGCTTAGAAAAGGATATAAGTCTCAAAAATGGAGTCCCATACCACACTGACAATGTTAGTCCGAAGCCAGTCACGTTTTGGAGCATTTTTCAGCACAAGCCGCCGAGTATTTTCCACGGCAACATTATAAACACCCACCATTTATCACTTCCTGTGATATATTAAGCCAAAAAGCCCGCGAGGCCGGCCCAATGATCGATCAAAACATCTTTTTCTAAATTACTATAATGTTATAAGCATTATGAAATTTATTTTCGGGGTTTTTGGGGAAAATTGATGCTGTTATTTTTCCACGAGAGTATTTTTAATGCGTCCGTTTTTATTTTTTAACTTGGGTTATATTTACATACTTTTCATTTTTTACTTAAGGTAGGATAATTACTTCTATTAGGGTCTTAGTAAACAGATCTGGGATAAAGAAGGATGTTTCGAAACTCCTTAGGAAACATTTGTGTGAAGCAGATATACGTACCTAGTCCTAGTATGAATTTTTATTAAAATTAACTGACTGACTGACTAATCTACCAACAAACAGCCTAAACCACTGGACGGAATGGAATGGCCATAAAAATAGGTATTTTAACGCTTAAGGAAAGAGTCTTTGAAACTTGACCCCTAAAAAAAGAGGTCACACGAGCGAAGTCGCAGACGCCCTTAAGCATTAAAAAAAGGTAAGCACGTGCTTAACATTTTAAAAAAAAGGTAAGCATATTTGCCCTGTAAATTCGTCGCCATTGTAGGTATCAGTGTAAAATGAAATGACTTGTCATAAGATCCTCTTTATGCTAGGCCTACATGAAATAAAGTATTTTTTCTACTCTATTCTATTCTATCCAGTTGCAGCCGCCCCCAGCCCTCCGGCGCCCCGGGCGTTAGACGCCGCTTGATTGTGTGCGCCCAACTTGCGCCGACGTAATTAAGTTGTAAGATCACGTTAGGCGTACCTATTAACGTCTTGCAATGTTTTACACGTTTATCATGAGTAAACGTGGGTACTTTTTCAAAATATTCGATATTTGATAGAGTTACTAATAAAAAACATTAGTTGCATGAATGTATGTCATAAAATACAATATGGAGTCTTGCGATGAAATTATTTTAAATACCACTTATAATTTTCTTCGAACAACTCAGGGATGTCATAAAAATCCTTGTCTTTAGGAGTTTCAAATATAAGCATTATACCTACCTACTGTTTGCAAATCTCGCTGCCCGTGGTGCAATGAAATTGATTCCCTATTTTGTTTTACAGAGTTCCGAACTCAGATCACCCAAACACAGGTTCCGAAGCAGGGCTACCAAAAAGTCTGGTAGTGCGCACATTTTATTGCCTTGCGTGCAGCGAGATATTGAGGCCAGCATAGTGTATATTCAGCTTGAATACACGGTTTTACTTTACAAATTCAAGTTGTGTTGAATGATTTTTACTAGTCATCTAAGACTTGTTACCTCTATAAATTCTTGAAATATGTGTAACAGCGAACAGTGTGTCCAAAATCCAAATAATACCCACTCCGTCGGGCATGCAGCGCCGCATGCTTGAGGGCGGCAGTATTTCGCAGTCTGCTAAACAATGCAGCTTAACGAGAGGACCACGGCCCAGGGGGGGCAGTCCCTAGGGGAGTGGATGCAGTTTCTAGCCATAATATTTAAGTATTTCTATTTTTTAGCTAGCAGATGCCCTCGACTTTGACTGCGTGTATTTCGGTTTAAAAAAATGTAAGTACATGCTTCGATCCGCCATGCATCATGCTTTGACGACCTCCCTGGCGCAGTGGCGCGCGCTCGGATTCGAGTGGGAGGTCGCGGGTTCGATTCCCGCCACAGGCAATTTCATAATTTCTAAATTGGCTCAGATCTAGTCTGGTGGGAGGCTTCGACCGTGGCTAGTCACCACCCTACAAGCAAAGACGCACCGCCAAGCGATTTAGCGTTCCGGTGCGATGCTTGTAGAAACCGTTGGGGTAAATTTACTTAGCCTTCCAAGTTAGTACGATAACATCTTAGGCTGCTTCATCACTTACCATCAGGTGAGATCGCAGTCAAGTATTAACTAGTATAGAGTAAAAAAATGCTTTACATCCGCCGCGAGGATATGATCCTATTAATTATTTTAAATTTATTTTTTGTTTCAATATTATGTATATTCCCTTTACTGCTATAAGCAAGTCATATTATTTAGTTTCATAGTAATGCACGTAACTCTCAAAATTCAAAAGTTGGTGCGTGCAGCCTCTTAATAGAGGGCCTTACCTCTTAATAGAGGGGATTAAGACTGACCATCTCTATTATATTAGTAAATCCAAGTGACTGTTGTACAATGACTAGTAGACATAATATTAGCAATACAAAAACGCTTATACGACACAAAAAGTTATCTAATTTGATACATACTTATAGCAGTGGTTTCAAAATGTTACCTACTTGTGGAAAATTATAGCAGTATTTTAATTTTTTTTGTAAATCATTATCTTCCTTTTACTCCGGAAAGTTGCCATGTTAATAGAACTAATAAAAGAAAACATAAACGCTTGAGTTCGTTCACATAAATTACATGAAAAAGAAACATCTGAACACTATAAAAGGGCCCGTTATCACGGTTGATTAGCCAGCCCTCTCCTTTGTGTATTGCCCTGAAATGTGATCAAAACGATGTCTTGCCAGATAAAATAGTTTCAAAACAAAATTTTCTTTATAACTGGGCACAAGACGAAAAGAGTAAAAAATTATAAAATAGAAAAAGAACTAATTGAAATAGGTAAATAGCTAACGGCAAAGTGTCTTTTCTACTTAACGGCGTAGAAGCAGTATTTAAGCAATTTTGAATGAAGTTTTATTTAAAAACTTATAAAAAGACAATTACTTTCAAATTTAAACGTCATGTATTTTGGGTCTTTAATCTAAAATCGCTTAGAATCAGAAACAAGATTGGATTAAATTTTCTCGATAGAAAGTTCTCCCAAAAGTTGCTCCAAATTCTCAGTTTTTCTCATTTTTATCGGAAACTGCAATGGATGTAATTGTAATTTTTGTTTCAATGTGACCGTAATAATAACATCCAAAAACACTTAGAAACAGATTTTTGATAACTGGCTTAGTTTTTGAGTAATTTGGTAAAAGGTCGTTTTTCTGTTATATTCTTCCGCGACGCTGCATGTCGCACCTACCAGCGTATCCGTGAGAGTGAGAAAAACAAAAATAAATTCCCATTTGGAATAAACTTTTGGAAATCAAGATATTTTCCACGAGAAAGCTTTACATTCCTGCATTAAAACTGAGTTAAGAGAGTACATAATGTAGATGTTTTCGCGTCTATTCTTTAAATTAACACATCATCGTAATATTTTTTTTGCGAAGAAAAAAATACCTTGACTAGTTTTTTTTAGTGTGTTGTAGGGTGGCGCTCGCGGCGTATGGACTTACCCTTATTGCGCTTGTATTTCCGGTTACAAAAATGTTTCGCTACATATTTATTTTTAATTTAATCCACGTGTGAGTAATAATTTTAGTAGTAAATGAGCATTTTTATAACTCACTGAAGTAAACGCAGGCCTGGATATTTTGCAGTTCGGGATTAAATATAAAATTTTTCATGAGTATAACCTGTTTATTTTAGTATTTTTGCAAACCCTTATCAATATTAAGTTTGATTAATAAACACAGATCATCATAGGACATAAAAACATAATCATCTTCATGGTAACTAAATTTTTCATTTCTTTTGTTTCAGGTAAGTTTCCCTGAAAGGAAAAGCAGAAGACAAAAAGACATGGGTAATTTATTCGTTAATTGGCCTATGTGAAATAAAGAAATTGATTTTGATTTCGATACTTTAGTATAGGTATATCAAATCATATTCCATCTTCATTCAAATCGTGAGTGGGTAACAAACATACTCACATTTGCAATTTAGGTATAACAAAAAAAAAATTGGTTGTCTGTAAAGTCGGTTTACGGACGATAGATTTACGTGTTAACGTCGTAATCATAATCATAATCGTAATCGTAATCATAATCATAATCATAGTCATAATCATTATTTTATGTAATTTTTATCGTGCCTCTCTATCGCTTGGTGGAACGTTCCGCGTAACGTTACGCGGAATGGTACACGGAACGGTACACTTTTTCATGAGTGCTGCTGGTGTTCATCAATTTATTTAACGTTATCACGTCAAAAATATAGTTAACTATTGTAACAATGGTTCGCCTTATTAATAGTAGGTCGGTCCGTCTTCCGTCTCCAAACGGGAAAGCGTGACGTAATCAAGGGTCGTCTCACATCGATGGGTTAATTTTCACGCGTTATTTGCATCGAGTCAAAGGCGCGAGTTAGCGTCGACATCTGCATACAAATGGGTGTAATTTAGCACTGTGACAACCGTCACCGTCGCTGCGGGCTGTACAAATGTTTGCGTAGGCGGCCTTTATACGACTCGCGGTGACTTGAATTGAATTGAAGTCGGCTTTTCAAGTAGAAATCATAGTAATGGCTCTTATATGCCCGGCAAATGTTATTTTGTCGTATAAATTATTTCTCAGTTTAGTATGATAAATTGTTTACGTCCTATTTTACCATACCAAATATACAGAAAAAGTTCTATAAAAATCGGTCAAGCCGTTTTGGAGCAGTTTTGTCAGACACACTATGATACGAAAACTTCATAATATATACGGAGAAAGGTGACTCGCTCAGCCCGAACACTTGTTCTTTTATGATGTAGATGTTAAACTTGAACCCTTTATTATGTAGACAAGGGATAAGAAAGGGTTTTTTATTTCCACGGGATCAACCGCCCAAGTTCTGACAAGCAAGTTCGTTAAAGCTTTTCTATAACTTTAAATAAAACAAAGGAGATTACTCCGAAGTAGTGGTATATTTTATTGAATTTTAATTTACCTTTGTAGTTACAATACAATACAAGTACAGTGACACTTGAAAGTAGGTGACGATGTTGAAAATAAACTCGTAATCGTCAACTGTACTGGTACTTCAAATATAAATTAAAAAAATTAAAAAGAGGACAAACAACATTGGAAGTTTCGAAATGAAAAAATAACAAAACAAGCCGTTAATCTATTTAAATGAAATCCGGTCACCAAAAACGAAGTCTGTGCAAACACTTGTGCAGCGGCCCTTAGTTTACACAGGATGAGGGTCGCTTGATTGAAGGTTCTTTCATATCAGCCGAACCGAGTGTCGGGATGAGATTCTCTTGATAATCCGCGCTGCGTTTGTCTATTGTAGTGATAAATTAAATACGGCACGGTTTGTGTGCGAGGTACTTCATTTCGGTAATGCGTTCACTGCACGCCAGTGTGCATGTTTTATGATGTATGTTTTTGAGTGATGGGTTTACTTATTTTTGGATTCCGCTTACAAGATTATCTTCCAGTGTCTTGTCGTCGTCGTCGTTTCAGCCGATGGACGTCCACTGCTGGACATAGGCCTCCTGCAATGACCGCCAAACACCACGATCTTGCGCCGCCGGGCGCCAGCTACCCCCACGACCCTCTTTATGTCGTCCATCCACCTGGTGGGGGGTCGACCGACATTGCGCTTCCCGGTGCGTGGCCGCCATTCCAGCACCTTGGGTCCCCTACGTCCATCGGTCTAGTATATTTACCTAACCGGGTTTTAAGTTCAAAAAAAGTTTTATAACAATCTAGGGATAAAAATTATTGACGCAGTTGTAATTTTGTTAGTGAAATTTACGATATTTGTCATTGGATATTCTACAATATTAATGTTACTACAATTTTTTTTTGGAGTCAAGTGTCGCCTCAATGAAAGCGACAAGTTGTAACCTTGTTTATTAAAAAAAAAAACGTCCATCGGTCCTACGAGCTATGTGCCCCGCCCATAGCCACTTCAGCTTTGCGACACGTTTTCCAGTTTAGGATTTTTGACAATTTTCTTTACATTCTACAGCTTAGTACCTACTTACTTGATTGCGATTTCACCTGATGGTAAGTGATGATACAGCCGACGATGTTACCGTACTTACGTAACTTGGAAGGGATAATATTAAATCCTCCCACATAATGGTTTCTACGCAGCATCGCTCGGAACATTAAATCGCTTGGCGGTTCATCCTTGCTGGTTGAGTGGTAACTAGCTAAAGCCGAAACCTCCCACTAGACTAGACACCATTACCCACTTTTCTATGTCAGCCTAGAATACGAAGCTGTCAATTTTTCGCTTCAATTCGTAAAACAAGTTAAGCCGTTTTCTGACCCTTGATCTTTTTCTGGTCATATCTGAGAAATTTCCATTGACTTATTAAGTAGGTTAGGTTAGAAATATATGGCTTATTACATGTGAAATAAAAAAAAGTCTTGAAATAAAGTTATTTTAATGAATGAGTTCGAAATCATTAATGAATAGTATGTTTAAACCACAGGTTTAAACCTAAAAGAACCTTTTACAGAATTAAAATGGACTTGAGTCGAATGAAATAGACGAATTTCAGTCGACTCAAGTCCATTCGGTATTTGTCGGTTCGAAAACGGTCAATTACGGTCATCGACTATTTACTCGGTAGACCACTATATATTTATATTGATTCAGTTATTTTGTTAGTATTCATAACACAAGCTATGTCCTACTTGGGGGCTAGATTGCTATGTGTGTAATGTACTGATATATTTA
This sequence comes from Coenonympha arcania, assembly GCA_036785405.1. Taxonomy (NCBI): domain Eukaryota; kingdom Metazoa; phylum Arthropoda; class Insecta; order Lepidoptera; family Nymphalidae; genus Coenonympha; species Coenonympha arcania. The sequence goes on along the minus strand of CM072070.1, from coordinate 14,890,024 downwards.
GTTATTTTTATTTTTATTGAGCTATAAATATCCAGATTTTTTAAATGCTGTAATAGGGTTGAAACTGCACTGGACAGTCGCACATATTTATTCATAGACTGATTCATTTATACAGAACTAGCAGATACCCGCGGCTTCGCCCGCGTAAATTTTAGTTTTCCCTATTCTCACGGGAACCATCGGTTTTTCCGGAATAAAAAGTACCTAACTTTTGTGTTAATTTAGAGCGAAATCTATCTCCATTTTAACTTTCAGCCAAAAGTTTTCAATAGTTGCAGCGTGAGTGAGTATTTCTCCCGCTGGAATAGTGAAAAACAAATATTCAGAAATAACCATTGATTTTCCCGGGATAAAAAATAGCCTTCTCTATTCTAATTTTCAGCCAAATCAGTTCACCAATTACAGCGTGAAGGAATATTTTTCCCGCGTGGATATCTGTTTTTCACTGTTCCCGAAGGAACCATGGATTTTTCCGGGATAAAAAGTGGCCTTAGTATTAATCCAGGATATAATCTATCTCTATTCCAAATCAGTTCAGTAATTACGGCATGAAGGCTTATTATCTATCACTATTATTATGGAAACCATGAAATTTTCCGGGATGAAAAGTATCCTATGTATTAATCCAGGATAAAATCTATCTCCTTTCCGAATTTCAGTCATATCAGTTCTGTAAGTGTAGTATTTTAAGTAGTATTTTTCGCGAGTGAATATCAATTTTTCAGTTTTCCCGCAAAAAACATGTATTTTTCCGAGATAAAAAGTAGCTTTTTCATTAACCCAGGATATTATTTATCTCCATTCCAAATTTCAGCCAAATCCGTCTTGTACTTACTGCATGAAGATTTTTTCCGCGTGAATTCGGGTTTTAACTAATCCCACGGGAACCATGGATTTTCCCGGGATGAAAAGTATCTTATGTGTTAACCCACGATGCAATTTATCACCATTCCAAATTTGAGCCAAATCGGTTCAGTAGTTGCGGCGTGAAGGAGTATCGAAGCTTGGTAAAATACGAACTTTGGAGCCCCGTTTCACCCCTTAAGGGGGGGAATTTTGAAAAATCCTTTCTTAATGCACCCCTAGACCTCATAATGAATCTGTGTGCCAAATTTGAAGTCTCTAGACCCAGGGGTTTGGGCTGTGCGTTGATATGTCAGTGAGTGCGTGAGTCAGTATCTTCTTTGATATACCATGAAATTTTCCGGGATGAAAAGTAGCTTATGTATCAATCCAGAATAAAATCTATCTCCTTTCCGAATTTCAGTCATATCAGGTCAGTAAGTGCAGCGTAAAGTAGTATTTTTCGCGCGTGAATATAAATTTTTCAGTTTTCCCGCAAAAACCATGGATTTTTCCGGGATGAAAAGTAGCCTTTTTATTAACCCAGGATATCATCTATGTCCATTCCAAATTTCAGCTAAATCGGTCTTGTACTTCCGGCGTGAAGATTTTTTCCGCGTGAATTTCGGTTTTTAACTAATCCCACGGGAACCATGGATTTTCCCGGGATGAAAAGTAGCTTATGTGTTAACCCAAGATGTAATTTATCGCCATTCCAAATTTGAGCCAAATCGGTTTAGTAATTGCGGCGTGAAGGAGTATCGAAGCTTGGTAAAATACGAAATTTGGAGCCCCGTTTCACCCCTTAAGGGGGGAATTTTGAAAAATCCTTTCTTAATGCACCCCTAGACCTCATAATGAATCTGTGTGCCAAATTTGAAGTCTCTAGACCCAGGGGTTTGAGCTGTGCGTTGATATGTCAGTGAGTGCGTGAGTCAGTATCTTTTTTGATATACCATGAAATTTTCCGGGATGAAAAGTAGCTAATGTATCAATCCAGGATAAAATCTATCTCCTTTCCGAATTTCAGTCATATCAGGTCAGTAAGTGCAGCGTAAAGTAGTATTTTTCGCGCGTGAATATCAATTTTTCAGTTTTCCCGCAAAAACCATGGATTTTTCTTGGATGAAAAGTAGCCTTTTTATTAACCCAGGATATCATCTATGTCCATTCCAAATTTCAGCTAAATCGGTCTTGTACTTCCGGCGTGAAGATTTTTTTCCGCGTGAATTTCGGTTTTTAACTAATCCCACGGGAACCATGGATTTTCCCGGGATGAAAAGTAGCTAATGTGTTAACCCAAGATGCAATTTATCTCCATTCCAAATTTGAGCCAAATCGGTTCAGTAGTTGCGGCGTGAAGGAGTATTGAAACTTGGTAAAATACGAACTTTGGAGCCCCGTTTCACCCCTTTAGGGGGGGAATTTTGAAAAATCCTTTCTTAGTGCACCCCTAGACCTCATAAGGAACCTGTGTGCCAAATTTGAAGTCTCTAGACCCAGCGGTTTGGGCTGTGCGTTGATATGTCAGTCAGTCAGTCAGTGTCTTCTTTTATATATTTAGATTAATAAGGGTTAAAATTCATAATTAAGGTACCGAAATTGACATATATTCTGGACAGGGCGGACGGCGTGAGAAAATGTCGCCAGTTTATCGGTGCCAATAATACCAACAGTAAGGTTCGCTCAGCAGCCACCTATAGAATGTTGACAGATGGCGCTACTGTTTTGTTGTACGAAAAAGGTTTACGTAAATTGTTCAGATGCCCATATCCTGAGTTTTCTTATCAGAGGGCGTCTAGCAGGTTTTTCGTCGACGACGACGGTAATCACGATTCTACTTAAACTAAAAGCCATGACGTAACATGTTTCTTGCGGAGCTACTGAAAGCATCTGCTAAGTCGGCTGACGTCATCGGTGACCTAACTTAATGACCCAACCTTCATTACTTAGGAACATAAGGATCTATCGGACCTTTTTGGTTTTACGACTGGATATTTCGGCAACAGTTATTATTTTTCGGCGCAGTGTTTGAGTCCTATGGTCTGATTCAGTATCGTTCAGTTCTTTAGTTAGCAACCCTCACTGGGATGTTAACTAAGAAAAGGTGGGCTATTTCGGCCATGGGATGCGTAATACCAAGAAATATGAGCTCCTTCAATTAATCATGCAAGGACAGGTGGCAGGTAGGAGGAGGCCTGGCCGCAGAAGAATATCTTGGCTTCGAAACTTACGCCAATGGTTTGGGAAGAGCACCCGTAGCCTATTCAGAGCAGCGGTATCCAAGGTTCAAGTCGCTATGATGGTTGCCAACCTTCGATAGGAGACGGCACTATAAGAAGAAGATGGTATGTTGACACGAAATCATTTTTTGCTTGCCTCCGTGTTGTTAATTAACAAACCACTGATGGTTGCTAACTAGCAAATTGTACAATACAAAATCAGCTTACTGAGCACGGGCGGCTGGCAAAGCAACCTCCACGAGGCCCCGAGTGCTACTGTAGCGCACGGGCCAGTGCTCCCTGGTAACGGATAGCTTGGCCCGTTGGATAGGTGACGTTTCTTCGCGTGTCCCTCTGAGCCCGAGCAGAAGGCACAGTGTCGATACGTCTACACCTACCCCGGAGGAGGAAAACAACCTCATTAAAAATTACAGGCAGGGGCAGAAACGCCCACAAGTCCCTTCGGGGCACTACGAGGAAGACAACCTCATAAAAAAATCACCGAAGTCGGCGGGAACGTCCGTCGAGAGGGACAATTACGGCGGCACATCCCTCACGCAGGAGACGCACCGGTTGCTAGAGGACGAACATCTTTCTTCGCCTCCCGGGTGCGCCGGTCTGCGGGTGACGGACGTAAGGAGCTATGGCGTCCGTTGCCCGAACTCCATCAACAGGCCGAGGAGGTGGCGTGCCCTGTTCAGGACGCGCCTTCCAGGAGGAGTCGGCGGCGGCCAGGCTGCCGTCAGCAGCGACGGGACCTACCGCTCAGGTGGGGCGGGTCGGGGCCTGGCGGGAGCGCGGTGAATACGCAAGTGAATCCCGTACTCCCGCTAACGAGGCCCGTCGTGGCAAGGGACAGTTTTAGTGGGTGCAAGCCCCACATAACTCCGTTTCCCCTGACGGATGGTTATGCGTTCGGAATTTCCTGTCGATAGAAAAAAATAAAAAGCCTACTGAGCACACAAATAATTACTATAATAATATCGAAAAAATGTTTATAATTGAGTATGTTTATCTGTAGTAAATCTGTAGAAAAAGATGTCTGCTCGGATTTATAAGTACTTACTTAATATTATTATCAATTGAAACTTTTTGTCTACCAGTTTCAGGCAAAAAAACTTCACGGATAAACAGGCAGACGGACAGCAAAAAATTCCAAAGAGGGTTCTTTTTGAGGTACGGACAGAAAAAAAGGAAATTTAATATAAAACCCGGCCGTCCCCAGGCAGTGTTCTATGTGGCTACACGCTTATTTATGTACTAACGAGAGCCGGCCGCATCTTCATAAAAAGCATCGGCTAATTAGGGGTTGTTTTTATAAATAAAAAACACAAAAACCCCGTCAAAGGCTTTCATAGAAACGTCGCGTAAAGTGACTGGGGAGCTAGGTATGAATGATTTTGTTCGCAAGACTTTCTAATGAGTTCTCGCCTTTAAAAGCTGGGTTCATGCGATTTTGGTTTTTATCGTTACCGGGCTAGAATTTGAATAAGGTTGATGTTTTGGTTGTGTAATATCTATCTTTTAGCCTTTTATTGTGCTGTAAAGTTTGTTGAATTATGTGAAATTTTTAATGTTGTGTTCGTTTTTTTTTTAAATCTTAGACTTTTTGGGCTAGAATAAACAAGTGAATGGGATGTTATGTATCTATGTTTGTGACTCCTTCACTCTGTACTGAAACGATTTTGCTAAAGTTTGGAATGGAGATAGATTTATGCCGATATTAACATATTATTTAAGTAGGTACTTCTTATTATTCCTGAAAAAATCTTTATGTGCTTTTATGGTAATCAATTAAGTACCTATTTCTTTTAATCTCGGATAAGTCAAAGCTACCTCCGTTTATGGTATTCAAATATTAATACTAGCGATGAAGCAAAAAATAGTTGAAAAACTATAGATTCTATTCGTAGATTTATGTAAACTTACATAAATATCAGAATTATAAGAAAGTACCTAAATAAAATTACTAAGGGAATGAAGCTCCATAAAACACTCTAATGTAAGGTCACACGCGCGCCGTGCAGCCCGGCGGGCTGCCTGGCGGGCTGCACGGCATGCAGCCCGTCCCGGGCCGGCGGACATTCAAGCTGTTCACACGCACGCCATCGTGTCAGTCAGTGCCAGAATGGCGAGCAGCGAGGACCTCGGTGTTGTTGCTGCCATATCCTTTGCTGAGCCTTTGGCTTAACTTATTTTTATTGTCTCGTTTGACCATTCCGCCATGTTGTAATCTCCGATCGTAGCGACTTTCTTAGCAACGTTGAATGAAGATCCACTCGTCGCGAAAGCGCGGGAGAGACTGACTGCCCGCGCGCGTGTAAACAGTCACCGGGCGCCCGCACATTCATCCTTTGAACTTTGCCAAAAAACCGACACATGCCCGGTTTGCGGCATTCACGTTCACAGGCGCGTTCACGGGCTCAGGCGTACCGTTTACACGCTCGTGAATGTGAATGTGCACGTTGAATGTAGAGTTGAACGCGTGCGTGTGAACTAAGCATAAGAATAAAATTGTAATAAGTATTTAAAATTCTCGAACAATTTTTGTTACTAAACTCCTCCGAAACGGATTGACCGATTGTTATGAAATTTTCTGTGTGTGATCAGTAGGTCTGAGTAAGAGGTTGTAAGGTATATTTTGATATTAGTAACGGCAAAACTAGTCGGCTAGTGTAAAATAAAATAACGAGAATGTTCTATAATATTATTTCTACTCTTAGTATTATAATATGAAGTAGTATGTACGTGAAAGACTAATTAAATATTTGCGTCTGCAAAGTTACGTGTCTGTTGCTGAAACTAATAACACGCCGCTAACAGCACTTATCTTACCTACACATTATAGTCTGAGAGCCCAACGTTTTAATTTTGAGGGGCGTTTGATATAAGTTTAAAATCTCATCTGTATCACTTTTTATGACGAATCACTTTTTAGGACCAAATCAGAGGTGTAAACTGAGTTATTGATCTCAACATAGACTTTAGTTGGTGTAATATCTCGCTGCCAGCGGTGCAATAAAATAGGTAAACAGGCTGCTTGCAGGACTGGCCTGCCATCTGCGCAGTGAGCACCAATATTGCACCGACTATAGTTATAAATCTATATGCACGATTGCATACGCGTGATTGGCAGTGCGTAATCTATATTCCTTCATTTACATGTTTTACCCTTACCTTGTTGTCTATTATGATTTACAATATCACTTCAAAAAAATTGTGATTATATTATTACTACAGTTTATGTTAAAGAAGATTTATCCTTTGTTTATAACTATCCATTTCGATTGGAAATTTTGTAAAAAAATTGCTATTATGTGCTACCTGAACAGACCAACGTCAGGCCAGTCTCACTTATCACGTGGTCGTCCCGGCTACAAGACGGGTCCGGACCTCAATATTTCAGATGGTTGTCGCTCGCGGGCAGAATTGCACGCGCTCGTTCTGTACGGTCTATTTTACGCGCCGTCTGACTACGGCAGCCCTAGTACGTCGTAAGAGATAAAGTTAGGCGATAGAAAGAGACCACAACATTGCGTTTGTTGCGTGTCGATTTTGAGGGCGGGGCCAGGCGCTATTGCGAACTGAATTGCACTTTTTGTGTCAGCGCTAGAGTCGCTATTTCTTTAAATAATCGTGCGGAGTGGACCTTCTGGTACTATTTAGTGTTCTGTGCCAACGTGCAGTACCAAGCAAAGCACTGCCCGCGCGCCCTCCCACTCAAGCACATAAGTTCCCATGCCACCACCATCCACATTCATTACCACACACCACTCTTACAACTCTGTATTAACGCAATGTTTCGTCCCAAAACCGGAACATCCACAGGAAATTTTGACTTCACAATTCGAAATTTTACAGTAACTACAGTGATTTTGTAAAACATATTTGGCTCCATGGTTTAGGTCGATTAATTTGTCGAGCTCTTGAACTATAAACTCTAGTCAAATACGCTGAAATAATCAGATGGCTTTATAACGTAAAGTACCAGCTCGTTGAAAACTATGTGCAGGTGGTACTTTGTCTCATTAACTCGCAGCATCAACTTTACATACGGATATGATCGCACTAATTTACTGCGATATGGTTCCATTTCCTTTGACTCGGCGAAAGTTTTACATCCTTGTTCAAGCGTAATTGGATGAGTACAGACTAAAGTATGGAGAGCTGAGTTGGGAAATACATAGTTCTATTTGCGGCGGGTTTGACGTCGAGTTAGAACTTTGTCAGCTTTTGATTCAATTACATTTTGTGCATATACAACAATAAGTTAGTTACTCCTAAAAATATAAAAGTATTTGATTTTATAAACAACGTATTTAATAGTTGGTAGGTAAGTATCATTCACAGGAGTAGGTGATTGGAATAACCCAATTTTACGTCGATGTATCATTAAGTTGATCGCGGACTGCGATGAAAACCGCAGGAACTGTATTAATTGCAGGCGCCGTAAGCTACTTTTTAAATAAATAAAAAAAAAAAAAAAATTGCATGAATCGTGGGTTACAACAAGATGACATAAAGCACAATTATCCCTCACAATTTCGTCATAAACTCAACTGTCATGAGTATTCGCTTGCATTGATTGCACCACACACATCAACTGTGGATCGAAAGAAATTTTCAGTTTTAGCCCTTCTCTTTTTTGGTTTAATAGTCACAACGTTCTTATTTTTGTTGTTATCTTCTAAAAAACTTAACGTTTATGGTGTTGCTGACATCACCAAAGTAAGTAGGCACTTACATCATTTTGCGCATTTAATAACACTATTTTTTTTTTAGGAAAAAGTATCAAAATTGGCATATAAAAAACGCACTTATTTACTGAGTTACATGACCGGAATACGTTTTATAAAAAATGCTGTCTGAGATAATTTAGCTTGCGGCCCCTGCGGCAGTCTGCAATCAACCAAACACGATCATGTCATTAAACATTTACGTATCGAGCTCATTCATGCTCAGAAGCACTTTATTCCAAACTAAATTAACCCAGTTTTCCAAAGCTATTGAAAGCTTTTTCATTGTACTTTAAATGTATATCCATTTTAACTTTTATACTAATTAGAAGCGATTGTGTTCACTCTTTGGTCTAGTAGTGAGAATGTTCGACTGATCGTAAAGTTCCTGGGATCCTGAGAAAATTTGTAATTAAGTAAATAATATGAATCAATGATAATTAATAAATCCTCAATTTTTCAAAGTGAATGTATAGAGTTAAGGTATAGGCAAATAGGTTTTACTTCACTACAGAGTATTGACAGAAAATGCCTAACGCATACCCCTCCGTCAGGGGAAACGGATGAGTTACGTCGGACCTGCTGGCGGGAGTACGGGATTCACTGTCGTATTTACCGCGAGACCCGTTTTTTACAAGTTTTTTTTGATGGTATATATTGTATAATTATAAGTACTATTACTATCAACTATGCCTAGTAGTACCTACTTACGCATCCTGTCCACTAAGCCGTTGCGGCTCTTTAGTAATGCTCATCTACAGAGCAAAAAGTAATAAGGGGTGCAGACAAACGCTTTGATTGGGGCTGCAAGGTCAGATTATGCAAATGTTATGAAAATCCTAAACCCTCGTCGCTTGAGAGAGAGGCTGGCTGTTTACGTTCAATACATAACCACCACGAGTGGAAAATTCGAGCCTATTAAGTCTCTATCGGAAGAATGAACTCGTTAAAAAAAATCATGCTGGGACCGTAATCTTCTCGACGATAGCAGACTTTTTTTGCAAAGAAAGAAAGGTAGGCATTTTTGTATGAAATCAGGAATATAGCTTTTTTTGAAATTGTGCTGTACTAGGTATCTTGAAATTACACGGGTTTTATTATATAACAGCTAATGTCAAATAAAACGAAAAAAATGATTTGGTATGGTTTTTCATAAAGAATTTGTCAAATGCCCTTTGAGACATAGATTTATAAAGGTCGTCCCTCGCTTTCCGAGTTAGAGCCCCCTAACAGCGACAGCTCCGTGAGTGCGGCAACTTTTTCTTGTAGTGTGAGTGTGTCTATTTGAAATTTGTATGGAGTGCGGATGCTAGTGTGCGTGAAAAATTGTGTAGCGACGGCTCGGGTTGGCCAATTTGGGCAAGCAATTTTTTGCCGAATTTCCAAGTCCAGGGCTCCCTCTTGAGAGCCAAGTTTATAACATACCTACCAGAACACCACTCTCATAGATTTGAAATTAGCTGTTTTTTATCCAAATCAGTACTCAATTTCTCTCATGTTGGTATGATACTTAACGGTCTGTATGTATATAAGGGTGACTCCGTCCGGTCCGCTCGTTGTTTTTGGTAGAGTTTTTAATTAGGGATTACTTTATTATTTTGCATGCGTCTCGTTCCGATGTTTTTTAAGCTACTTGGTTCCGCATCATCCTGTTTTTTTTTTGTTTCTCAAAATGTACATGAAATCATAGCAATTTTGAGGCAAAATCTCTCTATTTAATTTTTTTGTTTCTCAAAACTTAAATAAAATCGTAGCAATTTTGAGGAAAAACTTCTCTTTGAGGAAAAACTAATTTTAATTTTCTCTGTGGATGACTTTTGCTGACTGTTCAATAGCCTTCTCAAATCATTATTTTTTTGTAGCGTGTATTTTGTAAAACATTTTCAAATGCCTGTAATATAGGAAATTAAAAAATTTCCGCAGAAAATAAAAAGGAAGCTTAAACTACCTGGGTGAATGAAATTGGGGTAAAAATTAGATAATGTAAATACAGGTTAATTTTATGAGGAATTTTCGACCAAAAAATTCATTTACTCCCAGAATGAGAAGAGTTTGGCCATAATGGCCAATTTCGGGCTGACAACATTATTTTACTGAAGTTTTTAGAGAATTACCCCAATCTTATGCTTAACTCAAAGCTCGATGAACCGACGACATTTGACAGTGGGTGTCATAAAAGTGCTGTATGAGGATAGCTGAAGATACTGTGGTAGCTATAGACACATACCCTGGACAGGGCGTTGGCGCGAAAAACTGTCGTCGGTTTATCGGTGCCAAAAATGCTTGTTTTGCCACTAACAGTAAGGCCACGCTGTAGTTTGCTCAGCAGCCACCTATAGAATTTTTAAAAATGATGCTACTGTTTTCATGTACGAAAAAGGTTTACGTAAATCGTTCGAATGCCCATATCCTGAGGTTTCTTATAGGTGGTGGTAGAGCTTGCTTTCAAAGACCTATGTCCGAAGAACAGTGGACATTTTCAAGCTGAAATAATTGTGTAATAAACAGTAGATTAATCTCAGTTCGTTCATTTAAGCGTAGTAGTTTAAATAAAAATGAGAACTTCAGAAATATTACGGCACTTAATTATTTATTCCGTAGCCATAAAAAAGCGATACAAAAATCTTTTTAAATATCTCCGCCATATATATTTAAGTGGTGCCATTTATCAGGAAAATGCAATCGTAACAAAGACATTAAACTCCGAAGCGGTAATATCTTTAAGTAATATTTATTACGCAACTGCGGGGTAATTATTTAGGAGTAACTTCTTCCCACAGGGAGTTAGGGTCTGTACACACGTATGAGGAAAACGCGCGTTATTTCAACTAAGTTCTTAACATGATAATTAATGTAAATGCGACCGGATGTATTAACTACTGAAAGTGATAATAAAAATTAATTATATTAATAGATAAAATGTTATATTGTTGTGCTGTAGTTTTTAAATAATTGTCTGTAATTAATAAGTATTTCAATAACACGAACTACGAAATAGCTTGAACCGTGTATTTAACGTGTTTCACGGGCTTTTTTCATTATTATTTGTTAGTCGATTTGTATATTTGACATCAATTGCACAAGTATAGTATCTATTCATTAAATAAATCATTATTTTACATAAAAATCATCACAGGAAGAATACTTTCTTAGTGTTTTTTTAGACTATCTGAATTTTCAATTGTAAAACTACTAATATATACCTAATATTTCACGTAATTTCTCATTATTATCTCACTTTAATTCATGATATAGGACCTAGTTTGCTAGCAGTTAGTTATCAGTTATCGCGTTATAAAACGTGCGTGAAATTCCACCCATCTGTACACACCTTAAGGGGTCTAATAGACCGCGCACGGATGAATAAACTTCATACATATATTTTACGTGGGCTCTCAGGTAAGTGAATTATAAGGAAGCTATTTTTAGAAGTACTTCGAATCAACGTGGTAATAATAATATGAAACTGGTAATAATATTTGGACGTTTTATTATTAATAATACATATAATATATGAAGGCTTTAGTGTTTCTGCTTATATATATTTTTATAGTAAATCCATAACCTTCATTGCGCAATAGGAATACACTAGTCTGCCAAAAGGTTTGGGTTCAATTTCAGTTCGGATCGAAAGTTATTAGCAACCATAGACAAGCTGGACATTTAGAGCATGCTTTGCAGTCATAGTGCAATAGTTACAACTATAAAACAGTAGTATTTTGGATTTTTTAAAGTGCTCCTTGATCTTTAGGATAAATCTCGATATTAATTTTTTTGAAGTCACTATAGTTAATTTTCGATGAAATCACTATAATTGACGACCGAATGGCGGAGCGATAGTGACCTACCGTCTGCGTCGGAGGCCGTGGTTTCGATTCCCACTACTGGTAAATGTTTGTGTGATGAGCATGAATGTTTTCCAATGTCTGGGTGTTTTTCAATATATTATATTTATGTATATTAGTACGCATACATTTATCAGTTATCTAGTACCCAAAACACAAGCTATCGCTTACTTTGGGGCTAGATTGCGATATGTGTAATGTCAAGATATGTATTTATTATTTATTATTATTAATGTTTGAGAAGATACAAAAACATTGAAAGCCGACACAATAAAGGCGTTATTTCAATACAGCTTTATAGAAGGGCAATCTCGTGTGCAAAAAAAGGGGAAATTTGGTCATTCCCCCGCCACTATTTACGCTCGGTTATCAACTGCGTGCAAACTAACTGGCTAATTGATTTTCACGTCCAGCGAATAGGGTTGCCACTCGTAGAAATATAACTCGATAGCGGCTTTTGTTAGTAAAGTGCTGTTGTGATGCGCCACATATTGAAGAGAATAAAAGTCCACGTTCACTGAATATGTTATAATAACAAAATATTCACAGATAAACATAATACATTAGTATGATAGTCCAACAATAGTAATACAAAAAGCAGTGGCGGCCAGGGTTGCCGCTGTTGAAGTCGCAACGAGAATGTTGAAGATCCTGAACTCTAGAGCCACACAGTTGATCATGACTTAACTTTAAGTTCACAAACAGGACATTCTCTGTCCATAGGAAATAAATATATTCACTAACTTATTCAGTTTAGTAATAAACAGTCCAAATAGATCCGCCAATATACTGGCAACCACTCATATTCGTTCCGTTTCAGATTATTTGCATTTTAAACTCGTTTCTTTATGATTTATTTGTGACAGTAAAGATGCGTATATTGAAAACTAAAAAAACTGGTTATATGAAATGAGAAAGATAAACAGAAATACTGTATTTTTAGCTATTTTTCTCTAATTTAATTTAAAAGTCAACAAAAGAGTTTGAAAAGTATTGTAATTATTAATTTAACTGCATTAGTCTATTTTCTTTTTTTTGAGAATCATTGCCATTTTGGCAGCCCTGAATGTGAATCTATTTCCATCAAACTGAAATTGAAGTTTATTTACAGGGGTATCGAATTATTTTTTGAGGATACAAGTTCACTGAAATGTAAATGTTATATTTTGACAGTTTAAAATGTTTCAACTTTATGCACTGCAGTTATCTATTACATATTTTATGATTGGTATTTTAGGTGAAAACATTTGTTTTTTTAGTGGTCTACTTTTTGAATAGGATTTTTCAAGTCTTGTTACTGTTTTAACATGCTTTTGTTACTAAGTTAAAAATAAATATTACTGAATTTAACTTTTAATCATCATATGCCGATTTTAATAGAGCTAAACTAAATGATAAAAGCGGTCCTCTTAAAAAATACCGTTTCTGAATGAGCTCATAAAAATATGATTCAAATATTGATTAACCACCAAACTTAAAATATACTTTTAAACACTTGGTCTATCTCAATGTCTGTATCTATGTGTTATACATTCGATTTAGCCGGAATTGTCACAGTCATGGCTTAAGCCTTGTGTTTATCCCAGACAACGATCCGTAATGTTACCGGCGTAGAAGCCGTACCGTAGTTTAAGCGATTTTGAATAAAGTTTTATTCAAAAACTATAAAGAAAATTACTTTCAAATTTACACGTCATGTATTTTGGATCTTTAATCTAAAATCGCTTCGAAGCAGAAACCCGATTGGATAAAATTTTCTCGATAGAAAGTTCTCCCAAAAGTTGCTCCAAAATCTCAGTTTTTCTAGTTTTTATCGGAAACTACATTGGATGTAATTGTAATTTTTGTTTTAAAGTGTCGGTAATAATAATGTCCAAAAACGCTTAGGTAACTGGCTTAGTTTTTGAGTAATTAGGTAAAAGGTCGTTTTTCTGTTATATTCCTCCGCAACGCTGCATGTCACCACTTACCAACGTATTCGTGAGAGTGAGAAAGACAAAAATAAATTCAATAAATCCCCTTTAATCGAGACCCATGTGGATGAAGTTACGGGTAAAAGTTAGTAGAAATAAAACGTTTGTTTGTGGAGTTTCAATAACATTGTGTATGCGGAACCCTCGAAACTCGCCGCCAATAAAGCCCTTCGCGCCCTCCAGATATCATAACTCTTTGATGGGATAACTTTCCTCTTGTAATGTTTTCCTTGCCGGCTTCGAAATTCTCTTTTCTTTTTTTATCTTTTGAAGGGCTTATGCAAAGAGTGTACCAACTTAGCTACTTAACTAAGAGAACAATAAAGTATTTTGGAACTCGTAAAGTTATATTTTTTTACCCCCAGCACAAAAAATAGGCGACCCAATGAAAAATATTATTCTTTCTTTGGCGATTTTTATTTATAGTTGAGACAAACTTTTACTAATAACTAATAGTTCATTTATAGGTGCTGAAATAGCAGCTCCCTAATAGATGGGCAGGCGTCATTAACGGCGTACAAGCCGTATTATGTGATTTTGAATTAAGTTTTCCGTAAAAACTGTAAAAATAATTACTTTCAAATTTGAACGCCATGTATTTTTCTCTATAGAAAGTTCTCCCAAAAGTAGCTCCAAAATCTCAGTTTTCCTGTTGTTATCGGAAACTACAGTGGATACTGAAACTGTAATTTTTGCTTTAATGTGTCGGTAATAACAATATCCAAAAACGCTTATAACCCGATTTTTGATAACTGGTTTAGTTTTTTAGTAATTAGGTAAAAGGTCGTTTTTCTGTTATATTTTTCCGCGAAGATGCATGTCGCACCTAGCAACGTATCCGTGAGAGTGAGAAAGACAAAAATGAATTCAATAAATCCCCTTGAAAACCTCTGTTAACGTTATCTGGGCCTTGTAAAGACCTTACACACTTTTACGTAATGTACCTACATTTTATTTTAGACGCCTTTAACACGCCTTTTTTTGCACGCACGGTTTTAATCCAAAAGTTCGTTCTTGTCTTAGATGCATACTAACTTTTTTTTTTTTTATAATTAATAGGCTTGCGCTTGACCACAATCAAGTCTGATGAACAGAAATGATGAGGTCTAGGATGGAGCGCGCTTGCCTAGAAAATGCCTATTCACTCTTCTCTTGAAGGCACCCAGATTGTATTTGGCTGGGAACACGGAAGCTGGAAGGGTGTTCCACACCTTAGCGGTTCGGACATGGTTAACTACGGACTTACTTTAAAAGACAAGTTTGAAATGATGTGCTTACAAGAGCGCTTTAAGTAAAAAGGGAATCAGTTGCTATGCACATTTAATATTCATCGGTTTTTAACTACACATGTAACTGCGTTGTGAATTGTGATCCGCAATTCCATCTAACTTTTGCCGAAACAAAATTCTATTTCGTCATGTTCATAGTATTGTACACTGTACAGTTGACTACAGTTGAGGAGCAAGAGGAAATAGGATGTTACTATTACTTTTCAGTAAAAGCTAGTTTAAAAAACCGGGTGTTAGAATGTTGTACCTATAAATAATCGAATACGTGTCAAAAAAAAATAGCATCCAGTGGGATTTGAACCCGCGTCTCCAAGCTATTGCGGCTGGGTGCTCTGCCAATGAGTTAATTATGTCCTAGGGCAGAACCGTGATGCCACTAATGCAGTTAGCTTTAACTGATAGAAGACACCTTGCCGTGTTTTATTATTTATGTTTTTGTACACACACCTAGAATATTATTCTATTAACCGTATTGAAATTGCAATCTCGGTTGTATGTGCTCCCGTAGCTCATAAGCAGAGCACCCAGCCTACAAAATGGATTTGATGATGACTAACTAATGATAAAATTAACAAGTAGCAGCTTGAAAGTCGGTCAATGATGCTTGATAGGTGTCAGATAGGCGGTCAATGATGCATGGTTAATGCCTAGCGCTTGGTGGAACCCTCGGGGTATAAGAAACAAAGGGCTGCCACAAGCCAAATTGAGGAGCACATGCCTTGTTTTTTTCATTATCATTTGATGGATTGCACGCAGAGTTATTGTCATCAAAAAATTTCGTTGCAGGGAATGGTATGTATGCTACGAAGAAACTACCTCATGGAGTAAATTTGTCAACTGGAAGTATCCAATATTTAGAGCTTTGGTATCAGATGTTTATTGCAAGCGCAAAGTAATATTTAAATAACTCTGTATGAAAGTACCCAAAAATTCGTGGATATCTGTACAATACAAAGGTTCGGGTAAAAAAAAACATGCAAAGCAATATCGCGAAGCCCTCAGGCAGACCAATTGGACATCAGATTCCAAAGACTAAAAAACGCAACGGGATTTTTACCTAATGGTTATGGTAGTAAGGTTGATTTTGTATTAATGTTTTCAGAGATAAATTGCCAAAGGTTTTCGTCAATGTCGGACTAGCGGAATTTGGACTCTATCACAAAAGGGCTTAGATTGATTGGGATAGTGTGCGTCGAGCCTATCAGATCGGAGGCTCGGATCTGTTGGTGGACAAATGTTTGACGGGATTTCTATAACGAAAATTACATGTTAGGTCTGGTAGTACGCACCGGCGACAGCAGAATTGTGATATTTTTTAGGGATCCGTACTAAATTATGTTATGTCTGTCAATATATTTATCTAACTGTGTTCCTAGTATGTAATGGAAGTAACAGTAAGTTTTGTTACAAATGTTAGAGGTTTCTTACCTCTTCTATGTTAGTTCAATTAAATCTTGAGATGCATCGTCATTTTCCAGCTTGAGAAATTACATTAATATAAATAACTTCTATAATAATAGTCATCATAGATACATAATAGTGTGTATAACAATAATCATCATTGAGTAGGTATATTTCCATTAATTTTTTTTGTTTAGTAAATAGCTTAATTATGTACTTAACTAAGATCCATCCTACTCAGCTATTTTAATATTCGTATTATTACACTTTTTATAAAAAGTAATAATGATAATATAAGACGCAGTGATTTATTGCAATTATAATAAAGCTGCCGTTTGTAGCTATTTGTGTTAGAGTCGCGATGTTCAAATGAAAATGGGCAAGAAAATATTGCGTGTTACCAGTCAGTTGGAACTTGAACCAGTCTATTAGTGCCTAAAACTTACGTAGAGATAACGTAGCATTTGAGCTACGCCGCCCGTCCGCTACACTGCTACACGTTAACGCGTAGCTGTTTCGTAGAGGATGCTACGCCATCACTTCTCTTTTATTTGCGAGGTACGAAAGGTATCTAACTTTTATTTTGTTTCGCAGGCATGAAACTTTGTTTTGCGTACTCAGCATCGTTAACGTCGAGTATTATGGGTTTAGTTATGAAACGAGTGTATTTATGGGGTTATGATATAACTTAGGAAATGTTGTATAAACTCGGAGCCTTTGGTTGAAATTATTATATTAGCAGCATTTTAACATCTCATATGAGTTTAAGTAAATACGCCTATTCTATCCAAAGTGGGAAGCAATAAAATCAGATAATACTATTGGTATAAAATAGCGTATGAATAAATATAGTATAACACGTGTTCACGTTTAAAACAGCATATAGCAGCATCCAGGCTTTTGAAACAAAGTTTCTTTTCATACGGTATTGTACGTTGCTAGGTGGAAGAAAATGAATTGTTTGCGTGACGAAAATTCCGTCACCAAGAAAATTTACGAATGAATGGGAATTACGAATTTACAATAGAATGGGCACGCATGCAATCACGTATAGCTATTTTGTATGAGGAACTCATCAGCGCGAGCTAACTGAAGACGGCGCTATCAATCGAGCAACGCGTGAAATCACACATGAAAATATAAAATGGAATTTTGTTTTAGGTGTTAATCCAAACCTTGTTCCAACCGAGTGTTCCAAGACACTCAACTCTTTACGTCTTTTTTCTTCAAGTAATGTTCTCTGCTTTTTACTAAACCGATCAGTGATCAGAAAAGCGTATGCTTTCGTCAGGTCCGTTTGTCGTGCCATTATAATTTGCTGCCCCATACAATGTTCATGCTCCATCGAATCAAAGTTCATTCGTTTTCAAAGGCCAGTTCCCGATATTTCCCCTTTAGCTTCGTAATTGTAACAAAAGGGACAGTACAATATTGTGACAAAGGAATCTATAAATAATATGACGATTTTCCATTTTGTCAATCATGCACAAAATAGGCGTTTGCTCATCAGTGACAGTCAAGTACTACGAACATCAGCCTCATGATTATAGTTATGAAATTCCGGATTTATTGGAGTTACCAGCGTTTAATACAACTAAATACCACTTACCAGCGGTGTGTGTTAAGCCTGCACGGCCGACCTTAGCGTGGTGAGCTATGGCAAAACTATTTTCATTCTAACACGTGAGGAAGACATAAAAAGTTATTGAGCCAGTTTCCAATTTGGCTTTGGTGAGTTTGGTTCTAAAATAATGGTACCAAATTACGACAAACGAGCAAAGATTCACTGCCAAGCTATTTAGCTTTACCATACAATGACGCCAATCCTGTTGTGCAATATCTTGTTGTGCTAAACTAAATAAGTATTATAGTTTATCCTTTTCTATGGGGAGTATTTTGAGAAGGAAAGCACTATTTTAAATTAGTTTAGTTTAGACATTTTGCACAACAGAATAGGCATCAATGTCAATAAAATAAGCAATAAAGCAGATCTCAGTTTGTCTTCGATTTTTTTTCATGTATTTGCAGAATTTTTTTATGTATTCTTTGATAAGACCTATGGGCTTCCATTCAGGAAAATGAACGAAGTTTGTGAATAGCTCAAAAGAAATAAGTAAAAAGAAATACGTCAAGCCATTCTTAAGCATACGGAATATTTTCGCTACTTTATTCCCGTTTACTGAATTCTATGTCGTACACGACGACACGTCATGTTACGTTGCGTATTTATTTTCAAACATTAATTATGAATGTACATTTTTTGAAACCATAGCGGTGCGATGCTCTGTAGTACCACCACTTCTAAGTGCTGCATTATTCAATGTTGGTTGCATTATTAACTACCTCGGGAGAGATTATTGGTAAAGTTTTGTTTAACAAAAGATTTTTTCTGTTAAATAAATAGAAATATCAAGAAGTAGGTATATAATAAATGAATTATGAAAGAAATTCCCAAATTTTTTTGAAGATGATAAAATTTTTGTTAAAGTTAGAAATGACGGGGAAAAATCACCTACGTGTCCGTGAAATTTGCTCGTGAGTCGTGCGATCTTTTTATATTTTGAAGGTGAGGAAAATGAGCCTCGCAGGAGTGACATGGAGGTGAGATTACAAGCATTTTTATCATCTGTTCCACGAATAAAGATAATCTTGGGAGTCAAACCCACTGCAAACTAAGCTAAGCTATGATATTTTCAGTTGGTAGGAATTTCTTGCAGAAACCGTCTGGACAGGCTGGTACCTACCACTGCATTGCCACACATTCGACCGTAAAACAATAATTGACAAAACACCACCCACCACTTTTGGTTAGAAGTACACTATAGCCGGAAAAAACACTGACATAATGAGACATGAAAACTATTGTCTCAAGGTAACGAACATATTATAGTGCATTGCCGTCAATGGCTTCTGATTCACATATTGAAAATCAGATGAACGTCTTAACTGTCGTAGTTGTCGTAATCAAGCAAAGGATTTATTATACTTTTGTATCGTGTTTTAACCAACCAAACAGGAAGTGTTTGGTTGGTTGGTGAAGTAAACATCGTAAGGAGTAAGGTTGTAATTTCTGTTCTCGTAGGTTATGCGAAGGATGCGAAACTTGACCCAATCTTTAATAAAAAAAATCAGGGCTGTAAAAGAGGATGAGAAGATAACGTTTGTAAACAATTTATGCTTCTTAAACTGTAAAGTTATAGCCACTTATTCGCTACCACCTGTTCATTTGCCACATACTTTGCACGAAAATTTCCTAAGCTCACGCGAAAAAGTTTTAATACTGCAGAATGATTGATGGGCGCGTAGTTAAAAGGTATTACATCAAAACGCCACTAGCGCGTGTCGAGGGGCCCGAGTTTGATACCTGCTTGAAATTAACGCGTATTATAATGGAGGCATGTTTTATTACGAGGCTGGCTTCGTTTCGGGTTGGGGCGATGTAATACGGAAAAGGTTACTCAGTTAGTAATTCAGATGTGATATCATTTATAATCGAATCCAGATTTTTAGTGAATTTATTTCAGTTCTGGAACACAACCTAAACAACAAATAGTTCTGAAGATTTCAATAAAACATACCTATCTTATTAGCTAAGCTAGAAAGCTTATGAGCTATGTTGTTTAGAAAATTTCAAATTACGAGTAATATTGATAAATCAACATAGAATTTGATGTTTTTTTTGGATAATTAAAACCATAAAATAAAAAATCTTAAATGTTGCCTATGGCTCCTCCGATTTCCCAGGAGTAACAAACAAACCAACAAACTCATTCTTTACAAATTAGGATGTCCATATTTCTACTAATATTATACAGCTAAAGAGGTTGTTTATTCGTTTGCTTGAACGCTCTAATCTCAGGAACTACTGGTTTGAATTGAACATGTCTGTTTTTGTTGGATAGTCCATTTATCGAGAAAGACTTACTAGAAAAAAAAGAATAGCCATTGTTCCTCTTGGAAAGCTTCCGTTGCTTGTGTGAAAACGGTAAAAATTATGACGGAAATGTTCTCCTTTAAAAGTTCTTATTAATAATTACTATTAAATCTTAACTAATTTTTATCTTTCAAGGTTGATTCATTAAAACTAGATCTAGTAAATATCAAAATTCACGCGGGCGACACCTCTGGCAACAGCTAGTGAATAAATAAGTCTAGTAAAGCTAGTACAAATAGTACAGCTAGTGTGTAAAGTCGAAATTCGCTCACCATCGCCCCAAAACTATCATAAGTATAATGTCCCTAAGTACTATGTGATATCATAAGTACTATGCCCCTGAAGAAGGACCCCTGATGGGTCTGAAACTGGTCGGGCGATCCAGACCAAGTGAGAGTGAGTTAAAGCCGTTGTTCTAGTATTATAAGTATAATGCTGTAATTTTGTACACAAGACTCCGTCGACATGTAAACAAGGAATAAGAAACGATAAATTTTGGAGTTCTAAATTTTTACCATATCAATGCAGGGGTGGGTAAACTGGTAATCGAATAATTAAACAAACTTTCAACGAATATCTCTAACAATACAATTGTGTCGGTCCTAATGACGCGATATATACCGCGACATAAACTGGTAGTCACGCGTCGTTATAATTAAAACGCGATCAGCGCCATCTGATAGCGATAAAAGCATTGTTGTATTAAACGGCGGGACACTTTACTGCTATTGTGCTGGACGGTTTGTTTATTTTAATCGATGTATTATTTTATCAGAGCTCTAATGCTTTATCGTATCACAGTCCCTTTAGGTTTTATTGATATGGGTCTAAATATATGGATGTTTGTTTGTCTAAAAAATAAAAAAAATTCATACTTAGAATAATGTATAGTGATAAGTCATTAAAGTGAATAAATCTTATATAATTCATAAAAGAAAGTCGTGTTAGTTACACTTAGTATAACTCAAGAACGGCTTTACCGATATGGCTGAAAATTGGTGAGGAGGTAGCTTAGAGCCAGGAGACGGACATAGGATACTATTTATTCCGTTCGAGAGAAAAAAATTATGTGGCAAAACAACGTTTGCTGGGTCAGCTAGTTTCGTACTATTTTGACGTGGCACGAAAAAGCATGACTCATTGTCACGTGCAAGCGAGAGCACAGAACAAGCGCTGCAGAGGAACGATCGGCCTAAGCGTTCGGTATGTGACGTAATGTTTTCTTAATATCACCTAAAATTATCGGCCATTAACTGACTCAATTTTTTTTGTAGAAGATAATGATTTAAAAAGAAACCTACTACAGTCATTGATTTGAAAATTTCTGGGTGTAATGAGACTTAAGAACTTATATACTCGTCATTTCCTTCTATAAAAAAACGATATCAACCGATTTTAGACATTAACGGGCTAAATGGCTATTCAAGAGATTATTAGTAACTTGAAAGTTAAATAAGGGTTCCATTTTACCATTTTGGTACGGAACCCTAAAACTAAAGCGACAATTACTTTCAAAATTAAACGTCATGTATTTTGGTATTTTAATCAATTTAAATTAGCTCGGAAGCAGAAACACGAAGGATTTTTCCAAAATTTGCCTGTAAACCTTCACGTTGTTAAATTTTATCGGAAACTATAATACCTACATGTATTTTTATTAATTTGTATCGTTTCTACTTAGTTGCAAAAATGCCCCGATTTTTATTGGTAATTGGTAATTTCGATAATTAGTAAAACATCGTATTCTCCCTCAAATACTACCATTCGCAAGAGCGAGGAAGACAATAATGTAAAAACCGTCAAATGCCTTAATCGGGAAAACAATAAGTAATAAAACATGGATTACTAGTCACTAGTCGCCCCTAATAAAGGCCTCGTTTGTCAAATTTTATGGAGGTCACCGGCCGGCCTCGCTGCGCCGGCTGAGGCCTCGGTATTGATAGCTCCAAGATTACACGGGATTAGGGGCATGCCCATGTAAATATTGGTGGACAAAATAAATTAATGTTTCGCTATCTAATCTTTAGTAGTAGTAGACCATTGGTTTCGATTATGCTACTAAGGGTTGGAGAAGCCCATGGACGCATCTTGACTTTCGGGTGTTTTTTACACTCAAGTTTACCTGAATGCGGTCTCACCTGATAGTAAGTGATGATGCAGCCGAGGATGTTATCGTACTAACTTGGAAGGGGGAAGTTAATTCAAAATTCAAAAATTCAAAATTCAAAATATATTTATTTCACATAGGCCTAACTTACAAGGCACTTGTAAAACGTCAACATATTTGTTACATAATATTATGTACGGTGATAACTACAAGTCGACTTAAAACTAAGTTTACGAGGGTTCATGATTCAACTCTAATAGTTTCTACAAAGCATCGCGCCGGAACGCTTACTCGCATGGCGGTGCGTCTTTCCTCGGCCAAAGCATCTCACCAGACAAGGACTATCTTTTAGTACGTTCAATTACGACAGTTAAATTCCTAGCTTTCAGCATATTATTAACTTTTAACTACTTAAAATACGGTTCATACTATTATAACAAAATGGTAGCGTTAACCATAAGACAAGATAAAGTAATAAGAAAGATAAAATCTTAGACAAGCAATAATGCAGCAGATTTTTGCTGATTGATATATATTGGGTCGTAAACATTTAATATTATAGCTGGAGCAATAATTCGAAGGCAGTTAAACGTTCTGCAAAATGATAGCTCGTCAATATATAGGTATATAAAACGGACTCCCGCTCGTCGGACAGATTTACAGCCAGTTTCCAAAACGATGATCAAATATGACGAGATTGATGACGGACGATCAAGAAGTTTCTTGGTCGTGAGAAGTCCTGGATTTAATGAATAATTTTAGAAAACTTAAACGTAATGAAACGTAATGAAGTTACTCATACTGGTAAAATCTAATTTTGCTCGAGCAAGCTATTGCCACCGCAGGTAATGGTGCTACCGGTCCATGTAGCTCTTTGTAAAATTTCGATACGATTCTGTTTATCAACTGATGAGAGATTTTCCATTTTCCACATCCGATGTGTATATTACTATCTTCCACTTAGCGTCGCATTAGATTGCAGTTAAGAATTTAACGGGTTATCCGCTATGGGTTGATTTAATCAGCCTTCCAGTAACCGGATTTAGGCTTGGATTATGTTCGTTATGATGGACATAAAACTCAATAAATCTCTTATTTTAATGCGTTCCAAGAATTATAACTGTGAACCTTTATAGGTTTTTGCAAAAGGTATTTACACCAAGTAAAACAATGCCTTTGGAAAAAGCTTCACTTAAATAAGAAGAAAAATCGTATTAATTAGGAGCTACCTCAAGATCAACCCCAAAAAAACCGTATTAATTATGAGCTACCTCAAGATGAATTCAGTTGACTTACATATCAAATAAGTAAGAACACTCTAAAAGAAATACAGATGGTTAGGCATGTACTGTCGTTTATTGGTTAAACAGACCATATTTTTGTTAATGTGAATGACCTCATGGTAAAATTAAGTAACACTTTTGGTAGGTTTGTATTTTAAATATATCCTGTGGATTATTTTACTAGTAATCCAGTAACGATAGTGCTGGAATGGTTACCCTGCACGGGAAAGCGCAGTGTTGGCAGACCTCCGACCAGCGCGGGAAGGCGCTGGATACAAATGGCGCAGGACCGTGCGGGCTGGAAAGCATTGCAGGAGGCCTTTGTCCAGCTGTGGACGTCCGTCGGCTAAAATGAACGAACGAACGATTGTACTAGTTGAGATAATGTTTGTACTCGTATATTACGGTAATTGAATTGCGTATCTTCCATATTACATCAGCTATTGAAGCCTACTAGGCTACAATAGCTGATGTTTAGTGCCAAAATAAAATTGTTAAACAAAACACAATTTATCAAGTCTTATTATTATATCTCAAAATGTAACCCTTATACTAAGCCCTATCGAGCCTCCTTAATCATAATTTTTAGAAAATCCCCGCAAAAAGGTTTCTGCCGGCGTGTCCATTTTCAAATTTAATTAATTTGGCATTTACTGTAATTTATCGTGGCGTGGACCCTTAAATTTTGGAGAGCCTTTTTGGCAAAAGTAAACGCCCTGATATTTATTTTAAAGTAAAATTTTAGGTGTCTGAATCTTTAATGTAATAATTAGGGAAAATTGACTCTCAGCTTGAGTCCTTTAACTATTTTATATATTTTATCAATACCTTTTTAACACAATTAGCAAAGCTTTTTAAAGTTGTATTTTTAGTATACTTACAACATTCTTTCACTCAAACTTCTCGGATACTCAAAAACTCAATTAGGCTTTTTAAATATGATCTTATGTATGCCGTAGTAATGCATAATAAATATGTACTTATAAATAAATAAATAGTTTTAACGTTAAGAACAAAATTAAGTTTTTTTTTGTTTTGTTTCAGGTAAGGAAAACTGGGTTACAATGGAGTCAAGCCGAGATTTTAAGAAAGTCAGCATTGAGAATAGTACATTTATTAATACATTTGCGAAAAAATGTTAATAAGGAAAACGGTGAAACGGTGGAAGAAAAGGGGAGAAAACTTTGCCCATTCATGGTATGACCTCTAAATGTGTATATGACAAAATTATTACGAAAAAAAACAAATGAAAAAATAAGAATTGACATGGAAAAATAAGGTACATGTCTTACTTGTTTCGTCATTGTTTGCTATAAAAAGCTTAGTTAGTATTAGTTTCCTGTATTTATAAGTGGAAATTTGAAGGTCCGTAGTTCCGCTCCGTACAAAACAGTTACTATCAAAAATAGTTCCACCCCCATCAAGAATCGGTCGATACACAAACAAAACGTCCGGAATTGCGAGCAAATATCTATTCCGGAGCGGAACGGAATTAGATTTACGAGTTGGGAATTTTTCGGAACTCATCCCGGCTGAGTTCGGGATCAGTTCCGAATGCCATCCGCGGCATTATCATATAAATGCGGCGTTGACGCAAAAATATGGCGGTGTGCGATCCACCTGGAGTGTGGACGTGACGCAAATATCGTCATGTTTAATGGCTTATCTCGGATGAATGCTTGATATGTAGATAGACATCATATCACCAGTAGTGTCCATGCAAGGATTAAATTAAATGTCAATGGTTAAAGGCAGCTTGAAAAGAAATGTCACATCGAAACACTAACAGCCCTTTCACACGGCAGGCCAGTTTTGCAGGACCTGCTTTTTACTGGATCTGCAAAAACGGACGCTGTGTTCACACGGTAGTTCAGTTTTGCAGGATCCAGTAAAAGCAAAACAGGACTGCCGTGTGAATACGGTTGCATCCTGTTTTTGACCATTCCTACGCTAGGCGTACCTAATGGCGTAATGGACGTGAATACTTTGCTAATATTCTATTGGTATTATCGGCGTCGTCGGCAGCGAAATAGAAGATTCTGGGTTCATCCTATTCTGACACAACGCTCGAGTTTGGGTATTTTTCGGAATCTTGTGAGCGATTTGAGAAGAGATGAGTCAACATTTTTCAATTATTTTAGAATGAGTATGACCGCAAAAGAGCAATGCGCGAGGGCTACACATGCGCGGGTGGCGCGGCGGGCGCGGCCAGCACTCCACTATCCCGCAAAAAACAGTGTCCAGCAAAAAA
This sequence comes from Coenonympha arcania, assembly GCA_036785405.1. Taxonomy (NCBI): domain Eukaryota; kingdom Metazoa; phylum Arthropoda; class Insecta; order Lepidoptera; family Nymphalidae; genus Coenonympha; species Coenonympha arcania. The sequence continues at coordinate 14,864,140 of CM072070.1, read as the reverse complement.
CCGTACGCAGGAAGCAGTGTGAACACTGCTTTTGAAATATATGTGTGATTAAACGGGATCCCGCTTTTACGGGACTACGGATCCAGTTTCTAGTGACAAAACCGAAGGGTCAATTTACAGCGTTGCGGAATGGAATGGAAGCGTCAGTTTCGCCTCATAACGCGAGAATTCGCTGGAATGCTCGAGTATTCCAGCTAATTCTTTCGTACCGCACTGCTGTGACCAACCAATCCAACTCTCCGTTCGCACCACATCGCGCGGATTCCACAAATAGGGAATTGTCGAGAATGCGCGAGGATACCCCGGAAGACGTGTGACCTTTTTTTGCTCTTATTTAATATGCATGTTATACAATAGACATAAAGTTGCAAAAAGTCGCTTCCATTCCATTCCGCCGCTGTGTAAATTGACCCCAATCGCCTAACAAACAAACGTGGAATAGAGGTAGAATTGTTATACTCTGTTTTGTCTTTCTTTGTCCTCAGTAATTTGACATTCGAAAGAAAAAGACGGCCAAAACGGAGTATAAAAATTTCGCCTCTATTCCACATTTATTTTGTAAGGTGTTTAGTGTCAGCACAGAGCAAGGAATGACTTTATATTGGCTGTGTCAGGATACACCTGGCAAAAGTGTCGGCGGCAGAACTTTCTGTGGCGAAACGCATCGCTTGATGTGTCACTTCTTATGTAAAATCTATTGAACACTCGCGTTAATAGTCGTTTAAGGGAAGGTACGATACTACGCCGAACATTCAAAGCTTCAGCTAATGTGACTCATCGGTTACTTAGGAAACTTCGTGAGCGTATTGTTACCTTTCGCGAGACGTAAGTAACGCATGATACCGAGCCACTTATGAATCCCTGACATTATGCTTGATTACTATAACCAGTTTTTACACAGTATTAATATATGTGTATAATTTTTACTGCACTTAATAACTCAGAATATCATATATGACTACTACGTTAGTTTAGTTATGGGGAATGTTTGTTGGTGACTTGCGATGTTCAGGATTTCTCGCGAAAAATTTACAATTCTTACTAGGATTATCTGTTAAATATTCCGAGATGTCACATTCCGACGATAACGTCACATCGAAACACTAAGGATCAGTTTACACCGCCCCGGAATGGAATGGAATGGAAGAGTCAGTTTCGCCTCATGACGCGAGAATTCGCTAGAATGTTGGAGTATTCCAGCCAATTGTTTCTGTTATGAAATATTAAATTTACTAGAATTATGTAGATAAGTCAGTTGGGTGCGTATTTAAACTACAATTATTAATAATCATTTATGTTTCAAAAGAAGAATTGCTCCCAATTGCCTTTTATGAGGGGATTTTCAATAACTACAGGTACAGGCATTGTCGCTAGACCACGGTCGTAGAGCATTCAACTCTAAACATTCGTAGAGCATTCAACTCATAACAACACCAATACAATGGCGTGCGCAGATATAATCTCTAGTGCGGGAATTATAAATACCCTGATCCCTCCCTTTCCTTTGCTAGTCCCGCGGGATCACGGGCCCCGCCGGCAATTTCGCCAGCCAGAAACTATTACACGGAGATCCCATGTCTGCCAGACGTATCCTTTTTTATAATAATCATAAGATGAGCAAGATGTTCACCTGATGTTAAATTATACGCTTAGCCATGTCAGATTCAAGGCGTTCCAGAGCTTTGCATTCGATATGAAACGACTGGCTATAGAAAACTGCACTGCGGTTTTCATCCTGAGACCAGTTCTGAAGACTTATTTTTCCCAGTAATAACATCGGCTTACAGTGCCCTTCCAACCCTGCGGTGATACGAATCCCGTAAAATTTTATTAATATCTTCTTCTTCCTTTGTAGGTGTGCAATACCTATAGTTAGGACCAACTCTTGAATGTTTTGAATGCTGCTAAAAGAAGTTTTTTCATGCAGTCTAATAAGGTACAATATTAGGTATTCTGTGACGAAGTAGAAAATTTGAACTTAAGTATGAATGTTTCGTTTCATTTTCACGATGTCATACCGCAATATTTTGACTAAATGATGATTTTGCAATTTGACTGGAAAGAAATCAGAAACGTTATAACTAGCCATAGATCTTATGAGTAAGTAACCCTATCCAGACTCTTTAATCCGCAGGAAATCATGCTTATCCCAGGAATCATGATATCGAGATAGGTCTCTATAATATTATGTGAGTCTGGCTGTCAGTGGGATCTCAGTCGCTACCCCGTATTAATCCCACACGCGGGATAGGTAAGGATATTTTTATTTGAGGGGAAATTATCTGTTGCAGATGTATTTAGGTGGCAACTGGTGCGTGTTTTCCCATTTCCAGTTCGATTATTCCACGAAAATTAGGTTTATTTCGTTTTATTTCTAATGCTTCATTGAAAAGACGAAGGTACAATTTTAAATAATGTATTTAATGTTTTTCAAAACAAAAAAAAAGTTGCTACCTTCAGGAATTCGTAGCTATTTAAAGAATTCTTAACTCTTATTAGGAATTTTCTCTAAAGTTGCATAAATGCATTGTAACATAATTAATGATTATTATTGATAACTTATGAATACATATATTGTACATTGAACATAACATTGTGTTAATAATACTGCTCGTCACAAAAAGTTAAGCCGTTATGTAATCATTAATTTAAGAATCGAAACAAAGGTTTGTTTGCCTATGGATACGGAAGCGAAAATGACATATTCACTTCAAAATATTATATTTCCATGATTTTCTTATCTTTTCGCGTCTGCTCCGCTAGTTCTCAATGCTCACGTCATCACGTCATATTAAGAGCGTATTACGAAATAGGAAGTGTCGTGTGTACATTCATAAGCGAGCTGGCGGCATACTTTGTTATACTCTAAGAGACAGTGTCAAAAATTCTTGTGGTGAACAGTGTAACGGTCTTCATACTATAGTAGTGTTATTATCTCGCTGCAGACTTGGCCATAAATCATTCGAGTGTTTCGCTGTTGTTGTTCACTAAAATACAAAAGCAGCAGTGAAGCTCAGCAGTGAAATACAAAAGCGAAACACTCGGATGATTCATGACCGAGTCTGCAGCGAGATAATAACACCACTATAGGATGCACTATTCCCTACAAGCACTGATCATCTCCTCTTCCTCTCGTTCCTGGGACTTATCCAGGATTGGGTGAAATCTTCGCCGTTGCGCGTGGAGACCCCGATGCGGGTCCTCGCCGGATCACTCCAGCCAGCCGAGCTTACTCCAGAATCCGAAGAGACTCTAGCACTGATATGACGATTGACACCTGAAAGAAAGAAAGAAAGAAGAAAAGAAAGAAAGAAAGAAATCTTTATTTCGCAAGAAAATTACCTGAGGATATGCTAGTCCGTACATTTTAATTTAACTTTTTCGTACAAGCGCCTTCTGTCAAAATTCAAACGGTGGTTGCTGAGCGAACTACATGGTGTCCTTATGCCAGCGATAAAACAAACATTTTTAACGGTCAAAAAACTGATGACATTTATTTCGCGCGGTATGTATATGTCTATTCCTTAGTCAAGTGTAACTGCAGTTAAATGGTCTCTTCTAGTTTCGTTCAATTTGACGTCCACTGGCCTAAGGACCTACTGTAGTGATTTCCAACCTACACGAACCTGCGCCTCTTGTATCGCGATTCTCTTACTGTCATTAGTCCACCTGTCAACACTGCAGTTTTCCCTCACAGGGTCACCATTCCAGCGCTTGGGTTCCCAACGTCCGTCGGTTCTACAAGCTATGTGCTCCGCCCATTGTCTTTTCAGCTTCGCGAACGAAACTTTCCAATGACCCTCCTGTCAGAACGACAGAATGTTATTTTCTTTATAGATTGGCTGTAACTTTTAGTAGGAACCGAGAGGAATGATGTTACACATCAAAACTGCAGCAATAAAACAAAACAAAATAACACTAATGCTCGTTACACTAAAATGAAGATGAAATGCATATGAGTAAAGTTTCACGTGATATTTCAGCCGCTTAACAAACTTCGTGGAACTACGAGTATATTCATAGTTTGTAAAATATCGCGTAAGTTGCACGACGGCGGCGCGTTGGGTTGGGTTGGGCTTATTGAATTATCTACTTGCACCGGTCATTGTGAGAAGTTTTAATGAACGCTCCCGACTGCATTGTTGAGCAGTGATTGGCCTTAACTGCTGAGTTTGGGCTTTATCATACATGAAATTACGACGGATTATTATAATAGTTGGAACAATATCTCGCTGCTCATAGCGAGTGTGACAGAGAGCCACAGGCGTGTTACCAGATTTTATTGCAACACGGACAGTGAGATATTGCCTTTCGATCTGCATCTCATAATACATCTATGACTGTGTATAATGCGTGTGCGTACTGCTATTCCAACATAACTGCTGGATTCAGGCTGTCAGTGTGTTGTCAGAGATGAAGCTAGGTGAAGATGTAAGTCTATTTGGTAGCGTTCAACACAAAACGCTGCTTATGAACAGGATAGTGAAAAACTACTTTTTTAAAAGTTAGGTAAGGTTTTATCTAAAGGTAAGTAAGGTAAGTCGCTTGCATCCGTGAAAATCTTTATTTTTCACCTAAGCTTAACTTATCGGCTTCCATGAAAAGTCAGAACTCTACCACTAAGTTCGGATAGTAGGTTCGCACCAAGAAGAACTGGCAAGAAACTCGGCTCTTCTTGCATAGTATGTGATAGTAAATTACATGATTTTTATGATATCTTGTGAGGAAACGGTAGCATATCCCTATCACTCCAAGAATCCTTAAGTCATAAAAAAAATCTTCTATGATACAGTGAAGCATTGCAAGTGGTGGTAAGGAAAACGGATATCGGGGGGGAATTTCAGAGTCCAGACCTTAGCGTTGCATAGCAGAAACGAGAAAGCAAACTCTTCTTTTGCTCTATATTTCAAAGCCTCAAGTGTGTACGCATATGGTATATATGTATTTACCTACGGAACCTAAAATTGTGATGAAGTAAATGCACACAAATGTATAAAGTTTTACGTCGCAATTGAGTCGGTCAAACAACTTTGCTGTGTGTTCACAGTTGATAAAATAATCCAAGTTGCGACGCCCGCGGTATTTAGTTTATTGAATTATCAACTCCCAACGGTCATTCTGATAAGTTCAAATGAGTTTGTACGGGTTATTTAGATTTGTATGTATCTAATAGTTAAGTATAAAGCCAACGCTTTCTAACAGCAGTTTCCAACTTAGTTTTAGACATTTATTCCCAAAAGAAATAAGTACGGATTTCACTTAATGAAAAACTTAGGTTAAACATGTACCTATAAACATAAATCGAATTTAGTTTTTAGTTCCATAATTTGTAACTTCTTAGGCATATTTGTAGCTTATAGTACAAATATTCAAGTATGATTTTGTTTTAAAAGAAATTTTTGTAGGATTATTTTTCATTATTTCTACACCAAATTTTTTACTACGATTTTTTTGCAGTAGGTATTTCTGATCTACAAACAACAAAATTGTATTTGGCAGCAATCTCACTTGATGGTAAGTGACGATACAGCCTGCCCGATGTTATCATACTCGTAACTAGGGAAGCACAGGATCGCGCCGGACTGCTAAATTGCTTTGCTCGTGGGGTAGTAACTAGCCACGGCCGAAGCCTCCCATCAGATCAGACCAGAGCCAATTTAGAAATCATAAAATTCTTAAGTTAAATTCTTAATTTCTCGGGAATCGAACCCGCGACCTCCCACTTAATTTTTTTTAATTTATTTTTACATTTGATTTCCACACTGGGATCCCCTGTGCTATGTGGCGATTACATTCTTCCGTAATGATACACAAAAATATATAGCGCGTGTGTGTGTGTTTTTGTGTGTGTGTGTGTGTGTGTGTGAGTGATTAAGTGTGTGTTTGTACTCTACAAAATTTGTATGTAAATTTAATCTGATATTGTAAAAAAATTTTTCTGTTTCGAAATCTGATCATAGATGGAATATCAGTCTTTATTCATCACAAAACACAAACATACATAGTAGGTATACAAACAATAGTGTGAAACTACTCGTTAACTAGGATATTAATGTAGAAGCCTTAATTAATCATCCGTTGTGTTGGAAAATTGTGCAGCTGCGTTCAGATAATGGCGTCTTCGGTCTTGAGGAACCAATCGGACCGGACTGTAAGCGATCCATTTGTCCCTTGGTTTAACATGCGCTGACTGATTTAACAAGGATCTATAATACTCGTATAGTTCGAGGAACAGGAATTACATTTGAAACTATCTGACGACGAAATCATTCCAACTGGTAATGAATCTAATTCTCTACCAAGTTAGTACCTATGTAACATCTTTGGCTGCATCATCACTTATCATCAGGTGAGATAGTAGTCAACTTTTAGAGTTTAGAAAAATCTGTCTAGAACACTCATCTCTATTTGATTCATAAAAATTTTTAAAACACCCACGACTTTTGCAGACTTGTAATTGAAAAAGGATTAAATATATTTTTTTGAAATCCCCGACTAAAGGAAAGTAAGAACTAAGAACCTATCAGTATAATTACAAATCCAACAAAATCCGTCGTAGCTGCTGTGTTCTGCCTGTGACGGTGTTGATGGTGCTGTTTACCAGTTGATGACTAATTCAATTTCTTGATACTTCTCATATACCGGCAGTTTATCAATACTTACTAATTGCATTAATTGATATTAGAAACGAAAATAGCAATTGCAGTACAGATATGATTTTATTTAGGAATTTGTTTTAAAATGCTTGGATTCATTACTTAAATTAAACTGAAAAAGATCTAATTCGACTTGATAAAATCTAAAAGCTGGAAATAAACAAGTACCTAACTGCAGTAGCTTTCAAAATCAACTGCACATCGTTTTCATGCATTTTAATTGGATCGCTCGTGCATTTCCTAATTGGAACATAAACATTAAAACCCATTTTAAACATCAATGCCTGCAGCGTATTGGGAACGACATAGAGTGTAAAATAAACGATAAAATGGATTGGCACTGATACTTAAGTTGTAGATTTGTTTTTAAAAAAAGTTTCTTTTTGGATGATATTGCGCAGGGGCCTAGGCGAAAGAAAATGGGAATTTGCAAAACGAGAATTTCGTCACGAAGTAAATCTACGAAAATCTAGAATGAAAGTTTATCTTAGGCTCGGTTGCTTGATTTGACTTTGACGGAAACCTTATCACACTAATATCACACTAATATTATACAGACAAGTTTGTGTGTAAGTGTGTGTGTGTAAGTGTGTATGTTTGTTACTCCTTCACGCCGCAACTACTGAAACGATTTGGCTGTAATTTGGAAAATAGATAGCTTATAACCCGGATTAAAACTACTTTTTAACCCGGGAAAATCCATAGTTCCCACGGAATATTTAAAAAACTCTAATTTTCAACAGTAATCTATAGCTACAGCTATAGATAGATTACTTTGACAATCTTTCCTGAAAGTAGGTGTAAAGGTCATTGAAAAGGAAATTCAATTTTTTCTCGGGAATAGTAAAACATCGAATTTAACGCGGGCGGAGCCGCGGGCAAAAGCTAGTAGTTAAATATGGCGGTCTGACCATTATTTCGAAAGAGTCATGCCGACATACTTAACTATAACGTTCCGGTTAAAGTCAAGTCAAGCAACCGAGCCTTACTAATCAACAGAATGCACGTATCTATGGAGCGGTGGTTGAAATCCCACATGGAAATATATAACAAGTAATGCGCAATGCATTGGAAAAAAATGCCCAATTCGCTGGAAGTATGCTTCTAAAATCTGAAGAGTTCCCTCAATTTCTCCAAGATCCCCTCATCAGATTGCATGAACTGCAAAGAAATGCAATAGTTACTATAAAAAATACCTAAATCGCTTCAAGTATACTAGCAAAATTTGAAGAGTTCCCTCGATTTTACCAAGATCCCACTATCATATTCCGACCTGATGACCATAAGACTACCTGGAAAAAATGACTATTTCAAATTATGGGACCATCTGTGAACTATACCCTTTCAAACAAAAAGAGAATTTTTTAAATTGGTCCACGCATCTTCGAGTAATCGGGGAACATACATAAAAAAAAGATTCCGACGAATTGAGAACCTCCTTCTTTTTCTCTTTAAAAATGTAGTTTTGTTTTAGGTGATATTCCAAACTTTGTTTATACCAAGAGCTTCAAGACACTAACGTCTTTTCAAAGTCACCCAAATTCACGTCTGCTTCATCCACAAGTTGATGTGCCCGTAAGTTTTTTTTCATCTCATCCATATTATTGAGATGAAGTCGAATAAATAATAAACAGCCTAGACAGAAAAAAGGTAAAACATCGGGACTTCTACCTATAAAATAATGAAAACAAAAAAAGAAAGACAAAGCATTTTCAATTCACCAAGATCCGAACAAGAAACATCTTAAAAAGATGCTGGAAGTAAATAATAAAGAACATATCATATCCGAATGCACATATTCTATTCAGAGAAATTTCTAAAAAGCTAGTCGACGCTACACGTGACCAGAGGGCTGGCCTATTCCTTGGTCAGAGGTTAAGCATTGCCATCCAGCGTGGCAATGCTGCCAGCCTTCTGGGCACTTTGCCCGATGACGACGGTGCGGAGGAATTCTTTGATGCATATTAGCACAATTTTCTTTTTATACTTTTTATGTTTGATTTTATATTTCATAGAATAGATTTATATATGATGAATATATGATAATGCAAAATTAAATCCCGGATATTAAAAACAAACCCATAAAGAACATTACGTGCAAGAAACAAAGGGTTCCTGTAAATAGACAAGCTGATGAATAAACGGCTGAGATCCGTCGAACGCCAGACTTCCAGAAATGCCAATATTTTATAATACCCGTAGGTAAAAAGTCAAATGAAAGCTATTTGGTTGGGTATGCCTGATCTCTCGTGTTTGAAAATTATCATGTCATTGAACTCAAAAGTATAAAGAATAAAAAAATATAAGAGACCATGTAGACAAAGTTGCCCAATACCTAAGATTTTAAAATAACAAATTATCGCCAATTGGTAATCCTCTCATGGGAACTGTTTGTTTTTTCGGAACATTAACATATAAAAGAAGTTTTAAGGTTTGTTTTGTTTCAGCAAGTCCAAAGATTATCCCCTTCCTATAAACAAAAAAAAACTCATTGCAATATTAGTATCTATCGATTTAAGAACAACTTCATGAATATTTAAGCCGAAATTACGAAAGATTGGCATTGTCATGGTGAACACAATGAGAAGCTGACACGATTCTTGTATTACGAGGAAGCGAAAAACAAGTACATAATAATTATGATGTTTGATATAGGTACGTTGTCATATTATACATAAGGGCTAAGAAACAAGTTTTGTAGTGACGTAGGTCTTGCGACCACGGGATCTTATTTGTAAGGGACGCTACAATCAAACTGTTCCGCCATCATTGTAAAATGTTTTAATTGTCGTCGCGCTTTTAAGTGCTTTAATGAAAATCGTTCCAAGATTTTATAGGACGCGGTAGGTACGTCCTCGTGCCTTTGTAAGTGGGAAATTTAAACAGGAGGTAAAGACAGGTAGGGTTGAAAGAAACTTTGTGATGTAGGTAATACAGCTATGAAGTTATCTTCTAATATATAAAATTCTCTCGATTTTCTTTGTAACCACACTCCTCCGAAACGGCTGAACCGATCGTTATGAAACTTTCAGGGTGTGATTTCTGGGTGCGGGAGCAGGTCGTTATCTATATCTGATGTCCCTAAACGGCAAAACGAAGTTTGCCCGGTCAGCTAGTAATATGTATAAAAGTATCAAAAAGTTTCTCCTAAGCACGAAGACTATAAAAGAAGTTTATTATTTCTGGTCCAATTAGAACGATATTGCCATGAAACATGCATGACATCTTTAATTTATGTAATTTTTTAAACATAATATATTGTAGTTTACTTTATTGCAATCTCACCTGATGTTAGTGATGATGCAGCCGATGTTAAGTGGTGATTTGCTTGCTACACAGCATCGCACCGGAATGATAAACCTCTTGGCAGTGCATCTTTGCCGAAGCCTTTTACCAAACCACACCTGAGCCAATGACTTCAATAAATAATGTTTTTTTTTTATGGAAAATTTTCTTAACAATAAAAATTACAGCACAATATGGTCGCATGGCGAGTTGCTACGAAAGTCGTAACTACAATAACTACATAGGTAGGTTTTTGTTATTTTTATTAGAAGCTTTGTACGGCCTTTTATTGGATACTAGCAGATACCCGCGGCTTCGCCCGCGTAAATTTTAGTTTTCCCTATTCTCACGGGAACCATCGATTTTTCCGGAATAAAAAGTAACCTTTGTGTTAATTTAGAGCGAAATTTATCTGCATTTTAACTTTCAGCCAAAAATTTTCAATACTTGCAGGGTGAATGAGTATTTCTCCCGCTGGAACAGTGTAAAACAAATATTCACGCGGGAGAAATAACCATTGATTTTCCCGGGATAAAAAATAGCCTTATCTTTTCTAATTTTCAGCCAAATCAGTTCAGCAATTACAGCGTGAAGGAATATTTTTCCCGCGTGGATATCTGTTAATTATTATAAAATAATTGATAAAAAGTAGCCTTAGTATTAATCCAGGATATAATAATCTATCTCTATTCCAAATCAGTTCAGTAATTACGGCATGAAGGCATATTATCTATCACTATTATCATGGAAACCATGAAATTTTCCGGGATGAAAAGCAGCCTATGTATTAATCCAGAATAAAATCTATCTCCTTTCTGAATTTCGGTCATATCAGGTCAGTAAGTGCAGCGTAAAGTAGTATTTTTCGCGGGTGAATATCAATTTTTCAGTTTTCCCGCAAAAAACCATGGATTTTTCCGGGATAAAAAGTAGCTTTTTTACTAACCCAGGATATCATCTATCTCCAATCTAAATTTCAGCCAAATCGCCCTGTACTTGCGGCGTGAAGATTTTTTTCCGCGTGAATTTCGGTTTTTAACTAATCCCACGGGAACCATGGATTTTCCCGGGATGAAAAGTAGCTTGTGTGTTAACCCAAGATGCAATTTATCTCAATTTTAAATTTGAGCCAAATCGGTTTAGTAGTTTTGGCGTGAAGGAGTATTGAAGCTTGGTAAAATACGAACTTTGGAGCCCCGTTTCACCCCTTTAGGGGGGGAATTTTGAAAAATCCTTTCTTAGTGTACCCCTAGACCTCTGGAACCTGTGTGCCAAATTTGAAGTCTCTAGACCCAGCGGTTTGGGCTGTGCGTTGATATGTCAGTCAGTCAGTCAGTCAGTCAGTGTCTTCTTTTATATATTTAGATTAGTAGTAAGCTAGGCTAAAAAACTTGTATCTGACAGACAGAGAGACGGAGAGACAGACGGACAAGAGCCACCCGAGGCAATTGGGTAACCTTGCTTCACTTGGTCAAAATTTAGAATAATACTAGCTGACCTGCCCCCCCTAAAAATAGCTTACGACCTACTTTGAGGCCTACCGAACATACATAGTAAATTTCATCACAATCGGTCGAGCTGTTTCGGAGGAGTTTGGTAACAAAATCCAGACACGAGTTAACTGAAGATGTCAGTTCAAGATTTGATTTTTACAGTAGTAAATCAAGTTTCAATTATCTGAAATAAAACACACAAATATTACATCATATTTTCGAGAAACTGTATTAGTGAAAACATAAAAGGATAATTTTTTGTCGATATAAAAAATCCCGAAGTTGCGTCCAATTTTTTACAATTTTCAATTTATTATTAATGTTATACGTACTAGAGAGCCCAGATTTAGGATTATAATTCCAAAAAATATTACGAAGTACGCATTATCGTTTTCTTTCTAAGTTATGTATTTTAAAAGTTATTACAGTAAACTATAAATGGCGTTCATTACATTCTTATTTCGCGTAGCACGCCGTGCCAGAACGAAGATTTGCGCATGACAAGTTTTGCTAGCTTTCAGCCCCTCTTAAGAATAACATGATGTAAGAACTATTTAAATTGATTCCGAAAATTATTCGGAATAAAATTCTTTAGAATTCTGTTTCTACGTATTAACGATGTAAGTGATTTACACTGGTATGTATATATGGATGTAACTTCGGTCCAAGTATGATCTCTTTAACGCTTCGTTAACCCCGACGGTGAAGTGCGCTGGAGTGGCCCTAGATTTCAATTCCGGGTCGAGTGAGGAACGCTGTGCTTTTGACCAGGGAGTGCACCTTCAAAGGCTTTAAGCGCTGGAAAATATTTTCATACACAATATCAACTTTTACAAGATTTTGCTTATAATTAACGTAAACTATTAACGGTGTAGAAGCCGTATTTAAGCGATTTTGAATGAAGTTTTATGCAAAAATTATAAAAACAATTACTTTCAAATTAACACGTCATGTATTTTGGGTCTTTAATCTAAAATCGCTAAGAAGCAGAAACACGATTGGATAAAATTTTCTCGATAGAAAGTTCTCCCAAAAGTTGCTCCAAAATCTCAGTTTTTCTAGTTTTTATTGGACACTACATTGGATGTAATAGTAATTTTTGTTTTAAAGTGTCGGTAATAATAATATCAAAAAACGCTAAGAAACAGATTTTTGATAACCAGCTTAGTTTTTGATTAATTAGGTTAAAGGTCGTTTTTCTGTTATATGCTTCCGCGACGCTGCATGTCGCACCTACCAACGTATCCGTGAGAGTGAGAAAGACAAAAATAAATTCAATAAATCCCCTTAACTATATTGCAATTCTCGTGTGATTTTGTAACAAAACTCCTCTGAAATGGCTTGACTGATTTTTATGATACTTTTTTGTGAATAATACGGTGTGTCTGAGATTAAGACTTTCGTCCTATAGTACCCGTTTGTAGTTTTAGAAATCATTTATACTTATTGCAAAAAAGGCACTTTCAAGACGTTAATTTGATATTAATAATTTTATTTGACATGCCCCAGTTATCCCATCTCATCTACTTACCAAGTTAGATGGATTGGGATAAATGGAACTTGTGGATTTAAAACTAAAGTTACAGGATTACCAATGCACCATACAACTTAATTACAAGTTTTTTCTTAACTGAAATGTCACCTCATTTTGATTGAAGAAAAATCGATAGCATTGATGGTATCAACATGTTTCTTACTAGCGAAGGTAAAACCGTAAATCGACCCGTGCCGGGAATCGAACCCGGGATAAAGGCAGAGCAAAAACGGTGTCGGAGAAATCATGAAAACACGTATAATAATAAATAATCGTACCATAGTAATAGTCGGAGAGCCAGACGCAATTGTACTGCAATGTATATTGATTGGAATGTTTATTCAGTACGCAACCGCCAGGGCTGCCAGCTCGGCAATAAAAACATTTCATGGCTGGCATTAAAACAGTGGCGAAAGTAAACGCCCCGAATAATCAATACGCAACCCCGCCGCCCCTACCCCCGCCCGGCCCGCGCAGGTACGACGCGCAACCGCTCGCCCCTCGGACGAAGCATAGAGTTGTACCACAGATGCGTCACCTTGACCCTCAAGTCTACTATGACAATTGGGTATTTTCCAATTTTTGAATTTGATAAATACTTACTACTTATTATAAACACTTATACTTTACTATAAACTTACTTACTTGATACTTCATTATAAACTAGGATAAAAAAATTGGTTGTCTGTAAAGTCGGTTTACGGATGATAGATTTACGTGATAACGTCATAATTGGCCTCTCTATCGTTTGTTTTATCGTGCCTCTCTATCGCTTGTTGCGCGCTCTCGCTTGCACAAGGTGGAACGTTACGCAGAACGTTACTATTTTTCATGTGCGTTGCTGGTGTTCATCAATTTATTAAACGTTATCACGTCAATAAAATTGGTTGTCTGTAAAGTCGGTTTACGGACGATAGATTTACGTTCAAGAAGCCCATGACAAACTCAGCTGGATATCTTTTTTTTTGTTACCCATGTAATTTCCTTTACATCCATCTTAGGATGGGTGAAACGGCTCGCCAAAATCAAATTGTATGTTCTTTTTCTCTAAAGTAAGCTAAATATACATTATTATACACTTGTGGACATGAGTCTTGCGCAATAACCACGAAAACATCTACATATTTTTGAAAAAAAAAAAAAACTTTGCGGACATATTATGTGGCTGATTCACCTTAAAATAAAACAGGTAGTAAAGTCAGAGCGTTTGGCCCATCTGCGAGATATTACATTTTACTCTTTGACCGCAGCATCCCACCAGTCAGCGCGCCGTCTAAACCGATTGATGCAACCGAGCTCTGTCCGCGAAACGAAATTCTATTTCGCCGCCGATGCCGCCGGCTTTGACGGCTCAAAATGGGCTTTCAATGATTATATTGCAATTAGGGACCGCAAATTAAATTGCATTATTATTTGCATTTTCAATACGCTTTCGCTTTGATTGGTTTTGACTTCCTTTATTCATTACACGCCTGACAGAATAATAGTCTAATGTATTCAGAGTTTATTTATAAATAATAAATAAATAAATACTCTTTATTTGCACCACACAAGAAATTGCACAAAACAGAAATACATATTAAAATAGTTTTAGGCACAAAAGGCGGCCTTATCGCTTAGCAGCGATCTCTGCCAGGCAACCTTGAGAAAAGGAAAACAAAGGAACTAGAGTTTGCAGGTGCATTTATGTACGTGAGCTTGATTATTCCGCCATAACTTCTTAACACTATAGAACTAATTTGTATGTATGTGGTATCATTAGAATTGTTAACCTAGTTTCTGGTAGGAACAATATCATAAGTAGGCATGTTTATTAACATCCGACACAAAAAGAGATATTAAATAAGTTTGTCGTCGATGACCATGACGTGTATAAATAATAAATAATAATATATTTATTTGAAATCACTCAGTTTACAATGTTCTTTGGACTCCTGACCCCTAAACTAGGTAAGCCTGTATTTTAGGGGCCAGTGCCTTCCCATTCATTAAATTAAAAATGCATATGCGTTGGTCTGTGGCATTATAGCTCTAAATTTTGGACTGATTTCGATGCGTTTTTTTTTGTTTCATAGCCAAATTGTACAAATGTACACCCTTGCGGTGGTTCTGTAACGTTTTTTTTTTAAATATATTTTTTATAATTTTCCAAAATAATGTTAGGCATTTTAGTAGGGGGTGGGTTTGCTTGCCCCTTCCAAGTTAGTACGATAACATCTTCGGCTTCATCATCACTTAGCATCAGGTGTGACCACAGTCAAGTATCAACATTAGACCCGATTTAAAAGGACCATAGAACCCGAATTCAAAGACCATGAACAGACATATGGACGGATGCACGACAAAAGGAGCATTTTTACCAGTATGGTACGGAACCCTAATTATCAAGAAACGTATGAAAACTTAGTTTTGAAAGATTAAAAAAAATGTAAAATATTTCATTGCAGGATCAAATTGCCGGATTGCCTAGATCAAAAGCTAGTATCTAGTTTCTAGCTAATAGTCATGTTCACGTGGGAGATGGGGCTTACCTACAGCAATGTTTGCTACCCTAGAACCCTAATATTCATTTTGGCTAATAAACCCCAATTATAATGAGATCGTAGCGTAGGTATTATATTACAAGTAACAACTTATTACTCACCGTTGACGCACCCTATTTTACCTGTTAAAGCGAACTTAACGGGTCCTCCCCTCCTAATTCTAATTTTATTAGATTTTTCAAAATTTGGAAGCTACTGAAACTTATTTTCAAAGTCATCGTACAATTTTTTTTAAGTTATATAAACTTAATGTTTAATAAGCTTGACGTTTGAAATTCATAATGATGTAGATTTTCAGACTATAGTAGTGTTATTATCTTGCTGCAGACTCGGTCATAAATCATTCGAGTGCTTCGCTTTTGTTGTTCTTTGTTCAGTTGTGTATTACTGCAGAATAACAAAAGCGAAACACTTGAATGATTTATGACTGAGTCTGCAGCGAGATAATAACACTACTATTAATAGTAACGTCCAAAACTGCACACGTTTTATATAAACACGTGAAAATACTAGCATTCCTGCAATTATTGATATAAAGTCTATTATGTGTAATTAGGTTACAAATGACGAAAAACCAAATTGTAAGTTTTAGTATATAAATAACCGAGAGTGATTTGGACTTTTTTATATGACCCTGTATACCAAAAATTAATCTATGTAACCTTAACAATCATTATATTCTTGATTCTTGATTTTGGCAATGGTTTAACAATCTTATGGTGATGATATGAGTGCTACAAGGTCATCCCACATCTCATCTTTATTGCGCAAACTATCACTTCATATCCTATACATCATACAATTATGAATCTTATAGCTCTTATAATAAAGATCAAATGTTCCATTATAAGTATTGGTCGTTTACCATGACAGCGTGGAACACTTAAATGGCCATTTTATTATTCGAGGAGACGTAATAGGCCCCCGTGCCAATTATAAGTGGAGGAAAACTCCCCTCTTTACGTCCTAATATTGGACTCGCCCAGTCAAATGAGCGGTACGTGCGTTGAGGTTTAATGGGTAAAATAGCCTCAACAACTCAGCGGTTGAAAAATGTGCTGAAATCCGAAATGCCATCAGTTCGATTTTCACCTTTTTTTACACGCCACAAGTTAGTGCTTGTTCGTTTCAGCCGACGAACGTCCACTGCTGGACAAATGCCTCCTGCAATGATTTACGGCACGCACGGTCCTGCGCCAATTGTATCCAGCGCCTTCCCGCGACTCTTTTAATGTCGTCAGTCCATCTGGTCGGAGGTCTGCCAACACTACGCTTTCCCGGGCGGGGTCGCCATTCCAGCACTTTGGGTCCCCAACGTCCGTCGGTTCTACGAGCTATGTGTCCCGCCCATTGCCACTTCAGCTTTGCGATACGTTGCGCTATGTCGATAGTGATTGTGAACTGGATGCCGCCGAAGATGATTTCGTACTAACTTGGAAGGAATAATAACTCCGGATTGTTTCTACACAGCATCGCACCGGAACGCTTAGCGGTGCGTCTTTGCTGATAGGTAGTAACTAGGCTCGGCCGAGGCCTCCCACTGACCAACGCAGCTAGGATATGCAAGTTGTAATTTTGTATACTTTTGTCGATCTGTTTTCCCTTCCTAATCCATATTGATAGACAAAGAAAAGAGATCTACAAAAGTAGACACAATTTAGCTCTTCGAACACATGCTGCATTGGCTGACCTGGGCCAAATCATTAGAAATAGAACTTTATAAAGTGACCCGTGGCGGTAATCGAATCCATGAACACCCATTCGAATCCGAGCGCGTGTCAGAGAGCCAAATCTATAAGAATAAGTATGTCTAACTTATCAGTTAGAAGGCAGATAGTAGTTAAAATATGTAAAATGTAATATGCAAGTATATAACTATGAACCTAATTAGAGCTTTCAAAGCGAACTTAAGCTTTTTGGTTTTGTGTCTAACGTTTTACTAGTGGAGGAATAATGTATGGTAGTTAATAGTTATTGTAGTACAATATTAAGTTATAATTACCCTTCCGGGTAAACGGTAAGTCGTACTAACAAGCTCTCAATCGCATTAAGGCTTTCACCACGCTCCGAGGAACTCTTGAGATCTGCGGAACCCCAATTATTGCAGACTACAATAACATACCATACCGCTCCCTTTGATATACGAATATTGTAGGTACACATTTAATTGCCTTATCGATTATAGGGTTATTAGTTTGATTCCTGATTCAGACATTTGTGAAATGAAAACATCTTTAGGCGCGTTGGATAATAATTTAATACTACACAAATTATATCTTCAAAAATTTTCTTTGGCCAAGGTGCGTAGCTTTATTTGCTTTAAAGTTAGAGCGCCAGCGAAAAATTCTCGCCCTGAAGATTTTAGTCGATGTCAGTTAGGTCACCTCGTAAGAACAGCGACCAATTGGGCATTGTAAGATGAGAAAAACACATTAAATTCGCGAAAGTGTTAACACACACCCTGTTATGTAATGATTTATTTAGTCACATTGGGCATTTTAGCGATTGGAAAAAATAGCTACCGTAATGTAACCGACACTTCCAAGGCTTCTATTTTGACGTAAAAATTTATTAAGGCGAGTTGGGCATTTTTAATTGAGAAAAAACTATGGAACTCGATATGTCGATGAAATATTTTCTAATCCAAAGAGTGATCTATCTTCTTTCTACATACACAAATAAATAAATAAATAAAAATAAATAAAATAAAAATGTTTGAAAAATTTTTTTTGTTTGTAGACTCTGGGGCCGTGGGGCCCGGGGGCTCGAGCTCTTTTTGAAGAAATTTCAAAGAGAGTTATCGAGTCTACTGGGGATCCAAGAGCTGGCAGCTACCTTGGCCAACGTATTAGTTTGGCCATCCAAAGAGGCAATGCTGCCAGTATCTTGGGTACCATGCCTCGTTGCGATGGATTCGATGAGGTTTTAAATTTATAACCTAGTTTATAGTCTATAAATTATTTATTTTTTAGTTTAAATGTTAATTAAGTTTTATGTTGATTGTCATTTTAAAATGTTTTATTTTAGACATAGTCCATATTGCTGTTGTATTTTTACATTTAAGTAAAAAGAACAATTAAAATTCTATTGAATGTAAAATTAATAAGATTAAAAAAGAAACGTTATAAATAATTATAACAAAGACACCCACATCTTCTTAATATATATAAATCACGTGTCACGTTGTTTGTCCGCGATGGACTCCTAAACTACTGAACCGATTTAGTTCAAACTTCGTGAATATCTGTCATTTGGTCCAACTTAAAAGATAGAATAGATTAATAAATATAAAATCAATCTATAAAATAATATTATTAGAGTGTATTACCTACGCATTACCTAGACTTTCTTACGTGGGTGCAATGAAAGGTCGTCTCAACAACAATGTAGTCGACACCTAAAATCTCTATTAAGTTTAATTAAATTGTTCAAGCTTATCATAAGGTTAAAGGGTTAACGCCCATGTATGTGCTGTTAACCTTACGCTAATGCCGTGTGAGGTCATTACTGAGTCGGGGTTAGTTTGAACCTAGACTAGATCTAGAACGCTAACGAGATAGAATGTAGGTACTAGACGAACACGATCTAGAGAATATTTATTTATATTTACATTTTACATAGGTATGACTGTAAAGTCATATCTATGTAAAATGTAAATATTAGTTACAGTTATTTAATTATAAAAGGTCCAATTAAAAACTCTGAGTTTTTATGTACACCTTGTGTCGTCGACAGATATTGATAATATTCGATAATATATTATTTAGTATATATATAAGCAAGATACACTAAGAGAATCATTAATAACAGTAGTGATATAGAACTTATACTTTTTAAAATAATGTCATTTACTATTATTAAAAACATGTTTCGGTATACATTGCATGGTAGTAGAGGTACTCGTACTTAACTGCAATTTCACCTGATGGTAAGTGATGAGGAAATTATCAGGTAAGTACTAACGGTTGATACACAGCATCGCACCGGAACGCTAAATTGCATATGAGGTGTGTCTTTGCTGGTAGGGTGGTAAGCAGTCGCGGCCTAAGACTCCCAGAGAGACCAGACACCAGACCAGACTTAAGGTACTTTAGAATTTATAAAATTCGAATAATATTTAATAAATAAAGAAAACCAAAATATCCAAAAATAGCATTTTAACTCAACAAGATATAATACGATGTAAAAGAATGAAAGTGTTGGCCTTTTTATGATTTATTTCATACGTAAAAAACATGCGATAGTTGAAGGTTCAGTACATATGTATTGAATTATTATTGATTAGAAATGCATGTATGAGAGGGTCGCAGCTACCCCCTAACATATTCAGAGAGTCTGCTATCAAAATACATAGGTCCGTGTTTGCAGTCACCTTCAAAGGCCCGTGCTGTTCCGAAAATGGAAACGGACCATTAAATCAAACGACTGCCTGTGTACACTGAGATCCCGTAGTAGCCAGACTTACGAAATATGCTGTATATCAAAAAATATGCACATAAAATGCGGTCTGGGCTCACAATTTGCAAACGGAATTTACCTAAAATGAAATTAAATTATGAACCATTTCTCAAAACGTATTGAGAAATGTAGTTAAAAAGACGCTGAAATGTATTCCTATACATTGGCTTGCACTTTGCACTTTTCAAAGGTCTGGAGCATACCGAAGAGCATCACCTTCAAGAGATTGTCTCGTTCCATAAAGTAAATCTGGAAGGGGATCTTTATTCTGTTCTTGTATTAACTGTTAATGTGTTAATTTACTTTTGTTAATGTTGTCGTCAATGCAATATTTACTACAGGCACTTTCAAAGATAAAATATAACTAACCTTTAAGTCTGGCAATCATGGATCTCAGCCCCGCAGTTTTGAACACAATTTCGAAAGATTGCGTTTTTATTTCAAACATTTCAATTTACAACCGTTTATAAACTGAGAGCGGGCGAGCGATTAAGTGTGTGAATTTTTAAATGGAACCGATGCCGATTCAATATTTTTAAAATTTAAAAAGATTTGAAATAAAACCCTGAATACAGTTTTAATATAAAAATTGCTCGTCAAATAATATTTTAGGGTTGAAGCAACCCTCAGCAGAATCAGATAAGTTTTCATACCTGAACGTTGAGTTAGTTAGTTTTTTAATGAGTTCATTTCCGTAGATAATAATTTTACGACACGCAATTCTGTAAATTGAAACCCCTCTCTTTCCTGCTATTTTCGTGTTCATATTATTTTGGTGTTAAAAAGATGGTAAGAGTAATTTTCGCATGTCAGTAATATTATATGATCGATGGAAGGAATTTTTAAGGTTACAAAAATACATAAAATTAAATGTTGTTAGTTTAATATACGCTTAATTTAAGAAGTCAATAAATTGGTATAGTTAGGATACAATTTGATATTTCATTATTTACTGAAAAATTAACTAAGTTTACTAGGGTTTCAACGCGCCCTATATGGAGAAGCCCTCAACAAACTCAGCCGGGTTTCCTACGGAGTGTTATAAGTTTGCCTTGTCTGTGTGTTAAGGTGTGGTATCGTAGCTCTGGCACGGATGAACTGATTTTGATTTTGTTTTTTTTTTATTTGTAAGGAATTCGTCGGGACTTTTTTAGCTTTGTTTGATGAAAATCGGTTTCTAGCTGGCCGCTGCCACTAAATTGCGAGTTCTTTCACGATTCCCTCAATATGGGTGTCAAAATAAAGGGTTTGACAAATTTCAAATCCAACGTGGCCGCCACCACAAAAAAGCTTATCGGTGTGGTCAGGGATTTACAAAATATTTTTTGTTATGTACGTTTGTTTTATTGCTTTCTTCGAGTTTATGATTGGGTCCTATTTTAAAACTGCGCAACCGTATCGTTCATTAGCTCTTCGACAATTTTATTGGTAAAACGATTTCGCGTCTAACAGAGCGAAATTGTTAGCCCCGGTGCCTCGGTGCCGGTGGGAGAAAAATCTCAATATTTCTCAGAATTTCTCATTTAATTTCCAATTTCTCGCGTTTATGATCGCGCGGCACGCCGGGTATTTAACGCTCGCGTCCGTCTCCTTTATTGAGAAGAAAATATTTAATAAGAACGATTTTCTTTTAAACGCCCCGCGATTTTACCATTCTGCACAATACTTGTGTAAATTCAACGCGAGCGATTTTCAACCTAACTCTCCTTTCGAATCTTATATCCTAACTCCTAAGTTACGATATAAGATTCGAAATATAGGATGACGTTTGCGAACGCGACGAGGTGGAGCAAACATGTTTAAAAGTTGAAAACGGAGATCATAAGGGAAACGCGAAAAAAATATCGCTGGTTTCTCGCAAAGTCGAATAAAATTTGGAGAAGTGTGTAATTTCTTATTAGAAATTTGTAATGTTTGTTTGTGGTATTACCATCGCTTTCAGTCAGCTAGTTAATAAATAAAGAGATTAACTAGAAATCTGAATAGTACAATAGTAGAATGAAATAATGAGGGTCAATCTACAATTTCTCATTGTGAACATGTGTCAACATCTCCTGAGGATGTCCGGGTGTCGGGACGAAACGTGCGTCGAAAAAAGTGTGGTGTTTCATGTGGGCAGTGTTCCTGCATATTATACCATACAGAATCTTTTCAAGTAGCGGATTATAGCAAAGCAAATTATTAATCTGTCCTGCTAGTTATGGATTTCCGCAAAATAACGCCTGCTTCCATTCAATATTTCAATAGTAGTTTATGTAACGGTTACATAATGGGGGGTATTAAAATACGAGTGTGAGTTTAAAAAACGAGCTGCAGGCGAGTTTTTTAATAGTATCACACGAGTGTTTTAATACCTAATTATGTAGAGTTTCATACACTACTTTATCTACGCTCATATTATTATCATAAATCCAAATCATAAAATCTTGCTAACTTTTGTCGTAAATCATTGCAACTACTAAGATGTCAGGTGGAGTGAAATTTTCTTTAGTAGGTTTCACTACTAGACATTTTTCAGCGCAAAGTTTTGACTAAGTAACAAAAAAAATTGGTTGTCTGTAAAGTCGGTTTACGGACGATAGATTTACGAGATAACGTCATAATCGTAATCGTTATCGTAATCGTAGTCGTAGTCGTAATCGTAATCATAATCATAATCACAGGCCCAGGTGGAACGTTACGCGGAACGTTAGACATTGTGTTGTTGTCTATGGTCAATCATGGCCCATCTATACTCTCGGCAATGACTACCAACTATATGTTGTCTGTGGATTCACTTTAAAAAATATTACATAAAAAATATTACCTACCCCAGATAATAATTGTAACCGTTAACCGTTGTATTGCCGATAGCGGTACTGTAATCAATTCCTTCAAAACCCCAGATACAAATACAGGAGTCCAGAGCCGTGTATCGTTATGGATTTTATACAACTTTCTTTAAATATTTCCAGTAGAGCGATGTTATTATGAATAACTTTTTAATAATTATAGAAGTCTGTGAATAAAGTAGGTAATTATTTGACACATTTCGATTTTATAATTCGAACTTTAAGCAATGAGCGTAGATAAATAATTTTATGATTTCTTCTTACTATGAAAGTCGTTGGACCGACGATATTACGGACCGACGATTGGGAAGACCCGTACCCAACAATGGACATCCGCAAGCTAATCACACTTTACACTATCACACTAATATTATAAAGGCGAAAGTGTGTGTGTATGTGTGTGTGAGTGTGTTCACGCCGCAAAATGGGATTTTGCATAACGAGAATTTCGTCACGAAGAAAATCTACGAAAATCTAGAAGGAAATTTTTTCTCTTAGGCTCGGTACGGAAACCTTATCACACTATATAATATTATAAAGGCGAAAGTTTGTGTGTAAGTGTGTGTGTGTGTGTGTAAGAGTGTATAATTGTTACTCCTTCACGCCGCAACTACTGAACCGATTTGGCTGAAATTTGGAACATAGATAGCTTATAACTCGGATTAAAACATAGGCTACTTTTTATCCCGGGAAAATCCATAGTTCCCATAGGATATTTAAAAAATCCTAATTTTCCTAACCTCCTAACAGTAATATGTAGCTACAGCTATAGGTAGATTACTCTGACAATCTTTCCTGAAAGTATGTGTAAAGGTCATTGAAAAGGAAATTTAATTTTTTCTCGGGATTAGTAAAAAATTTAATTTAACGCGGGCGGAGCCACGGGCAAAAGCTACTGTGAAAATAAAGCTCATAAAGAAAAAAGCAGAAAATACTGTTTTTAGAAACTGAAGTTATTAGTTTCCAAAGTAGTCTTTAATCGTTTTTTTTTATTAAGATTTCTTATACATAGAAATCTTTTACGCCTTTTTATTTCTTTATTCCTTAAGGTCTATAAAATACCTGAAAGTGACTCTGATTTATGACATTATAATTATTTTGTAAAAAAACAGTGACGCAAAAAGCTCAACCATCCAATGTTTCCTTAAAGCTTTTTATCCAATCAGCATCAGATTCATATTCCTTATTCTCAAGCATTTTCAGAAAAAAGAAAAAATATTCAAATGAGTATAATGATAAAAGGAGAATCCATGGCGACGTCGCCAGTCAATATATAGGCCGCATGTAATAGACATATTCCCTGGATAGGGCGGACGGTGCGAAAAAATGTCGCCAGTTTATCGGTGCCAAAAATGTGTCACCAACAGTAAGGCAACGCTGTTGTTCGCTCAGACGAGTTTTGACAGATGGCGCTACTATTTGCTTGTATAAAAAAGGTTTACGTAAATCTTTCGGATGCACATATCCTGAGTTTTCTTATCAATGCCACATGCTCATGTAACAGATTTACTCCCCTGTCTGCCGATTTTTGATTTTTTTTCTGTCTTATTTCGAACGCTAATTTATAACTGAAAACTTCGGTACCGGTTTGTTTTGGTACAAGTTATAAGAGAGTAGTGAATAGTAAAGTCAATTTTTCACACGTCCTCGATTACGATCACTGGTCGCTTTAGGTCTGAAAGCCTCGGTGATGGGCATATTAAAAAAAGTATTTTAAGGTTTTTTTTGTAGCAAGTGTGGATAATAAAAAGAAAGTAGTTGGATACTTTTCGTTGTTGTCATCCATAGTTGAGCCTAAAATAATAACCATCAACATGTTATTGACAAGATTGACATGAGAGACTTTCAAGAGTGAGTTGGAGCTGTAAAGGCGTAGTTTGTTTTTAAATTTAAATTCAAATGCACTGATGTCCAGTGTTACAGATTTTCATAACGGTTATCTTTCCGTTTCGGTATCAGGTAATTGCAAATTCATTGCAAATATCATTCATTGCAAATGATATCATTGTAAGTTCAGTCTTCTTTAATCTTGGCAACAGTACAACTCGGCTTGTGTTAGACATGTGTATAATATTTGAATTTTGATTGACGACCGAATGGCGTAGTGGTAGCGAACCTGCCGTCTGCGCCGGAGGTCGTGGGTTCGATTCCCACTACTGGCAAATGTTTGTGTGATGAGCATGAATGTTTTCCAGTGTCTGGGTGTTTTTCAATATATTATATTTATGTATATTAGTATGTATGTATCAGTCATCTAGCACCCATAACACAAGCTATCGTTTACTTTGGGGCTAGATTGCGATGTGTAAAATGTCCCGTATGTATTTATTTATTTATTTATAATATTGATTTGTTTCCACGCTAATTGCCGCTGTATCTCCTGCCTTACACCACACTTAAGGGTTCGACGTCGTGGAAGACGGGAGGTGTCAGCACTCGCGCCTAGCCGCGGCGGGTTTGTGGGGGGGATGGGAGGCAAATGGGCTCCTTTGATAATTTATTATTGAAACGTCGCTTTCATTCTTTCCTTTTGTGATATTGTCTCCACTCGCAGCTTATTTGTTCCGGCGTAATTTGTTTGAAAATTTCCTATTTTTTTGTGCGCGTCCTTTTTTTTAATTCTCACGGTGATCGCATTTGACGTGTTTTTGGTGCGTATGATGTTCATTTATACACAAACCCCTTATTCATAAACGTATGTACAATAGCTGTGAAATAGTAATACTCTGTTTTGTCTTTGTTTGTCAACAGTAATTTTACATTTGATAGAGTGAGACAAATTAGAAAATAACTCTTTAAGGCCTATTGCATGTTTGTGAATAAGAGGGTATGGTGATAAAATAGATGTCAAGAATTAAGATCCTTAAAAAGTTTACGGTACAGTAATGCGCAATTTTATTTTCATCAAGTTTTTTTTTAACTAAGGATACGTTTCTGCTTTTTAATTTTTTTATTGAAATGAGAAACAATAAACGTCAATTAGCGTGTCAAGAACGTGAAATGAAAGACAAAGAGATTAAATTTTCTTTGTAGAGTTTACGTAAATCTTTTTGGATACATTTTAAGTGAGTTATTGTAGGTATCCAATTTTTTTAAGGCTTATAGACATAGATATATAATACTAAGGATGACGGGTCAGCGCTAAAAAGTGTCCGAACCGAAAGAGAGATAAAACGCGAAAAGGGAGACAATCGCACTATAGCTACTTGCAAGTAAAATTAGGCTGTATAATAATGGATTAAGATATAAATTACAATGTTTTAGTTTGTTTATAAAAATACTCATACTCTCGGTTTTTTCGTTTTTCTCGGGACACTTTTTTCGTTTCGACTTTTCTTAGTTTTTCACTTCACAAATACAGAAGCAAATATAATTATTTAGTTATGACTTCAAAAGCTATCCTTTCATAATTTCTTTTTAAAACAACAAAATCCAAAAAAAAATTCAAACATAAGTGAATAAGGGTTTGTTAGATGCAGCATGAAAACAAAACATATTCTTATTATTCAACAAAACAATAATGTAAGGTTACATAAACAAACTAGGTCATTTCGTATTCTAGCCGGCGGACATCTTGGATTGCTCCCCAGTGGGTTAATTCGAGGGTAGTTTATGATTTTAATGAGATGCACACAGGAGCGCGCCGATAAAACTGACCGCGGCGAACATTATGCCTCTGTTCTGTGTGACTTTATAGACCTTTTTGTACCGACAGAAAAATACATAAAAATATAAAAGCCTAAAGACAGAACATAAAAAATGCCATGTTTAGGTGATGAATGTATTTTACTTAATAAAAAGAAAAGAATTCCCGCCTTATCCTACTCAGTCAGTAAGCCAGTTTCTATCGCGGGACTTGAGCGTGGAGACCGAATCCAGAAATTCCGTAACGAATAACCTAACACCCCCCACTCCGACCGGCACAGCGGTGATACTTTTTAGTTTTGCCATCTATCGATGAATAGCAGAACTTTTAATGACTTTTTGAAATATCACGCTTGTCTCTTTAGTTCAGCAACTCGTCTCTAGGTGGCATTGGTTGTATAATTATAATTGCATGAGTTGATAAAAACAGCTATGCAATAGCTTTAACGCGGCAGTCTCCGAGTGCCACACGTCTTTTTAGGGTTCCGTAGCCGAATGGCAAAAAACGGAACCCTTATAAATTCGTTATGTCTGTCTGTCCGTCTGTCTGTCCGTATGTCACAGCCACTTTTTTCCGAAACTATAAGAGCTATACTGTTGAAACTTGGTAAGTAGATGTATTCTATGAACCGCATTAAGGTTTTCACACAAAATTTAAAAAAAAAGTAATAAATTTTGGGGGTGCCCCATACTTAGAACTGAAACTCAAAAATTTTTTTTTCATCAAACCCATATGTGTGGGGTATCTATGGATAGGTCTTCAAAAATGATACTAAGGTTTCTAAAATGAATAGCTTGCGCGAGAGACACTTCCAAAGTGGTAAAATGTGTGTCCCCCCCTGTAACTTCTAAAATAAGAGTATGATAAAACTAAAAAAAATATATGATGTACATTACCATGCAAACTTCCACCGAAAATTGGTTTGAACGAGATCTAGTGAGTAGTTTTTTTTAATACGTGTTGAATTGATATTCAACAAGTCTAATATTTTGTTTAACTTTGATGACGACAGATGGCGTTGCACTTATATAACTCGCGGTGAAGTTGTTTAGTGTTGAATAAGTTGGTTATGTGGTTCAAGAAAAGTGGTTTTTATGGTTTTATTCCTCCGGTAGTAGTAGGTACGGAACCCTCAGTGCGCGAGTCCGACTCGCACTTGTCCGGTTATTTAATAAATAGAAAAGAACTCCCGCTTGTAGGTGTTCGTTTACATCGGCATCAACAACTTAACGATGCCCGTCAGTTTTACCCAGTTATTGTCATGCACGTTACAAGTTCAAGTTTTAGAGATCGCTCTTTCCTAACGAAGTGATATCAAAGAACTGACAAATATTTTATTGTGATTTAATTATACTAATTTTTTACATCCATTATTTTTCTGCTATCGTTACCTTTAATCTCATAAGCAATTACTGTGTTTTCTTTATGGCAAATAATTTTCGACGAGTTTTTTGTGCTATCGCTACACTTACGTAGCAAACCGCTGCCAATGTCCGTATTTGCCGACGACGACGGCGGCTCGAATTGAAATTACGCGAATAACTCGCGAGCCGATTAAACTTTGCGGCGTGAAGTTAGTTTTGCTGATTGCGTCCGTCCTAAATAGGTCTCGATCAATATAAAACTTTTTGATTTCCATTATTTTTTTGTTATCGTTACCTTTAATCTCATAAGCAATTACTGTGTTTTCTTTATGGCAAATAATTTTCAACGTTTTTTTTGCTACCGCTAACCGTACGTAACAAACCGCTGCCAATGTCCGTATTTGCCGACGACGACCGCGGCTCGAATTGAAATTACGCGAATAATTCGCGAGTTGATCAAACTTTGCGGCGTGAAGTTAGTTTTGCTGATTGCGTCCGTCCTAAATAGGTCTCGATCAATATAAAACTTTTTGATTTCCATTATTTTTTTGCTATCGTTACCTTTAATCTCGTAAGCAATTACTGTGTTTTCTTTATGGCAAATAATTTTCGACGAGTTTTTTTTACTATCGCTACACTTACGTAGCAAACCGCTGCCAATGTCCGTATTTGCCGACGACGACCGCGGCTCGAATTGAAATTACGCGAATAATTCGCGAGTTGATCAAACTTTGCGGCGCGAAGTTAGTTTTGCTGATTGCGTCCGTCCCCATCATGTCTCTACCAATATACAATTATTGAAACAAAATGTTCATCTGAAAATCTGTATATATTTAATATAGTCGCTTTGTTTGTTTGTTTGTTTGTTAATCCCTCAATGATAAGGGTGAGCGGGTTTTCTTTTTTTAAACCCTAAAAGTTAGTAGGTAATTGCGATCTCAACTGATGATAATTAGTGGTGATGCAGCCGAAAATGTTATTTATCGTTAGAAAAGAAGTTTGAAAGAAGTACGTAACCTTTGACAGTTTCTACACAGTATCGCGCCGGAACGCTAAATCACTTGTCAGTGCGGCTTTACTGGTTGCGTGGGAAACCTACGGCCGAAGCCTTCCACCAGTTTAGACCTGAGCCAAATTAGAAAATATAAAACTCTAAAGTGCCAGTGGCATACGCTTGGATTTGTCTCCTAGTCAAATCCAAGCGTATGCTACTGGTACTTTAAAGGAAACTAGGTTTTTCGTTTGTCTTCGCCCGCATGGAGTGCAGTTTTTCACAAATTCTAGTGACACTATAATATACCTAAAATTTAAAGGATAATGATCATGAATGTATGGAATTCCGTACTAAGCTGATTCAAATCCAAAAATAGTTTTTATAAACTACGGTCTCAACACAAACTCCTACATTTTTTTTAATTATTTTCAGATTCCAAAGTTGTACTTACTACAAATAAACAAGTTGTACTTACTTCTCAATAAAATCTATATGACAGGAAATGTGCATTGAAAAGAAGGTAACTATTTGCATGTAAAATTAAATTCCGGATATGAAAAACAAATTCCTAGTGCCAATGGTTCCTAAAAAACACTATTTCATTTTCATACAATATTTTGGTTTTGGTTATATTATGGTGGTATGAAAAAACTTCATACCACATTTGGTCATTCTTCTTTTAGTTACATATTGCTAAAGGTCGTAGGAGAGAAACTTTTTCACAATAATATTACCATACAGTATTTGTTTTTGTATTGAACGTGATTGTCATGAAATTTTCTGTGATAACGCACTTTACTTTTCTGTATACAGTTGTACTGTTTTATCGACGTGAATTTTAAAACAAAAGAATTGCTAAAAAGGCATACCACTCGACTTAACATCAAACAATTCAATAACCAACAAACCAGAACTACGAATAGGGGTTCAGGCAATGAAAACGAATTCCACGTGAAACTGCAATAACCAGTCCACCTTGACCCGTATCCTTACCTTGTAATGTTCATTAATGTTCGTCCGGAAAAAATGTTTCAGGGCTCTTCACAGGCTGGGCATCTGGTAGCAGCAACAATATCGCAATTTATCAAACGAGCCTTATTGTTAGACTCCCCTCGCAAGTTCGGATGCGTATAATTTTCTTCCCAATGCACCTCGGAACCCCACGGGACTATGACCCCAATAACCAGCATCATTAAGACGCAAATCCTTTAAATAAAGTAGGCCAGGTCTTTCACCCCGCTATATATTTAAGAGTCTATAAACATAGACAAAGGGCGCAGGTGATGTTTTCATTAAACTTTTTTGCGGTATTAATTTTATCTTGTTTTTCTTTTTTGCGGCACAATTTAAATCGTGTTTCAGTCTGAACGATTTATGTTTTTTGACAATAGTAATCAGTAATCGCAACAATTATTATAAACTGACGAAATATAACCAGAAAATAGATATAGGCGTACTGATATTTTTTCATGTAAAATTTAAGCAATTTCAGTTTCTTCTTTCGTTGTTATTTTTAAAGGAGAATACTCGCCATTATGACTCTCTACAAAAGATGACTTGCTAGCTGACTGACCGAATAACTGACTGACTGACCTGTGAACGCACAGTTCCTACCATTAGTCACATATTATACCTACCGAATTTCGAGATTTCAGAGAGAAATTATGACGTAGTTAGTTTATATAAAAATGGAGGCCATGCGAACATAACCGCGGACGCTCTCTAGTTTTGTAAAATAAATGCATTTCGTTATAGAAGTATTTCGTTACCTTATTACGTCTCTTGTTTCCTTTTTGACTATATCTATTGTAATTGGTAACCCATTCCTTTCTTACCTTTATACAGGTGGGTTTAAAGCACCCCCTTCTCCCCCTAATTTGGCTCAACCGTTTGATTAATACCAAGTTGTCCATTATTATAATTGAGGGATCGGAGTTTGACGATTTGTTTTAAACATTGACCACATATTCGTTTGACGCCTAATACATATTTTGTGAAATGAATTTTGTGTCAAAAAGCCGAGATGTGTAAACGTGAGGAATGTTACTTAGCTATTGATCGGAGCAGGATAATATTTAAATTAGTTACTTAGTTGCTTCATGTACTTTTCAAGTGTAGATTCAACATCTGCTGAGGATACTTCGATATCAGAGTGAAACGTGCGTAGAGTGTAGTATGAAAGTTTTGTGTTGCACTGGTGTTTATTGATCGCTTGGTGGCTTAGATTTCTTATTTTATAAGATCAAAAGGTGGAGCGTAAATTTTTCTGTCGTGGCAAGATTATAGCTAAATAATAAATGTTGTCATTCTTTGTTGTGAATGAGTTACGTCATCACCATATTTTTGAAATGAAAACTTCTATAGGCCCATTGGCCACGTTTGAGAT
Organism: Coenonympha arcania; assembly: GCA_036785405.1. Lineage (NCBI taxonomy): Eukaryota > Metazoa > Arthropoda > Insecta > Lepidoptera > Nymphalidae > Coenonympha > Coenonympha arcania. Next base: position 14,832,950 of record CM072070.1, on the reverse strand, counting down.
CGCATAAAATCAATAATTTCACCACGGTGTTATGATATTTTGAAGAGTGTTATGTTTTGTTATGTAACTTTGAAGTGATTTATTTATTATTTAATATTTGATATTAGTATTATTCTTAATTTTTTGAATGCTGACATGACATGGCAATGAGTTGTGATGTATTTTCATTTCTGTAGGCACTCCCGGAGTACCACGTGTTTTTTTACAAAGTATACGAAACTAGATCAATGACCATTTACGTTATTCTGCCGTACTTTTACTTGCCTTATACGAGTGCGCTGACAGGAATCGCCGCGCCGTCTGCTATTTGGAGTCTAGCGGACGGAGGTCGATGGTATTAATTGATAATACCGCCCCTTCTTTGTCTCGATCGAACCCACTTTGGAATTGACGAATAATAGCGTGGATTTTAGGTAAGTTCTGATTGAGTTTTAAGTTCGGAGTGGTTAAAAGTTTGGTGAGTTGTACAAACATTCGTTCCAGTTTGATGAATATAGACTGTTTCTTATTAGGCTGGAAACTCCTTAAAGAAGCTACCCTTTCTCGTGAAAGTTATTCTTTGTAAACTGAAAGTCCAGTTTTGGCAATAACCACCTTGACACCTTTCTACCACAGAACTCCAAGACGCTGCGAGAAGTGGCATCATTATGTGGTTGATGTCCAGCAAACTCGAACGAAACGTTTTTCTTCCACGTTTCTGATACGTACCGCGAAGGTGTGGAACACCCTTCCAGCTTCTGTGTTCCCAGCCAAGAACAACCTGGGTGCCTTCAAGAGAAGAGTGAATAGGCATTTTCTAGGCAAGCGCGCTCCATCCTAGACTTCATCATTACTTTCCATCAGGCATGATTGTCGTCAAGCGCAAGCCTATGTATAGTTAAAAAAACTAACCAGCTTGGATGTACCTGGCGTAGATGATTTAAGGATGATTTGATGGCGTAGATGAATTAAACCTATAACTTTACGGTAGCCACTTTGGAGTTTTATCATTTCTAATTTAGCACAGGTCAGGTGAGAAATGATTAAGCGTTCCGGTGTGAAGCTGTGTAGCAAAACTGCTGTATGCTTTGTAGTTTTGATAAGTTGAACTGATTGATTTGACGTAATTGAAAATATAAGCTGAAGTTAATTTGGCTCAAACGTCCTAATCCTTTGACAATGAAGGCAAAGGGTAAGAATGGATTTCGCGAAATTCCCTCGAGATCCAAGCAAAGTAAGGGCGGGTGATCTAGTCTTGAACAAGTACAGCTAATGCTTTTAAGTTCTAAGTGGCCTATGATATTAGCAAAAGCCGCCTTTTGCTACCTAGAGAGTGTGTAAAGTATAGATCAGTAAGAATTAGCACCACACCAGCAGTTCAAACGATCTATAAGGAGGGTAGTTAAGAGGATTGTATACCTGTACAAAAAGCTTCATACAAAAGCTTTCATACAAAAAGCGATAACGCTTTCCTACTCGTGAGTGTAGTCCGATTTTCATATTTTTTGGATATGTTGCAGATACTATGAAGAACTATGCTCGTACGTTTTATTTTTTTAAATATATCGCTTACATTAAAAGTTATTTGAGTCTAATTTAAATAAACTAAAATACTAAAAAACAAAACTTACTAGCCTAGATTAAGGTGTACTGAATCTAATGACACCAAAGTTGTCCAATTTAGTAAACGTTTGGGGGGATAAAACGTTATCACACAAAGCCATATTTCAAGAATAAAATGTAGACTCTAGCCTATAGTAGTGTTATTATCTCGCTGCAGACTCGGCCATAAATCATTCGAGTGTTTCGCTTTTGTTGTTCACTAAAATACAAAAGCAGCAGTGAAGCTCAGCAGTGAAATACAAAAGCGAAACACTCGGATGACTTATGACCGAGTGTGTAGCGAGATAATAACACTACTATAGCGCTGGACTTGCAACTCTTCGCGTTCCGCTAAGTCAGTGTACAATAGCCTTAAACAACATACGGCTTCGGTATCGGATTTTCCAATGGCCCGGCTTCCGATTTTATAAAACGCTTATTTCATATCCGTGGATATCAATTACTGCTGTTGTAAAGGAAAATTGGAAGAGAAATGCGGAAAGGGCTCGGTTACACTAGTGACAGAACGCTATAAAAAAGTAAAGCAGACAAAGCTTAATGCAAAATTTTATCCTAGAACTAGTCGACCGAATGGCGCAGCGGTAGTGACCCTGCCCTCTGTATGTCATGGGTTCGATTTCCACAACTGGAATCTGCAATCATATTTTCCAGTATCTGGGGATCTTCTATATGAGCCCTTGGGAGTGATAGTGAATTGCTCTGAATGAACTAGCCTATTTGGTATATATATTCCTTGTTGGTAAATGGTGTTAACATAAAAGAATACCTGGCTGAGTTTGTTGTGGGCTTCTTCTCAGTAGCAGGGTACGTTTACGAATATCGGTCGTGGAATAGTTATCACCATTATAGAGAACCTTATATGGAATAAAGTAGTATATTTTGAATTTGAATTTGTATTTATTAATATAAGCAATAAACACTCTTCTACAGGTTCATTTTAGAAGTCAGTTTGTAAAGTTGTAGTAACTACCTAAGTAACTCTATACGGACAAGAAGTGTTTAACTAAATTTTCGTCAGCTTTTTAACAGGAAACTGCACGACAAGTTCACGAAGCTATTAGAGTTGTTAATTAAAATTCTACAAGTTTAAAGTCCAAGAGACATCTCGCCGGAATACTCAGTCAACAGGAATGGAAACAGTCTTGCCTTGTTTAGCTGAATATGATAAATCTGCCTCTGGTAGGTACTTTAACAGTTATCAGCGATTGTAATTGATTGCCACGTGTAGTTATATCCTTTTTCAAAGAAATAAGTATAAATTTCTCTCCTGTTGATTAAATACTTAATGCTAGTCGGCCATTCGAAGTCGTATAATCACGCGGAAAAGATAGAACAAGCTCAACTTGCTGAAAAACTATGTGATGACGGGTAAACGTCGACCCTGGGACTTTCCACACTTGTGCGTAACGTTCCGTGCGAAGTAGGATGTTATGATAATCAAAAAATTGAATGATGTTTTTATAAGAAACTGCCTTGTAGTAAAATTGCATCTTTTGTGAATTTTTTGAATTTAGGATACTCGGCCTCCGTACACATCAAGATTAGAAAGGATTATTGTTTTGTTTTGTCACAAAATTTACAATAAGTACTTTAGTTGTGGGCTTCTTCTTAGTGGGAGGGTGCATTAAAACCCTCGTAAACTTAGTTTTAAGTCGTGAAAAAGTTTTTAATAAGGATTGAAAAATGAAATGACTTGCCATAAGTGCCTGTTAATTAGGCCTACATGAAATAAAGTATAATTATTAGACTAAATAATTTAGCTGTTAAAACTCAGACTCTAGTTTTGCATTGGAGCCTCCATAATTTTTTCTATGTGTCACTTGATCAGAAGATTTAAGAATAAAGTCTTTAAGTTTACCGGAACCTCAGACCAGCGGCTGTGATATAACAATTCTTATTTTGCAATATATAGGTATAGGTAGTAGAAGTCTACTAGTATTCATGACCATAACTTAATAGTTAATATCATATTAAATAAAGGTGTTTTACTAATTTACTAAGCACTTGTACCAGTTAAGTAAAGCGTATAAAGAAATATTTGACTTTGACTTCGGGGTATTTCCGGATATGTGTAACTCGTCTCCTAACTGCTGCGGTTTGAAATTTCCCAGATCGAAAAGGAAATGAAGAGAACTTTGGCTCCAATTTGCCGGGGCCGCGAAACTTCGGGCCGGGGAAATTAACTGGCCGGGATACTTTCCCGGGATTATCTTTATTTATCTTTGCTTAGCCCCGGTGGGTAGTCAAAGCCCATCGTTGTAATTAGGTTTTTAGGCGATCGAATGTCGCTTATTGGATAAAAGTTTTAGTTGGGCGGCCCTTCGTTTACATTTTTGCGGATTAAGGAGACTCGAGTATTCACGGGATCTGTTTTTTTTACGAAGTACAATACAAGACGCGACTTTTTATTAAACTTTAAAATATAATAAAAATCGACGAATTTGATTATGATCATAATTAAATTTGTGCATACTTACAAAATATGATGTACCTACCTTGTTTTAAATACACAATATTCAGCAGTCGGCATGCCGTATTTGATTCCTGTTTTCCAATTTAAGAATTTTATAATTTCTATAGTTTCTATATTTCTCAGATATGGTCTGGTTACCGACAACGTCGTCCAAGTCTTCTATTACATCATCACTTACGTTGGTTTTTTTTTATACTGCTACTGCTTAACGTTGTGAGTAGCAGTATGTAGAAAAAAAACTGGCTATCAAAACTAAAAAAAAAAACATGAAGTAACAAAATAAATACCACCATCTAAAAATAGATTAAAGATATATAAACAAATTAATATTTTGCTTCTAAATAAAGAAACCTAATCGAGAGAAACTCGTTTCACAAAGTCATTATAATTCTTGTGACCTAATTTCTTGAAAAATAAACTGTCGGCCAAAGCAACGTTGTTTTCCAAAATAAGTAAGTGCATTTTGTAGTTGAAAATGTCCCCGCCACGCCCCAGATATTAAATAGCTGGTTTGGTGCCAAATAAGTTATTCTTAACTCTAACTTTTTCTGTTATTAATCACAATTGAAATATAGTTTGGATTAAAAGCTTTTAAAAAGTAATTTTCTCATCTTTTTGATGATGATACAGATTACGTATTTTAACAGATTTAAAAAAGAGGTTCTATATTCGACCCGTATATTGCATTGGCATCATATATCAATACGTTACTTCGGAGTCCATAAACATTTCTTTTTGGAAGGAACTTTGAAATTGGAAGGAACTTTTCATTTGGGCTGCAAATTAATAGTCTCCTGTTGAAGAGCGTGTTTAAAACTTATCTTTGATCAGTTAGAGGTACATATTAACGGCATAAACAGTTGTTTAGGCGATATATGACCTACAGTCAAAAAACTTTAAGGACAATTATTGCTTTCAAGTTTAGTCGTCTTGTATTTTGGGTATTTAATCTAAATTCGCTCTGAAGCAGAAACACGATTGAATAAAAATTTGTCGATAGAAAGTTCTATCAAAAACTATAATGAATGTAGTTGTAATTTAATTTTAATGTATAGTAATTATATTTAATTGGTCCGAACACCGGACCTCTAGCAATGTAGAACAATTTCAACCACAAAGCTGTCAGAACTCTCTTGCTGTTTACTACTAACGAGGTAAAGTTCGGACTGCCCTCGTTAAGCGCTTAGACATTTGTTAGTAGTTTTTCTTAAAGAATTGTGTGCACTCTACTAATGGGTCGACAGGACGAGGACAAAAGTTTTTCGAAGTACCCACTTCGGGGTCCGATTAATTATATTTGTTTTTGTTTTGGATCCTTTGTTTTATTGTGCAATTACTTGTTACCTAATACTTGCCTGCAATCTCTACTGATGATAAGTGAAGATGTAATTGTACTAACTTGAAACTATGATTGTACTAACTTTACTTGATTTTGTAAATTTTTTCGTGGTATAGGTAATCTTGAAAGGTAATGGGCATTGGCCATTGGGCAGCCAGCCATGGCCGAAACTTCAAACTACATTAAAATTGAAACCATTGAGAAATAATTATCAAACCTAGATCGTCTTGCAAGCACATAGAAGCTGAACTTGTTATATCAATAAAATATTTCTCACTTAGACCGGAAACGGAACTTGGGACCTCCACCCATAAGAAAATGATGTAATAGTACATTTCAATATAAGTGCGGAAAGTTTGTCATTTCTTTACGAGTCCCGGTTTGTTTACCCAAGCCGAAGGCGAGGGTCAACTATAAGGACGAGTAAAAATGACAATTCCGCACGTGCATTGAACGACGTTTTTTAATACATTTGCGAAAAAAAAACATTGGTTTTCCGTGTTTGCCTGCTCCGTGTTTGCATGCCGTGTTCGTGTTCATGCGCTCCTGGTACGCCCGCTCCGGTGCCGCGTAGGAGGAAAACACAAAAGCACTAGTGCGGAAAAGAATAACTTTGCGCACGCTAAACACACATGGAAATGTCAACTTTTTGAGCAAATGTATTAAAAATATATTAGTGCCAATCGCTAAGTGAATTTTGATCAGCTAATGCTAACAAAAATTAAGTAAAGCGCTGCTCAGTGGAGTTGTAGGATTTATTCGAATCTCAATTCGGTTTTGCCTTTTGCAACATTTATACGGACAGTAACCGAAAAGTAGAACTATCAAATTCTTAGCATTATTGTATCTTGTACTAGCCCTACAGTTATTACCTTGTTAGGTTTACCTATTCGAAAGTGATTTTATTTTTTCATACTAGATACTGATTACTAGAGAGTTACCTAAGCAATCGCCGTAAGGGAAATTATAGGTAACCGTTTAACGTTGAAAGTGGACCCGGCAACACATTGCAGCCACATTGTAGTAAAAACTAAGTGTCGAGCTGTTTCCGCTGGTTCGATGGCCGGCCAATTGCACTCCGCTTACGGAGTGCTCACGAACTTTGCCGTTTGCCTATGGTACCGACAGTTAACTACCGATAATATAAAATTTTCTTGCAATTTACGATGTTTGTTCTTTTTATTACATGGTTTTTTTTTCTATTTCAACTTTTTTTGTTTGTTCTTTTTAGATGGTTCTTTTTTCTATTTCTTCTTTGAAATATGAAAGTAATAGAGTGTTCATCTTTGCTTCCACATAAATAAACATGTTGGCCATGTAATAAGTTTTCTACTACTTGGCTGCTGGCCAGCCAATTTTAATATAAATAAAAAAAAGCCTTTATTCTGATACGCTACATATCATTCGTACAATTTAACAATGGGAATCACATAATTTGGATCACTTAAGTAATCCAATTTAAACTTATTTAAAATAAAGATTGGTTAACGAATAAAGCTGCAGCTTGAAAAGACACCACTAGAGATTCGGTTTTAGAGTCTGTAAATTTCGCGCATCTAAAACTAGTACTATTATCACTTTCACAACATTACATACACATCATACAAGTAATTCGAGTAACTTTTTTTCAGTACTTCAATCTATTACAAGAAGATATTGTTACTCCGATTATCCTATCAGAATTTCTAGGTATCTGTAACATCATTCCTACACAAGCGTGGATGGCTAACTGACTATATTTGAAAGATGTTATACCACCACAGCATCTTACAGTGTCGACGCCACTGGAACAGCGCACTCAATACGTCGATCGTTAGCGTTTTCAAAAGTCCTCCCGCCGGGTTCCGATTGGAGTTGGACCGTTCCTGTTTAGGAGCTGCTCGCGTCCGTGGGAACGCGATCGCCCGCAGATGCGACGCGATTTACTGGGAGGACTTTTGTTTAAATTGAATCGGTCAAACTAAAGCTATATCTTCCATGTTCGCTACAGTGTGTTTTTAAAATATCTTCAAACTTCCCATGGAATCACATCGAGCTTATTTGACAATGGTTCCTGAAGCTCTGGTTTGATAACGACATACTTGACCCTCTGAGTTCTGTAATCAAACGAGGAAGCCGGGAATCAAACGAGGGTCGTTTGATTCCTGGCTGAGAAGAAAACCTCAAAGATTTATTATAATTTATCTAATTTATTATTATTTCGAGAAAAAAGGTGAACCGCCGAATCGAGCACGGTTCGGGAAGCTTCGTGATGTATTTTCGTCCAATATTCCTCAGTGCCTGAAGACTAAGGTTCAGAGAAAAATGAAAAGAGTAGTGTTGGCCGGCCCCCGACCAGATGGACTGACGACATATAAAGAGTCGTGGGAAGGCGCTGGATACAAATGTCGCAGGACCGTGTGGGCTGAAAATCATTGCAGGAGGCCTTTGTCCAGCAGTGGGCGCCCTTTAGCTGAAAAGATCTGAAAAGGAGACAGCCTTGTTGAGAATCTTATGATGTTGATCCTAAGATACATAAAAAAATTCGCGACTGTCAGACTATGAATCCGAAAAAAAATCTGTCTGCCTTGTTAAGAACGTAAAGATGTTGATCCCAATATACCTAATGTTAGCAACACCATGATTTGGGGCCAGACAACGACGCTGGCAACACTGGCGGCGTGTCGGCGGTCGTGACGTCGTGTTTCATGACGCCGGACGAAGAAAAACGACAGCCCCGCCACCGTCGCGGTCGCCGCGGTGGGGTGTGGCCTAAGGATATAAATACTCTCTACCGAGAGGGTGTGATACTTTTGGTGGGACGCGGTCCGCGATACATCTCGATTGTCGTTAATTATATTTGGGAATTAAGTGTTGTAAAATAAATATATTTGTGGACGATTGTCGTTAATTATATTTGTGAATTAAGTGTTGTAATATAAATATCCTTGTGGACGATTGTCGTTAATTATATTTGGGAATTAAGTGTTGTAATATAAATATACTTGTGGATTAGTACGTAGCTTGCGTTTTTCTCACATCAGAAGTGGGATACCCGCGTTATGGGGAAAAAACGATCTAAGCGTAAACGTGCTCGGTCTAGCTCGAGTTCCTCGAGCTCCAGGACGCCATCACCTCCAAGGAATAAGGTATCTCGTAAAGGTACCGAAACTGTGAGTACTCTGAACAATATTATACCGGACTTCGACCCGTTAAAAGTTGATATCAATGCATGGCTTAATATTATTAAATCTTACGCTAAAACTTTTACGTGGTTAGATGAAACTATCCGTTATCAAGCGCTGAAAGGTCTGGTACTATTCCTGTGGCCCCTGTGGGCCCTGTGGCAGTGGAGCGATTGAAAAATAAAATTAGCAGCCCGTTCCAAACCGGAGGAAATATGTTTGATCTTTAAAAGAAATTATCGTTTAAAACCTAATGGCAATGAATCTTTGTATTGACCGTTTATGTTTAAAATTCTCCGAACAAGATATTGTGTCGATTATAGTTGGTAACATCAGTAAATTATATGTCTTAGAATCAAGTAGGTAATTGTAAAACGTGCGAAGATTTATTCAGTTATAAATATGAGTGTATTTACTAGAAAATTAAGTGGGTAATGCACGCGACGCTTTGGTTATATGGGTAAAAGCAGCGCGTAACCAAATACTAAATTAGGTGAATAATAATCTTAAAAGTTTGTTAGTTTATTCAAAAAGGTAGTTAAGCTTTCTTTCGATACGATCACTGTGTTACAATAATGTATCCGTTATAAAATTTGTTTCAAATTCTTACGGTTTTAATATTAATGTTTACGGTACGACAACATGCCTGTCATGTCGTCATGTCGTCATGTCATGTAGGTTGTTATTTAGTTTATTCCCGAATCCCGAGTAAGTAGTATTTCAGGACGCGAGCGATTTGAAAAGAATACTTTAGTCGTATATTGGCAACTGAAATAAACGCTTATGTGTGTCGAAACTGAATAAATTGATTTAGGGCCGATTTTCAATCGCCAGATAATCGTTAACTACTAAATGAATGTGACGTTTTTGACAGATTTTCTCCATGAATAATATTATTTCTTTAGTGAAGTTATGAGTTTACAGCTAATAAAAATTTAGGTAAAGTAAATGATTACGAAATGTAAATAATGTAGACCGTTAGGGACCTCTTATTTAAAAAGGTAAACGATCCGCAATATGTTCAACGAATTACTTGTAAATAATATCGTTCGCGACAGTACTAGTCCAGCACTCTGAGCTAATAAAAAGAACGGAAAAGGGCTTTGCATTGATAGGGAATTAAATAAGATACGTATAAAAAATAAGTGTTCAATGCCCCGAATTCAAGATTTTGTGGGTAGGTTTTAATGTCACCAGCATAGATTTAAAAAGTGGATACTACTAGACTGCTTTATATTCGGATTATATTCTGATTCGGATGAGGAGATCGATGTATAGTGATAGGGCCACCACATTTGTATACATTGACACTGCTGTTATATGTTGTTTTTCCTGTTTTGTGGTGTACGAATTCTTCGGTTTGGATTGGCAAGGGCACCTCCTTGTGTTAACAAATGACGGACAGGACTTTTAGTAAATTGAGGGTTGGGAAGGGATTTTCTATTTAGATGACGTGCATTTCATTTTTGGACACTGTAGAGGAAACTATGAAATTACTAAAAGAGGCAGTACTTTTCAGTGCAGGGCGCGTTTGAACCCTCGTAAACTTAGTTTTAAGTCTACTTTAGTTATCACCATATCACATATGCGACAAATATCATATTGATGATCATTACAAGAGCCTGTACGTTAAGCCTATGTCAAAAAAAGAGTTTTGAGTTTAAGGTGTCGCAAATATTTAAATGCAATGGTTTGACTTTGAATCTCAAGAAGTGCCATTTCTTTAAGAATTGAATTGAACTCTTATGCTACAAAGCTGGGTCAGGGTGCGTTATGCCAAACGAACCCAAACTGGGAGCAGTAAAGAGTTTTCCGCTGGTAGTACCGACTTCGACAGTTTTTGGGGTTGTTAGCTACTTCTGGAAATTTATATGGAGTTGTGCTGTTTTGTTAGCTTCTCTCACAGGACTGTCGAAGAAGGATACTGCTTGAGAATGGAGCGAATCACGGAATCGAGCATTTTGTATTTGACTGAAGTAGGGAAAGATTAGGCTTATTAATTAAGGTTGGCCATAGAATTCTCACGGATATTCCCCTATGTGAAGGTGAAAAGTTTCATTATTATAGTAGGTAGATCACGATCGACGTAAAGAAATACCATTCCTTTGAGGTACAACTATTAGCTGAAATAGGTTTACTCCAAAAGTTCTGATCATACTTAATGGGTAATTGTTTTATCATGGATTGTTGTGCAGTTAGATATGCAATGTCTAAATAATTATAATAATAAAACTTTATTTAAAAAAAAAAAATCCGTGGTCGAGATTATTATGTCGATAACGAAAACGATTTAGTTGCTGGTGATACAAATACACTTGAAATAAGAGAAGTGTTAGAATCAGGACAGGCCGAAGAAAATTAGAGGTTTTTGTAACTACGAGTTATGGATAAAAGGGTCTGAATTAAACGTTATTTGTTTATTTATTGGGTAGTTCAGAAAATGTGTATCTAGCAGATAATGAAATATAACCACAATCATGTGGGCCATTATTGACCAATCAGTTGGGCGTATCTCTGTTATATCCTTATCCTTAATCATTGCACTTTACTGGTTCCCACTATTATTTATGATGAAAAAAAAAGTAAATTAATAAAAACGGTTTGAATTGCATTTATTATAATAAAATAGGGTCCGTTCATAATAAAAATAAGAATTTATTGGTACTAAGCTAGTAGGCAAATCTGTGTTTATTTCTGCGGTTCGAAACACTAATACTGTGCGTTTTATTAGGGAATTAGAAAATATATCAACAGTGTGTGACAATCTTCGACGCTTAATCACCCATGCCAGTTAATATTTTTCGTAGGGTAAATTTGCTTAATATTGTGGGGCTGGAAATATTTGAATGCATATAGTGGCAACAAGTGTTCCTTGAGCTAATGGACAAGTCGTGAGACTTAGCAAAACTATATTAGAATCATAAAAATCTATGGGGTGCCGAGATACCAAGGACAGGGGAGGTCAGTGCATAAGGCATTATATAGTGCAAGGCTGTCCTGTCCCGTGTCAGGTTATAGTGGGTTGTGGATTGCGCATAGATTTGAAGGGTAGTCCTTTGACTAGTGGAGTTCTGAAACGCGTGATGTGGCGTTGGCAGTAAATATGAAATCATGGATCAAGGTCGACGATTTGTGTTGTTAAGTGGAGAACCGTGTTAGCAAGGTGTTTAAATGTAGTATGGTACAAAAGTGTTGTGGTATTATTAGTATAATGCCGGGTATAAAGTGTACTATAATAAAATATTATTATTCTTAAAAGTAAACGTAATTATTATTTATAAAAAAAAGATGTTTAGGCATATAATTGGGGCGAAATAAAAACACCAACTTTAGCCGTTAGTTTGTTTTATTGAGTTCACCCGAGCATGGTTGTCGAGTGACTAGTCGAAAATGCAATGTCATTATGAATTATAGAATGCGCCTGCTTGGATTCTACCGCAATCAGCAACATCCACAAAATTGCTCTTGTGAAGGCGTAGGCCGGAACATGTCTTCCGCCGCGTTGAAATGACACATTTCAACACCTTAATTCTTCTTCAGTGGGTAATGTGCACGCTGTAGTCAAGAATTTCTGACATGTACTCCTGATGCTCCATTTGGTTCCGAGAACGTCCCAGACGAAAAATGAATAGAGATACGAAGGTTAAAGTTCAAACATGTCATCAATGTGGTTGTTATTACTCCAGACAACTCCAGACTTCTTTCGCCAACGATGCCCATGTCGTCATGTTCAGCGACGTCAATGATGTCTCATGGTTTCGAGGTGCTCATAATATTATTTTCTTCTATATCAAATGCTGACGAAGGCAGCGCAGCTCAGGATCTTCCAATGATGAAGTGTCCGGGAGCGAAGGATGTAGGTAATCAGGATATAATGACAAAACAGGAGAAAAGGAAGAAATAACTACTAAGAATTGCATTGATTCGGGCAAACAAAGTTTAAATCAAGCAAATTGTTGTTGTGTGTTAAATTGTTGAATTTTGAATTTTAGTATTAAATTACTGAAGTATACGGCTACTTGGAACAATAAGACTATTACTACTAATAACACGACTGTAGGTGATACTTAGCGGATTTCATACTGAGAGATTTGAAATGAGAAGCGTAAGTTCGTAAAAAAAAAATCAAATTCACAATATCTTGACGATTTGCAGCATCAGATAGAGGTATGTTACCTACTCACTGAGTCATATTTCATGAATTGCACGTATAACCACTCTTCTACGCCCTCATTTAAATAGGGCGTCTTATTTTTATCTATATTTTTTTTTAAATATGTTTTATATCTATGTATATTTTATCTAAGTATATATATATATTATTAAATATAATTTATTTATTTTTTAAAACATTCTATCCATATATTTATTTTTTATTTACGTCTATATTTTTAAATTATGTTTGTGTTTTGTTTCAATTATGAAAACTGACAGGCTAAAAAAAAAAACTTAAAGAAATTATTCTAATAAAAATTATCTAAAATAGCTTGAGAGCTTAAAAATGGACGTGGCTTATAACCCACTAAACGTATAACTCTAAACTAAACTATTTATAAACCTTTTAACTAAACTATTTAACCTTATGTTAAGGCTTTAGGTACTGAGCGTTACTGAACCTAAAGGGTTATTCAGGTGTAGCTTGATAGACCATAGACCTAATTTAAACAACATAAATTTCTAATCCTCAAATCAAAATATTCAGGCTTATGTATCTTACGACCCACCTTAAAATATTTATAGCAAAACCAAACTCTTCAATCTTAGTTCTCTTCGATAATTTAGCCATGAAGCTGCGATTAACAGATGTCGCTTCATTCACCACCACTGACCTGCCTATCAGGCCTTGTATGGGACAGTGTGAACGAAAGTATTTAAGATTTTTCTTCCAAGTTCGTAAAAAGAATTTCTCATTTTCTATCATGTCACAAAACATATTAGTCCTTACCAAAAACTTATTAGTTAATGTTTTGTTAAAATCAGAAAATACAAAATTTATGTTGGTATGGTGCTTAGGCATCTCATCTTCAACGCAGGAACTAATGAAATTTATTTGTAAATCATGTAACGACTCTGATACTGTATTTTCCGAATTATTTACATTATTTTCTAAACCAGGACTAAAATATATTTCGTCTAGTTTATTTACAGTTTGGGGAATTTCGATATTCATTTTTTCTAAATTTGACTGAGTAGAATGTTTTTTATCAGAATGAGACGGAACACAAATATTATTATTAAAGTTAAAAGATTTATGTTGCGCATTGCATTCAAATTTATTTATGAAATTTCCTACTAATACTTTAGCAATGGCTATATTTTTGGTGAAGTCGCGGTCAATAATTTCGCGTTCATCAGTTTCATTACAAAGATTCTCAAGACATAATACTTCTATCTCATCCTGCAAATCATCAAACTTAACTGACAAGGCTTCAAACCTTGCAAGTTTAACTTTCAAGAAATTTAATTGAAAATTATCTAATTCCAATTCTTTAGAAATAATATTCAAATAATTTTTAAATGTAATGATCTGTACTTTAATTGAAGCTCGTTTAAGGAGTAAATCTTTTAAAGTTTGGCTTTTATCAGTCATTGTGAATTTTAAATAATGTTGCTATTAATAAAATGTTCAAATGCTCACGCTCCTCATTTCTGTCGCGACTCCACCTGTTCGCTTGAGAGCGCGGCACGGCGGTCAGAAATCCGCCAAGCACCTACTCCGCTTATCGCCTGCTGCACGCTGATTATGCAACCGGTAGTCGCGCAGCAGTCACACGGAATAACGATGTTCGCACACCTGAAATATTCGGCAAAACGAACTAAATATTTGGTAACAGAAGTTCACGACACGTTCATGAGTCTGTGAACCGTTAGTAAGTGTGTGATCAACTTTACAATTACTGTTATTTTAATCAAATCGAATATTTAACTATTTGTTTAAACTATGATTATAAATGATTTGACTTTCGGATTTTAACTATAGTAATCAAACTGATAAATATAAATCAAAATTAGAAACAAACATGTAGGGTAGGTAGGTTAAGAATGGTTTAAATTATTCGTTGAAAACATTATAAAACTTTAAAATATTATTGTTAGGATCATAGTACACTTAAAATTTATTAATTTATGACGGCTTGAATGTATTTCCAATGAAATTAAACACAAAAATTGTAATTTTTATCGTTTTCATCCCATATAATGGCGGTAGTAAAACATATATTTATTGCGCAATGATTTTATAGTTAACGATTTTGATATAGGATTACGATGGTTTTGATTAATTTACACTAATAATACTGTAAAATAACTTTGTTTACAAATAAATAATGTTTCCCATAGCTTTAGCCACTAATTTACGGGAAATTTTACAGGTAAATTTTGGTTGGCACTTGAAGATAGGTAAATTACTCTGTTCACACAAATCAATGCAACTCCCAATAGCTTTTGCCACTATTTTAGGAAAGGATGTGAAAGAATAAGAAAGGAAGGACACTTATCTGGCAAATCTTCGCCGTGGTGTGATATCCTGGTGTATCACAGTCTCACGTTGCTTGCTTCAAAGTCTTCGTCTTGGGCCGTGGTGCAATATCTAGCGTATCGCAGTCGCACGCTTCTTCCTTTTTCTTCTTTTTTACTTATTTTTCGCGGTTCCCCTCATGGGCCACCAATTTATATGTTTAGGCATATAATTGGGGCGAAATAAAAACACCAACTTTAGCCGTTAGTTTGTTTTATTGAGTTCACCCGAGCATGGTTGTCGAGTGACTAGTCGAAAATGCAATGTCATTATGAATTATAGAATGCGCCTGCTTGGATTCTACCGCAATCAGCAACATCCACAAAATTGCTCTTGTGAAGGCGTAGGCCGGAACAAAAGAGTTAATTTGCTTAATTTTCAATGCTTTAATGCGAGTTCACCATACCTGAAAGTATAGTACAATGAATCTCCCTGTAAGTATTATTGTTACATTGGAGCTTTATGAGTAAGAATAATTAATTCAGCGAGCCGTGATAAAATACTCGGACGGTTTGATGGGCAATATTGCTTTAAGAATATAGAATTGTAGTGCTATGCGTCACCTCAACTCGAAGATTCACTTGTACCCTTAAGTGAGCGTAATGCCTTTGAGAGCAAGTGGTCTTCACCATCAGGGCACTCAAGTGAGCGTAATGTTCTTTGAGGGAAGGGCAAGGCACATCTGTCTCCTAAGTGTGGCGTTGGGCCCTTTGGGTGGGATGGTCTTGTTCTTTAGGCGGAGATGGTTTTCGACAACGGCACATCTGGGCTCCTAAGTGAAGCGTTTCGCTCTTTGGGTGGGATGGTCTTGTTGATTGGGTTGAGGGGGTACGTAGGTTTTTGACAACGACACATCTGGGCTCCTAAGTGAAGCGTTTCGCTCTTTAGGTGGGATGGTCTTGTTCATTGAGTTGAGGGGGTACGTAGGTTTTCGACAACGACACATCTGGACTCCTAAGTGAAGCTTTTCGCTCTTTAGGTGGGATGGTCTTGTTGATTGAGTTGAGTATACGTACCCCACGTATGATGAGAAGTAATAAGCAATGTTCCGATGAGCCTTCCGAGTATGAAGGATCTGTATGTGTATTTGAGTGTCTTCATGTATTAAACAGTCTTGACTTTCGCAGAGTTTTCACCGCAATTCGTGGGGTGCCCGGGGCGTGCACCATGCAGCATGGCCGTGTTAGCAACACCATGATTTGGGGCCAGACAACGACGCTGGCAACACTGGCGGCGTGTCGGCGGTCGTGACGTCGTGTTTCATGACGCCGGACGAAGAAAAACGACAGCCCCGCCACCGTCGCGGTCGCCGCGGTGGGGTGTGGCCTAAGGATATAAATACTCTCTACCGAGAGGGTGTGATACTTTTGGTGGGACGCGGTCCGCGATACATCTCGATTGTCGTTAATTATATTTGGGAATTAAGTGTTGTAAAATAAATATATTTGTGGACGATTGTCGTTAATTATATTTGTGAATTAAGTGTTGTAATATAAATATCCTTGTGGACGATTGTCGTTAATTATATTTGGGAATTAAGTGTTGTAATATAAATATACTTGTGGATTAGTACGTAGCTTGCGTTTTTCTCACACTAACTGAACTTAGTAACGGAAAAATTTCCATCCTATCAGAATATGAAAGTAAAGGAAATAATTATTATGCTCGCTTGAAATATTCCTCCAACGACAAGGCGAAGTTAGCACGAACATGAGTATAACCCGGCGAAAAGAGATGTTTCACGTACCATACGCAAAGTTCCCAAACATAATTAACTAGTTATTTCCTCGCTCGCAGTGAACGAGCTACCTGTATTCTGGTAGACTACACTCATAATGTAATGAGTTTTTAGTTGATAAAATACCTGTACTGTTTATTTGGTATAAATAATGTATAAAAATAATTGGTCAAGTGCGAGTCGGGCTCGCACACTGAGGTTTTCGTACTATCAAGACCAATTTTCAATAGTATTAAAAGTAAACTAAACACCCAAATTCAAAATCGACCAAAATATCACGTTTATTGTATGGGAGACCACCGTAAATATTTATTTTATTCTATTTTTTATTTAGTATTTGTTGTTTTATAGCGGCAACAAAAATACGTCATTTGTGAAAATTTCAAGTTTGTAGCTATCACGGTTCAAATGATACTGTCTGGTGACAGACGGACGGACGGACAGATATCGAAGACTTAGAATCAATTCAGTAATAGAATGCCGTTTTTACTCTTTGGGTACGGAACCCTAAAAATAACACTGTTGTGCCGAAGATCTCCTCAAGAAGAAAATCTTCTTTTTTTGTTTGTATTTCTTGAGTAAAAGTATTTCCTCCGTGTACGATAACTTTCCACAAAAAACTTAACGAGACGATGTAAGAAGCTTGTTGTGTGTAGTCCGTAATAGAATTTGCAAAGTAACGGTAGATTCTATCAATCATTTGATATTTTACGAGTACCCGCATATTTATGGAGGATTAATGATTTATATCCCCGCGTGTGACGCGTGTATTACGCTACAAAAGGTATACAATGCTTCAAAGGCCTTTTGTGATGTCGAATGTATACTGGTTATGTATGAATTGAATAAAGATTTTTTTAATACATTTGCCCAAAAAGTTGACATTTCCATGTATGTTTAGCGTGCGCAAAGTTATTCTTTTCCGCACTAGTGCTTTTGTGTTTTCCTCCTACGCGGCACCGGAGCGGGCGCACCAGGAGCGCATGAACACGAACACGGCATGCAATCACGGAGCAGGCAAACACGTAAAACCAATATTTTTTTGCGCAAATGTATTAAAAAACGTCGTTCAATGCACGTGCGGAATTGCCATTTTTACTCGTCCTTTTAGTTGACCCTCGCCTTTGGCTTGGGTCAACAAACAGGGACTCGTAAAGAAATGACAAACTTTCCGCACTTATATTGAAATGTACTATTTTAGTTAGTACTTGACTGCAATCTCGCCTGATGGTAAGTAGTAGTAATAGCAGCTGACTTTGTTATTGTTATTAGTTTTAAAAGGGATAAATAACTAACGGTTGCTAGAACCCATCGCAAAGGGCGTTCATAGAAGCAAAAGGGGCAAAAATATTTATTTTGATTAACATAAGCTTGTGGTGTGGGGTATTGTTGAAAAGATGTTTTTAAGTATAGTACGAAGCTATTTTTTTTACAATTTTAACAAAAAAAGTAGGTCGCTTTTTAAGTTTCTGCTTTTATCCCAGGTAGGTTGCGAGGTTCAAGGAAAACCATTACTACTCGGCTGCCCGTGGTGAAATAAAATAGGGAAACGGGTCGTCTATTGCACTCTCTGTCACACGGGCTTCGCTGCAAGCCTGCCGGGCAAGAGGCGCCGTCCTGTTTCCGCACTTTATTGCATCGCGGGCAGTGAGATATTTAAGTAATATCATTGTGGGTTTCCACATCATGACGTTGATTATCACCCACACAAAGTAAATGAGAGGGCGTTGCAAAAAAATGCATTCTCATCCAGAGAATAAATTGTATCAACATATTAACCATTAGGGGGCAAGTTTACCACTGTGGCCATTGATATTATGATAAATAGACAGTTACTCGCTACTAAATTTTTGGATGATTGTGTGCTAAATGCATTTTAAACACAATGGTGACAATTTTGTTACACTATCTTTTTTGTGTTGTTTTGTTTTGTTAAACTAATTTGACTCCTCCGAAGTAGTGATATCCTTTTCCTTGGGGAGCATATTGAAAAGAATAACAGTATTTCAAATGCAAATTAATTTCAAGATATTACACAACAAAATTACCACCGTTATTATAATACCACTTATTTGTTTGATCCTCTTCTAAAATGGAGCGCTGTTTAAAAAGAAGAAACTTTTAAAATAATATAATTAAGTATTATTGTACTGCTATGAATTATTAAAATAATAATAGTGCATGTTTAGTCGTTTGTGTTTGGATCACAACCCTTCACATCACCACTCAAATCCAAACTTGCTTTACGAGATTTTACTCAAACAACTTCAATTTTTACACCTATACAAAAAAATACAAAAATAATCCTATATGACGCATCTTTATATACTTCTGTTTTTTTATCTAAGTTTACTATATCAGTGATCATGACGTATAAAAATACGTAAATAGCCAACATATTGTGTTCGCTGTATCTCCACCAACGATTGGGGGTAATGTTCCGTGGGGTAAAAGAATAGAGGGGTAATCAGCGAGAAACGGGGGGTAAATTAATCCCTCAATATTTTCCCTCAAATAAAATTTTACTTACAATAAAAAATATTTAGCCTACACGCGCCAAATGCCGTTAAATAAATAATAATTTGTTTCCCTTTTGAGGGATTTATGCATTCTGCGAGTGTTTCGGCTTTTTTTTATCCAGTGTATGTATTCCACTATTAAAACTTAGACCTATTATTACGTAGATTCGACGCCAAAGTCTAGCAATCTATATTTTGTTCAGTATTAAGTGTTCTGTTGCAAATAAACTCATCGTATTTATTTAACCCCCGAGCCTCAGAGATCACGCTAAGCCGTCAGTTAAAAATAAATTGCGATAGTTTTTAAATCCCTGCAACCAGCATGGAGTTTTTTAATTTAAACTGTGATGTTTTTTAATAACTTTATTTCCAATGAAAATTTATTTTAATTTTTTTTCTCAGGGCAAGGCGAAACGAGAGCAGTCGCTTCTAGAACTAAAGGAGCATATACACAAGTACTACATCCCGCTGGGCAGGCAGTTTATGGTGCTCTTCCCTGAAGGAGGATTTTTACACAAGAGGAGGGAAGTCAGTCAGAGGTTAGTACTTAAACAATGTTTCATCAATTTCCCAATAAATAGATGCGCCCACGAAAGCACGCACATCACTCACACACACACACAGAAAGAGAGAGAGAGCTAGATACACACGCAAACACACACGCACACACACACACACACACGTACACACGCACACACATGCACAGGCAAACAACATCACGCATGCACACTTGTGAACTTATTATTACCGGTAAGTAATCGGTCAATAATTTTCAACTAATTTCATTGAAATGCAAGGTACAACCAGATAAAAGGCCAGAAATGTTAGGATAAAAGCAGGACGGAAGGATATACATATTAATGAAAACCTATAATGGAAGGCTTTAGTTGTTATCGTTATTTCTCTGAAGCAATACGTAGACAAATCGCAGGCACTCCGCAATAACGAGCGCCGACTTCCATTAAATTGGTCCTTGTAAATAATACGGCGAAATAAAGTCGTCGGGCAAACGGCAAAGAGTAGAGTAAACTCCTATTTTAGAGGCAAAGTAGAGGATGCATACACAATGTTTGTTTTTGTCAAAGTACCAGACCATTAGGTCGCAAAAAAATGTACCTTTATTTTGCAGCTAAAAACATACAGATATTTTAATCCACGATGACGCGCCCCACTCTGTTAAACTTCATACGAATCGAATGAAACATAATATGACAATATGTTTTATCATTGACAGTACATAATTTATTCTAAAAATACAACCAATACCATTCTTTAAAGTAGGTATATTTCTCATTGCATAGGGATTTGAACTACCTGTCTCCATAACGTCAACAGACAACAAACTTTTAAGTTAACAATAAAACTAATGCATAATTCAAGTACTTACTTTATTGAGAACTCTCAGGCATGCAATTTTCAGGCGATTTATTAATAGTTTCGTCGCAATAATAGCTTTTACTGATCTGCGTTTTTTATTAGAGTCGTAATATATTTACATTAAGATTTGCCCGCCACAAATATAGTAACGGTATTCATGTAATGTTGTTTCACCTATTCAATAACATCTCTTTCACGATGCTATTTGATAGATGGTCCACTTCGTCTTCTCTTAGGCTAGCTTCTTTATTGACATTGAGTATTCGATCCAAAGCCGATATATGGTATCGGGTGAGGCTTTGTGCTGAATGAAAACATAATTGGTTATTACGAGCCGAACAATGATATGAATTGAATTCTTGACAGCAAATAAAAAGTGAATCGAACTCTCTGATATTGCATCCAATTTTCGAATAACATTTTTATTCAGCTTGGTGTCTTTTATTGTTTTTAGGGTTAAAACGGTAAAAACGGAAAGGACCCAAACCGAAAACTAAAAGGGTAAACGGAATCCTACTGCTAAGACTCCGCCGTCCGTCTGTTCGTCTGTCTATCTTTCACAATTCATTAGGCTGTAGTATCTCTTGAACCGTGATAGTTGGACACGTAAATTTTTTACAGATGATATATTTCTATTGCCGCTATAACAACAAATACGAATTACCGTTTTTATAGGTAAGATAGTACGGAACCCTTCGAGCATGAGTCCGACTCGCACTTGGCTGTTTTTTTAAATTTTGTTTGCCCATTTACTGTTATAGGTATTTAAGTGAAGTTTTTAAAATATAAAGTGTAGGAAAATTTCAGATTTATAATGTACATACACACTTATGATTGTTAGTTGGTATGTGACCAAAGAGCATAAAAGTATAAGCAAAATTCATCGACAAATAAGTTCACCAAGAAAATATCAGACATTCACAACTCAGTAAGCGAATTTTAATTGAACCCCTTTCGAAAATTTTTGAGAAGAGGCATTTTCTAGGCAAGCGCGCTCCATTCTAGACCTCATCATTTCTGTCCGTCAGACAAAACAAGACATACGAGTATGTAATTATTCTTTATCAACAATTGCTCATTGTTTGTTGCAGATTTGCAGAAAAAAATAATCTACCAAAGTTAGAATACGTTTCTCTTCCTCGCGCCGGAGCGATGAAGATCATAATGGAAGAAGTGGGACCGAAAGCTCCCACAGCCAGCACTTCTAAACAAGCAGATAAAAGAGGTAAGGGGAGGGGTAACCTAAAGATATTTCAAAAAATTGGTTGTCTGTAAAGTCGGTTTACGGACGATAGATTTACGTGATAACGTCATAATTGGCATCTCTATCGTTTGTATTATCGTGCCTCTCTATCGCTTGTTGCGCGCTCTCGCTTGCACGCACAGGCTCATGTGGAACGTTACGCGGAACGTTACTATTTTCCATGTGCGTTGCTGGTGTTCATCAATTTATTAAACGTTATCACGTCAAAAATAATTCAATTATGTATACCCCTTTATTAAGGTCTACTTGAGTACAAGTCTCCTCTCAGAAAGAAAAAGTTAGGACATATAGATCCACGATGGCCCGCCTCACTCTCTCAAACTCGATACAAATCGAATGAAACATAAGCGAATTTAACAGAGTGGGGCGCGGCTTCGTGGATTGAAATGTCTATACCTGGCTAACTGTGGATTGGCAGTCTTCACATACCTTTATGAGCATAATGAAGAATTCTGAAAAACTGTACCCTTTTTTTACACACTACAAGTTAGTATTTGACTGCAATCTCACCTGATGGTAATGTAATGGATGATGGTAAGATGCTACACGTATCGGTGGCTTGCCGGTAGAGTGGTAACTAGCCGCGGCCGAAACCTCTCACCAGTTTAGAACTCGACAGACCTGAGTCAAATTATGAAATTCCAAAGTGGTCCAAGCTAAAAATTGAACCCAGGACTTCACCACTAGAATTCATAATATGACGACCGAATGGCGTAGCGGTAGCGAACCTGCTGTCTGCGCCGGAGGTCGTGGGTTCGATTCCCACTACTGGTAAATGTTTGTGTGATGAGCACGAATGTTTTCCAGTGTCTGGGTGTTTTTCAATATATATTGTATTTATGTATATTAGTATGTATATTTATCAGTTATCTAGTACCCATAACACAAGCTATCGCTTACTTTGGGGCTAGATTGCGATGTGTAAAATTTCCCGTATATATTTATTTATTTATTTTAGAAAGGATTTTTTTTTCAACAGATGACGTTAACCAGAACAACACGAGGATCATCGACACAAAAAGCGGTGACACCATAGAATGGGTCCTGGATGTCACCATCGCTTACCCTGACCGCATCCCGCTGCATCTGCAGGACATCGTCTGCGGCACCAGACCTCCTTGCCGGACACATCTGCACTACAGATTATACCCAATCAGTGAGGTGGGTTCTTTTACAAGGAGCAACATTATCGCTCTCCATTTCATAGTCGTAGCACCATATTTTGTTCTTCAACTCTAATCACATTTAACAGCTATAGGCTCAAAAGTAAACTAAGAAATATTTTAAGTGATCTAAATTACCATGACACTGAAAAGCTTATTCGGTAGTAATTATTAAACATGCACACTCTAACACACGCGCACGCACACACACAAACACACATACACACGCACACATACACACACACACACACACACGCACGCACACGCACACACACACACACACACACACACTATCACACGCACGAACGTATACACACAAAATATACACTCGCAACAACACTAATATAAATTGTTATGCTACATTTACTGTTGTCCGTCCGTGTTCAAAATTGTTTTATAGTTTAAGTTTAGAAACCGACCCCCAAGTCACGGGTTTCCTAGTTTGGGGGTCCAGGGTAATTTTAAGACAACTGCATTTATTTTCTGTTCACAAATAAACAATTTATTATTATATAATAAATTGAACAAAGCTAAGAGTGACAAATATGTTATAAACCTATATACAAGGATATCAAAATATAGGAATCAAATATTTCTACATCCTTTCAGATACGGCAATTTTAAAGTATCTTTACTGGCCGAGGATCCCATAAATATATCGATGACAGATTATCTAATCATTTTCCTTGCAATAAGCGGTTGGCGGTCGTCCAAACAGAAATGCTGCCAAAACCTATATTGCCTCTTTTTAGACATGGTACATTACAGGTTTCTCTTCGATACATTTTATCATTATTTTTAGCTTACAAACTGCCGAATTCGAAGACTCTTTCTTCTTTCTTTCTTTGTACGCAATAACGTGTAAATAATGTTGCTACTCGTATTGATGGCATTCACTTACAATGAGTTATGATAAATTACGAAAAAACGGAAATTTGAATTTAAGGAATATCTACATAGGTATTATGTTATAATCGTGTACTTGACTTAATTAATACATAATATTATTATATCGTCACTCGAATAAGCTGCCGGCGTCAAATTCCCTTTTTCACATTCAGCGCTAACTATGAATTTTCCGGGACAAAGAGTAGTATATTCGTTAATCCAGGATCTATCTCTTTCCCAAATAAAATCGGTTCCCCCGACTGAAAAATCTTTGTATGAGATCTTTGTATGTATTGCAATGTGTGTAAATGACCTGCGGGGCTAGACAAAGTAACAGTCGTTTGGCGTTAACGCTAGTCGACAAAAATGTATGGGACAAACCACGTGACTGTAGAAAAACCACGACCGAATAGTACCAAACACGTTGTTTTTGATAGTTGACTACGACAACTTGAACG
Source organism: Coenonympha arcania (assembly GCA_036785405.1). NCBI lineage: Eukaryota > Metazoa > Arthropoda > Insecta > Lepidoptera > Nymphalidae > Coenonympha > Coenonympha arcania. The sequence continues at coordinate 14,808,448 of CM072070.1, read as the reverse complement.
CTCGCTGGCGTTCTCGCGGACCTTGTAGATAACTTTAGCGTACTTCGCTTGACAATTGACAGTCGACAGTATCAAACACAGCGTGTTTAGTACTATTATTATCGTAGTTTTTCTACAGTCATTTGTTTTGTCCATACATTTTTGTCGACTAGCGTTAACGCCAAACGACTGTGACTTTGTCTAGCCCCGCTGATATATTTATTACGAGGGGCAACTAAAAAGTTCTGAGCCCAAAAAGTAACTAAATAACGTTGTTCCAGGTCCCAACAGATACAGAAGGCATGACCCAATGGCTGTACGATAGATTTATAGAGAAAGACAAAATGCTGGAAGAGTTCTACCGCACTGGCCAGTTCCCTTCCAAGGAGAACATTCCAGAAGTGGCGAGAACAGTGAGACAGGATAACGTGCGGTACCTCATACTGCATCTATTTTTTATAGCGTCAACCTTTTTACAATACAGAATTTTCTGTGAACTATGGAGCTATCTCTGGTAACGAATTTAACTCTTATTTTCTGTTAGGTTAGTGCGAGTTTTTCAAACGTTTAGTGGTTAGCGTGAATTGTTACAAATATAATAAAAATTCACGACATCAAATGCAACATTTGTTGTTGATTTGCAGACGCCATTAAAAAAGCTCATGAATTAGGTAGTTGTTAAATGAGTTGGCAACTATAATTATATCATAAAATTTCCTATGGCAACTTTTAATTGCCATATTTCTTAATTTTAGGCTAATAGGTTGACATGTAATATGGTGGGATTAAACAATAATAATTAAATTTTAGAAACTTCTCTGAGGGCTCAAGTATCTGCTGGTTTGATTTTATCATTTTTATGCTAACCCAGTAAACGTTTGCAAGACTCACTGGAGATGAATTTGTATCAAAACTAGAGTATACAATACAAATTGGGCGTATAACAATAACCTTCTATACAGAAAAATAGTTATAGATAGTAAAAAATTCATCATGTCATAAAAAATGGGGATATTTGTAATAACGTGTGTTTGATGTTTTTCTAATGGTGACTTATATTATAGTAGAGCCTTTTCAATTTTTTTTTGTGTTCTATAATGTCGATTGTAAAGACATAACATTTCCTCACTCAGTTATCAACGCATAGTCATACACCTGTGGACCTAAAATGCTGAAATTGTGCACAGAAGTTTCCTTTATTATGTAGATAAGGATTAAATAAGGTCATAGTAAGGTCATATTATTAATAAATCTTGAAGACACATTCGTTTTCAATCAACAGGGTTATGTATAACTATCGAAACTTTTTAATTTAATTTTAATTTTAATTTTAAATATCTTTATTGCTTATAATGAGAACATAAAATTACAACGAAAGGAAAACAGAGAAACACAAAGGGCGACCTTATCACTAAAGTGATCTCTACCAGGTAACCCACAATTACGGACCTCTGATCTGAGAAACGACGGGGAATCGCAATAAAAAATAAGATAACATACATAGACTTACAAACTAATACATACACATTATACTAATAACAAATTTGTAGAATAGATAGATATATATATATATACATATATATATGTATTATATATATAAACATACATAAACAATATTAATACATACAATATACATATTATTTCAGAATAAATCTTTCAATGTTTCAAAGCGATAGATAGTGCATTTTGACACGTTTTTTGAAAACCGCTAGTGATTTAGCACGTCTGATTTCAACCGGGAGAGCATTCCACAGAATTGCCGCCTTCATGGTAAAAGATTCTGAGTATGATCTTGTATTGCACTTGGGGACAATTAGCTTGCAGTCCCAACAGGAGCGCAGGGGGCGCTCACGTTCAAGCGAACTAATGAACTTAAATATCTCCTTAAATTTAAACTTTCTGCAATTCTTTTTCTATACACAAATGAAACAAAGACCAAGAAGAGAAGAAGAGATGAAAGATGAAGAATGATCTACGCAAAAGTGAGATGTTGAAAAAAGCTACAAATTTAATAGTCTTTACAATCGATAGGTATTTTTGTATGATTGCTAACTTGCTAAGTAGTGATAGTTTATTTTTGTGAATGAATTGTTCGATATTAGATATAATTAGAATTGTAATTTTGTATAGTTTGTAAACGCGTCCGTTACCTTACCAAGTATTGACATATCGGGGTGTTCTCGATTTAATGTGCCGTAAAAGGGGTGTTTCCCATTTATATTAGGAATTTTGTTCTTATTTAATAGTCTTCATAGTCAAGCAATATTTAAACAATCGGACTGTGGGCACAATATAAAAGAACGGACTTACAGTAGACGGGCGCATAATAATATGATACTCTTGATATAGACGTTTCTTCTCTACACTATGTTGGCCAACAGTATGTTGTAGTACCAACCTTACGCAAAATGGTACCGCGCGTGGCATCTTTTTTATTATAAGGTTTTCTGCACACATTTCATGCATTTTATACCTCCTTATGACGTCACGTGCATCGATAGAATGTTTGCAAAGCAATTAAAAAATTATTTTATTCTCATGCTCTATTTGAGGTTCAACGAATAATGATTCCGTAATAGTTATTCATTTAAAACACTTTGAAAAGTTGTCCGATTGTCTTAGTCCAATAGTCGGTTCAGATTTCTAGGGATCTCCGATACTACGATTCTTGAAGCCTTCTGAATCAAGACAATAGATTAGTCATCCAATAGATAGATAGAGAGTTATAAGCCACTTGAAAGTTGTGCTAAGAGTTAGGACTATGAGTAAATTGATGAAACAAATTAAAGATCGTCTAATTTAAAAATGCAGTACATTTTTCTTTTAATATTTTAGCGTAAATACGTGGAGAGGCGTTTATTTTATATATTAATTAGAGTTTCCTTTAAAAAAATAATTATTAGACGATCTCTATCTACATTATAATTCGATTACCAAATTCCTATAACTTATGAAACATCCCTGTGATTGGTTTGTTTTCAAACTAAAAGCACTTTGTGTTACCTAATAAGAAGTTTACACTGTTAAACTAAGATCAAAATATCATCATTGCACGCCGGGTTTTGTATGCGTAATGTGGAACTTATAAACTTTTGCATACTTCAATGAGTCATAAGATCAAAGCTGCATAGGTATAAAAATATAGGGCTAGATATAAAATGCCAAAATACTTTCGGCCTGCAATTCCTATCACTAAAACTAACAACTTTTGTCTAGGACTTTTCATAATTAAGTTTCATTTTAATTAATATAAAATAATTCGTTTCCTCTGATGTGTCATTATCCTATGCAACAAAGCACGTATGCGCGCAGAGTCAATAACCTTTCCCCCGTAGGTAGGGCGGTAAAAGTTACAGTATAATGAACAGCGCGTACATCTATGGTAAAAATGTATTTTTTATTGCATCAAATATCAAGTTACATAAAAATCCGTGGAATAAAAGTTGTTAGCTTCAATATTTGGAAGGAGAGTATTCTGGTATTGTTTAGTTATCCCTGTATGTATTCTCCGCCATACATAACTCCGCTCGCAAAGATGACAGGAAGTATCTATATTATAATATTGTGTTGTATATCAAAGCGTGCTGTGACAAACAAGTCAATATGTAAGTATTTTCCTAGCATAGTACTTGCGCTTTATGTTGTACCAAATTTTTATCCGCTGACAAAAAAATGTTTATGCCTTTAACCGTGTGTTGGTTTCGACTGTTTCTTAAGGAGCGCTGATGTATAATATAATCTTTGATTGTTTTGGTGCAGCTGCTAAAGGAATTCGATAAATTGTGTTTAAGTTACCGATATTTTAGCGACTATACGTGTTTACCAACTCTAGTCCTATTGTTCCAAAATTGAAATTAGTATAACAGTGACAGCAAAACGGTATTACAAGATAATTAATTTTACTCAATTAAATTCCACCTCAAGTCGCATTAAAGAACTTAATTTCCAAAGTCTTCTTTCATACATTTTTCAGCTGTCTCTATACGGAGTTTTATTAAAATCGGTTCAGCCGTGTGTGGTAAAAAATAAACAATAAGACGTGTGGCACTCTGAGACTGCCGGGGTAAAGTTATTGCATAGGTATTTTTATCAACTTATGCAATTATTACTTTATTATTAGAGACGAGTTGCTGAACTAAAGAGACAAGCGTGATATTTCAAAAAGTCATTAAAAGTTCTGCTATTCATCGATAGATGGCAAAACTAGAAGAGAGAAGCAGTCGAAAATCACGTTTCACATTCTATTTAATCACGTTGCCGCTTCTAAAATAAAATCGAATTTTACAAAGGAAAATATTCCGGAGCCTTCGCGCGTTCAGAATACGAAATTAACATGTTCGAGTGGCGCCTCTGTGCAAATAACCTACTCTGTAATTTTGTATTTGACAGGCGTCACTTATGCACAGAGTAATAATGTGGTTAAGATTTTTTTTGTGACATTGATTCTTTGATAAGCATGTCTCCTCGCGCTTCGAAATTGGATTTCGTTTGCGAAACAACTTCGGATCTTTTAGCTGATCAGCTGTACTGCTTCTATATTAGATGTAGGGACGGTTTTACTTGTAGTGTTCAAGATGAGAAGCCTGTTTCAATTATTGCTATCTCTTTCTATTTCGGTCTTTCGTGTGTTATCCATAACATGTCCTGATGAAATTCTCTAAAAATCGGATAGTATTATGGTCTTAAAGTTTCTTATGACACCTTTATTTTTTGGAAAAATACGCCGTTCTGGACTCTGTGCTTCAAAGAAATTCCAAACATTAAAGATAGCCTTTCTTAGCTAAATGAATCTTATAAACTATTCTTGCAGCAAGAGTTTAATAAAAGATTTAATCAAAGGATCAATGGCTAATTAGAGTAAGTCACGGTATAGTACCTTGTACATTACACGTCGCGCGTTCATAGGTTAAGTTACTTCTGGGGCGTTCCTTTTCACTCATATATTTCATTGTACATATGTTTTATTCTCCGAGTAATAAGGGCTTATTATGAGCTTAGGTTGGAGTTCCAGCAAAGGCGTTTTTTTCTTAACGAAGCATCAACTTGGGTCGAGCGACATCACAATTTTGTATAAAAGTGCGTCAAAGTACAGCGGGAATAAGCATTGTGCTTTGGATAGAGTATATAGCAAATTGAATTTATGCGTTGTGATGCAACTCGACTTGTTGGATGGTATTACTGTACAATAACTTTACTCTGAGGTATACACTATACATGCATATGCACCCATATGAAGTACACCCATAATGAGTGTTTAATGTATATTTGCTTTGATAAGTGCCTAGGTTTAGGGAGTATTCACGCAGAACCAAAGCCCAAGGTGATCGAAAAAAAAATATGTTTTTACAGTTCACTATCGGCTTCATGTAAATACTCCTCTATTGATATGGGAAGCTTATTTGTTGGGAGTTTCTTTCATAATATGCAAAGTACAATTTTTATTATTTATCTCTTAACATGGTTGTGTGAGCAATATATGGAGAGATTTCATTTCCCATGTTTGCTTTTTTTGTTTTTATGATATTAAGACGTCAGTTTTTAGACTTTAGTGCATAATACGGATCAAAATATGAGTAAAATGCGAATTGGGATAATGTTATGTCCCACTATATTGCGAAGCTATATTATAGAGCTTGAATATTTTTGTTTTGATTCACATTGATTAAGATTATATCGTTGTATGTAGAGTAAGAAAACATATCAAAAGTTAAGGTTTTCTTGTATTACTTTAATTACCATTTATTTGGTAAAAAGTACTAACTTTTCGTCTGTAATTATGCGCTAAGTCTTGCAATAATAAGATTTTCACGCCATTATGATCTAATGTGTTTAATGTGTGAATGCTTAAATGTTTATGAATAAGTATATGTAATTTGTATGAATTAACACCCGTACTTAAATTGTTCATTGCAATTTTGTTTGTGTTTATTTAATTTATTTTCAGCAGTCCTAAAATATGCCTAAAACTTTTTGTTTTTTATACAAAGCTAGGAATCCTTACAGGTTTTTAGTAAATCTTAGGTAGCACACACATACACGCTAATTTTGTTTTTGGAATTATATTGTTTTTTACAAAACTTGCATGTGTGTCTGTGCAATTTGTATAGTTTCATAGTCACTTAAGATTTAACTGTAACTATAATCACTTAAATAGCACTGTAAAAGATTTCTTACATTTTCATCTTTAATATCGTTTTGTTAAAATATCTTAGTAATTATAATTAACAATGGATTCATCAATGTTATTTAAAATAGATAAAATAACTTATCAAATTAAGTAAAATGACATTAACCTTAAGTTATATTGTATCTAACAGGTATTTAGAAATGTCAGACCAAGTTCCTTTATGTCTAAAAGCGTGCCTTGATACAAAAAAATGTGAATTGAAAACAATGGGTCTACTTTCAACTGATTTTATAAGGAAAATTAATTAATTTAATAGGACAATCAAGGTATTCTTCGCAATTATTATGTATTATTTTAATGATGTTAGAGATTTATTTTTGTCATCCAAATAAAATTACTGTATCTACCCATATTGAATACCTATTTAGATTGGAAGTTGAAAGCAGACCTAATGTAATAGAAAATGTGTCAGATATTGTGTTAATAAATATTCACTAATGGACTATATTACCATACAACAATAACAAAAACCTAAAATACGATGTTTTACCACTAGTAGTGTGGTGGATGCCATAAACAAAATAATTGCTGCAATAATAATATAAAATATGTTATTATAAGAACAATAATATTTCAGAGCGATGTAATGATAATATAGCATCATATCGCCACGCGTTTTCACTGGACAACATACCTATAACTATAATTAAAGGCAATTTGCATTATACCAAATATCTTCAAATAGTTTTATATATTGATTAAGTTTTACTAATTATATTATGAATGAAAACATAGTCTTTATAATCTTACGTTTTACTATTATATGATATGGTTTGTGTTATGCAACTTTTTAGTATTCTACTATAAACATTATGTGAAAACCATCGATGTATGAATAATTTAGTAAAATAATATTCGGTAGTAAAATATTATCTACGGTCCAATCCCAGTGTCATACTTCGGATAGCCAAAATGCATCAGTTATTTGCAAGTATGTGATTCCTGCCAATTCGCATTTGGCCAATATGATAAAATTTTCGGGAGGGGATAAAAAATAGGGTGAGACAAATACCAATTTCAACGTGTGTTTATATCTTGCATTGTAAATAACATTTCACCTGAAGAAAAAACCTTTTTGGCCAATTATTATTTTACGAAACATTAAGTCTACTTATAAAATATTTGCTTTTATGTATTAAAACTTCAACAGTATGTTATATGCATTTATATGTTTATACGTGATATTCTTATTATATCAAAAATTAATCAATTCACCTTCGCTATCTAATTATATTAGTAACATGAATTAAAACCTATTATTATTATTTATTTATATTTGTCTGTATGATTTTTTTCTTTTGTGTTTTGTTCGGAAACACGTTGTAATAATTTGGAATAATTTCAATTTACAAAAGATCGTTTCAAATTACTTATGATAGGTATACAATTTCTCAGCTCTTTGCTTTTTCTTGTCAAAAAAAAAAACATTTTTTTTTTCATTTTACATTTTTTATTGTGACTTGTGAACCTAGTTTCCTTTTTTCAACATTAAAAGTCATTTATAGCTAGTAGGTATTTCATTTTATGAATTTGTAGCTAAAAAGGATAAATTAATATAAATGTGTGAGTCTAACTCATAGTATCAGTGTTCCGTACCATCAAAAATGGTCATGAATTTTAAGGATCCGTATCCTCAATTTTTACAAGCGATCGCGTTTGTCAAATTTTCAGCTTCTTTTGTTTTTATATAAAAAAATACGAATTTAGTACCTTGTAAAACTCCACTTTAGTTATGCATACAATTAAATAGTTTTTGGTCATAGACAAAAACATTGCCTTAAAAATGCAATCGCAATGCAAGAGAGTAAAAGGCAATCGATTCCATAGTTTTACTGTAACATACATAATATCTTTAGTTTTCTGGTCGGTTTAAACTAAGTACGGAATTCTGATACGTTTTATTTAGTGTAAGTTTTTTTCATATTGATGGGCTGTATTGTGATGATTTGAAATGTCATTGTTACTTTTGTTTCAGTTAAGTTTGATATTTTGTAGATAAGTTAGGTTGATAAAATGTGTGTCATTTTTTTTTCATCTTATTTTCTAAATAAAACATGTCTTTATAAATATTGATTTTTATTTCGATTTTGAATTATCGCTTTATATCTGCATCGCTGCGGGTGGAACGACAGGTTTGTTAGAGGCATAACAGCACTGCTTCTATTTAGCAGTATATTGACTCCACATGACCAAATAAAATGATTACATTAGTTGAAAGCAGTCATAGAAACCTATTGATCACTCATTCTGTATCTAAATTAAACGAAATTCAAAAACTTACTAAGATAAAAAAAAATATATTAATTTATTTACAATAAAACTTACTAATTCACTTCCTTTGTTTTACTTCACTAGCTTATTCTAATTACTATACAAGTCTTGCCCGCGTGGAATGGTGGCAAGAATACTGGCTGCATTTCCGCGTTGAACAGCTAGGCTGATACGTTGCGCAAAAAATGACCAGCCCTTCTGTCACCAGTTGAGATTATTAAACGCGGGGAAAGCTCTCGAATGAATTTTTCGGCAATTCAAAAACTGTATGCTAATGACAAATTTTGAATGGAAGCAGGCGTTAGGTATTTTGCGGAAATCCATAATTAGCAGGACAGATAAATTTGTTTTGCTGTAATCCGCTACTTGAAAAGATTCTGTATGGTACAATATGTAGGAACACTGCCCACATGAAACACCACACACAATTTTCCAACACTTTTTTCGACGCACGTTTCGTCCCGAACCGGGACATCCTCAGGAGATGTTGACTTCACAATGCGAAATCGTAGAGCACTCTACGATTTCGCATTACGATTGTGTGTGGTGTTTCATGTGGGCAGTGTTCCTGCATATTGTACCATACAGAATCTTTTCAAGTAGCGGATTACAGCAAAACAAATTAATCTGTCCTGCTAATGACAAATTATTCTATCGATAAAGTGACTTGTCCAAGACGACTGTCACTCCAGTACATTTTATTCTATACTGCTGTTGCGTGCGGATTCACCCGAGTGAATTTCGGTTTCTAAATATCCCATTAGAGTGAGTCATCCATAAAAGATAGACATATAGTGTCACGCCCTTTCTTAAGAACTTTTAAAGAAGAAAAATTCCGTCATACACAATTTATGCGTAACTTTAACCGTTTACACAGCGTACGCAACGGAAGCTCGGATAAAAGGATAAATTTTCCCGTTTTTAACCGACTTCAAAAAAAGAAGGAGGTTCTTTATTCGACCCGTATGTATACATATGTCCGCGATTATTTCGCGTTTGGCTGAACCGATTTTGATGCGGTTTTTTGCAACATTATTCATTGATACTCCGCTCGAATTCGTCATAGCGTGATATTATAACTTATAGCCTTCGTCGATATGCAACGCAATTTTCAATTCGGGCCAGTAGTTCCTGCGATTAGCGAGTTCAACAAACAAACAAACTCTTCAGCTATATAATATTACATTAAGTATAGATTTCATTCTAGTAATAACTCGTTCCATATTAGTTATAGTATAGAACAAAGGCGGCTCGCTCAAAGGAGCGCTGGTGCAGTGAACTCCCACAAAATTAAAAAAAATACATAGGTAGGTATAATAATCAAATAAACATTTTCTATAAACGTTATCAATATTTTTATATAAATCTATTCCCACCGTCATTTTAATCATGAATATCGATAAGTACCCACCTACCTACTTTACTACTTATTTCATCAATCAATACTTTAATACTTGGTATTTTTGTTGAGTGGAGCGCTTAGAACAACGCTCCTATAGACGAAAGTTTAGTACAACGTTCTTATTGAAATATAATGAGAGTAAAAGAGAGCATTCGATGGCGAGCGGCGCGTGAGACAAAAGATTTGTATGAGAAATTTGGTAAATATGGAGCGGCGCTCCTGACACGAAGTACGCATGCGCGATATTACCCGACTAAATGACATGGCCTGTTGTCACGAAGAAAGAGTTAAAACTCGAGAGTCTTTTTTTTATTCGTATTTCGCCGGTAAGATGTAAACAAAACACAAAATACGAAAGTAAATTTATTTTGATTTCTTCGCGAGTGCGTCGGAACTCGGATCATTGTAGGTGGCTGGAAAATCTGTATTGTTGTTTTAAAGGGGTTTGAACTTTTTTGTATGGAAGCTGGCATAGCGACCTGGCCGCCATTTTGATTTTTTTTCGAAATCGCGGCGCACGATGAATGTAGTATGTATGGATAGAGGACACATAGACAAACAAATAATGTCAAGTAACATAGTACCCTAAAGTGTCACGTTACCGAGATATTTGAAGGTAAAGACAGACATATGAGGATAAGTCTATTTTTAATGATTGTCGTTGTCCTCATATGTCTATCTTTACCTTCAAATATCTCGGTAACGTGACACTTTAGGGTACTATGTTACATGACATTATTTGTTCGTCTATGTGTCCTCTACCCATACATACCACTTAAATCGTGCGCCGAGATTTCGAAAAAAAATCAAAATGGCGGCCAGGTCGCTATGCCAGAAAGTTTCAATCCCCTTTATGTAAATAGTGTAGGCGATTAAAATGGAACAATATAACGTAAATTTTATTAAAAACTGTGAAAAAACTTTAGACTTGAGAAGTTGAGACTTCAATTAAAATTAAAAGGGCCACCGCGACCTCAAATTAAAATTACACAAAAATGTGTTTCCAAGACAATCGGAGCTGCCATTGCTATTTTCGTTTCCAATATCAATTAATGTAATTAGTAAGTATTGATAAACTGCCGGTATATGAGAAGTATCAAGAAATTGAATCAGTCATCAACTGGTAAACAGCACCATCAACACCGTCATAGGCAAAACACAGAAGCTCCGACGGATTTTCTTGGATTTGTAATTATACTGATAGGTTCTTAGTTATTACTTTCCTTAAGTCGGGGAGTTTCAAAAAAATTATTTAATCCTTTTTCAATAACAAGTCTGCAAAAGTCGTGGGTGTTTTAAATTTTTTTAATTTTCCACTTGTCCGTGTCTACTATTTAGTGGCGCCGAAGTTGATACTGCGTGGACCGATACAGGTATCGATGATTTAGCACATCTATCTTTAGTGAACTCCCAATATGATCTTTCACGAGCTGCCTCTGGTATAGAATACATAGTTAAGTTATAAAATGTAATGAACTGTTTACTATAATCTATCGTAGATACTCAAGTCATATAGCTAAGGCTGCTGATATACGACAGGTGCCTTACGAAGGTATATTACGTGAAATATTCGACAATAGCGATTTTTGTGGGCTTCGAGCGAAATAAGCCTACGCATCGTCTCAGCAAACATGGAACCCTCCATTCCCTAGCACGTTCCAGTGTTTGTGGAAGACAACGGAATTTCTATGGAAATCCGCAATAAATAGCTTACCGGAGGAAATTTATTGGCGTTCAGGAACCTATCTACCTCTAGCTACATTTTGACGACCGGACGGCGCAGTGGTATTCATGCGTCGAAAGTCGTGGGTTCGATTCGTGCAACTGGAAAATATTTGTGTTGATGAGCATTAATGCTTTCCAGTGTCTGGGTGTTTTTCGATATATTTTATGTATATTGAATATCTAATATATTTATATATATTTCTTGTGTGTCTAACAGTGTTTGTAACCAAACTTTTCTAATTTATATACGTAAAGAAAAAATTATCTACATTCTTGGTCTGAGAATCTGTCGTAAGCAATTTTTTCTTACCCCTAAATGAGGCATAATTTACATTATGGCAAAACAAAGTTTTCCGGATTAGCTAGGTAGGTATCTATATATTTTAAAAGTTATCTAGTACCCATAACACAAGCTATCGCTTAATTTGTGGCTAGATTGCGATGCGATATAATATATGTAAATTGTAATGTTATGTACATTACACCGGATATAAATAAAAAATAAATGATTCATTTTCGTGAATAAAAACCTACAGAAGGAGCAACATAATTATGATAGGTTTTCCAACATTCTGAACCCCTATTTCTTTCCCCAACATCAAAATAACGCATCATTTAAACCCATAACAATACCACAGTCGTGCCAAGCAAGCGCATGACATTCAGTTCATAATATTACGAGGTGTGAAATAAGGGTGGACTAACACAATTCACGTTTTCACCGCCAAGATAACTTTGACCCCCAGGTGTCATGGAGCCACGGGTTTCGTTTGACAAAGACAATGAAGTTACAAGAGCGAGGGGTCAAGGTTAACTGGTGGTTATGCCTTTAGGAATACGCGCTAGTGTTGTACAGTGGGTTTTCGAAGGATTTATTGATTTCCAACCAGCAAATTTAAAAATGTAACCAGCAAAGTTACATTATTAAAGTAATTTAAATTGTATTGTATTTAGAAATAGGTTTTTCATCAAGACATTTAATTTTATTTTATACTAGCTGACCGGGCAAACATTGTTATGTCATTCGTGGGTATGAAAAATAGCTTCAGACCTATTTTCAGGCCTACCGTACGTAGACAAAAAATTTAATACGAATCGGTCGCGTTGTTCCGGAGTAGTTTGTTTACAAACACTGTTTCAGAAAAATGTTATAATATTTTAGACTAGCTGACGTGGCCAACGTTGTTTAGTACATATAGGGATATAAAAATATTTAGCGACCTATTTCCAGACTTACCGAATTGAAGTTTTTGGCTTTTGTTTAATCTGATGAAAGGCTTGGACCATCATTATCGCGATGGTCCGCCAAGTAGATATGGCAATAATATTTATATCGATAAATATTCTAAATCGACTAAGGTGCAACATTAGCACGCACCCTCTTCACGTATTAAGAGAAGATTAACGAAGATATTATGGAATTCACGACTGTACACTTATAGTACTTACCTACTTGTAACTATACTTGAAGAGTATTTGTATGAAGACGTAAATACCTATCTCACCTGATGGTAAGTGACGGCAGGAGATGTACAATTAAATAACTACCTTATAGTACTTACTTGGAAGGGGATAGTTAACCAGGATTTGTAAAAAAACTAAACTTCACGCGGTTGGAGCCGCGGGCAACAGCTAGTTCTTAAATTATCTGTAATTTTATATCACCATATATTATCTATAACTCTGTCGTAAAGCAGTTATTGCAAAGCTTTAATAATTGTGTTGATATTTCGTACTATAAAAAAAAATTGGTTGTCTGTAAAGTCGGTTTACGGACGATAGATTTACGTGATAACGTCATAATCATAATCATTATGATACTCATAATCATAATCATAGTCATATTCATAATCATTATTTTATGTAATTGTTATCGTGCCTCTCTATCGCTTGTTGCGCTCTCTCGCTTGCACGCACAGGCTCAGGTGGAACGTTACGCGGAACGTTACTATTTATCATGAGTGTTGCTGGTGTTCATCAATTTATAAGACGTTATCACGTCAAAAGCATTGAAAATCCAATATGATTTTTTGTAAGAAAAATCGGAGCCCATGGCTTACACTAATCTACAGGTAGACCCGGTCAAATCTCCACTGCTGGATGCAAGTCAAACACTAGTTATATTTCACTCACACCATGCTTATTTCCACCCCTATACAACGTGCAGGTTTCTTGCCAAAATAAGCCGAAATCCTTAAGTAGGGGACGATGCATGAGAAAATATCACAAAAAATGTAGCTCATATCCCGAGGGAATTATAGGGAGTTCAAAAATGTACCATAAATTTTAAGTGGCATCCCTAAAAACAGCTCATTCAATATGAATGAACTGGGAATAATGAAAAGTGTATTACGCTTTGTTGACATCACAGTTAGAGTTGCTAAAAATATTTTTTCTAAATTAAATACTAAGTTTTGTATTGGAAATAATTGGGCCTTCTTATCTCCATTAATGTGTTTCTAGGATCAAGTAAAAAAGTTAGCTGCCGGCAAACTATACGAATTAACCCAAACCATCAACCAATTATCAGTAGGTAGAATGTTACATGTTAGGTTTAAAAAAAATTCTCGTCCTTACATCGTGTAGGCAGAAATGAATTCGCATCCCGTTTGTATCGGGCGTATAATCCAATATGAAAATACGCCCTAAACGTCTGCAGAATATTGGAGGGGACAGAAAAACACCTTACAACCTGTAAATAACGTTCCAGGCACCGTGAAAATATACAACGTCCTTCAGACACGTGTCGCCAACCGGCTCAGAGATGTACACAAGTTATTGGTGCTGGAAGCGAAGGCGTTTTACAAGAGTTTTCTTATAAATATAGGTACCAGCTGACCCGGCAAACGTTGTTTTGTGTTTAGGCATATAACTGGGCGAAAAACTCTAACTTTAGCCGTTAATTAAAAGATTAAAAAATGACATAATAATATCATCATACAGTTGTTATGCTCCTATTAAAAAGTAAAAGCAATTAATACACAGACAGAATTGGTGTGTTCTTTGTGGAGGCTTGAGCTGGAATGTTTCAACATAAAAAATAGCTTACGACCTACTCTCAGACCTACCGAACATAGACAGAAAATTTCATAACTATCGGTCAAGCCGCTTCGGAGGAGCCTGGTAACAAAAACTGACGAGAATTTTAAATATTACAGAAACATAAGATAAGATCACTATACTATAGCTGTTCCCCGCGATGAATTTCTTCTATTGAAATGAAATTCCGCTTTCTCCGCGATAAAAGTTTTCCTTAAAAAACCTTAAAAGATAGACATTTGGTGTCATGGACGTTTTTAGAATTTTTAAATTAGAACATTATCGTTATACATGATTTTTGCGTGAAATTAACCGTTTTTAAGCAGCACACGCAACGGGAGCTCTCCATAAAGGACGATTTTTTTACATTTTCCATTGATGCGCCGCTCCTAATGGTCATATCGTTATGTCATATAGCCAATAGACTATATTATATGTCTATATGTCTTCGATAAATGAACTATCAAACACAAAAATTCTTTTTGAAATCGGACTAATAGTTCCTGAGATTAGCGCTTTCAAACAAACAAACAAATCGTGAGACTTTTGGTGAATTAAGTTGCAAGTGATGTTGGTTTTCATTTTTTAATGACAATTTATATGTAACGGCGGCTTCCAATGTTTTGTATTTCGATGATTCCATCGTTCAAAGTCCTTTTTGGCTGATCTACGAGTACTCTTAATAGTTAAATGTTTAGATACCCTAGACTCTCACAACTACTACAATGTACATCCAGATTACAGACAATATTGATCCACGTTTCTAACTTCAGAAACCTTCGATTATGTGTATCAACAAAAGGAACACTGTACGAGGTTTTTCTTTTTTTCATATTTAAGTAAGTAAATGTCATTTTATTATTGCGTCCCTGTCATTCTTTGTGGGGAATAGCAATCGAGTTAGAAAAATACTTATCGACAGGTGGAAATAAAGACCAGAAAATTGTTTCTTTCATCGAGAATATTTTCTTTCAGCGTATATACAACCTAAATTCAATGTAGCTTTTTACGTATTTTCTAGTGATTTAATAAAAGCGATTGCGATGATGAGTCTTAATTACCTGATCTCTCCACCGCAGACGTCAGTAGTGTATTTATGGAGGTAGAAGGCCGTATATTAGTTCTCGAGCGTCGACAAATAGGCTCTCAAGACATTATTAGCCCCCCGGTTACGCTTGCCTGACTTCAGGATTGCCTTCTCGTCTTTACTTGGATATATTGTAGTTCATTGGTCTATGGAAGAATAGTTATTTCTATCCTAAAAAAGTACTTATTCTAAATGTATTATATTGTACTTGTGTACTTGATGGAAAGTTTCCAGTTGTCCGTGCAATGGCTTAACGATTTAGATAAAAGTACTTATTGAAAAGGACTTCTACCTGCTCATGATTTTATAAAACTGTGATATTGACATGATAAGAAATTGTCCCGTTCATATTATTAGGTATAGATTTTATTAAATTGAAAAATAAAACTTATTCAGAAGTCTTTGAATAAATACTCGTAGTATCAAAGTAGATTGACAATGGTGCCAATATTGTTGTGCAGAATCTCTAAACTAATTTGATGCGTCTAAAAATGGTGCTATCTCATTCAATGTGCAGCGTTTTGAGTAGGATAGCACTATTTTCAGACGCGTGAGACTAGTTTTAAAAAAGTTTTGCTGGAAAGCCAAATAAAGTTTTTGCTCAAAAACTAAAGTGCAACCGCTTAGAAACTTGACCCCTTTCTTTAGGTCCCCTTTAGAATTGAGCTATTGAAGCCAAACGTGAATGGTTTAACTATGACTCAACCCTAGGCGTATGCTATTTAAAAAAAAGCAAGACTGGGGCTAGTACAAATTGCTCGATAAATTTCAATTCGAATTCTCCATATCTTTAAGCGGATAGTAGGTATCCGAAAACGGACTCGAGTGGGAGATCTCGGGAAGTCGAGATCGATTCTCGCAAAGGTCACTTTAGAAATTTATGAATTGGTTTAGTTCTGGTCTGGTAGAAGATCGCATAGTCGTAGCTAGTTGCCACTACAGACGCGTATAAAGTAAAAGTAAAGTAAAAGTAAAATATGCTTTATTGTACACCAAAACAAAAACAATAGACATATAGCAAATACAGTATGTACAATAGGCGGCCTTATCGCTAAAATAGCGATCTCTTCCAGGCAACCTTAGGGTAGAGGATATTATAAAGATTAAAGAAAGCGGAAGGGGTGTACTAATTAAATAAAGTAAATACACATAATATACGTATGTATATATATATATATATATATATATATATATATATATATATATATATATATATATATATATATATATAGGTATATATATATAAATGAAAATACAACAGTAAATATGAGAGGAATATATAAAGACGTACTGCCAAGCGATTTAGCGTTCCGGCGCGATGCTTGTATACAAACCGTCGGTGAGTTACTTACGCCTTATAAAGTTAGTACGATAATATCTTTAGCATCATTACTTACCATTAGGTGGGATCACTGTCAAGTACTAACTTGTTAAGGATAAAAAAACGCACAACGATAACGAATTCTTAGGATTACAGGGGGGCTATTCACGTAACGTATCGGCTACATATTGTGATGTGATGTTTAAAAAGTGACGGTATTTAAGTACATAAGCAAAACATTTATATTGAATTCAAAACATTTTTTGCGAACACTGAAAAATTAATTTTAATTCAATTGACATAGAGCGTAAAATTGAATGTAGTTCAAAACGCCATATTGGTCGACAGCTCCGTGATTGAAATTACTCAAGCGCGTCAAAGTTGAGCATTGTATTTCCTATCATTCAATTTTACACTCTAAGCCAACAGGTGTAAAGTTCATTTTTCAGTGTTAATATTTTTTTCTTTTTCTTGTATCACATCACTGAGTGTGTGAAAACGTTACGAGAATGTCATAGCTGTATTTTGTACTACTCGTGCTATACATTGATACAAGGGTCGACCAGCGAGGGTCGAGCACGCAGCAACCCCGACATATGGAGAGCCGTGAAAAATGAAGTTAGCGCTGTGACGGGAAATAATAGTGGGACATTAATCCCGCTAGCACTGCCGCTACACCCTGTACACATTTATTAACATTATGAAATAAACATTTATTATTTATACATGATAAATTCATATAATCCAACAAAAATCTGTGTGTTCGTCAATTACAGGGGAAACCTTAAAGACTACAAAGTATGCACTTAAGCAATAGACCTTGAACAGGGCGATGGCGCAAAAAAAACGTCGCCAGTTTATCGGTGCCAAAAATGCTTGTTTTACCACCAACAGTAAGGCCAGAGGTCACCTATAGAATTTTGATAGATACTGTTTGCTTGTACAAAAAAGGTTTACGTAAATCGCTCGGATGCCATATAAAAATTTAAGAAAAAAAACCCCAACAACCACAGTTCGCCATTTTGTGGTCACGGCCATCTTGTATTTGAAATTTGTCAATTGTATTCTATTAGTCAAGACCTTTTATTTGATGCCCATATTGAGGGAGCTGTGAAAAAATGCCCTACTTACATCATTAACGAAAAGAGCTGACACTCTTACACTGCGTCTGCCTGCCAACCATCGAGGCAGAATCTGCAAAAAAAGTCCTATTAAGTTCCGTCTCTGGGATACGGAACGAGAAAACATTGCAAATAGTATTCCAGTATGATCCTGGTATTTGTGAAAAAAAAATTAGTTGTCTGTAAAGTCGGTTTACGGACGATAGATTTACGTGATAACATCATAATTGGCCTCTCTATCGTTTGTTTTATCGTGCCTCTCTATCGCTTGTTGCGCGCTCTCGCCAGCACGCACAGGCTCAGGTGGGACGTTACGCGGAACGTTACTATTTTTCATGTGTGTTGCTGGTGTTCATCAATTTATTAAACGTTATCACGTCAAAAATTGGTTGTCTGTAAAGTCGGTTTACGGACGATAGATTTACGTGACAACGTCATAATTGCCCTCTCTATCGTTTGTTTTATCGTGCCTCTCTATTGCTTGTTGCGCGCTCTCGCTTGCACGCACAGGCTCTGGTAGAACGTTACGCGGAATGTTACTATTTTTCATCATGTGCGTTGCTGGTGTTCATCAATATATTAACCGTTATCACGTCAAAAAAATGCCAACACCTTTATCTACATACAACTGAATGACATATATATGAAAAACCCTCCACCCGGAAAATGTGTGCGGTGAAAATTTTCTCCGTCGTAATATTTATTAATATTATAATATTATTTTTATATAAAATCATCCGCTGTAAAGCGTGGTGTAACCTATTTATATAACGCCCTTCTTGCGCCCTACATTTAATATTACACATTTAATGAGTGTGTTAAAGCGAATCCACGCGCGTATATTTTCCGCCAGCTTTCCGCTCGCGAGCGAAAAAGCGGAAAAACTCAACTGAATGCGCATCTGCTTATCAAAGCGTCAGCGAACCGCTCGCTTAAGCGTAATATAATAATATTAAATTAAATTATTATCACATAACGCAGATACTATTATTAGACACAGAAATTATTGAAACGTTATTGAATATTGAACTTATATAAGGAAAACAGAGGAAAAACATTGTTCGTGTCAAAGGATTTTGTTAATGAATTTTCGTGCATGTAGGATACGAAATTAAGAACAGCTAAATGACGAAGGAGTGCAGAAAGTCAAAGCGAATGTATCACAGATGAAATTTGTCCATTGAATAAAAAGACAGATATTTAAAAACTAAGTTCAAGAGGTAGGTACAGCCTGGTGACGGACAGAGGGACAGCGGAGTCTTAGTAATAGGTATCCCGTTTTTAACCTTGGGGAACCCTGAAAATGGTTAATGTTGGTTCAGCAATACCATTTAATCAATTCATTCACTTGATTTTTAGGGTTCCGTAACTCAAAATAAAAAAATGGAACCCTCATAAGATCAGTTTGTTGTCCATCTGTCTGTCTGTCACCCTTTATTAAGTATGGAATAACTTAATTGACGTAAATACAAACCAAAGCTAATGTAATTAGTTAGTTGCCTTACAATTATGTTAAGTGAGCCTAATTAATAATATTGTTATAATTACAGTACATATTATATCACAGTATATAAACACTGTACTGAATGCTTATGAAACTATGCTTAATTTTTATGCCATAAATAATACGAGATTCCATGGGTTTAACCGTTTAACCGAATTCCAAATGAGCGGAGATAAAACCTATAGAATCCCGTAAGTGACGGACAGACGGACAGAATCCCGGAGGATGCTCTCCCGAAATCTGTGTTTCCCGCATATAACGACCTGGGTACCTTTCAAAAAAGAGTGAATAGGCATCTCCTAGTTAAGCACGCTCCTTCTTCGACCACATCGCGACTTTCCATCAGGTGAGATTGTGGTCAAGCGTAAACCTATATTGAATAATAAAAAAGATTGAAATATAAGTATAGGTTCCATAACTTCCATTTTCTCATGAGGGTTCTGTGTTCTAAAAAAAAAATTAAAATGTGAAAATTGAGTTCGTCTACATACATACTTGCATCAATACGTCATCTTGATTTTCATGTTCATAATTTATTTTCATTTTTTTTTATAGTCATCGCGAGCAAACGAGCGGGCGGGTCACCTGATGGTAAGCGATCACCGCCGCCCATGGACATTTGCAACACCAGAGGAACTGCAAATGCGTTGCCGGTTCTTCCAGGAATTTGTTTATCCATCCCTTAAAAAGCCTATGTTTTAGCTATGAGGGAACACTGCTGCTAGTAGCTCCATACTTTACACGTGCGTGGAAAGTAGGATCTTTCATACCGGGTGGTCGTGAATTGCCAGCCATTCAGGTGGTATGGATAGAATATGTTTCTACGCCGGAGCGTGCGCATAGAGAAAGTAGCAGGTGGGGTCGTCAACAAGTCGAACTGCCCGCTTTTGGATCCAGACAAATGGAAGTAGTTGATGTCTAGATGCTCCAGGCCAAAGGTGGAAGCAGTACTCCATAATACGAGGCCGTATTTGTGCTCACATACACATCATCATCAAGGTTCATTTTCAAATCGAAGTTAGGCGCTCAACATTCGAAAAGTCTCCCTATCTTTTTCTTTCAATTGTAAGTAGCTTAGACCCGTCCACCCTCTTATGTCATACCATTTAAGTCGCTGGTGACCCGGCAATTTTTCCCTCTAAGGCTAACCTTGGAAAGGAATACTGATCTCCTTGTTGCAAATGGCCAAAAACGCCAGTTTCCTGCGTAAAATGGTGGTCTTTTTACTGACCATTTCCAGTACCCTGCAGTTAGGGGTAAAACTGTACCACGTGATCTTAAGCATCCTTCTGTATACCTACATCTTGAATCACATACACACATACATATCTCATATTTAGTGCTTACGCAGAACTATCTCTATTATGTCATAATTCCCTTATACTACACACTTACATTTTGTTAAGCAAACATATATAGGGTGAGTGTACACTGTACATATTTGCGGTGCCGGCCGCTAGTTAGGTCGTCTTAATCAACGCGATCCACAATCACAACGCTGAGGAACCCGCAGAGCACATTTATCAATTAGATCGCATCCTAACCAAATAGTGACACAATCGTTAACTGGGGATAGGGTATGTTTAATCTGGAGTTACTGTTAGTTTTGGTGTTGGCTTTCAACCAAATAATTTAGTTTGACTAAGGTTTTTTAATGGCGTTTCGCTTGGGTAACCCCGTGGGAATTCCTTGGAAAATGTCTTGGCTTATCCCTTATTTACGTCATAAACAAAAATTCTTACAAAAACAATTTAATATTAGGTAATGAATTGGGCTCGATGAGTGGATAAATGAATGTCTTCAGTTTTCTTTTTATCTGTACAGATGTTTGTAAACCCCAAGCCTGACGTGGTCAACGTGGTGAGATATCACTATAAATCCGTGAAGTTTTCTGTTCACGTATATTCAGAGTATATGAGATATAAAATTTAAAATACGTACTCACGTTACTCTGAGTTTTCAAGCAGAGCTGGAGTTCATCATCAGAGCTTCCTTGGCTCCAGCCGGCAGGCAAAATATCAAGTCCGTGGCTCTTAGGCAGTATATTTAATTTTTATTTTATTATGGAAAACTTACAGCTAAATCTTACAGACTAGTCTCACATCTAATTATCTTACAGCTAATGACAAGTTTTCACAAGTGGGTAAAGGCAAAAGAGAAGGAGTTTGAGTACCAGTGGTAGAAGTTAGTAGGTTAGTAAAAGAGTTTAGTGGAAGTGGTAGTAGTAAGAGTTAAGTTATCAAGATATACCTCGAAAATATACAGCATCTAGTAAAATATAATCAGAAGATCATTAAGACTGTCAAGGACATTTAAATAATGATAAGTAATAACATTTGAAACATCGTACAGTAGATAGAAGGGGATAATAAATTAGCATACAGATTGAGTTCAACCCCTAGAGGCATCGACGTGATTATATTCAATCGGAGACTAGATTTCTTTGCGTGCCAACTGCGGTTAGCATTGCAAAGTGGTTGCATCCATATTAATGAGTTCTCTAAAGTGGTGAAGTTCGTACAAGAGTAGTTAGTTGTATTATAATAGTTTTATTGTTAATCTTCCTTGGTCTATGAGTATTTATGCTTTACTCTTTTTAACGCAACCTTACCTAATTGTCTTTGAGATTTAAGAACTATCAGGATGATGAACACAGTATGATATTGCAATGTAAACTAGTGGAACACACTGCATCGGATATGGACAAAATTGCCAGTGTCAGTGGTTTTAGCTCTGCGTTGATAGATCAGCAGGGCTAGACAAAGTAACAGTCGTTTGGCGTTAACGACAGTAGACAAAAATGTATGGACAAACCACGTGACGAATGAAAACAAATGAAAGCAGAATCTGCTTTATGCGTTGTTCACTGTCGACTGTTAATTGTCATGCGAAGTACGCTAAAGTTATCTACGAGGTTCGCGAGAACGACAGGGAGCGTTCAAATTGTCGTAGTCGATCTTCCGCTATTCGCTCACGTGATTTTTCTACAGTCACTTGTTTTGTTCATACATTTTTATCTACTGTCGTAGTGCTAAACGACTTTTACTTTGTCTAGCGCCCCAGACAGCCAGTCATTTCTTCATATTCTCTAACGCAGAGACCAAAAATTATAATTATAGTATTCACATAAGCGAAGCTAACGAGTTTCTTTTAACATAATAAGCTTACGCATCTAGCGATTAGAGAAGAAGATCGCAAAACCCGAAATCAAAAAGTATTCAAAGAATCCCGCCTCATCCTAAATCTTATTACCCCAATCAACGTCAAGCAACAATAAAGCGTGCCGGCGAACTAAAGGCCTGATTACACGTATACGTTATTAAAAGAAACTCATCAAAGAAGAATCTCGTCGTTCCCGAAGTTGCGCGCAAGTTGCTGAAGTACGGAGTTGGGCTCTTTAATACTACCCGCAACTATCGGGCGGGTTTTACTATCAGCGCGATGGATGGTGCAACTCAAGGATTTTGAGCGATCCCGAAATATTTTCTAACTGAAAATTTCGACACTGGGTATTTAGAGATAGAAAAAACCACCGCAAACTTAACGTAACCAACACCGGCGCGATAGACATTGTTAATATGGCAAAAACCATTGAATTCGCGACAACTCATGAAAGGAGAATCTTGTTTTTCCCAAAGTTGGACGCAAGTTGCTGAACTGCGGAGTTGGGCTTTTTGATACTATCCGCAACTATCGGGTGGGTTTTACTATCTCGATGCGGTGGATGGTGCAACTCAAGGATTCTGAGCGATCGCAAAATATTTTAAAGTGAAAATTTCCACGCTTTGGGTATTTTGCGACGAGAAAAACCAAACCGATACCATCGCACACTGTAACTGTAACCGACACCGGCGCGACAGACATTTTTGTGATGGTAAAAACCATTGAATTCGCAACAACTCATCATCATCTTGTTGTTCCCAAAGTTGCGCGCAAAAGGGGAAAGAGTTGTTTTTTTTCCACGAGTTGATATTATCTCCACCCAGGTTCTGAGAGTGCATATAACTAGAAGGGTAAAACATTTTATCCTCTCCTCTTGGCCTTCATGTTCAGTGTGCAGGTAGAGTGATTTATGACGTGATAACGTTTAATAAATTTATGAACACCAGCAACGCAAATGAAAAATAGTAACGTTCCGCGCAACGTTCCACCTGAGCCTGTGCGTGCAAGCGAGAGCGCGCAACAAGCGATAGAGAGGCACGATAAAACAAACGGTAGAGAGTCCAATTATGACGTTATCACGTAAATCTATCGTCCGTAAACCGACTTTACAGACAACCAATTTTTAAACTCTTTTAGACTCCTTAAATTTTAAACCATACACCACAAACAAGATCAAAGCATACCGTCTACGACATCATTAAATGACGAACATGTGAATACCATCTTGGTTTATATAAATAATGCTCTTCTCTTCATCGCAATAAGCGGCGTTTTCGCTTGGCATCATTTCTTTTCGCTTTCAAAGAATTTGTTCGTTCGTGATTGCTTATAGGTGCGTTCAATGTAAGAATAAAATACAAGCACTTTATCATACACAAGAGTTTAAACTTTAATTTGTGAATGATAAGGACGAGATTAGTTTGAATGGATTGTGTTTTATAGTTTATGTTGTCAGCCATCTTTTATTAGTACACGTTACTATTGAAACCTCAACTGAAAGGAAAATAGTGGAAATTAGTATTGCTTGGTCGTTGCTTGGTTTTGAATATAAAGAAGTGGATCGATTTATATACCTAGGTATACATATTAATTTTCTTATGACTGATTTTTCATTCGCCAGATAATCGTTAAGTAACGAATAAATATGACGATTTGACAAATTTTGTATGGAATATGGTTTAAAGTTATTGCTCAGATAGTTTATACTGGCGATTGAAAAATAAGCCCTTAATCTAGTTAATTAAGGATTTTGAGAAAATGTTGTGTGCGAAGGCCGGACATGTATAGGTTTAGTTTTTTTTATGGTGTACAATGTAGATCACTTAAAAGTAACGTTTTGACGTGATAACGTTTAATAAATTGATGAACACCAGCAACGAACATGAAAAATAGTAACGTTCCGCGTAACGTCCACCTGAGCCTGTGCGTGCAAGCGAGAGCGCGCAACAAAAGATAGAGGGGCCAATTATGACGTCATCACGTAAATCTATCGTCCGTAAACCGACTTTACAGACAACCAATTTTTTTTCTTGTTTTCGATTTTTAGAGAATTTCACTGTACAAACCTGTGACTGAATAACATAATGTACCTATTTGATATTATTTTCCATACTATATTCGCTGGTACGTGACGGGGATGTAACGTTACTCAACGTGTCGCGAATACGTGATATTCCACGTCATTACACTCGAGTACATAGTTTACTACATGCAAATTATATTGTGTCAGAGAAAAATGGCCGACATCTGCAGAGCTGCTGTGAAGTTCGTGCACGTTTGCGAACTTACTATAGAGTTTATAGGCCTTGATAATGTTTTTAACATGAAATAGGTTACCTTTAAGTATCTACTGAAATTAAATACACATTTTAAAATAAAGAATGATGAGATATTAGATATTATATTATACTCAACGGCTAAGTTTAGCCATACAAAGAGGAAACAGCGCCAGCGTCTTGGGCACTATGCCCATAAATGATCAGTTGGATGGTATATATTTTGTAAATATTATAATTTATTATTAGGGTTCCGTACCAAAATGGTAAAATGGAACCCTTATGGTGCGACTTTCTCCGTCTGTCTGTCCGTCTGTCTGTCTGTCCGTCACACTCGATTATTTCAGTAACTACCGGAGCTATCGATATGAAATTTGGAATAGTTGTGTATATTAGTGGCCCAATGACACTGGAATAAAAAAAAATTGAAATTATTTTTGTTCTTATTTAAAAAGGGAGGAAAATCGGAGGGTTGAAATTTAAAAGTGAGATAACTGTACTGTGTGGGGTATCATATGAAAGGGTTTACTTTGTACATTCCAAAACCGATTTTTAATTATTTTTAGTCATGATAGTTTTTGATTTATCGGGGAAAATGTCTAAAAAAATACCGTTCCCCCCCCCTTATCTCCGGAGTTTACCAATCGAAAAATCTCAAATAATTATGGTCAATAGGAATTTACGTATATTTTACAGGAACTATAGCCAATGCTCTAACTAACATAGTTTTTTTTAATATTAACAATAAACCTCTACAAACAAAGTTAGTTTTGCGGTTCATAAACATTAAAGGTAATTATTACTGTTTTACATCTTTGGTGGTTACAGTTTTGGTCGTGTTACATCTACATTAGTATGCCTGATTGTTTTGCTTCAGTACTTCTTGAGTACGGAACCCTCGGTGCGCGAGTCCGACTCGCACTTGGCCGGTTTTTTTTTTTAATCATGTATGTTAGTTTAGATTTATAATAAAGTTTGTATCTCCCGGACTAGTTGGAAAGAAAGAGAAGATATAATAAATATTTAAATACGTAACTTATTAATAGTTATTTAAGTAATGTTTATTAATAAAATATATTATAGAATGATGAGATGAGCAAGACGATCACTTAATATTAAGTGATATGCATGCGCATGTCAGATGCAGTGCGTCTTAAAATTTTGCTTTGTAATATCTTAGTAATTATGATATACTTACTGCACTGCACTCATCATCTTGAGACATCAGTTGTTAGATCTCACATTGCCCAGGAATCGTCGGCGTACAGTGTCCTTCCAACCGAAATACAGTAATACATTACTGCCCCTAGATTGTGTAAGAAAAACGTATTTATCGTAATCGTAATCGGAAACAATTTATCATATGCAATATGCATAGCTACCCGTACTTCATGTTTTAAAGGAAAACCTACAAAAACAACAACATAACTATTGTAATAACTGCTTTAATTACCTAACACAAAATTCCATAAAATAACTCCTTCATTTACGTACAAAGTTTGAATTGAAAATGCATTTCACCCAGGTATACTTCGTAGCGTATAGTGCAACATCATCGACCGCATATTCGCTAGACGCTTCTAGGCTTACTTCAAACACGTTAAGATTGCTTATACATGCGTACTTACGGTTTTTATGGTAACTTAATTAATTATTTTAGCCAATGTTTAACTTGCAAACTTAGTTACCAAAAATAAATTAGATTTTAAAGACGGGAAGGCGGGATGAGTGTTTATGAGACAAACTGAAAGTAAAAAAACATTAAAAAAACGGATGACAAACTGAAAGTAAAAAAATCATCAAACGGATCTCAAAAGGCGGAAATATTCTTTTTAGTCCTTTTGGAGCAACTACCATTCCAATAAAAAATCACAGGTTATATGAAAATTCTTTAACGTTGCATAACCTGCTATGTACCTAAATAGTTACATTCAGATATGGTTGTAAAATACAACCTGTAGAAGAGAATAAAAAAGTAGAGTATGGTAGACAAATTTCATTTAAATGACGCAATAATGGGTATAGAAACAACAGTTTTATTTAATGGAGTTTCAAAAGTATCGCCAAAAAGTAAAATTTCGACAGACTTGAAAGGTACTAACTCTAGCTTCAGTCAGTCGATTCTATAGGGAGTCTATAGGGCATGTGGTCGCTGTGTGAGATAGAGCGCTACGAGAGGGTATATCGGACAGGCGCAGCAAAATTAAGGCAGCGTCTCTCAGCAGGTAACTGAAACAATCACTTTGTTGCAGTTTTGTGACGTGTTTGAACGAAGTTTTTTGACGAGCAAGTAGGACTGTCCTGACTCTCTTTAACTCTCACGAGACAAATGAACTTGTCGTAAATAATTACCTAATTATAAATAAAGAGCTACGATGATTTGTATTTTAATGCCAATTTTGTATCTGTATCTAATGTTACTGTCTTCACAGTATTTGAAATAAATAAATAACACATTCTGTCGGTTATTATGATAATGCAATAATTAATATTCAGTGAAATACAAACCAATGAATTCCTATTTTAGTGAGTAAAATTAAAATGACAGAAAAGTACGGCCTTGTAAAAACAAGCATGCTTATAAATTAATGTTGTGTGATTATTGAAATCACAAGGAACACAAATCGCAAGCGCGCGAATAAAATAGTAAGTCTGAATACTCCCGCTGCGTAGCCGTTCTATCTCGTCCTCTAATAGTAAATTTATTGGGAGCACAAAGAACAGAAAGTTGTACTTTCAGCGCTTGATACGAAACTGTTACATTGTCTAATGGCCACTCTTTTCCTTCACTTGCCAAGCAAGCGTGCGAATAAAATGGTAAGTCTAAATACTCCCGCTGTAGTCGTTCCATCTCATCCTCTAATAGTTATTGGGAGCACAAAAAACACAAAGTTGTACTTTCCGTACTTGATAAAAAATTGTTATATTGTCTAACGTATAACACCCTTTTACTTCACTTGCCAAGCAATCGCTCTAATAAAATGGTAAGTCTAAATACTCCTGCTATAGCTGTTCTATCACATCTTCTCATAGTTGTTGGGAGCACAAAGAACAGAAAGTTGTATTTTCCGCACTTAATACGAAGCTGTAACATTGTCTAACGTAGCACCATTTTCCTTCACTTGCCAAGCAAGCGCGCGACTAAAACGGTAAGTCTGAATGCTCCTGCTGTACCCGTTCTATCTCATCCTCTCATAGTTATTGGGAGCACAAAGAACAGAAAGTTGTACTTTCCGCACTTGATACGAAACTGTTACATTGTCTAACGCAGCGCCCTTTTTACTTTACTTGATTAAAAGGCAGCGGCAAGACAGGAGACTGCTCTATGCAACTTTTCTTTATAAACTTTTGCTCTTTAGCGCGGTGTATACATATATGTATGTATATATTCGTTGTGTTTTACTTTAAACTTAGCGTTCCTGTATCGTTTTAGTTTTATAACTAGCTGCCCCAAAGAACTTCGTTTTAGAAGACAGGACTTCGTTTTAGTTTTCGTTTTTCATGACGTAGACGAAGGATACGGAAGGGTTATTAAAAATTAACGCATCACCCAAGTGAGTGATTTTCAATAAATATAAATTAAGCTTGCTGTACTTACGGCTTCATTTGTTTATTTTTTAAGTCTGCTCTCCAGATGTGTGATTCGCTTGCAAAACTGACCTCCAATGGAACCCCGTGGAAGAATTCAATTCGCTGGTTGCAAAATTACCAGCTCTAGTCATATGTCCATCCATGCATTGTTTAAGATTGCTTTCGAAGTTCTAGAAATGCATAAATTAATGCAGAAATGCGCGTGTCGCGTGACCAATTTAGCGATCATTTTTATACATTTTTGAATTTCGTTCCAATTCCATCTTTTTAGCGTATTGCAAAATGCCATATGGCTAGAGGTGCAGGACTGCGATCTCTAAAAATGGAGGAACAACTGAGAGAGAGAGATACTGATGTCTTTTTTTTCTTGTTCTTCCTTCCTATGTATGTATTTAGGTAACCTGATAGAATACATTGATGCTGGGACGCCGCGTCGGTTTACATTCAATCGGTGATTCAATTTATTAAGGTGCCAAGTGTGGTTAGCATTGCAAAGTGTTCCATGCATATTAATGAGTATGGAAATGGAGTATCACTCGACATTACCACGTTTGGATGTTTGAGATTTATTATTTAAGTGAAATAAAAATAAATATATACTAGAACAAAACTACAAGTGGCAGACAGACGGACTGGCGGACAAACGCGAGGCAATAAAGTGATTTTATAATGGTTTCGTTTATCTCATTTTTGGTGCTGAACCCTAATCAACTGATCTACTGATCAACTGATCAACTGATCTGATAGTCAAACTCACGTAAGTAGTTACTACCTAACCTTCCTTAGGAACCTAACGTTCGTAATTTAGGTAACAGAAAATGCAGTGACAGAATTATCCTTATTATTTGCTTAGCCTTAATCAAGTGTTTTATGTGAATATTACCATAATAATAATAATTTAGTGGTCCAACTCCAGCAACCGAAAGTTGCGCAGATGTGTGCTGACATGAAGAGGAAAAACTGAATTTATTTTTGTTTTACTCTTACTAATACGTGTCATGCAGCGTTGCGGAAGAATATAACAGAAAAACAACGTATCAAACTAAGCCACAACACACAACAACTCGAAAATCCGTTCTGAGCATTTTTGAATATTATTATTACCGACACGTTGAAACAAAAATAAGAAAAAGTGGCTGTGACATACGGACAGAAGACAGACAGACATACATGACGAATCTATACAAGACTACGGAACCCTAAAAATGGAGATTTGGAGCAACTTTTTCTCTACAAAATGTTATCCAATGGTGTTTATAAACTGTAGGTGTGTTTTTACTTTTTTATAATTGCTTGAATAGCTGTCTACGCCGATAACATAAACTTTAAATTAATTAACCTAAGGCAAGTATCCATTCATATCTCCATCTGCAAAAAAGTCCTACTACCTGATAAATAATATAATTTCATAGCTAATTTAACATTAAACTCAACATAGGAGATAGGTACTCACTGGTAAGATATTCGTACCTCTTCCCAACGACCCCATCGTCTGGTGACCTCTGGCTCAGTGAGTCATTAGCATACAGATTGCATCGGACCCTCCCAGCCCCTCCTCAGCGGTCTTACTTGTTATATTCATTCCGAGATTCGATTCTTTGCACTCCACCCGTGGTTAGCATTTCAAAGTGCTATTAAATCCATAACCATTTCGATAAACTATTCATTATTCACATTATTCAAGGATGTGTAAAATATTCTAGTTTTTCATTTGTCATTTTTCTGTTTTGAAGAGTAAGAGTTTTAGAGGTTCCTATGGTCCGATTTCCACCAAAGCGGAGCGGAGCGGAGCTGTGTTTGAGTAACCAATCAGATTTCGTCATTTGACATCTCTTGTGAGATGTAAAAATGCCAAAATCTAATAGGTTACTCAAACACTTTGGTGGAGACCGGGCCTATTGCACTGACAACATTGTCTTTTTTAACAAGAAAAGGAAAAAATTATTTGCTATAATCCGCCAACAGACTTGCATAGACTACCGACTCGTAGTCACACCAGATTATCATACCAGTGTTACAAACAAGATTTTTTTTCTCTTTTGTCACACCAATGATTTTTCTACACCATTTATACCTAACTAGTGCTGTCCTAGTTAGTTAAATTAACTTGATTTTGTACAGTGACTAACAAAACTATAATAAATATATACAGTATACAGTATAATAGAAAATAATTCTTGATATTTATACAATACGATATTTTATATTATTCCTCTCCCCCTCACCCCCTCCAAGTTCCTGTAGACGGAGCCCCGCTATTTCTGGGTGGTCATAAAAGGAAAATAACCTTAACCTAATTACCTATAAATATTTTATATTATCGATTTATAATAGAAAAAATGTAGGTACTGCACTAGCAATTATCGTATACATGGTGTGGAAAAATCAGTGGTGTGACAAAAGAGAAAACAAAATCCTTTTGTAACACCGGTGTGATAGTCTGGTGTGACTACGAGTCGGTCACTCTTGCATACTAGCATTATAATTTTCCGCCTTTATAGTAGGTATTATAGTGTGATTAAAAAATGATAAAGTAAGAGTTTTTATGAGCTTTGTTTGTGGTCCTCAATAATTCATAACATCACACACTATTGAACCAATTGCGTAAAATATCTGGGTGACCGAGCTTTGCTCGGTTGCCAATAGATGGCAGCAGGGTTCATATTTTTTTTAGTAAATTCGACATTTTCTAAAAGTGAATCCTAGCTAGATCGATTTATTGCCCCCAAAACCCCCTGTATACTAAATTTCATGAAAATCGTTCGAGCCGTTTCCGAGATTCAGATTATATAGAAATATATATATATACAAGAATTGCTCGTTTAAAGGTATAGGATAAATAAATAAATTTTTATTTCAGAGCAAAACTCCATAAAATTTTGTTAGTAACAGTAATCTTAAACCTATGTTAGTTCCTAATCTTAAAAAACTAAACTCTATTGTTAGTATACACATGCTCTTAAACCTATGTTAGTTCCTAATGATAAAAACTAAACTATAATTGTTAGTATACACATGCACTTAAACCTATGTTAGTACTTATTCTAATTCCTACCTATCTTCGCCCCCCACCCCTGGCATGTGCACCGTCCCAGGACCTCCAGAACGGGCTGTCCAGTCTACAAGCCAATGTGCCGAGGAGGGTGTTGGTACTACTCACCAGTCTGCTCATCATGGACGCAGCGCGTTTGCGCACGATCGCATAAAAGTCGTCTACGCGAGCATCCGCAAACATCGCTGACGCGCTGCAGCGCCGCGGCATCCCCAAAACCGCCCTCAGCACATTGTTGTACTGAACACGCAAGGCGCTGTAGCTCCGCCGCGTATTGTCCGTCCACAGACTGCACGTGTAAAAGGACTGGCAGTATGCCCTAAACAAGGTAAGTTTTACCTGTGTAGTACAACGTGCAAATCTGCGAGCCAACATATTGCCGCGAACTGACAGCGCCCTACGCTCCCGTTACATGTCGCTGTCGTCATCGAGGCGCTCCGTTACTACGTGTCCGAGGTACTTGAACTCAGTCACCTGCTTCAGGAGGGCCCCACACACAGTCGTATATTAGGGCAGAATTTGTCCATTTTGTTTCTCCCCCTGAAAACAAGAAACTCACTTTTCTTTGTGTTGTAACTGAATCCATGTTCCCCGGCATATTCTTCGCAGAGACGTAGCAACTTATTAAGGCCACTAACCGAAGGGCTCAGCAGTACCATGTCGTCTGCATAGCTGATATTGTTAATGCTCACTCCATCTATCGAGCAGCCAACACCTGCACTGCTGAGCCTCCCGATCAGTTGGTTTACATATAAATTGAACAGCCTCGGTGACGTCAGCCCTCCCTGTCTCACTCCACTCTCCAGCCTGTATGGGTCACTGTAACCATTACCCCACCTAACCACATTCGATTGGTTACCGTACCAGTACCCTAACAACGACACCAGTTCAGGCCTTAAGGTCGTCTCATATTTGAGCTTATGCCATAGGACGTCATATGAGACTCGGTCAAAAGCTTTAGACAGATCCAAGAAACACGCGTAAACCTGCGTGTTTCTGTCCGTATAGTATCTGACGGTTTGCTTGAGACACATTATAGCGCTTTCAGTCGATAGTTCGGGTCTGAATTCAAACTGCGCTTCTTGCACCTTAAAAGATTTGCAAAGGTGAACGTCAAGCAAACCGTCTAACACCTTGGCGATAATCGTCGCAAGAGATATTGGGCGATAATTGGATCTGTCTGCCGCATCACCAGTCCTATTTTTGACTAAGGGCACAACTACTGTCATCATCATAGCATCTGGCAGGTAACTGTGGCTAATACACAGGTTGAAGAGTAGTTTGAGAACTCTTGACACGTGCACACCAGCATGGCGCAGGTGCTCTATACTCAGTCCATCGTGTCCGGGCGATTTCCCACGCTTCATACTCCTGAGCGCAGCGTTAACCTCACTAAGTGTGAAGCGTATCGGGTCAGCGCCAGCACCCACGCTGTTCTGAGCAGAGCACTCGCTCCCGCTTGTAGTTGTAGGGGGCTCTGACATAAACTGGGTCTTAAACATGTTGGCTATATTTCGACAGCCGCTTACGCCATCTACCTCTGCTGGGAGGCTCGCGCGAGCATTCAGCCTGTTTGTATGACGCCAGAAACTGCCGAATTGTTTAGCCTCGCACGACGTGGCCAGGATATCCATTTTTATTTGGTCTTCGTTGTCCTGGCACCACTTAAGTTTTAAGTTAACTATTAAGTATTATTATTCGTCACCGCGGGATTTTCAAATAACCGTAACGCTGGAAATCGAACTCAGGACTCGGTGATCTGCAGTCGACCACGCTAACCACTGAGCTGACGAGGTAGTCGGTATGCGTATTGGTATTTCGGGTTAGCAATATTACAGCCGATCGGATCCCCTGTAATAGCTTCATTAGGAATCTATGCTGAAATAGCTTCGTTACAACTGTACTCAGCCAATCCGATTACGAGGAATATTGCTAGGGTTGCCACGTTAGCAATATATCTAAGGGCTGAAACAAGTTACTCATAAAATTATAAAAGGTCTAGTACCTCTTTTAATTTTCTTAGAAACCAGCTCGTGTAAGTATTTTTCAGAAATGTGCTTTTTATCAGTTACTAGTTACTCGTCATGGAGGATATACTTTGACTAGCTCTCTTTCAGAAATCCCCTTGAAAACATGGATTTTATAGGATTAAAAGTAACCTAATTGTCAATCCCGAGTATTTAAACTACGTTCTAAATTTCAGCCAAATAGATTCAGTTTTAAACAAAACATAGTATAAATTAAAATATTACTGAATTACTGCTTATTGTGTGCTTTTTCGGATGCCGGTAAAGTCATAATGCTAAAATAATCACGATTTAGTTAAACTAACACATAAAACACACGAGCTATAATATAAGCTCTGGAAGGTATAACTCAGCCTATTCTAAAAATGTTTTTACAAACTCTTAGATAACTACACTATATTCAGGCCTGATTATTTCTTTCATTTGGGTCATTTTATTATTTTCCAGGTATAACTACTAGTTTTTGAGCTAATAAAATTCAGTTACTGATTCGAAAAGTGACAGCCCTAGCCCTATAACGAGCCTTCATTAGAACTGATGCTTAGACGGTTGGTGGCGCGAAAACGGTTGTCATTGGAAAATAACCCGTACAGTACTTTGCATAAGGTCTACAGAGTTTTCAGCAGCTTCTTATCCGCCCATTCAATTGCTTGAATACCATAATCATACATTCCTTTTGTTTCTATAGGTTATACATACTTATAGGCAGTAATAACTTAGTGGTTCTAACGTCTGCCTGATATTAGGAGATCAGGGTTCGAATCCCAGGTTTTTTACACTCAACAAACACCTACTTGACTGCGATCTAACTTGATGGTAAGTGATGATGCAGCCGATTATGTTATCTACTATTGACTTGTAAGGGGCAAGTAAACTCACCGAAAAATATTAAACGACTTCAAACTTGTGCTCTTCATTATAAGAACAATAAACCTGAAAAAAAATCTGACATCTATATCTAGACAAAAATATAAAAAATAAACGTGTTAACTATTGCCAAATCCCATTCAAGATGAGGTCGGTAGTTTTGAAAAAATCACAGACAAAAATTACACGCATTACAGATTACACTACATACAGAACTGTATAATATAGAACACAGCTCTTTTCCACAGATGTATCTTTTTATGTATGTTACTCATAACTTTTGTCTGGGTGAATCGATTTTGATGATTCTTTTTTTTAATAGAACGCTGACACTTCCCGTGTGGTTCTATATTTCAATTTAGTCCAGTTTTGTTAATGGTATCTACATGAGAAAACCATATACCTAAGACTTAAATTTTTAATTGAAAATCCTTTCCACGGCCGAAGCCTCCCACCAGACCTGAACCAATTTAGAAATTATAAAATCCCAAAGTGGCCCGTGGCGGGAATCGAAAATATATCCATATTCAACAGTAGTTTGATGAGAGTTGAAGTCGGTTTTTTGTTAATTAAATCAAATCAAATCACAATATTCAATCACATAATCACATAGTGAATCACATAATTGCATACTACGTATTATGTATATTGCCGGACTTTATACTGTTTTGAGGTTCAGAATAAAGGTTTTTGCTTTCTTTCTTCCTTTTAATCGTTTTATCCGTATCCTTCTCAGCACCAGACCTTGGTTACCATCTAGCGCCAAAGTACTCCTCAAGGAAAATCAGACGAGCCCAAACTCGATGGGGTTATATCTTCTGGGGTTCTTTAATTCGTGGCGTCACCCAGTCCAAGGCTCCGACTGAAAATCAGCGCTGTGTGCTCCCATGCTTATATGGGGCACACAGCACCATGCTGAGTTGGGGCCTTTTTCCGGGTTGTGCCACATGTGACAGGCGGTGTCTGGTGCTTCCCTCACTTGGGCAATTATTGGTATTTGTTGCCCGAGTGGGGGAATCTTCAGGCATCTTTTTAGTACGTAGGTGTATTGTTTTGTTACATGTGGCATAATTTTCTGCGAAATAAAGTTTTTTCTTATAATGTTTAATTACTGAGTTACTTTTATGGGAATCTTCAAGCCTCATCATCAGACCCTGGTTATCATATAGCACCAAAGTACTCCTCAAGTTACTTTGGTGCCAAATGGTACCTTCCAGTTCCATTATTACATCAGCTTCGTGTCATAAAAATTATATATTGTCATCCGATTTACACGTGCATGCAAAATTACACCTCAATCGGCAATCGGGAAGTGGATCAAATACTTGCAAGATTTGATTACAGACAAACAAACAACATCAGGACATGCATACCAGGAACATAAGAAAACCAAGGTGCTGGAAGAAGACTTAGTTTTGGCAGACCTCCTATCAAGTGGACGGACTACATCAAGAGAGTCGTAGTGCGAGCGATTGTAATTATTTGCAATTCTTTCAGGAACCAAGGCTGAAGGCTTTTGACGAACTCCTTGGAACTGTTGGCGGGTGCTCGGAGTGGCAGCTCTCGGGTTCAATTCCCGCCACTGGCCACTTTAGGATGACTGAAGGACATAAAGACGCACCATTAAACGACAAAGCGTTCCGTTGCAATACTGCGTAGAAACCGTTAGGAGCCACTTCTCCTAGCAAGTTAGTACGATAATATCTTTGGCTGCATCGTCACTTGCCATCAGGTAAGATCACCGTCAAATACTAACTTGTAGAGTGTCAAAAAAATTAACTTTTTTATCACATCTTTCTAAGGGCATCTTTGGTATGTCATCAATTGTATGATTTAAATATAAAGTTAAGATTGAAACAAATATAAAGCGAAAACAAATTGTCTCCAAATAATATGCCAGTTAAATTAAATTAGATTTTATAAGACAAAAGATTTAATTCAAAATGGCACGGCCTTTTGCCAAGTAACTTTTATATTATCCCCATTCACTGCACGCTTCAACTTCGCCCTTCAATACGCCATAGAAAATACACCGTTACACAAAAGTTACTTCACCCCTTTACACCCCCGAAAACACTTAATAAAATTAAACAAAATGACTGAGAAACATTTATAAAGAACTTGCAATTAACCAAACTCGGCTTTTAAACACAAAAAGACTAGTGATGTTCGAATGTTTCAAAGAAAAGGAAGGAGATATAATTATTATATATCTGTTACTCGAATCACTCCTTAAGTTCTTTAAGATCTCTCAGTAGCCAGTATCTAACAAATATAATGTTACAAACATTTTTACAAGAATTCAAAATCGCTCAGCAGTACCTCGTTATCAGAGTGGTAAGTGGTAAACAGCCGCAGTCGAAGACTCCCACCAGACGAGAATGAAACTTATTCAGGAATTATAATATCCAACACTAGCCTCTGCTATGAATCAAACATCTAGCTCAAATCTGAGGGTGTGCACCTGTTGTGCTAGAGAGGTCGTTAAAGGATTATCCAGCAGTGGATACCTAACTGAATACGAAAAAAAAAATTAAACAGGTCACTCAAATGAAAAAAAATATAATCGTACTTAAAAAAACAAAGGTTAAAAGTTTAAAAGCTGATTATATGTACAAACAGGAAGTCTGGTTTTGCCTTTTTGAATATGTTATCCTCACTGACGTTATGCTATTGTTAGAAACGAAGACATTCACCGAGATCTTCAAATGGACTTCGTAGATAACATCATCCAAAAATATGCCGCAGCCCATGAACATCGACTGCATCATCATGTAAACGTGGAGGCAATCCAGCTCCTCGACACTACGGACCTCATAAGAAGACTCAAAAGGACTAAGCCTTTTGAGTTAGTGTAAGTGACAAGTGTGCGTGAAAGTGAAGTCAAGTGCTGTGCTTAGTGCTAGTGCTAGTGCATCATCAAGGTCACGAGATCAAAGTGCCTACAATATTACAAAAGAGACTAAGATAAGTCACTGGACAGACTCTTAGATATAGGTCTTAATATCAGTTTAAGTTAAAATTAAGTTACTAATTAGCTTTTAGGCTAGATCGTAGCGATGCTAAAGTACCCATAAGGGACTTTCGTGAGAGAAAAAAAAAAAAAAAACTGACGTTATGCATCTTAGTTCGTGACTTTTATTAGTTTGAGGCTAAAACTAACTAATGTAGTTATTGTTGTGTGTGCGTAGTAAGACTCATATGCTCAAGCGATAAGTTGATATAAATGAGTGTCAAAACTGACTATTGACTAATATTTTAGTGTAAGTGAAACAGTTCATTTTTATCTTTCCTTTACGAACCGCCCTAGTGAAAAGGAGGCAAAAAGTTTTTAATTAAACCAGTATTGACGTTGAAAAGTTTTGGGAAGATTGATTCCAATCACGGGGGAAGTTGATCAGTATTAAACATTAATATAAATACTTTTCTCTTTGCAATATCCATTAAAAGTATCGGACCTGTCGAAGTTTTGGGTAAGCATTTCGTGACCGTATTATAACCCTACCGTAAGATATTTAATCGATGTTTAAAATTGTAAATAAACCATTAGGTCTGAATGCATGAACGAGGCGAGTAGGTATTCAAAGCAATAAGGTTGTTGAGTCAGTCTTTTGTGTGAAGTTTCGGTAACCATAATATAATGGCATTTCATACCAGATTCTTGCCAGTTCTTCTGGGTGCAAACCTGCTTTCCGAACTTGGCGGTAGAGTTTTGAGTTATGCGAAAAATAAAAATTTTCATTTTCTTTTTCATTAATCGATACAATGGCTTTAGGATGGTTACGTAGTTATAATAATCTACAATGACCTGACACAATTAATTTTTGGGCAGATTCAATGAACAGAATAAGCATAGACATGACCTCTCGGTGGGTTGAAACGCCGCGTAGGTAACGTAAATTAGTAAATCATATGACACGACAGTTAAAGATTTTGGTTCGAGTGACATAATAGGCCATTCCTGAAAATATTTTTTATCAAACAGCGGCTTCTATTTAATATTGTATTTTCCATTCACTGGTTTGCTTTTTGGTTGGTACAAGACCGGACTACAGACCGAAGAGTAAGTGGTATTTGTCAACCAAAAATATATATGAAATTTGACAGTGTTATTTTGACAACCGACAATTTATGAAATTTGACAATTTATTTTGACAACCAAAAATATTTTTAATTTGATAGTGTTATTTTAAATACCGAAAATTATTATATTATGAATAGTACTTAAACTAAAGTAGGTAATTGCATTTACCTCCGAGTAAGTAATAAATATATAAGTACTCATAATAATTGATTCAAACTACCCTTTTAATTAAGAACACCTGTGATTAGTTTCCATGGCACCTAAGCCTTTCAATTATGACTAAACTATTAATACGATGTATTATAATTTATAAATGACATGGAACATTTGAATCCTGTATCAAATTATTAATTCATGTCAATTAAGGACTTAATCGTACTGTGTGGTACTGTCGAGATTGTTTACACAAGTCGGCCGACCGGTCGGGCAACTGATCGAGTCGATTCGAATTTAGTCAACAAATACCTATTTGCTGACGCTTTGGAAGTTTGTCATTCCCTGTATATGTGGATAGGTGTGTTCCACTTGGAGCTTGTTCAATATTCTACGAATAATTTCATTATTGACTTAACTGTCTTTAATCGAAAGTGGATTAGAAATCCATCTATAAGTGACTAGTGTCCTCCATCTATAAGTGACTGCTGTTACGAAATAAGGAAAAAACATGTTTAGATAAGGAGACAGCTTTTATGTATTTTGTGATGCAAATGTTATTTTTTTTAACGAGACTGGAGTATCAGTTATGAGTTATCACAATAAAATTTGCAAACGCTGAGATTCTACTTTAAACCTTTCGGGCACTAACGAACACACGAGAACACGACCTTTCGACACTAAATTTTATGGAGTGGTTTTTGTAGCCAATAGTTCAGAGGACTTATTGAACTGTTAAAAGGGGAATCCAAGTGACGGGGGTAGATGGAAATCGAAATATTTTTTGTCATAAAACCAGAGTTTTATAGAGTTTTATACTTATTTGCAGTGTTTGTAATACCTTCGATCCTAAAACATTTTGTTAAGTCGACATGCCATTCCAGCTATCGTGATATGTATTGCCATCACGACATACCTACGAGTCGGTGCTATCAAGACGCTTCAGTAGATGTTTTGCCTCAAAATTGTAAAGTAAATCAAAACAATCTATTCAGTTCAGTGCAGAACAAACCGGGGGGAGTTGGGTGCAGATGGAACGCAACGCTATTAATTATATTACGCGGCTGTGACAGCGGCAACTTTCTGGGAGTTCATTACCCCACTCTCCCCCCCACAGTACACCTGGAATCCTGGAATCCAAGCCATTCGACGTGTTTGGTGCTGGATTGTTTAGTGCTAAAGTGAAACGCTTCAGAGTTGCGATTTGGAAGGGTGCATCTATTTTGTCGGAAGCGGAAAAGCGAATTATTACAGGAATACTTGGAATTGCTTATTCCTGAAAGTTTTGCGACAATCGTATTTTTAGGGGTCCAAACTAAAGCGAGATTTCTTCCATCTATCTGTCTGTTATTTAAACTCGATTAATTCAGGAATAGTATTGGTGGCAACACGTCATTGGTATATAAAAAAAATATTTATTGAAAAAGGGGAGAAATCGGGGCTACGTAATTTCAAGAAACAACTATATCACGTGTGGTATCATGAATGTGAAAGGGCTTCAACTGTAAATTCTTAAACTAATTTTTATTTATTTTTATGCGTTATAGTTTATGATTTATTGGGCAAACTGTAGAAAAAATACCGTAAAAGCTTAGGACCCTACCGTTTGAACTCTAGAACTATGGTTGCGATACTGTAATCTCGACTATCATAAAATAACTAGCGCTCAAACTAGTGGCTCAAATCGGAAAGAATTTATTTGGGATACCCGAAATTTTTGATCATCAAAAATTTCGGGTATTCTATTCCAAATTTAAACAAAATCGATCCAGTAACTTTCCTGTTAAGGAGTAACACAAACGCACATATAAACATTTGATAGTGTAATATTAGTGCGACATTAAAGTAAAGTCTAGTTATAATCATCGTGTGGGTTCGTAAATTTAATAACACAACACTATTTTACTTGGAGGCTTTTACAATAGTAGATACAAGGCGTTTACTTCTGTAAGCCTACGGTTCTCCGTAGGCTTATAGAGCCGACGACGAATGGGGAGGCTTAATTGAAACTAGGACTCGGTTTCCATTGTATTTCACCGGCAAAAAAGACGCGCGATCCTGACCTTTACTGTTGCACTAGGTTTTTCTTCGGTTCTGTCCGCCTGTAATTTAGTTTTACACCAATCCCGCGAAAATCATGGATTTTACTGAAACGAAAACGTTTTACTTAATATATTATCACTTTTAACCAAACCGATTCTAAATCGGTAGAAAAAATGATAGTTATTGTATTACGATTATCAAGCTTGTCCAATAAACAATATTACCGCAAACTATGTATGTAATACATAATGGAAACATGCGATGTTGATAATGTCGTGATCGCATCTAACTATATACAATATTCAATTACCTGTATTGCTATTTATTTAAAAGGAATTATGCCAGTGGATTATTTTAAGTGGAATATAATATTAAAACTTCGTATGTGAGAGACACAAAAGTCACAAATTCAATTTCAAAATATACCTAATAATAGAATCACATACATTATAATTGAAGTATGTTTAGTTCACTCATGTCCTACTTAACATTTCCATCAGTCTGTCACGGTCTTCAATAGCTGACGATAGATGACGTAACCAGCGCAGTAGCACACGCTGACGGAGCTCGAGTGTTCTATAAATAGAAGTTCTGACGTCATACGCTTGGATCACAAGCGATCCCCAGGCATTACACCTGCATGGAAGGAAATTTACCTGTTGCCTACACCACCAGAAACAGTCTATTTTGTTTTAATATAGTCGTCATGGTACAATGGAAACGTGTTGCACCCGGGAGGTTTTGGGGAAGTTATTTTGGGGGATTACCGCTCTTGCTCCCGAGAGCACTTGGGGTA
This sequence comes from Coenonympha arcania, assembly GCA_036785405.1. Classification (NCBI taxonomy): domain Eukaryota; kingdom Metazoa; phylum Arthropoda; class Insecta; order Lepidoptera; family Nymphalidae; genus Coenonympha; species Coenonympha arcania. Next base: position 14,766,761 of record CM072070.1, on the reverse strand, counting down.
ATTTAAAATATGTTTTCTCAGCCCGTTATAGGTCTAAGCTGTCTAAATAGACTGATCTAGGATAACAGGTAATTATTAATCAGTATTTATCAGCATTTTGACTAAACTGATTTGGCTGAAACTCGCGATTAATATAGATTTACCCCATACTAACATATTTATAGGCTACGGGTTATCATTGAAAATCCAAATTTCTCGCGGGATTTAAATAAAACGGCCAAGTGCGAGTTGGACTCGCGCACGAAGGATTTCGTACCATTTATCAATAAAAAAACCATAAAATCACAGTAAATGTATTAGAGCGCCTTAGAATATTATTTTTATTTTGTTTTTTAGCATTTGTTGTCGGTTACAAAAATACATCATCTGTGAAAATTTCCCGTTTCAAGAGATACAGCCTGATGACAGACGGACGGACAGAGAGACGACGGCGAAGTCTTAGTAATAGGGTCCCGTTTTGACCCCTGAGAACAGACCCATAAGAGCGGCCTTCCCGGTAGATTGTTTCATACAAACGCTCGTACGCGATTAAGACGTTTTAACAAACTTTTCTTGAAATATTCGTAACAAGTAGGTACCTGGTACACAATATCTAGGTTTGTATAGAAACAAAAATTAAAATTTATTAGCAACAAATTAAGTAAGTACCAGCCTCCAAAAATCTGCATTCTTGCTGAAATTTTACATAAACTTTGGTCGTTTCGCTCAGCTCATATATTGTAAAAGTAAAAAAAAACTCTATAGAACCTAATACAACCTAACCTCGTACAACTAATAAAGATTCGAAATAACAAACATTATTTACACATACTTGTAAGGCTTTTTCAAAATCACGTATTTCCTGGAATTGCAAGTTTCATGAAATTGCCGAGCTTTTTTTTTCCCGAACGTGCGATTGACGATACAGGCGTTAACTCGTTTTTTTCGGAATGAGTCTTTTTCTAGGATTCCGTTAGACGAAACAGCAAGCCTGTAAACCACGTATTCGTTGTACTTGGTTGGTCCGGGAAGGGCCGCCTTAATAACCGAAATTTATGCGAGCAGAGCTAAAAACAAAATTTCTTTTAAAAACTGTGATGCAAGCGCAAGTACACGATAAAAATAAAATGTTTGTTTTTCCTCATAAAAACAAATCCTTGACCCGCGGGACCCGAATAAAGAACGTAAGGGAGTATCTAAAGTTTGACACTTTGAATCACCGTCGTAGATTCTTAGGGTCTTAGGGATAAGTCCCTTTATATTTTAGTACGTATATTTTGACTTACTGTGCGTTGGTGAGTGGAGATAGTGAGTTTGTTTGTTGAGTACTGAAAATAAGGGTTGGTTTTATAAAACAAAGTAAAAAAAAATAGTTTATCAATTCGACACCTACGAGTTTGTTGGTAAACGTAAACATTATAATATATTGTGAGTAATGGGATAAAAAGAATCCTATGATTCTTTTTATCTCGGGAAAATCTATGATTCCCATGGGATTTGCGTAAAACCGAAATTCACACGGGCGGAGTGTACAAGAATTATGAAAATGTATCAAATATTTTAAATAAATATACTTTACAAAGTTAATTCAATGTAATGTAATATATGTATTTATTATTTATTATGTATGTCTTTGGTTGGGTACACATTTTTACTCCAAACATAGCTCGCCACATCGCTTTTAGGTATATGTATTTTCTAATGAGGATTTATTATTTTTACAACACTTCACACCGCTTTTAAAATATTTGACATCGCCCTTTTTAGTTTTTGAGAACAATTTTATTACTATTTTTACGGTTCGCGTATAATAAAGCTTTTCATATAATTCAACAAATAAAAACATGAGAACTAATAAAATACTGACAAAAATTAATTAAGTAGACAGTGAGAAAAACAATACACAAAATCCTACATTTCCTAAAGTCTTCCGTAATAATCTCAAATGAGTGTGAAGCCTTGACTACAAAAATAAACCCTGCGTAGAGACTGCATTTACTAGTGTGCTAAAAAGGGTTCAAATTATAATAATTGCATGGAAATAAGCACCTAGAGCCTCTCTAATGCAAAAGGCCTTTTTTACTATAGGACTGCAAGACGCCGAGAGCGGTGGCATCCTTATGTGGTTGACGTCCAACAAACTCGCACGAAACGTTTTTCTTCCACGTTTCTGATAAGAAACGCTGAAGTGTGGAACGCCCTTCCAGCCTCCGTGTTTCCAGCCAAGTACTATCTGAGTGCCTTCTAGAGAAGAGTGAATTGGCATTTTCTAGGCAAGCGCGCTCCATCCTAGACCTCATCATTGCTTTCCATCATGCATGATTGTCGTCAAGCGCAAGCCTACCTTCTATTAAAAAAAAGGTGAATTTCCTAGCGAATTCCACTTCCAAACTTTATCCCGATAGGCCTGATACCTTAATCTCAATACAATCGACACACCGGGCCCCAGAGGCGCTTGTAAGCGATATTCTCGTATTCAGTTTTTTGCTGACATCCCTCAGGAATTGTAAAAGAGAAACCCAATATGAATATTGCAAGGAAATGTCAAGTTTTCCCTCCAGTGAATTTGTTTCTTTAGGTATGTGTCATACAAGGAGAACGTTCAAAGGTAGACGCTTAGTTTGATATGCCGAAATAATATTTATTGCATTTTTTTTCTCAATATTAGTGCTAAATTAGGAGTTGAGTCCAAGTAGAGTAGGTACCTACAGTGTCAAATACTCTGCCGAAAAACATTAGTAATTATAAAGCATTACTGTATTTCAGCACAGTTTTGTAAATTATAAAGTTTTATAATTACAGGCTGATCCGAGAAACGTTTTTTTGCCATGAAGGATTTAAAAAAATTGCTTACGACCTACCGAACATACACAGAAAATTTTATAACAATCGGTCGAGCCGTTTAGGAGTAATTTGGTAACAAAAATTGGCTCGAGAATTACTATATATATAGCTACTCGTGCTGATTCACTGACTGACTCACTCATTGATCACCTCTCCTGAACAATTTTGTATGAAAAAAAATTTTTTCAATAACCGTTTCGTGTATAAGGGAAAAATTCATTCGGAGGAAAAATACGGAGAGAGCTGATGATTGAGGATTTCGAAGACGGGTGAAGAGCACAGCCAGGGTATCAAAGATAGGTGGGGGGTGCTCGACCAAATGTCATTCGAAACGTCATCCAATTGGCAGTGAGCTGGAAAAAATTTCAAAATGGCGGATTCAAAATGGCCGCCGTTCGAATTTTGTCGATATCTCGGAAAGTATAAAAGATGGAAGAACGGTTTCTTGGAAAGAAATGATCAGGATCCGAAGGTCTATTGGATGGATAGGAAAAAAAGTTCAAAATGGCGGATTTTTTTTTTATAGAAAATGTATGGGGAATGTTGAAGGGACTAAAGTTGTAAGGCAAATAGGGGGGAAAACAGCACGCGGGCCACATGTGGCCCGCGCACCCACGCACCCTACTAGTTTTATATATAATAATAATATTAGAGAAGATATTACTTATATAAGTTTCGGTATGAAGAGCGTTAGGTTGTAGCTAGTAACAATATTGGGCATAATGAAACTTATTCGTTTAGTCTGATGGTTTATGTATTAGACTTTGTTCCTAGTTCTTTTAGTAACAAATATTACCTATTGATACACGTGCTGACTGAAATACTCGTAAGTACTTAACTGTACTCTTAGGTACTACTTCAGAGAAAGCTCTTCCGAACATCGCCCCCCGGACGACACTATACGAAGGGTTAAGAGAGAAAAAACGTTTTTCCGGACAGCGCAAAGCACTTTGCGTGAAAACTGTGACGGACACATGCGAAGTGTAATTGACATTTTAAGGCTTTATCACACTTCTGACGAGTACGGTACGAGTGGAAACCTGAAGCTCTTATATTGTAAGAAGGGTATAAAAGAAATCACATAAGGACTTTGAAGGCGAACTGTCTATTAAAATAAAAAGGGTTACCAGAAAGCATAAAACACTTTGCGGGCAAACTGTCGACCTCCTCGGTGCATTTAAAATATTTCTAATTTTCGGATCTAAATAATATCTAGAACCGTGAGTCGTGACTGAAATAAAATAGCCGAACCACAGTTTAAAGATAGGATCCGAACACAACATCTTTCGAGAATTTTCTTTGTGCATTGAACACGATTCACCGGTGGTGTTTAATCGAATATTCGATAAATTATTAAAATAAAATAGTGTCCTAATAAATAATAGCCGAACGCAATGTCACAAGGAAGGCTATCAACGCAAAAACATCTTATTTATATTTCCCTCTCTTCCCTGAACTTCGCTCCAATGTAAGAAGGGTTAACAGAAAGCACAAAGCACTTTGCGGGCAAACTGTCAATCAACCGGCAGCGTGTAATTGCCGTTTTGCTTCGCGACTGCGATTATGCGTCAGATGTTACTGACGGAAGCTTTATTAATGCCTACTTCCGTGGGGACGCGAATACCTAAAATTGTTATGGTGTTTTTTTGACGTTCCGCTTAATGAATGCTTTTTGTTCTTGATGAAGGTTTCGTTTAAAAAGATTTTTCTGTAATTTTACTTTCAAATTATTCTTTATAGTCCGATCAATAGACAATAAACCTGTGCAGTCATAATAAAAATAAAAAGATGCACCTCGCAAAGACGCACCAAAAAACGAAAAACTACAATTACAGCCACCGTAGATATAAATAAAAAATTACAAAAATTAGAAAAAAAATGGACGTTTTGGAGCAACTTCTGGAAGAACTTTTTATCGAGAAAGTTTATGCAGTTGTGTTTTTCAATCGGATCGAAATACGATTAAAGAACCAAAATACATGACGTTCCAATTTTAAATTTTGACATTATTTAATAACCGTAAATTCACCGCCAAACTTCGTTTCGAACATGACAAAGATGATGATGATGATGAATAAGGGGACAGTATTATAACAACCTATGCAATATTAAATATACCGATCCCGAAGTAGTTAGTCCCATGTCGTGTGGCTCAATAAGCCCGTGTAAGTCCGAAAATTGGAAAATTGATTTAACCGGACCCTCAGCACGGCCCGAGGGGAGAGGGGTCACGGCTGGACGGCATGTCAAAGTGTAGCGTAAAAAATTAATCAAAGACCTCGGGAACACTGCCCGCTGCCCAGTGTCCGGTAATAGGGTGAAAACGTACAGACGTACACCCAGTGAAATAAAAGCATAGGTACGGGTAAAGAGGTACCTTGGTACGTTGGATGTTAGATTCTAGTAAGAAAAAAAGGAAAGTAAGTAAATTATAAATTAAATTTTTTGCCAAAAGTCAGAATTTTCTTTATTTTTTTTTCTTTAATTTTAAGAGGATATAAGTATGGAAGTATTGCGGAAAAATATTACAGAAATTAATAAATAATAGTTTAAAAAACTAAAAAAAAAAACACGCTCTATCTCTCTTACTCGCATCCAAAGGATGCGGAAAGAAATTAATTAATCCTGGTGAATATAATTAAGGGGATTGATTGAATTTATTTTTGTCTTTCTCACTCTCACGGAGATTTGGTAGGTGCGACATGCAGCGTCGCGGAAGAATATAGCAGAAAAACGACGTTTTACCTAGTTACTCAAAAACTAAGCTGGTTATCAAAAATCCGTTCTAAGCGTTTTAGGATATTATTATTACCGATACATTAAAACAAAAATTACAATTACATCCATTGTAGTTTCCGATAAAATATAGAAAAACTGAGATTTTGGAGCAACTTTTGGGAGAACTTTCTATCGAGAAAATTTTATCCAATCGTGTTTCTGCTTCTTAGCGATTTTAGATTAAAGACCCAAAATACATGACGTGTAAATTTGAAAGTAATTTTCTTTATAGTTTTTGCATAAAACTTCATTCAAAATCACCTAAATACGGCTTGTAGGCCGTTAAGATAATTGGATATTTTAATCGAATTATTGCATTGTCATTGTTCTTTGACGGGTGTACAAAGTTTGAATTAAATCTGATCGTTCAAAGTAAGAGTTCAAAGGAGTCGGTTACAAACATACAGGTGAAGCTAATAAAAGCGTGTAAAAGTAAAAGTTACAATTATTTTAGCATAAAAACCAAGCCTGTTAGTCAATGCCTGTTATAAAAAAAGTATTTCTTGGAAAACTTCTTTTCTCGATTTTTTTTCAAATCATATTTTTGCTGCAAAGCAAAGCGTAATTTTCAAAACAAAAATAGATGCAGAACATTTAGAAATTATATTTTCTTATACATAAGAGTGGTAAGATAATCAACGTTCAATGGGATATTAAGTGACACGCCTTCGCATGGTACAATGCGTCCCACAACTTACATTACCATATCATACGATGCACTATACTGCGCTCATCATCCTGAATAGCATTAATTCTTAAAAGTCCCAATTTTTCCAGTAATTTGATCGAATACAGTTTTCTTCTAATCGAAACCTAGTGATTATCGGTAGAGTAACTAACACTGCGATTATAGTCAAATACCCTGGGCAGGGCGGACGCGTCCGTTTAAAGGTGCCAAAAATGCTTGTTTTGTCACCAACAATAAGGCCACTGTTTGCTTGGCACCCACCTTTAGAATTTTGACAGATGTCACTGTTTTTGTCACTGATTTTTGATGTTACTGTTTGCTTGTACAAAAAAGGTTTATTTATATCGTTCGGATGCCCATATTCTGAGTGTTCTTATCAGGGACTGCGATGGTACCCGCCCAGACGGACTCCTCAAGAAGAGTCCTACCACCAGTAAAGGTACAGTAGCGATTAGATTAAACAGACAAACACTTGGAGGAAACAAGCCCACATTAATATTCCATGGCAGTCGCTCGCAGGTGCTTCCGAAGTTACTCCGTCTTGATGGCGCTGGCTGTCCGCCAGGCGGCTATACTCTGATGAGGTACAGCGATACAAACACGATACAAAAAAGTTTTGTTTTTGAAACACTATTATATTTCCTAAAAACACCTAAGCACCTAATCTTTTTTCTCTAAGCATCCTAATACATACTATGAAATTATGCAGAATGCTGCCTCAATTATCTTTAAAGCGTGCTATCACTTATAACGAAATAGGTCTCCTAATCTAAAAGTTATACCAAAGGCTAGTAGGTATGGGTTGACTTACAGGCCTTACAGCCTACACACACCTTTGAGAATAAGCTTTAACGACAATAAAATCAGACTATGCCCATCAAATAAGCCAGAGCTTCTATATCCTGGAAATCCTGCAAGTAGTAGTCAAAAGAGTGTAAATCGGTCGATTGAAAAGTGTGGCATAAACACAATCAATCGATTAAACGCGGAGAAAATCCCAGAAACAAAAGAAGAAGAATCCTCCACGGTTGAAATAAAAAGTAACAAGAAATAAAGTGCATTTCACATACAACAGACCAAACAGGGTAACCTCAAAATCAAAATTTTTTAGCATTTCTTTTCCAGAGTAAGCCGTCGTCGGGATAATCGCGGGCCGTGCCGGCTTGTGTAATTTTGACAAGTTTAAAATTCGCCCTCCGTCTGTCACTCCGACACGTACTGCGCCTTGTTGTGCTTATTAGGTGACTTTTACTTGCTTTTGAGCCGGGCTTGCCATCCGCCATACATACTTACCAATATTAAGGGGATTTATTGAATTTATTTTTGTCTTTCTCACTCTCACGGATACGTTGGTAGGTGCGACTTGCAGCGTCGCGGAAGAATATAACAGAAAAACGACCTTTTACCTAATTACTCAAAAACCAAGCTGGTTATCAAAAATCTGTTTCTTAGCGTTTTTGGATATTATAATTACCGACACATTAAACAATTTTGTAGCAACTTTTGGAAGAACTTTCTATCGAGAAAATTTTATCCAATCGTGTTTCTGCTTCTAAGCGATTTTAGACTAAAGACCCAAAATACATGACGTTTAAATTTGAAAGTAATAGTCATTATAGTTTTCAAAACTCCATTCAAAATTCTACGCAGTTAACTACATTCTAGTAGCAAAGGGTCTATAAGTATATAACCCGATTCCCGCCGGCTTTCCTTAAGGAAATGGGATGCAATATTCCATACTTCAAGTTACTTTTTTATTTCACCGTAATATCTGTATTGACTCAATGATATCAAGCCGAGTTTTCACAAGTGAATGTGTTAGAAAAAGAATTTCCGGCTTTGCTTTAAAAATAAACTAAACTTTAAATAGTTAAAATAAACTAAGAAATGATGAGACGATTAAGTTTTGAAGATTGAAATGATAATAATAGTGACAGACATTTTCAAAATATTGTAGTTACTACTCACTCACCCCCTCTTGGTCCGGGATCCGTGGGAATTTTGAGAGTTCCCTGACTTTCCCAATTTCAATTTAATTTTTTGAAGCTGAGAAAAGTGTTCGCATGGTTGATCTCATAGAAATTTCGAAAGGTCCTTCCTTATCCCTTGTTTGTGTTACAAAGAGAACCTCAAGGGCTTAAGCTTGGCAATGATAATATGTTTATGAGTGGATGATAAATTAGTCAGGAATTTTCTTTTCAATTACACAGATAGATTTAGAGTGTACCTACACAGGAAAACAGAATTTAAATATTAAAACCCAACTGTTACTTTACAGAATTTTCATGAAACGTGAAAATTCATTGTTAAGTAAAATACAAAAACCGCTCCCACATTCCGAAACAGCTTAGTTCAATCCCGCGAAAGCATTATATTAACACCAACAATGGCTATTGAAAATATTTCTTTTCAAAATGTGCGGGACAAAACCGGGACGTACGGGGACGTTCCGGGACTTTCCGGGAGATTCCGGGACATTCTTGACGCTTTCGAGGGGACGGGGCGGATTCTGAAAACTTTTTGATTAATTACATTTCGCTCGGAGGAAATATAGCGCGTTCCAGGTGAATTCTATGCGAGATGCCGTAGAGCTAGGGCATATAAGACATGGCTTAAAAAAATAGCCCCTCACTAATAAAAGTGGAATAGTATTTTATATTGTCAGTGATTTGGCAATCGAAGGACAATGACGAATCAAAGTTTAAAACTATTCTATCGCTAATCCATGTTTAACCCATGCTGAACCCAGATTCAATCAATTTGTTTTAAAAACCATAACCATTTGTTTAAAAACATAACCGAGGGAACTTTTTGAATACACAGAAAATTTCATAACGATATTTACAATATCCAAACTAAGCAAGCTTTGAGCTTAGTAACCTCAACATCGATAGAATTGCAACTATATTTTTGTGATTTCTTTATTCAAAGCCTTTTTTATTATATTATGTCTAAGAGTAATGTAAAATTGATTCATTCTAAAACTGCATAAATCCATAGAAACATGCCATTTTGCTGTAAAAATTAATAAATAACTATTTCGATGTATAGACATACCTTGCTCGATTGAGCGCATTGTAAAAAATACGCTTTCGCTTTAATCATGAAAAGAATTTCAGCAAGTGTTATAAAAGTTAGACATGACTATGCATTCAAAACTCTGCTTTTAAAGAGTGGCGCGCGACTTTAGAGTTTATTACCTGACATGTTTGAAATACCAGTTTTATTGGCAAAAGGGAGAGTTCCTAAAGCCATATCCTCTGACGTATTATATGTTTGTAAGTTATAACTTATAACCTCATCATATGCTCGTACCTACCGTACGTACCTACGTAGAACTTCACCGCGAGTTTGAGTTAAAGCTAAGCGCGCATTAGTAATTTTAATGTCGGATCCTTGAACTTGTGTGCTTTTGGTTTTATAATGAGTTATGAGTTTTCGTTCCATAAAAAGTAGCAATTATTATACCCGTAGTCAATAATAATAAATAAATATATACGGGACATTTTACACATCGCAATCTAGCCCCAAAGTAAGCGATAGCTTGTGTTCGTAGATTCATACAGTATAGTAGTTATGTTCATTAGAGGATTTATTATGAACAGAGCGGTCAAGTGCGACTGCACACAGAAATAAACTATAGGTAACTAGATATAGATTAACTTTGTTGTTAATAAATTTAAATAATTTGGGAATCATTTTGCAGTTTTTGCTTTACCACTAGCAAAAGATTTTTAGTTGCCACGAAAATTACATCTCATCCATCAAATTAGCAAATACATAATCTGAAAAAAAGACAGAACTGTGATAACTGTTAAAATTTAAATTACTTTTCATGAATATCTAAAAAAAGTTTAATGAATAATTCAACCAGAAATAGAAAAAGTATGAATGTACGTAGGTATATAGAAATGCAGAAATGATTTCTAAAAATTGCATCTAGTTAAGCAGAATCTAGGTTAAATTTGTAAAAAACCCGCGGGGGAAATGTGTTTTCTTTCCAGAAACTGGTCGGCGGCGATTTTAATTGGGAATAAAACTATGAGGGAAAATTTATATGCCGGGAAAATTTTCCGTACCAACGTGTAATGAGGTACACGGAAAGTACGGTTGTTCGAAGTATTTACGTCATCGTTTTAAGCTTTAACGGATTTTTTTAATGGATTCCTCGGTAAAGTTGAGGTAACATTTTTAATAATCTAGGATATGTGCCTACAACAGTTATAGTAAATATACGATGGTTTGTATGTGCTTGTATCTCTCTCTCTCTCTGTGTGTGTGTGTGTGTGTGTGTTTGTGTGTGTGTGTGTGTGTGTGTGTGTGTGTGTGTGTGTGTGTGTGTGTGTGTGTGTGTGTGTGGATTTTTGCCAACTGCTGAACCGACTTTGGCTGAAATTTTCTATGAAGATAGATTATACCCAGGATAAGCACATAGACTTTGACCACCAGATGAGATCGCAGTGAATTACTAGCATAATACAGAAAGCCTTTACGAATATTAAACAACATTCAAAGGTCACAGTTGCTTGTTTTATAGAAAAAAAAGTTGATTAAAACACCCCCTAAAGGACTTCCTTTAAAACAATGAAGGAACGCAAACAAAAGAAGCAGCTTCGGATTGATGGCGGCCATTTACAAGCCGGTGAAGATTAAAAGAAATCTCTCGGAGAGTTCTCCCCGCTCTCTTTCTACATATTTAGCTTTATCCAGCTTTATTTAACTTTAAAAGCACTTCTATAATGGTACATTAGCCCGAGGAAAAAAGTTTTTCCAGATACACTGCCATTTGCTAAGTAGCTCGCGATTATGTAAAGGCCCACTTGCGTCAAGCAGCGGGTTAAATATGTACAATTATAAACCATGAGTTAACGTCTATCATTAATGTCCAATGATAGACATTAACTCATGGTTTATAATTACTTACGACAAACAGAGGGTTAAATATTTACATTGTAACCCAAAGTTAAAATCTGACATTAAGAAAAGAGAGTTCTTACACTTTGAATATAAATAAGAGAGAGATTTCTGTAAATTTCAACCCGGGTTAGGGTGCTCAGCTTGCACAGGGGCGTCAGTGTGTATGCTTGCGTGGTCGTTTTGGCGCTCCATCTGGGATGCATCATGCAGTTGGGTTTACTTGGTTTGAGTGGAAATACTGACTGCCTCTCAGTCGGTCGGTCTAACATACCAGGCCGGAGACTCCGAGGCTTTGCTCGACTCAGCCTCGGGACAAATGCATTTCCCAGAGTAAAAAAGGGGGGGTTAACACGCTAACCCATGTTCACGCAAGTGAGCCTAATAGACGCAATTTATTTCAATGGTAAATGGTTGGACTGAAGTCCGTAAGGCCGTTGGTTCGATTTCCATTCAGTAGATTACTCCTGGTACTTATAACTGTAAGATTTGTAGTAAATGCATTGGTATACAATTGTGGATCTTATAAAGTTAAATAAATTAAAAAATATATAATTTTATTCAATGCTAGGTCTGCGTGAATTTCAGTTGCTCGTCAATCCCTCAATTTTTATAGTTGCTACCTGATTAAGTAATACAATGCTCAGGAACTACATAACCTTGTACCTCCTTCACCTTTCTACCATAGGACTGCAAGACGCCGAGAGCGGTGGCATCCTTATGTGGTTGACGTCCAACAAACTCGCACGAAACGTTTTTCCTCCACGTTTCTGATACGAACCGCTAAGGTGTGGAACGCCCTTCCAGCCTCCGTGTAAATCAATCAGCCAAGTACAATCTAGGTGCCTTCAAGAGAAGAGTGAATGGGCATTTTCTAGGCAAGCGCGCTCCATCCTAGACCTCATCATTGCTTTCCATCAGGCATGATTGTCGTCAAGCGCAAGCCTATCTACAATAAAAAAAAAAAAAAAAACATATATAAACTCTGAAACTCAGTAACTTCACTGAATCAAAAAAGAATACTTATATGAACTGTTCGTAATCCGTAATGCGTCTTTCATTGCTGTTTTCATAATCGTCAAACCTCGTCAAAAGCAGCACTAGAGTTGAAATGGCATTCATTCATCATCATCATCATCATCATCATGATGATGATGATGATGAATGAATGCCATTCATTACGTAACAGTTACATTATAAAGCTATATACAAGGGCTACATTCTAATTAACTTTTCGTTTGACCACTGAAAGTTTTTACTATAAAGCGAGGGACAGACTGTTGTCTAATTAATTACTCAGTCAATTAAAGGCCCTTTAGGGACAGATCAAAGGCGAATTTAAATAGAAATATGCACCCTTTCCAATTTCGGCAATCAGTTGACCCTTTCGTGTAATTAATAGTAATTATTTCAGTTTTGACAGTTTAATCAACGTACATATTAGTTGCCAATTGATTAAGGGTTTAAACGGAACTTCAATCAAATTGTTTCCAATTTTGACTAATTGTAATTACCGTTTTGTTAGCCCGTTGACTGGTTTATTTATTACACGAAAACCTTTTTGTCAACAATTTGAAAGCTTTCTGACTGTTGTTTGATTGTTTAGTTTCATCTGATAGCTATTTTCTTGTTTTTTTTTCTACTCTATACAAGTTAGTACTTGACTGCGATCTCACCTGATGGTAAGTATGATGGAAGTATGATGCAGCCTAAGATGTTATGATACTAACTTGAAAGGGTAAGTAAAACTCTAACGGTTTCTACACAGCATCGCATCGGAACGCTAAATCACTTGGCGGTGCGTATTTGCTAGTATGGTGGTACTAACCACGGCCGATGCCTCCCATCAGACCAGACCTGAGCCAATTTAGAAATTATAAAATTCCTAAGTGGCCCGTTGCGTAAATCGAACCCACGACCTCCCTTTCGGATCCGAGCGCGCGTCACTGCGCCAGGGAGGTTGTCGTAGTATATTATTAAAGGTTATCTTTGACAACATTTTAATTAAGTCTTCCCAGTGAGTTTAAAAATATATAGATGCTTACAATCTCCAAGTTCAGTATATGCCAAGCATAATCTAGGTGCGTTCTATAGAAGTTATAATCGTATTCCATCACGCAAAATAACTAAAATATAACCCCCATTCCGGATAGTTAAGTGAAAACAGCTTAATTATGAACGGAATTTCAGTTTTATTTACCCCATGTCATAATATTTGACTCCAACTATCCACCCTTTCTTTCAGAACACTCCAGTAGCCATCATGGGGTTGGTATGACTAATTTAAGTCATTCTTGCGCTCGGTGTTTTGTGTGTGCAAGCTGCTTAGATATACTGCTTCTATGTGTGTGTCAGAGAGTTAAACTCGTAAGTGTATGTGTGAGTTAGTACAATATACACACACATATTGCATCACGCGCAACGTTGAGTCGATATGGATATACGAGGGTGGAAACGACCCCGACAAGCAAAGTTTTCCCTCGCGCGCTGTAAAACTACCCTCTCTTAGTACTGCTCCATGTTATGTGCCTAGAGTTTGGGGGTGTATGAACAAAGATTATGGTTATTTCAGAAGCGTCAGACCGTAAATAATTGTCAAGTAAGTGCTCTATTAAACTCCTATTTATTTACATTCTACATACATTTATTTACATTTATTTACTATTTATTTATTACATTAAAGCATGACAGGCTAAGAACAGGCTTACGGCTGCTGGCATTGGCAACACTGTAAATTAATTATCGAACTCAGAAAAAAATGTTACTGAGTTGTTACAATAATGCTAAGAATTCGATATAGTTATACGTAATTGGTGACTCCCCGCATTTAGATAGTATGGCGAAACTAAAGCGAGATTAAAATAAACTTATTAGTATACTAACTGCTCTGTCCCTATGCTTGGGTGTTATCAATATCAAATATATAATTAATTTTATATTTGATGAATTAATATTATAATAATTATTATAAATTAATCTTACTAATTTAAAAGCTTTCAATGTGTGAACAAGGATAAATAAAGCAGTTTTGACAATAATTTTGGTAAAAAAACTAAATTAATGACAACAGGTCATTGGTCTCCGTTCATTTAAAACTATATAAACGTTGATAAGATACTCCTCTCAGAGGCTGTATGCAAGTAGCTATCAATCTTGCGATCATAAGCTACATAATCATTGGTGATTCAAGAAACCACCTTACATTACGGCCTATTTGCAGTAAGAAGGCTTTAGAGACCAGTAGGGCTAGTACAAGCCACAATAATACTGAAAATTCTACCATCGTTCTAATATCGTTCTACGTTTTCGGTTATTCCCCGCAAATAGATTGTATGGCGTAACCGAATCGAGACTCGAATATTTTTTTATCCAAATACTTCTACTAAGTCATGTGTTTTATTCTCTATTATCATTGGACATTAGCTGAAATACACAATAAAGTGTAGAATTAATTAATAATCATAATTAATTAATTCTAAGGCGTATTTGTTCATCCTTCAATCGAGGAGACACAGTAGATTCAGATCATAGACAGCATAGACAGCAAAGAGCATAGATATCAGACAACTCTCTCTAAATTATGGTTAGGCAAAAGCTCTACCAAATGACCAAGTGCGAGTTAATAAGCTTCACACACCATTGAATTTATGTAGGACTCGCATGTTTCCAAACTGTCTTGTTTTCACACATACTTTCAAACAAAGCGATCCCCATCCGCCATTAGGTTATTGCGAATTTTATTTGATTTTTATTACCTTTGATCACCTGGTGGAGAAATTTTGGATACATCTGTTTGCGGCGATGGGATGGTAAGCACGAACGTAGGTACTTATGTTTTTATCTAAAGATATTATCTTGTTTATTTCAAAGGTTTTACTGCTGCGTGGAATCGGTATTCATTTTTATAACCTCGCTTATATTTTTAGAAGTGGAATAAATACGATATTATGTCCACAGAGTGTTTTTGAAGTAGAGAGTTTTTCATGGACATTTTCGAGATAGGTAAAAACCGTTGGATTCGTTACCGTAACCGACACCTCTTAATACAATCTTGTTTATTTATTTATTATCAAATCAGATAAAATTAAAAAAAACCTAAATTTGAAAAAAAAAAACTGAAAAAACCTCAGATGAGTATCCGTAATGTAGTCTGACAGTTAAAAAAATACACACGTTTTTTTTTTTTTGTTTTATACATACCAATTGTTTAAGATTTCACTCCTTTTAGCATTTCCAGTATGCCCATGGTATTTTTGGGCATACATGGTACAAAACCTGTGTATAATTTTTGTTTGAATTTTGATCTCAGATTTATTTCATAATTATTATAATAACACACTATTGTAATGGTAATACGACCCATTGTGATATGAAATAAATACGCTGTGAAGCGGGGAGGTTGTTTTACAAACTTGTTTGGAGGAAGTCGCGGATCTCCACTAGTGCAGCAATAAACTTCAATAAGGGTGACTGCAAAATATTTAGTGATGTGACGTTAACGACTATCGACTGTCGACTGTCTTACTATCTACTGATTGTGACTTAAAATAGAGTTTAAACAATGCACTTGCTTAATGTTTTTAACGACCTGTGGGCTGATTCTGTATTTAGTTTGTTAGATAACATCTATCAGTGGGTCTATTAACTAGTAAAACTTAGGCTAAATCCTATTTTTGGATACTTCTTGCAAATGTTAACAACCAAGTTTGGTATAATTTAATGTCAAAATACCATGACATTTGCTAACTTGTGCAAAAATAATACAAAAAAAAAAATAGGATTTTTGCATCAGTTTAATGAACTGATAAATACAGAATCAGCCCACTGATATTGAGGTAACCACCGAGTAAAGGAAAATTCTCTACTACAGCTTTTGTGGTAAGCCACATGCCATGAAAATTGTTGACACTCACATATTTGTTTGTTAACCACACTTTTGATCATAGCATTAAAACTGTTATAATAGTCAAATTCTCAATCCTTGCAGATTCATCTTTTTTTCGTCATTGTAAAACTTCTAGAGCTCAGTAATTTAAACATTAAACAGGAACATCTCAAATTCAACCTTATACGCCCTTACGCCGTTACAACGCGCCTCGGTGACCAGTAAGACTAGCGATCGGTCATCTTTTTATCGTTGTGTTCTTCCTGTCAGTTATTCATTTAAAGAAACCGATTCGACTTGAAATTTCGACTAGCATAACATCGATACAGTAGCATCACTATTGCAGATAGTTTCAATTAGGTGCAGCTCAGTCATGCGAGCGCTTGTTAGATATTAGACTACGTCTAGCTTGCGAGGGAACTACGCGATTAAATACTACCTAGTATGTATGTTATGCTGGTACTGTACTTGAATATTCATGTTTGCCACCGATATTAACCTAAAGATGAGCCCATCTGAACATTTTACCGTAAACCTTCTTCATACAAGAAAAAGTAGCGCTTTTTTTTCTTCTTCGTTCCTGAGACTTTTCCGCGAATGGCCGAACTCTCTTCGTCCGTTGCGCGTGAAGTCACCGATGCGGGTCCTCGCCGGATCACTCCAGCCAGCCGAGCTCACTCCAGAATCCGAAGTGGGCTCCCAGGTCGCACAGGATATCTTGGAGTGTTGATGAGAAGCCCAAGTAGGTCTCGCGTTGATCCGACACTTCAGTGCACGTTAGTAGCAAGTGTGCCGGTGTTTCGTCCTCCTTCATGCAGGCTCTGCACAGAGGGCTGTCCGTGATTCCTAGAGTAGAAAGATCAAAAAGTGGCGCTATCTGACACATTAATACGCCACAATATGGAAAAAACCGTCCCGGTGGAATCACTCACACAAATGCAAAGCTCAGCTTACGCCTCGCGGACTGTACCGTCGTGTTGTCCCATTTTATTGCAGCGCGGGTAACGAGATATTGCGCTGACTGTAATAGTAATAGATGTTGTTCCAATTATTTTTATAAAACGTAGGTAAGTAGCCAGGTATTCTATTATTTTATCATCGAATTTGATAGCAAAAGATTTCTCCACTGGAAAGTAGCGGAATAATCAAATCAATTTATATTTTTTGCCCGAACAAACTACAAGAGAACCCACGTTAACTGAGATGCGAGTACAGTCGCGCAGAACAAGTTTATGAAATGATATTGTTTTAAAACATATTTTATCGTAATTAAAACGCATTAAAAATATCTGCTGAAGATTTTACACATTGAAACGATTTTATTGAAACATTTAAAATAATGTGTATAAACTACGTTTATATGGCGTGTACAGTTACAAGTTATCCTGCAATATCATTAGATACCTAACAATATTATGCCGGAAGAAGAGGATTGCAAAATGAG
Organism: Coenonympha arcania; assembly: GCA_036785405.1. Taxonomy (NCBI): domain Eukaryota; kingdom Metazoa; phylum Arthropoda; class Insecta; order Lepidoptera; family Nymphalidae; genus Coenonympha; species Coenonympha arcania. Next base: position 14,749,229 of record CM072070.1, on the reverse strand, counting down.
TTTGCTGTTTTTTCTTCTAAGACTGATTATGCCACTCAGTAATTTATACAGTTCGATGCATTAATTAACATTATAAAAGTAAAAAAAATATTCTATCTGTGTCTGTATGTTGTCTAACTTAACTATGTGGCTGAAATTAAAACTGAAGCTAGGTTAACCCTGGATTAGCATATAGGCAACTTTTTAATCCAGAAAAAGCCATGAATCTCAGGGAAATGGCGAAAATCCGAATATGCCATGTGCAAACAACAATTTCAAAATTATACCTGAGAGTCTAAATAGACTTTTCTTAGCGACTGTACCATAGAGGGGGAGGCCAGACGTCAGGTATCGATTATTCGAGAGCGAATACAGACTCATTCGAGACGCGGCAATGCGTTTCCTTCCCTCCAAATTATACATCTTAACTCCAACGCGTTAAAGTCCAATTTGGCATATCAGATTCATAAATCACTCACGCTTCCCTATCTCATACAATCCATTGAAAATGCAACTTTAAAATCAAAGCAATAGAGTTCTAAATTATTGTGTGCACCGATCGTATGTCACAGTGAATCGATGAATAGTTGTGTAGTTTTCAAAGGCTTTCAGTAAATGCAGTTTCCAAAGTTGGATTATGAATTATGACGGTTTGTACAAATATTCGCTGGGCTTTATATTAAAACGATGTGTACATAGTTTTGATGGTTCTTAATTAAGCATCGGGAGATATGAATCGGTGTATGGAAATAGGGTTTGTGAAAACGCAACGTGTAGAGAGACCTTTATGGTTTTGTGAATGCTTTGTGATGAAACCACATTTCTATTTGATTTATTTTTTTATTTTTGTCTGGATAAAAGTAGTTATACTCCATGGTATATGGTACGCTTTAAGTACGTCAGATTAGATTTGCATCATGTAGGTACTAATTTGTAGGGAGTAAAAAATGGAAGTGTGGCCACACCTGGGTAATTTTCGTAGCAGTCCGTAGTGAGGTCTATCCGTTCCCAATGTTTTTCAAAAACTCACAAGTATGTCAAGTTAACCGAAACTCAGTCTACGTTCAACGTTGCGTCGTCGTTCGGCTTAGCACCGAAAACTCGGATATTTTCCCGTATTGAACAATATAAACCCATCCTTTTTTTTAAGTAAACAACAAGAATAAGTGACAATACCGTTATGCTGAAAGGAACAAAATGGAAGCTACTCAACCTTTCGTCACCCAACTTTATGCGCGCGCATTCAATACCTGAGCTGACCCGGGCATAATATGCTGGAATAAAAGCTGAGAAGTAGAAGAAGATTCAATACATTTTTAATTCAGCGACACATTATGCAACGTATTTGTAACTCACCAATTCTAACCAATAGTGAAAGGCTGAATTTTCCACAAGTGTGTCTCTACGCTTAATAGTTGGTACACAGATTGAGCACAGAACAAGCTCAATGGCAACTCTATATAAAGACATTAATAATTTGCACACGACAAATTAGTATGTATAGAGTGAATAGACATATACCCTGGACAGGGCGGCCTGCGCAAAAAATGTCACCGGTTTATCGGTGCCAAAACTGCTTGTTTTACCACCAAGTAAGTAATTCGTTTAGCAGCCACCTATAGAATTTTGACGAAAAAGGTTTACGTAAATTGTTCGGATGTCCATATCCTGAGGTTTCTTATAGGTGATTGAGTGTATGATGGTGAGACGATGCAGCCGAAAATGTTATCTTATTAACTTAATTACGAAAATAAAAGATTTAAAGCGGTAATAAGTATCCCTGAAGTCGTTCAGCAGTCACTTATAGAATTTTGACGAAAAAGGTTTAGGTAAATTGTTCGGATGTCCATATCCTGAGGTTTCTAGGTGATTGAGTGTATGATGGTGAGACGATGCAGCCGAAAATGTTATCTTATTGACTTAACTCCGAAATTAAAAGATTTAAAATGGTAAGTATCCCTAAAGAGATGTTTGCCAGTTTACAAAATAATTATACAGGTGCCTACAGGTTAGGCTTTTCAAAGCTTTAGTGTAGAGATAGTAAGGTGGTATCAAAGCCTCGGTAAGCCCTTTGAAACATGGTGATAACAAGCAATGAAGGCTTAGAACCTTCTCGAAGGATTACGGTAGCTTTGATCTACTCGGAGCGTTATTATATAGTATACTCTGGCGTTACTTTTAGTAATGCAGAAATAAGCGTTGAGTTAAGCGCTCAAAGAAACTGAAGTTTACTGCACTTGACGAGTAGGTAGCTACTTGCTTGTAAAGCGTTTCTGTTGGAATGGACGCTTTAATACCTAGTACCTACCTTTGCTTAGCATAACATAGTATGCCCCCTGCGTAAGGAAGATCGAGGCATTAAGGATCTCTGAATTTGCGTTATGCAGGTGGCACCACTGAGATGATAGGTTCTTTAAAGTGTTAGATTCGCCACAAGTCGCAAATTAACGGGTTCGTTTTTCGGCACAGGTCAGTTTGGAATTTTATATTTTCTACATCAGCTCAGGACTGATCTGCTAGCGGTTTTCAGACGCAACTAAGTACCATCAGTTAACATCGCAGAGTCTGAATATTCCTACGTATCCTAATAATAGTATGCGTCGTATTCTATCAGTCCTTAGTCTGCAGAACTGTAATGCTGTCTAATAGGTAATTTGGCTGTTTCAATCTACTAACTAACTAAACGCTCATTTAAACAGCTCTTTAAACAATAGATATTTTACTAATTATTAATATTTTTAATTATTGAATGGAAGCAGGCGTTATTTTTCGGAAATCCATAATTAGTAGGAAAGACTAATTTGTTTTGCTATAATCCGCTTCTTGAAAAGATTATGTATGGTACAATATGCAGGAACAGGAAATTCACTTCACTCTACGATTTCGCATATTGTGAAGTCAACGTGGAAGTGAAGTCAGGATGTCCCGGTGTCGGGACGAAACGTACGCCGAAGAAAGTGTTGAAAATTGTGTCTGGTGTTTCATTTAGACAGTGTTCCTGCATACACTACAGAATCTTTTCAAGAAGCGTATATTATAGCAAAACAAATTAGTTTTTCCTACTTATTAATATTTTTACTTTATTTTGCCCTTCGTACGCTAAGGATTTTCTTCCTATATATTTTAATACTTTTTCCTACCCCTTACTATCTGATGGCAATATCAAATTGGTCACATCAGTTATCTGTCCGTAGGTAGACGCGCTGTACGTCCCACCACAATGACGGGTTGACAGCCAATTCCACTAATTGCGAGCGCTGAAATTTCGCGCTATCAACGTTTTTCCATCGAAACTGGCTTTCAACTAAATTAATATTGATCAATTTTCATCAAACGTTAAACGGCTTCGTCCTTTAGTGTTGCATGTAGCGGGAATTACTGTATCTACTCGTCTATACTTAATTGGCTTGAGGCTATTTGAATATGTCACTTGCTTAAACGGTGAAAGAAATTGTCGTATTTTTTTGCACACGTGTTCACTTTATCATGTAAAAGATAAAGGAGAAGTTTTTTATACTGGGGCCAATCAGGGGCGGGTTTACTTGATGCTAAGTGATACACATGCCCATGTCAGATGCAGTACATCCCATAATTTTTGCGTTGCAATATCATACGACGCACTGCATTGCGCTCATCATCAGTTATTAGGTCTCATTTTGCACAGTAACCTCATCGGCGTACAGTGCCTTCCAAACCGAAACACTGCAATACATTATACAATACTGCTTTGCAGTAGAATTAACAGACACTGCGGTGGTAGGTACCTACCCAGAAGAACTCCGCAAGGAAAGTGAAAACCTCATTTGAAACTAGTAAAATATGTGATAATATACCGAAGGGGTACCTACATGTGCTTTATTAGATGAATTTAAATTAATATCTAACAATTTAATTGTTGAAAATCAATATCTTTAGTTCGTCGTCGTCGTCATTTTAGCCGATGGACGACCACATCAGCTGGATATAGGCCTTCTAAAATAATCGCCAAACACCATGATCTTGCGCCGCCTGGCGCCAGCGACTCCCCGCGACCTTCTTTATTGCGTCCGTCCACCTGGTGGGAGGTCGACCGACACTGCGATTCCCGGCGCCATTCCAGCACCATGGGTCCAGCTATGTGCCCCGCCCATTGCTATTTCAGTTTTGCGACACGTTGAGCTATGTTACTTTTGCTATCTTTAGTTGCTAATTGCTAATTGAATTTTTGTGTTCAATCTCATTTATACATTTCTAGAGTTAGGTAAATAGTTTACTTTTGCAAGTAAGTAGGTACTTACTCTATAGGTACTCCGTACTTATCTACCTATTAAGAATTCTCTTTATATATACATAGCTTTACGAACAAACATACTTCATAATAATGTGGACACGTATGGGTAAAAGAAGTGCGAACGTAGATGTCAGAGAGATTAGGCACGCACCTCACACGGCGAACGGGAACTATCGATTTAGAAATAGGCCAAGTTATAAGTGTTTCACTTGAAGAACTTCACTTTTTGTTCCAACTTTCCTTCATTTTTATTCTTGCAAGGGAAAACCCACATAGGCTCCTTAGTGTCGCAGTTCCGTCATTCAAACCTGCCCGTAATTCTAAGGTAAGGGATCTAATTTCCGTCTTTCTGGTTTTATCTACGAACCTGCAAATTTTTCGTCTTATCATCACGATAAAATAGTTATCACCATAATAGAGGTATTTTAAAATGAAATAAATCGTCATAAGTGCTAAGCTAGGTCTATAGGTTTATGAAGTAAAGTGTATTCTGAATTAAAGTTTAACTTTAATTTTTCTCTAGTGCTTTTTTTAAAATAAATAAGCGTGTGTTATCATCGTATAGTATATCTACCTATCCTAGGGACCTAAACACAACTTCTACTAGGTACATTGCCTCCTACCTACATACACGGCACACCAAAATAATAGGTATCATCAAAAGTTTCAGAATGCCCTTATTATTGTTGCTTCGACATTTCATCAAAATCTGCTAAAAATAACATAAATAAGGGTAGCTTTCTTTTTTGATCGACATCTTGAGCACTCGGCATTTTGGACTTGATGTAGTCTTCGAGGTCTATCTATGTAACTTCGTTGATTTTTTTTCCGGTTACTTGCATCGCTTTTCTAGATGGTAATACTCCTGATGGATCTGGTGACAGGAAAGACTATTTGTTTTGCTATAATCCGCTTCTTGAATAGATTTTGTATGGTACAATATGCAGGAACACTGCCCACATGAAACACCACACATAATTTCCAACACTTTCAGTTTCTTCGACGTACGTTTCGTCCCGACACCGGGACTTGTTGACATGTTCAAATGTTGACTTCACAATGCGAAATGTACCTACCTACGATTTCGCATTGTGAAGTCAACATTTGAACATGTCAACAAGTCCCGATGTCGGGACGAAACGTACGTCAAAGAAAGTATTGGAAAATTGTGTTTCATGTGGGCAGTGTTCCTGCATATTGTACCATACAGAATTTTTTCAAGAAGCGGAACATAGCGAAACAAATTTAGTCTTTCCCCTTATTATGAATTTCCGCAAAATAACGCCTGCTTCCATTCAAGATCTGGTGTGACAGTCTGTCCTGAAAGTAAAATAATCCAATCAAAGAGATTCAAGTCTGAATGTTCAGTGGTTTAGAGTTCAGACGTCTGCCTCTTAACTGGAGGTCGGAATTCGATGTCAGGCACACATTTCTGTCTTTAAGTACAATGTGTGTTTCAAATATGACTTGCTTAGCGGAGAAGGAAAAATATCGTGAAGTAGGCATGCCTGAGCATAATATAAAATTGAATAAACAAATAAATGAAAATTATTTTCTGTATCAAATCTTTATTACAGAAGAAACAAAATACGGTTGGAAAAATAATAAAGCTCCATCTAAATTAAATAATATTCAGTTACATGTTCAATTGTCATACAGCGCCATCTATGGATGTTCTACAGAACTACGTCGAAATGTAACTACCCGGACCCGTGAGAAGTTATTTTCGTTACACTACGTATACAGCAATGTAATGCCTAGTTGTTTACACATAATCGTACTAGATGGCGGAATTATTTCGACGGAGAACGCTTGTTTTCGTTCGTCGGAGACCGTTTATTGCCGGTCGCGCCAGCGCCATCTTGATCACAGAAATAATTTGAATCTCTGACCCCGCAAACGTTGTTTTGCCATTAGGGATAAAAAAAAATAGATAACAACCTACTCTCAGACCTAGTAATCATACACTGAAAATTTCATAACAATTGGTCCAGCCGTTTGGAAGGAATTTGGTATCAAAGAATGGCACGAGAATTATTGTAGGTACCTATATAAGTAGAGATTATATTTTATAGACTCTTTTGTTAATGTCATGTTATTTTTCGTAATGAGCAATACTGAACTACCCACACAATATTTCGGTAGTTTTTCCGTGATTGAAAACCCCATTAAGTCACTTCTCCCATTTGTTACAAGTCGCAAATTCAATAGAGTAAAAATTTTCGCAAAGGTCAAGAGTTTATCTTACGATTTGCATCAAATTACGTTTGCAAGAGACGTAACAAATGCCTATAACGATCAAATCTAGAAAGTCGAGTGAGATAATATTCTCAGTACGGCCGTCGGACGGTAATGCCTGTTCGTAATATCGTTTTATGGAATGGCATTATACCTACGTAATTGTGATGCCTACCACAAACGTGATCGGCCTGTCATTTCATTATTTGCTATCGTAATCTTAATATAAACTTATTCTTTGGTCTGGGATTTATCAATATGTTATGTAAACGACGACCGAATGGCGAAGCGGTTTAGCGAAACTGCTTCTGCGTCGGAGGTCGTGGGTTCGATTCACACTACTGGTAAATGTTTGTGTGATGAGCATGAATGTTTTCCAGTGTCTGCGTGTTTTTCAATATATTATATTGTATGTATGTATATTTATGAGTTATCTAGTATCCATAACACAAGCTATCGCTTACTTTGGGGCTAGATTGCGATGTGTGTAATGTCCTGATATTATATTATATTTATACTAGCTGACCGGGCAAACTTCGTTTTGCCGTTTAGGGATATAAAATATAGATAACAACCCGCTCCCGGACCCAGAGATCACCCTGAAAATTTCATAACGTTTAAGTCCAGCCGTTTCGGAGGAGTTGGTTACAAAGAAAATCGAGAGAATTTTTTATATTAGATTTATGTAATATGGATCAGTAATATAAGTATACCTGTTTGACGACCTCCCTGGCCTACTGCGCACGCTCGGATTCAAGTGGGTGGTCGCGGGTTCAATTCCTGCCACGGGCGACTTTAGAAGTTTATAATTTTTAATGTGGCTCGGGTCTGGTCTGGTGGCTTAGGCCGAGACTAGTAACTGCCCTACCAGCAAAGACGCACCGCCAAGCAATTAAGCGTTCCAGCGAGACGCTGTGTAAAAATTGTAAGAGGCTTACTTTTTTCAAGAAAGTAGGACAACATCTTAAGCTGCGTCACTTATCATCAGGTGAAACCGCAGACAAGTACCTATTATCGGGAAATGAGATACATATTTTACTTAGTGAATTTTGTTTTAAATACATCTGGGTCAATCTCCAAACCAGTTTAACCAATTTCGAAAGTTGTAGATTAAGACTTTTAATTGGGGAACTCTAATCCCACGGTGAAACAAAAATTAAAAACGAACGAATTTGCATACCATTGTTAGGTACCCTAACCTATTACTAAAGTGATATGAAATGTAATGAAAGTTCTAGTGATAAACGGTTATTCACTTATAGTCCAAGAGCCCACAAATGCCAGACTTACGCACTAGTCGTTCGTTTCAGCCGCAGGACGTCCACTTCTGGATAAAGGCCTATTGTGATGATTTCTAACCTATACGGTCCTGCGCCACATGTATACAAGGACTTCACGCAATGATATTCAAATCGCAAAAGTAGTGGTAAAAAGGTATTTGATGTCTAGTGACTTGGCCGTCATAGTCAGTGGAATCTTAAATTTAAACGAGAACTTTTTAAGATATACTCTCTCAGAACATATATATATATGGATAGAATACCTATATTTAAGACTAGTAGGGCGCGTGAGTGCGCGGGCCACATGTGGCCCGCGTGCGGTCTTCCCGCCCATAAAAGTATCGGCGTCATCTCACAATTGGAATCCGATTGGCAGTGGGCTGAAAAAGTTACCTAGTAGCACGGTCATGGTTTTAAAGATATTTAATTACTGTTCGAACAAAAAAATACGCTGAACCTCATCGGATGAGGTTCAGCGTATTTTTTGTTCAAACAGTCCTTAACTATCTTTAAAACCATGACCGTGCTCCTCAATCATCAACGTAATCCTAGATCATCATCTCTTTTCACATTTTTCTTTGGCAATTCACCGAAAAACTGCATCAATGCTTTGCATAATTATATTCGAAATGTATATTGTGCCTTAAATTAGTTTATTATGTATTTCTGTTTTTGTACAATTTCTTGTGTGGTGCAAATAAAGTGTATTTATTTATTTATTATATTTTCTATGAAAAATAAATTCCGCCATTTTGATTTATTTTCTACCCATCAAAAACACCTTCGGGTCCTGATTACCTTTTGCTAAGAAACCACTCTCTTATATTTTATACTTTCCGAGATAGAACAACACGACATTAGTATGGCGGCCATCTTGAATCCGCCATTTTGGATTTTTTTCAGCTCACTGCCAATTGCATGAGGTTCCGAGTATTTTTTGTTTGCGCAGTCCCCACCCAACTATAATACCTTTCCCGTGCTCTTCGACCGTCTTAGAAACCCTCAATCATCATCACATTCCATATTATTCTCTGGAAGTTCTCTGAAGAACCACATCATACACTTGCAAAGTTTTCAAATTTTCGTCTCTTCAAAATTCTCGATACATTTTCTATGTAAAAAATAAAGTCCGCCATTTTGAATTTTTTTTCTATCCATCGTATAGACCTTTGGATCCTGATCAACTCTTGTCAAGAAACTATTCTTCCATCTTTTATACTTTCCGAGATATTGACGAAATTCAAATGGCGGCCATTTTGAATCCGCCATTTTGAAATTTTTTTCAGCTCACTGCCAATTGGATGACGTTTCAAATGACATTTGGTCGAGCACCCCCCACCTATCTTCGATACCCTGGCTGTGCTCTTCACCCGTCTTCGAAATCCTCAATCATCAGCTCTCTCTGTATTTTTCCTCCGAATTAATTTTTCCCTTATATACGAAATGGTCATTGAAAAAAAATTTTTTCATACAAAATTGTTCAGGAGAGGTGATCAATCAGTCAGTGAGTGAATCAGCACGAGCAGCTATATATATAGTAACTAGTAGGTTGCGTGGGGGCGCGGGCCACATGTGGCCCGCGTGCTGTCTTCCCGCCTATAAAAAAATCCCTTAAAAATTCTCCTTTCATTTTCTATGAAAAAATAAAGTCCGCCATTTTGAATTTTTTTTCTGTCCATCGTATAAACCTTCGGATCCTGATCAACTCTTGTCGAGAAACCGTTCTTCCATCTTTTACACTTTCCGAGATATCGACAAAATTCGAACGGCGGCCATTTTGAATCCGCCATTTTGAGATTTTTTTCAGCTCACTGCCAATTGGATGACGTTTCGAATGACATTTGGTCGAGCACCCTCCACCTATCTGCAATACCCTTGGCTGTGCTCTTCACCTGTCTCCGAAATCGTCACTCATCAGCTCTCTCCGTATTTTTCCTCCGAATGAATTTTTTTCTTTTATACGACATTATCCTTGAAAAAAAATTTTTTCATACAAAATTGTTCAGGAGAGGTGATCAATGAGTCAGTCAGTGAATCAGCACGAGTAGCTATATATATATTAACTAGTAGGCCGCGTGAGGGCGCGGGCCACATGTGGCCCGCGTGCTGTCTTCCCGCCTTTAAAAGAATCCCTTTAAAATTACCCTTACATTTTGTATGGAAAAAAATAAATTCCGCCATTTTGATTTTTTTTCTATCCATCGAGTAGACCTTCGAATCTTGATCACTTCTTGTCAAGAAACCGTTCTTCCATCTTTTATACTTTCCGAGATATCGACGAAATTCGTATGGCGGCCATTTTGAATCCGCCATTTTGAAATTTTTTTCAGCCCACTGCCAATTGGATGACATTTCGAATCACATTTGGTCGAGCACCACCCACCTATCTTTGATACCCTGTCTGTGCTCTTCACCTGTCTCCGAAATCTTCACTCATCAGCTCTCTCCGTATTTTTCCTCCGAATGAATTTTTTTCTTTTATACGACACCATCCTTGAAAAAAAATTTTTTCATACAAAATTGTTCAGGAGAGGTGATCAATGAGTCAGTCAGTGAATCAGCACGAGTAGCTATATATATAGTAATAAAGAGTGTATTTTTAGATAACCAACAAAATTGTCATTTTATCATAACATCACTGGTCAACAGTTTTATGACATACCTGCATAAAGTACAGAGCAACAAAACTGTGTGCCTACATGTATAGTTAAAGCACTGCCTAGTTGTTCTCTAATCATCTCTTTTTTTGTATACAGAAATCTGCTCATATCTTAAAAGTGATGGAAATTTACAGTACATTGTAGATTTTTCATTAATTCCAGATTCATTTTAAAATCTTCGCAAGTTTTGGCGCAAAGGATGACGTAGGTCTGGCGTTCCCGGGTTCTCGCTGTATTAGAGATCTAAAGCGGTGTTATATTGTGCGCGGTAATAAAATTAGCAAACAATTAATAGTTTTCGCACGTCCAACGTCGCCGCCTTTACTTTCCCACCTCGTTTAGTAATGCTAACAGTGTTCTAACAATGAACTCGCTTGACATAAAAACACAACTGAATTATAGCTGCTTTACTAGTCACAGGGTATAAAACTTGAATTTAGTATTTTCGCGCTTGGATTCGAGTGGGAGGTCGCGGGTTCGATTCCCGCCACGGGCCACTTTGGAATTTTATAATTTCTAAATTGGCTCAGGCCACCCTACCCGCAACGCAAAGCGACACACCGCCAAGCGATTTAGCGTTCCGGTGCGATACTTGTAGAAACCGTTGGGTAAATTTACTTACCCTACCAAGTTAGTACGATAACTTCTTAGACTGTATCATCACTTACCATCAGGTGAGATCGCAGTCAAGTACTAACATGTATAGAGTAAAAAAACAAAATACACACCGCTTAGCGATTTAGCGTTCCGATGCGATACAGTGTATAACCGTTAGGTTGACTTACCCCTTCCCAGTCCCATACCTATCCCTTACGTACCGTTAGGTACTATTATGTATTTCGTGCCCTTACCCTGTTAGTATGGTAACATCTTTGGCTGCACCATCACTTACCATCAGGTGAGATCGCAGTCAAGTAGTTAGGACTTGTAGAGTGTAAAAAAATACAGAGATTAAAGATTTTATTTGATGGTATATTACTTACTAAATTATCATAACATTTTGTGTTTCGTTCAATATCGTTTAATTTCATTTTATTTATTATCGGCTTTCATGCACAATTATAATATTCTTAATTTTTATACATGAAACACCGTTAGGGCGTTGCTGTTTTTAGGGTTCCGTAGCCGAATGACAAAAAACAGAACCCTTATAAATTCGTCATGTCTGTCTGTCCGTCTGTCCGTCCGTATGTCACAGCCACTTTTTTCCGAAACTATAAGAGCTATACTGTTGAAACTTGGTAAGTAGATGTATTCTGTGAACCGCATTAAGGTTTTCACACAAAATTTAAAAAAAAGTAATAAATTTTGGGGGTGCCCCATACTTAGAACTGAAACTCAAAAATTTTTTTTTCATCAAACCCATATGTGTGGGGTATCTATGGATAGGTCTTCAAAAATGATACTAAGGTTTTTAATATCATTTTTTTCTAAAATGAATAGCTTGCGCGAGAGACACTTCCAAAGAGGTAAAATGTGTGTCCCCCCCCTGTAACTTCTAAAATAAGAGTATGATAAAACTAAAAAAAATATATGATGTACATTACCATGCAAACTTCCACCGAAAATTGGTTTGAACGAGATCCAGTGAGTAGTTTTTTTAATACGTGTTGAATTGATATTCAACAAGTCTAATATTTTGTTTAACTTTGATGACGACAGATGGCGTTGCACGTATTTAACTCGCGGTGAAGTTGTTTAATGTTGAATAAGTTGGTTATGCGGTTCAAGAAAAGTGGTTTTTATGGTTTTATTCCTCCGGTAGAAGTAGGTACGGAACCGTCAGTGCGCGAGTCCGACTCGCACTTGTCCGGTTTTTTTAATGAATGGTCGGGGGATCGATTTTGTTATCGTTCATATAGGTACTCATTAACCGAGTACTTGGTAACTTTTTTATAAGGTAGACCTTTAGCGATTTTATAAATACCTATGATTTCTTTATTCTCGTTCCTGATAATAATAATTAGAGTCAATGTTGTGTTGAGTTTTTTTGATATATTATGCTAGTTTTTATTTTATTACTGTGCTTAAGCACAGCAGTAACACTATCCTTTGAAATCAAAACAAGACATCAATTTTAATACCGGTAGTTAAACCTCAAGATGCGTAACCACCATTAAATTACACCAAATCGAGTAATGATTCGCAACGACCACTTTTACTAGAAACTTTATCCGTCAACTTTATAACAATGACATAGAGTCTATATTTCAAAAACAATCTTTCATGCAGCCTTTTTGTATATTAAGTATGTTTGTCTTATTGTCATGGAATAGGGTTTACTATAGAATGAAATGTCTTTCATAGGAAGTGCAGAATAATCTAAATCTGCAATTTAATACTTTATTGCTATGAGTTTAAAGTTCAATTTAACATTAAATAGAGTTACTAATAACTTCCACTGTCTATTTTGTTGAATACACTGTGCTCTTGTATGCATCGGGAATAAGACGTTTGGTGACATTTCTTTCTCTGAAAAAAAAAACATTTTTAATTTTTGTGCAAGTGCTCTGTGTTTCGAACTTTTGAGATTGTGAATAATTTTTTGTGAATATAGTAGCTTATTAATTCAAATGTAAGTATGAATTTTTATTATTTACTTAATGTATTTTTTTCGATATTTTTTGTCTCCAAAATAATGCACAAAATAAATCCTACACTACATCATCATTCGCTTTTTAAGAAATAAATTTTGCGCACCTAAATAAAAAAGCACAAAAAATATGAAAATTCTATTTAAATAATAAAATTGAGAATAGATTCATAATACTGTTTTAAAAAAGAAGAATAGAAGATAGGTACCTAGAAGTAGTAGATAAGTGAAGAAAAGCTTTATTTCCCTGTATAAATGAATGTCGAGTCTACCATTCACAAAGCTAATTAATTATGAAGAAAGGGATTTATGTTTAGTTAAGTTTCGGTTGAATTTCGGCCATTAGACTGAACTGCTAGTTTTTTCAATAATAATTTTGGCTAAAGCTATTTCTTAACAAAAATTACAAGAATTCATTTCTTATTATGAGAAATTTCTCTTAATAAGAAATGAAATCTGTAATAAGAAATGACAAGAATTCTTGGAATGATAGGGATATATTTCCATCTCCTCACGAGATATCTTATAAATTATGTAATAATTTTTGTTATTATTTAAGAAATTGTATATAATAACATTTTTTTGAAAAGAGCAAGTGCCGAGTTTCTTGCCAATTCTTCTCGGTGCAAACCTGCTTTCCGAACCTGTTTTGACTTTTTATAAGAGCCTATTAATTGGGCCCTTTGTGAAAATAAAGATTTTTCATTTTCATTTTCATTAAAAATATCTAATATGTATTAAATTAAATAAAGCAGGGTTCCAAGTTCCAACCCAGCGCCTAGATTGTAATCATAATGAGTGCAATTTAGATCACACACGACACATCACAGCGACCCGGTTTACATTAAAAACTACAAGAATAACGTCGATGGCACATGGTTATTATCATTCACTGAGATCCTAGAACAGCCAGACCTAAATCATTTTAGCAAAGCTCGGATTTTCACAATAAAATTAATGATTAAACGAACTTACCTGTACGTGAAGTTCAATCATAATTACTCGAAGAGCTCGCTCCAAGGCGTTTAATAATAATATAGTAGTAGTGTCACCGTCAGCTGCTCGCTATTTCGCCACTAAAGTTTGAAGGAAGGTAGGCCAAAGAAAAAGACCCCGGCGCCGCACAAGCCACGGCCCGGACATCTCATTTAGTTTAGAGAGAGCAGAGCTGTTTAGAATCTTGTGTTCTGCAAAGAATCTGTCTTTGCAGAACAAAGAATCCTTATTCAAAGAATCTGTGCCTAAAATAAATTGATTATTTATTAATTATTTTTTAACTTATGTTTCACGCCCAGGGCAATGGCATGTCCATCTTGGGAGGGAGGGTTGCTAACGCCTTGGAGCGAGCTCTTCGAGTAATTATGATTGAACTTCACGTACAGGTAAGTTCGTTTAATCATTAATTACTCTCCTAGCTCGCTCCAAGGCGTTTAATAATAATATAGTAGATGTTGAGAGAAAGTTAGTGTCGTGAAACATAAATTTATGGCATATCAAAAAAAAAAAAGAAAACAATAATTGATTAATATTGTTATCAGAAACAGAAAACCTCATAATAACCGCGAAACAGAATATTTTCATAATAATAGCTAATTTCATAGTAAACAGAAATATAGCAAAATTACTTAAGCAATAACTGAAACATTGGTTTTAGAATTGGTTGTGAACAACTCTACATTAAGTACACAACGAATGACCAACAACCGCTTGAAAAATATAATATGAAGGTATAATTATGAACTGAATTAATTAAATTATGTATTGATATATTTTGAACAAATCCTCTAATTAAACTTCATGCCATACTATACTAGTATAGTATTTTTCAAAAGCTAAATAATTTATTGACAATCGTGTAGTATTCCTTATACTCTCTGTACAATGAACTAACTCCCAACCTGCAGGCGTTTGAAGTCGACGCGTGCCTAGTAATGTGCAGTGAATATGACCAACTACTCAATGTTTAAGAAGAGTTTTTACCATGAGGCTTTTTGAATGAAACGAATAATGTAGATAGATTCGAAGGTCCTTAGTTCTCTTACCATAGATATATTATGTACTTAAAGCATTACCGGTTTTTTTTTTTTTTAGTAAAGATAAATATAAACTTGGTGTTTATGGCTATAGCAGCCGTGAGGTCTTTATACAGTTTAAAAATTTTATTATTACTTCAGTGTTTGTGAAATTAATATTATTTATATATATATCGCCGACAGAGTTTTAACTCTGTGAACTGCGAAAAGTACCCATTGTTTTTAGTTGATATAGATTGAACTTTCATAAAGGTACGATACAAGGTCTGTTAAGCAGTCCGAAACTTGGTCAACATGTATATTATAAAAATTAAATCATAATTAGCTATATCTTGACCTAACAAAAATAAAAGAAAATATCTACAATGATTGTTGTTCGTGTCTAGCCATATGGGACAAAAGAATAGAATGAATAAAATGTTCTTAATCACATTATTAAAAATATGTAAATCCCATCATTAAAAATATGTTTGACCGCAGTAAGTAATTCAATCTCCAATTTATGGCTTTCAGCAGCCATAAGTAAATTGTCTTATACAACAAGTGTCCTACTGTTTAAGAGTAGGTACATTGTCTAAAAGTGACATCATCCTTACTGGGATGGGTGACTAAATAAGACTCCTCTTCAGAGTAGTGAAATCCAGATAAGATACCTATTCCCTTCAATCACGGTGGTTTGACACAACACTGCGCGTTCCTTACATTAATTATTTTTATTATTAAAAAAAAAATCTTGTGATTTTAAAATTAATGCTTAAGTATTGGTGTTAAGTAGGTATCTTATAGAGGGGGTTTCACGGGTATGTGGGCCATTGAGGCACTACCGCAACAGAATCCCCGTTCTTGACCGTTAGTTAGATTTTTATTCAAAATTTATTTGTTTCAATGTGTGTGTAAGCTGATCTCTCCACGATATAGTATATGCGTTAATTGTAAAGACATCGGAATCCTAACACCATGACCCATAATATTATTATGTTTATACATTTGTGGTTTTGCCTACTTGCAAACAAATCTGTCGAGAGATTACCAATTATCATCGTGATTATGTTAATTGTATAAGCTCAATTCGATAATTCCCATTAGATATTAAGATGGTGATTCTGCATCCGTGATTTTATTGTCAGAACTGCATAAGTAATCAGCATGTGCAATTATATTAATCACTAATAAGTAAGAATAATTGTATTTCACTAATTATTTATAAGTGCCCGTAGGCCAGGCCTATGTGAAAAAAGTCTTTTGAATTTTTGAACCACAGACCGTTTTATTAAACCATTTTCACCATTATTATGATTCCTGTGCAATATTTGTCAAATTTGAAAATTATATGTCCCCATTCTATTGATATTTGCATATTTCAGTCGCACTGTCAATACAAGACACAAAATTTTCGGTCCTGGAGACTGTTTGTGTGTGTGTGGAGCTGTCATTCCTGTTCTCTCCATGCTCCACAAGCATGATCCCCAGTTGTTGAGGCATCAGTAAATGTTTTCATGGCATAAGTACTATCTGCTATTTTTCATGATTTTAATCCATATTATTGCTTACCAGCATATTATATTTATATAGATCTTCGTGTGGATTTAATCATTTACAGCGCTCGAAATTTTTTGTGTATCACCAGCAGTGGGTAATCTATGGTTGACATTCCTAATTTCTTCATAAATGGTCACATTATAATCATTTATATATACATATGAAAATATATATATTTATATGGCTTGATTGAATATTATCAACATAATTAATTTGGAGTTAACACACTTTTATTTGTAATAAATAGAAAATAAATCCCAAGTATTTTAGTGTCGGATCTTGTATCGGCCACGTTTTGTAAACAATTATTTTAAACCCCATTAAAAATATATATCCAATAAAAGATGAAAAAGTATCCGAGGGTCGCAATACTTTTGCAACAGGCTTAATCTTGGTAAATACTGGAGCTGAATTGAATCCAAATGGTAACACATTAAATTCCTAGAGATTGCTATTTCACTGAAAGTATTAAATTTTCTTGAACTGTAATCTAAATCTTTATTTACTTAAAAAGGAAATTATGATGTCTTTATTCAAGGTGTACACATGACGTAACTATTGTTTGATATTAATTTAATACTTGTTTTTAAGATCTTCTAGTTTTAAAAAGAAAAACTATGTAATTATGAGTTTATTTTTCTAATTTCTTCACATTGAAAGTAAAATGGTTGAAATTATGCCCATATATATTAAAAAAAGATTATCTATAGATTCTTTAAAATAATAGGTATTTAATATTCTGTCTACTAGTATATTTTACTTCTTTTATGTAATATATAATCACGAAACATGCCAATGGATATGACATGACATAACCTGATATCCACTATGAAATTGTATAATTATTGTTATTAAATCATAAACGAAATAATGATTGACATTAAATGAATAGTCAGTCATTGTAGAAATAAATCAAGCGGCTTGCCAGCTTTACCGTTCCTTGTGTCCGTATCATGGAAGCTACTGCCGCGATGTCTTCCTCGAGGAAGCGGCGAGCTGCGTCGACACGTCACGTGACTCGTCGTCCGCCTTGCCGCGCGTAGGGCGGTTGCCGCGCAAGCGGCCGAGCAAAAACGGCTGCCTGCTGGTAGCTGTGGTGGTGGCCATAAGCTTGCGTACTACAGATCTTAATTATCTGCGCTAGATTTATAAATAATAATTTTTGTTGACTTTTAAGTTTCAGTCAAATTCTTACAAAAAATGATCAACTCATCGATTTAGATTTTTCTTTTCGCTCTTTTTTATGCATCAGAAAAAAAAAATAAGTCTCCTTAGGAGGAGACGATATGTTGAAAATAATATGTATAAGATTCGAGCCGAATGCACTTGAGCTGAATCCGTTTAAGCATGTATCGATTTTTCATCTTTACAGGTTAAGAGTAAAGTACCTAATAGCTACGCATGGTGATGACAGCGCACGAAGAATTAATACTTGCTTATTTTCTATCATTTCGGATAATCTTTTAACATGCTTAGAATGGGTATAATATTCTGTAGGTAAATCCGTCACAACAGCAATCGTACAGCAACTAGTAACAGGTAACTGGGATAAGAGGCACGCTGGAGACCAAAACAGCCGATATTGCAGCGGGGCCGATGTCAGCAACCTTATAGTACCTACTTACATTCGTTCCAGTAAAAGCATCCTTCGTGACGTCGACATCAATGGCGGCGATCGGTTCGCTGTCTGCGTAGCAGTTATGCTTCGGTTATCAGTAAAGGGTGTATGTGAGACTCCTAGATGAGAAACACGCAACCCTGTATAGTATGGGCGTATGTGAGACTCCTGCATGAGAAACACGCAACCCTATATTGTAAAGGTGTATGTGAAACTCCTAGTTGAGAAACACGCAGCCTGCTTGAAATCTGTTTCCGTTGCCGGGAATCGAACCCGAGCCTGCTGAGTGAGAGTCAGATATCCTAGTCACTGGACCATATCAGATCCTGTTAGGTACTTTCATTTTATAATAGAGTAGGTACTCACGGCTCGGGTTATGCTGCGTCCTAACGCTATCCGGTGAAGATGTTCGACGACAGTATTTTCACTAAATAATCAAAATCACAATCACCACTTTTATGATTCTTTCTTTTCGGAATGATAAAAAACTATATACCTCCTTCTTATCTCGAGAGAAAAACAAAACATTAATTATGATTTAAAACGTGCGAAACCGCGATGCACTAAACTGTGAATGAGATGTCCGGGCCGTGGCTTGTGCGGCGCCGGGGTCTTTTTCTTTGGCCTACCTTCCTTCAAACTTTAGTGGCGAAATAGCGAGCAGCTGACGGTGACACTACTACTATATTATTATTAAACGCCTTGGAGCGAGCTAGGAGAGTAATCATAGCATTAGGTTGTTTATCAAACTTTGAACAAAAAGCTTTGAACCCCTTTTTAGAAGACTGCTACTGAAATTAGGTTTATTCAGGGTTAATTGAAAGTAGTGAAAAAGTCTAATATATAATAGAAATATGTTTGTAAAAACAATAAAATTGAACGTTAGGACGCGAACGCTGATGATACTTGTTATGTCATAGGTCTGGTTCATCTAGAATCTCGGTGTACTATTTTGTGGGACTATAAATTATTATCGATTAATGTAGGAAAGTACTTAGAATCGATGTCAAATAACTAATTAAAACTGTACAGAAAGTTCTCGCTTTCAAATCCGTTTTTTGTATTTTTTATTGAATAATTGACTGGTATTAAATAATATTTTACTTAATAATATTAACGTTATGTTTCAATTTAGAATCCACACTATAATCATAATCATTAAAATGTGAGTTTGTTGGTTTGTTTGTTGTTCATTCAATCATGTTACAACGGAGCAACGAATTTTATATATTTACACAAACATAGTTGAATGCGCGTAAAATGACATAGGCATAGGTAAAGTAGAGACTTAAATCATAAGGCATAGATAAAGTAGAGAGCGAATCCAAAAAACAAAAGATTGTATGTTAAAAATATCGCAAAAGAACTTGACTATCCTTACTAATATTATAAATGGGAAAGTGAGTTTGTTTGTATGTTTGTTCCGCTTTCCCGCCGCTACTACTGAACCGATTTGGCTGAAATTTGGAACATAGATAGCTTATAACCCGGATTAACAAATAGGCTACTTTTTATTCCGGGAAATTCCATAGTTCCCGTGGGAAATTTTTACAGCAATCTATAGCTACATCTATAGGTACGTAGCCAAAGCAAACATCTTTGAAAGTAGGTATAAGGTTGTAAAATTTATGTTTCCCTCAGGATTTGTTAAAAAGCGAATTTGACACAGGCAGGGCGGTGGGCAAAAGCTAATGATACTACCGATCTGATACTACTACTACTGATCACTACAGCTGTGATAATGGGCACCATATAGGTTCTGAACTTAGCACTGTACGCTTTTAACAATGTGTGTTTAGCAATGGGTTATGGGTTAATCCTTATCCTTACTAATATTATAAATGGGAAAGTGAGTTTGTTTGTATGTTTGTTCCGCTTTCCCGCCGCTACTACTGAACCGATTTGGCTGAAATTTGGAACATAGATAGCTTATAACCCGGATTAACAAATAGGCTACTTTTTATTCCGGGAAATTCCATAGTTCCCGTGGGAAATTTTTACAGCAATCTATAGCTACATCTATAGGTACGTAGCTAAAGCAAACATCTTTGAAAGTAGGTATAAGGTTGTAAAATTTATGTTTCCCTCAGGATTTGTTAAAAAGCGAATTTGACACAGGCAGGGCGGTGGGCAAAAGCTAATGATACTACCGATCTGATACTACTACTACTGATCACTACAGCTGTGATAATGGGCACCATATAGGTTCTGAACTTAGCACTGTACGCTTTTAACAATGTGTGTTTAGCAATGGGTTATGGGTTAATAACATTATAACTGAGAAAACGGGTACCAATACAGACCCTAAACTTACAACTTTTTCGCTATTAACAATGTGTGTTTAGTTGAAAAATGGGATATGGGATTATCCTTATCCTTACTAATATTATAAATGGGAAAGTGAGTTTGTTTGTATGTTTGTTCCGCTTTCCCGCCGCTACTACTGAACCGATTTGGCTGAAATTTGGAACATAGATAGCTTATAACCCGGATTAACAAATAGGCTACTTTTTATTCCGGGAAATTCCATAGTTCCCGTGGGAAATTTTTACAGCAATCTATAGCTACATCTATAGGTACGTAGCTAAAGCAAACATCTTTGAAAGTAGGTATAAGGTTGTAAAATTTATGTTTCCCTCAGGATTTGTTAAAAAGCGAATTTGACACAGGCAGGGCGGTGGGCAAAAGCTAATGATACTACCGATCTGATACTACTACTACTGATCACTACAGCTGTGATAATGGGCACCATATAGGTTCTGAACTTAGCACTGTACGCTTTTAACAATGTGTGTTTAGCAATGGGTTATGGGTTAATCCTTATCCTTACTAATATTATAAATGGGAAAGTGAGTTTGTTTGTATGTTTGTTCCGCTTTCCCGCCGCTACTACTGAACCGATTTGGCTGAAATTTGGAACATAGATAGCTTATAACCCGGATTAACAAATAGGCTACTTTTTATTCCGGGAAATTCCATAGTTCCCGTGGGAAATTTTTACAGCAATCTATAGCTACATCTATAGGTACGTAGCTAAAGCAAACATCTTTGAAAGTAGGTATAAGGTTGTAAAATTTATGTTTCCCTCAGGATTTGTTAAAAAGCGAATTTGACACAGGCAGGGCGGTGGGCAAAAGCTAATGATACTACCGATCTGATACTACTACTACTGATCACTACAGCTGTGATAATGGGCACCATATAGGTTCTGAACTTAGCACTGTACGCTTTTAACAATGTGTGTTTAGCAATGGGTTATGGGTTAATAACATTATAACTGAGAAAACGGGTACCAATACAGACCCTAAACTTACAACTTTTTCGCTATTAACAATGTGTGTTTAGTTGAAAAATGGGATATGGGATTATAATGCTATAAATGTGAAAATGGGTACCTAAATAGGTCTCTATTTACATTGTGTGTTTTAGTTGAGCAATGGGATTTTGGGTTAGTAATATTGTAACTGTTATATTAAATACCTATATAAATTCTGACTTACCATTGTTTCACTATAAGTTTTTTTGTTTTAGTTGAGATGGATGAGTTTAGATGAGTCAATGAGATACAGGTTAAAAATATTATATTTGTGAAAACGGGTACCCATATAACATAGGTTTTAAACTAATAACTGTTTTGCTACTGAAAATTTTTGTATTAGTTGACAAGGGATATGGGAAAGTAATACGATATATGTGAAAATGGGTACACAGCTGCTGAAATTGCAAGAACTCCAGGTTAGCTTAGGTAAGAATAGGTTAGTATGCAGCGTTGCGGAAGAATATATCAGTAAAACGACGTTTTACCTCATTACTCAAAAACTAAGCCAGTTATCAAAAATTCGTTATGAATATATTATGTTTTAGATGAGCAATGTGATATGGGATAGTAATGCTGTAAATGTGAAAATGGGTAGATACATTGAGCCCCGTAGTTGAACCTATATTGATTAAGGACGGAAGCGGGAAGAGCAGTAAAACTACTAAGCCGATGTTTCTTTTAGTTGTTGTAGTAGTTGACTGTTTGTCTATCCCGTATGCTACTTTTTATCCCAGAAAATCGTTGGCTCCCACGGTATTTGTAACAGCCCGAAATTCACGCGGGCGAAGCCGCGGGCAAAAGCTAGTGCTAAACATAAATAAATGCAATAAAATTGCAATTGTCATTTAGAGTTATTTCAATTTTTCACTACAATTTTGGAGATACGCTACGATTTTTTTCATTTTATGGACTTTTACTTAGAGACTATTATAGACTAAAGAGACCAAATTATTTTTTACTTTACAACACAGAATACAAACAAACTAATAATATCGTTTGTATTTGATTTCTGAAGTCTCTAGAAAAGTGCGTAGTTTTCTCCGCTACCGTTTTAGTCTTATTGCATTGGGTTGCAGCTTCCGTTGCAATAAAACTAATAGCGTTAATTTAACGCTAAAATGATCATTAAACTCATTTTTTGTTCACCAAAAAAGGAGGCACTCAGGTCGAGAAGTTTTGACTAACTGTACCTGTAGTGTACTGTGTAGTGTGAATAAGTTGCCTGTAAGATAGGCCTATATGAAACAAGTAATATATTCTGCAAAAACATTGCAAATGACCTTTTTGACTTACCTATAAATTGCTGTAATTTGAGATCACATCGTAACTAATTTTATATGAGACCACCTTGGGAGTAAGTAAGTTAAATAAAGAAAATAAAGAATTTTGAAAATCTGACTACTCTGTAAAATGTGATCATAGTACGTAAAAATATTGACTTGAGAACCTCCTGCGTTTTTTGACGTTGGTTTTAAAATATTTTTTAGATTAGATTTGATTTGACCAAATATTATCATTTAGTACTAGCGTTTCAGTATCACAAAAAGGCATATAATTTCAGTGCAAAAGGACAGAGATAAGTTGTCACAAAACAGAGCAAAGCGATTTCTCTTGGATAGGTCTTTTTAAAGGTACATAATCTTGTTTTGTTTCCTTACTTTGCTATCTACTCCATATTATCTACCGACAAAGAAAAGTTGAGTTCACTTTTGTTAGGTATACATATATGTTAGACTACAGGGATTCGACTATTTTAAATAACTGAGCCGTAGGCGAGGATTTTAATTTTAAATAGCTTTTTGATTCTATCCATTGTGATACGATTTTCAATTAAGTTAATGGAAGCTACATGAAATTAGACAGGTATTGGAACACGTTATTCTGCATTTGAATACGCAAATTTAAATTGCAATTTTAGATATGTATCTTGTGATAAATTTACTTTTAATTATTTATTTAGTTTAAATCAGTTTAACGGGACATACTACCACTAGAAGTAAAATTAGAGACAGAGAAATTTGCAAACTCAACTATCGAGTTGCAAGATTTTTTTTAACCTTTGCTCAAAAAGTTGATATTTCCATGTGCGTTTAACGTATGGAAAGTAATTTTTTCCTCACCTGTTAGTACTTTTTGTTTTTCTCCTGCATATAACATCCAAATGCATGAAGGAGGTTTTTATCCAAAAAAAAAAATTGTACATAACTTTAGTAAGAATTTACACAAATTTACTTTTTAAATGGAGCGTTTTCAAACAATTTATGTGTGTGGGTAAACGTTTGGAAGAAAGTAAAATCACAATAATCATCCCCATTATAATGCGCGATTTCCTGAGAACGAGAGATGACAGACGAGAAATGCTAAGTGGTTTTCGTATGACGTCTTACATGCAAATTACTCGTACCATAAGCAGTTACTTATGTTTTGTAAGACTTTCATTTGTTTTTACCATTTATGCTACTGTCATGGTGACACTAAGCCATGCGTGAAGAAATGCTTTAATTTTGCTAATAAAACATAATATTGAATGATTATGTATTTCGAGGTTTGATTTTGTAGCAGCATTATCTATCTATCATTAAACTACTACTGGTAAATGTTTGTGTGATGAGCATGAATGTTTTCCAGTGTCTGGGTGTTTTTCAATATATAATATTTAAGAATACTAGTAGGTATTACATTTATCAGTTGTCTAGTACCCATAACACAAGCTATCGCTTACTTTGGGGCTAGATTGCGATGTGTGTAATGTCCCGATATATATTTATATTTATTTATTTATATCATTTAGCTTTTGCCAGCGGCCCCGCACGCATAAATTTCAATGACAAATATTTTTACGTGATACAAATTCACAATTTTTGGATTTTTTCCCTCAATTTTCTGTGTTATGAAGCAACATTCTTACTATGGACATAGTTTTTTAAGGTTTTGAGCTAGAAAATTAAAGGCATATTGACCGATATTTTTTTACAGCTTAGTAATTCTAACAATTTCAACTCCGTAACATATAGTCAAATAGTCAATTAATATGTAGTCAAATACACATAACCGTTACATGTCCTTAAAGCCTTATATAAAATCTGATAAACTTTTCGATGTTGCGGGATCCTGGTGGACTAACCCATCGAGGCGCAAGTGGCTGACAAACGGACGGAAAGTGAGTGATCGTGTGGCAGGTTTATTTTGAGGTACGGAACCTATGAGTTGAGCAAGGTCCGTCGGGCTAGGTCGGTTCCTTATATCAGAAAGAAAGGGAAAGCAAAACTATCTTTGGCATTTATCCTTAGAAAGTTAACCCATTTGCGAATGCAGCTACCTTTGTATTCAAGCAGCGTAAGCGCAGCTCAAAATAAAGCTTGTCTTCCGTACAAAGATTTACTTAGCAATGCTCGGTAATAACTTCATGTACAACAAACTTCGGATTATTCTTTCACACAACTTCTTTTTATTTTCCCAAATAGAGAACCTTTTTTTTAAATTTCTTTCACAGCGCAAGCTTTAATTAAATTGTAGCCCGATGCAATCATTAAATTAAGCTATGCGTGGAGAATTGATTTTGAAAGCTAGTTAGTTAGTTATATTTTTCTTTCAGACACAGTTTCCATGTATAGGATTTGGCAAGTGTTTTGGCATTTCGTTCACGACACATTTTTGTGTTGTATCATTACTAATGTTACTTAAATATTTCTTTATTGGTAAGTCATTGTTGTAAAGCATTTAACTTAACATCTATATAATTTATCAAGATAGCGTGGCGTGGTAGCTTTCCATGATAATTTTTACTTATTTCGAGCGAAAAACGCTATAGCATAGCTGGCGTTGTGGGTAACCTACCTGAAGTGCAATACACAATACAAGTTCATGAGGTAACAAGGTTATTGATAGAGAGTCGCTCGTTATAGTTTATTGGGGCTTTCGCGTACCTACGATTATAGGTACTCGCTATATCTGAGCTATAATTTATGGTATTCTGTACTATAACTTTAAGAATTCCGCAGTAGGTACAAAGGCGTTGCCATTAACTGTACAAAATGTAGGTACCAACATAATATTTGTAAGAATAATATATATTTATTTATAAGTACCCTTTGAGACTCAACTCATATTGGAAATAAGTATGGTCGTTTAGCATTACCGATATAACGATATACCTGATTAGGACAAAAAAAGTAGTTCAAAACATTTGTAGCTTATTGGTCAAAAAGCTTGGCGTCTTTATATTCACGTTTATATGTCTAAAACAGATAGTGACAATAATAGCTTTGCGTATTTAACCACCTGGACGTGACTGCAATCATATTTTTTGTTGCTGTAGAACTGCAAACATGAGCTTTAATACTGCCGACTCTACACTCGTGCGTTCATTGTATCTGTGAACGTTCGCGACAAAATGAACAAAAACTAAAAATAATATGCTTTTTAAACACAAAATAATACTTAACTCTTATAAATTCGATTTTTTTTTTAAATTTATTTAATAAATTCTGATGCACTTCATAAAATAAATTAAATCTTCTTAATTAAAAATTCTCATTTATTTCAAATTTCTTTTACAATGTCTATAATTTTTTTTAATACTTACTTTAAAAATTTTACTTTATAAATTTATAAGTTTATATTATATATTAAAAATATATTGTATATTGTCTTAAGTACTTTTTATATGAGACGGATATTATATGTTTTTAATAAATGAGACGGTAGTGATAATAGTTTTACAAAATAAAAATAAAAACTAAGAGCCACAGTCAATAAATAGCCGATCAACAGGCAAATAACACGAAACTTGTTGAAAATTGTATTTTTTCCGTTTCATATTTTCAACAAGTTTCACGTTTATTTTCCCTCACCGTTACGACAAAGTCCGCGAGCAATTGCAGCGTGAGTGTAGACCTGGCATAGGAAAGGACTTCGTGACGATGTCGCCCTGAATTAGACAGAAGTCGTGCGTGCAGCCGCCCTCGATGCAAATCATCTGAACGACATTTAAGCGCCTCGGTGGAAGAAAGTATAATGAAAGTGAAAAATTAAAGATATACTCGTAATGATATCATCCGTCATTACCATTTAAAGTAAACTTCGTTTTGCTTATTCTTGCTCTTTTGGATATTAAAATGATATTAATATGCATTGATGTTATTTTGATAGTAAAGACACCGAAACATATTACTGACGATAAAGCTAAGTGATAGAATCATGATAAATGATGCTTAGGTAGTTTCAGTAGAAGCAATTACCCTTGAAAATAGTTCGTGCATCTAAAAATTATTTCTTTTTGATTGAATAATCATTTCGCCTGCTTATTACTATCCAACCATTGACTTACTATCTAAGGACAGCGGGTGTAATACAAATTTCACAAAAAAAGTGTCCCGAGAAAACCTATATATAAACGAGGGTATGTGTATTTTTATAAACAAAATAAAACATTGTAATTTATGTCATAAACCATTGTTATACAGCCTAATTTTACTTGCAACTAGCTATAGTGCGATTCTCTCCCTTTTCGCGTTTTATCTCTCTTTCGGTTCGAATACTTTTTATAGCGCTGACCCGTCATCCTTATATATCTATGTATCCAACATAAGCACAGGTTCCAAACTTAACTGACTTCCAAAATGAGAAGGAGGAGGCCTATGACGTTACCAATTCTTCATCTTTGATAACTTTAATGTATGATACAGTTAGGCATCACTGTCCTTTTGCTAAAGATCTGAAGAAGATATTCGCATTAGTGAAGTTTTTGCAGATAAACGACAATCGTCCAAACTTTTTATTCTAAACTGATTTTGATTCTTAGTATGACTCAATGTATTGTGGTAAGGGGTTAGAACTTTGGAAGTACTCTTGCAGAGATTGATTAAAGGTTATTGTTATATTACAAAGACCGTATACGTACACTAACCTACTATCAAAAGTGTAATGGACAGATTGAATTCGGTGTAGTGTTTCTAATTGACATTTTAATGCTAACTTCTCGTAACAAAAGCCAAAGGTATCTGATTGTAGTTTCTTTATTCTTCACAGATCATTGACGATAATTGGCAGGTATGACAGATGAGATAATAAATGGGTTTCCATCGATGTAACATCGTTGTAAACGACCAATTCAGATAGGCACTTCGATGTAATCACCGTGAGACATCGTATTTTATACCTAATAACACCCGATTTGCCTTGTTCATATTTTTTATAGGATGTACCTATGTAATTTTTCTTTTTATCATCCCGAAATCATTATTAGAATAATGCTCGCAAACAGAATTTCTTAGATATAACTTTGTAGGTAATATACAAAAAGTGACACATTTAAAATTCAATATCTTGAAAACTACTGCCCGATTTTCATAAAATTGACAACAAGTGAAATAAGTTAAAATAGGTAGTAAAAAATGGCCACAATCTTGTGTGAAATGTGTGAAAAACTTACAAAATCATGTGCATATTTGGTATGTTTTCTAAATAGCTCTCATGATATTATTGTATGTGTGCAATATTTCTAAAAATAAAAAATAATTTGATTTCAGTGTTTTTGAAGTCTGATAAAAGTCCAATATTCAACTATTTACTCAACCTTCTACCCACAGTATCATGATAAAAAATTGAAGATTACAAAACAGTAACACCCTGTACTCTATGTAGTAATAAGATGAAAGTAAAACTTACTGATCACGTATAATTCTTTTATTACAGGCCACATGCTGGGGTCGTTAAGAAAAGCGCAGAGCCGCAAATTGTGGAAGAAATCACAGAGTTTCTAACCGTTCTTACTCGCTTTCATTGTGCTGCATCGGACAAGCTTTATTAAGATTGACAAGATAAAAGGAAAAAAAAGATTAACAGGTGAACAAACTATCTGAAAAGATAATGACTATGACTTCATAATTACGTGCTCTGTGACAATCAATGAGAACAGTAGCTAACTTTTAACAGTATAGCTGTCTAATAGAGACCTCGATAACAGACTGTTTACAATATCGCTTGCTGTTTTTGGAGAAAACGCTAAATTGTTTCACATACTGCAAGAGACCCAATAGTGTGTAAAAATCGGAAGTCTGAAGCCCTTGAGAAGAACATAACAAGATTTCGCTTTATAAACGGCTTTGTTGTTAGCAAGAACAGGAAAGAGAAGAATGTAAGGAATAACCTCAGTTTAAAAACAAAAGAGGAGGGACTAAGAGTTTAGATATACCGACATACCAGACTTATTTTCAGTATTAAATGTGCCGTCTGCTTGGCTGGGAGGGTCCATGCACTTTAAATAACTTAAAGTTATCAGTTGTTGAAGATTTTTTGAAACTCTAAGAGGAAAAAGATTAAAAAGATTACATAAGAAAATTGGAGATTACCATATTCGGAATTCTGACAAAATAATATAAATTTTGCGAGCTATAAACTGAAATTGAAAGGTTTTGTTACGTGATAAACAAACAAAGATATTCATTGATACGTGTATGAATGGACGTAATAATAGACGCTACAATCGTGTTTTTTATGGAAGAAGAAGTGGAACAAAACAACAAAGAACATCAAAATAATCGCAGCAAAATCAACGAAGGTTTTCGTGTGGATGAATAAGTTATCTTATGCATTGGTAATAAAGAATAAATCGGTGTGGCTATAGACATCGTTAGGATTGAAATTGAAATCGTAATAGACCTTTTTATGGGAACGTCTTGCAAATGCAAATATAATCACGGATTTGAAAAAAACAGACTCTGTGGACTTATGTGATGGTACTAAAGGTTAAATTTGATAAGAAGAAATTGTTTGTAACGGTGACGATAACTTTGTACTTAATAAACCTTTAGATGAATATGGTTAAATAGGCAATTTGTGAATTACGTAATTTATTACGAGTGTGTGACAGGCACTTGGAGAAAACGCATGATACGATGATGTTGCTGAACTATAGAGTAATCTGAAATCTAATAAACGCATGCTGATGAAGATGGAAATTGTTGTGTGGAGGTGGATGGAAGATTGATCGAAGGGAAGGCGGACATAATTATGTTTCTAGGTAAGTCATTTTAGTTTCTATGATATTATAATGAAGTGGTGGGCGTACCAGTAAGATTTCTTCCGGAGTAGGCATAGTCGTCATTAAGCAAGCTCAGCGCCCTCAGCCATATAACTTATCTTATAACTTAGTCATATAACTACAATCAATATAGAAAATTAACGATCACATGGAATTTAAAAATCGGTTAAATGGGAGTGCGTTTGCGCACCGAGGGTTTCGTACTACTACAGAGGGAATAAGCATAAGAAACCTCAAATCTTACGTTGTTTGTGTAGGTTTATTGTCAACATATTATTATATAAGAAAAATGTGCTGGTTAAAGTGTAATTGTCCTGTAAAATATACATAAACATCTACCTATGTAGGTACCATAATTATTATTTCAGATTATTCGATTTGTAACAGTTAATTTCGGAAAAAGGTGGAACGGTAAAATTTTTTCGACAGTTTACCCAAAACATTGAAAACTAAGTATCAGGCATAAAAATAAATAAAAATCTGTTTTAGAATATACAAGTAACGCCATTTCAAAATACGATACCCAATTCAATATTGTTATCTCGTTTTGAAATTTGAACACCCCGATTTTCCCTCCTTTTAAAAAAAATAAAGACGAGTTTCAATTTTTATGATTGCAATTACGTTTTTTTTTTTTTTTTGGAAAATTCGGTGTTTTCGGAATTCGGTCGGAAGCGAAGCGTCGCGGGGCGCCACTCGTGTCAAAAAAGCATTGGTTAAAGCTTTTTTCAAAGCATTTTTAAAGACTTTATGACGTGTATTATACAATATAGGGTTTTTTTAACACACTCTATAAATTTTTCGATATTCATGGCGGCCACGTGTCGAATAGTTTTGTAAATAAATACAACCGTCGCGCTTCGTTTTCGCTTCGCGTCTCGCGTTCGCTCTCCGTTTGACGACGTGCATACAAAGCCAGCTAATACAACTATCTCGCTCACGCCTCGCTTCGCGCGCTCGCCCTAGGTTTGTCATGGCGTGACACGCCTTTCGGTTCGCCACGTATTCGGTTCGCTTTCGCTTTTCTATGTGACTAGATTCATACGATACCATACATAACAAAATAAAAACGCTTCGCCACGCTTTCGGTTCGCTGTCTGTTTGACAAAAGCTTAAGAGTTCCATTTTTAACCGACTTCGAAAAACAAAAGAAGGAGGAGGTTATCAATTCGGCCTGTATGTTTTTTTTTATTTTTTTTATCATCATTATTATTATTTTTATGTATGTATGTTCACGAATTTCTCCGATAACACGCAACTGATCTTCATGGTTCTACATTAGATCGATAGGAACTAGTGTCGAATTGGTCCCATGTAAATTTTATCGAAATTGGTCGACTACTTTTTAAATTATCTTTAAGAATAGGGGAATTTTGTTGGAATTTTGCCAAATCTTATGTCAAATTAGAATAATTTATTATTTACTAATAAACAAATAGTTGCTTAGCAACAACCGACGGGCCTGGACCCTTATTCTGTATCTCAGTGATAATGACTGTGTGACCTTCAACGAGCTAATTTGACATAATATGTTTTTTTATCTAGGTATTGAAGGTTCACCGCAAAATCTTACTTTCGTTTCACCTGTTGCGAACTAAAAATGGTAATGTATTCCGTTTGAATAAACAATATTGAACTTTTTCGGCAAAAACAATACCTACTGCACTTCTTTTGATTTATAACAACGTTATTTTATCAAAATTTGAAAAATGGAGATTTTGAAGTAACTTTTGGGAAAACTTTCTATCGAGATGTATCCAATCGTGTTTAAGATCCAAAATGTCTTTATAGTTTTCTACCAGGTTGAAGGTTCACCGCAAAATCTTACTTTCGTTTCACCTAGTAAAGCAGCAATGTATAACGCACCATAGATAACAGAGAACGTCACGCTATAACTGTAAGAGATACGGAATAGCCCCCCTGGTGTTGGTAAACAACGCATCAAATTCAAGTGCCAAGAGATCCTTGTCAGACTATACTTTTTAATTCGCATGTATTGAGGTAAAATGATGGTTTACTCGTCACTAGATGTGAAAAAAGGTATACCTAAGATTTTATTTATATTATTATCAGCATATCACTAAAGGCACAGATTAAAAGGTGTATAAGCTTGTAATGGAAGTCGAAACTAGGTATTGTATAATTATTGATTTCTATTTTAAACGATTTCTAACAAATAAGTAGCTTCTGTTCAGAAAACCCAAAACTCTGTCTGTCTGTGACTTGACACTTTTTCACAGGAACGGCTGATTCATGAAAAACAACCCAAAGTAAGAGCTATCAAGTAGGTAGAAATTGACAAAAAATACAAAAAATATAAATAGACTAGCTGGCACTCCTATTGCCTTTTGTATCCCTAATAGCAAACGTTGTTTTGCCATTAGGGATATAATAAATTGCTAACGACCTATTCTCAGACCTATCGAATATACCCTGAAAAATCCAAAAATAGATCGAGTCGTTTTGGATTTGGATGTGTTTGTTGTGTTACAAACACGGTGACACGAGACTTTTAAACAATTCAGATAAGTTATATAGTTTCTTGGAAGTATTAAAATTCAAGTTTCTACTGAATCCAAGCTAGGAAAATAGCTTCCACTAAAAAGTAAAAAATAAAAATTCTTTTCAAAAAACCGACTTCAAATGCCACTACAAAGAGTGAAATAATTTTGATGTAGGTACAGCAATTCGAAGTCGGACGATGTATGGTACAATCATAGTCCTTCACAATACCTACTCGATGTGCTTAGAAACGACGATATTACAGACAATCGTCCGACTTCGAATTGCTGTACCTACATCAAAATTATTTCACTCTTTGTAGTGGCATTTGAAGTCGGTTTTTTGAAAAGAATTTTTATTACAATCATGGTTATGGAACCCTAAAAATATTATGACTTGTAGCCACCTATCGGTATTTTTACGTACTGCTAAGTAAATAAAACTTGTAGTGTCATCTAGAGACGAAGGTTGAAACTACGTTATACCTCGTGCTAACTGCTATACCTCGTGTATGATTCAACCCCATTGTTAGCGACGTGCTTCGAAGAATACTGCAGAGATGGCGCTTTTTGTACAAAAATCAAAGACGCGAGAATGTGAGTGATATTGAGATAGAAAAATAGATTAAAAAATATTATAAAACTAGCTGACCCGGCCACGCGTTGCTGTGGCTAAAGTTTTTGTTATATTAATAAATTAAAATTGCGACTATAATTTGAGATTTAAACTATCCTATCTCTCAAGTTGGACCAAATGACAGATATTCACGAAGTTTGAACTAAATCGGTTCAGTAGTTTAGGAGTCCATCGCGGACAAACATCGTGACACGAGATTTATATATATTAAGATTGAAAATTTTTACTAGCTTTTCTTTGAGCACAAGAAAGCGGATGGTTCCAATTCTGGCTTTTTTGCAAGTCTTACGGTAGTCAGCGATCAAACTTTTAAAACAAATATACTTAAAACAGTTTCTGTTCTTTATACTTAGTCGTGATTACCTATGAGTTTATTAATATTGAAGCAGTTTGCCAAGCAGTTTAGATTTCTTTCGCTAAACAGGGGTTCTTTAGTTTCAAACAGGTGATTAGGTATACTTACCTCATAAAATAAATAAATTAATAATAATTATAATATATTGGTAGGTATATGCTTCAGAGTTCTATTTGTTTTCAAAGGACAAAATTTTGTGAAGTCGTTCAACTCGCAGTGTGGTTGCTTGATGGGTCTAAGCTCTTTAAAGACCACTCCTATATAGCTACTATGGATACTAGAGAAGTCCTAGGGCGGGGTTGTGAGTGGGTTATTTAGTGTGTGAATGGTGTACTGCTTGGGATAATCCCTCTCATATGACTAAAGTGGAAGGCTTTTAAAAGTGATTTTATTTTTTTATCAGATGAAAAACCCGACCCCAAAGTGCACCTCCC
Organism: Coenonympha arcania; assembly: GCA_036785405.1. NCBI lineage: Eukaryota > Metazoa > Arthropoda > Insecta > Lepidoptera > Nymphalidae > Coenonympha > Coenonympha arcania. The sequence continues at coordinate 14,715,729 of CM072070.1, read as the reverse complement.
GGAAATTTTTGGGATCTTACCGGAAAAACCAGATTTTGATATCATCTACTGTCTCCGTTTCTGTGTGATAGTCTCAGACCAATTTTATGTCCCACTAATGGGCACGGGTCTCTTCTCAGATCGAAAGGGTAGCCGAGTGCGGGTAGGCGGGCTTACCACACCTTTGAAAACATCGTGTATACTCTCAAGCATGCAAGTTCGCTCACGATGTTTTCCATCACCGCTAAACAACTGATATTTAGTTTCCTAAAACGCACATAACTCTGAAAAGTCAGAAAGATTCGAAGGAGGTCATAGAGGTCCGAACCAATGGTTAACGTTATCTATAGATATGATTAAACACAATTACCGTACGAACAACTTGCTTAAATTAAAAATGGCTTTACCGATTTTGGTGATTGTTTTCTTCGTGTGTTTGGGTAGGTCCTTACGGAGTTCAGGACAAAGTCTTTCAGCTTGTTGTGCATTAGCTTATTTTCAATATTATGCGTAGTTAACTAGTTACTTTAACCCCTTTTGCATACAGAAAGATGTTATAAATTTGTTTGTGAGTTTGGTATTTTGGCACTGAAACTATCAGCCTCCTAAAGTCCCTACCTATTTTATACTTTGCCAGCGTAGTTAAGATCTTAACATAATATCTTTAAACTATGGTAGTGGGCTACGGCCAAGGACTAATTTCGAGGGAAGAATCGTATACCCAGTTGTGGGCTAAATAAATGAGCTAAGTCCAAAAAGCATCTAACTTTTCCAGAAACTTTACCTTTGTCAGGATTAGAAATCCTTCGTTTTGAATTGAAGCGTTTAGTGTCCAATTTTCATATACTTAAATCGTGTAATCGTTTCGTATTGCATAAAATCGTATGCCCATCGTTCCGTGTACAGTAAAACGCGAAGAAAACCTCGGAAGTGGACCAATATACCGTTGTTTGTACGACCCATCAGTTGCTTCTTATACCTCGTGTAGAACGCGTGTGTGACAGAACAGGTTTTTAACGGTAAGTGAGAAAAAAAACTGTACCCGTTTTTTACGTTCTTAGCTGTAGGTTTTTTATCGTACTCAATTCGAAAGGTATTTAACTGGTACTGACAATGTTTACATTTTTTGTAGGTACTTTTCAGTCTCGATTACTACGTGTGCTTTTTATGTAAACTTTGGTTAGAGCTTTTTGTTAATAATAAATCCTTGAGATAATACCTTTCAGATAAATATCAAATTTTAAGTTAGATATCCTCAGTCTTAAAATGAAAAATACGAATTTAAAAATTAATGTATTAAAAAGTAAATGGAAATCCACTCTGGAACGTTCTAGAAAACAGCATGTAGACATACTAAACTTTTAAAACTGGATAATTTTTTACCTTTTTTTTTAGGTAGGCTTTTATGTAGGGTAGGCTTTTAGGTAGGCTTTTTTGTAGGGTTGTAAAAGCTTTTAATTAATATTTGACAAAAAGGCCTACCTATTAAACATTTATAAAGCCAGGTTTTAATCCCTAATTTTCTGACATCTGCTATCTCCCTCTTTCACATCAGTAGGAAAATTATGGAAGTCAAAAGAAATGCATTCTAGAAAATACTAGGTAAAACTGAACGTAATCGATAAATTGAAGATTAACCTATAACATAAAGACATAAGCTTCGCACTTACTTTGACATTTTATTACATTTAAATTTTGATGGATTACATTTAGAAACACAAATTTTACTGATACTTATTTGTACGCGCGCAATGCGCATGCACTTGATTCTTGATTCTTGACAATGAAGGAAAAATGTAGAGCTTTGAATGAGCAGAAAAGATTGTTATAATATTATATAATATTATGTCTTAGCTTGTTGATCTAGCGGTCAGAAAATGCTAATGGTTGGGAGATCCTGGTTTACATGTTTCCAATCTCGAAAACAGATTCCATAATTAACAAAGGACGTGAGTCACACATGAATTACGAGACAGGGAAATTTTAATGTTGACTTGAATAAGTCCTCAATATTTATACCACCTGTCAAGTGGCACATCCTCACGGGTTTGATATTGTACGTCTGAAAGGTCTGAAAGAAACATAGTGATTGAGTCATTAGCGAAAATGAAAATAATTTCCGTGTCAGTAATGACATTGTAGTCACAAGAATTTAATACTTACTATTTGTATAAATTTATAAACATGCTAGATTAACCATTAGTACCTTTAAATTCTTATTTGGACTACTCATCATAATTTTGTCCTGCTTACCATATTGTATCCAATACAGTAAGTAACAGTAATATATAGAAAACAAGTTCCATCGCTTTAATTGTTTACAAACACGTTTGCAGGGTATTTTGACGTTTGTGTTCCATTTCTGAAGGTCGAGGTATGCGAGGTTTGAATGAAATGTGAAAGTGCCCGCTCTATTCGGTTGTAGAGTCTGCGAGCCAGTGTTATGTTTCCGATAATAAGGTTACTTTCGCTCTGACTGTACTTAGGGCTTGGTCTAGGTATTAGACATGCTTTAATGATCTAGGTGTTAAAGTGCTTAACCTGCTAGGTGATAAAATAACTTGTTATGTTAAGAACAAAGTATTTAGCTTCTCTGAATAGTGATAGAAAAAAAGTTACATATAAGTAAGTAACTAGAACTTAACTTGTTCATATCAGCTGTTAATCGTAGAACTTTGTACTTATCAATTAGCTGTAGTAATTTACTGCAGTTTCTATTGATTCAAGGGAAGATGCGGTGAATTATTTTGAAATGATTTAGATACTGCTTATAACAAAATTGTGATGTTATACACCTTTTTCGACCTGGTTTGAAATGTATTTCGTTTGAAAAATTACTTTTACTCGTTAAATTGCAAACAAATGGGTCCGTTCAAGAAATGCATCACTTGATTTGCACGTATTTCTTGCTATGAAAAATGCATTGAAAATATCAGCACAGATTTGACTGGTATGAATAGGCCATAGGTTCCTAGGATACTTAAAAAAACCTGTCAAGCGCGAGTCGGACTCGCGCACTGAGGGTTCCGTAATACAACCGGAGGAATAAAACCATAAAAACCACTTTTCTTATCGAACCGCAAAACTAACTTTGTTTTAAGAGGTTTATTGTAAATATCAAAAAAACTACTTATTAGATCTCGTTCAAACCAATTTTCGGTGGAAGTTTGCATAGTAATGTACATCATATATTTTTTTTAGTTTTATCATACTCTTATTTTAGAAGTTACAGGGGGGGGACACACATTTTACCACTTTGGAAGTGTCTCTCGCGCAAGCTATTCATTTTAGAAAAAAATTATATTAGAAACCTTAGTATCATTTTTGAAGACCTATCCATAGATACCCCACACATATGGGTTTGATGAAAAAAAAAATTTTGAGTTTCAGTTCTAAGTATGGGGCACCCCCAAAATTTATTACTTTTTTTTAAATTTTGTGTGAAAACAATGCGGTTCACAGAATACATCTACTTACCAAGTTTCAACAGTATAGCTCTTATAGTTTCGGAAAAAAGTGGCTGTGACATACGGACGGACAGACGGACAGACGGACAGACAGACATGACGAATTTATAAGGGTTCCGTTTTTTGCCATTCGGCTACGGAACCCTAAAAAGGAAACTAAGATCTACAACTCTTTCATTCATCATTCATGCACAATGCACATACATTTATCGAAATCAAAGTAATAATAGTAATTAAGCTATTGCATAGGTTCTATCGAAGGCCTTGAGCTTAGAGACCGAATCCAGAAATTCCGTAACGAAAATAACCTAACACCCCCACTCCGACCGGCACAGCGGTGATACTTTTTAGTTTTGCCATCTATCGATTAATAGCAGAACTTTTAGTTCAGCAACTCGTCTCTAGGTGGCATCGGTTGTATAATTATATATGCATGAATTGATAAAAACAGCTATGCAATAGCTTTACCGCGGCAGTCTCCGAGTGCCACACGTCTTTTTTCCTATTGTTTCATTATCATCAGTAAGAGCGATCGTGATTACATTAAGGTCCCGTTGGTCGAATTAAGCGCTATCGGCACACATCGCCATAAACAGTCTTCTTTGTTCTATAACCCAGAAAGGAGACCTCAATTTTATGTGACACCAAATTAAATGACAGGAATTCAACTCTAATGCAGCTATTTTTTATTTCTTATAACATTAGCTCGTAAAGTGGATTTACTGTCAGCGTTTTCAGAAATAATATCTCTAAGTTTATCATAGTAGACAAACAAAGAATAATGGTACTAGTGTAATTACAGTACATTACTGCAGCGGCCAGCACAAGAGGTATTGATGGACGATCGTATAAATATGAGAGTCCATTATGCCTAGTTATGGCCAAGGATCGTATAGAACTTTTCTCAAACAATGCGCGGAAATTGAAACTATGTATAGTATACAGAAATTTTCAAAATCGATAACGAACAACGAACGACAGTATTTTTTTCGAAGTAACAGGGTTCATTTTTTTTCAATAAACAGCTTTCTATTAGCAAGCTAGTTCGAAATTTAAATAAAACCTTTGATATGTTACTTGCTTGGTCACCATGTGTCAGATTGAAAGAATGTCACATGTTCAAATTACACGACAGATATGAGTTTAGTATGTAATTTATAGGACCGCTAAATCACTACTGAAATAGATTTTCGTACAACTTTTGCCAGTCGCTGATTGACTAGTACAGCAATTTAGATTTATCCTGTAGAAGGTTGACAAAATAATGTTCAAATTTCAAAGTATTTCTGAGAAAATTTATTTATTTGCGTATTTTTATACGTTTGTAACGTAGGTACCTGAATGGTCAAATGTCATGTCTGGGGTTACCTTCAGAAATATAACCTCGTTTGTTTAGATTTTCCTGCAATCTATATATATATTGCATTGCGTTTTTTTATTGTATCTTTTAATAATAAATATGGTCAGAAATAATATATTTAAAAATTTTATAACAGGTAGTTTACCTATTCGAAGTGAAAAGTCAATAAATATTGTACTCCGAACGAGTTAGGTACGTAAGTACAAAAACAATGATAGATTTCCACTGCTCATAACATTAGTGACCCCGTTTTAATGTGATATTTCTCACATGCGGAGATAATGAATTTTCTATATAGAAAACTGCTTTTTAAAATCCGTTATAAACGGGACTATTTACGTCTCAGACGATAATATGTTCGGCTATAATGTGACTTAGAAATAATTTACATTGGATCTTGCTTGCGGTTTTGGTCGAGTGGATTTCAGATTTTAAGGATTTTTTCCGTGATAAAAATGACTTATGGCCGTACGAATTGTCTTAGTAATAAATAATTAATAATTACCACTACTACAATGCTTCATACAACTTAGAACGTAAAGCGTATTATGAAACATGAGTGTTTCCATAAAGTTGACTAGTGTGTGATTCCTGCCAATCCGCACTTAGCTAGAGTATTGGATAAAGTTTTATAAATTTTGCACTTCTCATTCTGAGGTTAGACTGTTGGTTATTATTTTAGTGTGTCTATGCGTACACTTCAGCGTAGAAATATGTTCCATCCATACCCCCTGGATGGCTGGCAATCCCCAACCACCCGGTATGCCAGATCCTTCTTTCACCGCATGCGTTAACTATGGAACCAGCTACCAGCAGCAGTGTTCCCTGATAGCTGTAATATGGGGTTATTCAAGGGTACAAATTCCTTAACAGCATTTGCAGATCCTCTGGTGCTGCAAATTTCCATGGGCGCGGCGATCACTTAATATCAGGTGATCTGCCAGCGCCCGCTCTTTGCTCGCGATGACTTTAAAAAAGCAAGTCTATTACTGCTTTTTAAGGTTCCGTTTCCAAAGGGTATAAAACGGGACGCTCTTATTAAGACTCCGCTTCTCTCCGTCTTTCACCAGGCTATAGGTATCTCATGAACCATGATAGACAGTTAAAATTTTCACAGATGATGTATTTCTGTTGCCGCTATAATAACAAATACTAAAAAATAAAATAAAATAAATATTAAAAAGGCGCTCCCGTAGAAAATTTTTTCCTGGTGATGTTTTTTCCTCGTTCTTGAATTTTGCCGGTCAAAAATGAACGAACCATTATTGCGAATTGGATTTAATAGTACAGCAACCTCAGTGTTCGAACCTGACTAACACTTGACCAATTTTTTTATAATGGCGATGAGATATTGGAAATGTATGCGTAATCTCTTTATAGAGACATTTATTAAACGTTACCTAACACGTTTCGGTCCAAAACACTTGTACCATGTGTTTACTATTGAGTGTCGTGATACATCGTTACCACAGACCACATGTAACGGTCTAATGGAGGCTAAACACTTACTATTTTAAAAGACTTATGTAAACTTTTACAGGTGGTTGTAGGTACTCTTCTTGAGGAGACCATCCGGGTAGGTACCACCGCATTATACCTGGAAGTGGTAGTATATTTCTGGGTTCGGTTAAGGCTATTGTATACTGACTGAGCGGAACGCGAATAGGTGGTTTCAAAAATGATATCTATGCTCGTATAGAGAGAGTTGCAAGACCAGAGCTAGGCCAACATTTTATTCTTGAAATATGCCTCTCGGTGATTACCTATTTATCCCCCCAAACGTTTATCAATTTGGATAATTTTGGTGTCATTAGATTCAAGACACCTTAATCTAGGCTCGTACGTTTTATTTTTTTAGTGTTTTAGTTTATTTAAATTAAAATACTCAAGCAAGTTTTTAGGTCAAAAATGTGGATATTTAGACTCACCCACTCAAGTGCGCACCGCTTTCCTGGAGGTTGGTTGACGTGACACCTTTAAGTGCGCACCGCTTTCCTGGAGGTTGGTTGACGCGCGCTTTCGGACCTTGAGCTTTGTCTACTTATTTAAAAATATCCATATTTTACTAAGTCCTTGTGGTGGGTCATGTCCATACAGTTTATATATTCAAGGGACTGAACACAGAAGCTCTTTGTTCTCAATGCCAAGGACCACTTTAGAAAAAAATGTTTACATGAGGCCCACTTGAAGTTGGTGGTTTTTGTACCCAGTCTAAAACAAGTATTGTGAGAATATAATCTATGAAGACGTATCTATGTTTCTTTTGTTTATTATTCATAATGTTACAGAGTATAAATAAAACAAAACAGTATGGTGTTCGGTGGTTTTATTAAGATGTAGTAAATAAAATAGTATCATAAATTATACATTTTTTTTTATTTTTTTTTTTATTTTTCTTATTGTATTAATGAAGCTCAAATTCACAGGAATAAAGGTCTATTTAATAAAGATTAAGAATTTGCTTAAACATGTGGATAAGCAATATTTCTTAAAAATTAAAAGTACTAGCATACATCGTAATATCTGCAACATATTCATAGATATATATATGAAAATCTGACTACATTTACGGGTAAGAAAACGTTATCCCTTTTTGTATGAAAGCTTATACGTGTACAATCTTCTTTAAAGGGCACAAAAAAAGTCGCAGGTTGCCCACCCGTTGGAGCACTAGTAACTATTTGGAGTGATATGGTTAACATTCATTAAAATGTTTTTGGTCCAGTAGTTACACGAGGTAATTTCGATTCTCGTGTCAAGAAAAATCTTTTGGTATATTCTATCCAGAAATCGAATTTATAAAAGCGTGATCTGAAATCTTACCTACTTACTAGACTGACAAGGCAGATAGACTTGGATACCATCGAAAAAAATTACTTGCAAATTTAAAACTAGCTCGTGTGTTAATATTGGGGTTTCAAGCGAATTTAATTCGGTACCGGCGTAAAAGGAAACTTTTCCTTAGCGATTATTAGTTCGATTAAAGGTTCGTGAGACATAACACTGTGATAAACGGTTAAGCAAATATTTTATTAACTCGCACACGATATGAAAAATATGGATATTTCTACTGTAAATTCTGAAGAATATTTTTGAATTTGTTTGAGAGAACACAATTACAAACATTCTTTATAATTTTAGAGCTATTTTCGAGTTTTAGCATCTTACATTTTGGTGACTGATATTTATTGCAAAAAAATAATTCATTAGTTGAAAACCACAAAAAACCAATGTTAAACATGTAATTTAAATTAAGAGAACAGTCCTTTAATTCTGTATTTTGGAAAATCATATGACTTGTTATCTAGCAAAAAGATACTGCATTACAATGATTACTTAAACGGGGCGAGCTCTGGTATTAACGGCAATACCGCTTAGCTGTCACTTAACCAACTGTTAACAAAACATGGCATGACTTAAAAATAATTATGGCAGATGTTATTTAATAAGTGGTTAGAGTTCGCGGAAAAACTTTCCATCAGGAGTCATCATGTCACTGGCCATGCACCACCATGGAACCGCCTCTCTATTGATATAACTCGTCATGGCTTATTAATTCCCGTGCTACGTGTTATTGGAACATATTGGTTGCGTTATTTCCGACAAGCTGTTCCTTGTATTTGATTTGCGTATACCTACGTCTGTAAATTATGACAAACTTCGGGTTTTAGCTACATATTGGACTTTTGAAATTTATTGTCGCCACTTAATAGCTGGAAAACTAAATCCCAATTAATATTTAAGTTAAAAAAATGTTTTTTTATAAAAAAGTGATTTCAACGATACCATAAGAAACTCATCATAATATATCTTAAAAAAAATATTTTTAGCCTTCCATTTGCTTTTATGAACGCCTTAAAATAACTTTAAAATTTATTTCAATTTTGTAATTTACAGGTCCTAGCCTGCGTATTTATTTATGCAGTTAGTGATACATGATCAAGTCCATTTAAATAGAGATCGAACCAGAAACCATTAACGATCATTAATCAAAAATTCGACTGAGGCTTATTAAGCAATTATTATAGATAGTAAGCACAATAAAATTCAGTCTAGTACCTACTCCCTATTTAAACCCAACTGTCCATCGGCTCAGATACAAACACACACTTATCGGCGTAGACGGTCGTTTTAAGCGATTTTTAGTGACCTACAGTTCAAATACTAAGAAAAAAAATACTTTCAAATTTAAACGTATTAAGGGGCTTTAATCGAAAATCGCTATGAAACAGAAACACGATTGGAAAAAAACTTCTCCCAAAAGTTGCTACAAAATCTCCATTTTTCTAATTTTTATCTGAAACTTTAATGGATATAATTGTAATTTTTGTTTTAATGTGTCGGTAGTAATAATATGTAAAAAAGCTTAGAACAGATTTTTGATAACTGCCTTACTTTTTTAGTAATTAGGGCTTTTTCCCTATTCTTTTTTCCCTATTCCTATGCTTTTTCGTTATTCTGTATATATAATACTTCCCCAACGATGCCTATCGCACTCACCAACGTATTCGTAAGATTGAGAAGGACGAAAATAAATTCAATAATATATCCTCCTAGCAGTTTACAGTTTACACCGTGTTTGTGTAATGCCAGCGACCAGCGTCTCAGTCAACACTCGGCCGTAGTTGGTGTTGGAAAACCGGCGCGGTAGAAACGAGAACGCATTCCGATACGCGCATCAGCAGTTATATGATTACCATAATAGTCATGCTTTACTCGTTCCGCCGTAACGCATAAACGGTAGCGTTTTCCCGCATAAAGCTTATATGATGTCATTAAATTAAGGTCAACCGAAGAAAATTTACGTTATCTTTCGTACAAATTATAATATAAGATCCGCTCCTATAAATTGTGGAAACTCTTTAGTCTTTTTTTTGTTATCGCTATCTTTTCATATGGCAAAAAATATTAGCGAGCAAGATGATAAAAAAAAATCGACAAATTGAGAACCTGCTCCTTTATTTTCGGTTAGTGAGAAAAATTTAGAGAAAACAGGAAACTTAAGGTTTAAAACTTTCACTTTTACCTATTCCTTGAAAAAGAAGAAAAGAACCAAAACAAAACATTTATTACTGATTGATTCAAACTAATATAAACATTTGTAAACAAAAAAATAACTCCAATATAAAATTCGGTTTCTCACTTTGTCATACAGAAATAATAATATATTTCGGTTTAAAGAGCTTTATTTCTCGGAAGTATGTACATACAAAAGTTCACTTAAAAGAAAGTACAATGTTTTCCTTATTTACTTTAACATTGAAGAGTGCATTAAGTCGAAGATAAAAATCAAATAAACTTGGGCATAGTGTTAAGTTTGTTTAATATAGTTGTTGACTGTATATTTTGTAAACCGTTAAAAATAAGAAGTTTATGACTTGCACCGTAGAAATATTGTATGTATCGCGTAATTAAATAGTGAAATGTTACGGTCAAGTACGGTTAAACAAACTAAGCAGTTAACTTGACCTTTAAAAGTAACACTTATAAATTTCAAAACAATTTCAAAATTTTTAATAAACATTTCAGTTTTTCTTTCTATTTAAGCGGCCGATGATTGTTCGTTAAAATATATAGGTACATATACAATTTGTTTTAACATAATAATTTTAACTGCTTTAAGTATACATATTACTTAGAAAATAAAAATGATCACATCGAGCAACCAATTTCGTCTTTTTTCAATAACCCTGCTTTTTAAGAAATTTAGGAAAGAGGAATTTTTCTGACTTGAGTCACGATTGAATAATTTTTTTTATTTGGTTACGGAAAAAAACAGCTGTGACGTACCTATGTGAAAGTAAAAGTAGGTGAATTATAAAACTCAAAAGGATTCTTAGTATCTTGCGGCATATTGATCGAGATACGTTAAAGCCTTTCGCTGAAGAATAATATTAAAAAATTATAATAATTTCCACAGCTGTGACATAGTTTGTCAGGATTGCATTGTTGACACTGTTATGCTCTATGTATTAAGCAGAGCCAGTCAAAATCGGTCGAGCCATTTTTGAGTTTTACGCAAACCGATTAATAATTCAATCATACAAGATTAAACAAAACTTTCTATTGATACTTAAGTACCTATAATAATATGAGCTTCATGGTTCTCCTACAAATAAAAAAAATCATAATATTGGTACAGTAGGTTTGTTCATCGGATATGTGCTACGTTGCTAAGCTAAATTTTGTGTCAAAATAAAAATCAAGCTAAGTATTCATATTGGTGACGTTTGAGACAAAACGTAAAGTTATGTAATACTTGAACATTATATTAATATAATTGATGCAAAGTCATTACATTTATGTGCAAGTTTTCACTCATGATAACCTACTTATAGTAAAGAGTTTATTTCTTGAGATGTTCTTCGTAACAAGACATTTTGGTTTCTAGCACATCCTAAGTGGTAACCAAAGCACAAAACAGATGACCTAAGTCATAAGTGTTAATTATGCAACACTTATATACCCATTACAATTTTTTTAATCTTGCCACAAAACTTAGGTATCTATAGTTCACGATCGATTTTGCATCACCTGCTACGTTGCTCTACGTTGAAAGAGTTCAGTACAAAAGACATCAACGATGCACGTTGCTACGACATTACGGTTACATAAAAAAATATTGCATAAAATTCACTTATATGATTGAGTTATTTGGTTGTATGTGAAAGTTCCTAATTATAAGATGCCGTTACGATAGTTGTCGTATGAGGGAACTTATTAAATTGAAAAACACTGAGGAGCTTAAGGCGCTGTTATCAGTCAACTTTGGCAAATTTCGTTCGTATAGCATTGTTTTATGTAAAATCTACAGATCTTATTACTGTTAAAAAAATATGTGGATACAATTGAAAGTATTTCTGACATGGTGGCTGATGCCGAAACACGATTTCGCAAACTTCACTCGATAGAAAAAAATGCCAAAGTTGCCTCGGCAAATATATAAATCTACATTTTTCTCAGAAATGGTTACATGAATTTTTGTGAAATTAAATTAGGTTGTGTGTTTTATTGTGACAGATATAATGGCCATTTTAGATTTTTTATATTACGTCTGCATTGTCATTAATTTCACATTTTCTTGTTTTTTCGAACAAAAACTGCGGTGCGACATCCTTGTCTCTCGTATTAAATTAGACAGTGACCGCGAATCCACTGTTCCCCGCGCCTTAAAGTGAAGGACATATTTTAATTTATAATACTATTGAATTTAATTTTTAAATGTAAGCATGACTAAGTACCTCGAAAGAATAACCTCTAAAGCAATAATTTATCAGGTAAATAATTATATTATTAAGTGAATTAAATTAAATCGCATCGTATTAGGAATAGCTTCATATTTAATTCACTTTCATACGTGTATATTTATTTATAAGGTATTCTATGTTTTATCTTGAATAACTTTTTTAATACAATTACATCTAGCACCAACAATTCTTACTGAAATTTTATTTACGTGTTTAGATTTTTTATTTTAGAAAATCCGCCCTCGTGAATTTCGGTTTTCAAAAATCCCAGTCTTCGGTTTTCAAAATAGTAGGTCCCAGCCAGTTTATATATTTATCTCTTTAATTCAGTTGTTTTAGCGTGAAGGAGTATACATACAAACTTTTGCCTTAAAAATATTTTTGTGATGGGGGCTTTAAAACGGTGTAAGCCAGTTTTGGTTATAGAGGTCAGTATGTAAAGTTATTATTATTCCGGTTTCGGTCAGGGCCACTCATGGTCGTTCAACTTTTGTAATCGAGACTGCCATATATAAAAAACTACTCGTTGCCCGTAGCTTCACTCGTGCAAGAAAACCATGAAAACATGCTCAGTTTCAAATGTTACACGGCAAGTTTTTGGCATCATTACATCAGCAGGACAGATTAATTTGTTTTGCTATACGCTACTTGAAAAGACTTCTATATGGTACAGTATGCAGGAACACCACCCACATGAACCACCAAACACAATTCCTCCAACACTTTCTTCGACGCACGTTTCGTCCCGACACCAAGACATCCTCAGGAGATGTTATTTATAGCAAAACAAATTAATCTGTCCTGCTAATTATGGATTAATGCCTGCTTCCATTGAATATCATCACATCAGCAGGATCAAAAGGATGTCCCTTTAACATAGGCAAAAAATGCCTAACGCATCTTTTACACATACAGAAAAAGGTTTAGGTTAAATATTAAATTTTATTTATGAGGTTTCTCATAAATAAAATTTAATATTAGTAATACAACAAAAAGAAAGCTAGGTATGACTCAATAACTTGGGATACACCAAAATAGCATTTTATTATGCTAATGAATTAAAACCACAAACCACATATTGTGAATGTCTAAAATATTTTCATTTTAATAGTACTTATTTAAAATTTAACATTATGGTGATCTTTTGTCATGACTAACAATAGAAAGGTGTAATATTATAAATACCTCAGAACATGCGGTTTGCAGTTTACCTAAATATGACCGGATTTTTGTCATTCATCATTTTATAATTATGATAACCTTGCACATAAAATAATTTGTATTAATCAGTCCACAGTGTAAAAAAGAAATATTTAATGTATAAAAGGAACCTAAAATTAAGTTTTGTTCTACTTTATCTAACTTTTCCTTACATAATCATTGGTTTGTATTTTATCATAAATGTTTAATATCACAGGCAGCGTTTAATTTTCTACAGTAAAAAAATCTTCCCTAGGTTTCCAAATAATATTTTTAAGAAATGATTAAATTGTTAAATTAAAAAATCTATGAACAGACAGACGAATATTTTGGCATTTATGTATAATACCCATTAATTTGTTCGATTCTTTTAATTCTTAGATTTTGTTGCATTGCTGCTTTAAATGATTATTTTCTAAGATTTTCTGGTAGTCCAGTAGTACCTACACTCTACAGTATGTTTCACTGAAAATGAGGCAGTTAGATCTAGATCGTGATTTAGGTACTTTATGGAAGGTACCTACCTAACTGTAGCAGTTCTCTTTGGCTCATCGTGGGTTAATGATAGAGCATATTAACGGATCAACTTCCTTCCTTTGAACTGGTTCTACCTTCATCTTCGTTGTACCGTTTTAGATAACGGTGTGAGAGACTAGAATGCATAAAACCTATTTTTATCTACGTTTCAAAATGTGATTATTTATAGTATTAATTAATTAATACACTAGCTCGTTCAGTTTACACACTGAATTAACTAAAATTAACTAAATATAAACCTTTTTTATAAACCTTTTATAAACTTAAGACGTACAACTGAAGTATAATACAGGAATTAGGCATCGTATAGGTTACACGCCTCTCAATGCTTAGGTACTATACTATCATTAGTCTGTTTCCTGATACTTATTCTTTTTTGGATAGTTTACTTCACAAAAGAATTACACAAAAATCCATTTATTTGGAAAAACATGATACCCTACATTTACGATGCAAAAGTTTTCTTCCTTCTCAACTTTTATGACGTGTACCTCGCATTTATAAATAATATAGTTAAATAAAATTTTTGTAAAGCTAAATTTTTGGAATGTAAGAATGTAGTAATTAGCTACACTGTTACATTCCATACAATGAAACTAAGTTGTTAGATTTTATTTTAGGTTTCTGTGACTTCAGTTCTAATAAGGTTTTGTTTTTTATTTTCAGGTACACATCGAGTGAACCGTGATGGCGCGACGAAAAAGTGACAGTGTTAAGTGGACTCTAGTTTTAGTTTTAGTTGTATTTAGTTCTTTAGTTTATTCGCGACCTCAAGCCGAGTCATCTCCAGTTACTCTTAGTGTAACAGATAAACTAACAAATAAACCCACAGAGACTTCAATAAGGTATGGTTACAATAAGAACATTTCTATATTTAGGTTACCTTTAGTTAAAATATTTAATAGCAAAGATTTAGCAAATAAAAGTAATACTACCTCAAACGTAACAAACCGTACAAGTCGATTAATTAGAAGAAAAACTCAAATAAAACCAAATATTCCAATTGAAAGGATACCATACAAATTAAATAAAAACTCTAACTCTTATACAGATCAAGTTTTAAGAACAGATAGACGTAATACTAATTCAAACAAAAATAGTAACATCAAAAAAGTGATAACCAAATGGGTTGATAATGTAAAAGATGAGGATTTATTAAGTATTTCCGCTGAAAGTAGTATTTCGACTGAGACAGATGATATTAATTTTGCAAATCTATTACATCTTGATGTTAACCATGAAATCAGTGGTATACATGATCAAAACGAGAGTACAAAAAATCAACAGTTTATCAGTACAAACTCGAACGATAAAAAGTTTACATATCCTTACAAAAGACCTAGACCCCAATATCCTGATGACACACAACATTCAGGTGGTTTTCACATGAGTAATTCATATGTGACAAGACCTAATTATGTGTTTACTACACCCACTCCAACACCAGAAATAACAAATGTTGGTTATCCACCACCTTGGCCACAATATATTAAACCTCAAGTAAGGCCTACTACTCGGAAACCTATTAATAAACCTATATATTACCCTCAATATCCCGGAAATAACTTTGACGTAACAACGTTCCCACCTGCAAGTGCCTACACTGACAGAATAGTTATAAGACCAGAAGAGTATAGTGCTGATCCTGATGAATGTCCAACAATTTTTCTCACCCTTAACAATACATTTCAAGGCCAAGCTAAAGAAGCATGTCCTGATTTGAATATCGCAGTAAACACTAACGTTATAAACAAAAACGTAGTGATAGAATCTGATGAAGAAACAGACACGACATTGACTGACGTATTTGGGTTACCAGATGATGAATCAGAAAGTGACGAGGCTCCTTACGATTATGCAGAATCACAAGAAAGTGATAATGATGATGATGATGATGATTTTGATAATGAAGAAGAAAGTGAAAGTGCATCAATCGAAGGGTTACAGTTATCAAATTACAACGCAGCAAATAGTATTGAAGCCGAATCTTCTGAACCCGGAAATTTTGCGTCTTCTAGCACAGCTTTATCTACATATTCTAGACCAGTTCAACCAAGTAGTGATAGTGATGATGATGGATTTAGTTTTTCCTCATTAATCGACTTTTTTAGGCCCGCTGTAGGTGCTTTTAGCTGGCTAGCTGCAATAAATCCACTAAGCTTCGGTGCTATTTCATTTTTCGTAACACCATTTATATTACTCCTAGCTGGTGCTTCAGGTTTAGCTACTTTATTTGCTCCTTTTGTACTATCGGGAAGAGAATCACCTGAAACATTTGTTTACCGGCCAACGTGGGAATGGGATGAAAACTATAAAACATGGCATTTAGAATCATTTCCTAACAATAGACGATGGTTTGATCAGCCAAGAAAGTCCACAGAAAGTTATAATATTAACTCAAATAGAGCTACGACTTGGTTTGAAAGTGTAAATTTTTTTTTAAAGGGATTAACAAAAAATTTCATCAACCATAGAAAACTTAGCCGAAAAAAAAAGATAATGTTATGAATATGAGTTATAAAATTTCTGATTCATGCATTGATTATTGTGATGTAACTTAGTTTTAAAATTTTTAATACATATTCTTTCAATAAGAATAAGGTTTTTCTAATGTAGTAATATTTGTATAATAAGCTGAATTTAGAATATTTTTAGGGTATTTGATATTGTGATATTTTTTTAGCAATGATTGACTTAAGTTTAATATATATAGTTTAGTTTATTTTGTAAATAAATATGATATTTCATAAATATAAAACTAACTAACACGGTTCTTATGGTTTTATTTTATTCTTTAATTTGAAAACTCAATGCGCTAATATTATTATTAATGTTTTGTTGTTAAGTATCAATTGTTAATAATATGTTTCATTTTCTTTGCAGTGTAACGAGCTCACAAATCTCCAGTGAAAAGAAAGCAACAGATGCAGTACCAGCTTCAGCAAATACATCGAGAGATGTTAAAGTTAAATCACCAGTTTTAGGAGAGTCTATCAAAAAGGTTGCAACGCAATTACTTGAAAATCCCAATAAGACCATTGAGGCAGCACCTGATACAAGAATTCCGCCAAAGCTTAAAACGCAAATTGCACAAAAACAAAAAGTCAAAACAAGGAAAGAAGATGATGACCAATCGATTGAAAATTCTCTCATGGGTATTGCTGTTCCTGTTACAATGGAAGAACTGGAATTAGAGAATACAGAACTGACACATGAGTCTTCTACTACAAATGATGGTATATCAACATGGATCTTGCTTAATAATCCGGGGAGTAAAGAAAATACTTCAATGTCAACTGAGCCAAATAAAACCGAAGAAGTTCAAAAGAAACAGAAACCTGTTCCAAATAAAAATAAGAATAAAAAACCACAAAATAAGGTACCAGGGGCAAAACGACCTATAATTGGAAGTACAAACAAATCAGATTTAGTAGCTAGTGGATCTGCGATAAGTGAAAATATTTATAACAAAATAAAGGATACAGTGCTAACCAATGTGCAGAAAAATAAAAATATGACACGTTCAACCACTGTGAGTACTACAACAGTATCACCTTCGACTGAAACAATTACAACAAAAGCATCAGTTCCAACCATCAAAATTACTTCAAAGCCAGTGAAAAAGAACAACAAAAATAAACAAAAAACTTCCACGACTACAACCACTACTACTACCCATCTTCCCATCATAAACGAATCAGCCATGTTACCAATGGAGCCCAAAGAACAAGAAATTGAATTAGAAGTTAGTACTCCTGCTACCACTACAAAGAAACCAAAACGATCATCAACTAGAAAGAAGACAAAAACAAAGAAGCGTAAAACAACTAAGCCAAAAGCTGAAGCTTCAACGACACCCTCTACAGCGGTAAAAACTGCAAATAAAACAAAATTAACTAAAACTACTAAGAAACCAACAAGTTCAACAGGTCCATTTACAACGCAAATTTATAATTATTTCTCCAGAGAAGTAATGCCATCAGTTGGAGTAGGTGTTATTGGTTTAGCTGGGCTTGTAGGCTTAGCTAGTTACTTCTTGTATCCTTTTGCGACACCAGTGAGACGTACTATAGACGTGGACAAGAAAGATGATATTTACAGGCACAATGCTGAAGAATATGGCAGTGAAGGTAATGGACAGCCTGAAGAAGAAATGCTTGGAACAGTTCTTGCTGGAATGCCAATACACGCAAAACAAAAGTTTAACCCATATGTTTCTCAAACGGCATATGTTAACAGGTATCCAACTAAAAAAGATCAAGATTTAAGGTATCGTCACGTTACACCTAGTTATCCTAACCATAGTGTTCACTATCCCCAACAAAAAACAGGAATTGCTCATGGAGCAGTATACCAAGACCCTTACAATAATTATAATCGATATCAGTATGAAACACGACATGCCTACACGGTAGCAGAAAAGAAGAATGACAAAGCGCAAACATATCGCTACCGAAAGAACTAACTGAATCTGCAACACCAGCTGTTGTTCCTGAACACGGCCCCAGAAAATTACAAAGAAGGCGTAGAAATATGCGTAGCAAACGTAGTGTTGTAGGTTCGATTGAAGAAATAATAAAAGCTACTCGGGAAAATAAGGATAACGAAATCTTCATTAGTAACGAAATTGAAGATGGTGTGGAAATTTCCAGAAAAACTCCAGCAACAATCGAGTCTTTGCAAGTAAAAAGTGAAGTTACTATTACACCGGAGAATAAAGACGTATTCACCGTGTATGCGGTGTCGGTTGATCCAGCCAAAGAATTCACCCAAACGGAAGCAGCCAGCACAATGAAAAACGACGTTATCGAGAGTGTCTCTACTGTACCCGTAGATGATAAAAAAGCCACTGAGACTGAATTGTCTAATGAAATAGATACAACAACCAAAACTTTTAAAGTATACGAAGTTTTTACAAGCAAACCAGAAACTGTCCCAGAAAAAAATACTCCTATAGAGGATAATATTAATACAAAAGCTGATTTAACTACGCAGACTAAAAATATGAATACAGAAACGACAACTGAAGTAAGATCTGAGACAACATCGACATTACCTCCTTCTCCACTACCTCCAGTTATGACCAGTAGAAGGCCATACAGACCTACGTATTTTGGACCCACTTATAGGCCTGAGGTAATCACATATCCACCTTCAACTCCAGGCGGTGGTGGATTTTTTGATTTTTTGAAGAGAATTGTTGATTTCAAATACAGACTTGGAATGAGCATTTTACAAAACACATCCGAATCTCTCAATAGATATTTAAGAAGTATGGAAGAGTCAGTCAAAAGGGCTGCCAAAGCGTAATTCTAGAATTTTATCGATTTCAATACGAGCGTTCTACGCGAACTATTATATTTTTTTAACGTTTCCTGATGCTGATCTTTCGGAACGAATACCAAAATCAAAAATTATCCTATTCTTACTTGGATTTCTTTGCAATGTGAATAATATCAGACTAGAAGTGCATTTATTACTTTATTTTAATATTTTTATAAATATCTTAAGTGCGGATGCAAACACCGTTTCGTACGTTATATTAGAAAGAAAAGGTAAGGTCTTATCATATTCCTAGAGGTTTTATTATAATTTATATTTAAAAATATAAATAAGTGTTTGAAGATGAGCTGAATAATTTTTTACTTTAAGTAATTTGAAACTTTTTGAGTATATTTTCAGAATGTTATCCTCGATCGTTATTTCTTGAGGGAAACCTACTGGATTTATATTGTGATATAAAATTTATTTAAGTATAAGGGTTTTACGACGATGCTTATTACTAGATTTTTATAAAATTTTACATTACTATTTTGTAGATTTATGTATTTTTTTAAATCATATAAGACAATAAATTAAATATAATATTTAAGAACTACTATTCGATTTTTTTATTAAACACCGATTTGCAAAACAATAACATTTTACACTGTAATTATTTTGTGTTTCTTAACATTTTTTTTTAATTATGTGTAAATATTGGTAATAATAATACAATAATATTTTACTCAAAAAAGTGTTTTATTGAATTTGGTTTGCAGTCACAATTTTATGTACAATTTAATTTTCCATCACTCACATCGCCATCGCCATCTATTCCTCACATACACTTTACATTACCTACTTACTTTCTTTTTCGACGACCGAAGTCCGTTGGCGTACACACAACGTGTTCTGTGTACGTTGTAGTTTAATTATTCATAGATAGATGGCGCTGACAAAATCTTTACGATGAAGAGAGCGTTGCCCGAGCATAGCTCTCTCCATCGCATATATCATAGTATAGTATATTTTCGTGATCAGAAACGGCAAGATCCGTAAAAGAGCCAAAAAGTGACCGACATAACTCAAGGTGTCGCAAAGTTGGCAAGGTGTCCAATGGGCGGGGAACATAATTTGGGCCTATGGACGTTTGGGACTCAAGATGAATTACTACGCATTGGAAAAATTAAGTAGGTACTGGTAGACCTCACTAGGTGGACGAACGAAATGAAAAAAATCGCAGAGAGTCGCTGGCCTCAGGCAGAACAAAATCGTGGTATTTGGTGGTAATTTCAGGTGGCTGAAACGATGACGAGAGGGCACTGTCACCTAAACAATGTTATTATTTAACAGCACACCCCATGCTTCAATGAGATGATCCTTGCGGGGTTTGAAAACCAAAGCCCCATCTTCATCATAAAGGGAACCTGTATGCAAAATTTTAACTACCTACTTCTAATTACAAGGATAAGTATCCACCACTAACTGACTGGGCGATAGTAACCCATTACGTTGATCAAGTGTTTGTTGGCAGGCTTCACAAACTTTTGCGATCATGAAAGAATTCTCAAACATGCAACTTCTCATGGAGGTCATCAAACCAACTAAATACATAATATTAATATTATCAAAAAGTTGATGATGGTAGTAAGATACCTACTTTGTATGATTTTTTGTGCCCCTTCCGTTTGATTAAACAAGGCAGGTTCTACGAAAATTACGACGCTTTTTTCGAAGGAAAATATTCTCCGGGCAATATTTCTGCGAGGGTCGCGACTCACACTTCCGCGTTCAGCAAAATGGATTATCTACGTAATCAATTATCATTAAGTGTGATTGTTGCCAAGAATATTGCAGTACTTATACATATTTTTTTGTAATTACATAAAAGTCGAACAAGTATATTCAGTTGTCAGTGGCAGGTTTTTTAAGTTATAGACTAGTCACTAGAGCCTGAAGAAGCAGTATCACGCCTAATGGTAAGTGATGATACAGCCAAAGGTAAAGCTCGCATAGAAGATGCCTATTTAGTTAATTTGGTTAAAAGGTTGGTTGGTACCCACCTTGAAGGTAGTGAGGAAGGTATAAACCCGGTACCTTTAAATGAGTATGCAATTTTTTTTGTATGTATTTATTGTAGAGCTAGTAATGTCAGCAGCTTCGCTTACGTGACTCTATTGTCCTAGGGTGAATTTCTTTAAGTAGGTTTCAAGAATCCTATAACAGTCTGCCGGTAAGTTTTATACGCAAAGATAAAATTACTAGACTAAGGGCTAGTTTATCTGACGATTGAACAAGTCGAAAATTAAAAAATTTTAAAACACCCACGACTTTTGCAGACTTGTAATTGAAAAAGGATTAAATAATTTTTTTGAAACTCCCCGACTAAAGGAAAGTAAAACTAAGAACCTATCAGTATAATTACAAATCCAAGAAAATCCGCCGGAGCTGCTGTGTTTTGCCTATGACGGTGTTGATGGTGCTGTTTACCAGTTGATGACTAATTCAATTTCTTTATATTTCTCATATACCGGCAGTTTATCAATACTTACTAATTACATTAATTGATATTGGAAACGAAAATAGCAATGGCAGCTCCGACGGATTTTCTTGGATTTGTAATTATACTGATAGGTTCTTAGTTCTTACTTTCCTTTAGTCGGGGAGTTTCAAAAAAATTATTTAATCCTTTTTCAATTACA
Source organism: Coenonympha arcania (assembly GCA_036785405.1). Classification (NCBI taxonomy): domain Eukaryota; kingdom Metazoa; phylum Arthropoda; class Insecta; order Lepidoptera; family Nymphalidae; genus Coenonympha; species Coenonympha arcania. The sequence goes on along the minus strand of CM072070.1, from coordinate 14,693,975 downwards.
AGTCTGCAAAAGTCGTGGGTGTTTTAAATTTTTTTAATTTTCCACTTGTTTTATAGTTTTTTGATTAATATATTACCTAATGTAGTTTAAATTATATTATTATTAAAAAATGAAAATTAATCTTCAAACTAGCCATTAGCTCCTCTAGCAGCGTTTGAAGGCATCATCCCTTCCAAGTCATAAAGAGACGTTTATTGTGGCGCCCCCTGCTGTTCATTCACAAGAACAATTATCTACGAACCATTGCCAATGACTCGCTAATATATTATACAAAACTGTATCCAAATCGGTTGAGTTGTTTTTGTAATAATTGGGAACATTCGTTTGCACCTTAAATGTTTTTTATGGCGCCCCCTGGTGATCGATGCTCGTAACAACTATCTAAGAACCATCGCCAATGAATACCAAACATTATACAGAAAACTGCATCTAAATCGGTCAAGCCGTTTTTGAAATAAATGGGAACATCGATGTGCACAAACAAACAAACAAAATAAATATTTTTGCATTATTGGTTTTTGTGAACAATTTAACATACAAACAAACATAAAATATTTTTAATAGAGTAATGTACAAACGGTCTCTCACCCTAAACTCATATACCCGTACTCCGTTCCGTCGTGGGTAAAAATCAGCGCTAGGACACTTGTACAATATTTTAGATACTTTCGTTATAAAAAGTTCCAGTAGGTTTCAGGTACCTATAGAGCTTAAAAAACGCTTGGAAGATATTTTAATGCAGATAAACTCGTAGTATTATGATGATACATTCGGCCACGTTCGGTGTATTCTGTGGCGAACCGTAAGCGATGGACAGATGATAATGCCCTGTGGCTAGCCAGGCGATCTCGCAATTTGGTAATAACGATGACGTATCTCTACCGTACCTGGGGAATTTAACACTTTACTGTCCAAGCCCGAAATAAAGCAATTTATGGTTACATCTGTGAGATTTTGACATTCTGAACTGGAGGCTTTGAAGGTGGATTGGTAAAACCAAAAATTCAAATTTTATTTAGTTTTTTGCAAATAGCATTGAGTTTATACATCTATATATGTTTTTCATAAAAACTTTCCCCTTTGAAAGAATATGTTCCCGATAGCTCCAAATCTGGGAAATTACAAAAAACATGTAGATTGTAAATATTATGCTCGCAAAGCTCATTGCCTTACTTGTTAAAAATATGATGTATTCTGTATGCCCTAATTATTATAGTCTGTAACAGCATTTTATGATAAAGACTATTGTCTATGTTTTTTGTTCGTATTGACTCTGTGACATTTTTGAGTTCTCTCTTCCCTTCTTATCGACATGTCGCCATGACGTTGTATCCTAAATTGCTAAATTATAAAATTAATAATTACAATTAAACATGTGAAAGTGAACCTAGTGTGTTTTCTTCATATTAACCGGACCCGTGCCAGCTCGGATAATCTTCGTTTTGATGAAATAAACTAGATAACTATAGGATATGGAAGCAAAAACGTTGTTTGCACAAGGAAAATTTTTTATATATTGAGAGTTACATGACATAAGTCATTATTAAATAAAAACACTTGTTCGAATATCAATAATTATAGAATGTCGTGAACTAAAAAGTTTCCACACTTCCCCTCAAACAATGATCTTGTTCTGCCAAGACTATATCGTCGTTATCAGGCGCTCATAGGGTCGCTGAACTATTTGGCCTGTAACACACGCCCGGATATTGCGGCTGCGGTTAATTTCTTGGCGCAGTATAATTCCTGTTGTGAGGAACGCCATTGGAAAGCAGCTAAGCATATCTTGAGGTATCTTTGGGGTACAAGGGATCTATGTTTGATATTTCCCAAGTCGCTGGTGCAGGACATCACGGGATTCGTAGATGCTGACTGGGGAGGGAACATCAAAGATAGGAAATCTTATTCTGGATTTATTTTTAAATGCGGAAACTCATTGATTAACTGGGAATGCCGGAAACAAGCTTGTGTGGCACTGTCGTCAACAGAAGCCGAGTATATTGCACTTTCGGAGGCTACCAAGGATGCAGTTCACTTGCGGCAGCTGAATGAATTTATAAAAGGTGAATCTCTTGGGTCTATTTGCATTTTTGTAGATAATCAAAGTGCTATGAAACTTGCATACAATCCTGTAGCGCATAGAAGGACGAAACATATAGACGGGCTCACTATGTTAGAGATTGCATTGCTAAAAATGTTGTACGTCTGGACTATGTGTGTACGCAGGATAATCCAGCAGATGTGTTGACAAAACCACTAGGTCGTGTGGCATTTACCAAATGTGTGCGCGATCTGAGTTTGGGTGTGTGTGGTGTGGTGTGATGTGAGGATATCTGATGATGGATGTTGTTTGAGGGGAAGTGTGGAAACTTTTTAGTTCACGACATTCTATAATTATTGATATTCGAACAAGTGTTTGTTTTTTAATAATGACTTATGTCATGTAACTCTCTATATAAAAAATTTTCCTTGTGCAAACAACGTTTTTGATTCCATATCCTAAATAGTTATCTAGTTTATTTCATCAAAAGGATAACTAGGATATGGAAGCAAAAACGTTGTTTGCACAAGGAAAATTTTATTGAGAGTAACATGACATAAGTCATTATTAAAAAAACACATGTTCGAATATCAATTAAAGAATGTCGTAAACTAAAAAGTTTCCACACTTCGATACTTAGCTTCACTGCAATTTCAACAGGTTATGTAGACCAGCATACGAAGAACTTATCATCAGTGAGCTTTAACATAAAAGGCCGGGTCTGGTAAAATACATTGAGAAAATTAAACATCACTTCACTGCGGATCGGTACGTCTGTGGATTTCTTTTAAAAACACTAAAGATCACTCATATAAACATGGATACAAATTCGCCTTCGTCATCCATTGCGGGTCACGCGACCTCGCTAGCGGCGAATTTGGAAAAACTAGATGGATCATCAAATTTCCATACATGGAAGTTTTCGATGAAGAATGTTTTAATATTTGAAGGATTGTGGGACGCTGTTCAGGGACAGGACAACGACGTGGTACGCCAACAGCGCGCGCTTGCGCGCATATGTTTGTCTGTTAAGAAAGAACTTTATCAATATGTACGAAACGCAACATCAGCCGCTGCAGCTTGGAATAATTTATCAGAGGTATTTGAAGATAGGGGCTTATATCGACGTGTTTTACTGCTAAGAAAATTACACCGTATTGAGTTCACCGATTTTAATTCCATGAGTGCATACATTGAAGAAGTCACCACACTGGTTCAGCAACTTCACGACATCGGAAGAACAATAGATGATGCAGAGATTGCTGAAATTTTACTCAGTGGATTACCATCGGAATATGACACCGTAGTATCGGGATTGTCAACAGCGAGTGTAACAAATCTGGTAACTAGTGAACTTGTCAAAGCCCGTCTACTTCAGGAATACTCAAGAAAAATGTCATTGGGAAATACTGCTGCATATGTGACAAGGAAAGCAGCTCCCGTAATCTGTGGGTTTTGCAAGAAAAAGAATCATACCAAACCACAGTGTTTCAAATTGAAGCGAATGAAGAAAAATAATGCTGCTGGCGCTGAGACATCTAATTTAGTTACTGCGTTCGTAGCCCATCCGTCATCACAAGCTTTTTACATCGATAGTGGCGCGACTAGGCATTTTGTCAATGACAAGAGTTATTTATATGGTTTTACACCATGTAATCAGCGTGTGACTGTCGCAAATAACCAAATGATTAATTGTGAAGGACAAGGGCAAATTGATTTAAGATTCAAACAGCAGGTTAGTCCACTCTCGTTATCACATGTCTTATATGTTCCTCAATTATCTTGCAATTTAATTTCCGTGTCTAAATTAGTTATGAGTGGCTATAAAGTTGTTTTTGATAAGAAGGGCTGTCAAATTTATGACAACAAGAGTAAAACCACTGGTATTGATAACCCTATTGCATGTGCTGTGTGTTGTAATGGTTTGTTTAAACTAACTGCAAGTGTGAACGTTTGTACTAACAAGTCCCCACCAATGGAGCACTCTTTGTTCCTGGAAGGTAGCCAGGAATCACCGAGATCCACAATAGCAGCGGGCTTGTCAGCAGAACTTTGGCACAGACGGCTTGGTCACCTTAATTTTCAAGGTATGAAAAGCTTGCGGGATGGTGCATGTGGTATAATGTTTCAGGATGAAGACCTAAGAAGCTGTGTGGCATGTCTTGAGGGGAAGATGTCGGCCGCATCCTATCCCAGGAGCCATGCGACACGAGCTAGCCAACCACTTGAGATTATACACAGCGACGTCTCCGGAGCATTCCAAGAGCCGAGCTGGGGTGGAGCAAGATACTTGGTTACGTTCACTGATGACCACACTAGGAAGACATTTGGTTATCTTATGAAGCACAAATCTGAGGTAATGTCACATTTCATTACTTTTAAAGCACATGTAGAAAAACAGTTGGGTTTATCAATTAAAATTTTGAGGTCCGATAATGGTGGTGAATACTTTAATAAAAGTTTCTCTGATTATCTGAAAAGGGAAGGAATTGTGCATCAGAGTACTGTCCCTTTCTGCCCACAGCAAAACGGAGTCAGCGAACGCCTTAACAGGGTTTTGCTCGACAAAGTCAGATGTATGCTTAGCGAGTCAGGTCTCTGCAACCGTTATTGGGGAGAGGCGGTCATGACTGCTATATATTTAAAGAATAGATCCCCTACTGCAGCTTTAGAAGGACGTCTGCCTGAGGAGGTATGGAGAGGTTCTAAGGTGGATCTCAGCCATCTCCGGGTATTTGGCTGTGTTGCATACTGTCTGATTCCATCACAGAAACGCCGAAAGTTAGATGCCAAAAGTAAAATGGCTATCTTTGTAGGCTATAGTGAGACAACTAAAGGCTATCGTTTATGCGAGCCATCTAGTCCTAATACTGTGATATTGTCCCGTAGTGTGGCTTTTCTAGAGAATAAATTTTATTATAATAATGGACCTTCACATAATAATAATTTGAATAATTATAATGATTATATTATCTTGAATGACAATTTATTAAATAATAATGTTGTGTCAGTTGATAATAATTGTAATACTAATGTGGAAGTATCTGATATTAGTGAAAGTAATAATTTTTCAACTAATGTTTCAGACGGAGTCGATGGCGACATCCACCAGACTTTGAGTGAGAGCGCACCTGTCTCCGGGGGCGAGCCTGCCGACAGTGGACGCGATGAGCGTCTGACACTGTCTAGCGACACGCAACGTGGAGGGGAAGCTGTCAGACCGAGCAGTGATGCTGCAATGGGTTTGTCTGGTCGTTCGGTTCGTGAACGACGTCCACCACAAAGGTATGGGGATTATGATTATTCAATGTTAACTCGTCATACCTCATTTGAGGAACCAAAGTCTTATGAAGATGCTATTGTGTCACCATATCGTGAAGATTGGATGACTGCAATGCAAATTGAACATGACTCCCTGGTTTCAAATCAGGTATGGAGATTAGTAAATAGACCTACTAACAAAAATGTTATTAAATGTAGGTGGGTATATAAGTTAAAGCATGACGCTGATGGGAAATTTGATAGATTTAAGGCGAGGCTTGTAGCCAGAGGTTTCACTCAAAAGCAGGGTATAGATTATAATGAAACTTTTTCCCCTGTGGTTCGCCATTCATCTATGAGAATTTTGTTTGCATTGGCTAACGAGATGGACTTAGAGATAGATCATCTAGATGTAGAAACTGCATTTTTAAATGGTAATTTAAACGAAATTATATACATGGAACAACCCGAGGGTTTTCGCAGTAAAGATGATGATCGTGTCTGTCTTTTACAAAAGAGCATATACGGTTTAAAACAGGCCAGTAAAATGTGGAATGAAAAAGTAAATGGTGTCTTAGTTAACAATGGTTTTAAACAGTCTCTATGTGAACCTTGTATTTATACGAAAAAGTTACAAAACGACTTTGTTATTATTGCCCTATATGTGGACGATTTTTATGTATTTTATTCTAAGAATAGTTTGATTAAGAATCAGTTACTAGCTATTTTAGAAAAAGAATTTAATGTAAAAAATTTGGGTCCATTGAAGAACTGTTTAGGCATGAGAGTCACTAGAGACAAGTCTAAAGGAACTTTATGTTTAGATCAGACTGAGTATATTAAAAAATTGTTAAGAAGATTTAATATGCAGAATTGTAAGCCTGTTGCTACACCTATGGCATTAAATTCGAAACTGACTGTACCTAAAGACAAAGGTGCTTGTATACAGGATGAAACCTATGACTATAGGCAACTGATAGGTGGACTTATGTATTTATCTGTATGTACGAGACCTGATATAACGTTTGCATGTAGTCAGTTGAGCCAGTTTTGTAATAGTTATGATTCATCCCACTGGATAGCGGCCAAACGTGTACTTAGGTATTTAGCTGGTACAATTAACTACTCTTTATGTTATATAAAAAGTGTTAATTGGGATTTAAGGGCATATACCGACGCCGATTGGGGTAATGATGAATATGACAGAAAATTCTATACTGGTTTTGTCATAAAGCTAGGAAATAATACTGTAAACTGGGAATCGCGTAAACAAAGATGTATTGCACTCTCGAGTACAGAAGCGGAATATCTAGCTATAGGTGACGTTTGTAAAGACATATGCTTTGTAAAGAATTTACTTTCTGAAATAGTAGATAGGAATATTCTTTGCATTGTATTTAATGACAATCAGAGTGCACAAAAGCTCTTGGAATGTAAGGAATTCTGCCATAAAAGGACGAAACATATTGATATTAGATATCACTTTGTGAAAGACTTAATTAAAAATGACTCTATTTCAGTAAGATATTTATCGACAGATAAGATGATAGCCGATGTATTGACCAAACCTTTGTGTGTACAAAAACATTGTAGCTTCATTGAGAATATGAATGTAAGAGTGATATCTACTATATCTACATAGTAGTAAATCTATAAATTATAATTGACTTGCATTGTTTTTTTTTAATGTGAAGCTAAATTTAACTGACTCTATTTATATGGTAGAGTAATAAATGTTTAAACATGTTGACATACATTAATGTATATGAATAATTTTGTACAATTATATCTGTTATAATAATAATATATGGCATAAGGGGAAGTGTTAAAAATATGATGTATTCTGTATGCCCTAATTATTATAGTCTGTAACAGCATTTTATGATAAAGACTATTGTCTATGTTTTTTGTTCGTATTGACTCTGTGACATTTTTGAGTTCTCTCTTCCCTTCTTATCGACATGTCGCCATGACGTTGTATCCTAAATTGCTAAATTATAAAATTAATAATTACAATTAAACATGTGAAAGTGAACCTAGTGTGTTTTCTTCATATTAACCGGACCCGTGCCAGCTCGGATAATCTTCGATACTTAGCTTCACTGCAATTTCAACATTACTTACAGTGATTAGTCTAATATTTGCGTAAAGCTAAATACAATTTGAATTTCGCGGTGCTTTACCGAATCCTTACTCGCGTGAATATGGGCTTTTCACCAACTGCAGGACAGTTTTTTGCCAGTACGTCTGATGGGTAATAACTATAGATAGGATGAGGGGTCAGCGCTAAAAAGTGTCCGAACCGAAAGAGAGATAAAACGCGAAAAGGGAGAAAATCGCACTTTAGCTAGTTGCAAGTAAAATAAGGCTGTATAATAATGGTTTAAGACATATATTACATAAATGTTTTAGTTTGTTTATAAAAATACACATACCCTCGTTTAAATATAAAAGGTTTTCTCGGGACACTTTTTTCGTGAATTTCGTATTACACCCGGGGTCCTTAGATAGTAAGTCAATGGTAATAGCACTGGAATTAGGAATACACAGGAATTAGGGAACGAATTCAAACGTGCCTAGACTTGATCCATCCTTATCAAACGATGATAACCTTATTCGTAAGTAACATTATCATTACGCCCAAACTGCCTTTGTTTCCCTGCCCCTAATCACTTGCGGCTTTTCTTAAGTACTTTACTTAGAAATAAGTTGCAACTTTATTGTCCCTTCCCTACCTCACCCTTACACAATAGGGCGAAGTTTGCGACCAACTTTGGCTTCAACTTATATAATGTTACGCTTTCCGTTAACTTTTGCAACAGGTAATTAAAATAAAATTGAAAAGAACTTCTCGTAAAATGTACAAAACAAGGGGCCAAAGTGGAATGTCCCTCTAGCGGTATTTTTAATTCAGAGCGAAAAAAGGATTCCACCCGAAAAAATATTTTGGCTGTGAGTAACACACAGTACTGTTCATCACTAGCTGTGAAAAAAAACTAGGAGTACCTACCGACTCGAAATTAATTATTAAATAATATTGACATTATTAGACGACAAGCTGGAAAATTCTAAAAAAAAAAAATTTAAATTAAAAAGATGAATGTCATGAACGCGGACCAATCAGGTGAGTGAAAGCGCTAATTCCCATAAGAACAAAATTGAATTTTGCTCTCGCTATCCTCTGAAGCCAATATTCGTTTTTCGAATAGGTATGATGAATAGATCATCTTCAATTTCACCCGCACACCTTTAGTTTTTTTTTTAATTAAGAATTAATTGTAAAACCTCGTCCGGACCGTAAACCGCAGGAGTTTTAAAGAGCTTTGTTAAATGTTGACATAAACCCTTTTGTATTGAAATCATTGGGCAGTGCTCCAACAATAGGCCTTCATTTAAACTGGGGTTAATTTTGTACACAATTTTGTTTCCGCCTCAGTTTACACGATTGCACCGGGTTTTAACATCGGGAGTTAATTAAGGCTTCGATCATACTTGCGACACGACACTCGGGACATGATCACGATACCCTATAGGTAAACCGCTATAAACATGACCCTCCTGATGTTCTGCGGGACGCGGGGCGGGTGATGCGATTGGCTATAACGATACGTCAGCGCTGTCGGCGGACAGCGACACACTTGCTGATTGGTTGAGCGGCTTCCGCCCCGCGTCCCGCAGACCATCAGGAGGGTCAAGTATAGGTACGCCCGGCCGGCACTTGCTTTTTCTCGATGCGTGTAGTGCAGCACCACTGTAGGCACCCCCAAATCTACGTCTGATAACGTTAAAGCATCAATAGAACGTAATGTACACTCAAGGAATGAAAAGGTTCGTCTATTTTCAAATTGATTCGTTCAACGTATCGCGAGCACATATAATTACTTTTTGAATCTATGCTACATATGTTGTTATGCTGGCATTGTGGACTATTGCAGTACTAGTGCAAGCGAAAACTGACACTGAGGTGACGAACCTTTTCATTTCGTGACTGTACATTGGAAGTCGAAACACCGGCTCAATAGATATGCTCGCAGTGTTTTTACCCGACTACAGCGAAGCCAAAAGAAAGGGTCATGACTTAAACAATCTAAATACATATAAGCATATCTATGGGAACGAGTTCTTTGACGTATGGGATCGTTATTATGATCCAGATGACTTCCAATCCCGACCGACATAAGAATTGGTATCAGAAGTGGGATTCACAGTTTCGTCGCAAGTCTACGTGCGTTTGAAGGGAAAGCTAAATTATCCAAAACATAATTCGTTAGACAAAATCAACAATATAATAATATTTCCAATCTATTTAGTTAAAGACTGCTGAGAAAATTGTCGGGTTGGGAACTTTTGGCAAATTTGAAGTAAATGAATTATCAAGAAATTCTCTTTTAGGAAGCGCGAGTTTCGTCTCATAATAAGAAGGGTTTGATCATAGCTGTGTTTCATAGACTCTTGAGAAGATTATACCCAACTTTTGTCGTGCAGATTTCTTCACGATGTATCATCGCTAAATACTTTTACTACAACGCATGTACAGGTACACCTCCAAAACCCAGAGTTGCTGCTGAAATAAGATAACCTCCATTAAGCTATCAATACTTTGAAACCATTACGGACTTTCCATTTATTGGCCAAAGACTCGCAAACGGTTTTCCGAAGAGCTTTGTACGTACTCGCATAGTCAATTGAATTTTAAGACCTTTCTGGGGGTATTGTGCAGATATTGACAATTTGGTTGGTGGCTTTTAGGTATTGAATTACACAATTGGATGTGTGCGATTTAAGTGGCAACTTAATTAAATCATATTGAATAGAATTAGGCGTTACTTTACAAAAATCTATAGTTAGCAAGCAAGATTAAATTGTTTTTCTTATTTAATTCGCTACTTGAAAGTCAGACTGTACAACCTCGCATTGTGAAGTCAACATCTCCTGAGGATATCCCAGTGTTGGGATGAAAATTGCGTCGGTTTGCTGTAAGAGTTGTATGTGGTAGTGCATGTGGGTGTTGTTCGCTTGGGAACTATACTTTTGTGCTTGAATAGAAGGGCGGGTGATGCTTGTCTTGTCATTGCATTTTGCAATCTTGATGCAAAATTGCAATTGATTTTGCAATGGTGATGCTTGTCTTGTCATTGCATTGTCTTGGTTGGACACACATTTTACCACTTTGGAAGTGTCTCTCGCGCAAGCTATTCATTTTAGAAAAAAATTAGTTTAGAAACCTTAGTATCATTTTTGAAGACCTATCCATAGATACCCCACACATATGGGTTTGATGAAAAAAAATTATTTGAGTTTCAGTTCTAAGTATGGGGCACCCCCAAAATTTATTACTTTTTTAAAATTTGTGTAAAAACCTTAATGCGGTTCACAGAATACATCTACTTACCAAGTTTCAACAGTATAGCTCTTATAGTTTCGGAAAAAAGTGGCTGTGACATACGGACGGACAGACGGACAGACGGACAGACGGACAGACGGACAGACGGACAGACGGACAGACGGACAGACAGACATGACGAATTTATAAGGGTTCCGGTTTTTGCCATTCGGCTACGGAACCCTAAAAATGAGTTTCTTGGTCCTTTAGGAAGATCAAGATCAAGAAATGTAGCAGTTTTTTTTTGGTTAAATGTCTAGGTTACAATAAGTTACAACCTCTGTTTCTCATCAATGGGTCGGGGATTTGACTTTTAGAAATCTGCGTTTGTAGAAACTAAATATCGCACTTTGCTTAACGGTTAAGGAAATCATCGTGAGGAATCCTGCATACGTCATAGTTAACTATAATGTGTTCGAAGGTGTGCGAAGCCCGCCAACCCGCATTTGAGTAGCGTGGTTGTAAATTGCTGTTCGGAGCATAATATAACAGGTTGAGACAGATAAGTACTACTGACCTTGTTTTCAGTTATTTATACCTACAACTTAGTATTTTGAGACTGTGATCTCACTATTTGATACTAATGATGATTGTTAAACGGCCATTTATTGCAATTTGCAACAGTACCATATTCCAACGGTTCGTTTCAATTTCGCTTTCTGTCAATTCGGTTAATGAATTAAAACCACGTAAGAAATAAAATGTTATTTAATTTATGTTTTTCCTCCCCCCGGGAAGGTCCATTAATGTGATTACATGCTTTTGTCGTTGTTTGTCGCGAATCGTATTGAATACGAATGGGAATTGGGACGGTACTCAATACTCATTCATTTGGCAAAATTATTTACCATTTCCCCGTAAGTCAATAGACGGTCGGCGTAAGAACGAAACAGAAAAGCCTCAAATTCCTTAATGACAAAATACCTCTACACCTTATGATAAAAATACTGTTGCCAATTTTTATTGGATTTTTTTAAACCCTTTTCTATGGGGCATGGGTCTGCCCTAAGATTCAGAACGATAGAAGGTTTGAGGATAGCCCACTACGCTAGGCAAGTTGCTGAGATTTAAACCGTAGAAACTCTATGGTGAACTTTCAGGCGTTCACTCACGATGTTGTCCTTCACCCTCTAACGTCGAAAAGTCCTGGCGCATGCCTGGAATTTGAACCCCGGACCTCCTGTCGAGAGATAGCTCTAACTAGGGCATGCAGAACCGGTTCCAGTTCTTAATTTTGAATTCCCGGTTCTGCACCGAGCTCAGAACCGGGTACCCTGGATTTCCCGGTTCTTGGTAAAAAAGTTTTAAAATTTTAATTAAAAGCATTATTTTTAATATTCCTACAAAAGGGGCTATTACGATTTGTAGTAAACATGAAATAGAAAATTATTTCCAAAAAACTGACTTCAAATGCCTCTAGAAAGAGTGAAATAATTTTTAATGTATACCAATTTGACGTCAGGCGATTGTCTATAATATTATCGTCTTTTCTTCGCACATGGAGTAGGTATTAGGAAGGACTATGATTGTACGAAACATTCAAGTGTTCTTAAAAAATTTGAAGAGTTCCCTTGATTTCTCCAGGATCCCAACATCAGATCCTGACTTGATGACTATGAAACCATCTGGAAAGTATACTCTTTCAAACAAACAAATAATTTTCGATAAAATACGTAATAATTGGAGGTTTTTAAAGAACCGGGAGAACCGGGAAGTCATATTCAGAACCGGTTCTTTTAACACCTTAAAAATCCCGGGATTTCCCGGGATTTTAAGAACCGGGAAATCCCGGGTGCATGCCCTAGCTCTAACTAATGTAAGGTAATGTAAAGGTAAAGACTAATAGCCTATCACTGCTTGAATCGTACGATCGTACAACAGAACAAAACATCGTTAGATCAAGAAATCCTTATCCACATGCATGAAGTGTTTTCATACAGGTTTTTGATAAGTGAACTCTACAGGTAGTACAGTCCGCGAGGCGTAAGCTGAGGCTTGCATTTGTGTGAGTGATCACTAAGTAGAGTGCGATGGACGCACCGCGCCTCAGGCCGGTTGTCAAAAAGCAGTAAAAACCGGTTTATACAAAAGCAAGGGACGAGCCGCGCTTTAGGCCAATGTTACACCTACACTATCTATGTACACTCACACAAATGCAAAGCTCAGCTTACGCCTCGCGGACTGTATGTGGGTAGGTAATGTGGAGTACTTATCAAATTGTAATCCTCGCCACTTAATGTCCCCTCAGTCAGCCTGAATACTCTGAGCACAATTTAAGGAGGGCTTCAAGACTAAACATGCGTTTTCTAGATAAACCAAATACCTCTATTTTCATTTCTACTAGGCGCCATGGTCGACAAGCGCAAATAAAATCATGAATAAAAGAAACTACTATAAATAAAACTCTCAATCCCTTTCCCTCGGTATATTATATGCATGTGAATCCAGGGTACGTCACACGTGAGGTAGTAATGTGAATAAAATGTTATTCTAGCAGTAGTTGGGTATAAAAGCTCCGTACAAAGGAACGCAATTCGATAACAATTGGACCACGATGACTCCGGGTAGTGGAGACAATGAAATCCGCATTGACGGATGCGGATTTATAGACGCAACATTAGATTTTTGCAGAACACAGCGTTCATTGGAGGTGCCGTGATATTAAATGGTGATTTTTTATGTTGCCACTTGCTAGATTTTGCCCGGGGATTTCAAGTTTTACGTATAGCAATGTAGCTTTACCAATAGCTTGCTGTAATTAATTTCGGTTTTAAAAATAATTTTTGTATTTTTTTTAGAGCCGATTTTTCAATCGCCAGATAAACTATCTGGGGTATAAATTAAAATATATGCCATACAAAATCTGTCCAAACATCATATTTATATCTTAGTTAATGATTATCTGGCGATTGAAAAATTGGTCCTAAGCCAAATGAATATCATTTTGCTGAGAGAAGCATACTTATTATTGTTATAACTGCTATTTACTCAGCAAAAATAAACTATAAGGAGCGAATAAAGTATGACTATTTAGTGATAAGATATCCAATGAACTATAATTATGCATCGGTAGAGTGAAAGCACGGTATGTTCCGTAATAAAATTCATAGCTTCTGAGGACATTTTGTTTTGATTAATTCGATGCCAATAACATTTTTGAGAATTTCAAAGGCTGATTTTATATGTTGTTCATACCTGTAAAGGAGTTTTAATGGTTAAATAAAAATGGTTTTATGACAACCGGTATTATTTACGCGACTGTTTTATTGCATCCTCAATATTCAGAAGCGATATAATTCCGATTTTTATGTCAATATCTTGTTATTTTGACGACGATCCCGACGCAGACTGGGTTAAATTCACCGAAGAAAAGGTAAAGTTAAGGTTAAAAAAAGGTTCTGTGTTTTAATATACCTCAGTAGAGTCCAGGGATTTTATGCATGTAATATTTCCCAGTAGAAGACTAACAGTAAATGTTTATAACAGCAGTTGATGATTTTTTTATTATATTAAAAGTTGGTACTATACTGGGATCGCACCTGATGGTAAGTGACGATGCAGCCAAAGATGATAGCCACGACCGAAGCCTCCCACCAAACCAGACTGAGCCAAATTAGAAATTCTAAAGTGGCCCAGGGCGGGAATCGAACTCACGACCTCCTACTCGAATTAAAGTACGCACCACTGGGGCAAGGAGGTCATGTTAGATTGAATAGACCTCTACCTCCCATCTGGGAGTCAGGGATTCAAATCCTATGCGTGCACCACTGAGTATTCAGGGTTAATGGTATATGCTTGTGGAATTTAAATATCACTTGCTTAATCATCATGAAAATCATCATGGGAAAATCCTTGTGAAATGTTCTAAAAAGGTGTGTGAAACCCGCCAACTGCCGACAACCTAGTGTACTTTTGTCGATCTCTTTTCTCTGTCTATCGATATGGATTAGTAATAATAGTATCTCTACGTGCGCACTGCACATGGTTTAAGCTAGTAATTATTATGTTAATTTATGGTTGGTGGGTCCAAACCTCACCCATGCACTGTGCAGATCAGATACATCAAATTAAAACGATGACTTTTGATTGAAAAATAATGATGATAATGGAATATAATCTATAAAAAATTGAATATAAAATAATGATGATAATTAAATGTAATCTATAAATAGTATAATATACTCTCCACACATTTGCTGTGCTAAGCTACTCACGGAACATTACTTTCGACGGGCACCATTCGATAATATTCCCATTTTATTTTATTAAAACCCAACCCTCCTTCCGGGCCGCTGGAGCCCTTTCAAGCCCTTTTGAGGATTTTGACACGTTATTTGTTGACTTGGCGATATCTGTCGTAAAAATTCACGGTCGAGGGCTTTTATGATGGGGTATTTAAAAATTTTAACACTTATCTGCATCTTAAATGTATACAAGCTGAGCAAAGATCTCGATTCAGACTCAAGTAATAGTAAAAAAATTAATTCAATATGCCATAACATTTAAAGTCTCTAACAATTTGGCATCTTAGGTCATTTTAGAAGCTTTTATTTAACTTGTAATGTTGCATCTGTTGGCGGGTCAATTTTCCCCATCCATGCTGCCGGTAAACGAACAATGCTTCTGGGGAAGATGGGTAAATTTCTTCCCATCTTCCCCGGTGTTTTATCCCGTTACCAGGGGTTCAAAACTAACCAAAATACCTGATTGAGAGAGTTCGAATATGGCATATTGGCTTCCGGGGAAGATGGGAATTTTTTCCCATCCACCACGGTAAAGGGTACGTGGGTACGGGTCTTCCAATACGCCTTTTAACGGCCTAGAAGCAGTATTTTAGCGATTTTGAATGAAGTTTTATGCAAAAACTATAAAGACAATTACTTTCAAATTTACACGTCATATATTTTGGGTCTTTAATCTAAAATCGCTTAGAAGCAGAAACACGATTGGATAAAATTTTCTCGATAGAAAGTTCTCCCAAAAGTTGCTCCAAAATCTCAGTTTTTCTATATTTTATCGGAAACTACAATGGATGTAATTGTAATTTTTGTTTTAATGTATCGGTAATAATAATATCCTAAAACGCTTAGAACAGATTTTTGATAACTGGCTTAGTTTTTGAGTAATTAGGTAAAACGTCGTTTTTCTGCTATATTCTTACGCGACGCTGCATGTCGCACCTACGAAATCTCCGTGAGAGTGAGAAAGACAAAAATAAATTCAATAAATCCCCTTAAGTCACTCTACGTATGTCCGTTACTTTGTCTCGGTGAAACTGCTAAACCGATTTAGCTGCCTCGTGTAGGTACCTACCTCTACCTCTGAATGCCCTGGATTAGCACATAGTAGCCTATGATCGAGTTCTCGATCCCAGAAAAATTCCAGATTTGTGAGAAACCGAAATTCTAACGAACGGAGCCGCAAACGTACTCTAGATTTTGGTATTCCACCACCATGCATAATTGCATAGCTATTATCAAACAAATAGAATATTATGGACAAATAATAAAATAATTTTAAAGCAGTAGTTTTTAAATTAAATATTAATACAAAACCGACATTAGATTTGTCCGCGTAATTGATTCCCCGCCGCAAAGCGTTTGTAAAGCGGTGTACAAATAATGGCGAATAATGGCGCCGATGACGTTGTCAAATGGCGGTCGTAAAGCGAATTAGTTTGCGGCTCATAAAACCCCGTGTGAGCACGTGCTTGCACGACCAGTTATTAGCCATCGGCTCATAAAAGACTGCGGGTGGCGTGGGCTTAAGGCCGTAGACGATCTTCATTTTCGTCTTTTATATTAAAGTTTCAGTGGATTTCGTTTTGTAAAAGTGATTACCCTAAGTTTAACGCCAAGGTAAATCGCGCTTTTAATGGAATTTGACGTTAACTGTAGTGTAGCTACTTAGTTCTATGCGTAGTTTAGTTTATATTTTTACGAACACTGAAAATAAATTTTTTAATGCATTTGCTCAAAAAGTAGACATTTCCATGTGTGTTTTGCGTGCGAAAAGTTATTCTTTTCCGCACTAGTGTTTTTTTGTTTTCTTCCTGCGTGCCACCGCAGCCGGCGCACTAGGACGCGCCACCGGAGCCGGCACCGAACCACTGCACGCAAACACGGAGCAGGCCTTCGGCTTGGGTCAACAAACCTGTAAAGAAATGACAAACTTTCTGCACATATATTGAAATGACTGACATGGCGTAAAATTGAATGTAGTTCAAAATGCAACTATCGATAATTGTGAAATTCAATTTATTTTGCGTAATCAGGTATAAGGATTGTATTTCTTGATTCACGATACGCAGTGTGAAAACGTTACGTGAAACGCCCCCTGTATGTTGATTCGTCGTTTGATCGATGGTACGGAATTGGTGAGCAAGTCAGACTCGCACTAGTTTTAAAACCATTGCTGTTTCAAAGTAGTTGAGTACATGTATTTGATAAATCAGGGGTGTGTGCCTGGGATTTCAACATGACCATGAGTCAATGAATCCTATAAATTTAAATAAGAATCAAAATTTCACTCGCAGCGGGATTGGAACCCGCGTCCCCCAAACTTTCGCGGCTGGGTGCTCTAACCGCTGAGCTATATGAGCCATATCCCTCTGCGATGAAATTTCGATTCGTATTATTAGGTCCTTAGGCAGGACTAGCGCCATCTATTTGTGAAACGTAACAGTTTCAAACTGTTACGTTCAAACGTAACAGTTTCAAACTGTTACGTTTCACAAAGTTTGGGGGACGCGGGTTCAAATCCCGCTGCGAGTTAAATTTTGATTCATATTTAAATTTATAGGAATTATATCCTAAGTGTGTAAAACACTAATCAAAAAAGATAATGAGTCAATGAAACTTAAAAATCTAATAACAGTTGGTCCGTTTAAGAAACACCTAGTTAATCATACTGGATCAAAATCTTTGGATCAAACAAAGGGACTTGAGCGTACAAATTTCATCTGGGTTTTACTAAACCAAAGTTCAAGATAGGATTTCTCTGGACTCACCGAGTAACGTCAGACCAAACCAAGTTTCTAATGCCGCTGACAGACTGGCCGAATAAGCACGTGGGTGTTAAGTTAATTGTTCCCCTTAACTGTAATGTTTCCTAAAAACCTCAAAGCAGAAAACGTAAAAGGAACGTAACATTAAATGACTAAAATTATATCGTTAGGTTTTGTTTGTAACAGTAATTGTTTATTCTTGCTAGAGTTATACTCTTAAGTAAAAAGTTTCAGGCTCAAGCAAAGGTATTGTCGTTTTAGCAGCACCAACATCTCATCGCAATCAACTGTTATTATAATAATAATCCTGTCACGAATGCTATTCACTCAATGATTTATAATAATGTTTACGCATTTTCATTACATCTGAACGAAGCTTATGGTGCAATGCGTTCGAGAAAGGGCCGTCAGGTAAATAGATTCAGGTTTGAGTTGAAGACGAGCAGTGTTTGCACAGACACCGCTCTCTGGGAAGTCAAACAAATCTGTTCGACGTGGTTTAATAGAATCGTCTGATCTGGCTGCACCCTAGCGGAAAATCGAGAACGACATCAAAACCCCTCCCCTGGTCACTTCTCAAAAAATGCTTTCGTATTAATTCGATTAATATTATACATGTAAAAGTATGTTAATTTGTTACTCAATGATACCAAAATTAAAATAAAATTGAATAAAGGTAGCTTAGGTTGAGCCGGACTCGCTAACAAAGGCTTCTGTAACATTGCATTCAGCAAAAACCAAGGGATTTTGTACCATTTTATGGTATTTTATATTATACTAGCTATCCCGGCAAGCGTTGTTTTGCCATTTAAATTATTTCTCACTATTATTATATTACTACTCAGGGGTATGAAAAAAGTTTACAGCCTATTCTCAGACCTACCAAATTCACACAAAAATTTCATAAAAATGTGTCAAGCAGTTTCGGAGGAGTTTTGTTACAAACGCTGTGACACGAGAATTTTATATATTAGAGAGGGGAGATTACTAGGGCAAGGGAAATATATTACAGGAAGCTACCTACTCAAGCTCTGTGTAAATTTCAAGTGTCGATAGTCGGCGCAATATCTTCCTGCCCGCGGTGCAATTAAATGGGAAAACAGGCCGGAGCCTGTTACCCGGTCGGCCTGTAAGCCCGTAAGAGCGATAGAGACCGCTATAGGGGACTTGTTTCTGCATTTTATTGCACCACTAGCAGCGAGCTATTGCACGACTATACCACTTAAGGTATACACATGCTACGTAGTATCACGAAAGCATTCTAGTTTCGAGCAGTTGCTAGGTAACTAGCATGTGTATGAAGTGTCTGCTAGTAATGAGCATGCTTATTGCTTCTAATAGCATGATTTTTATGGACATGCTCTAAAAGCATGCTTTTTCGGAAAATCCAGTAAAATCAAACCCGCTGACATTAGGACGGATGGACAGCGGAATCTAAGTAATAAAGTCCCGTTAGCACTCTTGGATATTGATTCTGGACAAAGAATACAAAGTAATTCGAGGTCTGTAAGGATAATGAGCAGCGTTGTGTAGAGTTGCGATTATAAATATAATTAATAGTTGATGAATTAATTTCACCTGAGGCGTAAACTTGTGCTAATGGAGCGGCAAACAATTTAACTGGTGCTAACTAAAATTCGCATTTCATATTGATTTACGTACAAAGTTGGCGAACTACGAGTGGCTTACCCGGACTCTAGTTCTACTGTTACGTACTTTGTGAAGGAACAGCACTCTTATAAAATCAACGTTAAGTTTGCGGCAAACCAGCAAAACACAACGTCTCGAGAAGCTTGTATCTAGTTATTATGACTTTACTTAATAAACCAATTTTGCTTTCGTAAGTTTTTAATTCAAAAAATGTACAGGAATGTTGAGTGGTTGCTTATTTCTGCTACTTTGGCCTATTTTTGTTAACTTTGATTCCTTCAGTAGTTAAAACACAAGGCTGCATCGTTTCACTTTTAATGTGTGGTAATTTTTAAATCTTTATCGAAATGGTGCAATTTTCTAAACATAATATTATATTCGTTTCAGTGTCTGTCCGTCTGTCAACTGTATGAATCGAAGTAGTTTACAGGAGTCAGCTTTCTTTATAATTTTTTCTATTGACCAATTTAGAGGTTCTTTTTCAACCGCTGTAATCCAAGTGGTGGGTGGACTTCCCCACTGACAGGTCAAACAAGTTTCACCATAATATGGTCATCAGGGTGTCTTTGTAGGTTTAGTAATGAAGTAAATTCTAAAACAAAACAATCATTTCATATACCACCGCGAAAATAAAACCGGTAGAATAATTTTCAGGCGGCGAAAGTATTCGAGTCTCATTTAGAGATGAACGCCGAAAATTCATAAGCATCGGCGGAAGCACTCGGGGACCGTGTATTTTAGACGCAAAATTTCATACTTTGAATACGTTGCGAGGGTGAACCGGATTTCATGCGTAAAGCTCGCAGGGAATTATTTTACTTGAAACGTATAAGTTTAGAATGTTAGAGATTACTCTAAACACGAGTCTTCTAAACTTAAAATTGTGTCAACTCCATCAAGGAAGCTTTCACCGAAGAAGTTTCTGAGTTAAACAACCAGTAATGCGTAACTTTGAAGCTTCATTTTGTTCAACACTGCACAAAATGTCTCTGAACGTGAATACCGAATTTAAACCACAAAGATACACTAAGAACCTCAAAAACGCAGAGAATAATCGAAATGGTAAAAACTTGAGGCGGGTAGTGAACTCCGTTACCAAGAAATACAACACTTTTTTTTTCGGTTTGACGACCGAATGGCGTAGTGGTAGCGAACCTGCGGTTTGCGCCGCAGGTCGTGGGTTCGATTCCCACTACTGGTAAATGTTTGTGTGATGAGCATGAATGTTTTCCAGTGTCTGGGTGTTTTTCAATATATTGTATTTTTGTACATTAGTATGTATGTATCAGTTATCTAGTACACAAGCTATCGCTTACCTTGGGGCTAGATTGCGATGTGTAAAATGTCCCGTATATATTTATTTATTTATTTTCTTGGGGTCCTATGATTAGTTGCCAGCGGTTTGTCCTATGTCTTAACGGGAGTCTTGTGCCATTTTACAGACCAGCCTTAAAAAACCCGATAGAAATATATTATCACGGCATGAAAGTTAACTCGGTAACAGATTTCACTTACCGGTTATTAAAATTGCTGCAGCTGTAGCTCATCGCACTTCGCAAACATAACATCTATGAAAATGTAGCCATCCGACCAATAATAATCTAGCATGCTATGAAGAAAGGCTACTTTATCGCTGTAATAACTTTTTTGTAGCCTGGTGATTACTGATTATCTACTCTATCAAACTTAGGAAGGTCAATGATATTCAGGAAAACAGTCAGGTGGTCAGATTTAAAGGAAGGCGTCTTAAGGCGTGAGAAAAATTGATTAAACCATTAAAACGGCATTATAAATTGTGTGCCGACGTTGTCTCAGCCGATGGACGTCCACTGAAGGATCTAGACATCCAGAAGAGACTGGCAATCAACATAATCTTGTCGTCTATCCATCGGGTTAAGAACTGCTGTTTCCACGACGACAAATACGAAGGATAACTTAGATTTACTTTTCTTTTTTCCTTCATAATAGCAAATCGATTATTCGAAAAGCAAAGTTCTTCGCCAATTCAATCCCAAAACAAAGCCCGGCCAAATTAAAAACCAGTCCAGATTGGCGTGCGTATTCCAATGAATCCATTCTGTATTCGAGTCTATTATTCCATAGCGTTTGTGGGCCATCAAATTAAAATCTTGAATAAATTATCGCGCTCCGCCGAGCGGAATGGTAGCAATGAGGCAGCCTCCTCGATAGAATACGAGTGATGAGCTGTTTTAACACTAAATTTATTCAAATCGCGCCACTATACAACCGGGATGAAGTCAGTGAGGCATTTGACTGATTCTACTGCGGTGGACGTATGGATTTCGATAGCTCGGTATTTGATTTTGGTGTTAATATAAGCTTTATGTTAGCTTCACTTGGATGCTAGGCATTGAGGAATTAACTCAGGAGAATTTTCGAGTAATTTGCTAAAATAAACGTATTTACGACGATTGTGCCTGTGTAATCTGTATAGTACAATAGTAAGTGGTTCATTATTTACTTTGTTCAAATTTTCACACTTGATTTACAAATTTTAGACTTTCGTCTTTTATTGATATGCGGCCATGTTCGATAAAAAATGTTACTGAAGTGAATACACATAATTGTATTGTCATTAGAACAAAATATGTGTTCCCCAGTCGGTCAACAACAGGAAGGAAAAAAAAAATCTCAAACGATCGATAAAATCTTAAACTAAACACATTAAAAAGGTGTTTAAAACCGTACTATGCGATTACTATAGTCTTACCAGTTGACCGGCCGGTTTTCTTACCATTAAAGGTAAGAAAAATGGCTTGCGACCTGCCTTATCTCAGACCTACTGAACGTAGACAAAAACTGAAGAATCGGTCGAGAATCCAGCTGTTTCGGAAGAGTTTGCTTACAAAGATTGTGATACGAGAATTTTTGTATATTAGTAGAAAAGTATTAAAGTGATTTATAGGTACTGTGAATGGTTACTTATCGCACAAGAAATAAGTTATACAAGTTTTGATATCTGAATAAAAATAATCTTTCCGATATAGCACTCGCAGAAATTCACCCGTAAGACGCGCCCGTCGTTCAAACCCTTATCTTGACTGACATGTCCCTAAGTAGCACCCAAATTGCCCTTTTGGGGGATGACCGTCGGCGACGTGGAGTGTGCCCTTACGGACCCTTATGATGCCCTAATTTAAACTGCCTTTGTACATGTCACAAGTATGATTGTTTAAATGATTTAAATCTATGCTATTTCTTGCTTTAATTTGTTTGCTTTAGTTTGTACGGGTAAGTTTGTAAATGTAAAGTACACTTTGCGCCACAAACTTCGCACTCGAAGTGTGGGCGAAGGTTGCTTATTCAATCAGTCATTCAAGGAATTTCCGTCTTGTTGATCCCTAATGTTTCCAGAATATGGAACTTTTGTGCAAAGGCTACAGAAGTATTTAATATTCTGCCGTAAAGCAATAAGTACGAAGCATTATAGAACTTCGTGTACCTAGTGCAAAATTACTTCTGAGACTCTAGAATTCATTTTTCAGAATGACAGTGCGTCACATGACATTTTAATGCAAATTCCCGGGACGCATTGCTTTGTATAACTTAGGTAGGGATTTCAGCAGTCTTGGTCATATCGTCACTCTTTGCTGTTAAAAAAGTCATATTAATCGAATAAAATATTATGTATTTATCCATAACACAGATAAAGACAAACAAGGACAGTGGTATATTTTTCTTATCATTATTATATTTTTATTATTTTTTGAGTATATCAGTGTTACGTAAAGTTTATATTAAAACACTGCCCCCCTACCCATTAGTGGGCCGAAACAATATGTGAAGAAGACTGGTAAGTTAGGTAGTGTAGATATCTATCTACTTAAATTAATTGCAAAATTTAAATATGAATAATTTTAGTAAACGTTATATTTTTTGGAAACAGATCTTGCATCCTCGAAAGACCCCGTTTGTCTTCATTCTTATCACTGAAACTACGTGACTTCGAATAAGATGCAACACATTTATTTAACTCATTCAATAACATCTATAGTTTATATCCCCAAGAACTATTTTCCAGTAACACAACTGTAAATAAAAGCTGTGTTTTAAAACAACGTTAGTTTGCATTCGCAAAGGGACGTATTGCTGTGAAATAAAGTTAAAATTAGAATGTTTTGCAAACAAATAAACTTGGATAAGTCTGGTTGGCCGACCGTTGACAGATGGTGACATTGTGAAGCTCTTTCTTGGCTTGTCTCCTCCGTCCTTAACTAGATTTAGCTAAATGAAAGCTGTGACTTAGTTAACAGCGGATGAAAGAGATGCACGAAGTTTAGACATGGGTGTAGAGTGAGATAGCAGAGGGTGTTACTAGGTAAAAGCATACGAAGAGCATCTTACATTAGTAGGAAGTTGGAATTATCATCGAATATATGACATTACTAAGTTCTGCCCACAGAGCAAGGAATAACTTTAGGTATGTGGTACTACCTGCCTACATTTTGCTTCTATGATCTCACATTATATTTTCTTTGCGGCGATAAAAACAAGATTTATCCATTAGATAATTATAATAAAAGTTTATTTTCATAGGTTAACTGGAAGAGTATTGTTTTCCTTTCGATAAGTTATTGCATGAAACTGCAATCCAGTCAGGTATCCAAAATAAGTCTAATATATAAAATTCTCTCGCTTTTTTTGTTACCAAACTCCTCCGAAACGGCTGGACCGATCGTTATGAAATTTTCAGTGTAGATTTTTTGGTCTGGGAGCGGGTTGTTATCTATTTTTTATCTATTGGAAAAACAGCGTTTGCCGGCTCAGCTAGTATGTATATAAAATGAGGAAGGCCGATGTATACCTACTAAGATTGGGACATATTGTAGTATAGTATCCAAAGCAGTACATTATATCCGTCCTCCTATCCACCACCATGACGTATGGTGTTATTCAGATACTTTATGGGACGTAGGCGGCCATAGCGTATCACGGCCCATCGGGTTATGGGATTATAAATCATGCCACGTATTTATGCGCCCGAAAATACGTGACTATATCACTCTCCCGAGCGTATTGTCAGCACTGTTAAAGTGACGTAATTTATGGATTATTTATTAGGAAAATTTATATACGACGGTCTACTGTGCCGTCCGAAGGACACAGTACTGGATATTCCTTGAGAGGGGGTAGTAACTGAAGATATCAGTTCAAGATTTGATTTTTACAGTAGTAAATCAAGTCTCAACTACCTGAAAGAAAACACACGAATATTACATCATATTTTCGAAAAACTGTATTAGTGAAAACACAAAAGGATAATATTTTGTCGATAAAAAAATTCCCGAAGTTGCGTCCAATTTCTTACAATTTTCAATTTATTATCAATGTTATACGTACTAGAGAGCCAAGGTTTAGGTTTATAATTCCAATAAATATTACGAAGTACGTACATTAACGTTTTATTTCTAAGTTATGTATTTTAAAAGTTATTACAAGTAAACTATAAATGGCGTGTATTACATTCTTATTTCGCGTAATACGCCATGCTCTTTTGTACCAAATGTTTTGCGCATGACAAGTTTTGCTAGCTTTCAGCCTCCTCTTAAAGACCTATGACTACTATCTTCACTTGTATGACATGTATCAGAATTCTGCAGAGTTCTCTGCCGGCAACGTAATTGCCATTCCTCTATCTGGTGCTGCATCCATAGACAGCGGTAATTTCTTAACATCTGGTGGACCTGCTCGTTTTAAATGCTTACAAATTTGCTTCCCATGGAAATACTAAAGCATGGAATTAAATTTCTCAGTCAAATATGTACATACCCATTAAAATTGGCATGGCACACAACACAAACTAATCGTGACATTTTTGGTGATTTAAGTATCTTAATTGAGTGACGTTGATACCATTTTTAAATAACGGCACTATTTTAGAAATAATATTTATTAATTGTAGGTAAGGGTGGCTTTTACAGTTTTGAATTTTCATGTTACTTGTAAAGTGAGCATAAGTCAATTTTGTACATTTATTTTATTTTATTACAAATGATACACAAACAGTCACTGTATAATCTTTAAAAAATAGTACAATGTTTAAGTCTAGTGCGAGTACAGTAACCTTTACATGTGTACACAGCATTACATAACTTTTCCGGTTAAAAAACACATTATAAAGAATATCGAGCTCTAACTAACATCTCTACATCGCCCAAACAGCGCCGGTAACCATAACAACTCAACCTGATTATCAGTCAATCTTAGTCTTATAGTAACTTTGCCGATGCTAGATTTTTTTTTCTGCAGAATCACACACCTCACAAAAGTGACGACTGACGAAGCAGTTATTAGATGTATTCGTACTATAAGAACGGGTAGGTATAATCCCTATCGGTTGTTATGCAGCATCGCACCGGAATACAAAATCACTAGGTAGGTACGTTTTTGCTGGCAGGCTGATGACCAGCCTTAGCTGATGCCAACAGAATTATCAACCACCACCACCAGAATTATATAATAGACCACCACCAGGGTAACATCTACCAAAATAATGTACGAGGAATGGTACCCAAGACCTCTTTCGCTTAGATCCACCTGCCCCACGAAAACGCCCTCTCTCTTAAACAAACTAGTCTATAAAAACGACAACTTATACAAAAAAGTACTGTACTACGTAGCAGCAGATTCAAATAACAAATGATGTTATTATAGTACATCTAAAAATGTGTTCCTTGCGAATAACTTCATAATTGAAACATTACATTTAAATAATATTATTTAAATGTCACCAAAAACTTTTAAACAAGTTTCTCGTTTTGTTTTGACATAAAAAGAACTTTGCCTAATTGACTCAGATGCTAATTGATCTAGCAGTTATGAAGAAAAGACATTTCTTTTGCTTTTATAAAGAAGAGAAAAGTTTATTTAATTAAAAGTGGTCTAAATATAGCACCTTGGATGTTTGGAGCCATGAAACAAGCGCTTACAGACAAATACTTTTAAAATACTTCATGGGTCTTTTTCATGACGTATGGATTTTCATTTAGTTTATAGTAAGCTTTAGCCATCCACTGCTGTCCACGAGAACGGAATCAGGTGTGTTTTGCCACGCTAGCAAGCTTTATATACCTTTGAACATCGAGTAAATCTATCAAAAAAATTGTAAGGTTTCATCTTTACTTTTCACAAATGCACATAATTCTGAAAAGTCAGAGATGCTAATAATTATGTGCTGAAATTTATAGATGATTATGTGCTTCGGGTTTTGATCCCGTACGACTTCGTATGTTATGCATAAATACGACTAATTAACGGGTCCGTCAGATCCGTAAAGCGAACCTCGCGAGCGTTGACAAATAACTTAGATCACGTATGCGACTCAGAGCTTATAATTCGTTTCCTCTTATCACTTGAGTCGTAAGTCATTATCACAGGAAAGTTTCTCAAGGCTACGCCCTATTGATACTCAATGACAAACGATTGTCCAACCTTGGGATTTGGGTTAGGATAAAAACAATTTCTCTCGGCTAGCGGGGGATGATAACTTACCCATTTTTTGGTTCAGCATTTATATAAGTAGCACGTAGAACAGTATATATATCTGGCATTAAAATATTATTTCTATTCCTGTACTTTTGTTTTTAGTATTATATTTTTTTTATCTATAGTATCTATATAATCCTCTGTATAGTATCTCAGTTTACTCATGAAGTACGACGAAATAAAAATATAAAATACCTACTTTGAGATCGACCGGCACCGTCATTCGTTATGCCGTACAACAAGATTAAACTACGGTATACGTAATTTAATTTTGTATTTTAATATTCCTGCTATTATTGGAATCCTACCAAAGTATATTATTGTAAATAAAGTAAGTGCGACGAACAAAGCTTTTGTGGTGATGAAATGAAAAACGTTTATAAATTACTTATTTATTTTTTGTTTGTTGTAAAACGAGTTTTGTACTGTATCCGATTTCTTTGTTAACACCCGCAAATGTAAATAAAACTTATATTCTCTTGTTTTATATTACTGTCTGATAAGACGCGGCAAACGTTGTGCCATTTAGAGGTATGAAAAATAGTATATCCTATTCTTAGACCTGCCGAATGTGGAGCTCGGTAGGCTGTTTTGGAGGAGTTTGGTTACAAACACTGTAACACGAGAATTTTATATATTAGACCTTTATAAAATAAATTATTAAGACAGTTCAGAAATTAGATACAATAATAAAAACCAACAAAGCAATACCACTGTACGCTGTGTGTAACTTATTTTTTTAATAACAAAGTAACGCCGAGGCACGGAATGCATAATAGTACCTAACGGTACAGAAGATTCACTCCGCAAGATGATTTAAAGAAAAAGCGACTCTAGCGCTGACACAAAAAGTGCAATTTAGTTCGCAATAGCGCTTGCCTCCGCCTCCGCAAATAACACGCAACAAACGCAAAGTTGTGGTCTCTTTCTATCGCGTAACTTTATCTCTACCGACATACTAAGGTTGCCTCGCAATCCGGCGCACGCAGCGCAAGAAATAGACCGTACAAGAAGGGGCGTGGCGGCCATCTGAAATTAGTACGTCGAGACGGCTCCCTGTAGTTTGTTCGATCACGTGATAAATGAACCTGTCCTGACCAAGGCCATATTATGCAAATGTCTCAACTAATACCCAGTAGAAAATAAATATAAAATCCTAAATTAGCCTGTGAAGGGAGTCAAATCCTTAATCTCGCGCATGTGTTCAAGCAAACGTCTACTGTGCCAGGGAGGTTAAACTTAATTTTATGTTCATGAAAAGGGATTTTCAAACCTTCAGGACAAACCTTTACTTGATGAAGACAGTAAAGATGGAGCAATAACAGTCGTTAAATATAAATGTTAATTATCATTGCTTTTGAATTCGCAGTGCAATATTCAAAGCTTTCAGCGCAAACCGAAGTGGCGAAACCTGTGAAATAACAGCTAATTACAGCACTAAAAGGTAACTGAAGAACACTGTCTTGATTTCTGCTCGAATTGATTCTATAAATATTTGGAGCGAAAATAGAGAAAACAGTATTTAATGTTCTACCAGACAGATATTTTTGGAAGTTATTGATATGACTGTATTACGCACCCACTCGTATGTCAGAAACTAGGAACCAAATTGTTGTGAGCTCCTCTTAATATTATTTAATCCTATACCTTTAAACGAGCAATTCTTGTATATATATATATATTTCTATATAATCTGAATCTCGGAAACGGCTCGAACGATTTTCATGAAATTTAGTATACAGAGGGTTTTGGGGGCGATAAATCGATCTAGCTAAGATTCACTTTTAGAATATGTCGAATTTACCAAAAAAATATGAACCCTGCTGCCATCTATTGGCAACCGAGCTAAGCTCGGTCACCCAGATATTATTACTGAAACGATACAACATATTAGGCGATAAAATATGCTTTTGTGGGTGGAATTTTCCCAATCCCGCGAAATGAACTAGGTACCTAATATATTCATTCAGCGTATGATCTATCTCCATTCCAAAATTCATCCAAATCTGTTTAGTAGTTGCAAAGTGAACGAGAAACATAATAAACATATTAGTGTGAAAATAAAAATCTTTATTTTTCACATTAGGCCATGACTTTACAGGCTCTTATGAAAATTTAAAACTCCACCGCCAAATACAAAAGCAGGTTTGCATCGAAAAGAACTGGCAAGAAACTCGGCAGTTGCTCTTTTTAAACTGACAGTAAATTATATGATTCATGGGAGTAATTGTTCTTGGCGGGAATCGAACCTCTGACTTCTCGCTTCGTGCCGGGAAAGAACTATAACAACTATAGCTGGTAAGTGTATCTTTCTTTGTATATATGCGTCCAAACCACTGATCTTCACGCAAATCACATAAGGAATCACTCACTCAAGGAATCACGCAATTTCACATAATTTAATTATAATGTATTCTGGCGGACTATAACTGTGTTGTGATTCCGAATAAACGATTTTTCTTTCTTTCTTTCTTTCTTTCTTCTGATCTCTATTATACTAGTACGCTGGATCAAATATTCTATACAATTGACAGTTCATTTTTTCGGTCTCGAAGGTCCACGGTACTAAACACATTTGTTCCTAGTGACCACTTCGTTTGTTTGTTTGACAAAGCTCGTTTTGAATGTCATTTTATTTTAGTTCCATGGACGCTCACGCCAGTTTACGCAACAATCAGCGCCAAAATGCCAAAAATCAAGTGTCTTCATTTTTACGTTGACAGTCTGTGATCCATATAACCGAATATCGAAGTAGATCAGTGGTCTAAACCCTCAGAACCGTTAGCTCCAACTGTTGATGCTATTATAGCGGCTAATCCACTCAATACTCCCCCAGGAGCTTGTGGCAATACGTTTTAAGGGGCATCGCTAAAATATTAAACACTTGCTTTGAACCACTTTGCCCTCGCTGAAACTTGTTGAAACTTGTTGTTTAGAATAACTGCTTGCCTGTAATAACATTCGAGTAAATTTCAGTTTCTTGAAAAATTTTATGGAGTCTTCCAGTCACCAGTTACTATGTTCTGACCATTTGCTCTAGTTTAATTACTGTTTTAGTTCACTCAAATCATACTCTTATATATTTTTTTATTCAATATAGGTTTACGCTTGACCACAATCTCACCTAATGGAAAGTGACGATGTGGTCGAAGATGGAGCGCGATTACCTAGAAGATGCCTATTCATTCTTTTTTTAAAGGTACCCAGGTTGTAAGATGCGGGAAACACAGATTTCGGGAGAGCATTCCAAACCTTAGCCATGCGTACTAAAAATGAAGAAGCGAACCACTTTGTGCGTACTGATGGTATAGCGACGACATAGGGATGAAAGCCAGCCCGGTGTCTTGCGGTGCGGTGGAAAAATGGTAAGGGTCAAACAGCTCCTGAGCACACTCCCCGAAATATGTATATCCTTTAAAAAAACCGTCAGACTCGCCACCTTGCGGCGACCGGATGCCTCTTCCTAACAAAATAATATACCTACATACTCATACACAGTTTGAGGATGCTGTAATCAAACGGGGAACCAGCTCGTCTGCTACCCTCTAGGACCTAGGTGGACGTCGATATAGAGCCATCAAAATGCTTTAATGATCACCATACCAATATCATCTTTCCAATGTAACCACCAATGTTTATGATCGCACAGCCCTATATTTGGTTAGGACATCAAAGCCCTCCAAACATTTGTGTAAAGTCGCAAATATTTGCGTAACTCGGTATATTTTAGACGTTACCTCTCTTTGATAGCGACATCAAAGTGAATTGAGCCACTGCTTCTAGAGATATTCAGAAGTGATTCTGGATGGGGAATATTTAAAAGTGTGCTCTAGAAAATAATTGCTATGCTCGTTTTCAAAGGTATGGTCCAAACAGTTTCCGTGGTCTAGCAACTTTCATCCAAGTTGGATACAATTTGACTTTTTCTTGGTTTTATGTTCAGAGAAATACGTTGGATTGTCTTTTCTCACAATGCAATTGAGTATGAAATACTAAAAAATCTCACTCAGACATACTCGTGTACAGATTCGTGAGGAAAACGTTCCCTTCGCTGATCAATTGCAGATAAGCAGGCTACACACACCATTGTACAATTTTCCATTATATTTCAGTATATTGTATTTACGTATATTATTATGTGTATTTATCAGTTATCTAGTACTTAGCTTTGATGCCTATAACACGAGTTATGTTATACTCACCGTAGGCATCAAACGCTCCACCTAAATTCTGATTTACTTAAGCTGGAAACAATAAATATTTATAATTATTATTATTTTTTTATAACACAAGCTATCGCTTACGCTTGCTACGATATGTGGAGCTAGATTACGATATGTGGAATGATCTGATAAAAAAATGCCTCTTTATATCCTTTGCCATTATATTTTGTAGCATCAAACTGGGGTTCGAACTATTAGAAATTCCCAAACGAGGTCAAAGCCTTATTAACAACAGTGCTTTTGGTTCCATTTTATAGGGAATCCTAAAACCCTAACCCACGCAGAGATGATGTGTGAGGGATAAAAACTCGCCGCAAGTGAACATCATTAAAACTTGTACCTACGCCGAAAAATAAATTACTACTGAACTTTTAATAGCGTTTCGGATTCTGCACTTACGTGTGATATACGAACATTCTTATACTTTAATCTGGCGCTCTTAATCCTTGAGATAAAGTTAATTGGATTTTCGGTTAACTTTGTTGCCGAAGTAGTTATCTCCATACGGTGTTTTTGAATAAAGGCCTGGTCTTAAAATATTATATTATACATTTTTGCCGACCTTTCCTCTTGGTGTAGTATTTTTAAAGCGAAAGGTATTAGGTTTCAAAGCCTAGCTCAGGTTAATTTGGGATTTACTATTACTAAATTGGAACAGCTTTCAATTATGTGTATGTACTAACAGTTCATAAAAATTTATTGGTTTGTGTCTCAAAATTTCGCGTTGCGTTCAGGTTGCCCTTTAGAGTACGGTGAATTTTTTTTAAAAAATTTGCTGCCATAATGCAATTCAGTAATCTGATGACAATCTGATAAAAATCAGGGGAGACTGTTTGTTACTGCATTTACATATTTATCATCTACATATTTTATACCAATCGATACCGATAGAATAATTTATTAGTCAAACAAATTCACGTAAAACCTTGTCGAGTAAAAACACTGCCAGGTTCCGAATTTTTCAGACCAAATCACGTTTTAATCTGGCACTAGATCCAAAATGACTGAGCGAATTCCTAATTTAAAGTATCCTAAAACGTAACAGCGAAACTAACTAGCGGAGAGTTTTGGGAGGCGTGCGGTAGAGAGGCTGATTAGTTAGGTCCCTTAGGTTGTATTTCAGAATTAAATAGAACGGATAGATATAAGACGCCCCGAGCATTAAATCCTGATAAATATAACGGTTATTTGTTTGATTTGTCTTTCTATGTTAAAGCAAAAGTAATTGAAGCTTTCATACTCGCCCTTAACAACGTTCCTTTTTAATTAGGTACAAATCAATGTCGGAAAGGTCAAGCGTTGTGAAGAAATATAATTAACAGAGGTGCCACCTTGTTATAATTGTGTTCAAATTGTATTCTCATTTAGGAAAAGACAGACTATTAATTGTACAAAGGGAAAGGACCCCTAGGGTAAACTTTTCGTTCATCAATGAAAATCAATTTACGATATCAATAATGTTGTCTTTATATTATTTTATAATGATTTCTGTCTTGCTTCAAACTGTCGGCGTAAAAAGAGGTGTGTTATACGTTTGACATCGGTATGTGTGTGTGTGTGGCATCATAGCTCTCAAACGGACGGACCAATTTCGATACGTTTTCTTTTCATTTGAAAGCCAGTTTCCTTGCTTGTTCTTAGATGTTTGGTTAATATAGGTCCAGCAGAGTAAGACTATCAGCTCTTTTTGAGTAAAGCATTTTTGGCGTACTCGATTAAGTGCCTGGATAATCGTTAAAGGACAAGCACTATTTAATTTTTTTATTTATTATTGTTCAACTATTTATAGTAAAAGATAAATTTCAATTTGAATATTCTGTTTGAAGTATAATTGCATTTTCAAAAGTATTTTCGTATTGACACGCGAAAAAAAATTTTTTAACACTATTTAATAGCTCAAAAAGTAGATTTTTCCAAGTGCGTTTAGCGTGCGGAACGTTCAACTTTTCCGCACATTTTTGTTTTCGTGTTCTTTAAACATGAAGGCTATAATAATTTGATCACAAAGCTTTATGAATTATTTTTTGCAGTTTAAATACTATTATTATAAAAATTCCAATAGTTTCCCTTCGTTGTTTTATTTTTTCGAAATTGTGTTAAAAACGTCGTTCAATGCACGTACATAATGTAAAATGTAGGGTGATACTTCTACATTGGGTGTAAGACAAGGTTTAATTTGCGACAGAATTGCTCTTCGGCGGGGTTACTCGAATTTCGTTTCGAGATCAAATATAATTTGCATAACGTGGAAAAGTAAATCCGCCGGATGAGCGAGTAAGCTTTGAGCGTCTGTTGTAATTGTAATTGCTTGAGTAAAGATTAATCATATTCCGGTGGAATTTATTCCGTTATAGAACTCCTTTTGTTTAAGTTTTTTAAGATGAACTAAAGAAGTCAGCAGACTGAATACTAATTTTTTCCCGATTTTGACGTGATAACGTTTAATAAATTGATGAACACCAGCAACGCGCATGAAACATAGTAACGTTCCGCGTAACGTTCCACCTGAGCCTGTGCGTGCAAGCGAGAGCGCGCAACAAGCGATAGAGAGGCACGATAAAACAAGCGATAGAGAGGCCAATTATGACGTTATCACGTAAATATATCGTCCGTAAACCGACTTTACAGACAACCAATTTTTTAAGCTAACCGGAACGCATAATTGCTGGCGGTACGTCTCGCCCAAGCCTTCAGCTGAAGCCGAAGCTACTGATGAATATACCTTATAGCTATAATTTGCAATTTGAATTAAAATCCCAGGCAGACCCATGCCGGGAATTAAAACCTTAAGTCACATAACTCCTCCTATTTTTTACTACTACCTAGTCATTTATTTACAATAATTCTTCTAATTTCTTTAATTCGGTTCAATTTTTTTCATAATTTCTAAGTTCTAAGTGGTTTAATGACCTAACCTGAAAGGAGGTGGTCCTAATGATCCTTTTTATTATGTAAACTTATATAATTAAATTTAGTTAAACTAAATATAATTTAAAATGTAATTTATCTAATGTTTAGATTATTCAAAGTAGGTAAAGGGCGAGGTGTGTTAAACAAAAGTTTGAAATTGAAAAAGTTAAACAGGTCCCTTCTCTCGGAATTTGTAGCCGACCCTATGTTATCATTTTAACATCCTCATTAAACAATATAATTATGTAGCATCACTTAGTTACCAAAATTTGAAGAAAATGGCACATAACAGGAAGGCTTTTCGAATGTTTACCGCCAACTTCTCTCAGTTTTTGACAAGAATCGTAACCAGAAGTGGGTAATACTCGTACAAGGGTCTTCGTTACTTAGACCAGACCAAATTTTATCGGAAATCGAACCCGGGACCTCCAATTCAAACCGATGAGACGCGACGAGACGACTACCTTGCCCTGGTAGATTAAGATACTGCCTCTGCATTTTGGGCTTTTGGGATTTTGATTTAACCCTTAGGTGTCTAGAGTCTAAAATAGTCAATAAAAAATAAAAACCGGCCAAGTGCGAGTCGGATTCGCGCGAGAGGGTTTCGTACTAATATACAAAAAATAATCCATAAGAATCACTTTTCTTACCCAACGGCAAACTTAACTTTGTTTTTTTGAGGTTAATCGTTAATACAAAAAAAAAACTACTAACTAGATCACGTTTAAACCAATTTTAGGTGGAAGTGCATCTTTTTTTAGTTTTATTATTCCCTTACTTTAGAAATTACAGGGGGGACGGACACATTTTTTTACTTTGGACGTGTCTCTCGCGCAAACTATTCACTTTAGAATAAAAATTATATTAGAAACCTCAATATCATTTTTAAAGACTCAAAATTTTTTTTTCAGTTCTAAGTATAGGGAACCCTCAAAATTTTTCTTTTTAGGGTTCCGTACCAAAATGGTAAAATGGAACCCTTATGGTGCGACTTTCTCCGTCTGTCTGTCCGTCTGTCTGTCTGTCTGTCCGTCACACTCGATTATTTCAGTAACTACCGGAGCTATCGATATGAAATTTAGAATAGTTGTGTATATTAGTGGCCCAATGACAGTGGAATAAAAAAAATAGAAATTATTTTTGTTCTTATTTAAAAAGGGGGGAAAATCGGAGGGTTGAAATTTAAAAGTGAGATAACTGTACTGTGTGGGGTATCATATGAAAGGGTTTACTTTGTACATTCTAAAACCGATTTTTAATTATTTTTAGTCATGATAGTTTTTGATTTATCGGGGAAAATGTCTAAAAAAATACCGTTCCCCCCCCCTTATCTCCGGAGTTTACCAATCGAAAAATCTCAAATAATTATGGTCAATAGGAATTTACGTATATTTTACAGGAAAACTATAGCCAATGCTCTAACTAGCATAGTTTTTTTGATATTAACAATAAACCTCTACAAACAAAGTTAGTTTTGCGGTTCATTAACAAAGGTAATTATTACCGTTTTACATCTTTGGTCGTTACAGTTTTGGTCGTGTTACATCTACGTTAGTATGCCTGATTGTTTTGCTTCAGTACTTCTTGAGTACGGAACCCTCGGTGCGCGAGTCCGACTCGCACTTGGCCGGTTTTTTTTTTATTTTCGTGTGAAAATCTTAATGCGGTTCACAGAATACATCTAATTACCATGTTTCAACGGTATAGTAGTTATAGTTTCGGAAAAAAGTGGCTGTGACATACGAACGGAGCGACAGACAGACGGACATGACTAATCTATAATTCCGTTTCTTGTCATTTGGCTACGGAACCCTAAAAAGGGTCAGTAATGTCCTAAATAGCTCAGAAAATCTACCTATCTAAGTGCGTTCGTGTGAAGGTGCTGAATTAGATTCCATTGGTCCTTTGTCTTACAAGTATGTCGGAATTTTCCATTACATTTTTAAGGCATTGACTAAATATATCAGAGCGGAATATTTACCACGTAACAGGTTTTTTTCTGCCTGAAGCAGTAAATGCGAAGTATTACTGAGTTTGAGTTTGTACTGAAGCTGTAGAAATAACTAGGACCAATGAGACCTTACAACTGATGTGTCAGTATGACGAGCGCAGTGAAAGAAAGAAAGAAAAGAGAGAAAGAAAGAAAAACTTTATTTCGCAAGAAAATTATGCCACATGTAACAAAACCATACACCTTACGTACTAAAGTGATGCCTGAAGATTCCCCCACTTGGGCAACAAAAACCAATAATTGCCCAAGTGAAGGAAGCTTCAGACACCGCCTGTCACATGTGGCACAACCCGGAAAAAGGCCCCAATTCAGCATGGTGCAATTCAAAATTAGCGCTGTGTGCCCTATATAATCATGGGAGCATACAGCGCTAATTTTCAGTCGGATCCTTGGACTGGGTGACGCCACAAACTAAAAATCAGTGCAGTGCATCTTATGAAATTCCAATTCAAAAGTCCTGGGGTACACATCTGACATGGGTGGGCGTTTAACGAACTTCGTGCTTCGTCATTTTTTGCTTAAAACTTAAAATGCTTAAATGACTAATATATTTTTGAAAACATAACTTCGTTAGGCCCATTGGACATTTTTGAGATGGGAAAAACCATTGAATTCGCGCCACTGTTACCGTAACCGACACATCTGTTCGTTACCGTAATCGAGACCCTTGTTTTTTGATGTAAACGACATCCCTTTTAGAGTTTGTATTGACACGTCTTTTTTTGGCTCTTTACAATGAGTGTAGACATATTTTGTTAGTTTCGGGATGCACCTACCAAAACTTGACTGTTTAACACGTTGCATGATATCGTTGACGTAACATAAGGTATGAAAGCATTACTAGATTCTTGACCTTAATCATGAGTGGTGTAAATTAAGGAGACACAATATAGGGAGTTAGCTGAGCAAAACCGCAGGTGTCTGCTTGTCCTCCACATATTTCGCGTATTTTTTATAGCATATTTTTGTGAATACTCTTCCAGGAATTCGAGTATACCTAGAGCGAGGTGTATCCAGTTTCATATGAAATAGTACATATTAAAACGTTCTATCATTTTCATTTCTCAACCATGAAATCTCTTTGAGATTTCACCTGGAATGCGCAAACGATACTCCTGGGCAGTTTGCAACCAGTCATAAATGTTTGCGACCAAAAACAAATGTTTGTCTGCTTTCAATTCATGTAAATATGGAGTGATATTGGATGATACGCTGTAGCCAAGTCTTTGACATTGGCTTTATTGATAGAGCTATGCACTCAAAGGATATAATTTAGCTTGCGAACGATGTGGGATTTAATTTACTTTAGATATGATATACCATTCATATTTATTTTTTAGATATTTATTTCGGAATTCTCGTTTAGGTTACTTTTTTTACTAAAATTATTTCTCACTGTGTTTAGGTAAATATTGCCTACTATTCACTATCATATTAATTCGACAATAGAAATCTCTTCTAAGAATAGTAGACTAGACCCCGTTCAGCAGTAGTAGAGCCGCGGGCGTCCGCTAGTATAGGTACCTAATATTTTTTAAGAAAGAAAGAAAGAAAGAAAATAAATTTATTCAAAAGAATAGAAATAGGTATAGGTCGCACAGCGAGAGTTGAGGCGAACAACACAAGCAAAGTTTATGTATCTGTACACGCTCGATGCGCTGACGTCTTGCAGTGGTCCCGCTTGCACAAATCAGTTATAATTAGTAAGAGCGAGATAGCTAGTGTTTTTGACATTTGAATGAGAATGATACAGAGTGTTGTATGAAAACTAAGTATACCCACATAAATTATTAGAAAATTAATTTGCGCTTATATTATTGCAATTTTTTTAGGGTATGTTTTTTTTTAGGGCTGTTCACTTTTTTATTAAAATAGAAACTGAGTTATCATTTTGCTTTGATTGTGATTTTGCTTTTACAATACAACGTTAGATTTATATATTACTTATTATAAAATACTTGTTATTTGTACCTATTGACACAAAATACCATAATGTATACCTTACGCTAAGTCAATCTGTCAATCAGTCAATCAATCAAACTACAAGCGATCAAGAGATAGGTACGTTTCGGATAAGAAGTGCAAAACCTTTTAGATGTTGTTTTTGTGTCCTGTTGTAGAAGAAGATGCAATAGTAATACCGCCACAAAATATTGTTACGTGCTGGGGTTTGAAGATTGGAATATATCTTCTTCTGTAGAAGAAGTTGTTTTTGCGTCCTGTTGTAACAGGACGCAAAAACAACATCGACAAAGTCGTGAAATTGTATTATGTGTTCAATTATTTTAAAGAAAACGTAAAAAAGACAGATCTAATGTAATTATGACTGAATTTGAACTGACGTCCCCTGTCTTACATCTTACAAAAATGAAACACCTTGTATGCAAATATTACGTTAGTGTGAGTGCCGTGTTCGCCTCAACTTTCGTTGTGCGACCAAACTAAAAGATCTAAAATATAAAACTAAAAGAAATAAGAAAAAAATTAAACAAAGAAAATTAACATTAAACTCTATTCCTATAAATTTGAAATGGTGGCATCTCAGCATGAAGGCTCAGGCTATAGGCCTGAGCGCTGGTTTTCAGTTTTTACTACTAAAGGAACTTTGTTCCGACCGAGTGTTCAACAACTCATACATTTATTTTTCAATAAATTTCCCCTTTTCCTATTGACGGGCTATACATTTTTTGGTTATCAAACCTTACCTACTTTATCTCTTACCAACTGTGTCCTAATCATCGCATCGTTTTCTTGGGCAATAGTCTTAGTTCTAGGAACCGAAATGTTAAATGATGTTAATTGATACATCATACATCAAATACCGATAACGCAGATTTCTGTTTCGCATCGGTGTTATTTCTGCTATTATCTCCGATAGGATTTATATGCTTTGAAATTAGCTGCATCTTAGTATAGGTACCTATTGTATCATATAATCTGAAGTTTTGCAATAAAAGATACCGTAAACTCTGAACAACTAACGTGGTTGTTAAGCTTAAAGATGTATGTACAGTAAAGACCCGTGCACACAAAGACTGAATTATACACAGGAACATTTTGACATTTAATTATATTAGGTCCACTTGCGCGAAACGGGGGTTAAATATTAACATTTTTAACCCCAGAGTCAACGTCTCTCATTGGACAATTTTGACAACTTACTCTGGGTTAGCGTGTTAACTCTAAGTTAATAACTGTCAAAATTGCGTGAACAAAGTTACATAAAGTTCTTGAAGGGAAAAAATCTTCACGTAAATGTGGCATTATTGCAATTTGAATTGTATTGGTAGATATACGGACACTGTACAGTGTCTGTTGGTGGTAGAACTCTTCCTGTGAAGTTTATTTAGGCATGGAATACAATAACAGTAGTAGTAGTATAATAGTTGTTCAAATAGGTACTACTGCGGTGCATAAATTCATTGAGAGAATTTTCCTTTTATTTGACAAACTTAACTTGCAGTGTTCGGGTGAAATCTTGCAACTCAATTTTAAAACTGATATCTGCTATTAATTTCCTGGAATTTTGTATACACGTTTAGTTAGAATATAATACGGTTAGCTATGTTACGATATTCTATGTAAATCTAATATGACGGAACGTACGAGAGAGCAGACTAATATTATTTTAATGCACTCCTGCAATATGGGTATCAAATGAAAGAGTACGGTACCTATTGAGAAGAATACGGTTATAATTTATTTTTAAAAATGATAACATAATACGATAAAAAGCGATGCAGCCTTAATGTGTAGGAAACCTAAAGTGGTGTTGTGCAAAGTAGTTTGGTTTTAAGTTTGTTTCCGTTCTTTGCCGTGCTACGCCAGTATTACTTCCAAGCACGCCCGAACTTGTGTTTCTTACGAATTACACCTACATTTTATGTTATGGCTTTGGATTCATTCGTGAAGGAAATGCGCTAGAAAAACATCCAGGAAAACGAGTTGAATAAAGACTTGTGGTAGAATAATAAATAGGCTTCCTGGAATTATCGTCAAAGACCACATTTTGACGGGTCTCTTACCTATTACACTACTTTGAATCCAATTACAAGATTTTATTTAACTTGCAATGCATGTACCTACATGTTATTTTATGTTCGGGATGGTACTCACATATATAGCTTTTGACGCAGTTATGTATTTACCCGAACTGTTTGAGATGAAACTTTGCAAACTCTATTGTCGTTAAGACAATGCATCATGCATGGTAAGTGAAATGACGTTACTCTAAATTCAATATGGGCGGACGGCCCAAGATGGCGAATTATTTTTTTACCTCTAAACTCCTTTAAATGACCATGTATTATTAATGAAGTGACGTTTCTTCTAAATACAACATGGAGGATGGCCCAAAATGGCGGAATAGTTATTTTTGTACACTCCAATAATACGGGTATCAAATGATAGGTGCTGCTACGAAGAATACGAATAAATTGAAGTGTAAAAGGTTGTTACGCATGTTATAAATATGTTTTTAGGGTTCCGTAGCCGAATGGCAAAAAACGGAACCCTTATAAATTCGTCATGTCTGTCTGTCCGTCTGTCCGTCTGTCCGTCCGTATGTCACAGCCACTTTTTTCCGAAACTATAAGATATATACTGTTGAAACTTGGTAAGTAGATGTATTCTGTGAACCGCATTAAGGTTTTCACACAAAATTTAAAAAAAGTAATAAATTTTGGGGGTGCCCCATACTTAGAACTGAAACTCAAAATTTTTTTTTTCATCAAACCCATATGTGTGGGGTATCTATGGATAGGTCTTCAAAAATGATACTAAGGTTTCTAATATTATTTTTTTCTAAAATGAATAGCTTGCGCGAGAGACACTTCCAAAGTGGTAAAATGTGTCCCCCCCCCTGTAACTTCTAAAATAAGAGTATGATAAAACTAAAAAAAAACATGATGTACATTACCATGCAAACTTCCACCGAAAATTGGTTTGAACGAGATCTAATAAGTAGTTTTTTGATATTTACAATAAAACCTCTAAAAACAAAGTTAGTTTTGCGGTTCGATAAGAAAAGTGGTTTTTATGGTTTTATTCCTCCGGTTGTAGTACGGAACCCTCAGTGCGCGAGTCCGACTTGCACTTGACAGGTTATTTAAATGTTAACACCTATGACCTATAGACTTCGTATACAACTCTGTCCGATGGCTTAAAACACACCGTATACGGTTTAACGCGCTTCAACTAAAAGCAATCTATCAAAGCATTGACTGAACACGTCCAACTCCTCGACAACTAACTTGATCCGACGACTCCGTCGATTTACATGTAAATTGGGTTCCGAACGGATTCGAACGTTCCTAGTTAACACTACATACCACGATGCTGCACCTTACACAGTACACTGTAAGTTGCAACAAATAAAGCATACATTAGCAAAGCAATCAGTTTATCCAGTGCATCAACAACTTTGTATCGGAATTAGAAATACAAACTTACGCTTATTCATTTAGCATGTGTGTAAGTAAACTTTATGCATAAGATTTAAGGATCAATTTGGCGTGGGTTTATCCAATTTGGTTTGTGTGTTTGTTTGTAAGTCGGTAAGTTTTAACTTCTGGAGGACTCGACACTGTGAGGATGTGCGTGTACAGGCTGTTTGCTTTCTGTTAAAGGTTTTGGTTAATTCAGTTGTTTCCTTGTTTGCTTATGTTTATTACTTGACAACAGCTACAGAGTTATTCAAGAATTTCATTTCAGAGTCATACGGCGGGTTTATTTAAATTGAAGTATAGGATTCAGTGTTTGAAGTTGAAATAAATGAGTTGAGAGTACCGTGTATTTATATTGTTAAAATTTTTGTAGTTTAGCGAGTCGTTAAACTATTTGAAGCAAAGCGAATGACGCTAAAGCCACCTGGGGGTCTCTTACCTGGGGGTAATTGTGCCTAAGGGGGTTTTATGAGGTGGTAATGAACTGGTGATAGATGACAAATAATATTCATATGCGTCAATCTAAGTAATCGTAATGAAATCAGTGCTAATAATGTAGTTAGCCGAAACTCTAGTTTAAAAATTATCATTATAAGTAGTACTCCCAAGATCTATGCGTGCAATATTTTTTAGAGTATCACGAAAGAGCGAGTTAAAAAGCACAAATAGGTCGTAATTAGAGCGCCAGTAAAATTAATAACGAAAGAAAGAAAAATGGATTAATTTGTGAAAATATAGTGCAGAAAGATGTTTGTATTACAATTATAATATGGTGAAATGAAGAAGAAGTGCAGAAAGCTATAATAAAATATTAAGTACGGTTTAATTTCGACATAAGTATATATGTATATACAGCTATAGTCGCTACCGCAAATGTCTTCATAGGATCTATGTTGCATGTAAACTGTACAGTAGTTAAAGTTAAGGAACTCTTAAAAGTTTGTTTCGTCAGCTGATACATAAAGTGTCGTCTACTTCATAAAACAACAGCGTGAATTCATAAACTTTTTCCACTTTATCATGCTAAAGTTCAAAGTTTTATCGTCAAGCTATGCCAAAACAACAAATAAAAACATTTTGCTGCTATTATAAAAATGTTGGTGTATTTATATTTTGTTTGAATATAAGTATTCGTCATCACAAGTGGAAAATTAAAAAAATTTGAAACACCCACGACTTTTGCAGACTTGTAATTGAAAAAGGATTAAATAACTTTTTTGAAACTCCCCGACTAAAGGAAAGTAAGAACTAAGAACCTATCAGTATAATTACAAATCCAAGAAAATCCGCCGGAGCTGCTGTGTTTTGCCTATGACGGTGTTGATGGTGCTGTTTACCAGTTGATGAATAATTCAATTTCTTGATACTTCTCATATACCGGCAGTTTATCAATACTTACTAATTACATTAATTGATATTGGAAACGAAAATAGCAATGGCAGCTCCGACGGATTTTCTTGGATTTGTAATTATACTGATAGGTTCTTAGTTCTTACTTTCCTTTAGTCGGGGAGTTTCAAAAAAGTTATTTAATCCTTTTTCAATTACAAGTCTGCAAAAGTCGTGGGTGTTTCAAAATTTTTTAATTTTCCACTTGTTTTATAGTTTTTCGATTAATATATTAATGTAATTTAAATTATATTACTATTAAAAAATGAAAATTAATCTTCAAACTAGCCATTAACTCCTCTAGAAGCGTTTGAAGGCATCATCCCTTCCAAGTCATAAAGGGACGTTTATTGTGGCGCCCCCTGCTGTTCAATCACAAGAACAATTATCTACGAACCATTGCCAATGACTCACTAATACTTTATACAAAACTGTATCCAAATCGGTTCAGTCGTTTTTGTGATAATTGAGAACATTCGTTTGCACTGTAAATGTTTTTTATGGCGCCCCCTGGTGATCGATGTTCGTAACAACTATCTAAGAACCATCGCCAATGAATACCAAACATAATACAGAAAACTGCATCTAAATCGGTTTAGCCGTTTTTGAAATAAATGGGAACATTCATTTGCAATATAAATGTGTTTTATGGCGCCCCCTGGTGATCGATGTTCGTAACAACTATCTAAGAACCATTGCCGCTGAACACCAAACATTATACAGAAAACCGCATCTAATTCGGTCAAGCCGTTTTTGAAATAAATGGGAACATTGATGTGCACACACAAACAAACCAACAAACAAACAAACAAACAAACAAAAATATTTTTGCATTATTGGTTTTTGTGAACAATTTAAGACACAAACAAACATAACATATCATTAATAAAGTAATGTACAAACGGTCTCTCACCCTAAACGCATATACCCGTACTCCGTTCCGTCGTGGGTAAAAATTAGCTCAATTACGTCCCTTTTCTTGGCAATAATAATTTATTGCATCTGTAAATACTAAAAAAGTACAAAAGTCATACGTCTAGATTTTGTCTTTAAGGTTTTTTTAGTTTTTTTTAGCAACAAAGCCTAATCTCCCTCATTCAACAAGCCAGACCTATATTATTTAAAAGTACAAACAACATTTTAATGAATGTACCTTTACAAGAGAAACAAAAACTTTCCCATATTATTTTAACGCGTCGTTAAATTTTAATTGAATTTTTGAATGGAAAAGCGATTGCTTTTTTCTCTTACAATTAATTATGACCTCGGGCGACTCATTATCGAGGAAAATAACACGCCTGTTATTTTTCTCGACTACTTAACTATTTCGATTAAAGCTCTTTATCCTATATAAAAACATAATAATAATATTATTATGTATTAGCATAGCTTTATCCACATTGAAGTTACCGGACAGCTCCTGACGATATATTATGAGGCCCAGGTGCGTTCTGGTATGAAGTACTGCAGTCACCTTTTGGATAAATCTGCCAAGTATAAGGCAGTATAAGCATTGGACTTGGTTGATCGCCACGCTCGCGAATAATCGGAAGGGTACGCAGGCAAAATTGCTTACAACCCCGACGCAATGTTGTCTGTTTAGCGGTTTTTTACAGGATATACCT
The DNA here is from genome assembly GCA_036785405.1 of Coenonympha arcania. Classification (NCBI taxonomy): domain Eukaryota; kingdom Metazoa; phylum Arthropoda; class Insecta; order Lepidoptera; family Nymphalidae; genus Coenonympha; species Coenonympha arcania. Next base: position 14,649,526 of record CM072070.1, on the reverse strand, counting down.
ACTTTGGTGTGTGCGCTGAGGAAATACATAACCTTGTGCCTCCATAATCTTTCTACCATAGAATCTCAAGACGCTGAGAGCGATGGCATCCTTATGTGGTCGATATCCAACAAACTCGCATGAAACGTTTTTCTTCCATGTTTCCCATACGAACCACGAAGGTGTGGAATGCCCTCCGTATTCCCAGCCAAGTATAATCTGGGTGCCTTCAAGAGAAGAGTGAATAGAAATTTTCTAGACAAGCGCGCTCCAACCTAAACCTCATCATTGCTTTCCATCAGGCATGATTGTCGTCAAGTGCAGAAACAAAGGGTGACACTCTTGACTAGATATCCTCTCTCATAGTAGAGAGAGAGCTTTCAGCAGATATACATACGTCTAAAAAAGGTCATGTCAAAGGTTAAGACAGGTTATCGGTAATAGCTTCATGGGTCACGTAGTTCAAATAGCAAGAATAGCTTCTAAAAGTGTTAGTAAATTCTAGTATAAGAAGCTATAAATTTCCACCACTCTGAAGTCGTATTTTATATTGCGTAAAGGGGATCCGAGCTTTACATATTAAAGCTTTAAGAAGAAAGATTTATTATATGTGCGTTGAATAAATCTTGTTTAGAAACTAGAGTAATAAAACCACAATTTTATTAGAATTATACCTCGCACCCGATTTATTTCACAAGATGAATGAAAAATAAGATACAGTATTAGTAAACTATTTTAAAAATAGCTACTCTGTGCTAAACCTTTTATAGATGTTTTTCGGGGGCGATAAATCGATCTAGCTACGATTCATTTTTAGAAAACGTCGTATTTACCAAAAAAAAAACGGTCACCCAGTCGGTCACCCAGGTATTATAAAAAAAGGTGTCTTTCAATACGCACAAATTAACCATAATAGCAATAAGGAAACGAGCAATTACCATTTTGATAAAAAATTAAACGCAATGAAAAGATAAAAGAAATATTTTCCAGAGCACCGCTGAATCGATGGCGTATTTCCAATTGATTACATCTTCCAAAGGCAAGGCTTGATTAGTCGCCGACCGGACAAAGCGACCCTAATGTGTTTCCGTATATGGCTCACTTGCCAATTTTGTGTTATGACATCCTTTCTAATAAAAATCACGTTATTATGGCAAGGTAACGGTGAAATGAGAAACGTTATTAACAAGGAAATAATTAGGTTACCTTATGACATTTGAAGTGAACACTTCTTAATGGGTTTCGGACTAAGTAGTCCACGAAACTCTAATTTTATTTAGTTTTTCGCAAATAGTAGGCTAACTATACATAACAGGCTTATGGCAATACGTGTTGAGAGCATAACGTTTATGCATCTACATGTTTTTAATAAAAACTTTGCTCATAAAGTCCATCCACCCTATATTGTTTCCCATTCACCCCTTCTTGGTTATTTTTATAGTAAATTATTATTGAAATAATTTAATTAATTATTTCAATAATAATTTACTATTAAATACCAATGTCTATAAACTGAAATAAACAACAGCATAATTAATTTTAAAAGCCACAAGTAAATAACAAAATAGATAGATAAATACTTTATTGCACACCACAGAATAAAAATATAACAAAAAGAAGAAATAATGAAAACACAAACTTAGGAGTACAACTTGGCGGCCTTATCGCTACATAGCGATTTCTTCCAGGCAACCAATGGCGTGAAGGAATATTTTACATTGGATACGAGGTAGGTGGTGCCAGAGTAAATAAATATAATAAACTACTTACAATAAATTACTTATACTAAATATAACAACGATAAAACTACAACAAAAATATTAAATATACTTGTACATATCTATAATATTCTTAATAAATATAAATATTAATATATAAATAATACATAAACAATAAAAATAATCCTCAAAAACAAAAAAAAACAGCGAAGATAAATAATAACAAATCTTTAAATAACATATACATAGGTGACAGTAATTATTCATCAGCACCCAGGCAACTGAGATATAAAGTGGTCTTTAACTAGTCTTTTAAACTGTCCTATAGTCCGGGCCTCTCTGATATCAAGTGGTAGGGCATTCCATAGTTTTATAGCCCGAACCAAACAAAATCATACAAATTAAAAACAAATTACACCCCAAAAACCTCGGGGAAATTACAAACGTAGGTAGGTACATTTTACAAACTGTCGTAAAAGAAAAGAGAAGCATCAAACGCTTCGAAATAGAAATGTAAAAATATATATATTTAAGATTTAACGAATCAGAATGAGTCTCAATTTGCGGGAACGTCACAGACCCCCAGGAGGGTCCTATCGGAATTGCAAATCCGACACTAAATTTACAAAGAATACACAGGAATTATGCGGGAGCGCTTCTGGTGACGCTTTTATGTCCACCGCTGATGCCTTGGCCTGGATCGCAGTTCTGTTAATTAACTGAAGAGCGTAACAAGTGAATGAAAAACCGACCAAGTGCGAGTTGGACCCGCGCACCGAGGGTTCCATACTATAAAAAAAGAAGTGAAACGTTAAAAGAATCACTTTTGTTCATTGAATTAACGAGTATAATTTACAAGTAGGCACTTTTGTTGGCGAACTGCAAACTTAACTTTGTTCTTAGAGTTTTTTTTAACGGCAAACTTAATTTTATTTTTCCGTTAATTATACATTAATTTCTATTAATTAAAATTATTTCAGATTTTCCGATCAATGAGCTTCGGAGATAAGGTCGGTATGTTTTTTTATAGTTTGCAAAATAAATAAAAAAAACTATCAGGCATAAAGATAAATAAAAATCTGTTTTGAAATATAATATAAGCGACGCCCTTTCTCATTATAGTTATCTCACTCAACATTGTTATCTCATTTTCAAATTTCAAATTTTAATAAAATTTTAATTTAGTATTGAAATATTATTATGATTGCCGTCGTCGGGTCACTATTGTCCCGGTGTCGTTTGTCGAGTGTAGTATGTGTCGTCAAGACATCGAGAGCACTGCATTTGACATGCGTATAAGTAGGCGAAACACTCAAAATAAGTGTTTTGCTCAAGACGTCGTTAAAAAAACAGGTCGCCTCTGAGATTCTTCAAATTCGTTAGGCCTAGGCATAGGTACACAAAGTCCAGAAATCTCGAGATAAGTACATTTAGCCTCACTAAATTCAGTGTTGTTTCGACGAGACAATAGTTTTTTGGGACGCTATTCGTCCCTGAAGGATCTGATGGTTACCGTTTGTCTTTGTTCGTATCACTAAGTATACGTGCCTCCAAACTTTTATTCAATCACATCTCCTGACTCCTATTGCTATAGCTTTAATGTTGAAGTCTGATAATCTCAGTGGATAGAAACATCTTTGGTTTATTTACAAACCTATTGAGCAGTCAGTAAACTATCTGTGGGCTTAACAATAAGGTGAAAATTACAGTGTTTTAATGAAAATGTTGCTAGCGACCGCTGACAGATGGTGTCATTGAGAAGCTCTATCTTGGCTTGTTGCCTACGCACGCTGGTACTTTTCCTTCAACTGTGTTAGGAGCAATATAGTTAAAGGAAAAGTACCAACGTCGTACCGAGTTTTGATACAATTATTTTAAGTTATTCATTATTCATATTTCGCTCGGGAAAATGTATTGCGAAAATAGGCCTACATCGCAATAATTTAATGATATTATCTTAAGTTTTACGAAATCAGAAGTATACGGAATATTATGCACCGATGTATTTGTAGGATTCATAAGTTAATTTTATTAAATACATACTTTATGTTTCTCATTTCATTTTTATTATTTGTTTCTTAGTGCAACTAACGCATACCATCAAAATTGTCTTCAAACTATTACGTATTCCTTGACGCCAACATTTTACTGAATTTTTGTGCAAAATTGCGGCTGTTATGATCCAACGGCGTAATATACCTACTGGACGACAAAGGGTCTGTAAATGAGTCAGTCAGAACTTACAGTATAAATTAGGTAGGTCACTGATAACAAAATATAGTTATCTGTCAAATTCCAATTTCCAAAATAGGTAGGTCTGTAACATAAAAACTCTTTGAACAAAAATACTAAACATGAAAAAATAATCAGCTTTTAGTTTTACAGGTACCTACCTAACACACAAACACAAACTTAGCTTCTATAATAATTTCCACATAAATATTCCAATAACATTGAAGATACGAAAACCATCAACATTATCCCCAAAATGTAAATTGCTCATGAAATTTTGCATCAGACAAAAATTTGGAAGGGCCAGACGGTTAGTTTCGCATGATCAAGAAATTGTCAGCCATAAAATTGCTACAAAACGATGACAAAATGTCACCGTAAGATATGGAAATTCTAACCATATTGACTCCCCCGGATTCTACCTTCGAGATGTCGGCCGCTTTACAGTTAACGACTACGATTTTTTTAACGATTACTTGCTTAACATATTTTCATAAAATTTCGTTATCTATAATTCACCCAGGAATAAATACCAGGTACTATTAAATATGAATCACCTAACTTGTCGTTTTTTTGCTATAAAAAAATTAAGGATTTATTATTGCAAATCAATATACCACAAAACTATTTTCTTGTACATGATACTAAACCATTGATAATTTTGTTCAAGTGCCTGTTCTTTATCTTAATAACAATTTTTATGTATCATAAATTGTGTCCATTAAGATGATTATAAATCTATCAGCATTATTCATTCTATAAACTGTCCACATTTGGGCAACAAATGCCGCAAAAATCGAGGTTAGTGTTGGAACACGCCTGTGTATTTAACGTCGCAGAAGGTTCGTCAGAAAGTTTGTAAGTGTCTGTGTAAGTGTGGTCCTTCACGCCGCAACTAGTTGGCTGAAATTTGAAATGTGGATAGATTGTATCCTTGATTAACCTACAGGCCACTTGTTATCCCGGAAAATTAATGGTCCCCGTGGCATTAGTGAAAAACCAAAATACACGCGGGTGAATCGGCGGGGTGACAGGTAGATTTTTTATAAAGTGACCTAGTTTACATCAGCTGAAGTGAGGTCTTTTCATATCTTAGCTGGTTATCTTGAAAATTCCGGTCGTGTCATGGTCGTGTGGTATAAAGGTGCACATGAGTAAATCTTGATAAACCAATATAAATTGTTCGAAGGTTTGCCGATCACCCCCCGTTCGCTAGAGGAACATTCTCGACATCGTATTATTATTTAAGTGGTGCTTATCTTCAAGCTCACGTGCAACGAAACCTATCTTTAACTATTTGCTCTTTTCATTCCTTAGCAGGGCGAGTGGTGATATCCTAGTGGTTCAGAATTCAACCGCATATTCGAGGGTCCAAGGATCAAATTAATCACAATAAGATGGGTGGCTGATTTTTTAAGAGATAGTAGCTCCAGGATAGCGTGAGCACGGTGAATATTAAGATGAATCCCGTATTCCCGCCGAGATCGGCATCAAAACAAACTGTTTTATTAAAGCAATCTAGGTTAGCATCCACTAAAACATTCATTTATTGACCCTGAAACCCTTCCGTTTATCTGGCTCAGCTATGTATAAGGGACGGAAGATGTGTAAAAATATGTCTCCGGTACAATCAGATCATAGTTAACCTCCCTAATTTCTAACACACCATCATCCCAATCCCTCAATACGCAACGATTTATTCCGTTCGCAATCACCGTTCAGTGGAGCGTTAAAAGAAATAATGCCATATAATTGTCAAGTCAGCCATACAAGAGAATTGCCGATATTAGGGTCGATTCATCCGCCCGTTGGCTAATCAAGCCCTTTCTTAAGTTGTAATCAGACGAAAATTCTGTATTGAATTAGGGAGTTTTCGGAGATCAAAATAAATGTGTCCTTCTGATGTGAATGTCTTTTAAGCTTCCATTGTGGAGAGGAAATTCAGAAAACTGATACTTATTAATAAAATCTAAGAGAAATTTTATAAGTATGGATGGATCTTTGTTATTCTTTCATGTCGTAACTACTATACCGATTCGGCTGAAATTTGGAACATAGATACTAGATAGCTTATAACCCGGATAAAGAAATAAACTACTTTTTAAACCGGGAAAATCTATCGTTCCCTCGGGATTAGCGAAAAACCAAAATACACGCGGGCGGTGCCGCGGGCAACAGCTAGTACAAAATACAATTGCTGCCTAAAATGCCTATCACCTACAACAATAAAAATAATTAATATATTCGATCAGCCATGTACCTATCACTCAGCTATAATAAGCAGTATATATTTTTGATAGCTAAAGGATCAAAAAATCCATAAACCATGTTACGTAAATTACGTAACATCTTATTCTGATTAAAGCTGTTATACTAGATCACACAATAGTCGGCGAAATATCGCGCTATCCACGATGCAATAAAATGAGGAAGAAGATTGCACCTATTACTTGGCAGGCCTGCTGTAAACTCTATTAGTACGAAAGAGAGCGCAACATGCAGCCTGTTTTATTGCCCCGCGTGGAGCAAGATAGATGAAAAATGTGATGGAGGAATCTTCTAAACCTGTAAGGTACTACGTATTCTGTGGTCGTGATTAAAATTACAGAACCAACAAATGTCTGAAATGTTGTCAATACGGGTCGAATCAGTCACAGCGCCTTGGTTTGCGGACGGTTTGCGGTCTCGGGTGACGTCCTAAACAAACTGCCCGTGAACTGGGCAACGTAAATACTACGTGGGGATGCGATTCGAAAATCGAATCCGGATTTGTAATTATAAAACATGACAGAGTAAACACGATGGAAAAGGATTAGGTAACATTTTGTCATCTAGGACAAAACAGCTATATCGGGTTTCAATTTTTAAATTTACATACATTTTGAGTAAAATCGGTTTAGGAAGAGTAGGCATCGTAGTACACGAAAAAGTAGAGGTAGGTGGTACCTATCGTGGCGGACTGTATAAGAAACTTTACCAAAAGGGCCGAGTTTTCAATCGCCAGATAAACTCTTTGAGGAACAAATTTGAAACATATGCCATACGAAATCTGTCAAAACGTCATATTTATTCCTAAGTTAACGTTTATGCCCTTAGTAAAACTAATGACGCAATATGCCATCTGGTAGTAAGTGACAGTTCCTCCAAAGACATATTTGATAAGACATTAAAAATCACCATTTATTGCTAAATTGAACACATTTACAATGCACTGAAACACTAAAACGCGTGAAAATGCTTATACGTTTTTGCTGGTAGGATGGTAACTAACCGCCGCCTAAATCTGTCACTAATCGGGGTCAATTCCGAATATAGCATCAAAACTGGCTTATACTGAAAATCGAACCCGAAACCAATGCTTAATTTTAACAGATGCCATGTATATTCGAGGTGCCAGATCATACTACATCACTCACTCACTCAAGTATAAAGGTCAAGAAGGATAATCCATTAAATTGGAGGAATAATTCATTTTTCCACTCGATGGACCTTAGGAAAGCCGGACATGTACTGGCGGCTAATAGAAACACACGCGCTTATATTGTGGGTGAAAACGATAAAAATTCTTGGAGTGGTCACCATCTCTATCATATATCAAACAAATTAGAATTAAGCAATCTATATTCTCGTAAATACTCGTAAAAAAAGAAATTGATCAACGCACAGCCTAAACCTAGGTCAAGACCTAAAGAATCCAAATTTGATAAGCTGGTATCCTTATGAAGTCTAAGGGAGGATTAATCATCAATTGCCCCCTAAGTTAATAAGTGAAACGGGCGTCTAAAGTGTGTATGGAGAAATACTCTACTGAAATGATTTAGCTGAAATTGGGAATGAAGATTATTTAATTATATTCTGAATTAATACGCATGCTCTTTTTAACTCGGCGTGCCCTCGTACGAGTGTATATTATACGGATTTTCATACGATTTTGAAAATCGAAACGGTTTATTTGTATAGAAGGTTTATGAATAGAATAAAAAAGTATTTTGCAAAATTCCAACGACATCAACCGAGCTAAGCGGGCACGGGTCAACTAGTTACACTTTACTAACTTTGGAAAGGTTTAACACCAATGAATAATCCCCAATATACTCGTAGAGCCCACTAACTAAATGGTTGATCACAATATGTTAAATGTAATGTACCGGGGGTCACTCTAGTCGTCCACTTTCATTAATGCTATTGATGGATGCTATAGAAACCCTTACGTTGATTGGATTAATATTGCAGTAGTAGCAGTTTCATCGCAGTGCATAACCTTATAGTAGAGTGAACCTCTTGAGAAAAGACAAAATTCAATACGTTATTCATCATCATCAGCTCATTTCAGTCCACTGCTGGACTAAGGCCTCTCCATTTGCACGCCATCCGCTTCTGCTCTTTGTTTGCTGTAGCCACTGTCTTCCCGCTGTCCTAACTATATCATCTCGCCATTGTGCAGGTGGTCCGCCGATGCTTCTTTGTGAAGGTTGCGGTTTCCATTTCAGTAGCGCCCTGCTCCAACGTCCGTCTTCCCTCCGACCCACGTGACCAGCATAGTTCCATTTTAAAAGTGCCACCGTTTTTGCAATGGCAGTTACACCTGTTCTCTTCCCGATCTGTATGTTGGGGACCCTGTCTAGTAAACACAGGCCTTACATTGCTCTTTCCATCGCGCGGTGTGCAACTTGGATCTGATGCGAAACTTTTTCAGTGAGGGTCCAAGTTTTTGGACGGCAAATTATCCGTACTTATCTCAGCAAACACTTTCCTTTTATAAATCCATATTGCAGAAGTGCAATAAAAATAACTACCCCGCCATCTTGTTTTCAACCGTATCGCGTATAGGTGAACGCTAACAAAGCATTTTGGTATTCAACCCTAAGGGGGTAAAGTAGAAAGACGATCTCCATTGGTTTAACAACTTTTATATTATCCTACAGTACAATACTGTCAGCCGTTTTCCACTCGGTCTGCGCTGGCCCTAATAATTCACGTAACCACATACCAGGCGCGGCCGGAGACGTCCTCGCTGTCCGTCAGTGGTAATTGAATCGGCCGCTACATTGTCTCTCTGCATACATAATTACTTCCAACAAGTAGACGGCGTGCTTTGTGGTTTAAAGGGCTTTATTAATATTTAAATTGAAATTGATCCAGTTACTACAAACCCAGTCTCTGTAACTAGGAACAGTATCAAGAAAACGTGTGTGCATGAGAAAAAGACAACTAATTGACTGACACTGCATACACTGCATGGATCGAATTGAAATAATTAATTTGACAAACAGATGACTACCTTGACAGGAGATCGGCCTTTGCACAAGCACCTTTATACTCTAGGTATCACAGACAACCGTCTGTATGGATATAGTATTATATTATCTGTGGTATGGAGGAGGATGAGACGCCGGTGCACATAGCACATATTGCTCAAATTCAAGGGGGTATCTGACCTAGACCCACCAGTGAAAAGAAATACTTGGCTCCTCTTTGGCTTCTGGAGAGAGTTTGCTCAAATGGTGCACCAGGGTATCATGTCGGGGCCCCACTTTTGAGAGAGGAAGACATCAAGCGCGGGAAAGGTCTAGAAAGAAGAAGGTATTATGACGTAACTATCAGATAGGAAAAGTTTTATGAAAATTATACCCCTAAAAGGAGGAGTTCAATCACGCAAGCGAAACCGTAGGCATCTAGCAGAGCATCTTTCTAAACTTGAATTTGATCACTTCTCGGTTTAAGGATATCTAAAATTTTACGCGAAGCCTCTTTAATAAAAGTACTCGTCATCACATTTTAGTAGCAAGCTGAAGAATCGACATGTAAAAATTGAAAATCGACTCACGAGCAGTGCACGAAACGAAATTAAAAATCGATTTTCGGCAATCGTTCAGGAATGTATAACCGCGTTATCTTCAGAATCGAAGAGTTTCCAATTTGCATTGCAGATACCTTCCATTTTCAATCAAGTTGAATAAAATAATTTTCAATCGACGGCGACGGTTGACTGTTTCAAATGAACAGAATATTAAGTACTCAGTCGAAAGAAGTGGGGAATTTGAGTCTACTCTTTGCATAAATAGTTTAAACTGGCAGTCGGATACTCATGTAGTCGGATACACCTGACTGGTTTCTCAAACACAGCTCCGCTCCTAATACCTAGTGTGTGAAACACTAACAAAAATATAAATTAATATAATTATAGATATTTCATTTATTCCAACGGCTCAAAATAAATTATTATAGTTATAACGGCAGGCTTGTTGTGGAAAATTACTCTAATAAGACGCAGATAAGATTAATAAAACTGGACTCTATTTTTGCTAGTCAAATAAAATAAAAATTCTGTACAGAAATATTAAAAGATTCTTTACTTATTACATCTACAAGAATTAACTTTCTAGCCATATTCAATTGTATCTTCGTTTGAAAAGAACTCCATTTATATCCCTTTCCATTGTGCAACGATATATTATTATTTTGACGTTACTTTTTTGGTCAACGCCAGACCACGTTAGTTGAAGAGATGCAGGTTTAGATCTGATGACTACAGTTTTGAAATATAAAAAGAAATATTTGGAATATGTAAAACACAGTTTTTTTATAACACTTAACTATTGTAGAGGGTTGGTCTGCTCTCTTGGGTATTGTGCAGGGGGTTCGGCGATGAAAAAAATGGATTTTTTGTGTGACGAAAATCCCGTCACGAAGAAAATCTACGAATATCTTCGAAAATCTAGAATTAAAGTTTCTCTTACTACTAAACAGAAGGGGCACGCATACAATCACATAAATATGTTTGGTATCGAATTCGTTAGCGCGAGCAAACTAAAGAGCGTCATCTATCGAGCGATGGGTGAAAATATCACTTTTCTATCAAGTGTTCAAGAAACTAAAGCCTTTTTTATTTTTCTATCTTTACACTTCAATCTTTCTGTTTGTTATAATAATATGTTTATCGAGCTCAAATTAAAGCTGCTCTTGAAGTCCTAGCCGGTTATAACGTTGGATTAAAGTCTAGTGGAAACTTTTGGACAGCTTTGCGTTCTTTAGGGTTCCGTACCAAAATGGTAAAATGGAACCCTTATGGTGCGACTTTCTCCGTCTGTCTGTCCGTCTGTCTGTCTGTCTGTCCGTCACACTCGATTATTTCAGTAACTACCGGAGCTATCGATATGAAATTTGGAATAGTTGTGTATATTAATGGCCCAATGACACTAAAATAAAAAAAAAATTGAAATTTTTTTTTTCTTATTTAAAAAGGGGGGAAAATCGGAGAGTTGAAATTTAAAAGAGAGATAACTGTACGGTGTGGGGTATCATATGAAAGGGTTTACTTTGTACATTCTAAAACCGATTTTTAATTATTTTTAGTCATGATAGTTTTTGATTTATCGGGGATAATGTCTAAAATAATACCCCCCCTTATTTCCGGAGTTTACCAATCGAAAAATCTCAAATAATTATGGTCAATAGCAATTTACGTATATTTTACAGGAAAACTATAGCCAATGCTCTAACTAGCATAGTTTTTTTGATATTAACAATAAACCTCTACAAACAAAGTTAGTTTTGCGGTTCATTAACAAAGGTAATTAAAACGAAAGTTCTTCGTACTCGTCGTCAAATAAACATATTGGTTTTTGCCTGATTGTTTTGCTTCAGTACTTCTTGAGTACGGAACCCTCGGTGCGCGAGTCCGACTCGCACTTGGCCGGTTTTTTTTATTATTACGAGGACCGCAATGATTGGTTTATTTAGGAACAGCTTCCCAAACTCTGTTGTTTTTGCGTTTCCAAAGGTCCCCCCACTCCCCATCTTTGTTCATCGGGCCCTTGAATTTACGATATTAATTCCTTTTGATTCTGTTGCCGATGCAAACGATAATTTATTCTTAAGGGTTCTTAGATAAAGACGGTTTATTGCTTTAGTGTCATTTTGGGGAAGTTCCTGTATAATTTAATTTTAATTGTAATATAACCATTCATAAAATTATTTATTATTATTAATTACTTAATTTTAATTGTAATGACGTAACCTTAATTTTTTCCAGTCTCCACAATTGAATAATAAAATATATTATACTTGTAAATAGGTATGGACAATGTGACAACAACAATCTTTAACTTCCTTTTGTCGTATGAGAAAAAATGCTAAAAAGGCAAAGAGAGAATATACACTGTTTTTTATTTTTTTCACCTATAATAATATAAAGCATTAAAACTGCTCTCGAGATTTCTGGGTCGTCAACTTTTTCTTTTGCGCTGAACTGTAGGGTAAGCATGAAATAAATTACTTTTAGAATAGTCAACGTTAATTCAAGAAGTTTATATGAAAAACTGAGCACCACACGAAATTTCTTGTCAGCATCAAGTTCGAAAGCTTTTTTTTCGTGTTTGCCCTATTAAACCTAAACCGAGATGCTAAGGTTAGTTATGGCTCTACAAATGTAAGAGGAATCTTATCGTAGGGCGAGATGGTGAGAGCTCATGAATCAACGACAAGATTGGACAAGATGCGGTTGTGATTTGAATTGCAAATGACCGCTCTGAAGAAAACAAGACTATTAATTTAGGAACAATATTGTATAAGCCGTAAAGCGTATGCTTACTAACGTTTTTCCTTTCTACACACAGGACCCAGGACTCGCAAAAAAATGTCATCGGTTTACTGGTGTCAAAAATGTTTGTTTTGACACCAATGGCGTCAGCTTGTAGTAGATAAGTCGACCGCCGTATTGTTCGCGGTTTTATGAACCGCAGTCCGCACAACAGATAACATTAATTGTTATTAGTCTGCACGCACGGAAACACGCCATATCGTGGCATATAAGCGGGAAATTTGACAGACGGCGCTATTTTTTTCTTGTGTGAAGAAGGTTTACGTTAAATGTTAAGATGGCCTCATCCTTAGGTTCATATTGCTGCTTAGCATACATACTATTCTACAAGCTAAAACTTCATAACATCCATCCCAGCAGGTGCTAGTAACGTTTTTGCAGCGACCGCTAGGATAGGTGCAACTGTATCGCAATGACATAAGGATTTCCTTTTGAAGGATGGTGTTCATTTCAGCCGACGGACGTCCATTGTTAAAGAAAGGCCTCCTGCAAAGATTTCCAACCAACACGGTCCTACGGTACTTGTATCCGGCGACTGCCTACAACTCTTTGTCTGATATGGATGTCAACAGTCCATCTGGTCAGAATCCCCAACGTACATGGGTTTCACGAGCTATGTGCCACAGCTATTGCTACTTCTAGTAGGGGACCCAAGAGGGGGATTTCGGTAGTTACTTGAGCGTTGTGGATATTATAATTGCATTGTAAATATTAGGTACTAAAAAAATAAGGTTATGTTGAAGAAAGAAAAAAAATCGTGATATTGAAATTTTTTCTCGAGCGCAACAGATTTTTATACAGACGCTTCATCTTGATAAGCTTGTTGTCCTTACCTCATAATCTAAGAATTATGTCGAGAAATTTCCCTCATTTTCCGGGTCAAAATTAAAATTCTCAAACCGACAGATTAAGAAAACTCCTCGACATAATTGTCAGATTATGTGGCCAGGGCGGCAAGCACATCCAGATGAAGTGTGTGTATAAAAATTTGCAGCGGTGAAGTACATACTTTCAAGGCCAGAAATTTTTTGAAATTTTGAAAACCTGTACAAACTTTCCCCGCCACTGAAATAGCAAAAATATCACATAATCCTTATTTTCATTTTAGTACCTACTCTTTAAAATACATTCAATGGATCCAATGCAATGATGCACGTCATTTGGCTCGGGTAGGTGTATCACTTAATATCAGGTAGAAGTCTTGCTCGTTTCGTCATTCTTTGCTATAAACAATGCAATTTTATTTCTTTTATATTTGTACACCAGTAGTTTTCAAACAGATCCAGAATAAACCATGGAACCCACCGATATAAACTTATGGATGACCCCATCTGAATATTTTACTTAACGGCGTAGAAGCGGTATTTAAGCGATTTTGAATGAAGTTATATTTAAAAACTATAAAAACAATTACTTTCAAATTTAAAAGTCATGTATTTTGGGTCTTTAATCTTCAATCGCTTAGAAGCAGAAACACGATTGGATAAAATTTTCTCCATAGAAATTTCTCACAAAAGTTGCTCCAAAATTTCAGTTTTTCTAATTTTTTTCGGAAGCTACAGTGGATGTGATTGCAACTTTTGTTTTAATGTGTCGGTAATAACAATATCGTAAAACGCTTAGAAACAGATTTTTGATAACTGGCTTAGTTTTTGAGTAATTAGGTAAAAGATCGTGTTTTTGATTTATTCTTCCGCGACGCTGCATGTCGCACCTACCAACGTATCCGTTAGAGTGAGAAAGACAAAAATAAATTCAATAAATCCTCTTAAACCGTCTTCATACAAGAAAAAGTAGTACAATCTGTCAAAATTTCCCGCTACTATGCCACAATATGGCGGAAACCGTCCCCGTGGAGACGCGTGTGCGGACTGATAACTGATCTGTGGCGTGGACCGCGGTCCTTAAACAATACTGCAATCGGTTTACTACTGACGCCATTGGTGTCAAAACAAACATTTTTGACACCAGTAAACGGGCGACATTTTTTGCGCGGTTCGCCGGGTCCTGTGTATATGTCTATTATGGAACCACCTATACGAGTACTTATCCCAAGATTCCTTATCAAGACTTAAAGCAATAAATCCGCGAATCAATTACATGATTTGCAATAATTACACATAGAGTCCTAATATGCATATTAATTCAGTGTACATTAGAAGGATTTACATAAACCAATATACGATTATTTCGATAGTTATCATTCGTAACGAGGAGTCTGATAATCCGTTTTCATATTACCAGGTATACGTGTTACAAATAACATCTCAGGTTGTGATGTTAACAGGAAACTTCGTAATTAATCCAAGTATAGAATAATATTATTTACTTTAACAAGATGTAAGACCCTTGCTTGTTCATCATCATCATCATCATCTCAGCCTGCGGAAGTCCGTCCACTGTTTAACATAGGCCTTCCCAAGCGCGCGCCACCACACCCTGTCTTCCGCCTTCCTCATCCAGCCGCTTCCCGCCACCCGCTTTATATCGTCCGTCCAGCGGGCTGGAGGTCGCCCCACACTACGCTTACTCGTACGCGGTCTCCACTCCAGGACTTTCCGGCACCAACGGCCATCGCCCCTGCGACAAGCATGACCTGCCCATTGCCACTTCAGCTTGCTTATGGTTTTGGCTATGTCGGTGACTTTGGTTCTCCTACGGATCTCCTCATTTCTGATTCTATCACGCAGGGAAACCCCTAACATAGCCTTTTCCATAGCACGCTGAGCGACCTTGAATTTGTGGATAAGGCCGCTTGTTAGTGTCCACGTTTCAGCGCCTTAGGTGAGGACCGGCAGGACGCACTGGTTAAACACTCGCTTGTTATTTTACTAAAATTCCATTTAAGTTATTTTCGGGTGTTTCTTTAAAAAATATGATTTTTTTTTATTTTTGGCATGGATTTGTACACTTAACCACACATAAAAAATCATTCACTGATCTGTGCACTTAACAGTACCTATAAGTTAAAAAAATTAGTGGAAAAAATGTTTCTAGCTGGTACTGGGTTTTTGATAGCAAATTCTGCTAGCCTGATATCTTCTGGTTGAAACCAGAAATTGAAATTAGAAATTATATGTAACAACTGAAAGGATAAACTGGTTTCCAGTTTAATTTTTTTCTGCATAATCAATGGACAACACTTTATGGACAAGATTAGCACAAACGTTTAAGGCGGCCCTTCCCGGACCATCCAAGTACAACGAATACGTGGTTTACAGGCTTGCTGTTTCGTCTAACGGAATCCTAGAAAAAGGCTCATTCCAAAAAAACGAGATAACGCTTGTATCGTCAATCGCGCGTTCAGGAAAAAAAAATAGCGCGGCAATTTCATGAAACTTGTTCTAGGAGATACGTGATTTTGAAAAAGCCTTACAAGTATGTGTAAATAATGTTTGTTATTTCGAATCTTTATTAGTTGTACGAGGTTTCTATAGAGTTGTTTTTTTACTTTTGCAATATATGAGCTAAGCGAAACGACCAAAGTTTATGTAAAATTTCAGCAAGAATGCAGATTTTTGGAGGCTGGTACTTAAGTTGTTGCTAATAAATTTTAATTTTTGTTTCTATACAAACCTAGATATAGTGTGCCAGGTACCTTATTGTTAAAAATATTTCAAGAAAAGTTTGTTAAAACGTCATAATCACGTAAGTGCGTTTGTATGAAATAATCTACCGAGAAGGCCGCTCTTAAGAGCTCTTTGATTATTTTTTATTGTTATTAAGAAAAGTTAAAAAAATCTTATAATTCTGTTTAAGCAGTGAACATAATACTCTCGTCTCTGATGAAATAATAATGTTGTTCGTAAATTAATTAAGTTGTTTTCTTTGTGAGCAATCATTTGCATTGTATATACTTTCTTCATCTCGTCGAACTTCGTTTCCATGAAAGATTAGCTTAGATCTAATTAGGTTTTTTGATTTTCTTTATTTTATGGTGTACAGTAGTGGAAATATCTTTATGTGTAAATAAAATAGAAAAACCTTTTCGGATAAGAAAACGAACCCCCTAATAGCTCTGAATTTCAGAAGTCATTTAAATTAATTAATAGACTTAAGCGCTGTATACACGGTCCATCGTGCTGTACATCCCGCAAAGGCCATGCACGGTGCACGATGCAAAAGCACAATGAATAGGCTTGACTTACGTCGATAATTATTATTAATTGTTTGCTGGATTTGCACGACCAATTTTTCGTACAGCGAGTACCCCCACCACCGCGAACGTCATGCAGATAGATAGTGAATAACGCGGACGTACGTCAGACTGGTCCAGCGTCGTGCGTGCTTGATCATGTATAGACCTGCTATACAGCAGATTTAACAGTTACAGCTTGTCAGAATTTCTTTAAGTACTCTTTGGCACGACAAAACGGACAAAATGGATGACACGTTGGATGCGTGCAGGATAGTGTATATGCTACATCCAGCGCCGCGGCCTTGAGCTGACGTACAGCTGGGATGGACCGTGTATACAACGTCTTAGATAAAGTATTTTTAGTCACAGTATTTTTTTTTTTAGTTTGTATGTCGAATACTCAATTACGTATCTGAATCGATTCAGCTGTTATTTGGAATGTCGACGGCTTATTCCCTAGACATTATGGGCTAATTTTCTATCTACGATATAAAAGAAAACCATGGTCCGCGGATTTGGAGAAATTTGCTATAGCAATCTAAGCGTCTAAGCTGTTTATAGCTCTACATTGCGTTGTATAAAATTAACATACGCAAATAAACTCTTACATTTGCTCAAATAGTGGACTTTTCCATGTTTAGCGTGCGCAAAGGTATTCTTTTCCGCACTAGTATTTTTTTTCCTTCTGCATGGAGGTTTTAATCAAAAAGTTTGTAGTACAAAATGTTTGTATTAAATGACTATTTTATAGCGTAAACACTAAATTAAAGGACGTAACTTTTTAAATTGTTAAATCTGAAATAAAAATATTATTTTTCAACAAAGTTTCACTGTTATTTGTTTCAGAGTTACTTTTTTGTAAAATATTAGGACTTTCATAACTTCCGGATTCTGACCCCAGGTCACAGAGTGCATCAGTTGACCATAGACAATTCTTGTCCACTTTTTTGTTTATTTTTTTGCGCGTGAGTGGTCTGTTTTCATGGTAAATTACCTTAAACTACTATTATAATATATTTATTTGTGGCCCCAACTTTATGTATTTTCGCAAATGTGTTAAAAATATCATTCAATGCACGTGCGGAATTATCATTTCCACTTGTCTCTATTTGTTGACTAAAGATATTACATACTTTCCGCACTTATATTGAAATGTACTATTATGAAGATGGCTCCGACAGCGACTGGTGACTTGCAGATTTAGTGAAACCAGCAAACGTTAACTAGTCCCAGGACAGTCACGATCTATAGCTACTGAGGCAAAAGTAATTCTCCAAAACAGCAACGGATTAATACCTTAGGCAGATTCATTAGACCTATACGGTATTACGGTCTAGGGAATTCTCCCGAGGATTTCTATTCTCGATGATACAGACAGATAATAATTTATAATAATAACCTACTAGTGTTAATATAACATTTATTATTAATGTGACAAAAATATTAATTCTTTTCGAAAATCTTTTTATTCTTTTGTACATAATGGTGTGCCCTCAAAGACAATTTAAAAATGAAAATAGTTTCTGTACAAAACCGTTACAGAACTAAAGTTTTTTTAAGTTTTAGGTCTTCATAAAAGGCACCGTCTTATAATTATAAAAGTTTCAATACAAAAATTACAACTGCAATAAAAAAAACTTCTATTGATAAAGTAATTAATGGATCTACTTTAATGTTTTGAGTTTATTTATAACTCTCTTCATACGACTCTTTATTGTGGCCTTGCGTTCGTAGTTTCATTTCTCTGATTGACTATAATATGGCTACACTTACTCGTATTAATTGTCTTGTTTTCTTTGTGAGCCGGTATTTGCAATTCAAATACCTTCTTGTCCAAGCTCGAAGTAAGTACCGTATTCATTTCATTCAATCCCTGGAGAGTCTATCTCATGATAGCCTCTTCTATGGACTGGATTTTTAATCTCTTGATTTAAACCAAGCGTAAAAAATAAGAATTTATTTCATTTTCATTACTAATTAATTCAAATAAGCACATACGTCATTTTTAAAATCCAGCAATTCTTAGCACACTCTTTTGAATTGAAAACCAATATTTTTTTTTCTATATAGATTAAGTCAGTAGACCCATAAGAAGTAATCCTATAATCTCTTTTCTTACCCAACCGCAAGCTTAACTTTGTTTTTTGAGGTTAATTGTTAATACCAAAAAAACTACTTACTAGATCTCGTTCAAACCAATTCTCGGTGGAAGTTTGCATGGTAATGTACATCATATTTTTTTTTTATTTTATCATTCTCTTATTTTAGAAGTTACAAGGGACACGTCTAAAGTGGTAAAATGTGTGTCCCCCACACACATTTTACCACTTTAGACGTGTCTCTCACTCAAACAACAAAAACCTCAATATCATTTTTGAAGACCTATCCATGGATACCACACAACTTGGAAAACCCATACACGTACCCCACACGTGTATGGGTTTGATGAAAAACAAATTTTTGAGTTTCAGTTCTAAGTATGGGAAACCCCTAAAATTTATAGTTTTTTTTTTCTATTTTTGTGTGAAAATCTAAATGCGGTTTACAGAATACATCTTTTTACCAAGTTTCAACAGTAAAGTTCTTATAGTTTCGGAAAAAGGTGAATGTGACTTACGGACGGACAGACAGACATGACGAATCTATAAGGGTTTCATTTTTTGCCATTTGGCTACGGAACCCTAAAAAATCCAAAACAGGAAGGGTAAAGTATGGGGAGACCAGGTGGACTAACGACATTAAGAGTCATTTAGCATGTGGCGAGTGGCGATTGACAATAACTCTACGAGTCTTGCTGTGGGCGTTTCTTAAGATGATGATATTGATGATAAGGCTATTTACACATATCCGGACGGTGCCGGAAGCAAAGTAATGTTACTAATGTTACTAAAGTAATTAATGTTACTAAAGTAATAACATTACTCTAGTAAAATTAGTCTCATGTAATAAACGAGCTAGCTTTGACCAGTGAAGCGAGCTCACGAAACAACGGCAACTTTGGACAAGATGTCGCCCACATTTGAATTGCAAATGGCCGCTAGCGATGAAAGGAAATACTTATTTAAATCGTTAGATGTGCACTGATATTCTTTTAACCAAGAAACTGCATTATATTCCTCACGTATTACATCAGTATCTTTCCGAAAAAATAATTATAAAAGGTCTGAACATCGAATCTGAACTTTTTATGCAACCTTCTTTTAAATTAGTGCCATCAGTCACAATTGCCGCTAATGCACAACAATATAGTGGAAACTGGTCTTGTGGAAACGTGCGAACTAATAGTATAAATAGTGTAATCTGTAGTCCTACTGATCTGTTGACCTACTGACGCCGTTGGTGTCAAAACTGGGCCGCCGGGTCCTGTGGATATATGTCTACTGTGTCAAGCTGATGTGGGCAATGCAGTGCGTTTGATATTGCAACGCAAAGTCGTGGGACGCACTGCACTGCATATCTTATACGAGAAGCGTGTCACTAACCATCAAATGATCGTCCTTCTTTCGTGTAAAGAAACATAAATAAATCTGTCATATATAAAGAAGTTACGACTTTCAAGTTATTCGTGGGTTAATACCCACGCATTTTATTTCAAGTTGTTTTATATTCACAAAGGAAAGCAACTTTTTGATGTAAATAGTGTCATCAGAATCGTCAGCCTTTCTGAGACGAACCACAAAAACCTGTCTAGACTTTATCTACCACATCAGACTTGTTTATGTCTAGACATTAGCCTGTTTGGATTAACGTTATTTAGCATGTGAACCTACTATTGGAATAAATCATATCTATAAACTATTATATTCAAAACGCTGTATACTCTTCCGGCATAAAAACAAAGACTGGGATAAAAGTTGGGATAACTTTTTACTACAAGCTTATTAATATTAGGTTTTACAGTGGGTTCTTGAAACTTCATTTTAAAGCAGATATCTTCTTAACTGAACCGATTGCGTTCCCCTGGATGCAAAACAGGGGTCTGATTGCGTAAGAAAAATGTATTCATGGTTATTGGTTATCGTAATCGTTGTCAAATTCAGTCCGCCGATTGGCTGACGTAAATCAGCAAACCAATTAACGGGCAGAATTTGGTTCCGATTACGATTAAGATGAATACGTTTGTCTTACACAATCCAGGGGCTTTTCCGAATGTGACTGTAGAGTTTGACCATTCGTAAGTGCCTTTAAGTTAGGCTGATGTGAAAGAATAATTATTTTGAATTGTTAGACAAATCTGCCGGCTTAATAATATGCCATCCGCAGATATTAAACAGTCATATTTCAAATAATTAACAAGGGTGTATGTATTAGATAAACTCAATACCCATTTTTTACCCGACCCGGAAATCGAACCCAAGGCCATATGCTCACTTATCACGTGATCAACACCACTACAAGTATCTACTTGTCAGACGTGTACAACGGGGCTACGTCAAAAGCTACGCCCTGATTATCATCACGTAGGCCGTAATTCCGATCCGGGACTTGGTCTTTTATTATGGGCCTCATAAGAAGGCTCGGAATAACTTAGCGAGCGATGGAGAGAGCTATGCTCGGAGTTTCTCTACGTGATCAAATCAGAAATGAGGAGATCCGTAGACAAACTAGAGTCACCGACATAGCTCAACGTATCGCGAAGCTGAAGTGGCACATGGGCGGGGCACATAGCTCGTAGAACCAACGGACGTTGGGGACCCGAAGTGCTGGAATGGCGATCCTGCACGGGAAAGTGCAGTGTTACCAGACCTCTGACCAGATGGTCTGACAACATTAAAATAGTCGCGGGAAGGCGCTGGATACAAGTAGCGCAGGACCGTGCGGGCTGGAAAGCATTGCAGGAGGTCTTTGTCCAGCAGTGGACGTCCGTCGGCTGAAACGAACGAACGTCCGAAGGCCGTAACTCGTCAAAATATTAGTAGGGAAGTGCAAAACGCCAGAAGGCGACAATTACGTATCGCAAAGTTCGCGTCGTTTGACGGGCGCCTATTAAAAGTTCGCGAAACTTCGTCCAAATCACACACTCGTATGCAGGTAAGAATATATTTTTGACGAAGTTGAGAACGTACATAATCGTAGCGAATTCCCGAAGTTTAGAGTTGGCCCAATTTAGAAAAGTTCCCAATTTTGTTTGCACTTTTAGGTAATAAAGGAAGCAAAACAAAATTTCTTATTTAGAATACGGGAAGTAAAACACAATTTTACATTTATATTTCTTAAACCTTTGTTATTATTTTTTAAAAAAAAAATTGATAAAATCAGTAATTAATTCATATACCTTTTTATTTTCTTTTCTTTTTGTGATCACTCAATCAATGAAATTAAAAAATGAGACTTAAACTAATCAATTAAAAAAAGTGTATATGAATGCGCAGAAGTCTGCAATTTAGCGATAATATCATATTTTTTTAATTTCGTTCAATTTTTCACTTTTTTATCGTAGCGCAATATTGTGTCTTATATAGAGCTGCTGATCCCATTCCAATCTCTCTGAAATCGTATCAGGCTACCATCCCATCAGTCGAGAAAAGTGAGGGAGTAGTAAGTGCACTTGTGTTTGCGTACACACTCTTGCATACCTGGCTAAATGTCCGTGGAGGTCTGAAAAACTTCGTGTCACCAACGATTCAAAAATTAATTACAAAGTACTCGGAAAACCTATTGTAAAAATTTTAATTAAAAAGACTGTATTTTTCCGTTCAATTAAAGCACTCAAGTGTAAAGTTTGTTATAGTTTAACGATGGTTCCGTGCCTATTTTAAAATAAACTTTTCGAAAGCCGTTATCGCTGCGCCACTTATTGATGGAAATTCTAAAAATTTATGATTCTGTTAGTTTGTTTTTTAATTGACGGACGGGACGTGGAAAATTTTGAAATTCATGGATTTTTATTAAGCTATTTTGCATTTTAGATTACAATTTGTATGCAAACAGGCAGATCGGTATCTGAAAAAGCTTTCTGACTTGATAATAGATTTTACTTTAAAAATGTCTATAAATTTTGATATCCGGAGATTTGAAAAATTCTAGAGAAACAGGACGTTGAAAATAATATTGGAGCTACTCGTATACCTTATTATTTGAAATCATCATCAATCATTATTATACAATAGCGAGAGTTTAAGAAGAGACAAAACGTACAGTGATCTCTCACAAGAATTTAACAGAAAAATAACGTTTTATATCAAAAATCCGTTTCCGGGCATTTTTGGACTATACTTTAATCACTTTAATGATACTAAACTCAAGCAGCAGAAAACGAAGAAGTTCGGAGATTCCTGCGCTGCCTACAAGTCGGTACAAAAACATATTATTATCACCGACACATAAACATAAAAATTACAATTACATAAATGGTAGTATCCGATAAAAATTACAATAATTCAGATATTAGAGCAACTTTTGGGATAACTCTGTATCGAGAAAATTTTATCCAATCCTGTTTCTCTTTAACAGCAAAATTAGATTAAAGACCCAAATTACATGACACATACATGATTTTGAAAGTAATTGTTTTTATAGATTTTAAACTGCAGGTCACTAACAATGATTTATGATTTCGCGTACGATAATGTTGAGACAAAATAGTGGTTTCATTTTTCTTCCAACAGATTACTTTTCAAAAAGCTTGTTTTAGCTAATAGTTACGTTTATTTCAATCCAGTCATCCAGTTAACCTTTATGTTGTAACTGCATATTCTTTCGTATTAAGAAAGAGTATGCAGTTAGAAGAATATGAATGTTTATATCTGTTGTTAGTGACAAAGTTATTTAAACACGCTTCGCAGGGGAATAAAATATTTTTATTATTCAAAGTGCCGTAAACTCGGCAAGTTAGTTTAAACAGTTGTTCAAGTCAGTTTAGTGGGCGAAGTTTGACAGTGGGAACTACACTACACGCGCGCCGCGTAGCGTACGAGCACGCCAACATAAATTGTAACTAACAATATTTTAAACTTTATATTACTTATGTACGTACGTGCATGGATTAAAACTATGCGCTTAGTAGAATAGAGTTTTTAGCTATAATATCATGCACAGTATTAATCAGTTGTGCCTTCGATGCTAAAACTACGGGGTGTTATAGCTTCGACGCGTTTGTGTATGTGTGTGTGTCTGTCTGTCTGTCTGTGCATCGTAGCTCCAAAACGAATGAACCGATTCTATGTTTGATGAAAATCACAATAGCTATCAGTGTGCTAGCCAGTCTAATCATCTCAAGTTAATTTACACGAATTATAAAAAAATAGGGCAACGTAGGGATACACAGGGAGTATGATCATTGGATAGTGAAAGCCCAGAGTGCTTAATTTCGAAATCGTGACTTGCGCCAAAAACACAGTATAGTTACTTACTAGTAGTAACTACACGTAACGTAATTTGGTGGACTGATAACATTAATGACATTCTAAATTCAAGCAGCAGAAAACGACGGAGTTTGGAGATTTCCACGCTGCCTACTAGAGTTGCAAGAGTTGAGTTGTAGACTGCAGCGAGGAGTGCGACAGGGGGATGTCATCTCTCCAAAGCTGTTTACCGCGGCGTTGGAGGACGTCTTTAAGCTACTGGATTGGAACGGATTTGGCATCAACATCAACGGCGAGTACATCACACACTTGCGATTTGCCGACGATATAGTCGTCATGGCAGAGACCCTGGAGGATCTCAACACAATGCTCAACGACCTCAGCAGGGTTTCTTAACAGGTTGGACTCAAAATGAACATGAGCAAGACAAAGATTATGTCGAATACTCATGTTTCGCTCCAACCCGTAGTTGTTGAAAGCTCTGCACTCGAAATTGTTGACGAGTACATATACCTTGGACATACAATACAACTAGGTAGGTCCAATTTCGAGAAAGAGGTGAACCGCCGAATCCAACTCGGCTGGGCGGCGTTCGGGAAACTCCGCGATGTCTTCTCGTCCAACATCCCTCAGTGCCCGAAGACCAAAGTCTTCGAACAGTGCGTGTTGCCAGTGTTAACTTACGGATCAGAGACATGGTCGTTTACTATGGGCCTCATAAGAAGGCTCAGGGGTCACTCAGCGAGCGATGGAGAGAGCTATGCTCGGAGTATCTTTGCGCGATCGAATCAGAAATGAGGAGATCCGCAAAAGAACCAAAGTAACCGACATAGCTCAACGTGTCGCAAAGCTGAAGTGGCAATGGGCGGGGCACATAGCTCGCAGGACCGATGGACGTTGGGGACCCAAGGTGCTGGAATGGCGGCCACGCACCGGGAAGCGCAGTGTCGGTCGACCCCCCACCAGGTGGACGGACGACATTAAGAAGGTCGCGGGGAGTCGCTGGCGCCAGGCGGCGCAAAATCGTGGTGTTTGGCGGTCATTTCAGGAGGCCTATGTCCAGCAGTGGACGTCCATCGGCTGAAGCGACGACGACGACGACTACTAGAGTTACGCAAAAACATAGGTTATTGTGCATTTTCTAAATAAATATAAGTACTACAAAAAGTTGCCTGTTTCAAACGCTTCATTTACCTTAAAGGTAACAACGTAATCAAAACACACTTTCCCCATAGATGAAGATAAAGATTAAGAAAGATTACAGCAATAAAAAGAGGGGATAACATTTTTCATTTCGCCCATCTCGAAAATAAACAAACAAATCAGAATTACCCTCGAGGGAACATAACGTTAAAGACGAGCCGTCTTTAATAACATTGGGCAATGTTTGTACGACGACTTTCCTTCGATTTCGCGGTATTATTGTTTTGTTTGAGTGGATTTCTGCTTGGACGTAATGATCCTTACGAGGCTATTTTTAGAAGGAATCCTTTTCGTTGACGAACTGCTTCGGGTTTGTACCTACCACCGCGTTCATAATTGGCCTCTCTATCGTTTGTTTTATAGTGCCTCTCTATCGCTTGTTGCGCGCTCTCGCTTGCACGCACAGGCTCAGGTGGAACGTCTCGCGGAACGTTACTATTTTTCATGTGCGTTGCTGGTGTTCCTCAATTTATTAAATGTTATCACGTCAAAAATCCGCGACTACGGGATATGTAAAAACCGAAATTAACAACACGCAATACCTAGTGATAAAGTAATGGTAAAGTCTTGGGACGCACTGCATATTTAACATGGGCAAACGCACCACTTTATAGTGTCTTGCTCGTCCCATCTTCCTTGCGTCTAAAGAAACAGCCAAAAAAGAGATTTTGAAAAAGAAATTTCGTTTCAGTGTCACAAAAAATGTAATCCCGTTTTTATGGGATACAAAAGAAAATATATTGGTTAGTTTTAATGTGACTAGAATTGGATAATTCAATTTGTCACTGAAATCAAATAAATGTCACTTCGTAGTCTCACAAAAGGTCTAAAATGAATTTGTATAATGCTATACCTATAAGAGATTTCTCAATCAATTACTGAGAATTCAATGCCCGCCCTCGATTCGGCTACTCCAAAGGAACAAGACTATTTTATCAACTAGCTAAAGCCCCCGGATTCGTACAAACTCTGTTTAAAATTGTGCAGCTATTTTTGAAGGATAAAAACTTATTTAATATCCTCAAAACACTAAAACTTTAATAATAATAAAAAAAGATTCCGACAAATTGAGAACCTCTTCCTTTTTTTGAAGACGGTTAAAAATACATTTTATAAAAAAACATTAATTCATAGTATTTAATATGCTAATAACTGACTCCACGTCGATTGTCTAATCATCTAATGCTTAGTGAGTTTGGTGTAGATTAAGGAATCCTGGATTTGAGTTTTAGATTGGGGTTTTGGGGTGTTATATTAAAAATTCTCAGTATCAGATTGAATAATAAGATTCTATCAAAATGTTTTCATCGATATAAATAGAATAGAATTATTAGATATATTTTTACAGAATTTGCCTAGATGTGTGTGATATTGTGTGTGTGACTGTGTTTTGCGTTAAAGGGCAATGTAATTGTAGATGGCGACAGTGCATTAGTTTGCAATGCTAAGTCCTGAGATGCACTACACATCAGTTAGGCAGGAAAACGTCTTGCCTGTGTTGTCATTTTTAGGGTTCCATACCTCAAAAGAAAAAAATAACGGAACCCTTATAAGATCACTTTATTGTCCGTCTGTCAATCTGTGCGTCACGACCCTTTATTTCAATCACTAAGGTAACAATATTGAGTATCATACTTTTGTATGATAGGTACTAAATATTGTTACCTCATTTTTAAATTGCAAAATTCAAATTAAAAAAAAATCAAATACCGTTCCCGCCCCCATATCTCAGAAGTTTACAAATCGAAAAATCTGAAATAATTATGATTAATATGGATTTAAAAATGTTTTACGGAAAAAATAAAATCAACTTTGTACCAATCATATATGATTGGTACAAAGTTGATTTTATATACTTTTTTGGTAAATTAACAATTAATCCCAAAAAACAAAGTTAAGTTTCAGGTTCGGTAAGATAAGTGATTCTTATGGTTTTACCTTTTCTATATGTGTACGGAAGCCTCGGTGCGTCCGACTCGCATTTGGCCGGTTTTTAACAGGCTTTTTTTAGCTTCACCTGTATGTTTGTATGTTTGTAACCGACTTTGTCCTTTGAGCTCGATTTTGTCCTACTTTGAACGATCCGATTTAATTCAAACTTTGCACACCCGTCAAAGACCGCGATGACAATGCAATAATTCGATTAAAATATCCAATTATCTTATTTAGATTCGCCAGGATTAATTAATTTCTTTCCGTATCCTTCGCATGCGAGTAAGAGAGATAGAGCGTGTTTTTTTTAGTTTTTTAAACTATTATTTATTTGCTTTATAAAAACAATCCATCGATTTTGTGCTACGTGATTAACGAACAAACTTGTTCATTGTACATGTATGTATTTGTACAAGTATTAGTATGACCATGACACGACTCGAATTCCCTCTAATCTTTGTTCACAAAAAAAACTCGTTTGAAAGCCGAGCTTACAATTTCAGTTTTCACGGAAAAGCCGCGGTATTTCCCTTCAAAATTGGGACAAGATGATTTACGCGGTGGAATTTTAAGGGAAAGCGACTTTGTGGAGGCTACGCGTGATCCCGAAATACGAATACTCGTATATCAAAAACCCGCAAAGCCTTCCAAGTGATTTTGGATTGCGGATCGGTGACACAAAGATCCGATATTAAAAAAAAACGGCCAAATGCGAGTTTGACTTGTGTATAAAGGCTTACACGTACTATCGAGAAGTTTTTTTTTTTTTAATTTCTCAAGTTAGTTCTTGCGATCTTATCTGATGGTGAGTGACGATGTAGCCGAAGATATTATTGCAACATGGAAGGGTAACCTCTAATGGTGTGTATACAGCATCGCTCCGAAACGCTTAATCGCTTGGTAATACGTATTTTCTAGTAGGTTAGGTTAGATTGGCTGCGACTGAAGCCTTTTACCAGACAAGATATGAGCCAATTTAGAAATTATCAAAATGCAAACAGGTCTGTGCTGGGAATCGAACCCGCGACTCGCCACTCGAATCCAAGCCCACGCCAGCCATCTTCAAAAATATTGTAATATGGAGATTTTGGGAGTAGAACTCTTGTTGTGGAGTTCATCCGGGTAGGTATCAAGAGATAGCTTGTGTTATGGGTAATACATAACTGATAAATATGCGTAATATTTAACCATAAATACAATATAATATTATTGAAAAACACCCAGACACATGCTGGTCACACAAATATTTTCCAGTTTTCGAACCCTCGACTTCCAACGCAGACGGCAGGATCACTACCGCTGCGCCATTCGGTAGTCAAGAGTCTCAGGAAGAAGGACAGTACAATGCGTCTAGTGATATTGCAACGCAAAGCCCTGGGACGCACTGCGTGAAATGGGCAAGCGAATCACTTATCATCGGGTGAACATTTTGCTCATCTTATCTTTATTTTGGATACAAATATAATCAGTATCTCTTTCCGATATTTTTAGGTCAGTCAAATTAGTTACGCTTATAGAATTTTGTTCTATCAAGCAGAATTCAATAATGGATTTTTTCGAGCGTACAAAAATTCTGTGAGCGTCTGTAACCATAAAGAAGAATACGAAGAGGATCAGTTAATGAATAAAGGCTAAAGCTCACACACACTTCGCTGCTGCGATAGGATTAGTCCCGCGGGACCGATTCAGGAAACTCTAAGAGGGTTTTAAAAGCAATTGACTTTGAATACTTAAGTCGTTTAGTTACTTTTGTAATTTCCTTACTAAGTCATACCTACTCGTTATTTTACCGTTAATGCAAATGCCTTATTGGCCTTGTGGTTCGTATCTTCAATTTGTAAACTGTAATCAAAGATAATGGATAACTACTGTAACTGACATGGTCTTGAGTTAGACATTCAGTTTGACCAGAATAGTTAGTGGATACATCCATGAAGGAGTTGATAATATGAATATTGAACAGAATGTTTGTAGTTACTTGGTGCTTTACTCCTCGGAGAGCGCGGTAAGCTATCGTTTGAGATGTTTATTAGGTACGACAGTAGTCGGTTGTATTATGCGAATCGTGGACAACAAGATTTTGCGCTTTTAATAAATAGTTGCTCGATCCCCTATCTATTGAGTAACCATAGAAATAATCGCATATTCACGTCCAAAATGTAGTTAAGCTTTAAATCAGAAAGCATTACTTTATCCGGGGAATAATTAACGAATGGAGCACACACAGAGGTAGGGATTGTTCCCGGGAGAGGTATCCCCGGTAACGCTGAGAGGGTTATTTGAATGTAATTAACTTTTTGGCGATTCTTAACTTATACTCGTGTTTTGTTCTCTCGTTTGATACAGGAGACGTAGATAATAATGCATCTATTAGTTGTAATTAGTGACAAATATTTTTCATTATTGTATCTGCAGGTGCATATTTTTAAACGTCCAAGATATTTCTTCTTTTTCGCCCAAAAATTTTTAAATTGGCTCGGGTCTGGTCTGAGATTTGGCCTCGGTTATTTACCACTCTACCAGCAAAAACGCACGAAGCGTGTAGAAACCATTAGAGGTGGCTTGCCTCCTTCCAAGTTATGAGTATAACATCTTCTTTCAGCTGCACCATGACTTACGATCAGGTGAGATCACAATCAAGTATCTACTAACTTGTAGAGTGTAAAAAAAGATCAACCCAATTAACGTTGCGTGTAATGCGTTTGAAGTAGTGTTCACACAAGTTTTACTCACAGTGTATATATTACTACTAAAATTGGTTAATAAAACTAAAATTCCGTGCATGCGCGTGCTACCGACCTATAAAATCACAATTATTTTTACCCGACTTCGAAAAACAAAAGGAGGATATGTTATCAACTCGTCGGATACGTCATCTTCTAGTTTCCAAAGATAATTTATGAATGAATTCGTCACATCTTTTTGTTGCTTTGTGCATAATTATGATGATGATCTACCCAATCCTGTCTTATAACATGTGACGCAGGTTTGAATCTATTCTCATTTTGAATGTAAATGTAATTTTTTCTGCAATAAAAATATCATTTTCAGAGAAAAACTTTTCACAAACAAAGGCGTGAACTTTTTCTATCCCCAGGAAAGCAAAGTTTCTAAACACTTTAAACATCGTCGTGTTTAAAGTCTCTTGGGAATATTTTGTAGTAACATTTTCCGTCTCAACCCGTTTTTACGCAGCGCTTCTGGACATGGGTCTCTCATTCTTAGAAAGTAATTTTCTTTTAAATTAACAGTTTTAAAATAATATTAGTCAGAAGGGATTTTGCTTGTAGCTTCTAATATTAAACTCTATGTCTTAATTTCTCTTTACTGGGCCTAATATTGGCAGGTTTCACACACCTCACAATGTTAACTTCATTGCTAAGTTATATTTAGTTTCTCCATACACACATGAATAATAAACTCTAATGCATGTTAAAACTTTAATCTATAAGGATTAATACTATGAATGATTGTATCCTTTTTACTTGTACTTTTTACGTGTGATTTATTAAATAGATTAATTTTCCCGTGGCTCTCTCCGCGTGAAATTCGGTTTTTCACTAATCCCATAAGAAAGGTGTGATTTCTTTATCTATCTCCATTCCAAATTTAAGCTCTATTGATTCAGCATTTGAAGCGTGAATGATACTCCTACACACACATACATATGCCGTCATATTAGTGTTAATAATTATGACCATAAAAATGCAAATTTCTCCAAAAAGTTAGAAATGCCTGCGTAGATTCGAATTCCCGCCTGGATTAGGAATCTGAACCACTGTGCAATTAAGAATGTCGCTCGATTTAACCTGAACCTTCCCGGAATCATGGGTGTTTGATCAAACGTATTGTTACCAGGGACAATGGTACCCGGGGTTGTGGGATTTCGTGACCGAGACATCTGTAAGGAACGTGTCAACAACCGATATTTGAGTGAGTTATAATTCTGAGAGCGTGACCCAGCAACAGTGCTCAGTGTAATCAATCGATTGGGTGGCGATCAAAAAGGGATGCATGGTTGAGTTTGTTATCGGATCATCTATTATAATATTACTATAAGGTAGCCGAAAACTTACTTTATTTATTTTATCCCCTACTTCTCACGGATGATCGTATATAAATTCCGATAAATCTCCCATTATCCCTTGTTTATGAGTAAATATTTTCAAAAGGCACCTCTGAGCTAAATGAGAGCATTCTAGGTTTAAGTGTTTAGCCTGGGTGATAAGTCAGGACTTATTTAAATGTAACTTAGATAAAAATACTAAGTAAATGCTAAACAGGCGATTTTTTTTAATTAACTGTGTGTATTAAATAAAATCTTAATTATTAAGCTTAAAAAACTACATATTATCTAAAATAAAAACTACATATTAAACTAAAATGTTTAGAAAAGGCTCAAATATTTGTTTGGCACCGATGCTGTTTTTAAAATTTACGAAATAATATAATTCTTAATGCTAAAAATGTTCACGATTTCTACATGAATTTACATTAGGACCTTTGCCAGGAATCCTAAGAAGTTAGAGTATGCAAAAATTTCATTACAAGTTTTGCAAGTTATTTTAATTTTTTTCTTCCATTAGCGGTCCGCGGTGAAGTTTATAAGCAAGACATATTTGCGATGTACAGTTGTAAATCCGGTTTGCTCTGTTTTCGTATTGTTCGAATTCAGCACTGAAAGTTTTTCTACCGCGCTTAATGCAGAAGTTTCAGTTCGGCAGATGGCGTCGGCCAAAGCTCTCTGGGGTAGAGGCAGTGAGCCTGAGCACAAACCGCGACTCGGCATATCTCTGCCAGTACCCTGTACGGTTGAATTTTCCTCAGTCAACCTTCAACCACCGAGGGGTAGAAGCGTCGCGGCGCGGCGGAAAAATTCTAGTTCGATTTCTGAATAAAATTTTCATCGGAATTTTTATTTGTCTGGAATGTTTTTTTGTGTGAGTGTGCATCCATGGGAATAACTTTGGGATGCCTTAGCCGGATTTTTTGAGGTAAATTTTAATTTTTTTTAAAGGATTTTCGTGTGTTGTTTTTGGTATTAATCGTTGATAAATAATTCATACGAATAAGTTTTCCAGTCTAGAGAGCGATCTATATAAAATGCATAGACTTTTTCTGATACGTTACATTTAAAGAAATCGTATAGAGATGCCTCAGGAATATTTTAAAAACAAACCTATATTATTCCAACTATTACATTATTGTACAACGAGTGTTTTATTATTTGCTTATTAAATGTATTGTTATTATTTAAATATTTTATATTTATCTAAACAATTGTTACGTTAATATTGTAACGTTTAATCCCATAACCATAAAAAGTATAACGTAGAATTCGCCTCTACGGCGTAGACCTTTTCTAGGATTTTATAAGAGCTACAATAATACCTGAATTATTATTACTGCGTGTGGAAAACGTACCTTGTTTGGTTTCATTATACTCTCATTTGGTTTGATTTTAGTTGAAATTATACGAGTAATTTCTCAAATATTTTCCTTATGTCCTGATAAAACTGTTTACTTATTATGTTATAACGATTTGTTTGTACACAATATTCCGCTTTGGATGTAACTTCTTATGATATAAATAATACTGTGTTCAATTCAATAAAACTACATTATTCTAACTTGAAGAAACCCTCAAGCTATTAAGGAGTATAAAGAAATTTTACAACTCTATTGGAATTTATAGAGATACTAAAATTAACATTGATCAGAGGGTTTTTAGTACTCATACAAAAATGATGTGGGTATTTTTTGTATATCTGTCAATATTCAATCTAATGTTGTATAATATATTTTGTAAATATTGAAATTTAATTTAATAAATGTTGTTTGTATAGTTTATAATAAATGCGGCCTATGTGAAAAAAAATCTAATGTTTAAATCAAATATGCTGTGGACAGCCTCCCTCATTCTAAGAAGAGGTCTGGGCCCAGCAGTGGGACATGAAAAGGGGCTGAGACTACTAACGAAACATCTTTCCGCTCTCGGTATTTGACGTTTGTATCCAGGATTAAAAGTTGTCACTCTCAAGGTTTTCGTAATAAATTGCTTGATATTGTACGGTACGTAAAATTTATTGTGGCTCCGGGAATTTTTTGTCTCTCGTAATGAGTTGAAGGTCAAATGACAAAGGCAATGTCACATATATAATTTTATTTAGATTAGTAAAATTAACGATGTAATTTTTTTGTGACAGCCTTAAAGGTACATCGAGTACTTGATAATGTAGAGACACTTCAAGTAGAATAATTAATTTTGAAGTAGGAAGAAACGTGAAGGTAGAATAATTGTATTTTGTAATGAGCAAAACACACACCTTTTTTGACATTCCCTGCCGCAGTTGGTGTGTGCTCAGATTTGAGCGGGGAAACCCAGGTTCGTTTCCCGGCATGGTTCAATTTAGAATTTTGTAATTTCTAGATTGACTGAGGTCTGGTCCGTTAGGCCACGTTTTTGCCACGGCTGATTACCACCTTCCAGATAACCTGGATGGATGTTTGGTAACACGTACAAATTAGTACTTGAATGGAATCTCACCTGATAAATAACATTGCTCATTCAATTTTCTATAATATACCTACCTAAATATACGTGAGGATACGTTAGGGCATTAAGGTACCCAGGATTCAAACAAAGGCTAATTTTTATCCAGAGAATCACAAGGTTACGTTGAAAGTTGTCTAATCCAAAATTAAATAATCCAGTATAACGCAGATGAAATATGGATTCCTGAATTTCAAGAGTTGTGGTTCTATTAACATTTTCTTTGGAACCTCTAGCGATAAGTCAGTTTTAATTAATTTGCCGAATCGCTCAGACTAGTCTCATGTTCAAAGAGTTATTAGGTTACACTCTTATCCTCATGACATTGACGAATCGAGAGTATCCTTATCCCACGTATTTTTATTTAGGGAACACTGGAATACGTGACGCAAAACAACAACTTGCTCTACCAATTCTCATGCTAAACTTTTAAACGATAATAAATATTATGTTTTATAAATGCAAAAGGATAATATGACTGACTGACTCAACTTACCGATAGCTATCATGATATCATCCGCTAAGAAAGGATTGAAAATTCTATTACAGATTGGAAAACAGGGAACCTCGGGAGTAAAGCCGCCGGCGTCCACTAGTTCCGTTATTATAATAAAGGCAAAAGTTTGTATGTGTGTATGTGTGTTACTCCTTCACACCGCAACTACTGAACCAGCTTGGCTAAAATTTGCCAGAAGATAGGTTATATTATATAATATATCCTGGATTAATACATAGGCTACATTTTATAAAAAAAACAACATGGTTTCCATGAGATTGTAAACATAATAAATAAAAAAACTCCCTATCTTATTCGGTGTCAACAAAATTCTTATTCGGTGTAAACAAAATTCTCCAACATGAGGTAACCAACATGACTGGGAGATCTTCTTTATATTTTCGAAAGGGTTGAGAAGCCTTTAGAGCACAGTTAGAACATGGGCTCTAAGCTTGATGTTAAAGTAGTCCTGTGCCCAGAGTTGGGACGTTAATTGGCAGGTAGTGGTAACTTAAAATAATACTTTGTTCTAAAACAAATAACCTAGCTATTTTAATTTTATTAGCACTTACTTCAGCCTGGGGTACTTATTGATAAACTAATAAGTAAAGGTGACTAAATTATCGAAAATGACCTATGTTAGACAACTCTACTCAACTGTAAATGTAAATATTTAATCCACAATTTGGCACAAGTGGGTCTTAAGGTGTGTCTTAATTTTTTGTGTCATCGGACACAAAAAATTTTGTGAATATGTTATCCAAAAAGTTGGTTCACGCGTCAGGTGACCAAAGAGCTGGCGCTTACTTAGCCCAACGGCTAAGCCTAGCTATACAGCGAGGCAATAGCGCCAGTGTTTTGGGCACCATGCCATTAAGCGAGCATTTGGACGGTGTGTACATTTTGTAAATATTTTTAGTCTTAATTTATTTGTAGACATAAATTACAATGTTTTAGTCTTAAGGTTAAATCCATTAATAGATAAGACCTAAAAAAGCTTTTAAAGATTTGTTTTAATAAAGTATTCTTCGAGATTATCTTTTGACCTTTTTGACTTATTACAAGCCATGCTAATATTTAATTTTCTTTCGAGGATAATTTCTTCAAACTTTCAAAGTCTATAACTTGAATTTATTTACACTGAAGATTGATTACATTTTAGGGCCATAAAAAAATTAACGCAAAATGGAATCTTTCTCTAGCACTTTTTCCGTGTGAAAACATAAAAAAAATGTTTGCCAAATTCAATAAGTAGGTAAATACAACTAGGACTTCCTGAATTTTGCAAATCATTTTTTTTAAATAATACTAAGTAAAAAGAATATCTAAAAATATGCAGCTCAAGTTATAAATGCCCAATCACGGTCATAGGCTACAGAAAATCAGCGCTGTGTGCTCCCATGCTTACATGGGGCACACAGCACCATGCCAAGTTGGGGCCCTTTTCTGGATTGCGCCACACATGACAAGCGATGCTGATTATGTCTGGTGCTTCCGTTACTTAGGCAGTAATCTGGTATTTGTTGACCAGGCGGTGGTAGCTTCCGTCATCGTTTTAGTGCATATGTGTGTACATTGTTTTTGTGTGTGGCGTATTATACGAAATAATATTATATTTCTTTTTTTCTTTCAATTACCCCCTTGCTAGTTAATGCGGAATAGCGTCTAAACAGTAATATAATTTTACAGTTACGAAATAACAGATGGACGTCTAAATAAAAAAATGTAAATAGACTACAAAAATTACTACCCGCCCGAGTTAGGTAATAAAAAAGAATAACACAGAGTAGCAGGGTAGTGTATCGCTAAAATTCAATAAAACTCAGCGAAGCGTAATAAAACTGTCTTGAAAGTAGTGAGTGGGTATGAAAGCTGTGTGGTCAGTCTGCACTTTGCGATAATGTCCATGCGGTGGGTACTTATTGGAAACATTTTAGTGCTACCTATCTATTTTATTTATGAAGGCTGTTACATTTTACTATCTAGTTCAATTTCTGGTTTTAGTTAAGCTTCATGCTGTAAGTGAATTAAATAAAACATGAATGCTTCCGCCGAATACACGCTTAATATTACTACTGAGCGTGGATACACGAAGTTTTACTTCCCGTTAAAGGTGGAAGGGTATCTTTCGCAAACGAAAATAATACTTTAAAGATTACAACTTTAAAGAAAAATACCACTAAAGTTGTGATCTTTTTCTATCGCGTAACTTCATCTGTTTCGACATACTAAGGTTGCCTCGTAATCGGGCGCACGCAGCGCGTGGAATAGACCGTACAAGCGTCGGCCGTCTGAAATTAGTACGTCGAGACGGATACCTGTAGTTCCTTCGATCACGTGATAAGTGAACCTGGCCTGCAAAACTCCGAGAAGTCAGAGGTTCATACGTCGTATCATAATAAAATTTTTGGCGTTTAATAATAGTAGTTTATGTAACGG
Organism: Coenonympha arcania; assembly: GCA_036785405.1. Lineage (NCBI taxonomy): Eukaryota > Metazoa > Arthropoda > Insecta > Lepidoptera > Nymphalidae > Coenonympha > Coenonympha arcania. Next base: position 14,612,930 of record CM072070.1, on the reverse strand, counting down.
TTACATAATGGGGGGTATTAAAACACGAGTGTGAGTTTAAAAAACGAGCCGCAGGCGAGTTTTTTAATAGTATCACACGAGTGTTTTAATACCTAATTATGTAGAGTTTCATACACTACTTTATCTACGCTCATATTATTACCCAAATCATAAAATCTTGCTAACGTTTGTCGTAAATCATTGCAACTACTAAGATGTCAGGTGGAGTGAAATTTTCTTTAGTAGGTTTCACTGCTATACATTTTTCAGCGCAAAGTTTTGACTAATTAACAAAAAAAATTGGTTGTCTGTAAAGTCGGTTTACGGACGATAGATTTACGAGATAACGTCATAATCGTAATCTTTATCGTAATCGTAATCGTAATCGTAGTCGTAATAGTAATCGTAATCATAATCACAGGCCCAGTTGGCACGTTACGCGGAACGTTAGACATTGTGTTGTTGTCTATGGTCAATCATGGCCCATCCATACTCTCGGCAATGACTACCAACTATAAGTTGTCTGTGGATTCACTTAAAAAAATATTACATAAAAAATATTACCCCATAGACATTGTGTTGTTGTCTATGGTCAATCATGGCCCATCCATACTCTCGGCAATGACTACCAACTATAAGTTGTCTGTGGATTCACTTAAAAAAATATTACATAAAAAATATTACCCCATAGACATTGTGTTGTTGTCTATGGTCAATCATGGCCCACCCATACTCTCGGCAATAACTACCAACTATAAGTTGTCTGTGGATTCACTTAAAAAAATATTACATAAAAAATATTACCCCATAGACATTGTGTTGTTGTCTATGGTCAATCATGGCCCATCCATACTCTCGGCAATGACTACCAACTATAAGTTGTCTGTGGATTCACTTAAAAAAATATTACATAAAAAATATTACCCCAGATACAAATACAGGAGTCCAGAGCCGTGTATCGTTATGGATTTTATACAACTTTCTTTAAATATTTCCATAGTAGAGCGATGTTATTATGAATAACTTTTTAATAATTATAGAAGTCCGTGAATAAAGTAGGTAATTATTTGACACATTTCGATTTCATAATTCGAACTTTAAGCAATGAGCGTAGATAAATTGATGAACACCAGCAACGCACATGAAAAATAGTAACGTTCCGCGTAAAGTTATACCTGAGCCTGTGCGTGCAAGCGAGAGCGCGCAACAAGCGATAGAGAGGCACGATAAAACAAACGATAGAGAGGCCAATTATGACGTTATCACGAAAAGTCATTCCTTGCTCTGTGCGTAAATCTATCGTCCGTGGCGTAAACCGACTTTACAGACAACCAATTTTTTGTACCAGTGGCGTAATTCGTTCTGAGCTAATAATTTGATTTGAACATGTAAACAGAACCCTATAACACCTACAAAGTGTCCCCTATTCCGTCGCCACATTTCAAGAATCGAGGTCCACTCTCAAACTGTACAGTAACACTTAACATAAATTTTCTTAGAGCACTTACACAACAGTATTAGGTGATGGAAATTGGGAAGCTTTAGAGTTAAGTTGTGTTAAACAGTAAGATGAAGACAGCGCTAAGTTGTCCGCAAGAGTTTATGTACTTGAACATGATATTGTAGCGAGAGGAGTTATTTAGTTACGACCGACGCGACGTGCAAATTAAGTTGATTATATTTTAGTGGTTTTTTTTTCATTATTTATTTGGAGAGACTTCTGTTTCTTACCATCAATGGGTGACAATAGATTGTTGAAGATCAAATTTACACAGAAGTATCACAGATACCACGTCAAAAAGACGTACATTTTTACTTCTTTGTTACAGGTTTGTTGTCCGTCATTCTTACATCTATATTCTATACCAATACACCGTGAGGTTATCTTTTTAATCGAATTAAAAAAGGTGATTTTATAATGTTATAGCGGTTAAGTTTAACGGTGACGAAAAATGCCAAAAATAAATCTGCGAAGCTGAGAGTTCTTCATGATGATCTAAGAAGTTGATACCTGATATTTCATTTGATAGTGAGTGATGATGTATTGTTAGTAAGATGTGATCGAACTTACTGATTGGGTATAAACCTATTATGTTGTTGCAAAGTATCTATATTCGCCAATAATTATCATACTTGACTTATCCAGCGTAGTTTACTATGGTGATATTCCTCTAAAATCAAAATCAAATTTTTATTTTTTTTCTACACAGGCCTAACTTACAGACATCTTGTGAAATTTCAGGATCTACCGCCATGTTTAGAAAACTGATTTTCACCGAAAAGAGCGAGCGAGAAACTTGGTACTTGCTCTTTTGCTATAGATATGAAAAAAATCTACAGAGATCAAAGATGATGATAGCAATTCAAAGAACCGAGTTGATATTATCTACTATTTAATATTAATCGCATCGCTAAATAAGCCCAGGCGAACCATCTATTTGAAGTGGTGACACGCGTCAAATGAAAGAAAATCGCCCCGCTTCACAAAGGGTTCCTTATAATTTATAATTTATGACCCCAGTTAAATAAAGGGTGAAAGATGATGGCGGTCTGTCCCCGTTCCCCGACAGTGTGCTTGGTATTGTGTTATTTATACGGTCGTCGGGTTTAATTAACGTTTTAAAATGTATCAGATCCAATGACGAAACACGCTACGCTAAGAGGACGAGAAATATCTGACGTATGTTGAAGCCAAAAATTTCTCAAATATGGCGTCGTTACCGCCTGCAACTTTTCGGTACCGCTGACAGCACATCGTTTTGTCGCTACATTAGTGCCATTTTACAGTTTTGACAAATTAAAAATGATGCTTCAGGGCGGAGCCTAAAAATACATGCGTGACGTCACTCAGTGCTGATCCTTTATATTATGTTTTGATCAATGAGCAGATCGAATGTTATAAGTAAGTACCAAGAATATTAAGATAAACAGTCAGTTCTACAATAGCTACTGCCTACTAGCGCTTGATTGTTTGTAGATTATAAAATTATGTTGCAGATTATAAACTTATATATTAATAATTATAAAGTTATGTTGAAGATTATAAAATTCATCTCTATTTTCAAGGCCTACTTTTAGGCGTACCACTGCAAATCTGTTTGACAAGCGATAAGTTTTCTACAAGTCTAAAACAGGTAAATTTTGTACCTACTTGGTAATACAGTTAACCAAATTAAGAACTCTTTTGTACAATTTTCTACTATACCACTCTACCTAATTCAAACAACCTCGGGCTTTCCACACAAAACAAAAAACTTTTATCCGAAATCCGTTCCAATAATTAAATTAGGGCGGACTCCACACTTTTTCTAATGGAGACGAATTGACCAGATTTGTTACCGACAAAAGAGTGTGTCAAACTCACCGCTATTGTGGCACTTTTCAAGTTTAATACGAGTAGATAAGGGCTCAGTCAGACTTTGAAGAATAAATGTCTTTTCGAATTTTGGTTCTCTCTAGTACCAGCTGCAGTAATTTGGATTTTGGTAGTATTACACTTCCTTGCTTTCGAGATCGCAATTATTGAAACAAAGTTTCTTTTCGGAGGGTATCGCGCAGGAGCTAGGCGAAAGAAAGTGGATTTTTTGCGTGACGAAAATTTACAAAAATCTCGAGTGAAAGTTTCTTTTGCTAGTGAACAGACTAAGGCAGGCATGCAATCACTCTTCAATCAATTCGGTATTGAACTGGTTAGTGCAAGCTTACTAACTCACGTCTTTTCATTGATAAAGTATATCTGTAGGCCTTGTATGTATCTAAACTTTCACCGTGACTCTTATAAAGTAGATAAATAATCGCATGGATTCTGAATGATATATACGAGAAGGTACATACAGTGCATAGGTAGGTACTTATTGTATACTCTTAGGAGGTTGCCGTCGCTTGTCACCTATTTTTTGGTGTCAAAAAATGCGTCACCGATTATCGTGTGCAAATAATCCTAAGGCCGTTTATACTACGTCAGCCGCCACAAAGACGTCAACGACAACGAAATTATTTCTGGCTAAGAGATCGATATGAATCTAAGGATGAGCCCATCTGAATATGAGACACTGATATAAATATCAGGAAGCCCATCTGAACATTTTACGTAAACTTTCTTCATACAAGAAAAAATTAGTGCCATCTGTCAAAATTCCCACTAATACGCCGCAATCTGGCGGAAACCGTTTCTGTGAAAACGCGGACAATACAGCGGTCGTCTTACTACTGTTGGTGTCAAAACAAACATTTTTGACACCATTTTGGCGATATTTTATGCAGAGTTTGCCGGGTCCAGTGTATTTGTCAATCAGCTGAGATAAATAGGAAGCGACGGGCGTGTGATGGCAAGAGTAAAATGACCCCTACTTTGACACTTTCTTCAGTGACGTCCAAGTGATGGTTGCCGTGGACAAACGACCCTAATGAGAGAATTATTTGTCCCTTCAAATAATAATTTTCCCTCCGTCATCGTGTTTTTTATTCGGCGCCGACAAATTAGCCGCTTTTGTCTCAACGATGAAAAGAGTTGGCCGATTTTCTCCGCCGTGGGCGATCTGTTAGAACTAATTTCCTCATTGTTTGGGACGTACCTCCCTGAATTCAAAATCTACTAAGGCGTAATTATTTCTTACCTAGTTGTCCGTGACTTTTTCTGCTTGGCTTTTCTGTGAATGGAGCTTATGGTATTCCAGATCGACAATTAGTCTCTTATGTTTTACTACTGCCCCTTGATTTTCCAAAAATACTTATATCAGCAACGAGCTAATATCTATGCGCTGATTGATTAATGATTGCGTCAGTTATGCAGCAAAGGCGACAATTGGCTGATGATAGCTGCGTTGCTATGGTTATCGTCAGCCGATTGGCCGATATACAATTTTACATTTTTGAGAATCACATCCCAGTACTTTAATGAACTACAAAGATTGTGTAATAACTCTGTCAACTCATAATTGACCGGCTTTTACAATAATGAAAACATCACCAAAATCAACTGTAGAGACTACGTAACAAAATTGTCTAAAATTAACAATTATGATAGTACCTACTTGTAATGCTTCTAACATTATCTCAAATTTAAAATTTGCGATAATGTTATAAGTTTAAAAATTTTTTGTTTCGAAATTTAAAATTTAAAATTTAATATTATTATGAGATTTAGATTCAAAATAAAAATGACCTAATTTTCTTACCTCATGCCGTTGTGCAGAAAGAAGCCTGTAAAGATTAGAAGATACTCACGAAAAGACGTACAAATGGACAGATTAAGTAATTATTGAGTGAGTCATTACGAATTTGGTATAGGTACGCTCTTTTGCGTTGTCCCCTCAAAATGCATTATGGGTGTTAAAACCATTAATATAGCATGTTGGTAATGTTAGTATGCTATAATAATAAAACATTGGATTATGGCTTTATGAAGCCAAATTACAATACTATACATATTGAAATAAAACATTTAACCCGTCAAAAATTAATTTGGCAATGCCCTTCTAATTATGAATGTTCCGGTTTAAATTAATTCGTTCGAGCCCGAGGCCGAGCGTTAAACACAGGCACAAACAGGCATAATACGAGCATAATACAGGCACATTACAGGCAACGGTCAAAACCGTGACCATTAATGTATTTTATTACACGATTGTAACGAATAAAATATACGCAACACCGGTTGCGCGGGAGAGATTTTATCAAAAATGTTTAAATAATATTTGGCGTGAGTAATTTTTTGTATTATTTCATTTGAAACATTGTTAACGCGAATATTTAAGGGTAAAGTTTGTTTACATTATTTATTCATTGTACAAAGAAAAAATTGGTTGTCTGTAAAGTCGGTTTACGGACGATAGATTTACGTGATAACGTCATTTTATTTTTTATTTTATTTTTCTTTATTTACTGCAATCTACAGCGTTACAAATAGAAATAGAAATAGAAATATCATTTATTTGCACAAAACACGTATAGGGTTATTACAATATTCGGTACATAATGTCTCAGTGCTTCGCCAATTTACAGGCATGCAAATATTAAAATAGTTTTAACAATATAAGTCAATATGATTAGTAGTAATTAATTCATAGTTATCAGATACATCCACCAAAAATTCAAAGTTACATAGTATAAAAGGTCTAATATATTATGTCTTGCAATTTTAATAATTATTGATTTCATTCTAGTACTTATTGTCTAAATTAATTAAATTATGGTATTTATAATCATATGTCTATAACAATCATAAATCATAAGTAGAAAAAAAAAAAAAAAAACAATACTCACATAAAAGGAAAAGAAACCAAATTCTGAATAATAATAAGTTCCTTTAAATTTAATACAAGTACCTACATTGATATATTTAGATAAGCTTGCTTTATTTACACTTCTTATTTTGCATAAATTCCTCCACTGAGTAGAATACTTTATCTGTAAGCCATTCTTTAAGTTTATTTTTGAATTTATTACGTGGCAATGTTGTAATCGTAAACAATTATTACCAACTAACTTAAGCTATAAATAAGGCCAAATGAAATTACAAATTAAATAATTGGCCTCTCTCTATCGTTTGTTTTATCGTGCCAACTCTATCGCTTGTTGCGCGCTCTCGCTTGCACGCACAGGCTCAGGTGGAACGTTACGCGGAACGTTACTATTTTTCATGTGCGTTGCTGGTGTTCATCTATTTATTAAACGTAATCACGTCAAAAACGATGAAGCGTTAATAAAAGCAATCCTAAGTTTGATTTACTTATTTCGTGTATTTTGTGTCAGTTTTGGTGCGGTGGGAGGCTTTAGCCGCGGCTGTTTATCAGTAAAATACCTTGGTGCTGACAGCTAGTGTCATGGCTACCATTCCAGAAACTGGTTGCACAGAAGCACCCTTCTTGTTGAGCCAATTCGGGTAGGTATCACAGTACCAGAAATATTCTGGCGTGAAGCGGTAATGTATTGCTGTGTTTCGGTTTGAAAGGCACTGCTAGTGTATCCTTAGATTACTGGGCAAAATAAGACTTGATGTAACAGGATGATGATGGCAGTGCAGTGTGTCGTATGATATTGCAATGTTGAGACATTAATAGGCATATCACTTACACCTATAAATTTAAATACGAATCAAAATTTTGCACTCGCAGCGCGGGGAAAAAAAAAAAAAAATTTTGATTCGTATTTAAATTTATAGGAATTATTTCCGAAGTGTGTAAAACACTAATCAAAAAGATAATTAGTTAATATCACTTACACATCAGCGGGGCTAGACAAAGTAACAGTCGTTTAGCGTTGACGACAGTAGATAAAAATGTATGGACAAAACAAGTGACTGCAGAAAAACCACGTGACCGTATAGAGGATAACACGCTTTTTTTGAAATTCGACTACGACAATTTGAACGCTCCCTGGCGTTCTCGCAGACCTTGTAGATAACTTTAGCGTACTTCGCGTGACAATTGACAGCCGACGTGAAGAACGCTAAGCATAAAGTAGATTCTGCTTTCATTTGCTTTCATTCGTCACGTGGTTTGTCCATACATTTTAACACTAGTGGTCAAGTCGCATATAAGACCAGGCGAACAGACGTCAGTCGTGAAAAAATACTCATCCGCTAATAGAAAACTATACTTAACGATTACATGTTGGCAGGTTTCTGTGTTTGGTGGCCTTTCCAACAAACAGTGAAACTCATGAATGATTCCATGTATAAACTAAGCTTACATCAACAACAATTCTCATCAACATACTCGATGTATTCAACTTAACGTAGTAATAGCTCTAGTATACGCGTTTGTTGTAAACGTTGCTACGTGAATTGTGCTATCATGTATCAACAAAGTTAAAGGCGTGATTCCATTGCTGCACATCATGGCACTACTTACGAAGTTCATACGTCATGATTGTATATAAGTAAACGGACTAATGGATATAAGCAATTACTTCTATATCGTTATTGGATACAAGTAAATTTGTGCGTTTCTTTTACCTGTAAATACTCACAATGTTGTATTGTTAGAAGTAAATTTCAAAGGAGATTCCTCTGCTTTAATCATTTTTATGTAGATATGTGACAACAGCTACTTGGATGACCCACTGCGCTTATAATTTTTAGTTTATAGCACAGATTTTATCGTGGGTGATTGATTAGCATGATCAAGGTAAAAAAATAATCCACAAATACTATTTTAGCATACGTAGTGCAGTATAAAGCAGTCATAATCACACAGCTATCAAAACGTACTACGCAATGATTTTCAAGTTAAATGCCCAAAGTTCGTGTGTAAGTTGTGAATAAAATCGATTGGCAGCTGCCCTGCATTTACTTTCACGAGGATATTTGATTAGAAAACAAAACAAAGCGCACGTGCGTAGCATGTTAATCCGCAGCAATGGGATACGGTCTTTATAAATCAACACCTTAATGTACTGTTCAGTAAGCACATTAATACCTATCCTATTACCATAAGGGTTGATGCAACCGCATGTTGCATGTTTTAGCAACTTTGAGCACCTGTGAGTTAAAACCTACTTACTCCGTACTCGTAATATAACAACTATTTCACAATCTTCTGATAAGTTTCGGATAGCTTATTCACAAGTTTTGTCTTTGTCACTTCACATAAAGTTTGAAAGTGACAAAACTCGCGGTTAGACTATCCAGCACTTATCAAGAGGTGGTGAAACAGGCCCTAGGAGGATATTATTCATGAATTTCTTCGCAATACAGTTTGCTAAAATGGTACAACACATAAATTATTGTTGAAAACTGTGCGCTTTGGGTTGGCTCACAAAAAAAACGAAACAATAAAAAAACAGTTTCCATAACTCGTCCAACGATCAATGAAGTTTTATAAAGTTTCGTGCTCTTAACTTAAAAATAGTTGAACATAAACGATTTCCATGAACTTACCCTGATAGCGAAGAAAAATGCATTAAAAAGTGGGAAAAAACTTTGATAGTAAGAAGAGAAATGAGGAAGCCTTGCCGGGGGCGGGCGGATTTTAATTTTCTCTAAGTTGGGTTTTGCGGGGCGAAAGAATCTATGTTTCGACGTGTGAGTAATTGCTTGGCGGATTGCATTGCTCTTAGTGATTGCTGACTTCAAGATAGCCAAACGGCGAATTTCGGAGTTTATCTGTTAGGAGAGAGAGTCTAATTACAACTGCTGGGCGGACTCATTGCAGGGTTTGTCCCGGTTAGAAAAGCTTTTAAGATGAGGGAAGCGGGTGAAAGTGTGGTGGTGTGAAGTGGTGGTAAAATGAAACGGCACAAATAAACTAAAAATATTTATTTGCCGTAAGTGCCTGACTCACACGATCACCGCACTAGCTCGGGGAGCACACAATTTGTAGGGCGTGGGGGAAGCCTTTCTGTATTTCACTTAAGTCGCACTGGTTAGCACTTCCCTTAGTTCGAAGGCGGGAGTGAAAGATCGATCGGCGACGGCGGTGAGGCGGGCGCTGGCACGGGAAGCCGCGTGTCAGCCAGAAGTCTGGACGTCCAGGGGGGTTGACTGCCGGCGTCGAAGGAGCCCCGGCGTAATTTGAATCCCGATGTAGTTGGAAGCCGAACGTTGATGAAGGCCGAGCGTGGATCGGAAGCCCGGCGTAGATCCTGGAATTTGATATAACCAAGCCTAAGTCGGTGGCATATCAAATTCCGTTCTGATTCTCCACTCCGGCACAGAAGCTCAAAGAAACTACTAAATCGCAGTAAGTTTGCCGGCGTGGTAGAAAATCAGAACGGAGTTACAATTCTGAAGTTAAAAAGCGAGGCTGATGGCCGGGAAATATAATACTAACAATAATTTTGACAAAATGAACAAAATGAACTACTGAATTGACATTTGAAAAAAATGATGCAATAGGCATGATGATTCGTAATTTACGTTAAACAAAAAAGGAAGATAAAAAGAACAAATGAATATGGCAAGTTAACGTTAAATTATTAAGGGACAAGCTGAAATAAGAACATAATTAACACTATAAAACAGAATAGGTACATTATGGAAAAAGTGAGGTTATGACGTGAACTTTAAAGTGCCAAACAAAACTTACCCCTAACGCGGGAATTCCATTATCGTAATTGTGTGTATTTTTAACGGTGCATTACATTATTTTAAAAATATTCGAGCCTAACCTAATACGGCCGGCGCGAAAAAAAAATATTTAGCGCGGCGATCCGCTAATACGCGAACCGCCGCGGTAATGTGAATGCCGCCGCGGTGCGCGCTGTGTTGCCACTCGCAATCGTCAATCGCGACACACATGAACTCCAGTGTGGCCATTAATAAAAAATAAATGCACAATATAATGTATTAAAATGATAAATACTATTAAATAATAATTTACGTACATAATAATATATGCATTAAGATAATATATATAACATTGAGAAACAAAATATTAATAAACTTACATACTTTGTAACGTTTCGTTACAGTACCCCCTTTTCCACCAAGGATTTTATTTAAAATAAAATCCGGAAAATTACAACTAATTACTTGTACTCAATTTCATACATCCTTTCATCCATCACCTGTCAAAGTGACGTCCCATAACTAATGCGCTATGAGACGCGTTCTTTCACGAAGAAAACCCTATATCTAATGCAACATAAGCATTTTCTTACATACTTTCATACATCCTTCTATACACCCTTCCATACATCCTTTTATCAATCACCGTTCAAACTGACGTCCCATAACTAAGGCGTTATGAGACGCGTCGTTTCAAAAGAAAATCCTACGTCTAAAGCAACATAGAACTTATTACAAGAATTGTTACAATAATGATTTTATTGGGAGGGTAATGTGACGAAACCATTACTAAACCATAAAAATAAATATTAGAATAGATAAAATAAAAATCAATATGTATATATAAAATATACACACATGTAATATTTGAATAATAAGTAATAATATATATATAGACAAAATAACATAATTAATTGTTAATTGTAACCATAACCATAACTGTTTAATTAGTAAAATATTTGTGACGATTACGAATATTTAAAACAAAAAAAAATGGGAAAACCCTAAGCGGTAACAAAGTGTCACTAAAACGCAACAAACTATGTAAACCGGGTATAGGTATGTTGTGTATTGGCACAATAAAGAAAAAAATAAAAAAAAATCTCCGTTCTGTTACATAATCAATGAACAGAACGCTTTGGTTTGACTTCAATGAGCATAAAATATGAATGAAAAAAATATGAAAGTAAAAAAATTTTTGCAGCTAATGTGAACGCGGCTTTATAAACTAAGTACGTGCTAAAGGCACACGAACTAAAACAAAAAAATAATTTCAAAATGGAATGAAAATATATTTTAATATTAATGATTTTTGTCACTGACTGTACCCAGCGAAATACAAAACAAGTTTCCTAATATAAATCAACAAAAACAGAAACGTTTGTGTGAACAGAAACTTTATATTAAACTACCTGCGTTCACCTTAGCTACGGCAAACCAAAAATAAAGTAAGCGTTTAACAAAAAAAAAACCATCACCGTACAAAACCAACTACTATGCGACAAAAGTGAAATAAACAGAAATAAACCACGTGACAGGGCGCCAGTGTCCCGTTTAAAAAGCTTTTATGGAACACTGGGCGTGGGAAAAGATATTTCTGTTTACTCTCTTATGTCGCACTGGTTAGCACTTCCCTTGGCTCGAATGCGGGAGTGACGGGATCGCTCGGCGACGGCGGTGAGGAAGCGGGCGCTGGCACAGGACAGCAACCCGAAGTCTGGACGTCCAGGGGGGTTGACTGCCGGCGTCGAAGGAGCCCCGGCGTAATTTGAATCCCGATGTAGTTGGAAGCCGAACGTTGATGAAGGCCGAGCGTGGATCGGAAGCCCGGCGTAGATCCTGGAATTTGATATAACCAAGCCTAAGTCGGTGGCATATCAAATTCCGTTCTGATTCTCCACTCCGGCACAGAAGCTCAAAGAAACTACTAAATCGCAGTAAGTTTGCCGGCGTGGTAGAAAATCAGAACGGAGTTACAATTCTGAAGTTAAAAAGCGAGGCTGATGGCCGGGAAATATAATACTAACAATAATTTTGACAAAATGAACAAAATGAACTACTGAATTGACATTTGAAAAAAATGATGCAATAGGCATGATGATTCGTAATTTACGTTAAACAAAAAAGGAAGATAAAAAGAACAAATGAATATGGCAAGTTAACGTTAAATTATTAAGGGACAAGCTGAAATAAGAACATAATTAACACTATAAAACAGAATAGGTACATTATGGAAAAAGTGAGGTTATGACGTGAACTTTAAAGTGCCAAACAAAACTTACCCCTAACGCGGGAATTCCATTATCGTAATTGTGTGTATTTTTAACGGTGCATTACATTATTTTAAAAATATTCGAGCCTAACCTAATACGGCCGGCGCGAAAAAAAAATATTTAGCGCGGCAATCCGCTAATACGCGAACCGCCGCGGTAATGTGAATGCCGCCGCGGTGCGCGCTGTGTTGCCACTCGCAATCGTCAATCGCGACACACATGAACTCCAGTGTGGCCATTAATAAAAAATAAATGCACAATATAATGTATTAAAATGATAAATACTATTAAATAATAATTTACGTACATAATAATATATGCATTAAGATAATATATATAACATTGAGAAACAAAATATTAATAAACTTACATACTTTGTAACGTTTCGTTACAATGAGTACTGATTTTATCATTGTGATCTTTGGAGTAAAACCTGCAACTACTTTTATGCTATCAGGGGGCCTACCACCAACGCTTAAAGTAATATAATTGTAATATTGTTTTAAAATTTTTATACTGACATTTTATGAAAATGTCAAAACAATATTACAATAATATTACTTTAAGCGTTGGTGGTAGGCCCCCAGGAGACTAGTGTAAGATACAAAATTGCTACAAATTCGACAAAGTTATACGTTTTCGATTATCTCTTAATTTTATTTTATCCGGTAAGTTTATTGGGAAATGCAATAACATTGGTCTAGGTGAAAAATTAATTCAGTAATTATTTAATATTTAAGACATTGTAATTGATCTGCCCAAAAAATTCGAATTTTATTTTGTGTTTCGCAGTTTTAAAGCTGCTGACAGTACTACTTTTACGTTTTGGCACGGAATACTAAATAGGTACAGAAGGCTTACTCCGCACGATGATTTAAAGAAATAGCGACTCTAGCGCTGACACATAAAGTGCAATTCAGTTCGCAATAGTGCCTGGCCCCGCCCTCAAATACGACACGCAACAAACGCAATATTGTGGTCTCTTTCTATCGCTTAACTTTATCTCTTACGACGTACTAGGGCTGCCGTAGTCAGACGGTGCGTAAAATAGACCGTACAGAACAAGCGCGTGCAACTCGGCCCGCGAGCGGCAACCATCTAAAATATTGAGGTCCGGACACCTACTTGTAGCCGGGACGGTCACGTGATAATGGCCTGGTTTTGGTTCAAATTACAGGTGATTGTCTTGCTCGTCTCATCTATCTGTTTAAGATAAATCCTTATCTGATATGGATTATTGGTTTATGTTGCCCGAGTGGGGGAACCTCTAGGCATCGTTTTAGTACCTACGTAAGATGTATGTTTTTGTTACATGTGGCATTTTTTTGAAATAAATTTTTTTTTCTTTCTTCTTTCTTCTTTCTGATAAATTAAGAAAACCAAGAAAGTCGCTAATCAGACTCTATAGTCCGGTGTAGACCCTTAATTGGTGACAAAAAAAATATTCAGTAAGACTCCAATCAAAAATTGTTGTAGGTACGAGTAGAAAAGTTTCATTTTAGTAGGAACGCACCCTAATTCGCATTGCGACAAGATAGGTCGTAAAACTAGAGCCAGTAGGCGGTATTCCAATTTCAATAAAAAGCAATAAGGATTTAGGAGATTAGCAAAGTGCCGACATCTGTCGCCGGGGCAGCTCAGATGGCGGTCTACTTTTGTCACATTTTCCTCATTGATAATTTTGAAAATTGAATCTTGAGTGAAATGATGGATTATATAGAACGTTTTGAGTTTTTTAGCTTTAGGTAATCCGAAGGTTCTTTAGCACGGAATTTGCTACGTATAATCATAATATCACCTCGACGTTCGAAAATTCATCGTTATTTTATTGTTAAGAGGTTGAACTAACTAATCGTGCTCATATACACTACTCATCATTTCCAGAAAAAAAAAATGCAAAAATTAATAAATAAACTAAATTCATACGTTTCAAGTTACGGAGAGAACTAAGTTATACAAATAGGTTTTTATCTTGTTAATAGATAAATTCATACATTAGGTATGGTATAATTTATTACTTTCTGCCCGTGGTACCTCTGGAGCTTTTAACACGCTTGCTACACGTGGCAAAGAAAATTACCCCTGCGAATCGAAAAATACAAAAAAAGAAAACACATTTATAAACCTAGCCTAACCCATAATATTCTTAAATTGAAATCCTACTAATATTTTAACGGGAAAGCTTGTAAGTATGGATGGATGGATCTTTGTTACTCTTTCACACCCCGCAACTACTGCACCGATAATTTATGTACCGTTCTCCTGCCATGACTACTAAGCCAATTTGCCTGAAATTTTCAGGTATCTTAGAGTTAACACAACGGCATCTTTTCATTACAAAATAATCCAAGTTCCCTGCAGAATGAGCGTGTTTAAAACCGAAATTCATGCGAGTGCTGTTCTTTGTAAAACCTATTTCATTAGATAAAGGAAATCATTAGCAATAATCCTAAAACGTAATGAAAATTTTATCATTCACTACAACATGAAAAGCACATTAGACGAAGAGATTATACGCCCTCTCTGTTTACAGTCAGTGTGAATGCTAAATGCATCTACTACTTACATGGCCGTGTTATTGCCATCGCTAGTTACTACATTCTCCGATCTATCCAATATAACTTGACTCTTTTTTTAAGAGCATTTACTACCTGAAATATTTCTCATTTTATTCTCTCTCTTCTTTTTTTCTCTTTTTTTAGCTAATCTTGCTCTCCTCACTCTTAAGAACATTATGTGAAAATAAATATTTTCATTTTCATTTTCATTTTCATTATATGCGGGTGTCAAGGAGATGCATAGTGCGCTGATTTCACGATATTCCTTTTTAAAGCGAAAATAAAAGTATTTTCCGAAATGTACTACGCGTTTTTGGAACTTTTGCCACATACCGCCCACTCAACGTTCGCTGTGAGTGTTTGTGTGTTTTGCAATTTCGTCGAAACAGTTAAGTTTAGTTATCATGTAAAAGGAACTGTTCTAATATTAAGTAGTTTTAAAACCCTACATTGTTTTCAGTAAGATTTAGAGTCAACTTCGGATTTTTTCTATAGAGGTTTTTTTATGGGATCAGGTTTCAGCACGTATAATATTTAACAACACTGCTCAACTATACCATATCTGAATTAATGGCTTAATCCTCCATTATTTCTAAAATAACAGAGGATCTTGCTAAATAAGCTGAGACGTGAAGGTTCATTAGAAGTGCTGCTTGAAATATTTTTTTATGTTTTTTTTTGGAGATTCCATTAGTAGCATTTTTGGCTTTTAACGCGACATACTAAGCAACAACGTTAACAATAACAAGAAAGAAGACATATTTTTATACTCATGACGATAGGACCACTTTAACGTAACATACTGACGTTTGTAAATGTTCTGTTCTAAAATGGAGTGGATAGCTTTTCGTTCTATCATTCATACATTACGAAAGAGGGCTTAATAAAATAGATTATTTTCTACATTGCTTCAAAAATTATTTCTTTTCTATCAATGAACATAAAAAATATCACGCAATCCATTTTAAGATATTACTTGCAAAGAAAATCCACATGATTAAGAACTTCGTGCTTAAAAAATACAATAATAGTAAATAATTTTCCTTTCTGTTGCTTCGCACGCTCCCTATCAAAATCATGCCATCACCAAAACTAAGTCAATTAATATCGTCGCTGCATTTGTCAGCCAAATTGGAGTTTCCCCCTAAATACAATCTCAGCTATTCCATTACCGAGCCCCATACGAATGTCATACAAAAGAGTTTAGGTAAGACATCGCATCAACTAACGCGTCTCCTAATCTGCTATTAAAGGGAAAAGGGAATCTCGGAGGCCCTTCGCCTCTCTTTTTTTATTTTTATTAATGATAGGGGTGGTTCTAGTTTACTATTATTATTATTAGAAACAGCTTCGAGCGATTCTTGTATATAAATATATTTTGCGGTTCTCGGAAACAGCTCTAACGGATTTGACGAAACTATAAATTTACCAATATAGTTTGCATTTCTCATGAATACGCGAATTTCCAAAAATATATATATATATGTATTGAGCAAAACTCGGTCGCCCAGGCAGGTATTTCAGAATCGCGTGGTCAATTTATTCCATCTGGCGATGTTTATCAAAATAATTCTGTAGAAAATAACTTAAGTAAATAACAGCTACCTATTTTATAGTAAATATGTATATCGTAAGTGAAACGAAATCATGGAACCGTGATACACTAATAAAACATAGTAAATAAGATCTCTTCTAAATTCTACTCGGCATTTAAGGGAAAACTAAGGAGCTGTAACAGAACAACTTAGCCGAGCAAACCGGTTTTAATAAAGTTATGTAGTAAGTAATGGGATGTTTTCCACACAAGTGTCAGTATTCCCAGCGTTTACGCTGACATCAGAACTATTACGAGCTACAATATTGTCTCTTCTATGTGTTTGCCGATCTTCTATTCTATGGTAAAGTTTGAATTATTATTTTGTCACTTTTGCTAATATATTTTGTTTGCCTTAAAAACGTATCTTTTATCGTATGAAACTAATACCATTATAACAAAATTCAAATTTTCTGCATTAATACACTCAACAATATTAAGCTGCAAATTAAGGAGCTCTGACAATACAACTTAGTAGCGTGAACCAGTTTTAATAAAGAGATATACTTAGTACGTACGTAATGAGGCGTTTTCCGCACGAGCATGACTATGTGAGTGTTCCCAGCATTTGTGCTGACGTCAAAACTGTTACGAGCGACGTTATCGTCTCTCTAATGTGTTTACCTCTTCTATTCGATGGTAAAATTTGGATTATTATTATGTCAGTTTTACTGCGAATATTCTTATAAATAACGGCGATATTTCGCAGACACTTGGGATTATGGGAAAGATAAGTTCGTATCACACTGATATTGTAGAGGTACTCAATTATTATTTTGATAAGAACAAAGTCATAATGCTGGCCCTGCTTTGATAAATCTCTGATGTTTGTTGATTTTTGAAACTCCAATGTACATTATACAACCCAGAAGCTTCTTATTTAAATATACTTATCACTACAATAACAAAGCTGTTATTAAAAGAAATATTGCAAAAGTATTAACAGTCATAACTTATCTTTTCATCACTCTTCATAAAGTTTGTTTGAGCGTACCTAGTTTATTAAAAAAAACTCTATAATAACTCTCTGTATACCCACCCACCATTTTATCCACCATTGACCCAAAATTGCGAGGCCAAAATTCCTTTAATAAAACAATAAGCCACACTTTATAACGAAACTCCTGGAATTAATATTCTTCCCTTTAATATATTCACTTTCCCCAAATAAATTAACATTGTATAAATAAATAAAATTGCAAAATTGGGCAATAAAGGGGCCAAGTTTGTGCAATTTGGCTGTGAACTGTTCTAACATAACGCTGTATTAAAATAGCTAAAGTTTGAAGTTATACTCGATTGTTTGTTTTTTTTATACGCATTATTCATAAGATTAGATATTTATTAAATATTATTATCAGCCTGCGGATTGTCCGCTATTGGTCATAGGCCTTCTTTATCCAACCACTTGCTACCAGCTTTACGTTGTCAGTCCACAGAGCCAGGAAGTCCCCGAAACTACACTTAGGTACTTTGTACGATGGTCTCTACTTTAAGAATTTTTAGCTTCACCACATGACAAGCGTTATCTGCTACTTTAGTTTTTGCTGAAAAGCCTTTTAGGCTCGGTTGCTTGACTCGACTGTGACTAAAACGCTATAGCTTGACTCATATGTTTTTCGAAATAAGGGTCAGACCGCCATATTTAACTATAACGTTTCGGTTAAAGTTAAGTCAAGCAACTGGGCCTTAATGATGACTTTTCTGTAGCAACAAACAAGCAGGTTGTCATCAGAGTTTCAAGCTGTTCTGAAAGCAGCAGAACTATTTTCCGTAGATGTAGATAATAATATTAATACAAACTTCGCACTCTTGATTCCTTAAAAGAACCGGAAAGATGCGTATGATAAATGAAACATACGTCGGGCAGAAAAAATTGATTGTTTCTCTATTGAGTCTATACGGCGAGAAAGTGAAGGACAGGTTGTCTTTCTACACAGGAAAGCGGTAAAATTTTCAGTGTAACATGCGCTTGAAACAAATAAATATGTCTGGCTTTAATGATGTAGGAAAACACTTCAGGTGTGTAAAGTCTCGCAATCCGGTTTTGGTGGTGATTCCTTTTGTCAACTTATTTGTGGGTGGACTCATTTTCAGCAGTTAGTGTACGATGATTGAAGGTGATATTAGTTGATAATCATAAAAAAACAGTTGTTTTCATAAGTAGATACCACCTCATCGACATAGTAACCTACATTCTTGTTAGTAATATAATATAAAAATTGCCCGCAATTTCATTTTATGAATATCATTATTAAGCCAATAAGTACAAGGACCGCCTCTATTGAGAACGATTGCTCTTATAAAAATAATAAGCCGTGGGGATATTGCGCATCGCAGTTTCAATCATTCTTCAATTTTATTAGTAGGTACTTGAGAGTTTTTTTTATATAGCAAAGAATGGCGATATTTTGCATTTCAAATAAATAGAACGCACTGTACTACAAAGTACTATGATTGTCACTCTGAGACAAAAGTTCTTTAGTATCACTCCAGTAATTTCTCTACAGGCTACTGTTACAGTGCGCTTCAAACGCAGTAAACGCAATTACACCTTTACGGCAGAATATTTGACACTGCAATGGTAGCCATCTAGCATAAAGCAGTAATTACAAAGCATCACTGTATACTAGGCTAGGACGCACTGCACCTGACATGAACAAGCGCAATTAATATAATAATATAATATTAATAATTAATAGAAAGGATTTCAAAACATCACGACATAGTATTGCAAAACTGTGGTTGGAGCCTATATCCAGGTATCATTAACCATTGTCTAAGAAACGAACAAAAGGTTTATACGAACAAAAATAAAAACAAAAATGAAAGCAATATTATAATATATTGGTATATTATGTTGAATATAAGTTATGGTGTATTGAATACAGGAACAGATTTTGTTTATTAGTTTATTAACTTTTCAATTAGCTCGTTAATCAAAGTGGGGTATGTCGATTTTCCTGAACAAACAAAATTGCGTGATGCCTGTAGTGAAAGTCTTTCACCGTGACTAATTCAACCCTTTTCCTTTCTAGGTCACCGGGCGCCGCTGCGTTCAAAGGTAAGGCTATGATCGTAACATCTAATAATATACTTCATTTATTTACATTAGGAGTGTTGTAGGTCCATTTGTTCCCTTACTTATGTAATAAAACCCTTAAAATAGTGTTATTTTAAAAATAATATAATAAAATAACGATAGAATAATAATGGCAGTTTCCTACTCGTCTCTATTTCTACTTTGATCTCTCAAGATATCGTTAGTATAATAAATTTGGAAAGAAGTTTTATTTTATTGACTTTGCGTTCTTTTACCTATTATTACAATAACGAAAACAATTAAATAATATTATTTCCTAAAGTACGGTACTATGTTATTTATTTTACATCCGGGGCGAAAATTGGAGTTGGGGGTTGGAGCAACATTTATTTAATGCATTCACGCCAAATGTTTGCCGCTTCTTACAAAATTAGAAAAGTAGATAATTTTAAAGATGACAAAATTTAAAACAGTCTAACTAAAATAGTTTGAAACTAAGTTAATCAGTGGAAGATTAATGGGTTAAGTGTGATGATCATAATTATCAGGTCAATTAAGCCCCCGGTCTGCGCGGGCCGGAAGACTGGCCTAGTAAGCGTTACGGTTAAAGCAACTAGAATTCAAACAACGCGCCTCAATTATAAAAGGTAGATTCGGCAGGGCCTAATGACGCTATGGCATTTTGGGCAATGTTTGACACCTCACTGAATCCATTACGCGGTTTTGCCTTCTATTTGCAACACAAAACAGACCATTGTCGCATGAAGAAAGACACAAGTTCCATTAAGAAAATTGCTGAGTGCACTATACCTGGTAATTATAAGGATTAGTTGTTACAATATCTTTGTTTGTATTAACAATAATAATAGTAATTGAAGAGGACAATAATGGATATTGCTTGTTCTATAAATGACCGTTGTAATACCTTTGTGGAGTAAGCTACTGGGTTAATACTAAGAGTATTTTAATTGAAGAGCAATTTGATTGCGTCTTTCAATTATTATATTTTAAAAGTATTAATGTTAACTAGACGGATTCTGGACAGGTTGGTTAATCTCCATAGAGATTTATTTTGTTATGAGCTATTTTGTAACGGCTTGATGTGCTCTTCACGGCACGGGGTTGAGTCCATATATAAACTCCGCGCTATTATTATGAATTTCTTGGTAGAAATCGTCTAAACTATAGGACCCCATTTATGTACGATTGCTGACCACGGGCCACTCTACTACAATAAGAAGTGGTTGTAAACACAAAGCAAGGAATAGTGGTTGTAATGACCATAGACCACGCGAAAGTTTGGGAATGTTATACTGATCGCAGGTAAACACTTGTTTTCCTTGACAGCTACGAAATTACCACTATTTCGTTATTGATAATTTCTATAATGTTATTCGGGCTAATTTTTTAATCACAAGATAAACTATCTGAGGGATAAATTTGAAACATAATTATGCCACACAAAATCTGTCAGAACGTCATATTTATTCCTTAGTTGACGATTATCTGACGATTGAAAAAATCGGTTAATTTATGGGCCGATTTCTCGATTGCCCGATAATCTTTTTAACTAACGAATCAACATAAAGTTTTGAAAGATTTTGTATAAAGTATGTTTAGTAAGATAATTATTTATCAATAATGGTGATGCTTATCTATCACGTTATATAACAATTATCAAAATAACTTCCAAATTAACTAAATTAATAACTTATTTAAATTAACTTTACTAGTAGCTAGTAGATATTAAAATGATACCTTACGAGTGGAAAGTAACATCACTTGACGACATCTGATTTCATCCGAGAAGGGTGAGCAAAATATACACTTCGTTTAAGGGTAAGTCAATTTATCAAATGATATTTCCTAAATTCACTTACTCAAGCAAATCATTTTCAGGGGGATTTCATAGCCAATCATCTAACAGTAAGATATTGCAGGTAAGGGAAAAAGTGGTATGTTTATAAGCAAAAATCATATTTCATTATTTATTCACCAGCTCTTACCAACGTTTTTGCGAGGATTTAGTTTTTGTAAGCTACTTTTTCATATAAGAGTCCGTAAAAATAGTGTAGAGAATAAAAAAATATTGTTTATACATATATTTGATCCCTACAACTCTAGATCATAATCTGCTTTGTCTTATAATGTCTGTAGAAAGAATTAACTTTTGAACAAAACAAATATTTTCCTGAATGCTTGTAGTTAGGCTATTTAAAACCCTGAGTTGTTTGACAAAAAACAAAGTTAAAAAACAAATATGATCACAACTTGAGAATGCATTACAATTTTTCAGATTAAATTAGTTTAAGCACCAATTAAAGTTTTGATTTATTTTTCATTCACCTCAGTACAAGGAATCCTTTAAAATTATCACTTCGAAGGTATTTAAAATTAAAACCAATTGTAACGTATTGTGTTAAAATCGACTAGAATGCACTGACCACAACAATCTGTACTTTAACCGGAGTCGAAGCCTGTTCAAGACACAGACAAGCGACTCGTAGTTAAATTGGATATGGGAGATTGAATGGGCCTTGGATGAGAGCGTTGAACATACAATCCACTAGACTCCTAAGGTGAGCAGTAAATTGTTGTAGCCAGTGACTATTATTTAACAAACTATAAGGATGCTTGTTCTTCAAAACAATCATAAATGTAACATTTTAAGTACATATAAGCACAATAAGGCAATGTGTCTTCTCCTGATCAAAGCTCTCCATTGGAAACAGTGGACCTAGGAAAAGTAGATTGAAAACTGCAAATTTTCCTGCTACATGGCATTACAGTCCCACCTAAGGTATAGGAATTGATATGAATAAAGAAAAAAATAATACGTATAAGAATTTTCAAACTCTACGTTATATACTCATGGTCCATATATTGCCCATGCATGGACGCCGAGTGCGATTAGTAATTTATTTAACTTACTCAAAATTTATAGGATTCAATAGAATCAGATTTAATCACGCGCTCTAATGATCTCTAAATGGACTGACGATATGAGAATCGCGGGCAGCCGCTGGACTTAAGCAGCCCAGGACGTTTCAAAAAACTTCTTTTGATGTCTAGCGGGTAATGTAGTCAATGGAACCAACTTGCAAGGCAGTAATAGCGCTTCATTGCTAGCTTACCCAGAGTAGTGTGTGAAGTTATCTTCTACCTACGGAGCATTCGACTTGTGGTAAGGAGTTGGGGAACTAAAATTGCGCATTTGGATTTTGAAGGATACCTGTCCAGTATAGATCGTCAGTTTGACAATGCCGGTAGAGCCTATGCAATTAAGTTTGTTTGAACGTACAAACTGTAAGAAACTAACCGATACGCATTTTCGGGATCAGAAACGATCAATAGAATTGTAGGCTCTAGGTACGTAAGTATTTATACCTCAATGACTTTAGGTAAGCTTTCAGCAGCCCCTTGAATCTGCAAAAATACTTATAGCAGCGACGAGCTAGCATCTATGCGCTGATTAGTTAATGCTTGCGTCAGTTATGCAGCCAAGGCGACATTGGCTGCACATGGCTGCGTTGCAATGATTACCATCGATGGTTGGCCGTTGTACATTTTTTTATTTTCGAGAACATACCCTACCCAGTACCACGTATAGGTACCGAGCGTGCTTTGTCACACCACTGTGGCCTTACCGCCTAGTATTTCACATAGCTCATGGATACTCATCTTTGGAAAAACAAGAAAATCAAGTAACCAAGCATACAATCACAAAGAGCACCATCTACACACTTATTACCTAAGCATCCTCAAGATAGATAGGGTCTTAAAACTTTGGAAGGAGCTGTTGTAAGGGAAGTTTCATATAAAGCGTTTCTCATAGCAAAACACCTATAGGTATCTAAGGATGTTTGCTCACGGGAAGTCACCTTAGGCGTCTGCCGGCGACGTTTGACATAAATTGGACGTGTTACGCCGAAAATTGGATACATTGGCTAAGACCTTTCGTAAGCAAACATGATTTCGTAAATGAAAGAACTTGGCTACATTCGTAAATTGTTATATTACTAGGTTTCTTCCCGCGGCTTTATTTGCAGAAATTTTTGGATAGATTTAAAAAAAATTCGTGAAAATTTTTCCGCGAAAATAAGGATTCTGAATCACGTTTGGCCTTTTAATACCAACATTGCAGGTTTTTCAATGTTTTTTGACGTGACAACGTCTTATAATTCGATAGAGCCGGTTGCACGCACGAAAAAACATGACTCATCCGGCGTTACCGGCGTTACCTCGCTCATGCGGCGTTACCTCGCTCATGCGGCGTTACCTCGCTCTGAGGCGTTCCATGTAAGGCTTGAAGTGCAAGCGAGAGCGCGGAACGAGCGACAAAGAAGACGTTGTCACGTTCAACTATCGTCAGTAAACCGACTTTACAGGCAACCAATTCTTTTTATACAAATTAACTACTGTCACGTCATCAAGATCCAACCTGATAGCCTTATTAATAAGATTTGTGAAGGTAGGTATTGTGTACGTAGGACGTAGGATAATGACATGTGATAATTACTGGCGGCTTTAACCCTCCATTACGGGCTAAACCGTAATTTCAGTGTTAGTAGGAGTATTACCTTTACCCTGTGTGATGAATCTTCAAAGTGAGATTTCGTACAACACGCCGTTAATGATAAAGTTATCTTATAGTTGCTTTAGCCGCGGCTTCATTAGCGTTAAATAAGGTTTTCTTAATTTCCCAAGAGTGTATTCATATATTCAATCTTATAATAGTTGTAGTAAACATGTTTCCAAACGTGGGATGACATTTCATCCACATGTCACACATTTTTTGATTAGTTCCATTGAACTAAACAAAAAATGTGTGAGAGTTATCGCTAAAGTGATAATTCTCATACAATTTTTTGAATATAGTTCCATTCCATTCTACGATATGTCATATGACTACATCTGCTGTTAGCCAAGTGGTTTGAACACTTGCTTTCTAGAAGTCGTCTACAGTTCGAATACCAACAATACATCCCTGAGTTTCCGGAGCTATACTTGTGTTATGTGAGGTTGTGGAAATTAAACGGAATTTGCTCAGCGGTAAAGGAATTTATCATAAAGCAACCTGCATGCCTGAGAGCCGTCTACATTGCTCATAGTGGTCTGTGAAACCTACCAACTTGCACCATAACGAAGTAGGTAATCTCTCAAAAACTATTTAATTCTGAGAAAAGAACAGTGCCCAAAAGTGGCCTGTAAAATGGGTTGGAACAATCTTGAAGAAGGTCATAAAAAAGAATCATGAATCATGGAATTTATAGGACTAGAATCATGAAGAAGTTGACGACCTATTATGTTCTCAGACTTAACTGTATTTAAATATTATTAGACCTACCGAACGTACACTAAAAAAATGATAAAAATCCGTCAAACCAAGTGGAGTTTGGTTACAATTGCTGTGACAGAAAACAGTTTTAGGTATTGTCTGTTAATATTTCACTGTTAATTTATAAGAATCATTTATTAAATATTGATAGAAGCTGTTGAAATTTAGCGTAAATCCATAATTAGCAGGATCCTTTTAATTTAGCGGATTTTAAGCAAAACAAATTAATCTTGCTTGCTAATTCCTTATTACTAAACAGTATTCTAAAACCCTCTTATCCTGCCAGTACTTATATGTCTAAAAGTATAACTTATTCAAAACTATTTCAGTCGAGTGCTCTTCACTATTCCCCTTTATTCCAGTTCGCTCCCAAACACTGGCCAATAGTCGAAAGTTAAGTGCTTGGCCCATGATTAAAAAAGTATTGAATTCGGAAACAGCTGTTGAACCGTTGAGGATCTCTTAGCTCTTAGCTCAACTTTGGAATCCTGAAATGAGTTTTCTCTGTGAACTACAATTGTGATGGAGTCGTCAGTATTTATAGATCAAGAACTACGTCTACTAGTTTATGATCTGTCGGAATCCGTATTTTGATCTCATCTGTAAGTAATTAGGCGGATGAACTTTGGTATAACTTTGATTAACTTGAATTTGCTTACTTAATACTTGTTTTAAGAGATTAGCGAGGTGTGTTAGTAATATTATATTGGTTTTAGATATAAAACAGTGTCAAATCTATAAAAAGTCAGGAGGAGTTTAATTTAGATACATGTTACGGTAAACATTATGTATTTAGAACTCCAATTTAATTTTTTTTTTTTTTATGCAAAAAGCAGCAATTCAGCATGGCAATTTGTACACAGTTTTATTGTAAGTTACGAGTAAATTTCTACGGAAGTAAAAAAAAATGTTTTTTGTAGAGCTTGCCTTCAACTCAGTTGAAATCTTGTTATCTGGTTTTCTTTTCCTTTTTGCCTTTTCGTAATTTCCGTACTTTAAATTTCGGTTTAACGAATAAAAACATGCAAATCCACCAAATGAAGCAATAATGAATCGCTAAAAGGCAGTTCCATTTCCACAAATTATAAAATCAGCGAAATACATAATTTCCGCCCAAAGGAGATTGATCAAGCGAAATTTAAAGCCAATCTCGTTGCATGAAATTAAACTTTTTCCATTTTCATCCGCCAGAGGTTAAAGGGTCTTAGAGATTATATTTAGAGGAAAATGCAAAAGCTAAAATCCTGAACGAAATTTAGTGATGATAGGGTTTTATGGAAAGTACCGCCGGATGGGTGGTTAATGTAGTGTCTTATCATATATTACAGTACATAAATACGTTGGTAAGATTAAGTACTCTATGCTGTCATAGTAATATTTAGTGTTAAGTTCCATAGATCAAGTAGACGCAACTGTCACACCTTGAGTGTGTTTTAATTTAGCCGTGAAATTATTGTACTGAGGTTAAATAACTGACGTCACACGACGTGCAGTGACGTATGACATAGCAATGCAAATTTCAGACACGTAAATACGGCTTCTAATATTGACTATGTTGATCGTCTCGACATTATTTTCCACAAAAAATAACTTCGACTATAGTAAAAGATTGCTTTGGATTCCGGCATTAAAAGCCGTAGTATTAACCGCTATCTTATCGCTGAATAAGGGATAAGATACTTGTTAGTATTAAATGACTATTGTTTAATAAACGGAAATCCAGCCAACCTTTCGGTTTCTAATCCCACTTCCAACAACAGAGATATACCTAAGGCTTCAAACTAAATTAAATACTCGTTCAATATGATCATAGTCTTGTTAGCGACATAATTTGTATTAATACATAAAACATTTTTTTTATGTCACATTATACGTACTCGTACTCCTACAGAAAAAAATCGGTGTCTCATAAACTGAGACAAGTCTTAAATATAATGTTTCGCACTTTGTTATTCCCAAAACTTGAGCTATTTAACTTGTCTTAGCAAGATGTTGTGATATTTATGAGCGCCATATTTTTACGCCCCTAAGGTAGGTACCAGTATGAATATAAATAACTTTATGTTGCCAAAAAAAGGGTGCTATTTTAAATAAAATGTGCGACACAATAACCTTTTATAACTTTTTTAGCCTTCCAACATGGCAAAAATTCAATTTTATTCTAATTTAGTTGATGTAGAAAAGACATTTCACATAATTTAGTTGATGTATGAAGCGCTTTGATTCTTCGTTTCTGATACTCTTCTAGCCTCCGTCTTTTCCATCACCTACTACTTGGGTGCCTTTAAATCAAGAGTGAACAACATCTCTTTGGCAAGCGCCACCTTAGACTGTGTTTCCAAAGTGTTTCCATCATATGTGATAAAAATCAAGCGCTAACCAATGCAGTTCAAAAGATCGGTGGATGAGATACCTAAACCTTATTATATGAATTTATGACTTATCCCTTTTCATTCCACATCTTAACTTCTGAACTTGTGCGCCTTAGCGATTTAATTTTACGAAATGTAAAACAAACAAATCATAAAAATACAGCATAAAACTCCAGATTTCGTGGCTTGTTTAGAAACTCAACAAAATTAAATCTAATATCCCCCCATCCTTAATATTTATGAACATCTTGAAATCCCTCACAAAGTATATAATTTTTGTGACAACGTCAAACAGCTTAGAACAAAGCCTCGCTGAAAGCCGACCGACTCCCCTACCTAAACATTTATTCATAACGACACCCAAAATGAAAAACTTTCGGACCCCCGAATTAAATCTTAAGAGTTTTCCGCCGACAGACATACGACTCCCTTCCCTTTAAATGTCTCATTTTATTACTCTTAGTACGGATTTAGCCGTCTTATTTTCGACATTTTTATCACCAAACTACAGGCATATTATGAGAGATTTGCCGTATTAATATGATTGACGCACACTTTTTCCCCTCCTCTAAACTGACGACGAAGTCTCAATGGAAGTATGAAACGAATCTCTTCTCTCTTCAGGTTTCAAGGTGATGTTTAGTTTCCACATAAGCGCATAACTCCAAAAAACAAGGTTCGAAATTCAAACCCCGCTCAAAGTCTCTAGGAAAATTCTATAGAATAACTGACACTCACAGATTACTGACACTATAATGTTAAAAACAATTAAAAAATTTAATCAGATTTTAGCCGAGTATTATATCATTAATTAAACATCCAAAAATGTTATAATGCGAATTTAAGTATCAAAATTAAAATAATGTCATACATTTAAAAAGGAGCTAAGTGATTTATTCAATAGCTTCCCGAGGATTTCGTTCGACGTACATTTTATTTATGATCATCCGAGAATTGGGGCCCGGAGATACCGTCTCTTGAAGCGACACTTATAGATTGAATACAAAACCTTGAAGGGCGTTATTATTGAAATTCTGCCGAATTTTGTTTCTTTTGACGAATTAATTTCGAAATCAAGACATACGTGTATATCTGTAACTACTCAAAGGTATATTTTATTATTATTTATTTATTCTGTACATATAAATATATAAAGATACGTATTGACATAAACATAGAGAGGACGTGCACAAGGAAATCTTATCGCTACAAATGAGGATCTCTTGATGCCCTGGATGTGGGAACGATTAAAACGAGATAAGCGAAGTAGGTACAGAAATGAGAAAAATAAAATAAGAACTAAATATTACGCTTAACTTAACTTACTCAGCTTAGCTTACGAGCCGTGTGCGAAGGGGCTTATTGGTCAAATAGCGCACGCGACGCAACGCGCCCGCTATGTGACGGTTTCCTTAAATAAAGTAGTGTAGTATCAGCCTATTTGAAAGTATCCACAATAAAGAAATGTTTTGGAAATTGAACAAAAATATAAGTGAGCCGGTAGAGGAAAATCTGCCTCCCATTTAATACCGCAGTGCATCCAAACTGCAGGAGGTCGATTCCATTATATCCGGCTAAAATGTAGATGGAAAGAAAACACAGTTTCTTGGAGCATTGCAGTCGTTCTCTTATTCATTCGTACGAGGTCTAGAGTGTTTTTAAACAAGCTTCATACATTTGCGAGGACTTTGTGACCACTTTCTTTTAATTTATTTTCTGCTCTGTTGTTCTAATGCTTGGCAGGTCTGATTTCAGATTACGAGGTACTGTCTTCGATTTCCGTCGTATTTTGCGGTTATTTTCTACAGATTTATGATATCACATTTTAAATTTTTATAAGTAAAAAGTGTGTTTCCTTATGGGAATAGCGTATTTTCTGCTTCTATATTGGAGTGAATACATAAAAAATAGGCCGATAGAGTTTGGTTGTTGCATCTCCATAAAATCATTATCCACATCTATTGAATAACCAGTCCATGTAGGATTGTACAAGTACAGTTTCACTTAATGGTAAGTGATAGTAAGTGTTGTTAGTGTGGGCGAAGATGTTATCATAGTAACTTTAAAGGGGTAATAGTTACCTATATAACGATTAGAGCCCCCCAACTCATAATAGAACTGCGTTATGGCTGCAAGCACTAATTTCTCTGTCCTCTGAGGGAAAAGGCATGTGCCCAGCAGTGGACCATGAATAAGTAAAGTTGCTGGTTGATTGGACTAATTTTAAGAGCTTGCAGGCTCCATCTAACTAAATAAGAAGGATTAAGGAACTGTTTCATTACTACTAACGTAACATTTGAAACGGCGATTGTTCCCACATAATGGTCACGAATTAGATAAAGTACAATAATGATACTTAACCCTACTTGTAGTATAACAGTCTACTGTAGCTCTATCACAGTTTTACAAGCATACAGAACAGAAACGAACGTATGGTCTGCGTATTTATTATAACATTGAAGCGTTTTGAAAAATCCTAACTAAAAAAGTATAAGAGTTAATTGGTGTCATTTTTCTTTGTAAGCTTTAGATATTTCAAAAGTATAGTAAGTAGATCTTTTAAAATTTAGTATTGACCTGCGAAAAATTTTTTCTGAGCAAGGTTAGTACCTTGCTCAGTAAAGCTCAGTTGGAAAGTATTAGAATTATTATTTTTGAATATTTTTCTACACAAATTATACCAAACTCTAGTAGGTATAAATCAAGCTTTCCTTGAAATTTTGTATCAAAACGCCTGCCTTATCTAAATATTTGATTTAGTCGAATACTAAATAAAATCGAATGAGTGGTCACCATAGTCATCAACACAATTAGCAACAGTACAATAATTAATGGATTAATTTGCATTGTCCTTCCCCACTGTACGATTGCAGATCCGTGACTTCTACTTACTATATTCATTATGGTTTTCCTGATTGTAGGTAATTATCTTTGATCCGATGGGACTCTTCATGGGAGGTGCTTTATTTGAGCACGCGTTTAGTGATCCTGATACTTATTGATATTGTGTTGCTGAACTAATCTGATCGTTACGAAGGATATTACTTTTATAGGCGCCCTTATGTGTGAGATCTAATTTGTTGGGTGCTTACCTTCATCTCCACCCTTTATAGTTCACTTCTGGACAGTGGGCATGCCTTTTCCGTCGGAATGTGTATGATTAGATATTATTAAGTTCCCTGCCCTGCAATATTTATGGTAACATCAGGTATAGGTCGCACAGCGAGAGTTGAGGCGAACATGGCACTCACACTAAAGTAATATTTGCATACAAGGTGTTTCATTTTTGTAAGATGTAAAGACGGGACGTCAGTTTATACAATTCAGTCATAATTATATTAGATCCTAAAATAATTCAACACATTAAATACAATTTCACGACTTTGTCCATGTAGTGTTTTGCCGCGTCCTGTGTAGAAGAAGATTCCTAGTAATACCGTCACAAAATATAGTTACGTGCTGGGGTTTGAAGATTGGAAGAAAAATACCTGATGAACCTTTTATTTTGCACTTCTTAACCGAAATATGTCTGTATTGATTGACTGCTTGACAGATTGACTTAGCATAAGGTATAAATTATGGTATTCTGAGTCAATAGGTACAAATAATAAGTATTTTATAATGAGTAATATTTAAATCTAACGTTGTATTGTTATAAAAGCAAAATCACAATCAAAACAAAATTATAACTCAACTTCTTTTAAAAAAAAGTGAACCGTCTTCAAAAAACATATCCTAAAAAAATCCAATAATATAAGCGCAAAATAATTTTCTAATAATATGCTTAGTTTTCATGCAACACTCTGTATCAATAACATTCAAATGTCAAAAACACTGCTATCTCGCTCATGCTAATTAAAACTGATTGGTGCAAGCGGGACCACTGCAAGACGTCAGCGCATCGAGCGTGTACAGATACATAATCTTTGCATGTGTTGTTCGCCTCAACTCTCGCTGTGCGACCTATACTATTGTACGGATTTCCGTAAGGTTTTCAAAATCAGAACGAGGGATTACACAAGAAGGATTAATGATATAATTTAGGAATAGTTTAAATATACATAATTCAGGAATAGATGAAAGGATTTTGGAAAACTACTACCTGAATCACGCAAGTGAAATGGGCGGGTCAACTAGTAAATGTTCAGAGATAGTTGAACTTGTAGGAAACTTTCGTATTATTTCAGCCACACGTAAGTACTAGAAAACCAGATTTTTATTCTTGGAATACGTTGTAAATAAAAAGAAAATATCGAATAACGCAAAAATAATGGTAACTCAAGAGTATATTTTAATGAACAAAAAGTGTAAGATTAATTATTATCTTTCGAGATCGCCCACAATGGATTACAGAGGAGGGTCAGATGACCCTCAAACCCTCATTAACAAAAAAGGCTACTGTCAGATTAATAGGCTCTGTCCTATTATTATAACTTTTTGTTGTTCCAGGAAATTGAAATTACTTTCATACTGAATACAATAAATATAGTATAGTGAGGTAAAAAATGTTTTCTTTTAGATGAATCACATTAATTTAAAAAGGCTTGTGTGAATGTTTGTTACTTCTTTACACCACAATTAATGAACCCTGGATTAGAAATTTTATACCCTGAAAAATTTATGGTTCCGACGGGATTTCTGAAAAAACGAAATTCACGAAATTGGAGCCATGCGTGGAATATTTGAATATTTATTGAAGTAGTTATTATGTTTATTTTAACTTGATACCTTTGCCTACAGAAGCAAAGTAATTCCTTTATGGGTTCCTATTTGAGGTGCTGACTGCATAACGCCGACAATAAGCGGATTAGGGCAGTCAAAGTACCAACAAAAAGCGTAGTTTCACAGAGAGTTCACGCAGTTAAACACGGTTATACACCGCACACTAATAAACTAGACTGTGATACTAACTAGTAATAACCACGCTTAGTACGTTATCTCTGAGCGACATTGTACACACTTGCGGAGAGCTCTCCACCGCCGCGCGTTGGAGTACTTTTGAACGTAAAATGTTGCATTTAATGCCGCCATTAATGTACGTGTGCTCGTATCCGTTCATATGAAAATTTTGTATAAATATTTGTTCCCGGAAAATATTTACACATTATTACTGTTTACGTTTGTCGCATCGCATCGTGTACGGAAATTTAACGCTCTGGTGTTTCGTTTCAGTCGTTGAGATTTTGTTCTACTGTTGAGCATTGGCAACCCATACAGATCTCCAACATGTGAGAGAGAGAGAGAGCCAACAGATCTTCAACATGCAGAGTCTGAGCCTTGATCTGTGGTCTGAGCAAAAAATAGCTTCGTTCTTTTGTTACCAATGATGCCAATTGCTGGGCATAGGCCTGTAGGGAATAAATTTATTAATAAATATCCAACCTACCAACTCCAGCAAAGATCTTACAAGTAAGGATCACTATAACTTTCATAGTCTTTGAGGAAAAACTTTTTAGTCAATTTGTTTCAAACTATAGGCGTCAATTGTTCGATGTATATTTTAAATTTTTTTTTCTTAGGAATCTCAACCAACCAACTTCAGGAAACACAACAAATCAAACAACTTCCGCTTGACACATCATGCTCTGCTCAAATTACTTAATAAATGGTTGCCTTGCTAAGGTATTTGCGAATAATACGGCATAAGGTATTTGCGAATAATACGGCTAGTGTGGTGGGCTGTTATTTAACCCTTTTCATTCTGAGAGAAGATTCGAGACCAAAAGTGGACAGGCCATGAGTTGAGATTAGAATGTCATATTGTGTTGAATAGAAGGATGTGTCTTTTTCTGCATGCTTTTTTTTTAAATTCATGACACGTGATAACAATTAACATAATTATATTATTGTATCAATTATTATTAATTAAATTATATTAATTATCAAAGCACTTAGACCTCGCTTATGAGATTACCGTCAAGTGGATACAATGGTTAATATTATTTCATTAATCGTTTCAGTCAACGTTTTATAGCAAACTAGCTTTTGCGCGCGGCTTTGCCCGCGGTAATTTCGATTTTTCACAAACACAGCGATTCAGATTTTTCAAAAACCTAAATTTCCTTATCAACCTTAGCCTTTGTACTTAATTTCTAGAAAGTAGCTTATGTGGTAATTATGGGATATCGTCTATCTCCATTCCAAATTTCAGTCAATCATTCCGGGACAAAAAGTAGCCTTTGTATTAATCCAAGTTACAATCTTTCACCACTTAAATTTCCAGCCAAATCGGTTCAGTAGTTATGGCGTGGAGGAGTAGTACTTCCCTCGCGATTTTCCAGAATAAAAGATAAGCTGTATAATAATCCAGGATACCGTCTATCTTCTCTCCATATTACTAAATCATTTCTGTAGTTACAGCATAAAGGTATTTCTACCGCGAAAATTACGGTTTTTCACATATTCCTCGGAATCTATGAATATATCCGGGATAAAAGTAGCCTATGTATTAATGCACGATGTAATCTATTTCCATTCCAAATAACAGCCAAGTCGGTTCAGTAATCGCAGCGTAAAGGATTTTTCTCCTGCGTGGAAATCGATTTTTCAAAAATCCCATTAAACCATGGATTGTTCCGGGATGAAAAGTAACCTTAGTTCTAAATCATTACATAATTTACCTTTGATTCAAATTTTTGTCAAATCGCTTCAGTAGTTACGGCGTAAAAGAGTTTTTCTCCCGCGTGAATTTTGGTTTTTCACACATCTCGCGGAAACCATTGATTTTTTCGGGATAAAAAGTAGCCTATTCATTAATCCAGGATATAATCTATATTCTTTCCAAATTTTAGTCAAGTCGGTTCAGTAATTACGACGTGAACGATTTAATTTTGGCGTGGAATTCGATTTTTCAAATATCCCGCAAAAACCACGTAATTTTCCGAGATAAAAAGTAACCTAAGTGCTAGATCATTATATAATGGACCTCTAATTCAAATTTTAGTCTAATTGTTTCAGTAGTTGTGGCGTAAGGGAGTTTTTCTCCCGCAGAAATTTTGGTTTTTCACACATCCCGCGGAAATCATGGATTTTTTCGGAATAAAAAGTAGCCTATGTATTAAACCGGGATATAATCTACCTCTATCCCAAATTTCATACAAATCGATTCAGAAATCGTGACGTGAAGGAGTATTTCCCCCGCGCGTATTTCTATTTTTTACAAATTTCGCGGGAACCATAGATTTTTGTGGGATAAAATGTAGTCTATTTATTAATCCAGAATATAATTTAACTCTTGTTCAAATTTCAGCCAGTTCCGATCAGTAACTGCGGCGTGAAGGAGCATTTCTTCGTAATATCTTTGGATCCCCGTTTCACCCCCCTAGGAGTTAGTCTCGTTAGTAGGGGTGGAATTAAAAAATCGAGGAACTTTGTTATTTTTATCCAAAATACTACTTACCGATTTTAATGAACATAACTTGAAAATTGACGGATTCCAATATATGTAAAATAAAATTCCTTATTTACCACCCTTAGCGGTAGAATTTCATTAAATCCTTTCTTAGTACACATCTAGGGTGTTAAGAGAATATTCCCTGAAAATTTCATGTTTTTACGTTCAACCGTTTGGGCAGTAGCTTGTCCAAAAGCCAGCCTGCCGGGACCAAGCGTTTTCTAGTTTCAACCCCCTTTTTAGAGAGTTAGGGGTGAAATTTCCAAAATCCCTCGGACATCCATTCTCTTAT
Source organism: Coenonympha arcania (assembly GCA_036785405.1). Lineage (NCBI taxonomy): Eukaryota > Metazoa > Arthropoda > Insecta > Lepidoptera > Nymphalidae > Coenonympha > Coenonympha arcania. Next base: position 14,578,079 of record CM072070.1, on the reverse strand, counting down.
TTTTATTCAGAAGTCTATTCACCAATTTTTATGAATCTAACTTGAAAAATGAAGGACTTTCATACAAACCTAAATCCCTTATTTAACCCCTTTAGGGGTAGAATTTCAAAAAAATCCTTTCTTAGCGAGCGGTTTGGGTTCACAAAGAATCTGCCTTGAAATTTTCAAGTCACTACGTTCAGCCGTTTGGGCTATAGCTTGTCTGTCAGTCAGTCACTCAGGACAAAGCCTTTTATAGTTATAGATAACTTCGTCCAAGATCTGAGAAGGTTTTCATTTTGCTTTTAGATCAAGGGAAACACAAGCAGTACTTCTGGAGATGGCATATATTTTAAAGAGGTTTCTCTCTAAGGAGCCATGACCACCTGTGGCTTAGACCTTTAAAACTCTTCATACACGAAGTAGTGTTTTTATATTTTTATCATCGAAAAAAAATATTTAACTAATGTAATAATTATGATATTAATTGTTATCAATAAACTTAAATTAATAACAAATTAATTTTTTAATGTCCTCAAAATCTGCTTACTGCTACAAATCTAGCAGCTCAATACTATGAGAAATCTTCCAAATTTTTTCTCTACGATTCTCATCGGCATTATCGCAACTGCTGACTCAACAAACTGTATTTGCGAAGTGAACTCACTTACTAATGTAATGTGTGCAATGTAGATCACGTCTGAATTAAATCAAAGTGACAAGCAGGCGAGAATACCTAATCTGTTCAAATCTCCAGTACAAAGGAGGGTACAGCTCAGTAGCTCGCGCTGAATCCTATTCTTGTCCGCTGGCAACATGGAAAAGATTTCTGTGTTATAGCGAGGATTAAGTGAAGTTTGCTAGATATTTTTTATTTTTCCGGGTAAAATTTTTGGTTTCTGTGAATTTTTTCTAACTATTACCACTTATTATTGTTGCAGCAAAATCTTTAGGTATAATCAGGTGTCAACCATAAATTAATTATTATTCTGTTCAGTTTAGATTGTGTAATGACAATGCATTCATCGTAATTATATATAATCATAAACAAATTCTGCCACCTTATTGGCTGAAAAAAAAATGGTAACAGCAGATTCGGCCAATCAGTACACCAATAAATCAATAATAATCAGCAGGGCAATACACCAATTCGAAGTCGGACGATATTTGGTACAATCATAGTCCTTAGTAATACCCACTCGATGTGCTAAGAAACGACGATATTATAGACAATCGTCCGACTTCGAATTGGTGTACATTAAAATTATTTCACTCTCTGTAGTGGCATTTTAAAGTCGGAAGAAGAGAGTCTTTTGAATTTTCAATGCGGATAAAAAATGAGAAAAGAGTTTTCTCCCCCTTGCGTTACTCTTATACTATGGTTTGGCAGCTGTTATAATGTACTTATCGCAAAGCGGGAAAAACAGTTTAGGCAACCAAAGTGGCGAGTGCTGAAATGACACAGACCAAGGAAACAAAAAGGAGAGGCCTTGTCTAAAAATTACCATGACTATTTTAAATCTATAAAGTAGCGTCACCTAGGGAATTAGCTCAATACACAAACATTTGACAGGACTGTAGGTATCTAATCACTTGACATAAGGTGAACATATCGCTCATGTTTTTATTCTGTGTTATTAAAAAAACACGTACATGTTACAAATTATTTGAATTTTCGGAAGTTGGAATTTGAAATTCCCAACGTTAAAATACAAGGTATTTCATACGGCGTCAGAAGGGTATAAAGCGTGTAAGGTGAAAGGATAAACGTCGTCTCAGTCGACGCAGGTGTTCAGAAGTAATGTAACGTTGCGCTATGAATATGTAGTAGGTAGTTCCTTTTTCTATTACATAACCTACCTTGTTATTACTAAGAATTTAGGTTCAGGAACATAGGTTCATTTTAACCATCAGCAGCCGTAGTCATTTGACATATTTGCGGTTATCGCAGATCTCTCAAATGGAACGAAACTCAAAAAAAATGTATGAGAGTAATATGTCCAATCGTTAAATTGATCACGTGACTTTTTTTTGTACAAATTAAAATTATAAATATAATATTCTCTTTAGAATGATAAAAATATGATTACTATTTCATAGCCAGTCAACTATGCAAAAGCACGCCATTTCCGTGAAAATAAGTAAAAAATAAATTTTTAATTACGAGAATAATCTCCTAAGGAATCGAGAAATATGAAAACGAGAAAATTAAGCATTCCACAAATGCGGTGATGGAAAAATAATAGCTGTTAATTCGTTCTTACTTAAGGCACTGCCCGGGGCAAAATATTTTCAAAAGAAGTTTATATCCATAGAACTCTAGAGGATCCATAAAGACCAATAGAGATCAGTAAACTACGCAAGATAAGAATTTAAATGGAAGTTGTTGTGGTAGTCCAATAATTTTAAGATTTTTTCATAAATTTTCGAGTATAAACTTTAATAGCATGACATAATAGCAACAAAAAAACACTCGTATACGTAGTAAGAATTTCTTGCCTAACTGTGAGTTATGTAGAAATACTGTTCCATACAGTTTTACGCTTCTCATTACGAAGCAATATAATATGGGTTATAACCAAAAATGCTTTTCTACATGAATAAAGTAATGTGCCCAGTCGTAGATCGTAAAAAGGATTTAAAACGATATGATGTTATGATGAATTAAATTTTGCTGTATATTTCATCAAACAGTATAAAAATTGCACGGGACATATCCTCAGTTTTTCAATCCAGCCCGTTTTCTAATTCAGTGGGATTCGCTATGAAGCCTTGTGAAAAAGCGCTATTTTTATCAAAAAATTCAGAAGCATTCACAAAAACGAATACGGTAAGCTTTTTGCGAACTCCGTTCGAGAAATTCCTTTACATTAAACTAGCTCAAAAATAGATTCATAAAGCTGAAATGTTCTCCAAAGTCAGGCTATGCGGGGTGTAAAATATTTTTACGCTCGTATCGTTGCAAATGGTACGACAAAGTTGACGCCACACGTAGGTGGAGTTTTAAATCTTTTACGTGAGCAGTGTATCGGACACAGAGTAAATAACTAGTAGCTACATTTCACGTTATACGTATAGACACTTCTTTGGTTTAAAATACTATAGAGAACATTGTACCGTGTAATATATTTATTTCCATGTCTTGGGTTTTTGTAATATTAATTTTAAAACTTGATTAGGAAAATTAAACAATTTTCTGACTGCTTACCTAATTGCAAGTACGTGAGTTTACAGTTCCGTTCCGACTGTTGTTGATAGTGTTCATAATATTGTACTTAGTAAGTTTAATTTTTACAGAATTTTTACAAAAAAAAGCATTGATGTGTCTGTATTTAACATTTCAAGACGCGTGGTTGGTGATACTGGCAAGTGAATATAAAACTTGCCATTCGACAAAATAAATATTTTCATGATTCATCACCTTTGTATGATTATAATAATGCTTCACTACTTTTCAATTTTGATTTACAAATTTCCCAGGATATAAATTTCCCATTAATCAATAACCAAATAAGGTAATATTACCTACCTACTCTCTGGTTTTAGGGTTCCGTACCCTAAGGGTAAATATACGTTAGTTAATTAACAAAATATCAATTTTCATTCGCTATTTATATACATTTTTCCTATAGCCTCCAAGTAAAAACGCTGTTAGATATGCGGTCAGACGAGAACAATTTTTCTTTTCTAATGTGTGACCGTGTAATCATTTTTTTTCTTTTAATTTATACTAATTATTAATATTAACTGTATGCCACAAGGCTGAATTTGGAAATACTAACACTATGAATAAGACCTTATGTAACTAACCCAAATTCTCAAATAAAGATATTGATTGATTGATTGACAATATTGTTAAGTCCACGGACTAGATGATTCTATTAAATAATTCTATAAGTGATATTCGGCTATAGAACCCCGTAAACTTGTTAGTATAAGTCTTCAGAATAGAAACATGCGTCGCTATTGAGGACAAAGAAATGTGGTTTAAAATAATAATACCCATTCTCACATTTTCTTTCATAACATTACAGTATTCAGAATACCTACGAACAGTAAAATAAGCTTCGAAGTTCGAAAACTCCGTTGGAATTCACATCAATATCCTGTCAGCTACGAAACTTCAAACTATGATACTTAAAAACACTCTCAACTTGAAAGCGCTACTGAGTCTTTCACTGTCGAGTTTCTAATATGTGCATATGAACTTCACACGAGATTATAATATTTATGTCAATCGTTTTAAAGTCGAAAATACCATACAAAGCTGTGCCAATATCACGCCTACCATATACTGTAAATTGCTGAATTTTTCGATATATTTCATACTGTGAAATGAAATTAAATACACTCAGTTTCATCGTGAAATCAAAAACGCGAAACGCGCGAGAAAATTTGTATTGAATGACTCGATTATTGTAACTGGGTGAATGAGACTGGATGACTTTAGAGTTTAAATTCGGCTTTTGTTCTTCTGTGCCTCAATGAATATGTTGAACCGTCGGTCCCGGTTTTGATTTTGCAAAATCAGCAATAATACATTCAGCATGTTTGTCGAGTCAACATGTTCTGAGGATGTTTCATTGTCGGTGCAAAACGTGCCCAGAGATTTGTGATTTGGGAGATTTCCGTGGTGTTTCAAGGTATTATACCCTGGAGTCTAACATTGTTTTAATAAGCAAAATAGTTTTGTTATTCAATGTGTAGCTAGCTTTCTGTAGGTACTTATGCTAAAAAAAACAAGTGTCATAATTAAAAAAAATTAAATACCTGACCGTAAAAATCGTTTGTAACTCGTAAAGTTACAAACAATAAAGAGTTAAATTTAAACATATAACTGCTATTTTTATTAAGGACTTATAATTTATCGCTGAAAATCCGCCATTTTGTTTTTTTTTTCAAAACCTATCTAAGGACACTCGGGGTTTTGGGTCGAATCTAACCTATACCTTAACGGTCAAAATCCATCTAGCCATTTAAAAGATACGAGGTAGTAAAGAAATTAACAAACATACAAGATACGTGCAAAAACAACTCTACTTGGAAGTCGGATAATAAAAATAAATATTCCGTACTTCATACTCCGTAAAGAATAATATTCTTTACTCGTATTCGTTCTTTGAATCAAGTTAAAAATCTGGCACTACTTTATCCCTGTGCTTAACTGGAGCCATTAAAAAGCAAGAAACTAGATAAGAGTGATTACGACCATACCAAGCGCACTGGGTTTCGTACAGTTTTTCCATTCACTTTAATCTCGTAATTCACTTAAAAAACACTCGAGAAATCTCTACTTTAGTCTCTATTAGTTTTTCCCAACTTTTATGAATATAATGGCAGTATGGAAAAGGTATACACCTAAATCTGGGTTCAAAACTCGGGCACGCTTTTTTTGCACATGAAAGTATTCTGCCATGAATGTATTTTGCACATGTAAGGAAATTAAGTGAAAATTGAAAAAAAAAATGATTCCTTCTTTTTTTTTGAAGTCGGTTAAAAAATGGCTCCTTAGTCATGGTTTCTACTACTTTAGTCAAGCAGTCCCTCATACGAAATTAAAGGAAAAGTAAATCTATTTTTTTTTGTATCATGTATGGCTGTATACTAATTTTGTTTCACTTTGTGAAAATTCCTGGAATTTTATTAAATTCTGCTAGGTACTTAGTACGCCAGTAACGGCTGGCTGCATGTAATTTTGTTCAATGCAAATAAATCTAGCTAAGTATCTATCTGTATACAATAATTACTTTTGGGTGCGGACTAGCATAGTGCACTTTGAAGAAATGCGTGCACGCAATGCTATTAAGTTGCACTAATATGTTATTATGTAGAAAGTATAAAAAGAAAATATTGGAGTAATTCTATTGCAAGATAAAACGAGCCTCACAATTGCTTCTTTCTAGTTTCGCTAAGCGAACCATAATTACTCGGCATAAAATAATGTTTATTTTAATCTGGAGCATCCAAAGCTTCAATTCATAGAACTAATTAATTACTCTTGAGTTAGCATGAAAGACTGGAAAGCTCTTTTCAACTTATTTATTTATACACGGTTGGCAGGTCTAGTTTGCTTACGAAAGGTGTAAGGCCTAGAGAGGTTTATAATCTAAATTTTTTGTTTAAAAGAGCTAAGACAGTTTTTATTTTTGTCCTTCACGCTCTTTAGAATACGATGGTAGATGCGACAGGTAGGGCTGCGGAAAATATCACTGAAAAACGACGTTTTACCAGGTTTTACCTAATCAATAAAAACGCCAGTTGTCAAAAAAAAACTGAGCGTTTTAGTTATTATTACTGGCGACACAAATTATACATACATGCATTGTAGTTTCGAATAAAAATTAAAATAAAATGGAGATTTTCGAAAAAAGATTGCGAAAGTTATCTATCGGGAATCATATTATTTACTTCTATTTATTACCTTTTAATGTAATTGTCTTGTATTTTTTACACCGTAGGTCACTAAAATCGTTTTAATAACCGTTTTTAGCAGTGCGACCAGGCGGAAAGATATTTTATTTTGATTATTATAGAGTATTTTATTTTTGTTTATGGTAAAGGAACTCTCAAAGAAAAGTAACCCTATAAAGGTCTGGTAGTAAATAACGGCTGTTTAAGTGTTCAATCATTTTAATTTAAACTAAGAATACCCAATTATAATATAACTTTGCTCTTATTTCCTTGTTTTAAATTTGTCTTCAATTTTTGTTGCTAAAATAATCTTTTATAACATAAAATAAACAAGAATTCTAAACTCAATAACCCTACTGGGAATATAATACAGTGAACCTAGTTTTGAAAGCAAGTAGGTATACTATTGCGTTATTCCATGTTAATTTTGTAATAGTCGTTTAATACACTCACAGTTTCCCGGGTGACTTTTAAACGAAGTTACACACCCGGACAGAGTTCAAGTAAACAGGTTTTCACGTAGTTGAAATTAGTAGTAATATTGAAAATACTAGGAATATGATTCCGATGAACTGGAAAATTATTGCAACTGGAATTCTCTCTATATTTTTGGTATTTGATCCGAGTCCGATTCGATCCTATTATACTTGCAGCTATTATCATTTTATTTCTTTTTTATTTTTATTAAAAGACTTTAAATTCACGAAAAAGTTTTATTGAATCTGTAGGTATCGATTTATGCCATTCAGGGGGTTTTCGTCACTGAGTGTGTAATATCCTACAAACATTAAAGATTTAAAGTTTTCTGACTACTGCATGTCAGTGGTAATACATACCTACCTACTTTTGAACTTTTAATAAATTCTGAACTTTTAATAAGTAATTATTTTACTTTTAAATAAATTCTCCATATTAAATTCTCAAAGGTGTGTAAAGCTTACCCTTTGATTAGATCCCACGTAGCAATCGATAAGTCACGTGAACTACTTTACGTCATGATGCAGACAGAAAACAAATCTGGGACCTTTCGCTAGAATACCGTAGAACTGTGCCAGAGTGGTCGTCTTTTTTTAAAGCGTCGTTATTTTGTTTATGGTCCAGAGAGAAGCAACACTTTTAAAAAGTATATACTTATATCAAGGACTTTACACATCTACAATCTAGCCCCAAAGTAACCGATAGTTTGTGTTGTGAGTACAAGATATACTACTGATAATAAAAATATAATTTCCGATTGCAATTTCAGTGAAATATTAACATGAAGATCAAAGTATTGTGTTTCTTATCAGGTAGCACTATATTTGTAATACGTATGTACAACGTATACTTTTAGATACATACCTAGAATACTTTACTGTTATACAGAAGCGTATACAATTTGTATAGCGATGTAACGTTTAGCGGAATATCCCCAGCATCTTTATTGATGCGAGATATTCGTCATTTTGTTTTCGAGACGCTTCCATGAATCGTTCGACGAAACTATCGCAATTTGTCTTTACTATTAATTTATTTTATCTTATAGGAAGACGCGAGGCCCTATTGTATAATAGAAAAATCATATTATAATGAACAAGCCATTATTTTTTTACACTGTATTTTTTACATTAATTTAATTTCGTTTATTTGCTGATTGGTTTTATAAATAGGGTACAATATACAAAAAAAACTCAGGTGTAAAAATGAAACTTCTAAAGTTACAAGCAATGCAATTAAAATATCGAAGTACGAAAACATACATACAAACATACATAATGAACTAAAACATAGTAAACTCTACTTTGGTTTGACACGGTATAATATCTGTTTATTATAGCGGAAAACCTAAGTTAAATACTAACATTAAGTTTCGTAGCAAGTGGGAGTTAATTTTATTTCGGTTAATCATTAATTTGGAATTATAATGGGATGTATTTTTTTTTTTTAAGTTATGTATTTGAAAGATTTATTATTTTTATTGCATAGAAATACAGATGAAGTACAAATTTTGCAAAGAAAATAAAAGAATCAAGTATGTAATAGTGGATCCACATCGACACCCGACGGGAGGGTACCTAAAAGACTGGCAGCATTGCCTCTTTGGATGGCAATGCTTATCTTTTGGCCAAAGTATGAGCCAGCCTTTGGGTCCTGGGTTGCATCAAACAGACGCGTAGACAGCTCCTTATATAAATGATGCGCCTCCGGCCCCCATGGCCCCAATGTCTCCACGCCAAAGGGCGAAAATATGTAGCCCTCTCCCAGGCCTGCATATTTTCGACGCTTGTTTCGCTCGGCCGTTGCAGCCGCAGCACCTGCAGCTGCAGCAGTATCCCTGATGTGGGACGGTGCCAGCGTATCAACGCAAGTGGCGTCCCACACCAGAGATCTGCCCCGCTGCCATGGAACGAGCGTCATTCCGTCGGGCCTCTTGCCATCGTCACGTGCAATACCGTTCGGCTCTAAAATAGCCGGCACGTTGACGGTGACAAAGGCCCGGCGGATGGCGTCGTTAATTGAGGCGTGGCGGGATAAACGGCCGGCGCTGCGTTGACATGAAAGGCCATGGTGACCTAACTGATCAACCCAACTCCCACACCGGCATCGATGAGGCTCCACTATTTTGACCCCTAGACGCAAGCCGACTGCGACAGAAAAGGTTCTTTTGTCGAGCAATGTGCCTAAATTTGTGGAAGGCATTGCCTGCAGCCAGAGACCTGACTCATACACTGAAACAGCGAGGAGACGAGCCCGGTCTGCAATATCAGTGCAAGAGGCTAATATCCCTTGTTGCACTGATTTGCAGATGGGCTCATCCCATAGATTTTGAATACCTAGATTCACTGGAAATTTAGTAGAATGACTGGTTGTTAACCAAGCATTCTTGGCATCATCTAAGCATGCAATCTTGTTGGTGTGAATTATCTTAGAAACAAGATCTTGCGTACTATGAGATGATGACAAAAAGGCTGGTAAAGCCACACTAGAAATTTTGCGAACTCCAAGTTCACCAAATCTGATGGGCAAGGAGGCTTGATCCCACGCCTTGTCGCTAAGTGCACAATTTAAAACCGAACATAAGGTGTTTTTAATTATATCATCTAGCATTAATAATAATGTATTTCGCTAGCCTTCAAACCGAAACAAAGTAATGCCTCGCTCTTATTACTTCATGGCAAAATATCCTTAAGTTAAAACCTTCCTTTAATATAGTAAGTTGTTTGAATTATCTCCCACCATGATAATATCAAAAAATACAATAATACGTGAATATAAAAAATCTTTTTAATTTCAACAGACACAATGATAAATAACATAGATTAAGTACTCAATTACCAAAGAAAGAGGACGATACGTACTAATAAGACTTTACATTGCATAGTATAATCATTCACCGCTTTCTTCCTAAGCAAGTATATTAAAGATCTTATTTTATTACTAGCTTTTGCGCGCGGCTTTGCCCGCGTTAATTTCGATTTTTCACAAACCCAGAGATTAAGATTTTTCAAAAACCTGAATTTCCTTATCAAACTTAACCTTTATACCTACTTTCAAGAAAGTAGCTGACGGTATCCCTCGCGTGAACTTCGTTTTTACATAAATTTTGCGGTAAACACGGAATTTCCAGAATAAAAGATAAGCTGTATGATAATCCAGGATATCGTTTATCTTAACTCCAAATTTCAACTAAATCATTTGTGTAGTTACAGCATAAAGGTATTTCTACCGCGAAAATTACGGTTTTTCACATATTTCTTGGAATCCATGGATATTTCCGGGATAAAAAGTAGCCTATGTATTAATACACGATGTAATCTATCTCCATTCCAAATTTCAGCCAAGTCGGTTCAGTAATCGCAGCGTAAAGGATTTTTCTCCTGCGTGGAAATCGATTTTTCGAAAATCCCGTAAAACTATGGATTTTTCCGGGATGAAAAGTAACCTTAGTTCTAAATCATTACATAATTTACCTCTCATCCAAATTTTTGTCAAATCGTTTCAGTAGTAACGGCGTAAAAGGGTTTTCCTCTCGCGTGAATTTTGGTTTTTCACATATACCGCGGAAACCATGGATTTTTTCAGAATAAAAAGTAAGCTATGTATTATACCGGGACATAATCTACCTCTACTCCAAATTTCAGTCAAGTCGGTTCAGTGATTGCGGCGTAAACGATTTTACTCCGGCGTGGAATTCGACTTTTCAAATATCCCGCAAAAACCATGTAATTTTCCAGGATAAAAAGTAACCTAAGTGCTAGATCATTATCTAATCTGCCTCTAATCCAAATTTCATCCTGATCGTTTCAGTAGTTGCGGCGTAAAGAAGTTTTTCTTCCGCAGGAATTTTGGTTTTTCACACATCCCTCAGAAACCATGGATTTTTTCGGGATAAAAATTAGCCTATGTATTAAACCGGGATATAATCTACCTCTATTCTAAATTATAGACAAATCGATTCAGAAATTGCGATGTGAAGGAGCATTTCCCCCGAGCGTATTTATATTTTTTACAAATTTCGCGGGAACCATAGATTTTTGTGGGATAAAAAGTAGTCTATTTATTAAACCAGAATATGATTTAACACTTTTTTAAATTTCAACCAATTCCGATCAGTAACTGCGGCGTGAAGGAGCATTTCTTCGTAATATCTTTGGACCCCCGTTTCACCCCCCTAGGAGGTAGTCTCATAAGTAGGGGTGGAATTAAAAAATCGAGGAACTTTGTTATTTTTATCCAAAAGCCTACTTACCGATTTTAATGAACACAACTTGAAAATTGACGGATTTCCATATATGTAAAATAAAATTCCTTATTTAACACCCTTACCGGTAGAATTTCAAAAATTCCTTTCTTAGTACACATCTAAGGTGTTAAAAGAATATTCCCTGAAAATTTCATATTTATACGTTCAACCGTTTGGGCAGTAGCTTGTCCAAAAGCCAGCCAGCCGGGATCAAGCGTTTTCTAGTTTCAACCCCCTTTATAGAGAGTTAGGGGTGAAATTTCCAAAATCCCTCGGACACCCACTCTCTTATTTTTATTCGAAAGTCTATATACCAATTTTCATGAATCTAACTTGAAAAATGAGGGACTTTCATACAAACCTAAATCCCTTATTTAACCCCCTTAGGGGTAGAATTTCAAAAAACCCTTTCTTAGCGAGCGGTTTGGGTTCACAAAGAATCTTCCCTGAAAATTTCAAGTTCTTACGTTCAGCCGTTTGGGCTGTAGCTTGTCTGTCAGTCAGTCACTCAGGACAAAGCCTTTTATAGTTATAGATTAAAATCTTTTTAATTTCAACAGACACAATGATAAATAACCTAGATTAAGTACTCAATTACCAAAGAAAGAGGACGATACGTACTAATAAGATTTTACATTGCATAGTATAATCATTCACCGCCTTCTTCCTAAGCAAGTATATTAAAGATCTTATTTACGCCGCAAGAAACATTTTAATAAAACGCTTCGAGATATTTATACCAGGTTTCCTTTACAAATATTATTTGGAATCCGGCCGTTTAATCCCGCTTTATGTGGACAGAAACAGATTTCCATCAGTCATTATGAATCCACAGGAATTTTCTTATTATATTTTATTAATTTATCACCTTTTAAGATTCGACGATCAAATTAAAAACTTACTTGTTAATTTCCGAACCTTTTTGACTTGAGCAACCTAGGCGTTTTTAAATGAGAGATTATATCATGTAAATAAGTTTTTTTTATAACTCATTAATAATATAGAGTACCTAGAGCTAGAGACATGATTGCTCATCTCAGTCCTCATTCTTCTCTATGGAGTTGAAACACAGACACCGAAAAAATAACGGATTATTTGTTTACTTATTTTTTACATTTCCCATCTTCCGGATTGTGGATTGAGCTGATATTTTCAATTTTGAAAAAGAAAAATGAAACGTTTTTTTTTAAACCTAGTTTCAACGTATTACGCTCAGGCCCAGATATCACCGTCTCCTTTGATTCTACAAGCATCTTTCAATTCTTTAGAGTTCTCTGCATTATATCAATCTGCAGGATACCATTATATAAATACTCGATGAGTTTGTTGTAAGCTCTTCTTAGTATAATTCACGTTGAAATCAGTGTAGGCTAAGTTTTATATCGATCAATAAAAATTAACTCCACAGTCACTTAATTGGTACAATAACCAGCTTGTTGTGATTTGAAAGTGAAAAGTGAAAAGTATTTGTGTTTTGATTTGACAAAAACTAAGTTCCTAAGCTCTTTACTAAAAACTAGTAGGGCGCGTGAGTGCGCGGGCCACATGTGGCCCGCGTGCAGTCTTCCCGCCCATAAAAGTATCGCCGTCATCACCATCGCCAATTGGAATCCGATTGGCAGTGGGCTGAAAAAATTACCTAGTAGCACGGTCATGGTTTTAAAGATAGTTAACTACTGTTCGAATAAAAAAATACGCTGAACCTCATCAGATGAGGTTCAGAGTATTTTTTATTCAAACAGTCCTTAACTATCTTTAAAACCATGACCGTGCTCCTCAGTCATCAACCTAATCCTAGATCATCATCTCTTTTCACATTTTTCTCTCGCAATTCACCGAAAAACTGCATCAATGCTTTGCATAGTTATTGTAGTCTCTTTAATATTCGATATGTAAATTTTCTATGAAAAAAATAATTCTGCCATTTTGATTTTTCTACCCATCAAAAACACCTTCGGGTCCTGATTACCTTTTGCTAAGAAACCACTCTCTTATCTTTTATACTTTCCGAGATAGAACAACACGACATTTGTATGGCGGCCATCTTGAATCCGCCATTTTGGATTTTTTTCAGCTCACTGCCAATTGCATGAGGTTCCGAGTATTTTTTGTTTGAGCAGTCCCCACCTAACTATGATACCTTGCCCATGCTCCTCGACCATCTTAGAAACCCTCAATCATCATCAAATTTCATATTATTCTCTGGAAGTTCTCTGAAGAACCACATCAAACACTTGCAAAGTTTTCAACTTTTCGTCTCTTCAAAATTCCCCATACATTTTCTATGAAAAAATAATATCCACCATAATGGATTTTTTTTCTACCCATCAAGTTGACCTTTGGGTCCTGATCACTTCTTATCAAGGAACCGTTCTTCCATCTTTTATACTTTCCGAGATAACGGCGAAATTCGTTTGGCGGCCATTTTGAATCCGCCATTTTGAATTTTTTTTCAGCTCACTGCCAATTGGATGACGTTTCAAATGAAATTTGGTCGAGCACCCCCCAACTACCTGCAATAACCTTGGCTGTGCTCTTCACCCGTCTCCGAAATCCTCACTCATCAGCTCTCTCCGTATTTTTCCTCCGAATGAATTTTTTTCTTTTATACGACCCCATCCTTGAAAAAAATTTTTTTCATACAAAATTGTTCAGGAGAGGTGATCAATGAGTCAGTCAGTCAGTGAATCAGCACGAGTAGCTATATATATATAGTAATTGATAACATGAAATCCATTACAATTCCACGTAATTCTACAAACATAGTTGGTAATAGTAGTTTATGTAACGGTTACATAATGGGGGGTATTAAAATACGAGTGTGAGTTTAAAAAACGAGCCGCAGGCGAGTTTTTTAATAGTATCACACGAGTGTTTTAATACCTAATTATGTAGAGTTTCATACACTACTTTATCTACGCTCATATTATTATCATAAATCCAAATCATAAAATCTTGCTAACTTTTGTCGTAAATCATTGCAACTACTAAGATGTCAGGTGGAGTGAAATTTTCTTTAGTAGGTTTCACTACTAGACATTTTTCAACGCAAAGTTTTGACTAAGTAACAAAAAAAATTAGTTGTCTGTAAAGTCGGTTTACGGACGATAGATTTACGAGATAACGTCATAATCGTAATCGTTATCGTAATCGTAATCGTAATCGTAGTCGTAATCGTAATCATAATCATAATCACAGGCCCAGGTGGAACGTTACGCGGAACGTTAGACATTGTGTTGTTGTCTATGGTCAATCATGGCCCATCTATACTCTCGGCAATGACTACCAACTATATGTTGTCTGTGGATTCACTTAAAAAAATATTACATAAAAAATATTACCTACCCCAGATAATAATTGTAACCGTTAACCGTTGTATTGCCGATAGCGGTACTGTAATCAATTCCTTCAAATCCCCAGATACAAATACAGGAGTCCAGAGCCGTGTATCGTTATGGATATTATACAACTTTCTTTAAATATTTCCATAGTAGAGCGATGTTATTATGAATAACTTTTTAATAATTATAGAAGTCTGTGAATAAAGTAGGTAATTATTTGACACATTTCGATTTTATAATTCGAACTTTAAGCAATGAGCGTAGATAAACGAATTTTAATGCTATAGTAAAATGTTTTATTCACATTTTGAAACTTCAAATATGTATATTGAATTTGATGCAGTAGGCAAAAAATATCGTAAATATTTCCACACTATTCGGTAGAACGCAATTGCTATTTTCGTTCAATTATCGGCCGTACGGTAAACGAAATAAAATCCATATTGGCGTACTATGTATGGTGGTACATATTATTAGAAAGTTAACGCCAAGCTTCAGTAGCTCTTTTGGGTTGAAAGTGTTTTCAAGTTTATAAGCATCGTTGAATGTTCCCCATATCTGACACGATATTGACGTCAATTAGTGTAGAGGCTTTTAAAAGACTTTTAATAGGCTTTCGAAAGACTTATAAAACTTGTTCTAAAATAGCAGAGTGCAGGCTTTGTGAACGTCAAGGCACAGTGTAGATTGTTCTTTTTATTGTAAATTATAGCTGAATAAGCTTAATGTTTCCGTTCTTAATTTTGTTATTGGATTAAAGCTCTACTATTATCATACAAACTCTAAATTTTATGTGCTGCAATTTTTGTTGCCTGATGCTAACGGGCTAAAATGGATATTAAAGCTATTAGTTTCAAAACTATAAGAAACACGATTGGAAAAATTATTTCTCGACAGAAAGTTTTCCTAAAAGTTGCTTTTTACCTATTAATTACATTAGATACTGCTTCACGGTAGAATAACTGATACCGCGGTGGTAGGTACCTATATCTTGACAGACTAGGCAAGAAAAGTTCTGCCACCCGTAAAATCTTTATTAACTGCACTATACTCGATCAGTATGGAAAGTCAAATAATGACATTTGCCTTGGAAGCAAAAGTTTGCTGTTAATTAAACAGATACGAATGTACGGTTTCCAATATTTTCACACGCCCGCCATCCATTTAAATGACGTGTAAAAAGGACTTAAAGTAAAATACGACCAACACTTAAAAACGTTGGGTTTGAAGTCACAATTAAGCTCGCACGGTAATAGACCAATCGTGCCACATATTATTATAATCGTATTAATTTTCAAATCTGAATTACAAGAACAATTTTCAACAAGTGACGTATCTGTAAGCTTCGTACCAAATTGGGGGAATGTTTAAAATTAGGATAGTTATACACGGTCCGATCCGATTTAATTTCACACTACATAGACAGCACCAAACATAAATCAAACTATTATTCTTGGCTTTTCAAGTTAGACTTACCTGTGAAATCTGAATATGTGAGTAAATATTTGAAACAGCGTGATAGAGTTTATTAGTAGGAAACAAATAAGACTTTTTTTTTTTTTAATCGCGAGTGAATAGGTAAGGGCAAATAGAAGTTGTGCGAGGTGCTGCATTCAGGACACCGTGACTTTCACCGCAAACAACGCAGCTGGTAGACTCAACTGGAGACCGCGGGGACGCCTGAACCCCCCTGGGAATCGCCACCGGGACCTCTCTCCGGTCGTCAACCAGCACGGTGGAAGCCATCCCAGGATTTTTCGCAAGTTGGCGGGGCAGCCTTTCATAGGCGGCGAGCCTACTAATTGGGCCCCCTACTGACTGCGAGACTTGATGTATTTTAAGCATTTACATACGTAATTGCGGTTTTTGTTCAAGATAACAAACATGTCCGTCAGGTTTAGTTCTCCAAACAAGATGCACAATCTAATTGGGATGTGGAGAGCACCCTTCACAAAATTAAATATTCTTTTGTTATTGCGCTGTAGTATATTAAATTATACTTCTTTTTCCCTGACCATTGTGAAGTAAAATATTTTAACTAGGTACAAAATGTAGCTGTCAAATCGAGTTATGAAAACCTTGTCCTTTCAAACACATTAACGATAATTAAATTTGTTGAGGAAGAATAAATGAATGACTTGGGTATAGATTTTTGGATGTCTTGGGACAAAGTTTTCGTGACTGGGGCTTTTAGGAATAATTTTATCATACTAATATTACTTAAAATGCGAAGATTTTTCTTTTACAATGCATGCAGCAACTGATCAACTTTATATTTTGTGTTGTAAGGTTGTCGAAATCTGGAGAAAAAGACAAGTTTTCTTTTTTATCGTGGAAGACAAAATATGGTTCATAATATCTGAGCTAGTAATGAAATAAATTCTAAGAAAAACTTAATATTTTTGAAAATTTGAAAACAGGTATTTTACAGCGATTTACAGCGATTACCTGAATCAATTATCAACACGGATGAGTTTGTTTTATTCGTAGCGATTCATCTGGATAAACAGCATTTATAAAGTGTGTCCCCAGCCTTAATTCCGCACAATCTTCGAGCACCTACGCTCTTTATCACCAAGGCAGCCTTTTGCGAAATTCTCTTTATATGCTAATAAATTTCATCCATCTGAGTTGTTTTGATTGGAGTAAACATTTTCTGGAGTGTGCCAATGGAAAAGCAATTATTGGAAATTCTACTCTAGGAACTTTCAGAACCATCTCATATAGTATCGTTAGTTTTTTAAGGACATACATAGACTTACTGCATACACGTACAACGTATATGGACTTTGAAGATGATGAAATTTTAAATCCTTCTGCATTGGCAAAAAATTTTTTCTTTACAATTCCATCCCAAAGTCCGACCTAAAAATGCGCAGCTAATCAGTCAGTAATAATGCTAATTTAATGCAGACGTAGTAAACAGAAACTGTATAATATAGTCACATACACGATGCGTGTCACCATATTATTATTACAGGCCGGATCACGCGATATCGCAATAGTTGGTAATGATTTTTCTTCGCTTTTAAAATTTAAGCTACATAGTTCAGGTGCCACGATTTCATAGTTGTTGGCGATTTTACGTAGCCTGTATCCAAAGCGAACGTCCATTAATTGAGACGACGACGACCCAAAATTAATTGAGCAAAGACAATGTTTTCCGGAGTAAAAGAGCCGCTTGTCTTTTTGGGGTCTTAAATAATCAAGTATCGACAACACAAATGTGAATTTGCGGAAACTTCTTGGAGCCTCTCGAAACAAAAGCAGGCTGTGGTCAAAGAAGCACTCACAATCAAGAGTTCGTACTTTAACAAAAACCTTTGCCACGCAAAAGGGAGTTTTCGTTCAATGGCGGCTCTTTGCGTTTTTCTTGAAGATTCTTTCATCACACGACTCGATCTTCGCAGCTTTTACTTTTGTAATACGACTAAGGAACTTTCCATCTTCAAGTTTATGAAGTATTCTTCTGAAGGTAAAGATTTTCTTTTTCTTCCTATAAACGTTTTTAAAAGTACTTATCGATTTCAGACCCTTTTTCTCATTAATGGGTATAAAAATCTAGTTCAAATTGATAACAAATATAGTTCCTTGATAGTATAAAAAGTTTTTGGTCAACCAAAACAACAAATACGGCAATTTATGTTGTTATCGAAAACTCTAAATCAAAAGAAAAAAAAATACAAAAGTTAAAATAAGAATTGGAACTTGTGTCTTTAGTCTTCATGGATATCAATAAACGATAAAGCATTTATGTTTTTATGGTAAGTACAGGACACTAAGCGCTTGCGCAAGTTGGATCGAGGTTTTGAAGTACATGTTAATAATATTTGAACTACCGATATGAACCTAAGGATGAGTCCATCTGAGCATTTTACCATACACCTTCATCAGAAAAAAGTAGCGCTACCTGACAAAATTCCCGTTAATACGCAACAATATGGAACAAACCGTCCCTGTGGAAACGCGCGTGGGGCCCAAAGACGCGTACAAAGCGGTTTGATTCTTCGTTCTTGATACGCACTGAAAAGGCCTGGAATACCCTCCCAGGCAGTATTTTTCCTGCCACTTACAACTCGGGTGGCTTCAAATCAAGAGTGAATAGGCATTTTCTAGGCAAGCACGTTCCACTGACTGTATCAACACTTTCCATCAGGTGTGATCACAGTCAAGCGCTAGCCTATCACTACATAGTATAAAACAAAGTCGCCTTTTCTGTCCCTATATCCCTATGTGCGCTTAAATCTTTAAAACTACGCAACGGATTTCGATGCGGTTTTTTCCAATAGATAGAGTGATTCAAGAGGAAGGTTTATATGTATAATACATGCATCATATACTAAGGCAACATTGATAATTTTAGAGGTTTCTAACGTGATGTCGTAAATTAACCTATTTTTTTTGGGCTTATTTAGCAATTTAGCAAAAACGCTGCCTAAACCCTACGAGTTAGATCAAATTAATGTACTACAGTATTGTACACCATAAAAAGGTCTACAAAAAAGTCCGCGATGGTATATGTTTATATTTTAGGGATAACCCACATTAACCATTTTTATTGTTTACTTTTTACGTGAAAAATGGCTTATCGACTTCGACTATCGACTACATAGTATAAAACAAAGTCGCCTTTTCTGTCCCTATATCCCTATGTGCGCTTAAATCTTTAAAAATACGCAACGGATTTCGATGCGGTTTTTTCCAATAGATAGAGTGATTCAAGAGGAAGGTTTATATGTATAATACATGCATCATATACTAAGGCAACATTGATAATTTTAGAGGTTTCTAACGTGATGTCGTAAATTAACCTATTTTTTTTGGGCTTATTTAGCAATTTAGCAAAAACGCTGCCTAAACCCTACGAGTTAGATCAAATTGATGTACTACAGTATTGTACACCATAAAAATTAAAAAGGTCTACAAATAAGTCCGCGATGGTATATGTTTATATTTTAGGGATAACCCACATTAACCATTTTTATTGTTTACTTTTTACGTGAAAAATGGCTTATTTACGAAGCTATTTTAAGCAATACGGCATTAATCCTTATCGAATTAAGTACCTTAAATACAGTGTGCAATTAATATAGATCAATATGGTTCCTTACAGCATGTAAATTAAACAAATATTTTCGGAGATACTACAAATTTAAAATTTGCGTTTGCGGCGGGCGGTACCGGTCGGACGGACGTTGCAGGCTTAGATTTGAGCGTTGACTGTTTTTCACATGGCCAACTGTATGTCGCTCTTTCAAGAGTAACCTCAAGAGAAAACATGTTTGTATTGTCTAATGACAAGAAAGCTGTGAACGTTGTGTATAAAGACATCCTGTAATATATTAATCACTATCATCATCACTATCACTACATAGTATAAAACAAATTCGCCTTTTCTGTCCCTATATCCCTATGTGCGCTTAAATCTTTAAAACTACGCAACGGATTTTGATGCGGTTTTTTCCAATAGATAGAGTGATTCAAGAGGAAGGTTTATATGTATAACACATGCATCATATACTAAGGCAACATTGCTAATTTTAGAGGTTTCTAACGTGATGTCGTAAATTAACCTATTTTTTTTGGGCTTATTTAACAATTTAGCAAAAACGCTGCCTAAACCCTACGAGTTAGATCAAATTAATGTACTACAGTATTGTACACCATAAAAAGGTCTACAAAAAATTCCGCGATGGTATATGTTTATATTTTAGGGATAACCCACATTAACCATTTTTATTGTTTACTTTTTACGTGAAAAATGGCTTATTTACGAAGCTATTTTAAGCAATACGGCATTAATCCTTATCGAATTAAGTACCTTAAATACAGTGTGCAATTAATATAGATCAATATGGTTCCTTACAGCATGTAAATTAAACAAATATTTTCGGAGATATTACAAATTTAAAATTTGCGTTTGCGGCGGGCGGTACCGGTCGGACGGACGTTGCAGGCTTAGATTTGAGCGTTGACTGTTTTTCACATGGCCAACTGTATGTCGCTCTTTCAAGAGTAACCTCAAGAGAAAACATGTTTGTATTGTCTAATGACAAGAAAGCTGTGAACGTTGTGTATAAAGACATCCTGTAATATATTAATCACTATCATCACTATCACTACATAGTATAAAACAAAGTCGCCTTTTCTGTCCCTATATCCCTATGTGCGCTTAAATCTTTAAAAATACGCAACGGATTTTGATGCGGTTTTTTCCAATAGATAGAGTGATTCAAGAGGAAGGTTTATATGTATAACACATGCATCATATACTAAGGCAACATTGCTAATTTTAGAGGTTTCTAACGTGATGTCGTAAATTAACCTATTTTTTTTGGGCTTATTTAGCAATTTAGCAAAAACGCTGCCTAAACCCTACGAGTTAGATCAAATTAATGTACTACAGTATTGTACACCATAAAAAGGTCTACAAAAAAGTCCGCGATGGTATATGTTTATATTTTAGGGATAACCCACATTAACCATTTTTATTGTTTACTTTTTACGTGAAAAATGGCTTAATTACGAAGCTATTTTAAGCAATACGGCATTAATCCTTATCGAATTAAGTACCTTAAATACAGTGTGCAATTAATATAGATCAATATGGTTCCTTACAGCATGTAAATTAAACAAATATGTTCGGAGAAAATTTGTGTTTGCGGCGGGTGGTACCGGTCGGACGGACGTTGCAGGCTTAGATTTGAGCGTTGACTGTTTTTCACATGGCCAACTGTATGTCGCTCTTTCAAGAGTAACCTCAAGAGAAAACATGTTTGTATTGTCTAATGACAAGAAAGCTGTGAACGTTGTGTATAAAGACATCCTGTAATATATTAATCACTATCACTGCATAGTATAAAACAAAGTCGCCTTTTCTGTCCCTATATCCCTATGTGCGCTTAAATCTTTAAAACTACGCAACGGATTTTGATGCGGTTTTTTCCAATAGATAGAGTGATTCAAGAGGAAGGTTTATATGTATAATACATGCATCATATACTAAGGCAACATTGCTAATTTTAGAGGTTTCTAACGTGATGTCGTAAATTAACCTATTTTTTTTTGGGCTTATTTAACAATTTAGCAAAAACGCTGCTTAAACCCTACGAGTTAGATCAAATTAATGTACTACAGTATTGTACACCATAAAAAGGTCTACAAAAAAGTCCGCGATGGTATATGTTTATATTTTAGGGATAACCCACATTAACCATTTTTATTGTTTACTTTTTACGTGAAAAATGGCTTATTCACGAAGCTATTTTAAGCAATACGGCATTAATCCTTATCGAATTAAGTACCTTAAATACAGTGTGCAATTAATATAGATCAATATGGTTCCTTACAGCATGTAAATTAAACAAATATTTTCGGAGATATTACAAATTTAAAATTTGCGTTTGCGGCGGGCGGTACCGGTCGGACGGACGTTGCAGGCTTAGATTTGAGCGTTGACTGTTTTTCACATGGCCAACTGTATGTCGCTCTTTCAAGAGTAACCTCAAGAGAAAACATGTTTGTATTGTCTAATGACAAGAAAGCTGTGAACGTTGTGTATAAAGACATCGTGTAATATATTAATTGTTGTAAAAATAAAATAAATACCTAGGTAAAAATGTAAAAAGTAAATAAGTAAAAATGTGTAATGGAATAAAAATTGTATGAATTTAGATATTCCAAAGATAGCAGGAAATCTTCATAGTAAGTATAGGGAAAGAGGAATTGTTTTACTCCAAATTTAATGCGTGCAGGCCAAGGGCAGTAATGAATGAATCAAAAATACTGGATCGATTTTAATCATGTTTTCATTGAGTGACATAGGCATTTATTATATTTTATGCCCGTGCAAAGTCGGAGCGGGCCGCTATGTTTTTATATACAACGTTCATAGTTTTTCTGTAGTGTATTTAATTTAGTATCAGCATTGCACCCGTGCGAAGCCGGGGCGGGTCGCTAGTACAGTATAAAAAAAAATTGCATAGGGAAGTGATCTGTGGCGTGGCATAAACGATTCTGCGGTGCTTACTACTGATGCCGTTCAAAAAAGTATGTTTTGACACCAGTAAACTGGCGAAATTTTTCGCGCGGTCCACCGGGTCCCGAGTACCTGTGTCTATTACTTGAACAGAAATTTACATGTTTTGAAAAAATCTAAACCATTTTCATTGTTGTATTGTTTTGTCAATATCTAAGCCTGAAACATAATGCCACTGACGGTAGGTACGTAATGTATCTCGGGCTAAGCTCATTAACCTAAGACTTGAGTTGGCAGCTGACCAGTTGGCTCTGATACAACCTCAGGATACAACACATAGACATCCCATCCGTGACTTGTCAAGGACAAACCTAATTAGGTTAGATTAACTCCCGCGGTTTGTTTTAATGTACAGCCTACAATAGCTCTTTACTTCTCTCTATTATGATTTAATTATATTATAAGATATTTCTTATAATATTATAAGAAATATCTATTCTTTGTTATAAAACCGAATTTTAGGTGATATTAACATTCGCGGTTTTTTAATGTATTTACGGCCTACGACAACCTTTTTAATTTGGAAAAATTTACTGCAATCAGCCATTTAGATTATTACTTAACTTATTATAAGAATTTCAGCTGGTAGTTGTGGTATGAACAAAGCCTGCAAACAAATACTCTACCATTCATATTAAAGGACTACTGTTTATTGCAAATAAAAATGCTATTTACACGATATGCGTATACTTACGTCAATGTAAGTTAATAAAAGGCAGTTCTCAAGCCTGCGAAAGTGTAAGAACAAAGTAAAACTAATACAAAAGGCAAGAAATTCGATTTACCCCTTGTCCGAGGCATGCATACGCTGTCGGCTGTCGCAAACTTTAAATAACTTATACCAAGTTTTTCTCTTATACTCATGTTATATGTACATTAGAAACTAAGTACAAATCGGACGGGAAAATACTACGGAATATTCGTTTATCAATGTACAAGTGTTTAATATTATTAAATTAGCACTCGACTAAGACGAAATCAAAAAATCTTCAATTAAAATTATTGAAAATAAAAATAAGCGAGAACATTAGCTGTAAATTTCTCAAGAGGATATTAAAATAATTATGTGCTTTTGCATAAAAAGCACATAATTATTTTACTTACTCTTTTTGGACTGAGGAAAGTAATTGTGCTCCATGTCCTTAGACAAAAAGTTAAAGGATAGTAAAATCGTAGATAATATGCACAATTGCGATTAGGGGCCTTAATCTTTTCCTTAACCTGTATTAGCTTCCACCACCACTGAAATAGAAAATTTCATAAATCCTCACCTAATATTTACAATGCAATAGGTCCTCACGAACCGAAGTTATGAGAAATAAAAAGAAACTTAAAGAGTTATATATAATGGAAGATTTTTCAAAAGAAACTTTAGAGAAGAGGAAAGCACTACAACCAAAACTAATGGAAGAAAGGAAAAAAGGAAATTTTGCTTACATTAAGTACGATAAACTTATTATTAAGGACAACTCAAACAGCAAAGATAAAAGAAAAAGAGAAATATCTATCTCCCCGCAAACTGATTTTCAACCAAAGAAGCAACAGATGTTAAACACTTCTAAGAATAACAGAACAAATGCATTTGATCTGATGAGAGTTCGTTCGCTTTCTCTCTCAAACAGTTCTATTACAAAAAAACAATAGCAACCAGATACCGGCGATCGGAAAGAAAAACTAACTAAAGAGACAAAAAACAAAACCACTAAAAAGGATTATCCTCCCCCAAGCCGACTGGTCATCGTGGGGGAAAAAGACCACGACCCTCTTAAGATTGATAAATGTAATACAGATATATACATAGCTACATTTAATGTAAGATCACTACGCACCGCTGAAAAGCTTCTTGAACTTGAACAAGCTATTGCAGAAATAAGTTGGGACATTATAGGCATCAGTGAAATGAGACGATACGGAGAAGGAATAGAAGACCACGGAAACTATATATTACACTACAAAGGTGAGACACTAGGTATGTATGGAGTGGGCTTTCTAATTAAAAAAAGATTTGCTCCAATGATCGAAGAAATTAAAGGAATATCGGAGAGAATAGCAGTATTAAATATTAGGCTTCCCTTGAATAAAAATGAAAATTGGTCTATCATCCAGGCATACTCGCCAATTGAATCAAATAAGAAAGAAGATGCTGAAAAAATCGATAAATTTTATGAAGAGTTACAAAAAGTTGTGCAAAATTCCCATAAGAATGTTATTGTTATGGGAGATTTTAATGGCCAGGTAGGAAAATGTGAAAATGATCTAGAAGAATATACAGTAGGAAAATACGGACAAGGCAAAAGAACTAAAAATGGTACCAGATTGATCACATTCGCTTTAGAAAATAAATTAAGAATTCTTAATAATTTACTGAAAAAAAGAAAAACAAAAAAGTGGACTTGGATTTCACCAAATGGACTCTATAAAAACGAAATTGATTTTATCATGTCAAATAATGCTAAGAACTTCCACGATGTATCAATTATTCACAACCTTAATTTCCATTCAGACCATAGAATGGTCCGTGCCAAACTAACAGGCATGCCTATAAAGAGAACCAGAAGATTCCATAATAATTATTCTGCCATCGTATGCACCGGAAATAATGACCAACTCAGAGCTAACTTACAGACATTAATAGGAAAAGGTGAAAAGTACACGATGTCGTGCCAAGTTAAATACGAAAAATTTATAAATCTATTGAAAACAGAAACTATGAAAGTAAACGCAGGTAACAAAACAAAACTATCTAATGAGACACGACAGTTGCTACAAGAAAGAAAAGAACTCATTCATAAAAAGGATAAGAAGTTAAACCGGCCCAAAGTAACAGAAATAAGTAAAAAGATTAATGAGCATATTAGGAAGGATAGAAAAGTAAACCGACAAAATATATTGATGAAGCATATTCAAAGAACTGGCGGAATAAAAAAAGCAGTCAAAGAATTAAATCATAAAAAAGACTGGATGGTAAAGGTGAAGAATAAAGACGGGAATTATACATACAAAAGACCGGAAATACTCAAAATAGCGACAGACTACTACCGTAAACTATACCAAACCACGAACTCAGTAATGGTAAGAGAGGAAAGACATGAAATAAACTCCGAGCCAATACCCAAAATACTTACGACAGAAACTATAAGAGCAATTAATACACAAAAGAATGATAAGACACCGGGAACAGATCAAATATCAAATGAATTACTTAAATCAACTGCATCTGTAATAGCTCCTTTTTTAACAGATATATTTAACGAAATCATAGAATCCGAAAATGTTCCTACGGAGTGGACTAAATCAACAATAATATTGTTACACAAAAAGGGAGATAAAGGACAAATAGGGAACTACCGACCAATAAGTCTAATGTCAAACGTATATAAAGTATTTTCTAAGATAATTTTGACACGAATTACCCCCACTCTTGACGAAAACCAACCAAAAGAGCAGGCAGGTTTCCGCAGTAAGTATTCAACGATTGATCATATACATGTTCTAAGGCAAGTAATACAAAAATACAAAGAATATAATAAAACCTATTATCTTGGATTTGTCGATTATAACAAAGCCTTCGACTCCTTGGAGCATGAATATATCTGGGAAGCATTGCGTGTTCAGGGTGTTCAAGAAAAGTATATACGAATACTAAAGGGTATTTACTCATTAAGTTCAGCTCAAATTAGGCTGGAAACAATTGGAGAAGAGTTTCCTATACAGAGAGGTGTCCGGCAAGGTGACCCTATCTCACCGAAATTGTTTTCAGCGGCCCTCGAAATGATCTTCAGAAAACTGGAATGGGATGATTTTGGACTAAATATAAACGGTGAAAACCTAACACATTTACGTTTCGCAGATGATCTCATCCTATTTTCAGAGTGTCCCAAAAAACTAGAGATAATGCTACAACAATTATCAGATCAGAGTTCCATAGCAGGGCTTTCAATGAACACGACTAAAACAAAAATTATGACAAATGCTTCACAGACATATAAAATCAAAGTAAATAAAGAGGAAATCGAATATTTAGAAGAGTATGTTTACCTGGGACAGTTGATAGCTACAAGTGACACCATGCCGAAGGAAATAGATAGAAGGGTAGCTAATACTTGGAAAAGATTTTGGTCTCTAAGTGAAGTGATGAAAAATGTAGACGTGGATCTTAAAGATAAAAGAAAAGTATATAATGTATGTATTTTGCCATGCTTAACTTATGGCTGCCAAACATGGGCATTAACTGAAAAATTAATGAATAAAATAAATGTTTGCCAGAATGGTATAGAAAGAAGTGTAATTGGAGTCAGAAGAAGGGATAAGATAAAATTGTCAAAAATAAAAAGTTCAACTAAATTTAAAGAAGCAGGTAAAATATGCAAGCAACTTAAATTTAAATGGACAGGGCATATGCTCCGAGAGACCAATGGAAAGTGGACAAAAATCATTTCAGAATGGTATCCCAGGGATGGCAAAAGAACCAAAGGGCGGCAAACGAAACGCTGGGAAGACGATTTCAAAAAAGTCGTCGGCCCTGAATGGATTCGAATAGCGAGGGACAGAGAGCGATGGAAATCTTTAGAGGAGGCCTTTGTCGTAGGACAAGCTGTCAAATAAACTGATCGTCGAAAAATCACAATTTGTAAAACCTCATGGGTTATTGAACAAATTTAGTTTATTAATGTAAAAATTTAATGTAAAAAACAAAAAAAAATATTAGGCAGCAATAAAGGCTTATTTTATTTTATTTTATTTATTTTATTTAGGTCCTCACGGCGCTCGAGTACCAACCGATTTAGCATCGTGGGCTCCCCTACTATTACGCCAAACAGAGAAAACCGTTGCAACTGCTGGCGTAGCAAGTAAAATACCTTACATATTCTAGAAATAAAATGGATCCAATTACGTATAAAATTATGATAATTCTGTAATTAGTGCAGTTGTCGTGACACCCAAATGGGCAATTTGGCTCAGGATCCAAACTGGATACGATTGTACTGTTTATCTTACTCTATTTTGTTTTTATTGGAATTAAAATGTATCGAAATTAAGTAAAGTAGGTTATAATGCATTTTAATCTTTTCATTTTTTAGTAGTGCCTTCTACAATAATGAGGATGATATTCAGTTGATATGATGATACAATGATAAATAATTAATATTGAATTAAATTTCTGTTCATTGACATTCTACCGTAGTGTGTATATTAAAGTAAAATTTATCAGGTTTGATTTGGATTTGGTTTGTGTGATACGGATATTAAGTGATATTTTGCATTGTATGAAACCAAAATTCACACGGGTGGGAACTCCGTATATAAATTAGTCTCTCATGCCCATTTTTAGAGTCATAGTTAAGTCAACCAATGGTTAAAATTTGGAACAAAATAATACTAACCATTGCTTGATTTTTGATAAAAATTTTAACCATTGGTTGAACTATATATGTCGCAAAAATTGGTCCTTAATGTATTCTGTCACTTAAGTATAACGTATTAGTAAACAAGTGAAAAATTAAAAAATTTTAAAACACCCACGATTTTTGCAGACTTGTAATTGAAAAAGGATAAAATAATTTTTTTGAAACTTCCCGACTAAAGGAAAGTAAGAACTAAGAACCTATCAGTATAATTACAAATCCAAGAAAATCCGCCGGAGCTGCTGTGTTTTGCCTATGATGGTGTTGATGGTGCTGTTTACCAGTTGATGACTAATTCAATTTCTTGATACTTCTCATATACCGGCAGTTTATCAATACTTACTAACTAAATTAATTGATATTGGAAACGAAAATAGCAATGGCAGCTCCGACGGATTTTCTTGGATTTGTAATTATACTGATAGGTTCTTAGTTCTTACTTTCCTTTAGTCGGGAAGTTTCAAAAAAATTATTTTATCCTTTTTCAATTACAAGTCTGCAAAAGTCGTGGGTGTTTTAAATTTTTTTAATTTTCCACTTGTTTTATAGTTTTTCGATTAATATATTAATGTAATTTAAATTATATTATTATTAAATAATGAAAATTAATCTTCAAACTAGCCATTAGCTCCTCTAGCAGCGTTTGAAGGCATCATCCCTTCCAAGTCATAAAGAGACGTTTATTGTGGCGCCCCCTGCTGTTTAATCACAAGAACAATTATCTACGTACCATTGCCAATGACTCACTAATATTTTATACAAAACTGTATCCAAATCGGTTCAGTCGTTTTTGTAATAATTGAGAAGATTCGATTGCACTGTAAATGTTTTTAATGGCGCCCCCTGGTGATCGATGTTCGTAACAACAATCTAAGAACCATCGCCAATGAATACCAAACATTATACAGAAAACTGCATCTAAATCGGTCAAGCCGTTTTTGAAATAAATGGGAACATTCGTTTGCAATATAATTGTATTTTATGGCGCCCCCTGGTGATCGATGTTCGTAACAACTATCTAAGAACCATTGCCGCTGTACACCAAACATTATACAGAAAACCGCATCTAAATCGGTCAAGCCGTTTTTCAAATAAATAACTTTGTACTGAAAACTGTAAAAAAGCTCTAAATTAACATCACCATCCAGTAATTATAGGTATGCGTTTGATTTAAATGTTTAACTAGTCGAATGAGGGTTTCCTTGAGTCGCGCTTCGCAAACGCCTTAATTTTGGAAATGTACTTAATTTGGAAGTTTCCGCTGGCCTTTGCCTCTATGTCGTAGACGCAACTCAAATATGCCGAATTATAGGGGCGGCTAATTGAGAATGTAGTCTATGCATATACATATTCTCCTTTCACAAGGGATGTGGGTATAGAGATAATTAGAAGCTGTTAGTGTAAAACTTGTAGGTGTAATATGATAACGTTGTTAACTTCAGGAAATCGGGTGCGGATGTAACAGCGCCTCTACATATTCGCAGTCGGCGAGTATAGACGATTACACGAGAGCACGATGGTGTATTGGGATTTGATTCGCAAATGTTCCTCTATAGAGGAAGAACCTACACTCTGTACCACAGGTTTTCCTTCCGAAGTTATCTCATGTATCCATTTTATTTTAAGGCAGAATTAATAATTTATTTATTTATAATCGTCAGTGCTCATAGATGCTTGGGAACTTCGCGGTTTTGGGTTACGCATCAGAGAGCTTTTGCCAAAGGGAATGAGCTTTTGGAAAGCGCTGATAATATTCACAAGCGGACAGCTAACGACGATTCACGTGGACCCCGATTATACAGATACTTGCATGATAAACGTCACGATTCCCGTCGATGAAAGACGATTATACAAGTAACGATCATCGCCGGTAGTCAAGAGGGGCCATAAGTAACAGTGCATAAAAAAATTGGTTGTCTGTAAAGATTTACGGACGACAAATTTACGTGATAACGTCATAATTGGCTTCTCTATCGTTTGTTTTATCGTGCCTCTCTATCGCTTGTTGCGCGCTCTCGCTTGCACGCACAGGCTCAGATGGAACGTTACGCGGAACGTTACTATTTTTCATGCGCGTTGCTGGTGTTCCTAAATTTATTAAACGTTATCACGTCAAAAGCAGAGTAGTATTTCTTTCGCTCAAATATGGCGTAAATAAAATCTTAATCTTAGTATCATTGATGAATCTGGAAGAAGTCTTTATATATATGTACAGAATAAATAAATAAATGAATAGTAGTAATTTCATCAGTGCATGGTATAAGCTTGAAGCGACTCTACATAGAGAATCGCACATGGTCGACGCTGGCCGTGCCTGATTATTATTTACAGTTAACAAGACGGCACAAACACAGAAAACGACATTACATCTACCTCCCCCATAACGCATATTGACTATGTCGCCTCGCGCGACGGATTCGTTGGTCCAGAAGTCCAGCAGAGAGTACTCCGTCAAGTGCAGTTCGGAAGACAGCCGGACTGGATTTTCTTTTTCCCACATCAGCCGTAAGATTGATGCATTGTATTTCCCTGAAATATAGAAAAAAAATTGAGTCATCTTCGAATTTCCGAAGCTCTTTTGAGACAGTGAAATATTTTGGCGTTGTAAACTGAAAAGTAGGCGGAAGTCGCAAAATCCTATTTATGTATAAGTACTTAGATAGACTAGTTGTTGCCAGCGGCTTCACACGTATGAATTTCGGGTTTTACATATTATCCCGTTAAAATGAGTCAATCTTCAAAATTTTTTAAGGGAGAAAAATTTTGTCATAATATAATGTTATATGTATAATGTGTCATTTAATGGGGTTACCATTGCATACTGCGGTTCTGTTAAAGACCTCGGCGTACATATAGATCGGAAGCTGTCACGGGCCACACACCTGAAAGAATTAAGCAGGAAAACCTTTGCAGCTATGAGCTCGTTGCGGCGGTTGCAGTCTTTTCTTCCAATTCCTACCAAGGTTATGTTAGCACAATCTCTCCTCCTCTCTATACTTGACTACGCGGACGCAAGCTTTCTCAATATGAATGAAGACCGACCAGCTTAATAAACTTGAGCGTCTCCAAAATCTTGCAATTCGGTTTATATTTGGCCTACGCAAGTATGACCATATCTCTGAATTTCGACAAAAGCTCAACTGGCTCCCTATCCGCCGTCGCCGGGATCTGCATGTTCTTTCTCTACTGTACTGTGTATTATATGATCCTAGAACCCCTCCTTACCTCAAGGAGAAATTCAAATTTCTTGGGGAACATTCAGACCTCAGAACCTGTCGTACCTTGACACTTAAAATGCCATTCCACAAGTGGAAATTTAAAAAAATTTAAAACACCCACGACTTTTGCAGACTTGTAATTGAAAAAGGATTAAATATTTTTTTTGAAACTCCCCGACTAAATGAAAGTAAGAACTAAGAACCTATCAGTATAATTACAAATCCAAGAAAATCCGTCGGAGCTGCTGTATTTTGCCTATGACGGTGTTGATGGTGCTGTTTACCAGTTGATGACTGATTCAATTTCTTGATACTTCTCTTATACCGGCAGTTTATCAATACTTACTAATTACATTAATTGAAATTGGAAACGAAAATAGCAATTGCAGCTCCGACGGATTTTTTTGGATTTGTAATTATACTGATAGGTTCTTAGTTCTTACTTTCATTTAGTCGGGGAGTTTCAAAAAAAAATTTAATCCTTTTTCAATTACAAGTCTGCAAAAGTCGTGGGTGTTTTACAATTTTTTAATTTTCCACATGTTTTATAGTTTTTTGATTAATATATTAATGTAATTTAAATTATATTATTATTAAAAAATGAAAATTAATCTTCAAACTAGCCATTAGCTCCCCTAGCAGCGTTTGAAGGCATCATCCCTTCCAAGTCATAAAGAGACGTTTATTGTGGCGCCCTCTGCTGTTCAATAACAAGAACAATTATTTGCGAACCATTGCCAATGACTCACTAATATTTTATACAAAACTGTATCCAAATCAGTTCAGTCGTATTTGTAATAATTGAGAACATTCGTTTCCACTGTAAATGTTTTTTATGGCGCCCCCTGGTGATCGATGTTCGTAACAACTATCTAAGAACCATCGCCAATGAATACCAAACATTATGCAGAAAACTGCATTTAAATCGGTCAAGCCGTTTTTGAAATAAATGGGAACATTCGTTTGCAATATAAATGTATTTTATGGCGCCCCCTGGTGATCGATGTTCGTAACAACTATCTAAGAACTATTGCCGCTTAACACCAAACATTATACAGAAAACCGCATCTAAATCGGTCAAGCCGTTTTTGAAATAAATGGGAACATTGATGTGCACACACAAACAAACAAACCAACAAACAAACAAACAAACAAAAATATTTTTGCATTATTGGTTTTTGTGAACAATTTAACATACAAACAAACATAACATCGCAATCAATAATAAAGTAATGTACAAACGGTCTCTCACCCTAAACGCATATACCCGTACTCCGTTCCGTCGTGGGTAAAAATCGAATACGTCGCCGCGTTCTTTTGGGCCCTTCCAAGTCTAGAATCATCACTTTCTTTCGGCATTGTTATACACTGTTATTAAACCAACATAAAATATTAGAAGTAAACAGTAAACCTGCGATTAAACCAACATCAGCCACACACTATCCCACGTGGTCATAATTATATGTGATCGCAGTCCGTTTAGTTGATTGGCTTACACTCTGCGTAAGTCGGCCAATCACAGCACATAACACGCAGTACGCACCAAACGTGATACTTTTACGATTTACTTTCATATTTATGGCGAAGCTACGTATGCGGCCGCGGGCAAAATCTTGTATGTATTAAAATGGGGCCTAAAAAGACGTGCTTAGTATATCCTCCGGGTACATACACACACTTAGCGTGAGCTTTTCATGCCGTTTAGAGCGCTTTTCAATGTAAAATATAGCATTCAGCGCTACATTTAGTGAAAAGGTGCACTTTTAAGTTACATATTCGGTTAAATATTTTTCACATTCAAAAACATCTTCTTAGTGAGGGTCTACTATACATATACAATAAAATATAAATCCATAGTTTAAACAATTTTTTTAAAAGAAAGCACAGAGCAAGCAAAAAATATCTAGCTTTACCCTAAATTTAAAATATCGCATTTGTAATTTCTACTAGCATTAGGTATACAAAATTTGCAAAAAGTATTATATAATATTTCGTAAAACCATATTTTTAGGTACCAAAACATGGTGGTTAACTAATATGAGTTATATTGAGAATTTTGAAAACGAATAACTTGTAGTTTATTACAATTTTGTCAGACCTCCCAAAATAATGTTTTTATGAGAGAAGTGAGACGGAATCCTTTAACTAGCAGATGCTTGTTTTGCAAAAAAAAAAAGTTTCAGAAAACCAACGCACTGTGGAATTTTTTCACAATGCTTTCTGATATGAATTTGCATTTCGTTAAGAGCTAAAAACCGGCAGCCAGCTGTAAAAATAATAGTTTTCTCCGTTTTTTAACGCGTGTATGAAATTACGTTATTAATTTCAGGCATTGCAATTTTAGAAACTTTACCAAAATAACGTACAGATATTTTTAAAATGTTTAATTATACCCAGTTAGTAACTTAAGTGAAACTAACAAAAGACATTTAATATAAACGGCACTCTCGGTACTTTTTTAATTCCTAACAAATGGTGCTCGCCACTTAAATCACTAGAAGTTTTTAAAAAATACTTACATACTTACTATTAGCATTTATCATTGTAAAATGTACTCGTATATGTGTAAATACTCACGATACTTTGCTAAATACTACTACTAAATACGCTACTATTCTTGATTAAATAATTGAAAGCTTAATTTTTGACTCAGAGTTATTGAATAATTTATGCATTGTTATTGAAAGATCTGTATGAGTGACTGTGATTTATCGATATAATAGAAACCTACCCAAGTGCGAGTAATATTTATTGTTATATTTATTTATTTATTGTCAAAAACAATGTTTATTGTATGTAGGTTTTAGACCCCTCTACGAGTATCCCAAATCGATGCATTGCTTTATGAAATTCTTTCACGTAAACATTTTAAAAAATAGCCATTGTTAATATGCCCAAAAGATTATGCTATGTGAATTTAAAGCTTTCTACTATACCTATTTGGAGTTTTTCCTACTTAGTTTAAGAGCATTTCGGATACCTAAAAACACTTTACAAAGAAAATTCTTTACAAAGACCACATACATTACAGAGTAACGTACGTAATATATATACCTAACAGCGTAGCTGAAACAATTCATAAAAGGTCAAAAAATGAAACAAACAATAAGCCATTCAAAGATGTAAGTCTCTCTTTTCCGTATTGCATGCAGTACTGCTTTCATGAGAAATGTAGGTTATACCGCTTTGCATTGAATGCGATTATACAATACTGCGCAGCTGAGGGCCCTGAAGGCGAAACAATTGCTGTGTGCTTTATTACTGTGTACTTTAGCACGACGTGAGCAAAAAATTGCTAAGCGCGGCGCGCAATGGAAATGGAAAAAAACTCGCGTTCGAAACTCCCGCTTACGTACGGGGTGAGGTAGAAATTCGGGATTCATACTTAAAAAACCTGTCAAGTGCGAGTCGGACTCGCGCACTGAGGGTTCCGTACTACAACCGGAGGAATAAAACCATAAAAACCATGTTTTTAGAGGTTTAATGTAAATATCAAAAAAACTACTTATTAGATCTCGTTCAAACCAATTTTCGGTGAAAGTTTGCATGGTAATGTACATCATTTATTTTTTTCAGTTTTATCATACTCTTATTTTAGAAGTTACAGGGGGGGGGACACACATTTTACCACTTTGGAAGTGTCTCTCGCGCAAGCTATTCATTTTAGAAAAAAATGATATTAGAAACCTTAGTATCATTTTTGAAGACCTATCCATAGATACCCCACACATATGGGTTTGATGAAAAAAAAATTTTTGAGTTTCAGTTCTAAGTATACTTGGTCAAGTATAAGTACCCCCAAAATTTATTACTTTTTTTTAAATTTTGTATGAAAACCTTAATGCGGTTCACAGAATACATCTACTTACCAAGTTTCAACAGTATAGCTCTTATAGTTTCGGAAAAAAGTGGCTGTGACATACGGACGGACAGACGGACAGACGGACAGACGGACAGACGGACAGACGGACAGACGGACAGACGGACAGACAGACATGACGAATTTATAAGGGTTCCGTTTTTTGCCATTCGGCTACGGAACCCTAAAAACGCTTTTGAAATGTTTATGTTACATTACCGTCCTTGTAACCCCTTTTTCTGTGTGCGTACGTACCTATTATTTTTGAAATTCTGCTAAAATAAGTACAGTCGCGGAATGAAAAGGTTCGTCACCTTAGTGTCGATATTCGTTTGCACTAGTACTCTAGTACTGCAAGAGTCCATTATGCCAACATTCCAGTGCAAGAAACAGCGCTGCTAACATTTTAATAAATATGACGTTTGCTATCGAATAAGGTTTTGCTTGTTTTTTCTATCCCGTCAATGTATTAAACCAAATATAATACCAAAATGTATTAAAACCTCACTAAAACCTTAGTTATTTAGGAGATTATGATATTTTGAAATTATGACATTGACTGATTATAATTGACATTGACAATAGTTTTAACCTCAGGTTTTAACAGTAATAATAATGTCAGGTTGAATTAACAAGAAGGTTGCAGTTTATCCATAATAATCTTGTTGACAAGATAAATAGTCAAACTACCTTGATCTGAACAATTTTGAACTTTACTAACGAACAGTTAAACTTTATTTTCTCTAACTCGAGTCTATTCTGTAACACAGTTTCAAAACGTAATATGTGCTCGTGATACGTTGAACGAATCAATTTGAAAATCGACGAACCTTTTCGTTCCGCGACTGTACATTATTTATAAAGGAAATGGAATGACGTGTTTTTTATATATCTACTGAAAAATTTCAGTAAGTATCCTTGTTGAAGGAAATTAAATCTTTTTTATTCAAAGTAATTGAATACTCTAAATGTATAAGGGCGTAAAACAAATCGTTTTTAATTCAAATACTTTGTTTTAATTTGTTTTATAGATTATTTACTCTGTAAGGTGCCGTAATTATTGTGAATGTTTTAAATTACTCGTATGTATGGTTTCTGGCTAAGCAATATCCGAAAATAGTTTAAGCTCTAGATCACTATTAAATGACAAAAAGCGAGGATTTCAAGAGGTCGCGAGGTTAAAATCGTAACGCATTGCTTTTATTAAAAAATTTTACGCTATTGAAAATCTTCTGTACAATATGACTCGATTATTCAGCCATTCAACGAATACATCAACCGAAAAAGGCAAAAGTTCCCATTGTCCTGTATAGACTATTTGTACCTTTTTACAAGTCCGGTATTCACGAATCAAAATATTATAGAAAGATGCTTGATGAATCTTTTTAAAATGCTTACGTGCATGGCTAGCCATGGCGTATATCAATCGCTTTCCACAATCGCTACCGCTTTGGAATCTAAAGAAATGTATGTGACTCTGCGTTCGTTAAGTTGATCACAGTCACTTCTTATTGATACCGAATATCATTTACAAAATGCGCTATGGGAACATACATTTATTATTTAAAAAAATATTATGTTGTAGAAAGGAAATCGATATGTGACATTGCAGTTCCTATCCATAATCCCAATCATATTATAAAATTCCTATTTGTTACAACAAATATCTTGTCCAACCAATTTAAAAATATTTTGTAAATTGGCCCATACCAGACATTGAACCTAATGAACTACGTCATTAGAGTCATCGAGCTTTTATTTAAGGAAAATCTTAAGTAAAGAAGTCCTGCATCCTCCAAGAAACCAAACCAAGTTTTGTTCAAAGCCAGTCAATAAAACTATGACGTTAGTGAAACTTAAAGTTCTGCTCGTCCTATTAGAACAATTATAGCGCCTCGGTTCAGCAAACTCGGCTAGTAGCTGCACTTAGTAAAAACCAGAACTTCCTTAATTAGACTTTTGTGTTTTAGACATAACGTTACGAAAAATCTGGCTTAACTCTACAAGTTTAATGTGAGAATCGGATAGGTGCATTTTTCTAGAATTCCGCTCAATTTGCTGGTAATGTGGAGACTTGGAAGCTCCTCTTGGTAATGCTTCTTTAGGGCAAAAAAATAGATCCTTGGGTAAATGTGGCTACGCTATATCGAGCTCTGATTTCCCGCTCCAACATCAGACCTTCATTGCATATATTTATAAAAGGTCATCGCTCGCTCTCCGACTAGAGCCCAACCTAAGAACGACAGTTCCGTGAGTGCGGCAACTTTTTCTTGTAGTGCGATTGTGTCAATTTGAAATTATCTAGTGTGCGTGAAAAATTGTGTAGCGATGACTCGGGTATGCGAACTTTGACAGAGTATTTATTGATTTATTGCCACACTTTTGAAGTCGCGTGCGGCCTCTTTGACCTCCATGCTTCGTTGTTTCAGCTGACGGATGGGAACAGCTGAGCTCATGCATCCTTGATGAAAATCCGTCCGTGCTAAAGATCACAAAATAAACACGCAAGCTCGCAATGCAATAAACAAGCACGCAAGCACGCTTACACACAAACGCACACACACACACTCACACACACTCGCCCACACACCCTCATACATGCTCACTCATCGCACACACACAAACGCACACACACAAACGCACTCACACAAACGCACACACTCAACTAATTTATAAGCTAAGCAAGTCTTTTAAATTGTAACAGTAAGTGTAATTATTAGGTTTAAAATAGGAATAATAAATGTCTAAATTAACATCCAGGAAGGATCTACCCTCTGCAACACAGGTTTTCCTACCGCAGAGGGTAGAGCATTCATATTATGTTTGCAATAATATCATGTATTAAAAGCAATAAAAAAGCAAAAAAAATAAAAATCTGCACAAATCGCCAACCGCGAATCCCATATAGTCCATTGAAAAGTTACATTTGGGGTTGCGTTTTTTAGAGGACGCAATTTTATTTTTTTGATGTGTAGGGGCGGTCAGTGTAAAGCTAAAACCAAGTTTGTGGGGTCGCCACCCTTGTCCCACGGCCGCCATCTTGAAAATAGAGGTTGAAATGGTTTTTACCATTTATCTCTTAAATTATTTATTTGATAAAAAAAAATGTTAACATTTTTTGTTGCAAATTAAATTCTCTACAACTTAGTTCCAGTAATTTTTTATCGTAGAACTTTAAATAAAAAAGTTATGTTCAGAAATTCGAGATTTTT
Organism: Coenonympha arcania; assembly: GCA_036785405.1. Lineage (NCBI taxonomy): Eukaryota > Metazoa > Arthropoda > Insecta > Lepidoptera > Nymphalidae > Coenonympha > Coenonympha arcania. Next base: position 14,539,893 of record CM072070.1, on the reverse strand, counting down.
TTTTGATATAACTTTTTTTTTAATCATTTTACGAAAAAATGGTATCAGACCATTTTTGTAGATCGTTTTTTGAGGAATAACTTTTATTCACAACATTTTTTCATTAAGTCAATAGCTAAGGTTTTACAGCGCTCCGAAGTGAGTACTATTTTTCAGTACTCTCAACTATACCTATATTATACGTGTACGTACTAATAATGTAATAGCAGGCAGCTGTTCTTTTGTTCCGTCATGGTCACTTGGGTATTTTCTACCTGAACAGGATTCTCGGTAACGGCCTTCAGGTTTAAAATTATTTTAAAAATCAATTATTGTAAAATCCTGTACTGGAGTGGAAAAATCAATAATTAATTATTAATAATATTGCAAAATTTGTAATAAAAAAACAAAAAGAAAAACAACTGATGACACATTATTAGTACGTACACGTATAATATAGGTATAGTTGAGAGTACTGAAAAATAGTACTCACTTTGGAGCGCTGTAAAACCTTAGCTATTGACTTAATGAAAAAATGTTGTCAATAAAAGTTATTCCTCAAAAGACGATCTACAAAAATGGTTTAATATCATTTTTTTGTAAAATGATTAAAAAAGTTATATCAAAAAAAAAACTCAAATTTTTGAACATTTTTACTTATAACTTTTTTATTTATAGTTCTACTACAAAAAGTTACCGGACCAAAAATGTAGAGAATTTAAATTGTAACAAAAAATGTTAAATTTTTTTTTTATCATACAAATAGTTTAAGAGATATATCGTAAAAACCATTTCAACCCTTATTTTCAAGATGGCGGCCGTGGGACAAGGGTGGCGACCCCACAAACTTGGTTTTAGCTTTACACTGACCCCCACTACACATCAAAAAAAAAAAATTGCGTCCTCTAAAAAACGCAAGGTTAGGCCTAAAAAATGTAACATTTCAATGGACTAATAATGTTATCAGCTTTCCTGCACGGAGTCACCATTCCAGCACTTCGGTCGGCTGTGCCATATTGTCACTTCCACTTCGCGATACGTTTAATTACTCATTTCTGATATGATCACGTAGAAATACTTCAACCATTGTTCTCCATTGTTCGCTGAGCGACACTTAGCCTTCGTCTGAAGCCCATATTCGACCTTATAATGGATATATAGTTAGTTCTTTTAAAATAGTTAAATGACCAGTATAGGGGGTTTTTAAATTTTTAAACTGTTATTCTTTCGAGTGTGTATTATTGATGACAGAGAAGGACTCAGCAGATTAATATACAATTCCACGTTAATGGCGGTAAGGGATTAAAATGTGCCTTGAATGAATTCCATATGCATTCTTATAATACGACATTGTGATATTAATTGCGTAGCGGATTAAAATAACCTGAATTGTTGCTAAATTGACATTGTAAATACTATGAGCAAGTCATAAGCCAGCTTAGTTATCTCGCACTGCATGTAAACACTAGCGGAGTGCTCTAACGCCAGTCGGAGTACTTTTGAGTGTATATTGTTGAGTTAAATGCAACCATTAGTGTAGTGGAGTCGGATTTTGTGTACATTTTTATTCATTGCGAATTCGCGAGTATCATTTTTACCTGTTGGTGATAATTCATTATTTCTAGTAAAACTTCTAGCGTGAAATCTTTCTAATATATATACAAATTCTCGTGCCAATTTTTGTTAAAAAACTACTCCGAAATACGTAAGCTGTTTGTATATGCTTAATGGCAAAACAACGTTTGCCGGGTCAGCTAGTATAATATAAATAATAACTAGCTATCTTTCGTATTAAAATAAAAATATAATCAAATTACTATAATTATAATAGAAAAAAATAGATAATGGTTAAACAAGCCATCAAAATGTGAAAAAGGCTTTGCCAGTAGGGTGGTAACTAGCCACGGCCGAAGACTCCCACCAGACCAAACCTGAGCTAATTCACCTGAGCCTGTGGCGGGAATTGAACCCATACCCCACTCAAATCCAAGCGTGCGCTACTGCTCCAGAGTGGTCCAAAATTATAAACTCAGGACCCGGCGGACCACGCGAAACCATGCTGCCAGTTTACTGATTTAAAAAAAAAGGTTTGTTTTGACACCAATGGCGTAAGACGATCGCAGTATTGTTTAGGGACCGCAATCCACGCCACAGATCACTTCACTATGTTATTAGTCCGCACGCGCGTTTCCATAGTTCTTTCCATATTATGGGAATTTTGTCAGATAGCGGTACTTTTTTCGTGTATGAAGAAGGTTTACGGTAAAATGTTCAGATCAGGGCTCATCCTTAGGTTCATGTCGGTGCACACCTACCATATTTTGTCCCTCGTATTTACAGTATCAAAGAATCTAAAAGTTAGATTCACGATTAGTAAACTGTTCGACAAACAAACTTCACTTGTGAATTAATAATGAGAGCCTTGATTTAAATAATTATCACGAAATATTACGGAAGAAGGATAAATTGTTATGAAGTTTGAAGTATTTAAACATTATTTGCAATCCCTTTAGGACGTTTACAAAATGTTATTCATTTACGTAGACCATTGAAACTCGAACTGCGAAAATAAATCTCTCATTTAGTTAAATGAGTTATTATCATTAGATACCTTCATTGAATTGTAGACATACAGAAAATTTTGGTATTCCAGCATTTCTCCTTCATAAATATCCAGTTAGATGATGAATTGTATTCATTGTACCGGAGTTTTTGGAACTTTTATATTCCTACAGCTTTTTACTATTTTGAAATATCACAGATTTATATTTTATCTAACTGGTTTTTGTACTATAAAATACATAAAATCCTTGTGTCACCGTGTTTGCAATAAAACCTCTCCAAAACGGCTTGGCTGATTTTTATGATTTTTTTCTGTGTACCTATATTCGGTAGGCTTGACATTTGAAAATAAGACGTAAACCTATTTCCTTTATCGACTGCCGCATTGGTATCGGAAAATTCTTAGTACTGTACCGAAGTTTGGTAATTGGTGGTGTTCCACCCCCGTGCCTACGAGAGCATGTTGAGCCGTCCGTCAATCGAGCGCCTGATCTCTCTCCGGTCGTCAAAAAGAGAAAAGAGTGCACCTGACACCGTTATCCTCTCAGAATGAAAGGGGCTTGGCTTTAGCCCAGCACTCTGACTAATATGGGTTGGTAGGTTTCACGCACCTTTGAGGAGATTATGGTGAAGTTTCAGGTATGCAGGTTTCCTCTAGATGTCTTCTATTACCGTTAAGCAATTGATGTTTAATGACTAACTGACCACAAACACATAAACCCGAAAATTCAGTGGTTAACTTCACTTGCTCATATTGTATCCTTAAAGAGTATCTAACTCTTTTTACAATTTTCGACTTTTTAGAGAGCAAGGGAGAAAAGAGAGCTTGTAATAAATCGCAAAGCATCAACGTGTGGGTCAATAAAGCACATTGCTTCCTCATACAAACAGCTCTCCCAGTTTAAGTACGCGGTCAGATGTTATTCGGGGCACTCACATAACCATCTTACAAGTCAGTTAATCACCTCCAGTGTGCCTCACACTATTTAACTGGATCCCTCGACCGCAGCGACCCACCGAACTAAACCGCACACTGTGTCTCTAAATGAAAACGCGGGCACTCCTTTGACATCAAACACTGTTTAACCTTTATTCCACTTCGGAAATTCGATAGTAATTTTATCGAGCTCATCCTTAGCCAACGAGCTTTAAAGCTGTTTCTTGCTTTTATCTTCGATAAATAAAGCCTTGTGTTTCAACGGATAAAATAGTGACCTACTTCAACTAATATATAAACTAGCGGACGCTCGTGGCTTCGCTTAAACGATTCTCTATATCCCCTCTACTCGTAAGTGAGAACATACTGATGAACTAAAGCATAAAGGTTTTCTCAGTTGTACTTCACTACAAATAAGTTATACTTAATTTCCGATGCTAATACCACAGAATAATACCATCATAAACTTCGATCAAGATCTCGCTTTCGCTTGGCTGTTGGATCAAGGGCCGCATGTAAAAGGCAGTAGTCCTGGAGGCGGCATACATTGTGAGGAGGTTCTCCACTCTGGAGCCCTGACCCTGGCTTTGCCCCTTAAAGCATCGTGGCTAGCGTTGTACTCAATTATTATTATTAAACGTGATATTAACATTCAGTAAACTAGCTTTTTTTATTGGTCGAGCAGAAATACACTAGAGTTAAAATTAGTCTACTTTTTCAAGATAATAAGTTTAAAATTATAAGTTTTGCTATGTTTTTAACAAACAACTGTCTGCCTCTAGATACCGAAGTCATGTCTATTGCTGCGAGATTTTAAAAGGATATTTTTACTTATTTCAGTTTGCAGTTTATAAAACCGTTCAAAGTGAACTAAACAAAATAACCATGCCCTTTGCATTTGCATCCTTTTAAAGTATTTGCAACTGCCACAACAGGTATTCTTGAAACGTTCAACAAAACACAAGATACCGATCTTCAATGAATGTTTCTTTTTCATCTTGAATTTGAGAATTCTTTCTCTCGTAATAACCATTTGCGAGCGTTACAATATTTTCGTTATGTTTCCTTGCGGATGCATTCATATTTTGAGAGGTTTAAAAGAGTATTTAGAGTCGGGGTGCCTTTTCTTCCTGAATAATAGACGTTTGATGTTCAAGAAACATCTTTTCAAAGCTTATTCAAAGGTATTTTCAATCTTTTTAGCTACTTTTAACATTTTGATAGATGATTTTTCTTTTTCTTTATGGTACCGTAATTTTTTGAGGGAAAGAAAGAAACAATTGGTAGCTCTATCTTTCGCTGTTGAATTAATAACGTCTTTTCGGTATTATTTGAGTGTCAAAGTGACCAACGTCAACGGCAGTTTGCCTACTTGCCAGGAAATGATTTTACTAATACCTAGTATATATTAGGTAAAATCCAGTTTGTACACGAACTATTCAAGACACAGGAACAAAAATAAAATTTACTTACGATTATACATTCAAAATTGAAAATTACTTACAATTTCAGCTTCACCAGGAAATCGAAGCTAGAACTTTATTAGCAGCAATTGAAGAAGCTTGCTATAAAACCAACGACATATTGTACTCGTAATATAATGTATTTATAGAGTAACAAATACCTAACGATGCCTCGTGGTTTAACAAAAGCAACCTTACCTTACCTTCAACGATCCAATTCGAATAGTTATTGTGCGACCCAATTAATCATATTAATGATATCTTATAGACTACACAAGTATAATACGTTACAGCTAATAATTACCTATTAAGGAGATGAGAAAAGCGTTGACGATAATATGTTATAAGAACACATCCAAGACTGACTGAAAGCCAGCACGGTTGGTTAAACGCAATATCTCATATTAGCCGTACCTACTCCCATTACAGAACTGTGTCATAATAAATGTGCTTAAGACATCAAAGGAGGCGTAATATTATTAAGATCTATTACATAACATCACTCAATGTGTTGATTAGAAAACTTTATATATAGCTTTTCTGCAAAGTTTTATCATAGTTGTATTAAGTTCTTGATGGCTTCTCTGGAACTGCTGGCCTTCGCTTGGATTTAAGAGGTCCTGGATTCGATTCCCTGCTTAGGGTTTTATAATTTGTAGACCCGTCTATGAAGCTTCGGTCGCGGCTGGTTACCACGCTATCGGCTAAGAAGTACAGCCCAGCGATTTAGCGTTCCGGTGCGATATTATGGAACAACCGTGGTAATTTCCAGGTTTTCGGCTGCATCTACGATTACCATCAAGTGATAAGCCTAATAAATTCTAAATTAATTAACAGAATTATTTCAAATTAACTAAAAAGTTAGTAACTACATAAAAACATTTCATACTTTTCGGCCATTTTGGTGTCGTTGAAAAGTAATTGCGTTCCGGTGCGATATTATGGAACAACCGTGGTAATTTTCAGGTTTTGATACGATAACATTTTCGGCTGCTTCTACGCTTGCCATCAAGTGGTAAGCCTAATAAATTCTAAATTAATTAACAGAATTATTTCAAATTAACTAAAAAGTTGGTAACTACATAAAAACATTTCATATTTTTCGACTATTTTGGAGTTTTTTTTATTTTACACAAAAGGTTAAGGCTCTTGGATAAAACATAATATAGACGTCGGAAATTGTTAGTTTGTAATTGGTTTATACACAGTTTTGGTTTATCCAGTTAGGTTTTTCCGCGATAATGGAAAAACTTCTCAAGGTACCCTCAATAAGGAGCTGGCGCGATATTAGTTTACCGGAAGGTCTCTAACCGAATAAAACTACTTTGCGTTCCCGTCCGAGTTTCATCAAATTTATTCCGATTATTAGAGAGGAGGATTCCGCACTCGGGGAGGTTCTTTTGTGATAAAAAAGTTTCCTTTTATTATCTGGTCCCTTTCCAAGTACAATGAGATAATGGTGCCATGGTATTTAGTTTGGAGTGCTCTTCGGAAGGAGTTTGTGATATTATTTTGATTTTTTTCGGGGATTCAGTATCTTCACATTATGGAAGTAAAGTTTTCTAGAAACAAAGATGACATAAGCAATGTTAGGGTTCCGCATTTACGGTGTAGAAGCCGTATTTAAGCGATCTTGAATGAAGTTTTATGCAAAAACTATAAAGACAATTACTTTCAAATTTATTCGTCATGTATTTTGGGTCTTTAATCTAAAATTGCTAAGATGCAGAAACACGATTAGATAAAATTTTCTCGATAGAAAGTTCTCTCAAAAGTTGCTCCAAAATCTCAGTTTTTCGAGTTTTTATCGGACACTACATAGGATGTAATTTTAATTTTTGTTTTAAAGGTTCGGTAATAATAATATCCAAAAACGCTAAGAAACAGATTTTTGATTACCAGCTTAGTTTTTGAGTAATTAGGTAAAAGGTCGTTTTTCTGTTATATTCTTCCGCGACGCTGCATGTCGCACCTACCAAATCTCCGTGAGAGTGAGAAAGACAAAAATAAATTTAAGGCGTTATTCAACTTTAATATGCGCGTATTCCATCTGGCCGATTTTTAGGGTTCTGTTATACCCAAACAGTAAAAACGGGTCCTTTTTACTGACTTCGCCGTTAGTACGTCCGTCCGCCCGTCAGTCACCAGGCTCTATCTCTTGAACTATGATAGTAAGACAACTGAAATTTTTACAGATGATCTATTTCTGTGGTCGCTGTAACAGCAAATACTACAAAATGTAATAAAATAAAAATAAAATATACAACAAACTTAATTGGTAATGGCAACAGGTAGACGCTTCAAATATTCACAGATATTTGATTATAAAATTAAAATAATATATAAGGGGTGCTCCCATAAAACAATCGTATTTTTCCCCGTTTTTATAGATAATGGTACGGAACCCTTTGTGCACAAGTCCGACTCGTACTTGGCCAGCCAGCCCTAGTTAAATGTGAGCGGTCTCTATAAGTAATTATTTACAGATAATTAATTGACAATTATAGGTGTAAAAATTATATGCTGATTATTATTAGTTTTCATTCAGTGATTCTAAATATCCCTTTTTTTTCAGGTACGGATACTCGACAAAAAGCAGCTTGATATAACTGGGAATAATGTACACGAGGTAAATAATAAATAATGAATGTTACTGGACATACATGATATCGCAGTTTTGTAACTCTTATAAGGCTTAGCGTAATTTTTGCTCCGTGAGCAGTTCCCGTGAGACAAATCGCGTAATACCCAAATTAGATTTGCCCCTAAACCCTTGGGGACATACCTAATCTGCACAAAGCTGGGTCCAGTAACAGCCCTTAATAAAGGTCGGCATAATTTAACCTGACTACACGTTTTCTATTATCGAGTAATTCGCTTATGAGCAGCAAAAGTAATGATTGCTATAAAAATCTTTAATATGTTCTAATTTTCATAAAACGATTAGTCTAAGATTCCATCTTACAAATTAACAATTTTTTGCGTTCAAAATTTTGTGATACTTTTAAATAAATAAAAAACATTCCTTTAACGTTCACTCTCTCATTACACTGCGTAGCCAAATAGGCATTCGTAAACATACATCTTTATCAAAATAGTTCAAAAGTAAAAAAAAGCAGGAATTATGGCCTAAAACCTTTAATTATTTTATAAAACTTAAGTATTCCTTTATTTCTTATGTATTTTCAACAGAACTAAGCGTCTAAATAAATAATATAAAGCTTACACAAATCGCTTCGTAAGAAATTGAAACAACCGTAGGAAAATTACGTTCAATTTAATCTTAGTACAAAATTGCCTTCATGTTTAGATTCGAGCCTTTCAATTATATCGTGCGTGCGTCGCGCCTGTGATGTGGCAAATTATATTATTAGAGGCATTAATTGAAAACTCAAAGGGCGTTCGAATAAAATAATTTCTAACTGAATTTATTTTGTTTAGACTCCAGAGACACTGGGTAATCGAATTAAAATATAAATCTAATTTATTCAAAGACTGTGTGACTTTGATTTAAATTCGTAGGTTAGAGGGATTCTTTGAGATCACGGTTTTACTGGAATATAATACTAATCGTCTATAAACAAAGTTAATTTAGAAACGGTTCGTTAAGAAAATTGTTTTTTATCGTTTTATTCTTATACTATGAAAACCTCGGTGCGTGACACTCACTCGCAATTTGCAGGTTTTTGACGTGACAACGTCTTATAAATCGAAAGAGCCGGTTGCACGCACGAAAAAACATGACTCATCCGTCGTTACCTCGCTCATGCGGCGTTACCGGCGTTACCTCGCGAGCGCGGAACGAGCGACAATGAAGACGTTGTCACGGTTAACTATCGTCAGTAAACCGAATTTACAGGCAACCAATTTTTTTATTATATTATTATTAAAGTAATTATTATAGATAATTGACTTTTTAATTAATCTATTACGCTGATATAACACCTAACTTATTACATGGCTCCCAATGTTATATTAATGACATCAACAGCTTTAACCAAAATCCGAATTTGTACAAAACAAAATTAGTAGAGCTGTGTAAAAGGGGAAATCTAATTTATTAATCCCTTTTAATACAATTCACAAACCACGTCATGGGTGTGGTGTGTGTGTACACGTGAATTGAAAAACTCTTAATTCGTGGGTAACTTAAAATTGCCAAATTTAATTGGACAAATTATTTTTGTGTCACATTGTTTGGGCCAGTGATAATTATATTAGATGGTCGATTTTTTAGATTGGACTGTCACGGCACCTACTTTAACGCTCATAACCTTAGTTATTATAAAACCATGTAAGGTCTGCGATCATTTTGACAACCTTCTTCGAAATTTTCGTACAGGCCAAGCAGCAGTCGCCCAAAGTTGTATGAAAATCCCGACAAATATTTTATATTTTATATAGTGTAACTTATTAAAATGAGGCCTCCTATGTTATCATTTTAACATTTTCCATTATTGTATTTAATTTTCGTTTTATCTTGAAGAAATTCATTAGATATACAGTTTATTGATGTTAATTTATAACAAGTTCTATTGGAATAAAAAATATTATTATTTCATTTTTGTTAAAGAACTTGTTTGACAAATTAATTAATTCGAGTGCCTTGAAGAATAATAATATTTTAGTTACAGTATATTTATGGAGACTTACATTTTTATTCAATAAGAATATGAAAAATTACTAACTAGCTTAATGTAAAACTATACTTAGAAATATGATTAAATTTAAATAACTTAAAATTAAGAATTAAAGTACTTATCAAAATTTTGAGCCCTAGGTAGGGTGCCCATTATATTTTATGGAGAAGTGAAATTACGTATTTGATAAATTTTACTAACCGAACGAAATGAGGTCTTAGACCGTTTCTATGGAAACGGGCGAAGCGCGGAGCTTTACGCGGAGAAAAATCAGAAAATCGCAATTTTTTTGTACGAAATACCAATGGATTTGTTATTTCCAGGTTTCGTTCATTTTTTCCGTTTCATATTTTATCTACTTCGTCCCAGAAAAGAAGTTTAGGAGTGACAGCCACTTTCCTCGTGTAACTAGGCGGGTATAATTCACAACAACCCTTTGTACGTGTTGCCCTCCTTTTACTATTTTTCTCTGAGCGGCTCAACTTGGGAGCTTTTTGCTCGCTCTTAACCTGCCTTACTTTTTATTAGGGTTCCGTAAAATAAAAGTGTTGTTGCGGGAATGCTTAGGAATCTCTCAAGATAGGACACTATAATATCATTATCTACCTACTACAGTGAATACAGTAAAATTTTTGTACGCGCTCTGTAAACTGTATAATAGTTCTACTGCCTTTTTGCGTTATATTTTGTAGTTTTTGTGTATTAAATTAATACGAGCTGACCAGGCAAACGTTGCTTTGCCACATAAATATTTGAGAATTTAAAGTAAACTCACTTGAGAATTGTACACAATTGGTGTCACTATAGGTACCTACGTTTGATCCCGAATTGCTACACAGCATCGTAGCGAAAAGCAAAAAGCTTCGGCGGTCTTTGTCAATAGTGTGGCTTAAAACAACAATCAAGGACTCAAACAATCCTTTTCCGTGACGGGAACAAAACCTGATACCTTCCGCTTAAACAACACAGGGCAGCAACTGAGCCCTAGGGAAGACTACTAGTTGTACTTGTAAAATGTCGATCCAAAATCTTATTTCTAAGGTGGGTAAAGTAGATAACCCAAATATGTGGGAGAATCCATACAAGGGCACTGAAGCATTCAAAATTCAGATTGAATATCTGTCTGAGGAACACGATAAAAACTCTATAAGCGAAGAGTTTGCACTATTATTAAACGTACCTAGCCTACCTTGAAAAATAAAGTAGATACATTTCTTTATTAAGTGGAGTTTGATGTGAATTTTTAAAGAAAATACTTTTTATGAACTGGATTCCTCTTAAGGAATTGAAATATTAGCGATTCTGTTTTAGACTCTCTAAACTAAGCGCATCAAAAAATTTTTATCTCTTTTCATTACATGTTAAAATTATTATGTTTGAGGTTTTAAGTAGAGTATCAGAACAAACAATATCAAAATTTTATTCTAGGCCTTACTTATAGGCTAGCTACATATAAAATTTGAGACTTTACTGCCGGGTTTGGAAAGTTGTTTTTCACTGAAAAGAACGGTCTAGAAACTCGGCCACCATACTTAGGTTCCTTATGATAGATATATGTAGAGCTGCCTTAAAATATTTAGCGAATCATTTCCTACTATTCTAAGAGATGAAAGTTTAAAATTTCTCGTGCTCAAAGACCATTGCGTCCTTTAAAACAGGTTGTACCCACTAAATTCCGTACCGTTCTAGAATTCCGCAATATTTCGTGCACCACCTGCAGCTGAAATATGAGACTTTTATTTCTAAGCCCCATAAATGCACTATTTTGTAGATACAACTCTCATAACAGTGGTCATAAAAATTTGAAAACGCTAGTGATAAAACAGCGTCGGGTCTGCTGAAAACCGGTTGTATCCAGTAAATTCTGGATCATTCCAGAATACCTAGCTCCATATTTCGTAAACCCGCGTGCCGAGATCGCGCAGCGGCGAAATTTAATTCCAAGGCACTGTGCGCTCAGTTAGACCTCAAAGACTACGTTTATACATGGACTACATACTCGATAGAAACCCACTTTTGGTAAAAACGTAAACTAGGAGGTTTACAAAAGTTTACGATCAACATGACTGCATGTCATGATGAGTATACGCTTGAGTATACGTTGTTATTCTTTTGTGAGGTATAAGTATAAGTAGAACATAGTATTAGTCTTTTATCCACAACTACATTCAATATTAAATTTAACAATTAGACAAATTAGTGCTACTAATGAATAACAATGGTAAAGTGGATACCTAGACATATTTTTGGGCGTGTCCATTTAATTAAGAAATTTCCTAAAATTAAATAGCAGCATCGTTTAGTATATTAAAATAAATTTATTTAGTCAACTAATTTTGTAAAAATTAAAATTAAATATTATTAAATCATGTTCGTTTATTTTAGATTTATTTTGAGTCCCTTAAAATAAAGAGCTTGTAATATTATGAAAAAAACAAAAACTAATTCATAAACTGATAACTAATAATTATTATTTGCCCATAGGCTCTACCAAGGTGTTTGCATATGTAAACAGCGAAGGTAAAAATACCCGAAAATAACTCGAATTGTTGAACTTGTTCACGGTAACCGCCAGCAAGTAACTTTTATCAAGAGTCTAGTGGGTTTACAGTCGAAGCCTTTGTACCTCAGTAATTTACCAAGGTATATAACCTACCTTTGGCAATTTTAAAAGACAAACTGTCTTTTCCGTTGTTTAAATGGATTTAACTAAAAATTGCCCGGCATTTTTCATTGAATGTCGGTATAGCGGAATCGCGGTCCTTAAGAGTAGTTTAATTTAAAGCGCTTCAGAATGTTTCAGGTATGTCACAGAGCATGCCCCGCTTTATGATTGACTTTTCTCTTTTCTATCGTATTTTGTACGTCCAAGTTATCAAGTTAGATTAAATGCAAAAATATTTTAAAACCTTTTCAAAAAATGGTTCTAGTATAGTAGCAGCGACTTTCAGGTACCTTTTTACCAATTCCGTGGAAGCTATGGATTTAACCATACAGAAAATTTATAATATTATGTAGGCCTACACCCAAGGAGAGATCCTTATCACTACCGAATTAGAAAATAATAAGTAAACACTAGAAAGTTAAGTTCACTAACAAAACTAACACACACTTAAAATACTTACTATACTTATTATTTATTTATTTATAGATTAGAATAGAAGAATAGATTATATAGATTAGAAAAACAAAATAACTTAACCTATGACAACCTATTTTATGTATGTAAAAGTAGGATATATCAAACATCACTTAGTAATCACAATATACAGATTTATTCAACTGAAATTGTACTTTCATAAAATAAATTATGTTATAAGAAACACAATAAATCTAAGTTAAAAGAAATATAACGAGTATCAAAAAATCCTAAACAAGAAAGTAGAAAAAGTTCACAAAGTTTTTCTTACAATAGCGATAAAGTTATAAGCTTTTTCTACAACGAGAACGCGGAGCGAAAAGAAAATAATACCAATTATAATGTCAAGTTTATATATAAAAATATCTCAGACTTGTAGCAAAAAGCAGTGATATCGCAGTGGTTCAAATGACTGAAGGGGCAGGGAGTTGAAATCCCCAAGGTGTTACCAAGAGTCGAAATCCACAACATTGGTTGCACCAATTTGAAGGGTTTGCCTCTACTAAGTTTTTTTTATACTATATAGGCTAGCGCTTGACTGTGATCACACCTGATGGAAAGTGATGATACAGTCTAAGGTGGAACGCGCTTGCCTAGAAGATTCCTATTCACTCTTGATTTGAAGGCACCCGGGTTGTAAGTGGCAGGAAAGACACTGCCTGGGAGTGTATTCCAGGCCTTTGCAGTGCGTATCAGGAACGAGGAACCAAACCGCTTCGTACGCGTCATTGGTACGTCAACTATGTATGGGTGGAAGCCTTTACGATGCCTTGCCGTTCTATGGTAGAAAGGTGACGGGGGAACCAAATTAAAAAGTTCCTGTGCACACTCTCCGAAATATATTCTATAGAATACCGACAGACACCAAGGTAGGTTCTAAACAAAGCTTAAGGAGGTCTTATCCTTGTTTAGACTATTTTCTAACCAATTTTTAATGGTGAGCAAGTTCCATTCTCATCTTCAATAATGCGAACGTCAACCTGCGATATCCAAATCGGCATAGAGAATGATAGAGGGGATCTTTAAAGCGCACTACACATTGAGCCCGCCGGGCCGCCGATATATGTCGGCAACTTTTTGGCGGCGGTCTAGTTGGCGGACTTATAACGAGTCGGAAAATTTGCTCGGCGGCATGTCGACGGCTTGAGATGAGAAATTTATTTTAACCTGAGAAATTAAAGGTCGAGCGTCGCCGGGCAACTGAGCGCAGGCGTACCCAAGCCGCCAATATGTCGGCGGGTAACACGCGCGGGCGCATGTTGGCGACATGATTCTTTTCATATAGGCGGGTTGTGTCGCCGGGCTTTGTCAGCGGCCCGGCGGGCTCAATGTGTATTGCGCTTTAAACTTACGTTATCCCACGAGTGTGACCAGAGTGCTTCTTCAACTTTCGCGTAGTATAGGTAATATATTAGGTCGCTTTATATATAATTTATCCCATGAACCAAATAATATCTCCTTTTAGATCGGAAATCTATTTTTCTAATATATAAAATTCTCGTGCTAATTTTTGTTACCAAACTCCTCTGTGAATTTGGTAACAAAAATTAAATTGAAGAAATTTTCTGTGTATGTTTGATATGTCTGAGAGTAGGTCGTTAGCTATTTTTTATCACTAATGACAAAACAACGTTTTCCGGGTCAGCTAGTATTCATGTAATTAATATAGTAAACTCTAACTAATAACTGTAAGTCGGCGCTGCCGAATATTATTGCTAACTTGTTTCTACCAATTAATACCTAGAAGGTAGTTATAGTGCAATAAAATGGGGAAAGAGTCTTGTTACTCTACAGTTCTGACATAAAGCCCATAAGTGCGACAGAGAAAGCAAAAGGCAGTTGTTTTCTTATTTTATAATACCTGGGGAAGCCAGATATTGCGCCGACTAAGTATATCTCATTGTTAACACTTCGGTTCCACATTCTATAAAACCTGCAGCCTGAATGATTTTCATTATATCAAAGGTGTGTGAAGGCTGCCAATCCGCACTCGGTTAGCCTGGTACGCTATAGTCAAATCTTTTTCATACCTAGACGACCGTCGTGTGGTCATGTCGGTGGAAAACTAATCTAAAATTGATAATATACTTTACTGTTATGGTATTCGGATTTACGACTTAGGGCGTAAAAAAAATGTCTAGGTAGTTAATTGAATTTAAAATAAAGCTCTCCGGCTTTAGGGATTTGTAAGGCAGACGGTATCCAGTTACTTTGCACTCCTTCAAGTAACTTTTTAATTCTTTTGTGGTGAAACAACTAAACAGCTAAGAGCTAACTTCAGACGGGTCTTAAGAAAATGTTTACTAGAAAATTACTAAGTACCTAAAACTTTTACTGGACCACGCTTAATGTAGAGGATAAAATTATTATGATGAAAAACAAACTATAATAGGCGCGCGAGATTTATATAGGTATTAATTGTCTGTTTTGGACTTACCTTTACACAGGTTTAAAGTCACTGTCAAAAAACATCTAATAAATCGGGGTTACTATACCTACTATTGAAGAATTTTTCCATGACAAGAATTCTTGGAATGATAGGGATATATTTCCATCTCCTCACGAGATATCTTAAAAATTATGCAATAATTTTTGATATTATTTAAGAAATTGTATATGACATTTCTTTTGAAAAGAGCAAGTGCCGAGTTTCTTGCCAGTTCTTCTCGGTGCAAACCTGCTTTCCGAACCTGGCGGTAGAGTTTTGACTTTTTATAAGAGCCAACTGAGGCGTCGACAGTTACATATAGGCGTAATGAAACTAAAAAAGTTGCAGGTTAGATCCTTCTATTGGGATACCCCTACTAAAAGTTTTACCGCTAATTGGGGAATTCAGATAGTAAATTGCTAGTCACAAAAACTCAAGAGTAGGCAACGTCTCATAAGCTATAATTTTTTGACTTGGTTCACTTAACATCAAGTTAACATCACACTTATCATCAGGTCAACATTTTCAATTGATTGAAATTAATATAAAAAATTTGTAAAAACTAAAAATAAGAAGAAATATAATAGAAATATTTGATACAGTGAAATCTAAATTTGGATATTTTCTAGGATGTTTTGCAAGTAAATAATATCTTGTCAATATTAAAACAATTGTTATAAACAAAAAAAAAACACTTTATCTTTAATTACGTACGTTTCTCTTTAGTTTATACGTAGGTAGTAAGTATACGATTAAAACAAATACCTATTAAAGCTTTCATAGAAAGTTTTCCTAGAATATTTTAGAAATAACTTCATATTTTCGTACTTTGCTTCCGGCACAAAAACTGAAACAAATAGACTGAGCAGATTTGTTAGCTAGATTGTAAATAAAGACTATATTAAATATGTATAACCAACAATTATTTTCGTCTAGCGCTTTTTCTCGTCCTAAAAATATTATTTACTGACTCTAGCAAAGTAAAATAAGTACTTATTTTATGCAAAAATTTTCAAGTAAACGGAAAAAATTGTTGAGTAATGTTAACTGATATTATAATGGTTTGTGTAAGAATATTTTATGCCTAAGGAAAAAGTCGCTAACTTGAGTGTTTGAGATTATTATGTTAATTTCTGTTGTGTATTCAAATCGCCAATAAATAAATTCATACAATAAAATCTCATAAATATTAAAGTAATAAAAAGAGTCGGAATTCCAAAACAAAGTGTAGACAGTATGAAAAGCGTGTGTATTGAGATGACATGTTAACAATCATACAGCAGGCTATTAATATCACTATCCTCAAAGCTACTGGAAAATATAAACAAATGTATTGAAACTATAAACTATAAACTTTCCATCAGGTGTGATCACAGTCAAGCGCTAGCCTATATACCTAGTATAAAAAAACTATATGGAACGAGACAAACAACATAATATTCTTCATCAATATTAATTAACCTCTTGGTTTTCAATAATGAAGAATTCAATTCAGAATTTCTTTGGTTTTTCTCAAATTGTATAGTGATAAAACACATTGTAGGTTTATTTTACGGAAAAGTCAGTGCAAGTCACAATATAATCGATTCTGCTAAAATAAGTTATTAAAATGTGAATAACGTAGTGCTATTTCCGTAATAATTTTCGTTATTTATATCCACAGATTCTGAGTTTGAAAAACACGTTATTTGAATGCGATTTGGGATTTGTTGGCTATCAGGATTCAAACGGGATTAAATTATTATATTCATTTAATATTATTGAAATGTGTCTTATTAAGAAAAAAAAGGAATTAAAAAAAAAGAATTCCAATGAATTGAGAACCTCCTACTTTTTTTTTAAGTCGTTTAAAAAGTACATAATTATCTAATTTAGAAAAATCACAAAATTTCTACGAATTTTATATCGTGTCGCTACTCGTTAACTCTACTCTTCATCCATCGCTGTAGCGCCACTGTATGATTGCCTCCCCGCGTCCTGTATAATGCCGAGCTGATGTGTTTTATAAAAGTTTAACAATATATCAAGCCCAGATCCGTACCCGAGGCGCTTTTCAAGATAACTTTGTTTATTCAAGTAGCTGTATTATCACGATTATACACACTTCTCGGGAGCGCGGTGCCAAGTTTCTTTAAATGGCATTCAAGTGTTTTCTTTTCCTGCGAGTCGCTTAACATAACCTCGTTTTGCTGATACTGTTGTTGTAAACGCTATGTTTCTTGCCAAGTGAAACAAATTTTTGGGACTGTTTTCTAATTTCGAATCGCTGTGTTCCAAGCCGATTGTCTACACTTTTCGTTAAAAAACGAATTTCATACTCTAAACCACACCTTCGACGGCTCTTTTTGGCGATCTTTATCCCTATTTACCCCTCTTTATAATATGTGTTGTATTTTTAAAATCAACAAGTCTATGAGACTTTAATTTAAACATTTTGCTACGCCAGCCTATTGTTAGAGTGTACTAAATATTCGTTTAACATCAATAACAAAGATTTTTCTTTGTAATTGTTGATCCATATATGAAAATATTGTGTGATATTTAAACCGAGTATCTCAACCATTTTAAACTATTTTGTCTAGAAACTAAATATCTCAACCGTTTTAAACTATTTTGTCTAGTTTTAAATACATATAGCTACATATAAATCGTCATTTTTCTTGGCAAAGTCGAGTTACCAAAAAAATTGTGTAAACAGGTCAACAAGATATTATGTAAATAGTCGCTTTGAGACAGCGTTCCGCTCCGCCTGGAATTTGCATGGTTTTTGCCGAATCATACTCGTAGCTTCAAAGACGTGCTGGGTTTGTAAAGGTCATGAGATCGTAACAAGGACAAAATTTAATTTTAAGAAGAGCTTTCCGGCATAAGAATTGCCATAAGTTTAACGAAATACATTTTGTATACTATAAATAATAGGAAAGAATTTTAGAACACTCTCTCTGCTCAAATAGAGAAAGTCCTGATAAAAGCTGGGGACAAAACAGAGTGAGAAGAATAAGAGAACGTGTGTGAGAATTATTGTATAAATATAATAATATATTCCACGCAACACGGAAATGACTCTAACGATGTTGATGAAATTTCATAATAACACTAGCTGACCCGGCCACGCGTTGCTGTGGCTAAAGTTTTTGTTATATTAATAAATTAAAATTGCGACTATAATTTGGGATTTAAACTATCCTATCTCTCAAGTTGGACCAAATGACAGATATTCACGAAGTTTGAACTAAATCGGTTCAGTAGTTTAGGAGTCCATCCCGGACAAACATCGTGGCACGAGATTTATATATATTAAGATTAAGATTGGGTTTTGCTTTAGAGTTATACCAATGTAGTTAGATTTCTCATTAAAACGCGACTTTCTGAAAAAAACCAAGCAAAGCTCGGTCGCCCAGGAACTACAGTTAGCAACGAATAAAAGTATTTTAAAACATTAGGTTAGAAGTATGAAAGTGTTTTATATTTTTATCAAAAAATCCTCCTATTATTCAATACTTCAATTATTACTAAAGAGGTTAAATTTAACGAGTATCACGTATAAACTTAGTTTAACTTCCTGGATACCAGATGTCCGACCTGAAACTTTTCCTGCTGCTACTTTGATCGTTGCAATTTAGTAGAATTACAGAATACCTAAAAGTAGAGCTAAAGTTGAAATTCGACTAATATTTCACCTGGATTAAGCCGTTAGCACGAGCTAGTTAATACTGTTTTTAAAAGAAAATAATTTAACAGAAATACTCGGCAGCGTGGCGGCGAAAAATATTGTTCATTCGGGTTATTTTATGATGCGTCAGAGAAAACTAATTTGGTAAGAGGTAAGCGGGATATTACTTTGCATTGGTGCTTTTGTTTAATTTAAAATAAGGTCCACAGTTTGAGCATTATACTTCTCGTAGTATTGTTGTGGAAACCTAGTGTTAGTAAGATTTTTTATAACTGTTAAAACAAGATCTTCATATTTTGTGTAACTATCAAAATTGAAGTTTATTGGGAAAAAACTGTTTAATTTTTTAGAGTTCCGTACCCTTTATTGAAGATAACCCTTATAAGATCACTTTGTATTCCGTATGTCTGTCTGTCTATTTGTCTGTTACGAGTACCTACTCATGATCCTTTATTTTAGTAACTATTAAGATATCGACATATGAAACTGGGAATAGTTGTAGGTAATAATGGCCCAACGTCATTGAAACCATAACAAATTGAAAACCGGGTCGTTGAAATTTCTAAATGGGATAACAATATTGATTGGGGTATCATAAGAAAGGACATCATTTGTGTATTTTGAAACCGATTTTTATTTATTTTTATGACTATAGTTTTTGATTTATTGGGCAACTGTCGAAAAAATACCGGAACCCTAACTGCTGAAGCAAATACTAATTAACAAGTACGGAATTTTACAAATGGTGCGGATTTTTTTACAGCTGAGCATTTCTGCCCCACAACGTACCGATGTATTCAATCACCACTGAACTAACGATGCCCCGTTGACAGGCAAAAAAGAAAGAAAACAGCAATGAGTCTAACGATGTCTAACACGAATTGTGTGGGCTGCGTAAAGCAATTTGTGATCTATTTTTAGTTTCCAGTTTGTTTTAACGGCTGGGTTTATTTTAGCAAGAAACACTGAGATGCAATTTTGCATTAGTTGCAATTCATATTAAGGAACCAAAACTATATGATAATCTCTATGTATTGAAAGGAAAATATGTCTGAAACAGAAATATTTCTGGAAATTTAACCCCCAAGGTAATATAGAGCTAACGCGGGCGCTCTCTGAGGCATAAAGGCTTAAATTTTAATAATAAATGATCTCTGCTAAAGCAATCTATGTTCAATCACTTCAAATAATAATTGTTACTTGTATTAATTAAATTATAACTTGTATTTGTTAATGACCATTCAACACAGACACAAGATTTAAATGTGTCGTCAAACAAAAATTAAAAATTTTGCAAGTTTTCACCAGTCTAAAATATTTTATAATTTTAATAATTGTATATAAAACAAATCAATAAAAGAAAAGAAATAGCTGTAAGGAATGAAAAAATAGTGTAATGTCTCAAATATCTCTCAAAAATAATATTCTTATTTCACTAGAAGAGATAAGATTAAATCAGACTTGAACCAAAGCATTTCCTTAACAAGTGTCTTTACAAGCATAATATCTTTTCTCCGTGGACGATATTTGCAAAGTAAATTTCATTTTTCACAGCAAGCCTGTCTGACCTAGTCCGCTTGCATTCCGACTTATGAATCGAGAGAACCATGCAAATGCAAGGATGGGATGCAGGCTGGCTCAAAGCTGCGATTTACATATTACTATCTTGTCTCTCCGTTTACACAGTTTTTGCTGTTATCTTTGTCACGGAAATTAGGATGGAAATGCGGTGCTTCGCTGTGTTTCTCTCAAGTTTTTCAACGTTTTTCTTTATACATGTTAATATAAATAAAAAAATAAGCCTTTATTGACTGAGTTAAATTTACAATTTAGTTGTACAAGATTAAATAAATATAATGTTTTTAAGTCGTAGCCGTTTTATTTTCCTCGGTATGCCTTCTTACATAGGCCTCCTACATTTCCTTCCAGAGTTTCCTATCTCTGGCCACGTGATGCCTGCAAATGACGTGATATCATCTTCTTATCTAAGGTATTGTCGTCCTCTTATCCGTTTTCCTTCTCTTGGGTACCAGTCAGTGATATCGTATTTTATTTCTCACTATGTGTCCAGTCCACCTCCATTTTTGTTCTCTTATTCTCTTTTTAACGTCGGATATCTTAGTTTTTGCTCTAATGGTGGTATGTCTTTTTTATATAAAAAAAATACATGCTAATACTTGGCTGCAATCAAAATAAAATTAAAGTGACGAACATGGTACCGAAGGCGAACATTGTATAGAAGTAACTTGGACTTCCAAGTTCATCACACTAGTACACTGAACCGTTTTCTGCTACGTTTTTTTTTCTAAACAAAATAACCCGTATAGATAAAGGATGTAGGTATAACCTACGTTCTACGATAAAGGATGTAGGTATAACGTATAGATAAAGGATGTAGGTATAACCTACGTTCTACTTACCCTTTTCAGAATAATATGATAATCTTGTACTTCTGAAGTTAATTGGTGTAATATCTTTTCAATAATAACTTGTAGGTATTAGGTATATAACAATGTAATTATAGTATTTAGCAACAGATTTTTATCTAGTTAATTAATTATCGTTTTTAAAAACATAATACCCATTTCTTTATTTATTTAACCTTATAAGGAACTCTTACTTAGTTTTAAGTCGACACACAATTATTATCACCATTATATCGTTCAAATATAGTATTGACCAAGATATATAATTGTTCATAAGTCAGGCTATGTGAACGTCTCGAATCAGTATTAAAATATCTTTATTATTATTGTCTATTGAATCATGCCGGTCGGTTATTTTGTTGAAATAAAAATAAGTGCCTGAATGTATGTTGTGAGTGAAGTGTAATGAAGCGTTATTGCTTCTATAAAATTGCAGGCGCTTCAATGAACTTTGCTTATTACAGTAGGGAAGATAGGTTCCGGTTGAGAAGTGGTTGAGTAAAATAGGCCTAGTTGAATTTTGTATGTGTTTCAGTCGTTATCTTAATAACTAAAATAAAGTATATAAAAAATTACTACGCGGAACGCGACTAGAATATTATGGTTTTCAAATCAAGACACGCGGTTAGCGTGTCAAGCCAAGTACAGGTATACAGTACTGGCAAGCGCACCGTGTGTAATTTTACACGAACCATTTGGAGCCACTTTTGACACCCTCATATCTCAAAAACTATTTGACATAAACTTATCAAATTTGGCTCATATATTGAGACTTGCAAGATACATATATGCTCCAAATTTCATAAACACATCTCAAGCGGTTATTGAGATATTAACGTCCAAAAATCGTCATTTTTATCACTGACCTATAGATCAAAACTATAACCTAGTTCCAGATGACCTAGAAAGTTCAAATTTGGCATGCAGATAGGTAATTGCGTGAATACAAAGGAATAAATCAGAAACTGGTAAATTTTTATCATTTTATAATACTTTTTCACTTAATTAATTCTGTTAGGAACACTTAACTTAGATGACCTAGAAAGTTCAAATTTGGTATGCAGGTTGGTAATTACGTGATTTTAAAGGAATAAATCAGAAACTGGTAAATTTTTATCATTTTATAATACTTTTTCAATAAATTGATTCTATCCCCAAAGCGGGCGAAGATTTCGGTACCTACACGGCGCGCGGCGCGCGGTACGCGGTGCGGGTTGTTCGAACGAGAGGCAGGCGGCACTCGGCAGCTGCGCTCATAAGCGCTAGCGGCGTCTTGCTGTCCGGTTGACTCTCGATATCTGACCTATTAGGTTGCGATTTATGCCACGAAATTCATAGGTTTTTCTTTCATTCAATCAATAGATTTTCTTAAATAATACTTATACATATATTTGTGGTTATATTATTACTAGCTATAATTCTTTTAGTAAGTACGTATGGTATAGGCAATAGTTGAAAAAAAAAATTGAGAAGAATTTTAGTTTAATTATAATACTGTTATAAGTAGGTATTAAGTACCTACTAATAATATATTTACAAAAAGTAATGATATCCCATCAAAACATAAAATATGTGAAAGGAGAGCCAAGTACACACCATAGAATATTATGATAATAATATCTGCCTTGGTTGTTGACTTCAACGACAAAAGAAGTGATATCTTAATGGGTGCCAAGTTCAATGGTCAATCCTGAAATTTATTTATAACAACATACAATATCATATCTTCTTATAAATTAGGCTAATATATTGAAGCCTCAGGTCTGACTTGGCTAGTTTTCATATACGAATTATATTATAGCCTTCACAAGTTTTAAACCTGTTACTTGTCGGTTTTTATTTTATTATTCCGAAAATTTGGCCTGCTGGTAGAAACTAGCCATCGAACATAATAATTCGTATATGAGAACTAGCCAAGTCAGGCCTGAGGCTTCAATATATTAGCCTAATTTATAAGAAGATATGATATTGTATGTTGTTATAAATAAATTTCAGGATTGACCATTGAACTTGGCACCCATTAAGATATCACTTCTTTTGTCGTTGAAGTCAACAACCAAGGCAGATATTATTATCATAATATTCTATGGTGTGTACTTGGCTCTCCTTTCACATATTTTATGTTTTGATGGGATTATAATTTAACTGTTACTGTAAATTCTTAAACCGCTCTCATCTCAGTTCAGGGCAGGTTGAAATGTTCATGAATTTAATAGTCTTCATCAATGAATTTGTCTATATTTTACTAACTTGTCATATGTGTATATTATTTAGGCCTATGAAAAAGCGTTTTGATTTAGATTTGATGTGAACTAACCGCCTTATATTATTTATGTTTTGTATGATCTCAGTGTAAGCTTTTTAAAGAAAATATTAATAAAAATGTTAGGTTGTCCGCTCAAAATATTTTACAACCCGAAACTCAGTCGCCTCAAACTTTGTTTCATAATGCTGTAATACAGAATCGCTTAAGTAACCCCGACTCCAATAAATAAATAGATAAGTAAGACGCTCTCGGCTATAACATCGCCTTTATTTTTTATGCAGAACAAACTTTGCCGGGGAAATTGTATCGTCGAAATTTACAACGATTGCTTGGCCCCGAATTACTTACAAACATTGCTATGGTAATACAAAAGACGTGAATTCGGAACGGTTTTAATTTTTTTCTCTCCTTTGTGTTGTAGAATTTTGGCGGGAGTACCAACAGAAACACAATAATTTTTTGTCTACATATTGTAGCGCTTATTTTATCGAATAAAATCATAAAAGAATTTGGGTTCAAATTGTTGAGTACACGATCAAAATATTTTTTATGTGCATTTACGCTTGATTTTATAGATCTTTAGAACCAAATTTTAGAAGACTCAAGACAAAGTGTCACATCTAACACATATTAAATAAATAGGTTTTTTTGCATCACATAACAGGCCCAATACATTACTCTAAAACATACGTCAAATTTGTATTTAAATAAATAGGTGGATAAATATGATGTACTAATAACTCATTACAAAATAAACACAAAGAAATATATAGGAAAGCTTGAAATCATCATGGGCACATGATTATATTCGTTTAAAGACAAATGAATATAACAAAATAATATTATTTTGTAACGTTCGTTCTTTCGTTGTATGTTTTTTGTTGAACCCGCAGCTTACTTTTTCACATAAAGTTACCTTGTACGTATTCTAATTTAATAACGTTTGCAACACAGCGTTATTTTATCCCTAACGTCTAGTCTGGAGCTTCATTTTCATATTTTTACAAACTAAATTTAAAATGACAGCGTAAGTTAAAATAGGCTAAATAACTACAAAGGCAGCGTATTATCTTGTTTCGCTTTCCCAACAAATTACGTTTTTTTTCTGACTCCACCCGACATTTATTCTTTCGGTTCCTTATTGTGTTTTGCTTAAATGTTATTAGGTTAAAATAAAATTGCTTTTTATTACGTTTGATAGGAATTTTAAAACAAAATCTACATGATATTATTAAGCAAATCTGTTATCAGCTGTAGAAATAAAACCCAAGATTTCAGTCTTAATAAAGGAGTCTTTATTTACAGAAGGTATACCTTATACACCATTACATAAACGCCTTCACAAAAATACTATATTTTGTGAACAACTGATTCAACTGTATCACAGATCAGACTTCATAGATGTAAGTTTATATTGGCAAGGTTTTTTTTTTTTTTTTTTTTTTTTTTAATAATATCGGTGTCCCCTTTCATAGAAAGAGATCTTTCCTATCACATAAATTTTATCAATAAATATTCAATAATATAAAATAATAATATACTAACATACACAAAACAATAATATACTATAATATATATACATACAATTAAATACTAAATAATTAAACTGTCGAACATGACGCAATGCCTGGAGTACACAGGACAGCCAAATGCTTTAGCTTTTGTGAGGACCAGAACAATTCGATCTCTATGCGAGTCAGTTCTATATTCTTATAATATAAAAACACACTACGTATCTATATCGATTGTTCTGTTCCTCTCAATAGCAATTTTGGCTATCCTGATCGCGTATTTGATGAGCCTATCTCGTCCAGAGGCCTCGCTCAGAATTATGGGCACGGATTCCCTGCACAGTTTCATCTGCAATTCCTGTTGTAAGTCTTCCCGGGCGGCGCCATGCTGAGGACAATCCATCAGAAGATGGATTATCGTTTCTGATACATTGTCATCGCAGACGCAGCCCGGGTCGTCTTTGCATTTGAACCTGTGCAGGTAGTCCGCGAACCCTCCATGACCCGTCAGTACTTGGGTCAGTACCATATGAAGATTCAGTTTCTTAACCACAGTATGTGCAAACCGCACATCCGGCAAAAAGATCTTAGTCGTGCCTGCAGTTCCTTCGGATGTATACCTCCGGTTCCATTCGTCAAGCGACTCCTCGCGGAGCTGTCGCTTCACGAATGAAACCGGCCATCGGTCATAATCCGGCCTTCTCCTTAGACGCAAAGCGGCCTCTCTCGCGAGTTCATCGGCTCTTTCATTTCCCTCCAGCCCCGCGTGCGCTTTCACCCAGAACAAGGAAACTTTCTTGTTCTGGGTGTAACAAATTCTCAAATTGTTTTTTATATTTGCTACTAGGGGATGGAAGGAATGAAAACCGACTATCGACTCAAGCGAAGATCGTGAGTCGGTGTATATGCCAATGGATGTTTCAGGGCGGTCTGTCGCGAGAGAGGCAGCCCTATCCAAGGCAAGAAGTTCAGCCTGGTAGACCGAGCAGTGCGCATCCAACTTTAGCTTGACGGCTTTGGTTTCAGCCTCGCCATCCCATAGGGATAACGCGGCCCCAACCTTACCGTCAATTTTGCTGCCATCGGTAAAGATGCGCACCGCTTGGTTGTTATGAGTCTCAAGGTCTTCTCGATCCACCAGGCTAGTAAACCGCAGACATATCTGTTCCGCCGGATGGGGTTGCGTGGTATATGGCACTTTCCCTTCCATCTCCCTGTCTCCGAGTACTCGCTGGGATACTCCCCTCTTGGCCTCATATAAGTTGGCTGCCTCACGGATCCGAAGATCCAAGGGGAGCATTCCAGCCAGTATCATTGCCGAGTTCAGGGAGACGGTGCGGTACGACTTAGTCATTTTCAGAGCGAAACCTCTTTGGAGTGAACCCAGACGCTTCCGTACTCCAAGCTTTGAGGCAGCAGGCGCCCAGGCACTAGCAGCGTACAGGACTACTGGCTCCACCACTGCAGTATAAATCGTTTTTATGACCTGGGGGTGGAGGCCCCAGCTTGTTTTGGCGGCTCTTGACAGCTGTTTGAAGAGACCTTGAACCCTCATGCAAGTATTAGTTACATGGGGGTTAAAGGTCAACTTGTCATCGATAGTGAGCCCCAAAATTTTTATTTCGCTGGACAGAACAATACCAGTCCCGCCCATGGTCAAAAATGGGGTATCATACTTCCGTTTGTTGGTTATCACCATAGCCTTTGTCTTATGTGGTGCAAACCTAAGCTTGTTTCGGATTCCCCACTCCCGGACATAGGCAAGAGCGGCATTGGCCCGTCTCGAAACCTCCAGTCCCGTGTCTCCCTCGAAGACGAGGACAACATCGTCAGCAAAGGCCTGACAATGTTCTCCCCGCCCTTCTAGGCCCCGCAGCAGTGGATCCAGCAGAAGGTTCCACAGAATGGGACCCCCGATGGAGCCTTGAACACATCCCTTGGTCGTATTGCGCGTGTGCTCAGCTCCCGCATACCTCACTCTGACCTTGCGATCCTGAAGATAGCTGTCAACCACCCTGCGGATATTAACGGGACACTTTTCCTCGGCCAGTCTGACTCTAATGGCCGGCCACCAAGCACTGTCAAAGGCTCCCTCTATGTCCAATGAAATAACAGTAATCAGTTTCTTTTCCTTTAGCTTCTTATAGATGTATTGCATTAAGACATAGAGGGCGTCCTCAGTGCTCCTTTGCGGCATAAAGCCATACTGGCAAGTACTGATCCTAGGCAGGATGTGCCATTTAATTCGATTGACAACCATCTTCTCAAAGATTTTGCCCAAAACGGGTAACAATCCGATCGGACGATAGGCCTTAGGGTTCGTGTAGTCCTCCTTGGCTGGTTTGCGGAGGACTACTACGGTGGCCTCTTTCCATGATAACGGAAAGTGACCCAATTCCAGGCACTTGTTGACCAAAGTGAGGTATACGTCAGGATCAAGTGAGATCGCACGGTGGCATATGTCAGCTGTAAGACCATCCGACCCAGGGGCCTTCTTGGGGTTGAAGCTCGAGGCTGCACAACTTAATTCTACAGCAGTAAATGGTGGATCCAAAATTTCATTTTGAGTCCACTCATTTACTTGTTCAGCGGCATGCCGCGTTTGATGATGGTCTGCGTTATCCTCAGCCCCAAGATCCTCCGGATAAAAGATCCCCGCTAACAATGCCGCCGATTCGCTAGGGTCACAGGTTTTACCATTTTCCACTAATAATAAGTCTTCTTTTCTTACGGTGGTTCTGCCTATGACCCTATATATCCCATTCCATAGTCCCTCTCTGTCCTGTCGCTCACAGAAAGCCTTCCAACTGGCTATCTGTGCTTCTTTGGCCTGCGACTCATAGATTTCTTTGGCTTGCAAATACTCTCGCACAACCCTGTTTCGGCGGACTGGCGCAGCGCATCGGATGCGTCGCCTCTTGGTATTGACTTCGCGTTTAAGTGCGGCGAGCTCATCACTCCACCAAGGTAATTTAAAGTGTTCTGTCGTTTTCTTAATTGGTATGCTTGCTTCGCAAGCTGTAACTATTAAATTGTTATATGTTTCAACACACTTGTCGAGATCGTTTTTGTTATCGATATCTTCTATTTCACATTTTTTGATAGAATTAGTCATTAGTAATTGGGTGAGGTTCGTTTGAAATTCATTCCAATTGGCTTTTTTTGTGTTGAATTTTCGCGTAGTTCTAGTTATTTTTACAATATGATCCCGTTTCAGTTTTATGCAGAACTTAATTGTGTTGTGGTCCGAGCTCGTCACGCCATCGTCCACCGTCCAGTCCGCTATCAACGGCAATGCGTCAACAGAGCACGCAGTAACATCGACACAGCTGGAATAAGTTTTATTTCCTCTAACTGTGTCGAAAGTGGGGGTGTTTCCCTGGTTGAGTATTTGCAAGTCAAGCTCCTCTAGAGCCCCAAACATCGCCTCCCCCCTGCTGTTTGTTTTCTTGCTGCCCCACCAGGTGTTCCAAGCATTCGTGTCTCCACCCACTACGATGTAGCGGGAGCCTATGCTCGCAACCGTTCTAGCCAATTGGTCCAAGTATGGATCTATCGGTTGGTCGGGCTCAAAGTAGAACGAGACAACACCCATCTCCCAAGCATCCGTTTTTATTCTTACCACCACGATGTTGTTGGTGGTAAGTTTAGGGTCCAGTGTTACCGCCATGTCACTGTCGAATACTACTATTGCGGCTTTGACATGTCCATCCCCAGTATTGGTGCATTGAAAGATGCGCGCGCCCCTGAAATCTCGCATTGAGGCCAACCCTCCAACGTAGGGCTCCTGGATCAACGCTAAGGCTACTTTTCTCTTGGTTGCTTCGAGCATAAGCTCCTGTGTGGCGAGATGTTTACGCTGTAAATTCGCTTGAAACATGTAGTAGGGCCGCACAGCGGTACTGGTGTCGCCCGGGACAACTTTAGCAATAGGCTATAGTCGCCCTGGCCAAGGCCTCCCACTTTCTGCGAACCGCACACTCCAAGTCGAACGCGTTGTGATTAACAGCCATCATTCCGGCTTGTGTGCAATTACAGCAGATAGGGGAGACGCCCGCTTGCCATTTGGGGCAGTTCACTTTAAGGTGTACTCCCCCGCAGTGGCTGCACTTTTCTTGTGTCTCTTTGCAAAGTCGCCTGCCATGCCCGTGCCCGAGGCACATTGAGCATTGGACAAGTGGAGACTGGTCCGCCACTCTTACACGCTGCAGATCGATGTGTACTGCGCCTGCCACCGTCATGTTCGACCATATTTTTGGGGACACCCTCATGATTACGTGGCCCAAGAGAGGGTTCCTTGTTCTTCTCCTATATCTTATTTCAATTCTATTTTCCTCTTCCTTGATATCCTTAAATATGTTTTTATTTTGATTTTTAAGAGCCTTTAATATGTCTTCGTCAGTATTTATTTGAAGGACATCTTTAAGGATAACAAGTGGATCCTTATTTTTAATTTCTTCTACTTGTAGATCCGCGTTTTTAAGTCTTTGCATAACTTTTTCTCTCTCCTCTCTTGTGCCACATCCTACGATAACCTTCCTGTCCCTGGCCTTTCGGACTTTATCC
This sequence comes from Coenonympha arcania, assembly GCA_036785405.1. Lineage (NCBI taxonomy): Eukaryota > Metazoa > Arthropoda > Insecta > Lepidoptera > Nymphalidae > Coenonympha > Coenonympha arcania. Next base: position 14,510,303 of record CM072070.1, on the reverse strand, counting down.
ACTAGTACTCCACTCTCTTTTGCGTTTATAGCCATTCTTATTTTTTGGAGTACCTCTTCTCCTGATTCTCCTTCATCCTTAGAAGCGACGGCTATTGAGTGCATCGCTGCTTGTTCTACACGATGCTTTCTACCTTCGCCAGAAACCACACTTGCGTAAGTCAGTAGCCGCTTCTCTTCCAGATCTTTTTCTATACATTTTTGTAATTTTTTCACTTCTTCTGTGTTCCTATTTATGATTTCTGCATGTTCTTCTAATCTTTTAATTATTTGTGTTTCATCGAAAATAGGAGGCGGTGTCAAACTAATGTAGGTAGTGTCGCCAGATTCTTCACTTTTCCTTTCTTCTCCAACTATAGGAAGAGTCTGGTATTTGTCCGCCTCTGCCTCCTTCAATAATTTGAACAGCCTGTCAACAGCCTGTACGATTTCGGTCTTTATTTCGGTCTTTGTAGTGCGAGCCCTATTAAGCTGTAATTTTATGTTTACAACACACGATTTTGCTTCTGCTAGTCTATTTTTCTGGTTCTTGTTTGTTCCTGATCTCGGAGAACCGTCCGTGACTTCAGGCTGTGTTTTCCTACCCTGAGCTGTTATACTACCTCCGTGTGCCTTCTTAATACTGTCTGCTTCGGTGGAGGTCCCAGCTTGAATATCGTGTACTTTGGGGATACCGACTTCATAACTCATATTGTTCTCTTCGAGTGGTGTCTTGATTGATGTAGGGCTCATTTGGCTTTGGGAAGCTTTAGTGGGTGTCCTTAGGCCAAGCATGACTGGAAAGTTATGACTGATAAAATGACAATATGAAATCCTATTGGGAGGTGTAAGGCCTTCCAAGTCAATTAAAATAATTTTACACACTAAAATAACAATAACAATTACAGTAAAAATAAACTAACTATAAGGGTGTAAAGTGCCCATAAATTAACTGATAAATTAAAATAAACAGTTTCTTATTTGGGAGGTGTAAAGCCTCCCAGTCAATGTAAAAGTAAAGTAGGTAAAATAATACAATAATAAATTGATAATTATTATTTGGGAGGTGTAAAGCCTCCCAGTCAACGTAAAAGTAAAGTAGGTAATAATACAATAATAAATTGATAAAACTTATACTAACATCTATCTATAGTCCCTAATGATGTTGGGAGGTGTACAGTGCCTTCCAACTGTCAAATATAACTATAGCTTATTACTGCGGTAACTTTTGACGCCACTCAATGTGCACTCAATGAACACAAAATATCACTTATCGCTACGCGAATGCGCAGCCGTACGCCGTTGCCTCGTCAACAGAAACCGTGCGGCAGCGTAGCGCATACGATGCCGTGAGTCGTGACTGTAGAATTGTAGCTCGCGAAGCCCCGCCTCCTCGGTTGCAGCTACGTGCTGCTGTAGCGATGTTTACGTCGTGCGTCGAGCCCGCGGTCGAATACCAGTTTTGCACCGGTTTGCACCGGTTTTGTCACTTCTTAGTTATTTTATTCACTCGGTAGTTTACTAATTCTATCACGTAAATCTTGGGTTGTTTCGCTGATACCGAACTTTAGTAAGTTGCCGATGGCGGTACTACATCAGGAACAATTTGTTTCAGTTACTAAATTGCCGATGGCGGGGCTACAGTCGGCAACAATAAGCTGCAGTTCCTAAATTGCCGATTGGCGGTATTACAGTCTGAAGTTCAGTATCGTAAGACAGAGTTGTCAATCTTTAATCTGTGGTCTGTTTATCTATTATGATTGCACTGTCACTCCACTTCTAAAAAAGTCGAATATTGAATTAAGAATAATAAACGATCCCGTCACAAAAATTTTAAGAGTATATAATTCTCAATATTTATAGATTTAGAGTTATTTCGTTCGTATTTATGTATTATCGTCACTGCAAGATCACTTTTTTTTACTTTGTTTACTAATTTCTCGCCACTTTCTCGCGTAATAAGTTACTATTAGATGATGTTGATTGGCATAAAGTTAACCCGAGTTTTGTACTATTTATAGCACGGATCACTTCACAAACATTTCCACACATTTATTGGATTACTAGACGCCCAATTTTGAACTCGGATCTTTGAAATTCCAATTGAAAATATTATTTTAACAAAAAATATACGGGAGAACATTGACATTCGGCGAATATATTGGCAAGGTTATAATATAATGCAATATTTTATTTTCAATTTTGGGATTAAAAATGATTATAAACCTTCCATTTTAAGCGTTCATAGACATAGACGAAGTAACTTAAAAAATTAGGTTCTTTTTATAAGAATATCTTTTTAATAGCCAATATGTTCCACTAGTTGCATCCTACGAGTTTCATTAACATAACTCATTTTGTCGAGACTCGACTGAGACTCATAATAATGTGATCTTCATACAACGCCAGACTTAGGGCTCGTAAAATATCAAGTAAAGTATGCTTATTAAAACGAAGTTTATATTAAAATTTTGCTATTGTTTCACTTTGCGTACCTGATTTTACCATAAATTAGAGTGAAGATCCTTTGTTGAGAACGCTGATGAAAGTTCAGTAAACTTACATCTTTGTGGTTTGAAAGAAGAATTAGTGATCTCATTGTGAGGTTAGCTGTAGCCTAAATAATAATTAAATTTCTGTGTACATTTGCAAATAATTATTAAATAATTAATCTAACTTAGTCATGACAACCATTGATCGTATTCAGGTAACATTGATTCTGTGTAAATTTCGCGGATCAAGTTTCTTACTGGGTTGGTACTTGGATTGTTTTAATAAATTCTTAGCAAACAGATAAGAAATAGATGTTAGGATCTTGTCAATGGTTGATCAGTCACGTCATTACTAACCTGTGACAATGGCACAGCTCGTCATCTCGCGTTGGTGCAGCATTCGATCTAATTCCGTTACTCAAAGAAGCCTTTATTTGACAGGCCGAAAATCTTATTACGTACAAAGCACACAGATAAGAAATACGTATTGGGATATTGTCAATGGTCGATCATTCATGTCATTACTAACCTGTTGACAGTGGCACAGCTCGTCATCTAGCATAGGTGCAGCATTCGATCTAATTCCGTTATTCAAAGAAGCCTTTATTTGATAGGCCGAAAATCTTAGTACGTACAAAGCACACAGATAAGAAATAGGTGTTGAGATATTGTCAATGGTCGATCAGTCATGTCATTACTAACCTGTTGACAGTGGCACAGCTCGTCATCTAGCATTGGTGCAGCATTCGATCTAAGTCCGTTACTAAAAGAAGCCTTTATTTCAGCCCGAAAATCTTAGTACCTACAAAGCACACAGATAAGAAATAGGTGTTGAGATATTGTCAATTGTTGATCAGTCACGTCATTACTAACCTGTGACAGTGGCACAGCTCGTCATCTCGCATAAGTGCAGCCTTGGGTCTAAGTCCGTTACTAAAAGAAGCCTATAATTGACAGGCTGAAAAAAAAATCATGATGAATAGTAAAAAATACCTACTAAAAACGGTAATCAAAGTAGATATATAATAGGGGCAACCCTCCACCACCCATGGCCCAATCAACCTCGCGGTTATGGGGGCCGAAACACGGGAGGGCGCCCGTTCGGTACTTGCTCTTGGCGTTTTCCCGGGGCGCCTTTTTGACTCCCTACAAGTTGTCTCCTCTCGCTCCTTGTCCCTATGGGCTTACTCTCCCCATTCTGGGGCAGGACGATACAAAAGACGGACTCACCGCGCCGTCGCTGTCCGCAGCATAAATTATTTATCTGTGTCACTCCAAGCCGTTTCGCCTATTAAGCCACGCGTCTATATCACAGAAGGTATATTCATATTGTCTACTCATTAAGGCATAAAAAAAGGAAATGGAATAAGATTGAAATGCCCAAGAGAATTCCCCGACTTTTTATGGATTCATGTTTTTCTGTTGGCACAGTTTTCTTAATTAATTGATTTATCACGACCCGATAAGGTTGTGACGCCCTGTAGTTTCCCGTCAGAAAACCTTATTATCCTAGCGCTTATAATTAACTCCCTTTTCTGTATTATCTGGTATTTTTATATGATTTTGGAATAGTTAAATTTCAGATTCCCGTGAAAACCCATTTCTTGAACCAACTTTGTTTAGTAATAAAAATAAAAATGATATTATTGGTTTTCCTCTTCAACCAAGCGTATATTTTTTATTTTATTTTTATTTTAATATATTTTTTTTATTTTATTTGTATAGATAATGATAGTACGATAATAATAATAAATAATAATTAAGTATTGTCGAACATGTTTCAGCTCGTCCTTTATCCTATTAATTTCATAAAACATTTCAAATTTACCTCTACAGCTATAATAATATGTAGATTGCTGTAGCAAACTTTATTGAAAATCTTAGTAGGTTATACGCGTATGATAAATCCATAAACCCCTACTTCGTCAAAATCCGAAATTAGCCGGAGCCGCTAGAAGAATCTATTACAGTCATATAATATTGTTGGACGGGTCGAAATTTAAGTGAAGATATGTTTAATAATGGCTTAGGTATTATAATAACACATACTTCAATATCAGAATAGAGTCCAGCTTAGACAAATATTCAGCTACATTTTGACATTGATTAAGTGCTTCAGCCAATAGTATTGGACAGTCAGTATAATTAATTAACCATATGGACTGCTGTGGAGTCTATTTATACAATACAATGTATTCTGTCTCATGTGTATGCAACTATGTATTATATTTGACCTGCTTTAATTGCATTCCAATTCAGTAGTAATTTACCATTTGCCAGTGGTATTGGTGGTATTAGTATCTAAGTAACATTTCAATAATACAAGTATTATTACAAATTTCGAGAGCGGGTTTTACCAGATTATAAATAAGATGACAATTAGAAAACTTTTACCCCGGAAAACAAAATAAGTGTTTTCCACGGAAATAGTAAGCTACCGAAATTAAATAAACAGAATCATGTTATAATACAATTATGTTTTCGTTAATATTAAAATACATATATTATTTAATATTAACGAAAACATAATATTAAAATAGTATGTATCGTACTAAAGTTTAGTAAAAGAAAAAAAATTATACAACCAAAGGAACTTTTGGGTACAAGGTAGTACGTATTTTATAATTGCCTATTAACTATTTGTCTTATTAAGTTTAACTAGGTTTTAATTAGTTTTAACTACACATTTAGAATTAATCTAACAGGCATCTTAGGCAAGGGTGCTCCATCTTCGACCACATCATCACTTTCCATCAAATTAGATTGTGGTCAAGCATAATCCTACATTGAATAAAAAATATTCCTAATGAAAGTTACGTCAAAATTAATTTATTTTTGTATTAGTTTGTTTTATTAAAAATCATTGTCTAATACTAAATTAATACAATATACAGCCCGTTTAATAGATCGCTGGAGGTAACGAAAGGGTTTGTTTATGGGCCATTAATGAATTTTGTACAAAGTGATTGCCGTCGAACCCTCTTTTATAGGTACCTTAATTTGTAGGGGTATCAAAAATTAAACACCGCTACCGCTTCTCGGTCTTTAAAATAATTTTATCATGAAAAATATTTTAAAAATATCATAAGCTTCAAAATACCGTATTACATTACCAATATCTTTTAAGTGTGTTTATTCGTTTTTAGAACTACAAAATTCGATAAATTTTGGTATTGATCTAAGATGAAAACATTGCTTACCATATCAAAACTACACACGCGAAGTCAGAAGAAATATCTAACAATATTAACTCAAAAAGTTTTCTTTTAATTCGTTTTTCATGGTAAACAAACAACGAATAGCAGGCGAACTATAACAATTTAATAATAGTAGAGAGCATGTTCCATGCAAGAATTGGACTGGAACATTTGTCCAAAGTTTAACGTACGTATATATGAATCTGTTTTAGAAACTTTGATAGAGAGATACAGATTCTCATGAGTCATGAATATTGTATGCCTTTGCACAATACTAGTGTCCTCTTCCGAACTTTGTAAATTTAGTATGTGTGTTATTGTTTCAACGTTCGATTCGATTGAATTTGAATAATACAAGAACTAGTATGCTCAAATTAATAGAGATCTAAGTCGAATGACAAAGTTCTAAATCTTGAATGTAATCACACGAATATTGTAAAGGTAAAAGTTTGTGTATTAGCCGAATCCTATATCCTGGATTAACACAAAAATAAAATAAAATTTATTTTTGTATCAATTATTAAGTTTTATATACTTTTGTATGATAAAAAAGAATGCGTGAGTGTCGTGTAACACTCGGTTGAAACGAAATTCACACACCACTCGATAGATGTCGAGTTAAACTAGAATTTTAGTGGGTTTTTAGTGGGGTTTTTAGTGGGTTTTTTAGTGACGGAAAAGTCCATTTTATTTTTTTGTTTTTCCCCTCTTGGAACGTTACAAACATTGTTACAAAAAAAAATTGGTTGTCTGTAAAGTCGGTTTACTGACGATAGTTGAACGTGACAACGTCTTCTTTGTCGCTCGTTTCGCGCTCTCGCTTGCACTTCAAGCCTTACATGGAACGCCTCAGAGCGAGGTAACGCCGCATGAGTCATATTTTTTCGTGCGGGCAACCGGCTCTATCGAATAATAAGACGTTGTCACGTCATAGCAAAAATCACGTTTGTTGTATGGGAGCCCCCTTAAATATTTATTTAATTCTATTTTTAAGTATTTGTTGTTATAGCGGCAGGAGAAATACATCATCTGTGAAAATTTTAAATTTGTAGCTGTCACGGTTCAAGAGATACAGCCTGGTAACAGACGGACGGACGCACGGACGGACGGACACCGAAGTCTCCATAGTACCAAGTACTAACTTGTATAGAATAAATAACGGTTAAAAACAACGGACGTAAGGCATTTTCAATAAACTATTACATAACCGAAGTTATTGACACCTACTCGTCACTTTCGGATCAATAAGCTGCTGAAATCCTAATGGAAAACGGATCGACAGTGATTCGAGTGTATCCATTGGCGATGATGGATGGACCGATGTTCAGCCACTGGGTGCTATTCATAACGTTATTGGCCCCAGTGAATTGTTGTAGCGTCGCATGTTGATCAACTGATGAATTAATACCATTATTTTATAAGGACTTATATTTTATTGACTTTTTTATTATATTATTGTCTAAATAACACCAGAAAACGGCCAACGGTCTTATGTATGGGAGAGTAAGAGGAGCAGAGATAGAGCGCTTACCCAAGCATATAATATCTGCATAACCACTTACACCAAAATCCACGACTCATAAAGCTCAAGATTGTACAAACTAGCGAGTCTCCAAGCTGGCATCATAAGCAACGGCGAAGAAGAAGAAAAATATTACTTCCACAGTGAAGGTAAAAAACGTGAGGATTTTGTATGTCTGTAACCCGTAATTGACCAATAAGCTATGGCTAAACCCTTACCATTTGAGACACATGTCTAGTGTAGTGGGACATAAAAATGGTATGTGACAAACATAACACCCTAGAAGGCCTAGAGTCGAGAGTTGTTAAGAATATATTTTCTATGCTATTTAAGCTAGCTATTAAGAAATGAGGAGAGCCGTAGTCGAACGGTTTTCCTCATAGTTGAACATAATATCGTGAAGGAACTGTTGGCGTGACCCATCATCTAAGGTTCTGGAATAATACCTTGCACTGAAACTTATTATTATTAGCAGACCTTAGCCAAGTGGACTGTGATGACATTCAAAGAGTAGTGTACAACTACTAGATCAAAGGAGCGCAAGACCGCGTACCGTATAGATTGGAGATCTTTACATGAGCAGGCCAGTCTCACTTATCACGTGACCGTCCCGGCTACAAGTAGGAGTCCGGACCTCAATATTTCAGATGGTTGCCGCTCGCGGGCCGAGTTGCATGCACTAGTTCTGTACGATCTATTTTACGCGCCGTCTGACTACGGCAGCCCTAGTACGTCGTAAGAGATAAAGTTAGGCGATAGAAAGAGACCACAACATTGCGTTTGTTGCGTGTCAATTTTGAGGGCGGGGCCAGGCGCTATTGCGAACTGAATTGCACTTTTTGTGTCAGCGCTAGAGTCGCTATTTCTTTAAATCATCGTGCGGAGTGGGCCTTCTGTACCTATTTAGTGTTCCGTGATGAGGCTTTGGTTTAGCAGAGCTAGTCTGTGAGTTGAAAGAAGAATGACCAAAAGTGGTTCAAGATTTGTCACGAATCAAAACTTAAAAACTCTAGAACCCAAAAATGTATTTTTTGGGAACCATTGGTACAAAGGAATAGTTTTCCAATTCGAAATGTAATTTTGTGTAAGTACAAAAAGTTACTTTCTTTTCCATGCATATTTCCTGTCATAAAGATGTTATTGAGAAGTACGAGTACAACTTGTTTATTTTCTCATTACTTTGGAATCACAATTTTTAATCAAAAAATAATAATTGTAGGAGTTAATGTAGAGATGAAATGTCTATAAAAAATAAGTTTGAATATGATTCTGCCTTTGGTCTGATACCACATTCCATACATTCATGATCCATTGTCTTTTGGCATACATACTCGTATAGCGTAATTATGGCGTAATAACTCGCTAAGAAAGGAACTCCATAAATTTAATTACGTATTTTAAGAATAGTTTTCTGTTTCTTTCCTATTCTTTTGTTGTATAGACATGCACAAATTATTTATTTAGTTTGTAACCGTATTCATAGACACTAGAAACTTCTATAGTAAATGAAAATTTCAATAGAACACAAGAGGCTTTTAATAAATAGATTCCCCGGCATTCAATATGTTTAATTAATTATGCCGACTGTCCGTTGGGATTAGCTGAAACGCTTTGTCAATGTCAAATGCAACTGAATATTTGCTAAACTCGCCCGCTTCCGTGCCAATAATAAATTTATTATCTTTTGACAGCCCTGAGATTTATACTGCTAAGTTTGTATAGTATGCATACTAATTAATCTATCTATACTTATAATAAATCTGTAACAGGTCAAATTCTGTACATTAAAGATGTTTTGAAAATTTTTTTTTGAGGGCGCTCTAAAATCGGTTCTGAATCCAAAACTGTATTTTTTTTCATTTTTGTCTGTCTGTCTGTCTGTCTGTCTGTCTGTCTGTCTGTCTTTCTGTATCACGGCCGCGCATCACGCCGAAACTACTGAATGAATTCCAATGAAACTTGGTATGACTTGAGTTCATACTACGAGGAAGGACATAGAATACTTTTTATCCCGAAATTCAGCATGGTTTCCTTAGGAGAGGGGATAAAAGTAAAAATGTATACTGAGTTGTAAATCATCTAATATATAAAATTCTCTTGATTTTCTTTGTAGCCAAACTCCTCAGAGACGGCTGGACCGATCGTTATGAAATTTTCAGTGATGAAAATTTCATAACGATCACATTTTCAGCGTTATGAAATGATCTCTGGGTGCGGGACCGTTCCCATACAAAAACCAAGGGCGGTACCGGTGTACGGTGGAATCGAACGAATTGCATATCAAATGAAAGAGCGTAAAAAAATAATCGATCCGAGTCGAGGACTTATATGTGGAGACTTAGGATTATCGAGAATTTTCGAAATAAAAATAAAATTAATAAATTGATTTAATGGCGTTGCTAAGTAAACATTTCATTGCTGTCACGTCAGCACCTCTGACAGGTTTGTTTCGAAATTTGTAGCCGGAGTATGATGTCCGACCTCTTTGGTCTATTTAATTTATTTGATATGCAAATAACGTTATAATACCGATTGTGGTTTCGGAGAATATCGAACATTACCTACGTCAATGCCAAGTATTTATTTGTTCAAGAAAGGGTTAACGCTGAAACAGATTGACAAATTAGGACCTGCTCCAGCGTATATACAATCGTTAAAAAATGGTCAGAAGAATTGATGACCCACGAGCTGGACGGCCATCAGCTTCGAGTACTGAGAATAACGTCGGAAATATTTGGGATTTCATACTCGGGGCCGTTGATCGAAAATCAGAATCAGGGCTTCGAAGCTTTCTGCGAGATGGGTACCGAGGCTTCTTTCAGCTGAACATAAAATATGCAACCGAGTAACGATTTAGCGCAATTGTTTGGAGTTGTTTAAAGCCGATTCACCAAACTTCTTACAGATATTTGTTAGTACTGATGAAACTTGGTAAATCAGGGTTGGATTTACTTTCCTTTGGCAGGAGTTCGGGGGAGAAAGGTGTTATATTTGGTAGAGGTTTGGTCCCTGATTATAACAATACTATTCGCATTACAATATTACAAAAAAACAATTATTCAATCTATGTGGCGGTCAGTATAAATCGGGAGGTCTTTTTTCGAAGTTAGGATGATTTTTAGGAGATACAGTAGGACGAGATGGAACACCACACATATATTTTGTTGTACCGACAAAAAAAATAGGCCACAGAACTTTTTAAATATGTTATTTGTAGTATTACAGATTCAATTTTTGACACAAACCACCTAGGATGTAGAGCGAGCGAAGCGAGCTCGGGACTTGGGGCACCTCGACTTAACGGATAGGTGACGAATAGGATGGCGGGGCCTGCAAGGCCGCGCCATCCTTCTGAGTGGTTATTTTCTTTTATGACCACCCAGAAATAGGAGCCCCGCGAAGCAGGGCCCGTCGACCGAGCCTTAAAAAGGGTAAGGGAAAGACTGAAGGCTAAAAAAGAGTCTTAACCTCAAGATTTTAAAGCTCTGTCGACTGACCCTTAGGGGGGGTGAGGGGTAGATGGTGATGGATAAAGGGTTTTCCTAACTCCTTTACTTCTTCTTGAGGCTACAATTCCCATTCCTAAACATGTATTTCAGTAATTATAACAGCAAAATTGAATTCAAAACTTCATAATTAAAAAAAAATATTTCTTAAAAACTACTACGTGTCGAAAGTTTTAGCTTGGGAGGGGGGAAAAAATCCCATTTTTTTTTCTTCCCACCCCTTCCCTTTTCGCTTCTCTCCGCGACGAAGCGACTCCATCATCGTCATTTTAATTATTTCATCTTTTTAAATTTGCTCAAGAATGGTGCAATACTTTTTCAGGGAGTGGTATCGGGGGTTAGGGGACACTTCCTCTCCCTCCCTTCCCCCTTCCCGTCCCGCTACTCCAAAGGATTCTAAATTTTTACCATGGAGTCTTCTTACATTCTCTCCTATCTGCTGTCGACGTGCAATACTCTTCCATACGATCCATCCATTTCTTTTTTACTAAACAAACCTCTCTTATTCTGAGAGGAAACCCTAACCCAGCTATTGTGGGGTTGAGATGAAATTCAATTATATTTGATCCAGCGAGAGGCTTCGGCCGCGTTCAATTAAATGTTGACAGAAGTGAAAACCTCAGGTGCCATCTCGAAACAAAGTGAGACAACGATAGATAGATACACCATGACATAACTAAAATTCGGTAATGCGAGAAAAAATTACTTTCAAGAAGATACCACATTAATTTTAGAGATGGCGCTATAAGTAATATCGCGGCATGACTTGGCTATACGGTTTGACTTACACTGAGGGTTTGTATGTCTGTAATTTCTGAACTACAAAACTGATAAACTTTAAATATTTCAGAGACAATCTATGAAGTACCTCCTTTCGAACAAAAAAGAATGAATGAAATCTGACCGCGAGTTAATGAATTATAACTTAATACATACACATTTTGACTTTGATGTCGTGTTCCAGGGAAACCATGCTGCATTTCGGAATAAAAAGTATCCTATGTCCTACTTTGGTATATAAACTCACATCATGCCAAGTCTCATTTTAATCCATCCAGCGGATTAGCCGTGATGCGTGGCCGTGAAATAGAGAGACAGACAGACAAACAGACAAAAATTAAACAAATTACAGTTTTGGCTTCAGTATCAACTAAATAGTGCTCTGCATCAAAAAATTTCGAAATATCTTCAATGTACGGAACGTGACCCGTTACAGTTGTACCTATTAATAAATAAATAAAATTATTATTATTGTATTATTAATATTAATATTATGAGAAAAAAATAACAGGCAAAACGAAGTTTGCCGGGTCAGCTAGTATAATATAAAATAATTAATACTTACTTATAAAATAAAATATTAATGTTTCATCTTAAGGACTTGATTTCATAACATTTTACATCCTTTTTTATCAACTTTAAAAAATATTTACTTTTAATTCATGATTTTAGTTTGAAAGATGGGCTATTGAAAAATTATGTGAAATAAATTACTTTTATAAAATTATTCAAGTCTCACTAATCTAGAGATCATCATCATAGCTTTTATAATAAACACTTGTTGTTTTTTTAATATGTATGTTTCGCTTTTTACTAATCCTCTGGGTACTATTTATTTTACGGGATAAAATGTAGCCTATGATAACATATTACCATTACAGTTTAATCGCAATCGGTCAAGTAGTTGCAACGTAAAGGAGTAATAAACATAAACACGCGCACAACAACACTTAAATTTAGCCTAAATATTTTTGTTAGAGTGATAACAACTTCTTATTAACTGAAAAAAAATTTAAAATTGCTGAGAAGGACATAATTATATGGCAAGGGAATGCAAAATTTTCGTCCTCAAATTTTCTTTTTAACTTCTTCACGAAAATTCTAAATAGCTTTTAACGTTTCCTAACGTTCCGGAACCTAACCTCAGGGCCCATTATTAAAAATACATCACGCGACGTTTTTTCGCCGCGTCACAACTTGGCGTGACATTAATAAATGGCGTCAAGAAACGTTGCTTAAGCAAAATGACGTCCATGGTTGGTGAGTGGGAAAATTGACGATTGAGGTCACGGGAACCAACCGTGGTTAATGGTTTTTACTCAGTCTTATTAAGACACAAAGTCAGAATTAACATTTAATTTTTTTTTGTAATACTATGTATTTTATTTCATTATTCATAATAATATCGGTAACATTATGTTGAGAAACATGTAGAACCTGTTTTAAGTGATTAATTTGTATTTGATATAATATTTGAAAATGTGTCATGCGTATATAGAACAGAGATAGAACATAAGGATGACATGTAAAAATATCTTCACTTCAATAAAAACATTGCGTACCTACAATGGTCATGGGCCCAGAAAATCGTGAATTTTTTTATTAGAAGTCATTAAATTACCGGTCAACGTAAAGTAATTGTATTGTTAATAGTTACAATGAATTCGGTACGAATAGAAGCACTGAATAAAGACAATTACGAGAGTTGGCGATTACAAGTTGAAGCGCTCCTGGTTAAAAACGATGCGTGGGACTTTGTTAACGGTAAGAAACCAAAACCGGTAGAAGAGAGTGCGATAAAGCAGTGGGAGGTTGGCGATGCCAAAGCAAAGGCCGATCTCATACTCTCTGTTAGTGCGACTGAATTAAGGCACGTCACAAATTGCCAAACTTCAAGAGATGTATGGTTAAAGCTTAATGCTGTACATGCTTCGAAAGGACCGGCAAGGAAAGCTGCATTGCTAAAGCAGTTAATGCTCCAAAAGTTGAGTGAAGGCGGGGATGTTCAAGAGCACGTAGTAAAATTCTTTGAAGCGAAGGATAAACTTAATGAAATGCAAGTAGAGATTCATAAAGATCTTCTGTCTATAATGCTTTTGTACAGTTTACCGGCTAGCTATGAGAACTTTAGATGTGCGATAGAATCGAGGGATGAATTGCCAGATCCTGAAAGTCTTAAAGTCAAGATTATCGAAGAATATAATTCGCGACACAAGAATGAGCCTGAAATATCATTTATAAAGGGCAAATACAAAGGGAAGTGTGATAGTCAAAAAGCTAAGCCTGATGTCGCAAAGGTGCAATTTAAATTTAGGTGTTTTGAATGCCACGAATTTGGACATAAAGCGTCTAAATGTTTAAGGAAGAATACAAATAAAGATATTGCAAAGTACGTTTCACAAAGCGTGGCAAAGGAAGACAATGATATTAATTTTAATTCATTTAGTTGTAATTTCAGATCTATTTCAGATAATTGTTATTCTGCATGCAACGCGAGTGAAAACTGGATATTAGACAGTGGATGTTCGTCAAATTTATGCAACAATCGTGAAAAATTTATTGATATTTTTCCAATGCACGGTACATTAAACTTAGCGACAAATGGAAGCACAGATGTATGCGGTAAGGGTACAGTAAGGTTGTTTACATGCATTGATGATTCTATAAACGTAATAAATTTAAATGAAACGTTGTTTGTGCCAGACTTGCGATGTAACCTGATTTCAGTAGCTAAAATGATTGACAGGGGTTATTGTGTTATATTTAAGGGCAATTTCGCTTACATAAATGACAATAATGGTAAAACTCAGTTAATCGCTGAACGCAGGGGTAATTTATATTATATTAAAGAACATTGTAAAGCGACTGTTTCTTTAGTTTCATCTGTGAAGAATGATGAAATGTGGTCGTGGCATGAACGTTTAGGTCATCTTAATGCAAGGGATCTTGTAAAACTCTTGAATCACTCTGGGAAGAAAATAAAGTTGTCAGATGTGAGCAAATTGTATGATTGTGATATTTGTGCAAAAGGTAAGATGAGTACGCTATCTTTTTCAAAATCTAGTGGGCCATGTAAGGAAAAACTTAGAGTGGTTTATTCTGATGTCGTAGGACCTATGCAAAATACGGCTATAGGTGGGGCTAGATACTTTGTAACATTTATAGACTGTAGTACTCGATGGTGTGAAGTATATTTACTGAGTAAAAAGAGCGAAGTTTTTACGGTATTTAAGATTTATAAGAGTTATGTTGAGAAATTGACAGGTATGAAAATAAAATACCTTCAAACTGACAATGGAACAGAATATTGTAACCATGAATTTGATGAATTCTTACAGAAGGAAGGAATTGTGCGAAGATTAACAGTTCCTCATACTCCGCAAATGAATGGGGTGGCAGAAAGAATGAATAGAACGCTAATTGAGATGGCGAGATGTATGATTCTCAGTTCAGGATTATCTGCTGGTTTCTGGGCTGATGCTGTAGTGACAGCGTGTCATATTAGAAACCGATGCCCGACAAGCAGTCTTGACGGTGAAATACCTTTTGAAAAATGGTTTGATTCATCTGTCAAATTGAATTATTTACAGACATTTGGTTGTAAAGTACACGTATTGAATAAGCAACCGGGTAAGGATAAGTTTGCAGCTCGAAGCGTTGAAGGAATTTTTGTTGGTTATCCACGTAATTCCAAAGGTTACAGAATATGGTTACCCCACGATAAAAAGGTAATAATTGCTAGAGATGTCAAATTTCACAAGAAAGGGATTACTGATATTGATTTTAAAGGCGAACAATTAAAATGTGATCCTTTCGAATTTGAGAAAGAAAATTGTGAGCTTAAGGCTACGGAACCGAAGATGGTTGAGATAGAAATAAACTCTGAAAATGCCACTGATCCTACCGAAAGTATTGGTAGAGGTGATTGTCCCGTGATCTCGGAGGTATCCGCGGATGTTGGCGTAGAACAAGAGCCTAGTACTTCGGATCAAGCTGCCAAAAGAGCTCCTGGCAGACCAAGACTTGTAAGGGGGCAAGTAGGTCGTCCTAAGAAGGTCTATAATACGGTACGGATGGAGGCAGAACCATTGCCCGAGCAAGAGGTAGATGATTTTGAAGATTGTCACGAGTTTATCGGAGTAGCTGAAATGAGCTTGAAAGAGGCATTAAGTAGCGATGAAAGTTATGAATGGGAGGAGGCTATTTTATCCGAAATAAGAAGTTTACTGAAAAATGACACGTGGGATATAGTGAGAAAACCCATCGAACGTGATGTAGTTGGCTGTCGTTATGTTTTAACAACGAAATTAAATGTTGATAAAACTGAAAAGAAAAAGGCTCGATTAGTAGCAAAAGGTTATAGTCAACGTTATGGAATTGATTATCATAGCACGTTTGCTCCTGTGGTTAGTTTAGAAACAATCAGACTTTTAACAGCGCTTGCAGTTGAACTTGACATGGAAATGCATCAGTTAGACATTAATACCGCATATTTAAATGGTTATTTAAATGAAGAGGTGTATATGCAAGTTCCACCATTAATGAAACAAAGCTTACAAAAGATAATTAAAGATGAAAAAGATTGTGTCCTAAAGAAGAGAGCTGAGCAGATGTTGAATGATTTAGAAGCCGGTGGGGATGTTTGCCGATTAAAACGTTCCTTATATGGATTAAAACAAGCTGGTCGTCAGTGGAATATAAGACTAGACGAGAAATTAAAAGCAATGGGGCTTCAACAATCATTGAACGAGCCGTGTTTATATTTTAGTAATCACGAAGGAATAAGGTTTTATGTTTGCGTATATGTGGATGATATTCTTGTAGTTTCTCAGAAAAGAGATATCATTGATAACTTTAAGAAGGATTTAGCAAATGAGTTTGAATTAAAAGACTATGGCCTTGTGAAGTATATGTTGGGAATTGACATTGTCAGAAAGGACAATTCAATTAAGTTGACACAACAACAATATATTGAAAATTTATTGAAAAAATACAACATGGTTTATTGTAAGGAGTCTATTACGCCTATGGAAGTAAACAAACAGTTTAATATTGATACAAGCAATGTTTGTAAGACAAAATGTCCGTATAGGGAACTAATTGGTTCGTTAATGTACTTAGTAACGGGGACGAGACCAGACATTGCAAATGCAGTAGCCAAGTTGGCGCAATTTTTAGATAAGCCAAGTGAAGAATGTTGGAAAGCAGCAAAGCGCATATTACGCTATCTAAAAGGTACTACCGATTATGGCTTGATTTATAAAAAGACAGGTAAGCCGATATTGGGATATTGTGATGCGGATTGGGGAAATTGTGTGCAAGATAGGCGTTCCTATTCAGGATATGTTTTTATCCTAGCGGGTGCAAGCATTTCGTGGAAATCGCAGAAACAAAAGTGTGTAGCTACTTCATCATGTGAGGCTGAATATGTGAGTCTGTCATTAGCTGTGAAAGAGGCTATGTACCTGACTAGTTTGCTTACTGAAATCAAGTTACAACAATTCATAAAAGTAACTTTGCATGTTGATAACCAGGGGGCGTTGCATTTGGCGAGTGATCCAGTTTCACACTCGCGAAGCAAGCATATAGACATAAAGCATCATTTTATACGAGATGTTGTTAAGAAAGGAGAGATAGAGTTAAAGTATCTGTCAACTAATTTAATGATTGCAGATATTTTAACGAAGCCATTGTTAAAGGAAAAGCATGATTTATGTTTAAAGAATTTAGGACTTCAAGGTGCGGTAAATACAAATTAAGGGGGCGTGTTGAGAAACATGTAGAACCTGTTTTAAGTGATTAATTTGTATTTGATATAATATTTGAAAATGTGTCATGCGTATATAGAACATAAGGATGACATGTAAAAATATCTTCACTTCAATAAAAACATTGCGTACCTACACATTATCTATCTATATATATAAAAGAGAGTTACCACTCACTCACTCACTCACTCATCACGATATCTCAGGAAGTATAAAGCCTACAAACTTGAAAATTGAAAGGTAGGTTCTTTGTAATGGGTAGGTGTCAGCAAAGAAACGATTTTGAGAAACTACCCCTCTAAGGGGGTGAAATAGGGGTTGGAAGTTTATATGAAAGTCCCGTGTTTTTGAAGTTAGAGACGTGAAAATCGTCATTTAGGTTATCAGCTTCAGATATTAAAAATTTGTATAAGTCGTTTTGGAAAATTCCCCTTTTAGGGTGGTAAAATAGGGGATGAAAGTTTTTATGTGAAAATTTTAATATTGTTACTGTTGACTTGAAATTTGGAAAGTAGGTTCTTTCTAATGGGTAGTTGTCAGGTAAGAAACGATTTTGAGAAACTACCCCTCTAAGGGGGTGAAATAGGGGTTGGAAGTTTATATGAAAGTCCCGTGTTTTTGAAGTTAGAGACGTGAAAATCGTCATTTAGGTTATCAGCTTCAGATATTAAAAATTTGTATAAGTCGTTTTGGAAAATTCCCCTTTAAGGGTGGTAAAATAGGGGATGAAAGTTTTTATGTGAAAATTTTAATATTGTTACTGTTGACTTGAAATTTGGAAAGTAGGTTATTTCTAATTGGTAGTTGTCAGGTAAGAAACGATTTTGAGAAACTACCCCTCTAAGGGGGTGAAATAGGGGTTGGAAGTTTATATGAAAGTCCCGTGTTTTTGAAGTTAGAGACGTGAAAATCGTCATTTAGGTTATCAACTTCAGATATTAAAAATTTGTATAAGTCGTTTTGGAAAATTCCCCTTTAAGGGTGGTAAAATAGGGGATGAAAGTTTTTATGTGAAAATTTTAATATTGTTACTGTTGACTTGAAATTTGGAAAGTAGGTTCTTTCTAATGGGTAGTTGTCAGTTAAGAAACGGTTTTGAAAAAATCCTTCCCTAAGGGGGTGAAATAGGGGTTGGGAGTTTGTATGAAAGTCCCGTGTTTTTGAAGTTTAAAGAGTCGTGAAACTCGGCATTAGCACTGAACCTATTTTGGGAGCGGCGTATTTAAAGTACGAAAGTTTATATGTGCACATTACACTATAATATAATAAAGGTGAAAGTTTGTATATATGTGTGTGTTTGTCTGTTACTCCTTCACGCTGCAACTACGAATCCGATTTAGCTGAAATTTGGAATGGAGATGAATTATTACCTGGATTAACACATTATGGTTCTTTTTATCCCGGAAAAAGCGATGGTTCCCGCAGAAAGAGTGAAAAACCTAAATTCACGCGAGCGGAGCCGCGGGCAACAGCTAGTATATGTATAAAACTTAAAATAAAATCTTAACTAATATATATAAACTAATTCTAGAAAAGAGGTGACACAAAAAGAAGGAATTTTAAGCGTCAAAGTATTCCTCCGAATCGGTGTCAACTGGAAAAGTGCCCAGAAGGCTGGTGGCATTGCCACGCTGGATGGCAATGCTTATCCATTTAATTGAATATTGATGAGTTGCACGAAACAAATGCAAAAATTTAAGTAGTACTTAAACTAATTTAATCTCAATCACTGTCAAAAAATGTATGAAATCATGACATTTCTCACATTTAAATAAGTTTAAGTAGCACTTAATTTTTAATTTTTTTTCGTGCAATTCAGGGTAAGGGCTGATTTTTCAATAGCCAGATAAGCTATCTGAGGAATAAATTTGAAACATATGCCATACAAAAGCTGTCAAAACGTCATAATATTTATTCCTCAGTTAACGTTCTGGCGATTAAAAAATCGGCCCTAACATAAAAATAAATAGTGAAAACAATGTTATTATATTAATAACTTCAAACTGAAGATTACAATTTAAAATTTTACTTTGAAAAATTTTCGAAGGATAATTCGAGAATATTATTTTCTTAGCTTTATCCAACCTAAAGTCAGTCTGATATATATTGTTACTTGTTTCCTTTTCGACGTCAATAAAAATATTAAAATAAAATATATTATATCAATTTACTTATTGGTAGTAATATTTAAAGTCTGTTTTAAATTCTTATAATAGTTATTATCATGGATATATTTTTACAAATCCCCTCTGGCCCTCCAGCGGAACATTATATTATGATATTTCTTTTTAAATCAGGAGTATTTCTTTTAGACTACATATAATTTGCCTTGTATTTTATGGAAAACAACAAAAGACCAGGAACTTGCCCGCGGCTAGCATGTATTTGCATACATGGTCCTCAGACTACACGGAAACAATAGAGGGTAAACTAAATAATGAAGGTGACCCGAATCGATATCGACAAAAGATGCAATGGAGTGGTTGCACCGCTTTAGCATGGAGGTAAGAGAAAAGACACTTGCATAAGATATGCGACTGTGAGCGCGGTAAAATGTTGTACTTACTGTTCCAGTCACTGACATTAAACTTGATTCAGATGTCTTAACGGTGTAGAAGCCGTATTTAAGTGATTTTGAATGAAGTTTTATTCAAAAACTATAAAGACAATTACTTTCAAATATACATGTAATGTATTTTGAGTCTTTAATCTAAAATCGCCAAGCAGAAACACGATTGGATAAAATTTTCTCGATAGAAAGTTCTCCCAAAAGTTGCTACAAAATCTCAGTTTTTCTAGTTTTTATCGGACACTACATTGGATGTAATTGTAATTTTTGTTTTAAAGTGTCGGTAATCATAATATCCAAAAACGCTAAGAAACAGATTTTTGATAACTACAATGGATGTAATTGTAATTTTTGTTTCAATGTATCGGTAATAATAACTAGTAGGGCGCGTGGGGGCGCGGGCCACATGTGGCCCGCGTGCTGTCTTCCCCCCTATTTGCCTTACAACTTTTAGTCACTTGAACATTCGCCATACATTTTCTATGGTAAATTTTTTTTCCGTGTTTTTGAATTTTTTTTCTGTCCATCGAAAAGACCTTCGGAACCTGATCACTTCTTGTTAAGAAACCGTCCTTCCATCTTTTATACTTACCGAGATATCGACGAAATTCGAATGGCGGCCATTTTGAATCCGCCATTTTGAATTTTTTTTCAGCTCACTGCCAATTGGATGACGTTTCAAATGACATTTGGTCGAGCACCCCCCATCTATCTTCGATACCCTGGCCGTGCTCTTTACCCGTCTCCGAAATCCTCAATCATCAGCTCTCTCCGTATTTTTGTTCCGAATGAATTTTTTTCTTTTATACGACCTCATCCGTGAAAAAAAATTTTTTCATACAAAATTGTTCAGGAGAGGTGATCAATGAGTCAGTCAGTGAATCAGCACGAGTAGCTATATATATATTAATATCCTAAAACGCTTAGAACAGATTTTTGAGAACTGGCTTAGTTTTTGAGTAATTAGGTAAAAGGTCGTTTTTCTGTTATATTCTTCCGCGACGCTGCATGTCGCACCTACCAATGTACCCGTGAGAGTGAGGAAGACAAAAATAAATTCAATAAATCCCTTTATAATAAACATTGCCATCCTTTTCTAAATATAGCTTTTCTTGAAGTGGCGGGCGTGCAATGGATACTCCCCGCGGCAAAGTTTAAACGACGCGACGCTGATCGAAAGGTGGAAGGGGTAGCTGCACCTACGCATGACGGAACCGCGAAAATACCACTTCAATCAACGGTTGCATACGTTACGCACGCCGACCCCGCGACCCGCTTACCCCATTATATTCAACTTCTGTGCAATAACGGTCAAGGCTAAATATTCTGCACGGGCTATACAGTATACACAGCTATAGTAAATGTGTGATTGCTAATTTGGCACGGTCTGCTCGTTGTAAGTGACATCCCAGCAACGGCTGCTGTGGGCAACCAGCGTCAGGGTCAGAATAATATCATGGGAAATGACCATTGAAGGATCAGCACTTAGTGACGTCACGCATGTATTTTAAGGTTCCGCCTTGAAGCATTATTTTAAATTTGTCAAAACTGTAAAATGGCGCTAATGTAAGCGACAACACCATGTTCTATCAGCGGTACCGAAGTGTTGATAACGACGCCATATTTGAGAAATTTTTGGCATCAACATACGGCACATAAATGATACAGGAATCCCTGTCATAGGAGGTGAGAGTTACTATTGAACTAACCCCAATGAGTAATGTGTAAAAAATCTAAATTTAATAGTCATTCATCAATTTCATCCAACAGCGAAAAAGTGTTAAAAAACGTTAATAGCTATAAAATACCTACAAAATTGATATAAATTTTGAGTAGGTACATCACAGCCATTAAATGAAACGACCCGAAACACCACAGCCGCATCCATAAAACTAGTGTTGGGGCTTGGGAACGAGTTCGGTCATTTTGGTCCCATGTTCCAAAAATTTATTAATGTAGTTCCAAACAGAGAAATAGCTTCTACCCACACACCAACTTTGAACTCATAAGTAAGTTGCTTGAGTAGTTAGATATTTTCTTTCTTTTTGTTTGATTAAATGAAGACTTGAAAGCGTCAGCAAAAAACTTATCTAATTAAAGAAACTGAATAACTGTAATAATCGTAGGGTAATTTTATGGGGCAAGGAGGTTTGAATCATTTCAGCAGATGGTGAGACTATGCAGTTTATGAACGTAACCATTTATCAGTGTATGGATGTTCTTTGCTGAACGTTGAACTTTCCGTCACCACAAGCGGACCGTCATACATCCGTTACAAGTCACTTTTCTCTAGTTTTCTGTCCAGGCATATGTTTTACTATTAATTTGCTTGATAGGCATCGACCTCACCTAAAGAGATGGCACGCGGTACCATTTATTGTAATATAAATCTAAACTGCTTGATGGCCATGGAAGAACTATGTATCTTTGTAGTCGCATGTAATTATTATTTGAGTATTTCGGATGTTGATACAATTAAAAAAATTAAGGAACCATTAAAATTAACTTCTTGGATGTTGGCACATCTGTAGACGCTGAAATACGTAAATCCGCGAAACATTCTTTAACTTCGTAATGGACACTCCAAATTATCGTTAAGTTGATTCAAGGAGCATTAAAACTCAAGTTTGCGAGTGACGACAGTTGCGGATACTTGAGGAGTTTCCAGAGGTTTACGGGATAAGTAATTTTATTATGAGCCATTTTATTACATGCTAATTGGTATAAATGGCTGTAATTTTTGAAATGGAGTAATTATTGTCTGGATTTAAAAGATTTAAGTGTTATTACTTAATATCTGGCGTCTGCTAGCATGTAGAGTAACGAATCAGCTTAGAAATGCAGGCAGTATCTATTCTTGGCCCCATTCCACCAGTTCCCTACTTTCCCCAAAGTGAGTTAAACAGCTTTGTTATAACATTTATCACAAAAAATTTATGTAAAATGTCAAAGGCAACCAAGATTAAGAATGCAAAAGCTGTACGGACAAAAAATTAGAGAGCGCATGCGGTGGAAAGAGACCGATAGAGCAACTTTTTGGAGCAGGCGCTACAATAGGGCGTTAGCACCGTTGGTGATGATGATGAAACAATATATTACTGAGCCTTGATATGCTCTAAAAAACAGCAAACCGCTTGATGCGCGAAGAGTAGACTAGAACCACGGGGCAGTAATGCAACTGAAATGATTTAATTATACGTAAATGAAAATGAAAATGAAAATGAAAATATTTATTTTCACATAGGCCTAAATAACAGGCTCTTATGAAAAGTTAAAACTCCACCGGTAGGTTAGGAATGCAGGTTTGCACCGAGAAGAACTGGCAAGAAAGTCGGCACTTGCTCTTTTCAAAAATGTCATTGTTATAATACAAGATTTCTTATCTAGTATGAAAGATTATAACATATTTTTAAGATATCTTGTGAGGAGATGGAAGCATATTTCTATCATTCCAAGAATTTTTGTCGTTAAGAAATTCTTCAAGGGTATAGTAACCACGATTAATTAAATGTTTTTGACAGTGTCTTTAAACGTCGTAGTCGTCGGTAGCAAGTATGAATATGTTTTGGAAACTATGATAGCGTGATTGAGGTTCTCGCGGAGTGTCGTGCCATGAATATTTCATGATTCAGTACGTTTTGAGTGTCCACGTGCAAACTTTATAATTGTCCTGTATGAATTTGTTATGACGGCACAACTGACAACTCTATATACTGGCAACATCAATGTCGTGTACTGGAGGCAGTAGATATTATACGGAGATCCATGGTAAAAGATAGACCTGCGGGGCTAGACAAAATCACAAGCGTTTGGCGTTAACGCTAGTCGACAAAAATGTATGGACAAAACAAATGACTGTAGAAAATCCACGATAATAATTACTAAACACGCTGTGTTTGATACTGTCGGCTGTCAATTGTCAAGCAAAGTACGCTAAAGTTATCTACAATGTCCGCGAGAACGCCAGCGAGCGTTCAAGTTAGCGTAGTTAATTATTCAAACACAGCCCAGACGGTATACCTGCAATAGTCCTGCGAAATTGTGCTCCCGAGTTGTCTCCTGTACTAACACGCTTGTTTCGCCTCTCTCTTTTCACAGCTCAAGTCCCACTCTCCTGGAAGGTTGCCAATGTGCAGCCGGTACCTAAGAAAGGCTGTCGTGCTGATCCGGCTAATTACAGACCCATATTTGCAAAAGTATGGAACGAGTTCTCAATCGGAAGCTCCTTGCATACCTAGAGGAAAATGACCTTCTGTCGGACCGTCAGTATGGCTTTAGATCGAACCGCTCTACTGGCGATCTTCTAGTGTATGCAACGCATACTTGGGGCGAGGCCGTATAGAGGCACGGTGAGGCACTTGCTGTCTCACTAGACATCTCTAAGGCTTTTGACCGGGTCTGGCACGGCAGTCTTCTTAGCAAACTTCCGGCATATGGGATTCCCACTGGCTTTTGCAACTGGGTATCTGATTTCCTGAGGGAACGGTCTTTTCGGGTGGTCGTAGATGGTCACTCTTCCGACCTAATGGCTGTCAACGCCGGTGTACCCCAGGGGTCTGTTCTCTCTGCGACATTGTTCCTGCTGCATATTAACGATCTGCTAAAACCAGGTATCTTTGGTTATGCGGACGACAGCACTGTCTCGGAGAGATACATGTCCAGTTCAAAGGCCAGCGGTGCTGAGATCCTTGAGCTCAGAGAGGCATTGGTAAATCGCGTTAACTTGACTTTGAAAGAAGTGTCAGAGTGGGGTGACGCTAATCTGGTCAAGTTTAACGCTACCAAAACACAGGCGTGTTTGTTCACTGCAAAAAAGAGCCCCTTCACCTTGCCTCCCACCTTCCAAAGTATATCCGTTCCGATAGGTGATCACATCGAGCTCCTGGGTATTACCATCTCACCCAATCTCAATTTTGGGAAATGCATCGAAGCTAAAGCAAAAACAGCTGCTAAAAAACTAGGAATCCTCAATAAGGTTAAGCGGTACTTCACGCCCGAACAGCTCCTGACGCTATATGAGGCCCAGGTGCGTTCTGGCATGGAGTACTGCAGTCACCTTTGGGATGGCTCTGCCAAGTATCAGCTCGATGCATTGGACTCGGTAGATCGCCGCGCTCGCAGAATAATCGGCAAGGAATCGCTAACGCGGGCAAAACTGCTCACCTTACAACACCGACGCAATGTTGCCTGTTTAGCGGTTTTTTACAGGATATACTTTGGTGAGTGTGCTCAGGAACTGCATAACCTTGTGCCTCCTTCACCTTTCTACCTTAGGACCGCAAGACGCCGAGAGTGGTGGCATCCTTATGTGGTTGACGTCCAACAAACGCGCACGAAACGTTTTTCCTCCACGTTTCTGATACGAACCGCTAAGGTGTGGAACGCACTTCCAGCCTCCGTGTTTCCTGCCAAATACAATCTGGGTGCCTTCAAGAGAAGAGTGAATAGGCATTTTCTAGGCAAGCGCGCTCCAACCTAGACCTCATCATTGCTTTGCATCAGGCATGATTGTCGTCAAGCGCAAGCCTATCGTCAATAAACAAAAAAAAAAAAAAAAAAAAAACAGCGTGTTTGGTAATTATTATCGTGGTTTTTCTACAGTCATTTGTTTTGTCCATACATTTTTGTCGACTACCGTTAACGCCAAACGCTTGTGACTTTGTCTAGCCCCGCTGTACCTACTTAGTCCGCAGCGTGTTATGGAGAGGGCTATGCTGGGTGTTTCTTTGAAGGATTGAATTCACAACGAGTATCACAATAGTGGTAAGAGAACCAAGGTAACATACATAGCTCAAGGATTAGCAAACTGAAGTGGCAGAATTGACGGCCGTTGGAGCAGACGTGATCTGGAATGGAGACTGAGTACCGGAAAGCGTAGCATAGGATGACCTCTTGTTCACTGGACCGACGACCTGAAAAAGGTCGCTGGTAGCAGGTGGATGAGGAAGGCGGAGGACCGTGTAGTGGCTTATAGTTATGCAGTGGACGTCCAATGTCCATAGGTTGATAAAGTATGTAAGTTAAGTCCGCAATGTCGAATGAATGTGTAAGATCCCTTTCAGCGTCGAACATCCAATCGACAAATTGATGACGTGACATTTCAAAGACAAATCTAATTCTAATATATTTTAATATTGTTCTAAAGGCGTACCAACAGCAATCGTAGAATTTGATTCGATAAGTCAAATGGCTAAGGGGTTAGTTTTGCTCTATACCTGTTACAACAAAGTAAAAGCTTTATCTATTCACGCTTTCATGTCGGAGTTGTCATGCAATCAATCATGGCAGCGGAGTGCGGTCGGGCCGTGATTTGAAGTTTATCGCCTTCGAGATTAACGTGAATTGGTTGTTACGCGTTGACGGTGAAACAAAGTGAGGTGAGGTGTGGCTTCATGCTTCCAATAATAAACAGAGTGGCCGCTCGTCTACTGGAAATGACACGTCATGGGGAAAGAACCAACTGCCCCAAAGTAGCTCTAGATTTATCAAGGTGGTGTGTACACTGCGCTCCTGTCACTTCATACTGATCTCAGCCAGAAGCAGAAATAATCTCGTTCGCGGTTAGTGACGTCCCCGTGACATTTAATCTTTTTCATCACTCATACACGGAAAGTAGGTCTGAAGTTGCCTGAGAAGCGGGTTGAAAGTAATACTTTGCAGCCCTAGGGAGAATCGTTTTCAACTGACAGCTGTCAAATAATGAAAAAAAACTAGTTGTCACATTTTTATTGGAGTTCAAATGAAACACGACATACCCGAGTGCATCCATAGACAAGAAGAAAGATAGACTTTATTCGTAAAGTAAAGACAACTGATTCATAGACATTCATAGACAATCATAGAAAATACTTGACTATTAAAAAGCTAAATGCATAGCCCGCAGGCTAGGCCAAAGAAAAAAAAAAAGGCGGGAAAGTGGCAAGCGGCAATCCGATCTTCATTTGTTTTTCGAGTTGTAGAGTTTTGTTTAGGCTTCTGTTTAACAGTGATTTTTATTGACACAATTATTGAATTTTCTTTAGCTAATTTCTATTTTTATTTTTACTTTCCTTATATTCGTAATGAAAAGCACAGTGTTTACCTCGGGATAAAGACTTATTTAGTCCCTCGAACTATAGGCCCCCTCGCTACGCTCGGGCGCCAAACCCCGTCTCGGGACTAAATAAGTTACTTTAATCCCTAGGGTAACAATGTACTATTACATCATCATCATCATTTTATTTTACGTTTCTAGCGTGGAGTTGTTTGACCATATCTTAGCCAAATATTGATATTTTTGCTTTCTTTATTTTTTACATAATAAGTACATACGTATAGTATGTACTTATTATTTTTCTAAATTTACAGAGAAAAATAAAGCCTTTATGATCCTTACTGAAACCAACTATCGTGGTACAGTCGCACTTGACTGATAACTGATGTCTCCACTACAAAAATAAAAGCACCAGAAAACTTAAGAACCACTTTTAGGTACACATGACAAGAAATAACTAATTTTAATGTGTGACAAAGTACTCGTAAAGTTGTATTGGACAATCAAATGAGTACCACGAAAATCTCATAAAATTGTATTTGAAATACAAACAAGTTGTCGAGAAAACAGTGTCGAAAGACGACAAAATTTTATGCCCCAATCTCCTTTGATTTATTAGGGGCTGTCGTTTTTTGACCTTGTTTGTTTATTGGATGAGCAATCAATGCTTGTAAACAATAAAGGAAAGGGTTGATTAATGGGAGAGTTGACGGTTCGGGGATTTGTCTCGCTTCCATTTGAAATGGATTGTTTGAGTTTGTAATAAATGTGAAAGATTTCATTTGTCGTGATGGCGGGAAGAAATTAATATTAAATAACGACATCTTATAAAGTACCTTCGGGTCGCTTGGAGCGTAAAAACTGATAAAGTTACCTACATAGTGTTTTACCTTAGTGTTCTGCCTCTTTGAAGTTTAGTAAATATTTCAAACAATCAAAATGATTCTCATTGATGCCAGGTAGATTAGCACGAAACACCTCTTCGGAGAAAGTGAGTTTCCTCACGATATTTACATTTGCTCCTATTTTAATAAAAAAAATAGTCATTGTACCAAAAATGCCCACATTAGACTCTCCGAATACTAGTGAAAAATGCAGCCCACTGCTTACTTCAAATATTTTCGTAAAATATTATTTGCTTCAGGATTTCCTTGACAAATTAATGGAAAAAAACAACTCTTCACGAGTAAGTGGTTTGAAAAGTACGTAAAAGTGTTTTAACTAACATTATAGTTAGCGTGAAACCTTCAAGACCGATAAATCAAAAGCACAAATTGCCCCGTCGTTTCAGTATAATTTCCCCACTACCACTGTCGAACAGTGAATGGGTAGTTTAGCCTTGGAAATAGCAAATTGCTGCGAGCTTCTAGTAATGTAAATCGTGTTCTGAGGAGTGTCTAAGCCTGTTCTTTTGTTCGTATGACCTATCTAGGGGCTGATTATGTATCGTTAGTTAGTAAACCTCACTGGGTTAGTTAGTAACCCTAACTAAGAAAACGAAGGCAAAAATTATATATTTTTTTGAATTCTTTTCGCACAAGTTTGAAGCATGGTATGCTGACATGATTCCATACCAACCTAGGTTGGTAACTTGTGCAAAAAAAATTGATTTTCTTAATTAATAACCCAGTGCGAGTTGCTAACTAACGAAAGAGAATCAGCCCAAGCCGGCAAACGTTGTTTTGCCATATAAATTACGTATTCCTCGGTCTTACCTGACAACGAATTCTTCCATGCTACTCGCATTTTCCTTGCAAAATGACGTGCTAGTAGAATGACGTGCTTGAAGTATCTTAAACCCCTCCAGCTTTCGTGTTCCTAGCGAAGTACAATCTGGGTGCCTTCAAGAAAAGAATGACTAGATAATCGCGTACCAACCTTGGCCTTATCATTGCTTTCCATCAGGCATGTTTGTCGTCAAGCACAAGCCTATCTAAAAAAAAAGCGATCCGTTAAAAAGCCACCAAGTGAGTTGATCTGACATCTTCTTGTAACCGTCTCAAAATTACTGGAATACCTAACAAGTTTTCATAATGTTTTTCTACAACTAAGAACATCGATCAAGCAGCACTTAAAACTGTCAGAATCCGATCAAGGGGAGAAATAACTCTCCCGGAAGCAATTCATCTGAAACTTGTTTCCTTAGCGATGACCTCCTGAACTTTACCAGAGTAATTTTTACTTCGTTGACTACCATTAAGTACTTAGTCAATAGAGTCGAGTCGATAGTCTTGCGACAAATCTGACAAGACTGGCATTAATATTCGACATGTAAAATCGAACATTCATTGGATTTCTGTCTCTCATCAGGGGATCTAGGTTTTAATTCCCGGGCCTTCTGACTTATTTTCGGATGTTATACGTGCTTTCCTATAAACGAAATAGCACTTGCTTGTCGGAAGGAAAACATCATGAGGAAAGCTGCATGTCTGAGAGATCTCAAAGTCGTGCGAGAGATAAGGCTGCTACCAGAAGATATTTAAAGCTGTACTAAATGCTAAGCTAATCTTCTCTAATATATAAAATTCTCTCGCTTTTCTTTGTTACCAAACTCCTCCGAAACGGCTAGACCGATTGTTATGATCAGTGTATGATCTCTAGGTCTGGGAGCAATTTGTTATCTATTATTTATGTCCCTAAGTGAGAAAAAAAATTAAAGGGCAAAACAACGTTTGCCGGGTCAGCCAGTAAATTGTATAATTTAGTTTGTTTCCAGCAATATTAAGCGATATGGAGCAGGTACGATGTGCTATGCTAATCTCACGTCATCAATATTTCATCTATCTCATTTTTATCGAGGTGAATATTTTTTACCAAAGTGTCGAGTTTAGTAAATCAACTGCTATCAATAATAAAATCACCAAATTTTGTGTAAAAAATATTTCATTTTTATTCAATCTGAACTATACTTAATTGACTAAAATGTCGTAAAAATAATCACGGGTACATCTCCAAAAGCTGCAAAATGTTGACGCGTTCGATATTCAAAAACGAAGAACAGCAACGTAAACGCATCTCTGGTGTAAACGCAGCCTAAGTTCCCAGTAGCAACGAGTATGGAATAGCTAAGCAGGCGGGAGGAATCGCTACCCAAAGTGTTTGTTGATGGATCTGATGAAAGGTTCCGAGTGGCCCGTGATGGATAGTGTTATTTTTATTCAAAGCCCTTTATTGGGCCGCGATGACCTATATTTCTTATCTTTTAAGTTGTTTTCAGGGAAATTTTCTTCTGGTGAAAAAGGTATTGCTTGAGTATTTTTATTAGAAGTGTAAATTAATAAAGTTCATAATTGAACTGAATAATAATTAAGTAATCTAATGTTTACATTGAGGAAATGATACCCCAGCGGTAAATAAGGTATTCGCCACTGGCCTAGTTTTATTTCGGGAGACCAGGTTTCGAATCCAATACACATAATGAGGAAACCTGCATGTCTCTTATCTGGCAAAATAGGCTTTTCTCTTTATGTGAAGCCTGGTAATCCATACCTGGCCCGCATGTGCCATGGGTAAAATCCTTCTTTTCTTTCGTTTTCTATAATCGTGCAGATTAGCCAGCAATGTGTTGAAATGATGACGAACTGTCTAATCTTGTAGTTATATAGTGTCAAGTTATATTAGTCGTTTTCAGGATTACCATAAAGTACGTCAGATGGTATTATTTTGCGTTCGTTTACGTTATATTTTTGAGCAATATCGAATCATAAAATCAACTGCTATTTCCATTAAAAGCATTGAGGTTTCAAACCGCCTCCAGTAAACTGGGTAAAACAATCTTCTTTGGTCGTACTCAAAACCTGAAATACATCTTATTAACGTAAGTAAGAGCACAGCTGTTGATCACCCTAAGCTTTCCACTTGACGAATTGCTCAAGATTAACAACTGCTTCCCGGTTTGTAGCACGTTTATATTGCGACGACACGATGTCATCTCTTCTTTAGTTCTATCAAAGCACTCTGTGCCATCAAATATACCAAATTGGCTCACGCCAAATATCGAACTCGAGCTTTCCCGCTTAGCTACCAGAGTACCTGTAAAATATCAGCAATTTCTAACAATGGTGGGTTTAAACTCCTCCGTTAAGAAGCAGGCAAGGAAAATGTTTTATATTAGGTATAAAAAGTACATAAACTTTAATTGCAATGTAGAAAGGCCTATCCAACAGTGCACGTCGTCAGGTTGAAATTCTGACGATGTCGATGATGATTACTGTAGAACCAAACATCACCAATGTAAAATACACGTACTACGAGTATTAAATTAGTCAAACTTGTGTTTTCTTTCCATCGAAACGGCATTATTTACACGGGCTCTGGCTGCGAAAATACAAACCCTCGTTGTTATGCCACAGCGGCTTTTCAAAGGGACAAATTGTCAGCCATAGGTATACGAGCACGCAACGTAATTAACGATGTGATTAAAATGTATGTTTTTGCTGAGCTTCCTACCTAATCCGATGTTTGAGCTGTGAATTAGGGACTTTACTTATGAAATTAAGCCAAAATTGTATTATTTTTAGAGAAAATAATTATTATTAGTTGTCTATGGAAACTGCAAAAATTGACCTTTAAATGACATAGACTTTTGTTATTTTTCGAACAATTAAATAAAATCAAATCTAAATGTTTCTGTCTTACGAATAGACCCAATTCACTTAGAATTTATAACATAGGCTCTACTGCTATGTTTGGAAAGCTGTTTTGCTATAACATGTAATAACTTTACATCCTGTAGAATTAATATAATTGATCTAAGGTTTCTGATACAAGCCAATAAACAAATCGGAAAATAGCCCTTTGGTTTCCCCTGACAGAGGAGAATGCATTAGGAATTTCCTGTGTATAAAAAAGGATAGCAATGTAATCTCAGTTTTTAAAATAATTTTTCGTAACAATATTTTTTTTTTGTTACAGGCGGTGTTCTTTATGATTCTGGGACGTAAAATTGTTTGCAAGTAAGTCACATAATATAATACCTTACATATTGTCTTCTTATTTGAGCTTTACAAAACACAATGCAGAGTGATCAGTGAGTTGATGAAACACGAAGGTCCTTGAACTCTTCTCAGCAGTTAAAACTGTTTTTAACAAAATTATTTCTGAAAACTTTCAGTAAATGGCACAACATCAGGCAAGTATAAACTATAATACAAAACTGTTTCTTTAAGTACCACTAACGAAAAAATAAAAGCCACTGCAACGCTCGTAACCGAACTGCAAACGAGTAAAACAATAGAAACAAATAAAAAATACTACACTCTAAAAAACAGCGTTCCGATACGGATTCGATGAAAAATCCAATATTTCCCTCTGTGCTATATTCCACTATTTTTCCATAGATATCCAAAAGTTTTCGTTTAACATTTTTTGTTACACTATAATATGTAACACGTATGTATACATAGTTTGTAGTCTAACAAAAAAAAAATAAAGTATTAAGTACGTAAAGTTTAAGTTCCATACCATCTTCAATTTTCACGAAGAAATTGTGTGAGTGAGATACCTACTTGACAATGGATCATAACGGAGCATCTTAAGTACATCCTAAGTTCTTTGACAGCCCATGCATTAGACACTAAATCTTTTATTTACGTTACGTTACGTTTAAATACGTTAATTAATCAACAAAAAAACCGACTTCAACTCTCGTCAAATGTTGAATACGTTCTTTACAATTAAAAATGTAAGACTTATAAGGTTTTCTCATGGACACCAGTATCAGAACTAGACTAAATTGAAACACGAGAAGCGTCAGCTATCTAATAAAAAGAATCATCAAAATCGATTCACTCCATCAAAAGTTATGAGGTTACAAACATAAAAAATATACAGTCAAATTGAGAACCTCCTCCTTTTTTAAAGTCGGTTACAAAAGTGGCTATCAATCGTAATAATCCTGTGAATTGTGCAATTGGGTCGAAACCTCGGCAGTAAAATTATCCTTTCTATGGTGGTTTGTATCCGTAAAATATTACATTATTATGATGGGTTTTCGTAGACGATAAAAAGGGGGATAGTCAAGACGCTTCGGGAACTGTTCGAGATCCGCCCGCCCTATGGTAGGCGCCCCGGGTGGGTAGGCTGCCAGCAACAGCGACTGGACCTGCCGCTCTGGTACACATCAAGACAATACGCAAGTGAATCCCGTACTACCGCCAACATCGGACGTGGCAAAGCACAACAAAGTGGCAAAGTTTGCAAGCGCTACAACCCTCCCTCCGTTTTTCCTGATGCGTCAGGCATTTCTTAGTCGTCTTCATTTTCTTATAAAAAAGGCATAGACTTTTATAGGGAAACTAGCTTTTGCGCGCGGCTTCGCCCGCGTTAATTTCGATTTTTCACAAACCCAGAGATTCAGATTTTTCAAAAACCTAAATTTCCTTATCAACCTTTATACTTACTTACTTTCTAGAAAGTAACTTATGTGGTTGTTATAGGATATCGTCTATCTCCATTCCAAATTTGCCAATCATTTCCGGGATAAAAAGTAGCCTTTGTATATTAATCCAAGTAAACAATCTTTCACCACTTAAATTTCCAGCCAAATCGGTTCAGAAGTTATGGCGTGGAGGAGTAGTTCTTCCCTCGCGTGAACTTCGTTTTTACACAAATTTTGCGGATAATCCAGGATATCGTCCATCTTCTCTCCATATTTCAACTAAATCGTTTCTGTAGTTACAGCATAAAGGTGTTTCTACCGCGAAAATTACGGTTTTTCACATATTTCTCAGAATCTATGGATATTTCCGGGATAAAAGTAGCCTATGTATTAATGCACGATGTAATCTATCTCCATTCCAAATTTCAGCCAAGTTGGTTCAGTAATCGCAGCGTAAAGGATTTTGCTCCTGCGTGGAAATCGATTTTACAAAAATCCATGGTTTAACACCATGGATTTTTCCGGGATGAAAAGTAACCTTAGTTCTAAATCATTACATAATTTATCTCTGATTCAAATTTTTGTCAAATCGCTTCAATAGTTACGGCGTTAAAGAGTTTTTCTCCCGCGTGAATTCTGGTTTTTCACACATCTCGCGGAAACCATTGATTTTTTTGGGATAAAAAGTAGCCTATTCATTAATCCAGGATATAATCTATATCCTTTCTAAATTTCAGTCAAGTCGGTTCAGTAATTACGGCGTGAACGATTTTAATCTGGCGTGGAATTCGATTTTTCAAATATCCCGCAAAAACCGTGTAATTTTCCGACATAAAAAGTAACCTAAGTGCTAGATCATTATTATAATGTACCTCTAATTCAAATTTTAGCTTAATCGTTTCAGTAGTTGCAGCGTAAGGGAGTTTTTTTTCCCGCAGGAATTTTGGTTTTTCACACGTCCCGCGGAAATCATGATTTTTTTCGAGATAAAAAGTAGCGTATGTATTAAACCGGGATATAATCTACCTCTATTCTAAATTTCAGACAAATCGATTCAGAAATTGCGACGTGAAGGAGCATTTCCCCCGCGCGTATTTCTATTTTTTACAAATTTCGCGGGAACCATAGATTTTTGTGGGATAAAAAGTAGTCTATTTATTAATCCAGAACATAATTTATCTCCATTTCAAATTTCAGCCAATTCCGATCAGTAACTGCGGCGTGAAGGAGCATTTCTTCGTAATATCTTTGGACCCCCGTTTCACCCCCCTAGAAGGTAGTCTCGTAAGTAAGGGTGGAATTAAAAAATCGAGGAACTTTGTTATTTTTATCCAAAAGCCTACTTACCGATTTTAATGAACTCAACTTGAAAATTGACGGATTTCCATATATGTAAAATAAAATTCCTTATTTAACACCCTTAACGGTAGAATTTCAAAAATTCCTTTCTTAGTACACATCTAGGGTGTTAAAAGAATATTCCCTGAAAATTTCATGTTTCTACGTTCAACCGTTTGGGCAGTAGCTTGTCCAAAAGCCAGCCAGCCGGGACCAAGCGTTTTCTGGTTTCAACCCCCTTTTTAGAGAGTTAGGGGTGAAATTTCCAAAATCCCTCGGACACCCATTCTCTTATTTTTATTCGAAAGTCTATATACCTATTTTCATGACTCTAACTTGAAAAATGAGGGACTTTCATACAAACCTAAATCCCTTATTTAACCCCCTTAAGGGTAGAATTTCAAAAAACCCTTTCTTAGCGAGCGGTTTGGGTTCACAAAGAATCATCCCTGAGAAGTTCTTACGTTCAGCCGTTTGGGCTGTAGCTTGTCTGTCAGTCAGTCACTCAGGACAAAGCCTTTTATAGTTATAGATAATAATGGAAAATCAATGCACAATTATACAACAATAATTTATCTGTCATTTCTTAAGCTAGCAGAGGATTCCAGTCGTAAACCTTGAGTCCTAATCTAACTTTACTACTGATCTAGCGATTCAGCTCAGATGCAATTGAATCAAGACTTGTGGCCTCCTTACTCGATGGAACATAACAATGTGACAAGAGAAGTTATTGTACAAGATTGATCTAAAAGTCGGCACTGGAGATTGCTTGAGCACCGTTGTTACCCACCGTAGATGAAAAGAAATGCTTCCATTTTGTCCGTGGCGCAGAAATACTGCGGAGTACCCTCTACGTCAGAGTAGATTGCGTTCTGTCAACCTCGTTCTGTCGTACTAAGTGATGAGAAATGCTCAAAATGTAATTCATATTCGTAATATTGTGTACTGTGTTGCTGTAATTAAAATATTGTTTATTTGTACTTATATGTTGAAAAATATGCAGCATAAGATATGGCCACACTGGTTGCCCTATGGTCACCCCGGTTTTTTATCTTTGGCGCTCTTCCTTGCTCTCTGGTCCCGTCATAATGTCGGTCGTGTCTCTGTACTATATTTCAATTAATTTACTTTAAATAAAACAGTTTCTTGGTATATACTTTTTTATTTAACCTCAGGTTATGGGCCGTCCCATATAACTCGAAAATCAAGTAAATCCGATAGTTGAAACGCGAAATAGTTCGAGCGCGAAACAAAGGACGGGACAAGCACGCGGCGCGGTAACATGGCGGCGGCGAACAGCTCAAATAATTTTCACAGTTTGCAAATTGAAAAGCTGTCGGGACGCGAAAACTATAATACATGGAGATTTGCCGTCAAGACGTATTTAGAGCACGAAGAGCTCTGGAACATTGTGGATCCGGGGTCATCGGAGGTCGATCCGAAGAGAGATTTGAAAGCTAAGTCAAAAATAATTTTGTTAGTCGAGCCAATAAATTATGTTCATATTGAAAATGCGAAATCGGCACGCGAAGTATGGACGAATTTACAAAATGTATTCGAAGACTCGGGGCTTTCTAGAAAAGTCGGCCTGCTGAAAGACCTAATCAACACTACGCTCGATAGTTGCGCCAGCGTTGAGGAGTATGTGAACAAAATAATATGTACAGCTCATAAGTTGAGGAACATATCTTTCAAAGTTGATGACGAGTGGTTGGGCACGCTCATGTTAGCGGGTTTGCCTGAAAACTATAAACCTATGATAATGGGCATAGAAAGCTCGGGTATCAAGATATCATCAGACTTTATTAAGACAAAATTATTACAAGAAGTCAAAGTTCCTGAAAACTCAGTATTTTTTACAAAAAATAAAAGAAGTTCACATCGAAGCAATCAAAATCAGTCTAAGTCAAAGCCCAAAGGTCCTCGTTGCTACTCATGCAATCTTTATGGCCATTTCAGAAATGAGTGTAATGTCAAGAAATCGGATACTAAGAATAATAGTGGTACTAAAGCTTTTTCAGCCATTTTTTCAGCTTACACCTGCATACAGGAAGATGATTGGGTGCTCGATAGTGGGGCCACATCCCACATATCAAGGCGTTCAGACTGGATGTATGACCTAGAACCTCCCGCAATACAGAGGATTTTAGTTGCCAACAGTGATGCTGTTACGGTGAGATCAACAGGCAAAGTAAACATTACAACCAACATAGGTACAGATGAGCACTTAATCCAGGTGAGAAATGTTTTATATATTCCTGAGGTTGCAGCGAATTTATTGTCAGTAAGTCAGTTGACCAAGAATGGATGCAGAGTAGAATTCACTTGCAATGGCTGTAATATTTATAACTGCAATAATGACCTGATAGCAACAGCAACACTTGTAAATAATATGTATAAGCTTAACACTGTAACTGGCACTGCATGCGCAGTTTTTACTAATGAAAGCAAAGCTGATCTTTATACTTGGCATAGAAGAATGGGGCATTTAAATATGACTGATTTGAAAAAGTTAGAATCTTGTGCTGAAGGGATAAATATTACTAAGCATAATGAAATTCCTGTTTGTACACCTTGTTGTGAAGGAAAACAAACCAGATTTCCTTTTCCACACTCTGGTTCAAGAGCAAATGCACCATTGGAGATAATCCACTCAGACCTATGTGGTGCAATGGAGACTGTCTCTTTAGGTGGAGCAAGATACTTCATCACCTTCATTGATGACTACACACGGAAGGTATATGTTAGAGATGGGTCGTCGACTCATTTTTCGTTAACGAAACTAGACCGTCCGTTGTGGTTCATCGACGAGTCTATCAACTAGTTAAAATCTTCGACTAGTTAACGTGCCAATTGCAGACGTTTAAACAACTTAGCAACGGCGCGATGGTTAGTCTGCGGCTTAACGTACTGTCCAATCTGCCGCAAAATTAAAATTTTATATGATTTTTCGCAACTTTTAACTAATACAACGAAGTACGCGGCATTTATTTTAGTTTAAAAAATTCAAAAATTGAGAAATCCCAAATAAAAATTAAATTTCGTAATTTTCTTAACTAATGCAACGAAGTGGACTTATGGCATTTATGCTGCGATAATAGCAGCGTCATCTTCAAAGGTTTATATAAAAATATTTACTTAAAACTGAACAGTTTAGGAAATTAGTTCGACTATCGACTAATTTGTGAGGTTACCCATTCTAACTCGATACATTATTCTACTGCACAGTAAGCAAAATAATAATGTCTTTTCACTCTAACACAACTATTAAAAAATCATAATATCAACTTTCTGTCAAAATCGCTAAAGCTGAAATTTGGTTGCTTGAAAATAATTCAACTAATACATTTTTTCATTAACTTGTATTATCCGACTATGTTGCGCGTCATCTTCGCGTTGCTAGTATTGCGTCGCGTCGTGATGGACTCTTTTGTTTCGCCGGTTAAGATTCAACTAGTCTATGAATGAACGGTGGACCGTCGAAGCGTTCATTGTATGTAGACCGTCGATTTCAACCGTTCGTAGATTCAACGCCCATGCCTAGTATATGTGTATTTTCTTAAGAACAAGTTGGACATAACAAGTACATTTAAAAAATTTAAAGCACAAGTAGAAAACGAATTAGGAAAAAGGATAAAAATTCTACGAACTGATGGAGGGAAGGAATATTGTAATAAAATATTGTGTGATTTTCTGGCAGATTCCGGCATCAAGCATCAGACTACTGCTCCTTACACACCACAGCAAAATGGGCTAGCGGAGAAGATGAACAGGACGCTAGTGGAGCGCGCCAAGTGCATGCTATTTGATGCAAATCTACCGAAGGGATATTGGGCTGAAGCTGTGGCAACGGCAGCATACATTATAAACCGATCACCATCTCGTGTACTGGCTGAGGTAACACCATATGAAAAATGGACCGGTAAGAAACCAAATTTATCTCATCTTAGAGTTTTCGGCTCAAAGGCTATGGTTCATATTCCAAAACAAAAAAGGCAGAAATGGGACCGTAAATCCCAGGAATTATTGTTTATAGGTTACTGTGAAAATACAAAAGGGTACAGACTATATGACCCTAGAGCCAGGAAAACAATTATAAGTAGAGATGTGATATTTATAGAAAAATGTAAGACTGCAACTGCTGAAACAGAAAAATCTGTCATTTCTTTGCCACAACTTGCAACAATCCCACTTAAAACCAGTGTAGAAAGCACAGACAATGGTTTCCGGAGGGGGGAAGAGCTTAAAGAGAGGCCACAAGCGATTACAATTTCATCGTTTGATAGTTGTGAGACATCTAATGATAGCAATGATAGTTTTGACAAAATCACATTACGCCCACATCAGAGAAAAAATATAAATGTTTTGTGTATACAACAAATTTCAGATCCCTTAACAGTCGAAGAAGCTTTGTCCAGCAATGAAGCCCTACACTGGAAAAGAGCAATGGATGAGGAGTACAAGTCCTTGATGGAAAACAACACATGGGAAATAACTACTTTTCCACAGAACAAACGTGCCATTCCATGTAAGTGGGTTTTTAAAACTAAGACTAATGAAGAAGGAAAAATCATAAAATACAAAGCTCGGCTGGTCATAAAGGGATGTTCACAGAAGAAAGGGATAGACTACAATGAAGTTTTTTCTCCAGTAGTAAGATATTCATCCCTACGCTATTTATTTGCTATGGCAGCTAAATATGATTTAGATATAATTTTAATGGATGCTGTGTCAGCTTTTCTTCAAGGCGACATTGAAGAGGAAATTTACATGACTCAACCACCTTTTTATGAGAAAGATGAAGGTGTTTGTTTATTACGCAAGTCACTATATGGTTTGAAACAAGCCAGTCGTCAGTGGAATAAGAAATTAAGTGCCACATTGAAAAGCATGGATCTTACACAATCTAAATTAGACCCCTGCATTTACTTTAAGATAGTTGATGATAAAAATATTTTATTTGTGGCTATTTATGTAGACGATTTATTAATTTTTACAAACAACTTAGAGTCAAAGAAAAATATTAAAGAAGAATTAAATAATAAATTTAAAATGAAGGATCTTGGAGATGTCAGCTACTGCATTGGAGTCCATGTAGAGAGAGACAGACAGAATGGCATTATTTACTTAGATCAGAAAAAATATATTTTGGAAATCTATACTTATAATAAATCTGTAACAGGTCAAATTCTGTACATTAAAGATATTTTGAAAATTTTTTTTCGAGGGCACTCTAAAATCGGTTCTGAATCCAAAACTGTATTTTTTTTCATTTTTGTCTGTCTGTCTGTCTGTCTGTCTGTCTGTCTTTCTGTATCACGGCCGCGCATCACGCCGAAACTACTGAATGAATTCCAATGAAACTTGGTATGACTTGAGTTCATACTACGAGGAAGAACATAGGATACTTTTTATTCCGAAATTCAGCATGGTTCCCTTAGGAGAGGGGATAAAAGTCAAAATGTATACTGTATCTTTGTAGCCAAACTCCTCAGAGACGGCTGGACCGATCGTTATGAAATTTTCAGGGAATGATCTCTGGGTGCGGGACCGGGTTGTTATCTATATTTGATGTCCCAAAATGCTGATAGAACCCTGGCCCTGGCCGATTAAGTTTTCCCATACAAAAACCAAAGGCGGTACCGGTGTACGGTGGAATCGAACGAATCGCATATCAAATGAAAGAGCGTAAAAAAATAATCGATCCCAGTCGAGGACTTATATGTGGAGACTTAGGATTATCGAGTATTTTCGAAATAAAAATAAAAATAATAAATTGATTTAATGGCGTTGCTATGTAAACATTTCATTGCTGTCACGTCAGCACCTCTGACAGGTTTGTTCCGAAATTTGTAGCCGGAGTATGATGTCCGACCTCTTTGGTCTATTTAATTTATTTGATATGCAAATAACGTTATAATACCGATTGTGGTTTCGGAGAATATCGAACATTACCTACGTCGATGCCAAGTATTTATTTGTTCAAGAAAGGGTTAACGCTGAAACAGATTGACAAATTAGGACCTGCTCCAGCGTATATATACAATCGTTAAAAAATGGTCAGAAGAATTGATGACCCACGAGCTGGACGGCCATCAGCTTCGAGTACTGAGAATAACGTCAGAAATATTTGGGATTTCATACTCGGGGCCGTTGATCGAAAATCAGAATCAGGGCTTCGAAGCTTTCTGCGAGATGGGTACCGAGGCTTCTTTCAGCGGAACATAAATGCAACCGACTAACGATTTAGCGCAATTGTTTGGAGTTGTTTAAAGCCGATTCACCAAACTTCTTACAGATATTTGTTAGTACTGATGAAACTTGGTAAATCAGGGTTGGATTTACTTTCCTTTGGCAGGAGTTCGGGGGAGAAAGGTGTTGTATTTGGTAGAGGTTTGGTCCCTGACTATAACAATACTATTCGCATTACGAGGTAACGCACTGTTTTCGAGCTTTTCAAAAAAACAATTATTCAATCTATGTGGCGGTCAGTATAAATCGGGAGGTCTTTTTTCGATGATTTTTAGGAGATACAGTAGGACGAGATGGAACACCACACATATATTTTGTTGTACCGACAAAAAAAATAGGCCACAGAACTTTTTAAATATGTAATTTGTAGTATTACAGATTCAATTTTTGACACAAACCACTTAGGATGTAGAGCGAGCGAAGCGAGCTCGGGACTTGGGACACCTCGACTTAACGGATAGGTGACGAAGAGGATGGCTTTCTGAGTGGTTATTTTCTTTTATGACCACCCAGAAATAGAAGCCCTGCGAAGCGGGGCCCGTCGACCGAGCCTTAAAAAAGGTAAGGGAAAGACTGAAGACTTAGGATGTAGAGCGAGCGAAGCGAGCTCGGGACTTGGGGCACCTCGACTCGGATAACGGATAGGTGACGAAGAGGATGGCGGGGCTGGAAGACTGAAGGCTAAAAAAGAGTCTTAACCTCAAGATTTTAAAGCTCTGTCGACTGACCCTTGGGGGGGTGAGGGGTAGATGGTGATGGATAAAGGGTTTTCCTAACTCCTTTACTTCTTCTTGAGGCTACAATTCCCATTCCAAAACATGTATTTCAGTAATTATAACAGCAAAATTGAATTCAAAACAAAAAAAAATATTTCTTAAAAACTACTACGTGTCGAAAGTTTTAGCTTGGGAGGGGGGAAAAATCACATTTTTTTTCTTCCCACCCCTTCCCCTTTCGCTTCTCTCCGCGACGAAGCGACTCCATCATCGTCATTTCAATTATTTCATCTTTTTAAATTTGCTCAAGAATGGTGCAATACCTTTTCAGGGAGTGGTATCGGGGTTAGGGGACACTTCCTCTCCCTCCCTTCCCCCTTCCCGTCCCGCTACTCCTGCCAAAGGATTTTTAAATTTTTACCATGGAGTCTTCTCATTCTCTCCTATCTGCTGTCAACGTGCAATACTCTTCCATACGATCCATCCATTTCTTTTTTGGTCTTCATCTAAGTACTTACTAAACAAACCTCTCTCATTCTGAGAGAAAACCCTAACCTGAATTTCATCTCAACCCCACAATAGCTGATTGTGGGGTTGAGATGAAATTCAATTATATTTGATGCAGCGAGAGGCTTCGGCCGCGTTCAATTAAATGTTGACAGAAGTGAAAACCTCAGGTGCCATCTCGAAACAAAGTGAGGCAACGATAGATAGATACACCATGACATAACTAAAATTCGGTAATGCGAGAAAAAATTACTTTGAAGAAGGTACCACATTAATTTTAGAGATGGCGCTATAAGTAATATCGCGGCATGACTTGGTTATACGGTTTGACTTACACTGAGGGTTTGTATGTCTGTAATTTCTGAACTACAAAACTGATAAACTAAATATTTCAGAGACAATCTATGAAGTCCCTCCTTTCGAACAAAGAAGAATGAATGAAATCTGACCGCGAGCTAATGAATTATAACTTAATACATACACATTTTGACTTTGATGTCGTCTTCCAGGGAAACCATGCTGAATTTCGGAATATAAAGTATCCTATGTCCTACTTCGGTATATAAACTCACATCATGCCAAGTCTCATTTTAATCCATCCAGCGGATTAGCCGTGATGCGTGGTGTGCGTGGCCGTGAAATAGAGAGACAGACAGACAAACAGACAAAAATTAAACAAATTACAGTTTTGGCTTCAGTATCGACTAAAGAGTGCTCTGCAATAAAAAATTTCGAAATATCTTCAATGTACGGAACGTGACCCGTTACAGTTGTACCTATTATTAAATAAATAAAATTATTATTATTGTATTATTTATATTATGAGAAAAAAATAACAGGCAAAACGAAGTTTGCCGGGTCAGCTAGTATTAAATAAATTTGGAATGTCTGATTGCAAACCAGTAAAAACACCAATGGATATAAATACCAAATTTAAAACTTCAGATGACAGCAAAGTCCTAAATAATATTCCATATCAAGAAATAATTGGCTGTTACACAGATCACACGGCCTGATCTTTGCTATGTTATAAACACACTGAGCAAATTTAACAATAAGCCTGAGATGCAGCACTGGCTCGCACTGAAGCGTGTAATGAGGTATTTAAAAGGCACTCAGGATTATAGACTGAGCTATAAGCAATGTCATGATGAGATGATGACGCATGCCTACTGTGATTCTGACTGGGCTACATCTGAAGAAGACAGACGCTCCTGCACGGGGTACACTTTTCTGTTTCAGGGAGGAGCAATTTCTTGGAATTCCAAACGTCAGCCCACGGTTGCTCTGTCTACAACGGAAGCAGAATACATGGCCCTTTCATCGTGTGTTCAAGAGGCTATGTGGCTAAAGCAGTTACAAGAGGAATTTTGGCCACGTTTGAGGGATCAAGCAATGGTAATCTACAGTGATAATCAGAGCTCGATTAAACTTTCAGGTTCTGATGGCTATCACCTTCGCACCAAACATATAGATGTCAGGCACCATTTTATTCGAGACAAGGTGATGGGAGGCTTGGTCCAGATCAGCTACGTCCCAACGGAGGTGATGGTGGCAGACATCCTTACCAAGCCAACAGCACTGCCCAAGCTCCAGTACTGCACAAGCAAGATGGGACTCAATCAATGCTGCATAAGGGAGGATGTTGAAAAATATGCAGCATAAGATATGGCCACACTGGTTGCCCTATGGTCACCCCGGTTTTTTATCTTTGGCGCTCTTCCTTGCTCTCTGGTCCCGTCATAATGTCGGTCGTGTCTCTGTACTATATTTCAATTAATTTACTTTAAATAAAACAGTTTCTTGGTATATACTTTTTTATTTAACCTCATTATATAAGACCCATATTATGAATTTTTAACCGACTTCAAAACAAGGAGACGATTCTCAATTCGTCGGAATCTTTATAATATAGTGCTCTATTGATGAAATTTGTTAATTTAGAAGCAATTTTCTCTTTAAAGTTTTTTACAGTTTAATGACTTTTTATCGTAATATATCGACAGTCTTGAAGCTCTTTAGGTAAATCAAAATAAAATAAAGTAGAAAAAATGTAGTCATAATATGTAAATCTTTACCTGTATGCCGAAAGATCAGTCAGTCAGTTTTGACGACTGTCTTGGAGCAGCTAACAGTGCGATCTCGGGTCAGGTCGGCTTGGGTCCGTTTGATGCTGTGTAGCAAACACGGGTTAATAATCCCTTCCAAAATAGTATGATAACATCTTCAGCTGCATCGTCACTTAATATCAGGTGCGATTGCAGTCAAGTAGTAGGTAAAAAAACGATCAGTCAGT
Source organism: Coenonympha arcania (assembly GCA_036785405.1). NCBI lineage: Eukaryota > Metazoa > Arthropoda > Insecta > Lepidoptera > Nymphalidae > Coenonympha > Coenonympha arcania. The sequence goes on along the minus strand of CM072070.1, from coordinate 14,465,970 downwards.
AATTTTTTCGTTTCATACAAATTTTTCCTCGGTACAATATAATTCCGTTCGGTTTATTTCCTATCGCAGTGAAGTTTGTTGGCTTTTGGAATCCCGTTTTGTACAGTGATAGGGTTGTACCAATAATAGTGAGAGGGCTTTGTCGTCCCTTTGTTGACGAAGCGTTTGAGGTACGTTTTGTTAAGGGCCCACTCTTTGGGAATTGCCGTTTGTGAGCCGGTTCGGTTCAAAGGTATTTTCATAGGATCTGTACCACTTTATGCTAGCTATCTGTATATTGTTAAACAGTATTAATATGCTTTAGTAAATAACAAAAAAAACCGACGTCAACTCTCATCAAATTACTGTTGAATACATCCTTTCCAATTAAAAAATTAAGACTTGGTATGGTTAGATATGGTTTTCTCATGGATACCCAATGATCAGAACTTGACTTAATTGAAATGGGACCACACGGTAAGCGTCTGCTTTTTAATAAAAAAAGAATCATCAAAATGGATTCACCTAGTCAAAAGTTATGAGGTAACAAACACACCAAAAACAAACACACAAAAAACAAACACACAAAAAACATACAGTCGAATTGAGAACCTCTCAATTTTTTGAAGTCGGTTAAAAAGATTTTTGTAATGACTGGAAAACGAGAGAAGCTTGATTTTTAACGTGATTTAGTTAAACATTAATTTTTGCTATAACTCTAACCATACGATGGTAAGGGACCCATAGTTTGCAAGTGCGACTCTCTCTTCTACAGAGAGTTCTTACCGAAGTTATTATTGAAGAACCACGACTTAAGTTTCTCATAACGCGATCAAAGATGTTTGAATGCGAAGGCAATAAAGTATGAAAAATAATGTGAAAACCTTTTTTTGTTTGATGAAACTCCAATCGCGGCTGACGCCTGGAATTTTCCTGGAATTCTACTGAAAATGTTTTTCTCACTAAACTACTTTAGGTGGCGTAACCAGGGAACTACAGATTCTATTGAGTTGATTAGATTTATTCGTTTACCCTCTATAGATATATTTATATTAACCCTCCCAGGCACTGTCTTTTCCATCACCTAAAACTTGGACACCTTCAATTAATTAAGGGTAAATGGACATTCCTGAACAAGCGCGCTTTACCAGACTATGCCATCTCTTTCTAGGTGTGATCACAGTCAAATGTTAGACTATATGATAAAAAAATAACTAGCGGACGTCCACGCTTTCGCTCACTTGACCGCTTATTTTATTTGCTCTTTGATCTTAAAGAATTTTCAAAGATCGGTTAAACGTCGCCGATTCGTCGAAAATCGCCGAGTGGTTGAGCTGTTTTGATAAATTAGTTAGGGTTCGTTTCCACTGAAGCGGAGCAGTCTCTTCTGACATCAGTGAGTGTCAATCTGTACACTTAGTTAGTCATCTTTTATTTTCATTTATGATTGTACAAAGTTCTACAATTATGGTACGACTTAACTTAAAAATAAATTTTTGTTTATTAATTCATGCATAATAAAAAAGTTTTTAAAAAGCTACCTCCACCATATTAACGCTTTTGTTCACTCAACCGCAGTGATCATAGAAGGAGATTTATCGCAATCTTGGTCAGTCTTCAATTTGGTAAACATTCCACAACGTTCTTACTTTGTATCTCTATGGCTTCGACAAACAATATTATAGATCACGGCACATTGACAAGCATGCGAAAGACCTGCTCTCAATTCGGACACACAACAAGACAATACGATTTCCGAGCGGCTCAATCGAATTGTGAAATGTGATCGAAATAAATCTAGTTGTCTCACAAAACCCATTCCTCCGGGGATTTTTCCAGATTTAGCAAATTTGCGTTCCGAAATACCTGACTTCATCCAATTTCACTTTTGCGAATGTTTGAATACGTAAGCTGCATATTCATTGAAATCGATTTTTTTCATCTCTTTGCCCGAGAAGCACGCTGGATTAATCGAATGATGAATCGACTTCGGCTCCGAGTATGTCCGGAGATCCAGGTATATTTGTAACGTTAGATTTTCCGTTAGAGATTTCAATTAGCATGGGAAGGGGGAACTCAATTTCTGGTTTTATTTATTTCTTCTTGATTCGATTTAGAAGCTTTAATTTTCTGTTGGTGCTGCCGGATAAATAAATGGTATATTTTTTTGAGAATTTGGAATGAAACGGACCCCGATAGAACGCAATTTTTTATTTTGGTAAGGTTAGAATGGAATATTATATTAGGTAGTTAAAAAAATAAAATAATAAAATTCTTCAAATCATTTTTATTATTTTTATTTTTTATACTAAATGAAGTGATGATACAGTCTGAGGTGGAACGCGCTTGATTAGAAGATGCCTATTCACTCTTGATTTGAAGGCCCGGGTTGTAAGTGGCAGGAAAGACACTGCCTGGGAGGGTATTCAAGGCCTTTTTATTTCCGTAGTATGTAATTTACGTATCATTCACAAAATATTACTTACAAATAACGCGGAAGGCAATTTGATCGGGGAGGCATTGCCGAAAATAGGTTCGTGTCTGTCACAAAATTGAAACATTGTTGATATAAAAAACGGTTAAATGGGAAATGAAGCGTATAGCTACTGTTTGTTATTGAGCCTTAAAATTCACGTAAAGGGCGGAAGTACGAGTATGTAAATTTGCGAACGGTAATAAAATATGGGGGTGTATATTCACCTGCGCTATTGTGTGGCGTCACTAAGCCGGGGTAAACCAAAGCGGTTCAAACACGTCAACTTTGGCATTTTTTTCTAGCGAGTGAAGTTTGCGAAATCGTTTTCTATAGTTTGTGAAATCGTGTTTCTGCATCAGCCACCGTGTCAGAAATACTTTCAATTGTATCCATATATTTTTTAACACTGGTAAGAAGATTTTACATAAAGCGATGCTATACGAATGCTATTTGCCAAAGTTGACTGATCAGAGCGCCTTAAGTTGGCAACGTCTCTACCGAAATCTAGTCGTCATATTTTGTTTTACCAAAACGTGTTGATGACAAAATATTTTGATACTCGACAAATCGGAAAATACAAGGCATTTAATTTAATGCAAACGGATACAATTGAAAGTGTCACTAAAACTGTTTTCCGCGTGACCCGCGCCAGTCACTAAATTACATCCTTGAAAGGGCGCTTGATTTTACGTCTGGTTGAGTAGGACTTAATAAAAGAAAGAAAACAAAATTATTTCATATCATTATGCCACACATACAATAAAGTGTACACACTTATGTATTAAAACCATGACTGAAGCTTTCACCTGGGCAACAAATAAATAAATAAAAGTTTATTCGCCAAATTTCTTAAATCTAGTCACAGCATCGATTATTTAATATTATTTATGAATAATAGGATTAGATTATTACAATATAAACATTCAATATTATGTTTAAGTGCAGGAACAGGATACAAAATCATAATTTTAATAAAATATCATAATATTGGCACGTTAATGGCTGCTATAGTGTGAACTGTGTTGCAGCCATTTACGCCCGCCTCCGAGATACAGGTTATAAATGTATGCACAATAAAGAACAATTATTGAAAAGAACTACTTAAACAATTTGAATAACATAAGATAAAATAGAATCATCAATTATTATTAATCAAAGACAGAATTAAACTAATGAGTCTATATTAATTTACTTTACCAATTTTCTACACTGATGATGTGTTTTATTATTTGAGCGTGGGCTTTTTTTGGGCTCAAAACAAAAATAATTGTATTTTTTCCGACCTTTGCATTATTTACACAGTGGTTTTGTCCAAATGGAACTTGATGTTTTATTTAGAACCATATTACACGATAGTAAGTTTTATAGGTAAAAAATAAATAAAAACGAACTGGTACTTTTACGCACTTTGTCTGGCTTAACAGGTCTGCCAGACCTTTAAATGAACAAAGAAACTGATTTAAAGCGAATGTTTCTTATACAAAATTTAATAACCTGTCAAATTCATGTAACAGGTTTGAAGCCGTTATAGACTTATATTATGAAAGGTTAATTATGAGAAGCTCTATAAGAACTTATTAAAAAGTTGTAAAAGCCTAAATTAAAGTAAGATAATATCTAGAATGAATTTTTTTTGTCAAATCTTATTTCACTACAAACAACCTGCCAAGTTGAGCCTCAGATGACTAAAATGTTTTTTTACATTGAGGTCTACTATTCGTAGGAAGTGATATTTTCTACTAACATTATAGGGTAAGTAATCATACAGTGACCACCTTGCTCTACAATATATTCGAGATATTATGTCTATCCTCTTCGTTTGGACGCATTTGATTGGATTGGATGTTTGGATACTTAGTTTAATATTATGGTAGACGGTCCAAGGGTGCGGACTAGTATTATTTATGCATTCCTATGATGGGTTTCAAAATATGATTCACTGCTGAAAAAAATACGATGAAACTGAGTACTGAAGTAAAGCAGATTTCTTCTTTGGAAATTTTATTATTATCTTGAAACCTCTCTGGTGCAGTGGCTCGCGTTCGGTTCGAGTGGGAGTTCGCGGGGTCGATTCTCGCCGTGGGCTACGGTTGGCTGCGGTTGTGACAAGCACCCTACCAGTAAAGACGCACTGCGAAACAATTTAGCATTTCGGCGCAATGTTGTGTAACCGTTAAGAGTGAGTATACTTATCCCTTCAAAGTTACACACGTTAACATCTTCGGCTGCATTATTAATTACCATCGGGTTAAATCGCAGTTATGCACTAACTCGAAAAGTATAATAAAAATATTCGTCCATTGCAAAGGTCCATGTTAGACATTATAGAAACATGGAAACGTATGTAGGAGGGTTTTCTATTCCCCTGTAGCAATGTATCCGGGATTAACAATGGTGACCGCGCAATCAACGCTCAGCTTTGGAGCCTCACTAGCGGCGTATTTGACTTCGGACACGCTAACTGAATTGCAGAGCGCGGATCACGGAGTCTAGTCGCACCGTGCAATCAAATGGGCATGCGCCAGCATTGAGTCATTTTTAATGGCGAAACCACAACACTAGCTGCGAGCTTGAGTGCAGATAGCAGTTTGATGCAATGTACAGTTATAGACGGTTACCATTATTATTGTAAGGCCGTAGACGGATTTTATTTTTGTCATCCTTGCAAATACGTTGGTGAGTACGATAGGCAACATTGCGGAGGAACATCGTAAAAAAATAGTTATTTGTTATGCAAGGCCGCAAAGTGAATTTTTGGGCCGAGTGTCAAATGTGAATGCTGAGCGGCGATGGATTCATACTGCTTTCTCGCCCTAGGGAGAAATGAAAATTCTTTTGGGCCCTAGGGAATATAATAGCATTTCCCGCCCGCATTTTGGGCATAAAAGATCTCCTTTCCGAGCAGGTGAGATGAAAACAATGTTTTTTACCTAGCGTAGCGTTTTAAGGCTTTATGTTTTTATGACTTTATGGATTTTTTCTTAATTTTATGGATTATGTGGTTTCAAATCTATTGGATTTTATACTACAAAGTTAATGACCGAGTTAAGCACACTACTTTTGAGTTCGATTGCATGAAAAGTGAATAGGCATTTTCTATAGTAGTGTTATTATCTCGCTGCAGATTCGGTCATAAATCATTCGAGTGTTTCGCTTTTGTTGTTCTGCAGTAATGCACAACTCAACAAAGAACAACAAAAGCGAAACACTCGAATGATTAATGACCGAGTCTACAGCGAGATAATAACTCTACTATAGGTAAGTCATACACCCTTACATCGTCATCTTCCATCAGGTGAGATTGTGGTCAAGCGTAAACCTATATTGAATAAAACAGAGTTTTTCATTAAAAGTTACTATGGCAATGTGTATAATATTTATTTTGACTATTTGAAATCGGTTAATAATTTAGGCCAAAAATCCACAACGTCGTACATCAGCTTACTAGGAGGTTATCCTAAGAAGAAAACAAGTAACAAAGCAAAATACGGCCAAGATCAGGACAAAATGACTTAGCGAATCACTTTTGTAAGTTCAGTTAACTCAGCTCCTCTGGAATTTTTGGCGAGCGAGGCCTTTTCGGTGTTCACACGAAGAGATATAAACAAGGCCGTTAATTACAAGCCCCTTTGTTCCGTCCAAGAGTGACCGCTTTTGTAGCCAAATTTATTTTGCGTTAAGTGTGTCAAAAAATGTGTTTACCGAAATTAATTGAGTTTTTTTCTTATGAAGCGATATTTTACGTAGATATTTTAGTGGTTGCTTGAAACGTAAGTCGTTTTCTGTTGAATGGGAAAGCTTTGTAGTCGTAGTGTGTGTGATAATAGTATTTTCTTCTCGCTGACCCAACAAACGTTGTTTTTTCGACCATGTTGCGTTTCGAACTACATTCAATTTTACGCTCTGTATCGTAGAAATACTTTTTCAGTGTTCGTAAAAAAAACGTTTTGGTTTCAATATCTTCTGCTTCTATGTGTAAGTAAATGTCATGACCTTTTTTTAAACATTTCACTTCAAGAAACGTAACCAACGCGTCACGTGAATCCTAACTGGATGTTCGGTTTGTGTATGTTCTGTTTTTTATTACTACTAGAACTAAATAATCTAACTTCATTACATTTAGTTTAGTGTAGTTTAGTACACACAGGCCTCGTAGATTTTTTGGACTATTGGCTTGCCGTATTTACGCTAACATTTTGATTGGAGAACACCTACGGCAGAGTTGGCTAAATTTTTGTGTAAATATTTCTGTTATATCCGTTATTTCGAACGTGTCATACCAACTCCAAAACGTGAAAACGAAAAACGTTGTATTTTCATTTTAGTGCTGTAAAATACTCGGTTTGGAATGTATAAATGGATAAGTAGGTATTAGTTACGACACCGAGACATCCTCAGTAAATGTTGACTTAACAATGATATTGAACATTGTGTACAATTTTGCATTGTGAAGTCAACACCTAGTCCTGAGGGTGTTCCGGTGTCGGGAAGAAACGTGCGTCGAGTGTCGTAAGAGTTGTGGGTGGTTTTGCATTGCTTGCTTGAGAACTTGCCTTCGTGCTTGTGGGGCAAGGCGGTGCTTGGCTTGTTACTTCACGTTCCATTCAAAGTCAAAGTCAAGTCAAAGTCAAAATATATTTATTTCACATAGGCCTAACTTACAAGGCACTTGTAAAACGTGAACAATATTTGTTACATAATATTATGTACGGTGGTACAAGTCGACTTAAAACTAAGTTTACGAGGGTTCCAACGCGCCCTGCACTGAGAAGAAGCCCACAACAAACTCAGCCGGGTTTTGTTTTCGGTTATCACCACTCAGATTATTTTCAGGGAGCGGATTATAGCAAGACACTTTAATATTTCTAGCTAATTATGAATTTGGTCGTAACGCCTGATTCTTTTCAAAAAAAGAAACCAAAAAATAGTAGTTTATGAAACGGTTGCAAAATGGGGGGTATTAAAACATGAGTGTGAGTTTAAAAAATGAGCCGCAGGTAAGTTTTTTAATAGTATCACACGAGTGTTTTAAAACCTAATTATGTAGAGTTTCATACACTACTTTATCTACGCTCATATTATTATCATAAATCCAAACCATAAAATCTTGCTAACGTTTGACCGAAATCATTCACTTTGTTTCATTTTTGTTGCAACTACTAAAATGTCAGGTGGAGTAAATTTTCTTTAGTAGGTTTCACTGCTAGATATTTTTCAGCGCAAAGTTTTGACTAAGTAACACAAATAACACATTAAAATGTTAAAAATTAGTATGTATGGCGCCAAAATTCTGCAGAACCATAGACAATAGATATTGTTGTTGTTGTCTATGGTCAATCATGGCCCATCCATACTCTCGGCAATGACTACTTACTATATGTTGTCTGTGGATTCACTTAAAAAAATATTACATAAAAATATTACCCCAGATAAAAATACAGGAACCCAGAGCCGCGTATCGTAATGGAAATTATACAACTTTCTTGAAATATTTCCATAGTTGATCGATGTTATAATGAATAACTTTTTAATAATTATAGAAGTCTGTGAATAAAGTAGGTCATTATGTGACACATTTTGATTTCATAATTCGAACTTTAAGCAATGAGCGTAGATAAAAAATATTCTAAAATAGGATACGGGCATTTATACTTCAGTATTAATCACAAAAAACAAATGACTGCCTACATTCTAAATTCCGCGGCATTTGCTATACAATATTTGTCCCCTGGCGATTTATCGGTGATCCGCAGAATCAACACGCTGGCAAAAAATTTACGGCCCGACAAAAACTATTTTTATTGACACAATTTCGCTGACACTAAACAATGTCCGATTTAAAAGCTTTTATTTGTCTCGTTTTATGGGGCAACTTTTTTTGCTCTTGTTTACCGGACTACGCTGTTGATGAATTTGATTATCGATTGTGCACTAAAATATCCGTTAAATGATGTAAAGTTTAGGTTATAAAAAGTTAAAGTTCTAAAAGTTAAATTCCTCAAGTTAAAGTAATTCAAAAGTCTTTGAATAGTCTAAAAAGCAAAATCTCTGTTATTCAATTTGCAAACGAATAAAATGTTACCTAGCCATAGAGTAGATTATTAGGAATCAGCATTAATATGGTTTGCAATATACGACCTAAAACTAATTTTATACTAAAGTTTTCCATATGAAAAATTGCGTGATAAATATACAAGTTGCGAGGAAACTTTTAAACTAATTCAGCAAAAAGTTTACAGTTAGAATCCACGGTTCACTCCAAATTGAACATAGTTCCATGTTCAAAAAACCACAGATTTATTAATGTGTGAAATTTAGTGGAAATTTGTGTGGGAACTCAAAGTTCGACGCTTTTCATAAATACTGAATTCGCCAATTAGCGTTATTGCCAGTCGAACTCTCACAAATAGTCTTGCAACTGGAATTCTGGAACTCGTTAGTCGAGTAGATATAAATTGCGATTGTGGGAACATATTGACTTGCGTGGGGCAGGATTTGTGTTCCACGGACAACTTTAATAATACCCTTTACGGTAAGTTGGTAATGTTCTGTGATTTTCGTCTTAGTGTTTGAATGTTCTAAAGATAAGATAAAGCCACTTGGCATCGACCATTGAAATGTTTCATTTTTTAGGCCTAACCTTGCGTTTTTTAGAGGACGCAATTTTATTTTTTTGATGTTTGTGGGGGTCAGTGTAAAGCTAAAACCAAGTTTGTGGGGTCGCCACCCTTGTTCCACGGCCGCCATCTTGAAAATAGGGGTTGAAATGGTTTTTACGATACTTCTCTTAAACTATTTGTTTGATAAAAAAAAATTGTTGACATTTTTTGTTATAAATTAAATTCTCTACAACTTTGATCCAGCAACTTTTTGTCGTAGACCTATAAATAAAAATAAAATGTAAAGAAGTCACAGATTACCCAGAAGTTGAGCGACAACATGTTTTCTGTTGCTTCGAGAATATCGTATAATTCATGAAAAAGTTATAAATAAATGTTATTGGCAAAGTTGTAATAAACATAATAATATGTGTTTTAGTCGACATCAAAAACCATAAATTAACTATGATATTCTAATCCAAAAATTTTATCTCTGTATTCTGCAGCCATAGATTTATTAGGTCGTCGCTAGCACTGGACTCCTATGTCTACACCTACAGATGTAGGCTTATTTAAATTCGGACAATAATCACCATGACTATGGTAGTCAACAAGATCTTCCACTCTCTGCAGGTACTCCAAGGATCTATTCGACATGAGGAAACTTTTATGTTATACATCTCCGAGCGAAATCTTTACGTTTACGGGCCCTGTACCGTTGGCTCCCGACCGAGCACAGCACGGGCGATACGTGCCAAAAATATCTCTTCTTCCTCACATAATATCTTAATGTTGCTGGGCAATAAATAAACTGTGTCGCAGTTAACCTTCTTAATAGACTTATACACAGAAAGAGGCTTTATGCTTGTCCCATTTTGTATCGGGACCGTTTTATTTCTGTTTGCTAAATAAATCTTGATCTATTTTGTTAAGAATTTAATATTTTACGATAATATTATGATGGAGTCGTCCCCAAGGCTTATATTTTCCATAAGCAATAAACTTATAGAAGTCTGCCAATGGTGATATAAAAAGACTGCATTACTTTCTTTTAAACATGTCAAAGGAGACAATATAATGTTATATTTGCAAGAATCGTACTCTTTTACTGCTAGTGCTGCCTTATGTTTCATGAAGAAAACTAGGAAATTAACTTTAATATCAGAATATTAGTAATTAGTATAGACAAACATGTCCATCTTCATCAGTTCATTCAGGGCTTCAGAAGTACGGAAAGTAAAAGCTGATATTTTGAGCCTCGGCTACTTTATTGAAGAATCGAGTAAAATTTTTAACAAAGTGATCTTTTACTTTGCTGAACAAACGTTTCCAGATGTAACTTATGCAGCCTCCCTAGTAAGTATGCAGGGTACAAGATACTAAGAATTCGACATTTGCGGCGCAGTGGCGGTGCGCAAGGATTCGAGTGGGAGGTCGCGTATTCGATTCCCGCTATGGGCACAGAACACTAAATAGTACCTATAGGCCACTTTGGAATTTTATCATTTCTAAATTGGCTCAGGTCTGGTCTGGTGGGAGGCTTCAGCCGTGGCTAGTTACCACCCTACCAGCAAAGACGCACCGCCAAGCGATTTAGCGTTCCGGTGCGATGCTTGTAGAAACCGTTGGGCTAAAACTTACCCTTCCAAGTTAGTACGATAACATCTTAGGCTGCATCATCACTTACCATCAGGTGAGATTGCAGTCAAGTACTAACTTGTATAGAGTAAAAAAAAATACCTACTCCTCGCATATAGATTGTATGGCAAAACCGAATCGAGATTAGAGTCCCAAATTCAACAACTTACACTAACCCCACTGATTAAAATAACGCTGTCGATCGAAAAAAGGGGTGTTTTTATGCACCAAACTGTTTTGTGAAAATATTTTTGCACACGTCAACGCTGACCGGCGTGTTTTGAGGCTTTATTTTTTCATTGAACGCGCTTCGAAGTGTTTGTTGTGTGTAATCGGTGAGGCTGTGAAGCATGTTTTACTTTTACATATACAAAACAAAAAAAAAACTTATTTGGCCGCTTGTTTACTAACCCAGTTAATATTATAAGTTAGGTATATATTCAGGAATAATATTAGTATTTATTCAAGCTTGACGATTTCAACTTAATTAAGAAAACACCCGAACTCTATAAAATGTTGCACTTAAAAACTAACTATGCTTGAAACACTTTTTGTTCACTGGAAAACTGGTTTGAAATGGCACTTAAAAAGCGCCGCACAACAACCTGAACTTTTTAAAATAATATTTTCCAACTCTGCACTGAAAATGCACACATTTTTTCGTAGCAAACGTACCGCGGGTAAAAGCTTCACTTACGTATTTGTTCGCAAAATCAATCAAGAAATACACAAACTGAAAGACTTAAGAGTAGTTCAAAGCCACAAATCTCTTTAGTTTTTAGGGTTTCATACCAATATGGTAAAGTAACCCTTACGGTGCCTTATCAAAAAAATCCAAAAACTGTTAAAAAATCCACCCGTCCTTCACACTAGATTTTTTATAAAGATTCAAGATTCAAATGATTTATTCCGTATAGGCTTATAAGAACTTACAAGTACTTAAGAATAATTAATAAAATATGATACGTATACTTATTTACAAGTGATTAATATTTAACGACTTAAAAACTAAGTTTACGAGTGTTCCAAAAATAAAGGCAGATCAAGTTCCACACTAAATAAAAGTTAAAATGTGTCAAATCAAATAAATGTGTATCAATATTGCCCTTTTTATAATGTAACACGTTGTCAAAGTGCGGGTTGGCAGGCTTCGCATAACTTTGAGAACATTATTGTGAACTCACAGGAATGCAGTTTCTTCACGATATTTTCCAACATCTGCAATATTCAACAAATAAAAGAATAAAACTCATAATTTTGATATACAGGTACCAAAAAGATCCGAAATAACAGTGAAAAGAGTGCGTAATTAAAAAAAGCAAAATTAGTCTATATTATTTGAAGTGCGCTCCACTTTACACGAAATCTTGCTTACTTATTCAAAAGAGGACACTTTACTCGACACAAACAAAAGATGGTGTTAATTAACAGTGTTTTGTAAATAAGTCAACAGTCTTCACTGGCCGAAAATTTCAAGAGGCGGAATAAGCTAAAACTGCGACTGCTTTTTGAACCAGTCTTAATTAACTGGCGAGATAATCTTTTGTTTGGACTTATTACTTTTTTCGTTTACGAAATGAAGTTTTTGAGATTAATAATCCTATTCTTAATAAAAATGTGCAAGTTGGTAACTTTTCATATTTATTATTCAAACACACTGCAACTACTGAATCAAATTATTATAGTACACCTGTCCTATAATTTGATTCAGTACACTAGAACCGTGTAGTTTCTATTACTAAAAATTGAAATTAATAATTTAATCTAATCTCTAGTATGTAATTATTATAGTCTCGTGTCACAGGATCTATAACAAAACTCCTCCGAAAGAGCTTCACTAATTTTTATGAGTGTTATGATATTCGGTAGTTCTAAGAACAAGACGTTTTGTGACGTGATAACGTTTAATAAATTGCTGAACACCAGCAACGCACATGAAAAATAGTAACGATCCGCGTAACGTTCCACCTGAGCCTGTGCGTGCAAGCGAGAGCGCGCAACAAGCGATAGAGAGGCACGATAAAACAAACGATAGAGAGGCCAATTATGACTTTATCACGTAAATCTATCGTCCGTAAACCGACTTTACAGACAACCAATTTTTTTTCTACAATTATCATACCCCTATATGAGATGTACTCGTAATTGATATGACAAAACAACGTTTGTCTGATCAGCTACTAACTCTAGAAAATCATGTAATTGTTCGTCAAAGTACGTATATGGGAAATGATAAATTATTTTCCAACATTTTCTACGAGACATTTAAATTTTTATAAAGAATTCGTTTGAAATCTTTCAATGCAAAATTAGTATTTTCACATACTTCAACTTCTGAGCTTTAACAAATCAGTTCACCCACACAACATTTCGCTCACCAAAACCAATCAGTTTATCTATTTCGGGAATTATTTAGCGTGATTGCATTGTTTTCCGAACCGCTTTGTTGATTGGTGAAACTTAATCAGAAGTGTTTATCCAATAGAGCCAAAAACGCAGCGCCGAAATTTCACAACTAACCATGTAATAGCACTCCATTTATGTTTGCAAATATTGCTATCTACGTACTTATATCCATATCCATTTAGTAATTTCTTAATCAACCGGCCACACACCGGGAAGCGCAGTGTCGGCAGACCCCCCACAAGGTGGACGGACGACATAAAGAAAGTCGCGGGGAGCCGCTGGCGCCAGGCGGCGCAAGATCGTGGTGTTTGGCGGTAATTTAAGGAGGCCTATGCCCAACAGTGGACGTCCATCAGCTGAAACGACGTATCAACTTTCTCGCAGAGTATAGACCTTTCCAAGAGGGCGCCACCACACACGGTCCTCCTTCTGCATCCAATTCTACCAGCAACCTTTTCCAGGTCGTCGGTTCAGCGGGCAGGAGGTAATCCTAAACATTGTACTTACCGGTACGCAGTCTCCGCTCCAGAACACAACTGCCCCAAGAGCATTGGTTCTGCGATATACCTACCGCCCACTAATCTGTTGAGCTATTTCAGTGGTTTTGGGGTTCTATGGATGTCCTCATTCTATCCCTCAGAGAAACACCCAGTATTGCCCTCTCCATAGCACGCTGAGTGACTTTGAACGTTTGGACACGGCCTACTGTGAGTGTCTACGTTTTTTCATTTAGTAATAGTCAAGTCCAAAAACAAATAAAACCGCCATTGAGCAGACAATAAGCACAAAAGCCTGGAGTTCGTTTTCTGTTGGGCTACGAAAAAATTTTGTCAAATGTCGATCTTTTTTCTGTATCGATATGATACATGGATTTGATTAACCCCTCAGCTGCGCACTCTCACGGTCGGACCTTGAGCTTTGTAGCTTATTTAAAAATATCTATCTTTTACTAAGTCCTTGTGGTGGGTGGGATACAGTTTATATATTCAAGGGACTGAACACAGAAGCTCTTTGTTCTCAATGCCAAGGACCAATTTAGAAAAAAATGTTTACATGAGGCCCACTTGAAGTTGGTGGTTTTTGTACCTAGTCTAAAACAAGTATTGTGAGAATATAATCTATGAAGACGTATTATGTTTCTTTGGTTTATTATTCATAATGTAACAGAGTATAAATAAAACAAAACAGTATGGTGTTCGGTGGTTTTATTAAGATGTAGTAAATAAAATAGTATCATAAATTATACATTTTTTTTTATTATTTTTTTATTTTATTTTTTAATTTTTCTTATTGTATTAATGAAGCTCAAATTCACAGGAATAAAGGTCTATTTAATAAAGATTAAGAATTTGCTTAAACATATACAACAACCTGAATAGAAACTGTTTAATATGAAATATAAACGCGCGTGGCCTTGACAAAAACCCGTAAGTGCGCAGCAGCCTTATTAAGGCTGCGCACTTAGCGGGGTATCTGTCAAATTGGCATGCGCACTTGAGTGGTTAAAATAAAATTTATTTGAAATAAAATTGAGTTTCTCAGTGCGGGGTTACTATTGCATCTTGTATCCCTGAGTTCATCGGTTCTTAGATAAACTGTGGCACATATATCTTCACATTTGTTTCTAGTGGTAGCCTGAGCATTCCACATTGCCCCTCAAACGATTCCAAGCCCCAGATTATTAAAGCCCCAGTCAAAAACTTGGTCCAGGATAAATTTATAATGAAATGAAATGAAAAACTTTATTTTCACATAGGCCCAATTAATAGGCTCTTATGAAAATCAAAAACTCTACCGCCAGGTTCGGAAAGCAGGTTTGCACCGAGAAGAACTGGCAAGAAACTCGGCACTTGCTCTTTAAAAAAATTTTATTATATACAATTTCTTAAATAATATCAAAAATTATATGATAATATTTCATCACTCGCACTTGTACGATTAATCTTCAGGTACTGAGAGATATGAAATAAGACGACATCGGGAACAGCAGCAGCTTTCTAAACACTGCGATGAAAGTGTAAAACGTGTATGTATAGAATGTAGACCACTCATTCATTTTCTTAAACCCCTAATCATAAAAATCTCATGCACAGGGGTTACCTTCATGATGTAGAGAAGGGATAAGGAAGGATTTTTAATCCCCACAGGATTACCTTAGAGCAGAGGCGGGTAAGCTAGTCGTAATAAAAAAAAATCCATAGTGTTCTAAAGGCAAAAGTCACGTACAGGTTTACTGGTACACTCGCTTACGATATCTATATATATAAAAGAGTGAAGCATTTTGGTTGTTCCACGGATTCCGCCAAAACTATAGGTCGTAGAGATCTGAAACTTGGTACCTAGGTAGATATTAGGTCATGAATTCGTACTAAGACGGGGATTCCAGAAATTCCATGTTTAAGGGGTAGAAATTGTACCTTTAAGGGATTTTCCCATACAAAAGTGTATTTTTTTCGTTGTTCCAGGAATTCCCGAAAAACTAAAAGTCGTAGAGATCTCAAATTTGGTATCTAGGTAGATATTAGGTCATGAATTCGTACTAAGACGGGGATTCCAGATATTCAAATTTTAAGAGGTAAAAACCGTTGGTTTTTTGGATTTCCCCATACAAAAGTGAAATTTTTTTCGTTGTTCCAGGAATTCCCGAAAAGCTACAAGTCGTAGGGATCTGAAATTTGGTAACTAGGTAGATATTAGGTCATGAATTCGTACTAAGACGGCGATTCCAGAAATTCAAATTTTAAGGGGTAAAAATCGTTGGTTTTTTGGATTTCCCCATACAAAAGAGAAATTTTTTTCGTTGTTCCAGGAATTCCCGAAAAGCTACAAGTCGTAGAGATCTGAAATTTAGTACCTAGGTTGATATTAGGTCATGAATTCGTACTAAGACGGGGATTCCAGAAATTCAAATTTTAAGGGGTGAAAACCGTTGGTTTTATGGATTTCTCCATACAAAAGTGTAATTTTTTTCGTTGTTCCAGGAATTCCCGAAAAGCTACAAGTCGTAGAGATCTGAAAGGTACCTAGGTTGGAATTATATCATGAATTCGTATTCAGAAAGGGATTTTCGAGATCCAAATTTTGAGGAGGAAAAATTTTGAACTTTTTGGCCGCCATTTTGAATTTTTTTGTTACTGGGCCGATTGCTTTGAAAATCGACTTTTGACTATGGCAGTAAGCATAGAGAAGGAATTTGTTGCCAAAATTTAAAAAAGTGGCCGCCATTTTGAACTTTTATGTTACTGGGTCGATTGCTTTGAAAATCGATATTTGACTTGGCAGTAAGCATAGAAAAGGAATTTGTGGTCAAAATTTAAAAAAAGTGGCCGCCATTTTGAACTTTTTTGTTACTGGGCCGATTGCCTTGAAAATCGATATGTGACTATGGCAGCAAGCATAGAGAAGAAATTTTTGGTCAAAATTTAAAAAAGTGGCCGCCATTTTGAACTTTTTTGTTACTGGGCCGATTGCTTTGAAAATCGATATTTGACTTGGCAGCAAGCATAAAGAAGGAATTTGTGGTCCAAATTTAAAAAAGTGGCCGCCATTTTGAACATTTTTGTTACTGGGTCGATTGCTTTGAAAATCGATATTTGACTATGGCAGCAAGCATAGAGAAGGAATTTGTGGTCCAAATTTAAAAAAGTGGCCGCCATTTTGAACTTTTTTGTTACTGGACTGATTGCTTTGGAAATCGATATCTGATTATGGCAGTAAGCATAGAAAAGGAATTTGTGGTCAAAGTTTAAAAAAAGTGGCCGCCTAAAAAAGTGGCCGCCATTTTGAACTTTTTTGTTACTGGGCCGATTGCTTTGAAAATCGATATTTGACTATGGCAGCAAGCATAGAGAAGGAATTTGTGGCCAAAATTTAAAAAAGTGGCCGCCATTTTGAACTTTTTTGTTACTGGGCCGATTGCTTTGGAAATCGATATCTGACTATGGCAGCAAGCATAGAGAAGAAATTTTTGGTCAAAATTTAAAAAAGTGGCCGCCATTTTGAACTTTTTTGTTACTGGGCCGATTGCTTTGAAAATCGATATTTGACTATGGCAGCAAGCATAAAGAAGGAATTTGTGGCCAAAATTTAAAAAAAGGCCGCCATTTTGAACTTTTTTGTTACTGGGCCGATTGCTTTGAAAATCGATATTTGACTATGGCAGCAAGCATGGAGAAGGAATTTGTGGCCAAAATTTAAAAAAGTGGCCGCCATTTTGAACTTTTTTGTTACTGGGCCGATTGCTTTGAAAATCGATATTTGACTATGGCAGCAAGCATAGAGAAGGAATTTGTGGCCAAAATTTAAAAAAGTGGCCGCCATTTTGAACTTTTTTGTTACTGGACCGATTGCTTTGGAAATCGACGTCTGACTATAACCAGCAAGCATTAGGAAATATTTAGTGGTCAAAATTAAATTAAATGACGGTTAATACAAGAATTTTGGAAACTTAACGCCTGAGGGAGTAAAGCAGAAGATCAACGTGAGCGAAGCCGCGGGCGTTTGCTAGTTTTATATAATTTCATACGTCATTTGCACGTTCGCGTCACATATCACTTTTATGTGTGCGTATTTTTCTCTCATTGAGTGTATTGTGAGCGTATTCCTATATTCTGAAGGATATTGAATTAGGTTTCTGTTTACTTACGCTTGAGTTGTGTTTGTATTGTTACCTCTTCTAGAATATAAACTGTAACAAAAGAATGAAATGTTATTTGTGAAAATAATACAGTGGAAATTGCAAAGTGTACTCAAGAAATATAAAATGGAGATATGCACTCTCTACTTATTACTGTTATAGTCCAGGAGGAAGTCAGATTTCAAGCCGGTTGAAAAGAGATCACGGCCTTACGTACTCTCCGATGCATGCAGGAGGTGAAACACATTTAACATCCAGGCTCGAACTTATGCGTAGAAAAGAGGTTTTATAAAGTTTAACTCATAAAAATTTTAAAGTGGAAAAAAGGGGGGAAACCTGGGCGTCGAAATTTCAAAATAAGATAAAAATATTGAGTGGGGTTTCATAAGAAAGAGAGTTACTTATGTATTCTAAACCCGATTTTTACTTATTTTTAGATTTATTGGTCAAAATGTCGAATAAAATACCGATCCCCCTTTATCTCCGAAGTTTACCCATCGAAACACCTGAAATTATTATGATTAATAGAGATAATGTATATTTTACGAGAAAATTTAAATCAACTCTATATTAACTATACTTTTTTGCTGTAAATAATTAACCTCAGAAGACAAAATTAAGTTTTCGTTTCGGTAAGAAAAGTGATTCTTATTGGTTTAATTTTTCTATAGTAGTGCAGAACCCTAGGTGCGCGAGTCAAACTCTCACTTGGCCGATTCCATTATACTTCCACAAAGGAATAAAAATAATTGATTCAAACCAAATAGCTAACAAGTTCTAATTCGTAGTCTTAACTCTCTTTTTCACACGAAAAAATAGCCATATATAACCTATGGTTTCTTTTGTAGTTTGCGATTTGCAAACAAAATGTTAAAAAAATATACGTGGAAAACATTTTACACCAGGAGGCAATAAATACAATAAATGCTGGTAAGAACAGCTCTAAATCCATAGTATTCCTCTAGGATAACAAAATGTCCCGTGCAAATAAAATGTCAAATGCAAAATCGTAAGTAACTTGAATCTTCGGAGTCAGCTTCCTTCAGACGTTAGGATTACTTGTATTATGTATGTACTCGTTTAGTATATAAATATGTATATTCTGCTATCTATAGATAACATCCCTGTTACTTATATTCGAATTGATGCCGAAAGGGTCTCAGATTCGACTCTCAGGCTTGTATGTTTTTAGCAACTAACTAACTTGAAGGAATGACGACGTCCTTGGCGCAGTGGCGGCGCGCTCGGATTCGAGTGGGAGGTCGCGGGTTCGATTCCCGCCACGGGCCACTTTGGAATTTTATAATTTCTAAATTGGCTCAGGTCTGGTCTGGTAGGAGGCTTCGGCCGTGGCTAGTTACCACCCTACCAGCACCGCCAAGCGATTTAGCATTCCGGTGCGATGCTGTGTAGAAACCGTTGGGGGTAAATTTTCTTACCCTTCCAAGTTAGTACGATAACATCTTAGGCTGCATCATCACTTACCACCAGGTGAGATCGCAGTCAAGTACCTACTAACTTGTATATAATAAAAAACCTGTCAAGTGCGAGTCGGACTCACGCACTGAGGGTTCCGTACTACAACTGGAGGAATAAAACCATAAAAACCACACTTATCGAACCGCAAAACTAACTTTGTTTTTAGAGGTTTTATTGTAAATATCAAAAAACTACTTATTAGATCTCGTTCAAACCAATTTTCGGTGGAAGTTTGCATGGTAATGTACATCATATTATATTTTTTTTAGTTTTATCATACTATTATTTTAGAAGTTACAGGGGGGGGGACACACATTTTACCACTTTGGAAGTGTCTCTCGCGCAAGCTATTCATTTTAGAAAAAAATGATATTAGAAACATTAGTATCATTTTTGAAGACCTATCCATAGATACCCCACACATATGGGTTTGATGAAAAAAAAATTTTTGAGTTTCAGTTCTAAGTATGGGGCACCCCCAAAATTTATTACTTTTTTGTAAATTTTGTGTGAAAACCTTAATGCGGTTCACAGAATACATCTACTTACCAAGTTTCAACAGTATAGCTCTTATAGTTTCGGAAAAAAGTGGCTGTGACATACGGACGGACAGACGGACAGACGGACAGACGGACAGACGGACAGGCGGACAGACGGACAGACAGACATGACGAATTTATAAGGGTTCCGTTTTTTGCCATTCGGCTACGGAACCCTAAAAAGGAGACTTGTATGTATAAGACTTCTTCGAAATTATCTTAAAAATGGGTGAAGCCTGCTCACCCTCACTTCACCTGCTTGATGGGCTAACACTCAATGCTTCTCAAAGTACAGGAAACTCGTACCCAAAAGTGGGTCATAAGAAGGGGTTTGGTTTTAGTAGCAGTTTTGTTTGTTATTACAATTATTGCTCTTGTAATGTGGATCTTATTTTAATGCTTTTAGGCTAAGATAATACACACACACGTGTTTAAATTTACATTACCGCATTCGTGATTTATGAAAGTAACCCAATTAAGTACTGCGAGTGACTTCACTGCAAGTTACAGGTATGTAAGACAAACCATTCTTAATTTAAACCAGGTAATACAAAGGTATTTTTTTACATAATCTTTTTCGCGCCTTGGTCTCCAGCGCGTGTACCGTTCCCAAAAAATATAATTTACGTACAATTAATAAAAGTGTAGCTCAATAATGCATTAGCAGAGTTTCAAACAATACTAAAATGTTTGATTAAACAACTTACTCGTACGTAGGTAATTCAGTGCTCATTGGATAATGCTCATACGGTAATAAATTAAGAGATTAAAGAAAAGTTCTGTAGAAAATATCGCCCGAAATACCTACACTGTAAACTACTATATTATGCCCGTGCAAAACCCGTGGCAACCGCAGCAGACTCGTTCCCGATAAATAACGAGTGCGCGCCAACCTTTAATACGTTAATTCAGAAGCACTCGCGGCCACAAAAAGGAGAAATTGTTATTTAATACTAATTTGCTTTTGCTCGCAGGTTTTCGCGTGCGATACAATTTATTAGCTCAATTATTGTTGAACAGGTTTAACTTTACGGTACGTTGGTTGATACATGATTTACAAACTGATGATTGGTTTGAGTTTTCTGAGCTTTTTAACCACAACCATTTGTTCTACCAACCACAACCAGTTCTGTCTAATTTAATATACAAAGTTCTCGTGTCACAGTGTTTGCAACCAAACTTCTCCTGTGTTCTTAAAAATTCCTTTAAGTCGTCTTTTTAAGTGTGTATATTCAGCAGGATTTATACAATTTTATGTGTTCGGCAGATCCAAGAATACGACGTAAATAAATTATTCATACCCCTTTTTATATAGCTAAACAACGTTTGCCGGGTCATTATGCACATTAATCAAAAACGTTGTAAAAATCGTTTTTTTTTATTCTTTACAAGTTAGTACTTGACCGTGATCTCACCTGACTGTAAGTGATGATACAGTCTAAGATGTTATCGTACTAACTTGGTAGGATAAGTAAATTTTCCCCAACGGTTTCTACACAGCATCGCACCGGAATGCTTGGCGGTGCGTCTTTGCTAGAAGGGTGGTAACTAGCCACGGCCGAAGCCTCCCACCAGACCAGACCTGAGCCATTTTAGAAATAATAAAATTCCAAAGTGGCCCGTGGCGGGAATCGAACCCGCGACCTCCCACTCGAATCCGAGCGCGCCGCCACTGCGCCAGGGAGGTCGTCAAAAATTATTCCTTTGAAGAGCTTCTATTGCTTGTGCTACGTTAAAGTTACGCAAAATTTTATGTATGACGGAATTTTGTTTTTTTTAAAGGTTCTAAAGTCTCCGACACTGGATGTCTATGTTTTAAGGCTGGCTCATTATATCTATGATTCCCTCAGGATATGTGAAAACTGAAATTCATGCTAGCGAAGCCGCGGGTAGCAGCTAGTTATTAGCAGCAGCAGTCTTAGGAATAATAAAGCAATTACTAACCTATAGTTATAACACATACCACTTACGCTTAGTGCCTAACTCTATGCTTTAACTTATATATCCCATACAAGAATAAATCAACTATGGAGTCAACGTTGTAAGCTTTAATTTACAAGCAGTTTCAACCGCAAAAAAGGACAATTGTTTATTTAAAAACGCATTCATTGCACGCTCTGTGAAGCGACAGTTACTAAAATTTATTGCGCCATATATTTCCGTTGGACGTAAGTCAACTGAGAATGATAGCGGATATTGGTACAGATTGATTGAGAGTAAATGCGCTTTTTCATTTAATTGCATAAGATCGAGTATCTTATGCAATTAAACGAAAAAGCGCATAAAGTTGTAAGGGAGTAAATAGCGAGAATGGGGTTGGTCCCATCTGGCACCGTACGATCTTTTTACGGGCCGGATGGGAAAAATTTGTGAAAAAAAGTTCCCATTTGCCCCGGTTACATCATAATATGAAAAAAAGGTAAAGAGTTGTAATAATGTCTTCCAGGCAAATACGGTCATAGCGATCAATCTCTCCTGAGATTTTTCACAGGCGAGAGACACATAGTGTGCAAACACAGAGGCAATCTCTATTCTAGAGAGAGAGAGGGTTCTCTCAAAATATCGGATGGAATGACAGCACCGACACGACCGGAGAGAAATCTTGCGCAGAATCTATGAGTCTACCCTAATATATAGACTAATACCGTAGTGTAAGTCATTCTACCGTAAAGCATTACTTACTGTTCAGTTGATTTGAAATACAATATAGTCGTGTTTACTGGGCATAATGAGATTTAAGAATTAATGTCTTAGGAAATCAGGACAACGAGTGGTTGACCACAATGCATTGCAGTGGCATTACAATGTAAGGTCCAGTGAATAATCTATCACGCACATATGCCCACGTAAAAATAAATTAGTAGGTGAGATTAATTTGTTTTCCTGTTAGTAGGACTGATAAATTTGTTTTGCTATAATCCGCTACTTGAAAAGATTCTGTATGGTATACAATATGCAGGAACACTGCCCACATGAAACACCACACACAATTTTCCAACACTTTCTTCGATGCAGGTTTCCGACACCGGAACATTCTCAGGAGATGTCGACTTCACAATGCGGGATTGCATAGCAACGTTCGTGAAGTGAAGTCGCATAAAAATAAATAAACCAGAAATTAATACTTGAAGAGAAAACTTTTTAAGCATAATGCTGAGCCAACAGTAGGTATGAAAAATATAGCGAAGAAAAGTGTATGAAGCCAAACCTAATCATAAACAAATCCACTAGTTTCACGTTGTTTAAACAGAGAAGTTGAGGAGAAGTTATAACCTCTTGAGGACAAGTGACTACGGGTGGTTGATAATATGTTTTCCCCAAAGGCTCACAACACGCAAAGGTCAAATTTCCGGTCCGGCCCGGAAACCGCGGCCCTTGACACATGTCTCCATTCGGGATGACCCGGGAAACTGATTTGGAGAGATACGAGTAAAAACGTTTTCGCAGCGAGATAATTAACCCTTTTGGTTAAGCTTTTAGGAATTTAATTTCCATAAATGGCTGTGTTTCTTGTGAAAATGGGATTGTAAAAAAAATAATTAACATAATTAAGTCACTTATTTACAGATTACTTAATTATGTAGTACGTTTACACATTACTATATCCAAACATTATTATATTAAAAAGGAGCCTTTGTCCCCGCGGGATTTCTATGAAGAACCGAATTTCAAAAGGCAGAGCCGCGAACAAAAGCTAGTTATATATTTAGCCAAACAAACTTTCTCGAAATTTATTGCTAAAACCACCTTGATGACAATATATTTTTGAACGTACGTGATATACAAAAATATACTTTTTCGAAGTAAAATCCCTTGTTGATTCTGAAGACTTGCGTGATAACTGAGAGTCCTTGACCTTGGTTTAACTCCTGGCCTTATCATGTATCTCAGTGATGATCACTCAGTGACCACCAGCCACCAGGTTTCAGTGACTTTCAACGTACATCTGACCATAGACAATAGTGACTATCACTGGAAGTGTTAATTTTACAAAATACGAGCCCATGGGCCGTTAGCCGTTAGCCGACGCTTACACTCACTAGACCACGGAATACATAATAGTAACCTAACCTAACTAGACCGAAAACTCGGAATTTGAAAATTATAATATCCCAAATTGGCAAGCTTATCAACTCAGCTTAGAAGGTTAATCTAATCTATTTCAAGATTTTCGAAGAAACATAACATTATTATGCCAATCAACGAAAACCTTGTAACGGTTTATGTTTTTTCCTGAATGCTCATAATGTTAACGACACATCAGGGTCTTATTTCCGGTCACGACCTTTGACACATGTCCTTATTCAAAAAGACTCCGGGAAAACTGCTTTAAAGGGAAATGTGAGGAAATTCCCCTTTAACGTTCTTTGAGCCCAGTTTCAGATATAGACTTTTTAAGAATTTATACCCTTTAAATGGCCTGCTACTGGGTACAACCTACTCTCAGAAACGGAAGGTTCTAGCCAAAACCATGACTCAAAAGTGGGTTTGCAGGCTTCACACACCTTTGACAACAATTTGGAGGAACAAGCAAACACGTCGATGATGAGGTCCCAATATGTTACATCAGTCCTAGTCAATAAGGGTATAAATATTTATTTAATTAGATTTTTTAGTATTTGTTGTTATACCGGCAACTGAAGCACAATACCTGTGAAAAGTTCAAGCTCGGGGTCAAGAGAAACAGTCTGGTGACAGACGGACGAACGGACGGACAGCAAAGTCTTTATAATAGGGTACAGTTTTTACCATTTAGTTACGGAACCTAAAACAGGACTGACGAATTACAGCAGGACTTTCGATTTGTATCCTGTAGCAGATACGTCAAGTAATCAAGTATACAATCAAATTCTACTCCAAAACCGTTCGTCCTCTGAGCGAATAATATAAGTTTGGGAGCTGAAGTCAAGTTTGGAAGGAGAACTCCAAGTTGGCTAAGTAACTCACATTGACACTGGCGTCGTGCTGGGGATTTGTATATTAGTTGTAGCTTGGGTTTACGAGATTATATTATGAGTATTAAATACTCTATAATAATAATAATAATAACAGGCCAGTTGGTCAAACGCAGCCGACGGAACTTTTCCGCCGCCTGGATTGACTATAAAAAGGCGTTCTACTCGGTGCCTCATTCATGGCTCTTGAGGGTCCTCGAGCTGTATAAAGTTGATTGTGCAGTTCGAGACTTCCTCGGAGTATGTATGGGGCAATGGAGCACGATCCTTTGTCTCCATGGCGAGCGGCTGGCGGCTGCGGATGACCGAATCAGGATAAGGCGGGGTATCTTTCAGGGCGATTGTTTGAGTCCACTTTGGTTTTGCCTGGCTCTGAACCCCCTTAGCACACTGCTGGAGGGTTCCGGGACAGGTTTTCAGTTTCGGAGAGGGGGGCCGAAGGTACCTCACCTTCTCTACATGGATGACCTCAAGCTGATGGCACCCAGTGCTTCCCGTCTGCAGGAATTGTTGAACATAACCACTGAGTTCAGCAATTCCATCAGAATGGAACTTGGGGTGGACAAGTGTGCGGTCCTGCATGTGGAGAGGGGACAGGTCGCCCGCTCGGCCGAGATTAGTCTCGAGCCTTCGAGCATCAAGACCCTCTCCGAGGCTGAGTCATACCGGTATCTGGGCATGTCACAATCTTTAGGGATTCAGGAGGCGGACGTGAAACAGTCAGTTTGCGAGGTCTTTTTTAGGCGCCTGGCAAAGATCTGTAAGAGTTATTTGTCGGGTGCCAATAAAGTCCGAGCCTATAACGGCTGGGTCATGCCTGTCCTCATGTACACCTTTGGCGTGCTCAGATGGACTCAAACCGAGCTAGATGCCCTGGATAGGAAAGTCCGCACAACTATGACTACCCATCGCATGCATCACCCGAAATCTTCTGTCATGAGGCTGTATGTCCCCCGAAAGTGTGGTGGTCGAGGCATGCTCAACGTCAAGACCATGCACAATCGGGAGATATCCAGCCTCAGGGCATACTTTGAGACGAAAAGGGAGTCTGCAGTGCATCGGGAAGTCATAGAATGTGATAAAGGACTTACCCCCCTATCTTTGGCCAACACCGAGTGGCAGGGACCGGTTGTGCTTAGCGCCTCTGATCGGGAGTCCGTATGGAAGGGGAAGGAGCTGCACGGACGCTTTTTTAAGGCTCTTCATGAGCCTCACGTGGATAGAAAAGCATCCGTGCAGTGGCTGCGTTTTGGTGACCTCTTTGGGGAAACCGAGGGTTTTGTCTGTGCAATACAGGATCAGGTGGTTAAGACGCGGAACTACCGAAAGTACATTCTGAAGGATGGCACTCACGACATTTGTCGAGCCTGTCGCCATCCCAGTGAGTCACTCAGACATGTGCTTTCGGGGTGTTCTGCGCTTGCCAACACTGAGTATTTGCACAGGCACAACCAAGCAGCCAAAATCCTGCACCAAGAGCTTGCTCTGAAGTACGGACTCTTGGATGAGAGGGTGGCCTATTATAGGTACACACCGGTTCCTGTCCTCGAGCGCGGCGGCGTCCGACTCTATTGGGACCGGTCAATCATCACGGACAGGACTATTTTGGCTAACAAGCCTGATATCGTGGTGATGGACCGGGCACAGTCGCGGGTGTTTTTAGTGGACATCACTATCCCTTATGACGAGAACCTCGTGAGAGCTGAGACGGAGAAAAAGCGAAAGTATCTGGATCTCGCTCACGAGGTTACCGCCATGTGGCACGTGGAGTCCACTGAAATCATCCCGATCGTGATATCTGCCAATGGTTTAATACCAGTCAGCCTCGCTCACCATCTGCGGCGGCTGGGTTTCCGTGGCAGTTCACTTGCGGCCAAGATGCAGAGGGCGGTGGTGCTCGACTCGGCTAGGATAGTCCGTCGGTTTCTTAGCCTGTCGCCCTGACCCCCGGCCGTTTGGTCTCCCCTGCCGGGGTGTAGTCCTCCGCCCGGTACATATATGTATGTGTGTAACGTTTATGTATGTTTATAAAAATTTTGGCGTATTTATGTAAGTATATTATATGTCTTTGGTTTTTATATATATTTATCATGTGCCGGGTGTGAGAGTTAAATTAAATATGGAAATAATAATAATAATAATGTTCTTTATTGAAAGGCAATGAACCCAGTTAAGCAATTTACATGAAAATATTACATAAAAATAAAAATAAAAACAATAATGATAATATGAGAATATTAACATAAATGAAATAGAAATATTATATTAATATTAAAAAATATTATGTGCTTATTTTCGATTCGCACTGCGATGCTGTGTCAACCAATGCCGAAAGGTTGCGGCATCCAAGTGGTCACACATTGTACGAAGGATCTCATTATGAGAGCAACGAATTCGCTCCCAAAAGGTTGCTATACGCGAACGTATTATTGCGAAAAAGTCGGGCATTCTTGCCGAGGCGAACATGTTCGACGCACTGCAAAATCGTGGCAATTTCATCAGGATGCGGTAGGCATCATTGTACTGTACCCTGATGGCACTATACGAGCGTCTGGTGTACCCAAACCATAGATGGCAAGTGTACAAATTTTGACAGAACGCTCGAAACAGGGTGTTCTTGACCTGCTCGTTGCAGTGGAAGAATCTGCGTGCTATCATGTTGCACCTGACAGCAAGCGCCCGCCTCTCGCGCTCTATGTCACAGTCGTCTCTGAGACCCTCCGTCAACATGTGACCGAGATACTTGAACGCCGCCACCCTTCGTATCTCCACACCATTCATGAATACCGGAGGGACGTTGTCCGGGCCTTTTCCACACTTAAAGACCATCATTTCGGTCTTGGAAACGTTATATTTAAGTCCGTGACTTAAAGCGTATTTTTCACAAATACTTAACAATTTCCGTAGGGCCTTGATAGAGGTACTGAGCAGCACCATATCATCAGCGTAACTTAAATTGTTAACACATACTCCGCCGATATGACATCCGATTTTGGTACCTCTCAGCTCCTCTATCAGGCCATTGACGTAAATGTTGAAAAGGTCCGGCGATGTCAGTCCGCCTTGGCGCACACCACATTCTAACCTATATTCGCTAGAAAGTTTGTCGCCCCATTTCACAGCGTTAGTTTGATTTTCGTACCAATATCTCAACATATTAATAACGTCAGACGGTACTTTTAGTTCATTGAGTTTTGACCATAGTAGATTATAATTTACTAGATCAAAAGCTCGGCTTAGATCCAAGAAACAGGCATACACGTTGGTATTCCTGGACGTATAATATTTTACAGTATTTTTCAAACTGAAAATAGCAGAATCGGTTGAGACATTGGCACGAAAACCAAACTGCGCATCATCGATACTTACATTCATCATTAGAAACGGATGTAACAGTTTTTCAAAGATTTTTCCAATTATAGTACCCAATGAAATGGGCCTATAATTATTAAGTTTTGACAAATCCCCAGTCCTGTTTTTGGGAATTGGAACCACCACGGTTTTCATAAGTTCCTTTGGTAAATACTTAAATTTAATACATAGGTTGAAGAGCGTGCATAAGACTCTGCTTATCTCTTCACCAGCGTAGAGAATGTGCTCGACACTCAGGCCATCGTGACCCGGAGACTTTCCACGTGTCATCTTTCTTATTACCGTCAAAACGTCGTGTGGTGAGAATTGTAGTGCCTCAGTATGTGAGTCCGAAGGCGTAGTGTCGCGCACATTTCCCTCAACGCCTGTAACGGTAAGTGGTTTCACTTTAAAATGATTAGCGAATAATTCCGCTATTCCATTCTGTTCTGCTACATTTTCTACACTCTGTGGCAACCTAGGCCTATTTTGAAGCCTCTTAGTGGCCTGCCAAAACTTTGGAAAATTTTTGTTCGCTCGGTGCATGGCTAAAATGTTCATTCTAATTTTTTCTTGATTATTCTGACACCATTTAAGTTTATTTTTAAATTCTCTGCGACTGTTAGCCATATCATCATAGACCGGGCCATATGACGGCCTGCCCGCTGTTAACCACCACGAGTAGTAAACCTTAGCCTTAGTATGGCTCTGACTAACGTGGTAGTTCCAACCCACTACGCGTTTCCGTTTTCTATGGGCATCGCAGTGCGAGTCGAAACTCACAACAGCACCTTTTCTTAAAATATTCACAATTTCATTATAATAATTATCTATTAAAAATAAATGTTCAGTGCAGGTAAAATTATCACAGCTAAAACATTGACTAGAAAAAATTACATTTTTAAGATTATCACAGCAATGTTTATTATAAACGCTAACCTGCTCTGGGTTTCGTTGACCCCATTTAACCTTATTCACTGAGCTTCTATTGTCGCTGTTAATTCTACTTACAACTACGTCAAAATCGCATGTAACTAGAAGCGGACAGTGGTCAGACCACTCCACGTCATAATCTACACTCACATCTGAGACTGTCTTCCGCGCCGCACTCGTCACTAAACAATGGTCAAGCCATCGCGTCACGCCACAGGAATCACTGACATACGTATAAGTAGCCGAGCTCTTACCCAAAATGTCGTAGTCCGCACACTCTAAAGAATTTTCTGAACAAAACAACGTAAGCTCGTCACCAAATCTGGAACTACAGTGGGCATTAAAGTCACCTAAAGCGAAGGCAATTTCCGTTTCGCTATCGTCGATAATAGCCGTTATATGCGCAAGATTATTTGTAAACTCCAGCAGGTTTTCTTCCTTGTCCGTTGGCATATAAACGTTGATCACGAGTAGCTGGCGCTGGTCGCCGAGGTCGAGTCGCACCGCTGCTAATCTATCTGTTGGGCATTCGACGATAGATGCACTGGGAAAATAGATTTTCGCCACAACAGGGCCAGGCGTCCGTAGGGACGCCCGCGCACTACGCCAACCGATGTGTCTACCGATGATTTAGCATAACAGCTAAATTCGTCATCAATTTTGTGCACAAAATCCAGGTCATGAGGCCAGAGCCACGTCTCTTGGAGGGCCACGATGTCCGCCACTTGGCACAGGGAGCGAACACGTTCTACGGATCTTTTGATTGATCGACAGTTAAACGATACCATTTTAATTTTAGCTGTTTTAGAGTTCTTACCTATAGGGTGTACTGTCATACTTTATTGTTTTTAAAGGCGGTATTCGTGTGACGCTCTCTGTACCTTCTAAACACCAGACCTGAGGGCCAAAACTGCCCGTCCAAAAAGGTTTCCAGCTTGGCAGTAAGAACGGTGATTTTAAATGAGTTGAAAGATGTCTCGTTATTTTGTTTAAGTTGCTCAACGCGTACGCATTCCTCGCCCCTGTCGGCGATATGTCCCAAAATGTCGTCAACGCTTACTGACTTTTTGGCTCGGGATACGTAGATCGAGCAGTGGGAGTCAGCCACCTGTATTTTGCACTGTGTGTCCGATGTGCCTCGCATATTTTTCATTTTGCGTTTCTTGTTAGCGACAAGAGTGAACGGCGTGTCTGCCGGCGATTCAGTCGCAGTCGTCGCGGCCGCCGCCGCTGCTACGCCACTGTGACACTTACCGCCTCGTTGCAAGCGAGCACTTCTCGCTTGACGCGGACGAGCTGTGTCCGACACAATGTCTCGATAGGACGGTGTATGCACGTTATCTCATATCTGCCACGCGCGCTTGTGTGCATGCAGGTGGTGGTGGTACCGCAATAAGCGGAGGCGTTTTACTTATCAACGGACCTCTCGTTTTCTTCGGTGTAACCGAATTCTCGCAACTGCTTTTATGTGATTGGGAGACTGAAAGACGAATTTCTTTCAGGTCAGAGCAAAATTGCGTCTTTAGTTCCTCGAGCTCAGTTTTCATACATGTGATGTCCTTCATTAACCGAGTAACGTCGACATGGTCGAACGATATTGGAGGGAGTCGTCCAAGATCTCGTGCCACGAAGGTCGGAAGGCAGCCCGGGTCCACTTCCTTTAGAAGTTTTATAACATCTTTTATCTACGCTCATTGCTTAAAGTTCGAATTATAAAATCGAAATGTGTCAAATAATTACCTACTTTATTCACAGACTTCTATAATTATTAAAAAGTTATTCATAATAACATCGCTCTACTATGGAAATATTTAAAGAAAGTTGTATAATATCCATAACGATACACGGCTCTGGACTCCTGTATTTGTATCTGGGGTTTTGAAGGAATTGATTACAGTACCGCTATCGGCAATACAACGGTTATCTGTTACAATTATTAACTGGGGTAGGTAATATTTTTTATGTAATATTTTTTTAAGTGAATCCACTGACAACATATAGTTGGTAGTCATTGCCGAGAGTATAGATGGGCTATGATTGACCATAGACAACAACACAATGTCTAACGTTCCGCGTAACGTTCCACCTGGGCCTGTGATTATGATTATGATTACGATTACGATTACGATTACAATAACGATTACGATAACGATTACGATTATGACGTTATCTCGTAAATCTATCGTCCGTAAACCGACTTTACAGACAACTAATTTTTTTTGTTACTTAGTCAAAATTTTGCGCTGAAAAATGTCTAGTAGTGAAACCTACTAAAGAAAATTTCACTCCACCTGACATCTTAGTAGTTGCAATGATTTACGACAAAAGTTAGCAAGATTTTATGATTTGGATTTATGATAATAATATGAGCGTAGATAAAGTAGTGTATGAAACTCTACATAATTAGGTATTAAAACACTCGTGTGATACTATTAAAAAACTCGCCTGCGGCTCGTTTTTTAAACTCACACTCGTATTTTAATACCCCCCATTATGTAACCGTTACATAAACTACTATTATACATTTCTTCTTTTTGTCATCGCCTTTTCGCTGGATGTTGCGTTGGCCGTCACTGCATATCTTGTATAGTATACTTTTCCCGGTCTCCACCTCTGCATCAGTAAAGTTCGTGGAACATATTTGAACAATACTTAATTCGTCAACAACGTCTATTTGGTAGTGCACGAAACACAGAAATTCATTCACTATAATATTCTGACCCGCCATCACTAATGTAGTGGGCCATACGTCAAAATTGAAGTTCGTCACTGACTCACTACACGGGTTTTTTGCACTAAGCCGTAAGGTAATTATTTATTAACCCGCATTAGCGACACGGCCGATCGTCTCCACTTCACGCGACTGACTGACTTCTATGCACGTCCAATTGCACTTGCTCTGTGTATATACTCAGTCCTACACATACTACATTCTTCATTTTTAGACTTCCATACCCAAACGGTATAAAGAGGACCCTATTACTAAGACACCGTTCGTCTGTTCGTTTGTACGTCTGTCACCAGAATGTACGAGGATCTCTTGAAATTTTCACAGATGATGTATTTCTGTTACCGCTAAAGTAACAATCATACTAAAAACAATATAAAATAGATATTTAAAAGGGGGCTCCCCACATTACCATTTCTGTGGGGCTCCCATACAACAAACGTGATATTTTGCCGTTTTTATAGATAATGCTAACATTTAAACTCTTTATATTTTTACCTGAATTAATAGCTATTTATTTTCATACAAAAATTAGAAAACAAGAAGACATCATATTATATTGCCAAATGTGACACGAGAAGAATCACCATAATAAACATATGATCATACTCGTAATTTACAGACCAATTAAAAGATATAATCACAACACACAAAAAACGCCTTTTGATGTGCTTATAGGTTATTCATTTATCGGATAA
This sequence comes from Coenonympha arcania, assembly GCA_036785405.1. NCBI lineage: Eukaryota > Metazoa > Arthropoda > Insecta > Lepidoptera > Nymphalidae > Coenonympha > Coenonympha arcania. The sequence goes on along the minus strand of CM072070.1, from coordinate 14,433,553 downwards.
AGCCACTAAAATCTATTTAATAATTACATTTGATACGGTTTAGATACGTAAAGCCAAGTTCACTCGAGTAATAGGAAACTTATTCAATTGTACCTCTACCACCTATTCCTAGAGCTCAAAGTACAAATACAATTTGACTCCTGACCCGAATGAGGAAGGACTGAAGCTTAAAGCAAAAGTCTGACTGGAATGAAGGTGCCTGAATACAGAGACAGTTTAGGTTCGTATTGTCTTAGTTGCAGCGGTGGCACAAAGCTGTAACCGACTCAGGCTAAGCGTCAGTCAAAACTTTCGCTATCCAGTCTGTGTTAGTCCCTGTTTGAGGTACACTGCAGCAAGCGGACTTAAAGTTTACAAGTAGCTCGTCAATATAATTATTCTGTTTTAATTAATGGCATTGATCTCTAATTCTTACATACCTACTGGAAAAGTTTAATAATTATTACAATAAAATAATCCTAATTTTGGAAAGATTCCATAGTTTCAATGCTTCTTTAAATAAACTTTCTTTTCCGTAATGTAAATTTCCAGAAGACGAAAGACGTTGTCCTGCCTTTTAGGATTGTTTGCGTTTCGTCATCATTTTAATCTATTGTACTTTCTTCAAATTATATTTTTTTGTGTCAGTGTTTGTAACCAAACTTGACGGACTTTCACCAATTTTATGAATGTTTTTTTGGGTATATATCTACAGTAGGTCTGAGAATAAGATGTAAGCAATTTATAATACCTGTACAAATCCTATACCTTAAAACGAGCAATTCTTGTATATATATTTCTATATAATCTGAATCTCGGAAACGGCTCGAACGATTTTCATGAAATTTAGTAATACCTACAAGGATTTTTGGGGGCGATAAATTGATCTAGCTAGGATTCATTTTTAGAAAATGTCGTATTTACCAAAAAAAAAGTATATAAATCTATACCTGACATCTATTAGCGATAATGTAAAACTATTACAGTAAACTCCTGCTGCCATCTATAGGTAAGTAGCTGTAATACTACCGAGCAAAGCTCGGTCACCCAAGTAGTAGTACATAATACTTACATATTTAAACAACAGAAATTTTCTCGAATGTTCGCGCAGCAACACATATTATTATATTTATCATCATGAAATCGTATATAGAACGTAACTGTATAAATTTTATGATATTGGAATCAAATAAAGCACATAGTTTAATATGCATTGCGGTTGCACGCTCCAAATTAGATTTTACAGCAAAACCGTTTCCTTAATTCGAGTAAAATGAGGCGCATCCAAGCGTGACTTTAGTTTGCGGCCGCTGCAGTCGCGCTGGTTACAAACTGGGCAGTTTTCTTAACCATTTGTTTTATCACTGTGTTAAGAAAATACAAAATGGTTTGAATATATGTATATTAATGGCGGCAAATGAGAGTTTCGAGTGCCTCGTATTTTTACAGACTTGCGGTGAAACTCAAAGTGCGTGAGGTAACATATTCTGAAATGAATTGGAGAAATAATTACTTAGGTACTTGATTTGGCGCCTAGATTGTAGTAGAGGTGCTTTTTTTTTTTTTTTACCCACAGGAAATGCCTGACGCATACCCCTCCGTCAGGGGACACGGAGGGGTTATGTGGGGCTTGCACCCACTAAAACCTGTGCTTTGCCACGACGGACCTCGTTGGCGGGAGTACGGGATTCACTTGCGTATTCACCGCGCTCCCGCCAGGCCTCGACCCGCCACCGAAGCGGCAGGTCCCGCCGCTGCTGCCGGCAGCCTGGCCGCTGCCGACCCTCCTGGGAGGCGCGTCCCGAACAGGTCGCGCCACCACCTCGGCCTGTCGGTGGTTCGGGTGACGGACGCCAGAACCCCTTACGTACGTCACCCGCAGGCCGGCACCGGTCGCCGAAGGAAGGTGTTCGCACCCCAGCAACCGGCGCGTCTCCTGCGAGAGGGATGTGCCGCCGTAAATATCCCTCTCGACGAGCGTTCCCGCCCACTTCGGTGATTTTTTTACGAGGTTGTCTTCCTCGTAGTGCCCCGAAGGGACTTGTGGGCGTTTCCGCCCCCGCCTGTAATTTTTTAATGAGGTTTTCTTCCTCCTCCGGGGTTGGTGCGTTTCGACACTGTGCCCTCTGCTGGGACTCAGAGGGACACGCGAAGAAACGTCACCTATCCGCCGGGCCAAGCTATTCGCCGCCGGTTATCAACCGACGTTACCAGGGAGCACCGGCCCGTGCGCTACAGATGGGGCACCGTAGCACTCGGGCACTCGTGGAGGTTGCTTGGCGGAGCCCCCCGTGTTGTGGTGCTAATATTTTTTTGTCAATCCGTGGTAATGCGTTAATTTTTTACATTATACTAGTTACTACTTACGTGCGATCTCACCTGATATTAAGTGATTATGCAGCCGAAGATTTAATTGCACTATTTGAAAGAGGTAAGAAATAACAGTTTCCACACAGCCTCGCGTCGGAACGCTTAATCGTCTTTGCTGGTAGGGTGGTAACTAGCTACCATAACCTCCCAAGAGATTAGACCTGAACTAATATTAAAATTATTGAACTATAAAAAAGCCCGTGGCGAGAATCGAACTCGTAACCTCTCACTCGAATCCAAGTGCGCCTCTGCGCCAAAGAGGTCATCAAATACAAAACCATGGAAACATATTATTCCTTTATCAAAGTTCACTATACTTGTGGCGCGATGTAGTATGGAGGAGTATGGAGTAACAAACATGCAAACAAAGAAACTTTTACATTTATTGCACGACTTCTCATAAATTATCGCGTCGAGAGAAGCTGCTCGCATAATTATCATCGAATATCACTTAGTAAGTTCGTTTGATTTTTAATTATTTATAAGTGTGACTTTCTTTTTTCTGCTATATCTTAACTCAGATTTGATTTTAATGTAAGTGTTATCGTGAGGATTCTTTACTTACATGGGGTGACAAAAAATAAATTCAAAGATCAGATTATAATTTATAGTCATCCCTCTAAAAGAGATTATTAGATTACAAATAATTTATTGTGCAAAATATATAGGATTGTCCCTTGTTCTTTTTTATTTTGAAAATGTTGAAATTACTTTCCTTGTATATTTCTCACGGGAAGAGTACCCTAATTGGAGTGAATGACGTACGAGGTTTTGCACTTAAAGCCAACATACATCACTGCAGTAAGTTGAAACAACTACTCCCAAAATCTTCTGAGCTTTCACCCTTTATGCAGTACTATAGTTTTTTATGTCACAAAACTGAACGTTTCGTAAAACAGCGTAGTGAACTTAAAAAATTACTTTAATTTGAAATTTTAAAAAAATTAAGAAATCTGCTGTAATCCTAAATGACATAGGTACAAACGTCGTTGCGAAGTTAAATTAGTAAAGTAAGAAATCTGCTGTAAGTCAAAATTACATACATGCGTCGTTGCGAAATTAAATCAGCAAAGTAAGAAATCTGCTGTAAGCCAAAATGGCATACATACGTCGTTGCGAAACTAAATCAGCAAAGTACATAGTTCGTAGAACCAAAAAACAGTATGGGGATGGCCGGAATTTATACCACGTGTTCATGGCAGAACTCTTACCAGTATAGCTGTAATGCTATTCTGTTGTTCGATGTAAAATATTATTTTACTTTATGGAGTAAAAAAGCAATGTTTATCTGAAATGAGGTCGAACATTTATGATAGTAATGATGATCTGAATTTATTTTCAGGTTTTTTTATATATTGGAATATATATAATAATTGAAGATGTTTTTGGACATTTCGGTTGATAACTCTAGTAATTTTGTTTGGCTCCAAACGACTCAAGTACATTAAATTTCCCAAATATTAATAATTAATCTCTCCCAATAATTTTGGACAGCAGATAATTAAACATGTACAAAATATCAAAGGCTCTCTCCAAGTATTTGTTGTTCTGAAAGTTTAGATTGCTCAAAGTTCAAATTGAGTAGAAAACTAAACACAAGTATTTTCAATTTATTCACGGTAAACAAGGATTTCGGCTTGATATTTAGATAAAGGGAAACTTTCAAAGGATCTTCATTCGTTATTGAATTTCTCTACGTTTCAAATTAATTAATAGTTATTACAATTTTACGTAATTACCACGTTTATAGGATAAACAATAAAAGGTGCGCGTCAGCACAATAGACTAAAGAATAAGAGTATTGTATGTATTGGGTTGTACTGTGCGTCTTTGCTGGTAGGGTGGTTGAAGTGGCGAAGCCTCCCACCAGGCCAGATCTGAAACTAAGTAGTACTTACAAGTCTTTTTGTAATTTTCAAACACACAAAATCCATACAGAGAAAGCAAATAAAAGATTGTAATCATAGATCCACGAGACATTCTTCACGATACTAATGTGACGTATCCCCATGAATATGCGTGTCAACGGCGTCAACTCGAGAACTGACAGAACAAAGAACTTGTTACATCAGAACAGCGAACGGGGAACGACCTGCGCATGTATTCATTCACGTAGCGGGAACACTTCTACTCAAAGGCTTTGATTCCGAACCTGGCTGTTGGTTCGAGTACGTGACGACATCGCTCGGTGCAAGGGAGCGCGCATGCTTGCCTTTACAAATTAAGGATATTTTGTGTTCCATGGATTTGTTTTGTAACATTGAATTTAAGTAAGAAGTATTAACGAGCAGCATCGAGTGAGGAATGGACCAGTAGCTGCACTATCAGTTCCTATGACTTATCAGTTATTATTTTTTTATTGTAACTACCTGACCTGACAAACTTTGTTATTTCTCACTCAGGGATATGAAAAATAGTTTACATCCGTGTGATAGCGTTGTTTGCTTGGTTACTATACTTTTTTACTTGGTCTGAAAGGCAGGCGGTGTTTGGCTTATTCATTTTGGCGGTTAATAACAAAATAGTTTTAATCTTTCATTGCTTATTGACTCCTTACTTCTGCATAGTAACGCCGATTATAAAATACTTAAAAAGTGAATTTTCACTTAATAAATAAAAGTTGTAAAACATTTATTAAGTAATTTAAAAATAAAAAAGTAATACGCAAATAAACTAAAACTTCGAAAAGCTCCTATTTCCTTCCAACATAATTTCATATTCATCCTACTTTGCACAGTTTGTGACTCGCGAATTAGATACTCATATTTTCATTTGGCAACACTTTTCATGTTCAAACTGTTTTGACTTTGGGAATTAACGCATTTCGCAACGTGCTTATCACGTTTGCAACTTAAAGTAGCTTTTGATGAGGTTTTGGCGTTGAATGTATTTTTAACATTATTTAAAAGGATTACTGAGACGCTTTACTTATCGGCTCTCGACTTCTCGAGTTTATTCTATTAAAATATTTAAGACAAAGACTTATTGATTTCGGCTGGAATCCACTTGATTTAAGTTTATTATTCACAATTGGGTATTTGACTCAAATTTGTTAATAGGATAAAAATAACGACGAACACTAAAAAAACTCATTTAGTCGATCCGCGGTAATTTACTGTATATGGATCAGAAAGAGAAAAGAGAGCGACAGAAGAAGAGAGACATATCTTTACGCGCACACCCTAGCCCTGCAAGACTTTCCGGCTCCAACGGCCATCGTCCCTACGACAAGCGTGACCTGCCCACTGCCACTTCAACTTCAGGACATTTCTCTTGTGGATCTCCAGCTCTAAACCATCTTTAAAATGAATATACGTGAAAGCAACCGAAGTGCGATCATGCGTTACGCCCATGAATGAACGCCTGAATTAATGAATAAATCAAATTACAAAATATGAAATATTCATTAACATTCCTTTGTCCCGCAGGCGTAGACAGAGCGATTAACAAATCACCAGTGACTCGTGTCAACAGTTGTCAGCGTCCGCAAAGTGATTGCGCCGTCGATCGCTAAATCACTTGCTAATTTATTCATAGACTGGATCTACGAACTTGCATGCTGGTACCAACGGAGCATCTATATCTCTCTTTGATTTCGGATGCCTCGGAATCAGAACTTTGCTGTAATGATTCAATCTATGTACCTAAGCGTCCAACATCCCTCAGTGCCTGAAGACCAAAGTCTTCGAACAGTGCGTGTTGCCAGTGATAACATGGTCGCTAACTATGGGCCTCATAAGAAGGCTCAGGGTCACTCAGCGAGCGATGGAGAGAGCTATGCTCGGAGTATCTTTCCGCGATCGAATCAGAAATGAGGAGATCCGCAAAAGAACCAAAGTAACCGACATCGCTCAACGTGTCGCAAAGCTGAAGTGGCAATGGGCGGGGTACATAGCTCGCAGGACCGATGGACGTTGGGGACCCAAGGTGCTGGAATGGCGGCCACGCACCGGGAAGCACAGTGTCGGTCGACCCCCCACCAGGTGGACGGACGACATTAAGAGGGTCGCGGGGAGTCGCTGGCGCCAGGCGGCGCAAGATCGTGGTGTTTGGTGGTCATTTCAGGAGGCCTATGTCCAGCAGTGGACGTCCATCGGCTGAAACGACGACGACGACGACCTAAGCGTTACTACCATTTCACAACGTCCAACACGTTTGCGACTCTGAGTTGTTTTTTGATTGGGTTTTGGTGCTTTTACTTTACATCACATACATACATTACTTATCGATTCTTGACTTTATTGGTCGCTACAAAATTATACGCAAGGAAGCAAATAAGAAATAGAGAACTGCTCGAGGATTACGCTACAATTTCCCATCGTGAAGTCAATATCTCTTTAGGATGTCCCAGTGTCGGGACGAAACGTGCGTCGCAAATATTGTTGGAACAATTGTGTGTGGTGTTTCATGTGGGTAGTCTTCTCGCATATTGGATCATACTAGTTATTTCAAGTAGCGAATTAAACAAAACAAATTAATCTGTCCTGCTATATAGAGAACGTACAAACATAAGAAGTAGACAATTTTGCAAGATCTCTAAACTAAACTGATTTACCACGTTTAAAAATAGTGCTATCGTTTTCCATGGGGGAAAATTTAAAAAGAGATAGCTCTATTTTTATTTTTTAGACGCGTCTAGTTTAGTTTAAAGATTTTTGCAACCGAATTGGCATCTATGACTTCAAATTCAATATTAAGCGACAAAAGGCTGTTTTTCGTACCTGGAAATTTTCCTAACATCGTACGGGCATGATAACAGGAAAATTTCTATGTTCAAATAAATATACGAACACAATTTAGTTTTCACGTTGTCATTAATTTTACGCAACTTAGCTATTAATACACGAAGATATTTTTCCTTAGATATTGCGATGTTATTTTAAACGCGAAAAAGTTTTAATAAAATCTGAACATGAAATGTAAATATTGTCTTTCTAGTAAGCGTATCGTATACAGTATTTTTAACGTTCAAATAACGGACCCTATTTCGTTCATATAAAGACCCTATTATTAATATTGCTTACTCAGAAGATAGGGCTCTTTTTAACCTATTCGTATAATAATCTATTTCCCTGCATCCAAGAATTAATTTAAGCCCAAGTACCTTTGAAATAGAGTTTAATTTTGAACGTCTAGAATTTAATGTAGGAGATCTAATTGCTTTCCGCCGGGTACGTGTATATAACCGGGGTAATAAAAATGTCTTCCTTTGAAGTTTGCATCTGTGTGAGCTCCGGGACCATGCTTCGTAATTTTTATGGTTATTTATATTAGAGTTTTTATGGAGAATCGTAGAGAGATTTTCTCACTTTAATTGAATTTCTACGTTTACAATACTTACACCATTTCAAAAACATTTTATTTTTATTTTAATTATTGAATACGCATCAAAATATTTTTGGGTGCGATAATTTTGATACGTATTCTACAAACTAAGTATAGAACATTCTAAGCCTGAGTTTTTTGAAAAAAATCAAAAATTTGGGTGGCGTTCAGGGGTCTGATTGCGTAAGAAAAACGTATTCATCGTTATCGTAATCGTTAGGAAATTCTGCCCTCTGGTTGGCTGACGTAAATCAGGGAACCAATCAGCGGGCAGAATTTGTAAACGATTACGATAACGATGAATATGTTTTTCTTACACAATCTAGGGTCATAACTATCATAAGGCCGGTAAGTGCGAAAGAGAGTTCAACAGACATCCTCTTTTTATTGCCCTGCCTGCAGCGACATTGCGATATTGGTAAAATAATTGCAATTCATCGAAGCTAATACTTCAAAGCTACAACAACAAGATTTAATAGAACTCACGTCCATTTTTCAAAAATCATTTCACGTCAGAACTCCAGAATTAGTTTCACGTCAGAATTTACTTTAAGTCATATAACGTGGTGGCGGGTCCTGCAAAGTCATTGGTCCGGAACCTGAAATGGCTAAGTTACAGAGAGAATTGTGGTAAAATTGCAGGCTTCGTATCAATCTGCTCGCCTAAACCTAACCGATAAGCTGTTTGACCTAGCGAGTGCACTTGTGCAAGTTACAAGCTCAAACATCATTCAAGTTAATCGCAAAGCAGCCGGGATGGAAAAAGTCTTAAGACAACTAAAATCAAACGATTCTAATTATGAAAACAAAAAGTATTTTATTAATTTGCTGTCTGAAGATATTTATTACATTTGGTCATAATATGGCAGATATTTTTCCGTGATGAGTACTTAAAAAAATGGTCTATTGTAAAAGTACTTAAAAAAATTGTCAATTGCTCTTAGAACAGACTCTATAACGATATTATTATTATGCTCGTTGTGATGCACTGTAATCATATTGCTTCAATATTAACTATTATTCGCAAAGGACAATTACGAAATCTTTAATTTTTTAAAGAAAACGTAACTTTAAATTACAATAAATAATTTTAGAAGCCTCATATCATGATTCTTTAAATATCGACCCAAATTTATTAAACCTGAATTGACTAAGGTATAATTTTATCTACTGGCAAGTAAACTGAATGCAGCACTATACAGTCGATTGAACTACGCTCAAATGTAATTGCTGACCCATTGTGAGAGTTTGATGACCAAATTGCAGTAGGTATTACTTACAGCTTCCTTGTCTTTTGCTTTATTAAAGAGGATCCCTTCACCTTTGTTCCAGAGAAAAAGGTTCATTACAAATAGACGAAAAGAAAAATAAAGTGTTCCTATCAGGGGAAATAAATGGCAAGCTGGACTTTCAATAGAAGGGTTTTGTACCATCGAACAATACCAATTGGTTTTTCATCAACAACGCCATATATTTTCTCAGTACAAAAAGGAGTCTCTCACATAAAAACACAAGCCACAGACACATGCACACATACGCGCACACACATCGTATAGGCACGCGCACACAGTCTTTGGCTTATTTAATATACAGTCAATACCAGGTAGATACATTTCCCAAAAAAGTGAGTCAACCCTTGGAACCAATTACCCTCAACTAAAATCTTGGATAGTATAAAGATATTGAAAGTTGGATAATTAATATAAAGCGTCCCAGCTAAAGCGTGTTTCGTTTTTAAAGTGAAGCCGTACAATTTTCTTTACATTTTTATTCGACTATAAAATTCAATGAGATTTTATTTTTATTGGTAGGCTTTTATATTTACGCTCTCAAGAGGTTTCAACTGAAGATTTTGACTGCTCTTCCTTGCGAAGTTTTAATTCTAATTTGAGTGCAGTTAAACTCGTTTAGAAACGGGTTTAACTGGGGGTAAAAAAAAGGTCGTTACTCTGAGAAAACAGGTTTGAAGCTCTTAACTGGCTTAAGAATGTTTTTAATGATCTTAAAATACAGTTAAGTCTTTTAACAACTTTAAGAATGAACCCCTCAAATTAAGACATAAGAAAAAGCATTAAAATTTAAACTGCCTTGTAAATAAATTACTTTGCCCGCGGTTCCGCCCGTGTGAATTTCGTTGCGTAAAGTTGAAATTGAATACACTGAGTAGTAAGTAAAGCATTCGCCGATCGATCATGTCCTGTAACACTTGTGTATGAAGTTCCTATTTCTAAGTCAGCGCAGGTATCGAAATGGATAAAACATTACTAAGCTGCACTTCATTAATTGATTGAGACTTGACTTTATATCGGGGACTATTCATTGACCTCTTTTCTACAAGAGTTGATTCGTTTTTGTATTTCTTACTGATTCCTCCATTTGTAATTTCCTCTTCTTAGTTCTCTTGATCCTGTCTCAACCTTTCAAATGTTAATAATTAATTTAGAATATTGTGAATGAATGGTTTTGTTTACAAACTAATCAGTGACTAACTTTAATTGTCCAAAGCTTACTTCTGCCCTCATAGACGTTAGTATTCTGAATTTAATGATAATTATACTACCCTTACAAATCATTAAATAATGAAATGTATCAGACCTCAGATAATTTTTATCACTTTGACGACCTCTCGGAAGCTTTTAGATGATTGGCGCTCTCGGGGATTTGAGTGTGAAGACCTGGGTTTCATTCCCGGCATAGGCCATTTGAGCTTTTGTATAAATTCTAAATTAGATCATTTCAGGTTGAAGCCATTGAAGACGGGTTTCACCAAGCGATTTAGCGTTCGAAGGCAATTCTACAAAGCAACAGCTTTAGTTAACTTAACCAAATTGCATATCACAACATATTTGGCTGTATGTTCAATTACCACTTGGTGAATTCACAGTCGAATTACAACTTTGGTGTGTAATTTTTTTCTTGGCACAGTTTCTAAACGCAGTTTTAGAACTGTAACAAAGCGAATCCTACCGCTTTTAAACCAGTAACACAATTACTACGTTATCGTTTGTTTCCCCTACACGGCAGTTATTTTGTCCGAAAACGTTTATTCCCGGTCCCCGCCAAAGGCCCAAAATTGCAACCAACCATAAAATTGCGGAATGCACACCGCACTAATTTTATTTTCGCAGCTAACCGACAATGGGAGCTTGGAAAGCGAGTAGCAAAAAACTTGTGAAAAATAGTAACGTGCAACTCAATCGGTCTCCTTTGAATATGCATGCTGTAACTATTGCACTAGTTTTCGGTCTGAGTCCCTGAAAGCGGCCGCGTACGGAGGATTTTGGCCAGGAAAAAATGTAAAGTTACACCAACAAATAAAGGATTGTGATATTTTTTTTGTTAGATAGACTAGGTATAGGCATGAATTCCTGTCTGTCAATGTGATGACTTGAACTTACTTATCTTTTTGCTATGTATTTTACACGCAGGAAGTTTATTCATATAAATTATCGAATACGCTTCAAATTTATAGCAGCAGGTGGGAATTGAACCCACGTCTCCTAGCTTTTGTGCCTAGGTGCTCTACCGCTAAGGCCATAAGGCCGTCTTAGCGCAATTTACCTTTTTCTGTTTTGTCCTTTTTATTCTATTTTGTTTGATGCAATAAAGTTTTAATCTATCTATGTTGTCTCCAAACAAAATTACTGAACACTCTCAACTTGGTAACTCTTGTTGTTGAAGATTGTCGTCAACCCGATTACGAAATTATCGTATTAATAAGCTTAAAAATAATGTATACTTAGGATTTTGTATAACGTTGATTATTTTAGATATTTAGCTAGGTTAAGACCAATAAATCATGTTAATATCGTGTGTTTTATTAACTATAGATAGTAAATAGTACCTATAATTAGGATATTGAAGTAATTATTAAGGTATTAAAACTATTTATAAAGCTATACAGCATACTTTTACTATAAAGGTTAATTAGCTATGTAAATAATAATCAATTTCGTACTTAATTATAGGTAGCGATAATATACACTTAATTATTAGCATTTCTGTACTTAAATTACTTGTATCAATCATTTAATTACAAAATATACAAATATTTATAGGAAATCAGCACAAAATCATGTACATTAAAGTACTGCATATCGCGGGTGTACAACCCCTCTCGCTTTAACACATAAGTTCGTCCTTGTCAAACTGGTTTATAATCCATTTCACTTTGCTTGTATACCTGTCTCTGTTACTTGTTACACCCATATTTGTTATCTCTGTCTAACGCATAAGTGCGTCTCTATCATGTATAGCTGCACTAGTTTAAGCATCTATTGTTATCTCTGTTACCCATTGATTATATCTATTCAATAAAGAATGCGAGAATGCGCCTACTCAGGTAGCCGATAAATACCCTTAAAATTCAGCCAGCAGGCACACTTCACTTCGAGGCTCCTCAGAGGTCGCATCTCTGCGATACAATAAGACCGAGTGTTTTATTTATCGTCTACAACCTGCGTGCTCTCTGCACGTTCCTCTCTGTGGCGGCCATCCAAAATCCGCCACACTTGTAGTTCTAAGAAAATTATACGAAAAGTTTTTCTTTGTGAAAACTCCCAGTGAAAAAGAGATCAACACATAGAGCACATGAATTAGACAGCAATATAAAAAGGTCTTAATGTTATAGATTTATGGCACTTTCCCTTCACATGAAACAGTTTTAACAAGTATACATTGCCAACAAAAACAGGCTATATTTTTTGATCATCACAACAAAAAAGAAACTTTGGACGAGGCCTATTATAGCTCTATTTTCTTGGCTACACGTATATAAACACCACAATTGCTGCCTCAAAAAGAAGGTTAACTTATAATAAACAATTACATCTTGGATTCATAAAAAGGCGAACGTAATCTCACTAAATAAAGATTGAAGTCACGATATACCTTCAATATCCAATACACATGACTGCGTGCCGTTCATTGCATTTGTGTCAACGCTGCGGTTTACTACGGTGAAGTTAGTACAAGTTGTTGAATAAATTCGGTTTCGAATCTCGATTCAGTTTTGCCATACAATCTATAAGAGGAGAGTAGCCAAAAACGCATAACTATATCGAATTCTTAGCTTAATTGCATCTAGCACTAGCTCTGCTGAGCACGGATCTCCTGGCACAATGGAAAAGGATGCCTACCACCCAAATGTGGTCTGGCAAGGTTGATAGATCTTTTGAAAATCAAACATAAAATAAAGTTTTCTAGAGGTATCGGGTATACAAAATTATGTTTCCTAATGATGTTGCCTTCACCGCTGTGGACTAGTCTTTTTAATATGTCTTTGATCTAATATTGTGGTCATTTGAATTATAGTATAATAATTTCGTGCGTTTAAGGAAACTAATATCAGTTACTAAGAGTCATAATAACTTAATAGCAATTGCTGGATATAGTGATGAAACCCAAGTAAGCTTTTTTTTTTTTTATCGACAGGAAATGCCTAACGCATACCCCTCCGTCAGGGGAAACGGAGGGGTTATGTGGGGCTTGCACCCACTAAAACCTGTCCCTTGCCACGACGGACCTCGTTGGCGGGAGTACGGGATTCACTTGCGTATTCACCGCGCTCCCGCCAGGCCCCGACCCGCCACCTGAGCGGCAGGTCCCGTCGCTGCTGCCGGCACGCTGAGCCGCCGGCTCCTCCTGGGAGGCGCGTCCTGAACAGGGCGCGCCACCTCCTCGGCCTGTTGATGTAGTTCGGGTAACGGACGCCATAGCCCCTTACATCCGTCACCCGCAGGCCGGCGCACCCGGAAGCCGAAGAAAGGTGTTCGTCCTCCAGCAACCGGTGCGTCTCCTGCGAGAGGGATGTGCCACAGTAATTGTCCCTCTCGTCGAGCGTTCCCGCCCACTTCGGTGATTTTTTTACGAGGTTGTCTTCCTCGTAGTGCCCCGAAGGGACTTGTGGGCGTTTCCGCCCCCGCCTGTAATTTTTTAATGAGGTTTTCTTCCTCCTCCGGGGTAGGTGTAGACGTTTCGACACTGTGCCCTCTGCTGGGGCCCAGAGGGACACGCGAAGAAACGTCACCTATCCACCGGGCCAAGCTATTCGCCGTCGGTTATTAACCGACGTTACCAGGGAGCACCGGCCCGTGCGCTACAGAGAGGCACCGTAGCACTCGGGCACTCGTGGAGGTTGCTTGGCGAGCCCCCCAAAACCCAAGTAAGCTGCCATTCGATAAATCTCCAAAAAGTTCAGGCATGTTCATTGTGCGAGTATACCAGTATACATTAACATGACTGAGAATATTTTTGGTGACATAACGTCCACAATTTTTACACGTCCATGGATTACATAAACATCTTCAAGTGTCGCATCTCGGGAAATACATTTCTTTGTGCTGGAAAAATAGATAAGAGTAACATTTTAGCATTGTGCTGATGTCATCCATTCAAGCCGGTGACGTATTGTCGGGGAATGAACGGTGTGGGAACATAAAAAATTATGTTTCGGAATGTAGTACTGTTGGATTTACTGGTTTTATAGGGTTCCTGAATTCTTTTTGTAACACAGCAGTGTCTGTTATTTTGTCGAAAGCAATGATTGCGAAACATTTCTGTTCGGTTCAAGGGCATTGTTGGCTGCATTTATATCAATGGTTTATTAACTATATTAAGTTCTTATTTTTTTATTTCTAGTTTGTTTATTTGTAGTATGTTTCTATTATATTGATATATCCTGAGATGAGATTAATGTCTGGCAGTGGGACATAAAAAGAGGTTATTGACGCTGATGACTAATTTTTTAACATAATATGATACCAGGACAGATTAATTTGTTTTGCTTTAATCCGCTACTTGAAAAGATTCTGTATGGTGCAATATGCAGGAAAACTGCCCACACGAAACACCACACACAAATTTTCCAAAACTTTCTTCGACGCACGTTTCGTCCCGACACCGGGACATCCTCAGGAGATGGTGACTCCTGAGTTCCGCAAAATAACGCCTGCTTCTATTCAATATAATATGATACAACAAAAATGTCGTATTCTAAGTTTCACTCGCCAGTTATAACAGTACAAAACTCAATAGATGGGCTTTTTTATAAATAGAACAGTCAGATGACTGTTGAAAATTGTTCAAGATCAAGATGAGTTTCTAACAAAGGTAGACAGACACAAGAGAGATGCAACTGCCGTCAGAAGAAGTCATCCACAGAAGTGAAGTACGACAATATACTCGGAAATAATATCATTTTTATTTTAGTTTATTTTAAAAGTTACAGCAGTCCACATTGGAAGGTTAAACCACGAAATAAGACTGGACTGGAAGACCATTTTAAATGGAAGATCCATGTTACATAGTGAGCATGCGGTAACGGTAATCAGTAATCTGGAATATGATTACTGAACCCACAGACTAAACCTTTTTTTATAGTCAACGCAAGCAAACGAGCGGACGGGTCACCTGATGGTAAGCGATCACTGCCGATCATGGACATTTGCAGCACCAGAGTAACTACAAATGCGTTGCCGGCTCTTATGGAATTTGTTCATCCGCCCCTTGAATAACCCCATGTTATAATTTTGAGGTAGTTGTTGCTGGTAGCTGGTTCCATAGTTGGCATCTGCGTGGAAGAAAGAAAAAGACTGGGTGGTCGTGGATTGCCAGCCATCCAGGTTGTTGGAACATGTTTCTACGCCGCAGTGTATGCTTAGAGATAGTGGAAAGAGGAATCACTTCAAACAGCTCTTCAGAGCACTCCCCGTTGAACGACTGATAGAACACGCATAGAGAGCTGACGTCTCAACGGTGTTCTAAAGGTTCCAGCTTGATACTTTTTAAATTTTGATGAAATTTGCAATGTTACTGTAAATTGAAAGAGATATTTTATTGTTAAAGTATTTTATCTCGCTAACAAATCGCAATTCGCAGGTTCAATAAGAATTGCAATCGATTCAGCCTTAGATGACGCTTTTAATTGAGGTAGATTCTTTTATTTCCTACCACTAGTTTACCAGTAGCTTTCTGATCGGTGCTGCTTAATCTTTGTTTTGTTAGTAAAACTAGGTATTTACCCTGGCATTCGGTTTGCTTATTAATCTTTTTCTGCATTCCAGTTTCCTTTCCCAATATTTATACAGACTTCCCAAAAAATTGGGTAATACCACATCTTATTCCTACTCTTGGGACCATTCCCATTCATTCTTATGATACTTTGAAGGAAGTTTACTATGGATATAGTTAATCTAGATGAATCCCAAATCGTACCATTTTTTAAATATTAAATTAGTTAAGTTTTGAAGTTTAAAACCATCAATAGTCATTTTTTGCTTATGAAATTAAATTCATATAAAAATTAAATAATTGGGTTCCAAAAAAAGAAATTTTCCAACTATGTTGCTACGTTACGATAACGATGTCACATAATAAGTATTCAAAGAAGCATAAATATGAATCATATGATTATTATCATCCATCACTCGAGATAATCGTAAAAATAAGTGAGTACAGACGAAAAATAATCTTCCAAACGATCCCTTATATGGCTGCTATATAACTTTTTGACTGTTAGCGATCATATATGAGGAGCTACCTCCAAATGTCGGATTCTAGGCGCGAAGTATACCACTTGTCCTTATTTATGATCTGCCATTTCCTTCCGTAATATCTTTATTTTTCTCTCCGAGGGTGCTAGCGTAAGGGCTCTCAGGAACGAAGGCTTGGTGTGAGGAAAACCGATAGCGAGATTCAGTTTGATGGTTCCATTACGTTAAATATTGAATTTCAGTTTCTGCACAATATTGCCGAATTTATATTGAGTCCAATTTCGTAAACTAAGAAGGATTTTTTAACAATACCATGTCTTCTCACTTGGTACTCTTTCTGAAAATATAAGATGGCAATTACATACCCACATGGCATACCTTTTTCAATAGGGTATACCTAAGGGGCATGCATTTCCGTAATTTTACTGCCATAAGCATAAAATTTCTAATTTGCATTTGGCAAAAATCACAAAAAATTTGAATTTCGGTGGCGGGCACGTTGATTTTGCTTTAAGTTTTTGTCATTGCAATACGCTATTTTTATATACTCGGTGGTCCAATATTGTTCTCCAAGGTAGAGACAGATATTTGATTTTTTTATTATTGCTTGATAGGTCTATTTAACAGACTTGTCTAAAAAGAATAAAGATTTTTAATTATAAGAGAAATAAAGAAATATTACTGTAGTTACTAAACAATATCGTGGATGTTAACAAATAAATTAACATGAAATAAACGTAATCGGCACAGAAAAAGTTATGGTCTGTATGTAAATAATTAATTACGTGATTAGTAGAATATGTAAATAAACTGAGCAATGAAACGAATCAATACAGAAAAAGAATTGCTCTTTAGTTATTTATGTGTAAATATGACTAGGTATGTAGTACAATATGTAACATGAATAAATAGAGTTGAGAAAACGCAAGAACTAAACAATTAAATATAATATCAAACACTCAGAGGTTGTTGTATCACAATAAGTACCTAATATACATTCACAATAAGTAACTTTAACGTCAATTGCACATATAAGTGCTCATGATGTAGTTAAATATACAGGAGTCTTGAGTTTAATATTTGTTATATATTATGGTAACAAGTTTATTTACCTTAGCTATATTTGTCGTATAGAAGAAGTTATTTACACTGTTAATCTAAAATTTAACTTATCAAATAATATTTACAATAAAATTGCCAAAATATGGATCCAAATATCAAATATCTACGAGGTGAAATATGCAATATATTATGGTGGCAATGGGAAAGAATTAAAATATTAAATAACAAACACTATGAAAATAGCCTCTCATGCATTAGCAAACATTATACAGAAAACCGCATCTAAATCGGTCAAGCCGTTTTTGAAATAAATGGGAACATTGATGTGCACAAACAAACACACAAACAAACAAACAAAAATATTTTTGCATTATTGGTTTTTGTGAACAATTTAGCATAAGTTATTTTTTAAAAATATTTTTGCATTAGCATAGTTTATGCAAAAATGAATGTATAAAATCAGAAGTCTACTAACAATGAAAAAAATGATAATACAATCCATCACGTCAAGTTTTTAGTAAAATCATGCAAAATAGTAACTACGTACTTAAGATGATGATAAGATGTCACAGTTTTAGTTGTAATACTAAAAATAATGATATGTCCCTAAACGTCTAAAATACTCCAGAAAATAGGCAATAACTAGGTCATTTCCTTCACAAAAATGCTGATATTCCGTTGCTTAGTGATATGTGGCCCGTAAATATAAATAAATGGCACCATTCAAGCCCGGACCCTTCCTAATCCGGAACGAAGGAAATCGCATTACAAGGGGAATTCCTTACTTATGTAAAATATTGCTTTGCTAATCGCTTTCAAGGAATTACGTTAGATACGGTAAGTACTATCGATCCGGGATGAGGAAAAAAGTGGACGTGATACCACGTTACGGGTGTATTATATTAACCAGAGAAAACTGGCTCTCTTCACTCTTATAAAATTCAAAATATCATTTCACATAGGCCTAACGTACAGGCTATTGTAAAACGTCAATATTATATTTGTCGCATATGTATGGTGATAACTACAAGTCGACTTAAAACTAAGTTTACGAGGGTTCAAACGCGGCCTGCACTGAGAAAAAGCCCACAACAAACTCAGCCGGGTTTTGTTTTCTGTTATCACCACTTTACAAAGGCTATATATTATTATAGCAGTTAATTCACTCCCAAAGATTTAATTCATGTAAATAATCCTTATACGAATACATTGTGTGGTTGCGAGGGTTTAATTACTAAAAACCTAAGCCAATTATATTGAATGGAAGCAGGCGTTACTTTGCGGAAATCCATAATTAGCAGGACAGATTAATTTGTTTTGCTGTAATCCGCTACTTGCAAAGATTCTGTATGGTACAATATGCAGGAACACTGCCCACATGAAACACCACACACAATTTTCCAACACTTTCTTCGACGCACGTTTCGTCCCGAACCGGGACATCCTCAGGAGATGTTGACTTCACAATGCGAAATCGTAGAGTGACTCTCGTGTCAGCAACGCGTTCTTATATACCCTTTCTAATTACTCATCCTATTGTTCGCCCCACTCACTTCGGCTGGTCTCGTACCCCCGAAAACAAACGAAGCAGTGGCGAAGATGATACGTTAATTTGTTCGTTAAGTAATTGAAACTGATTATTATTGCTAAATTTTATTATTTCTAATTGTTCCAGCATGCTCAGATAAAGCCCTTTATCACAAGTATGTAGGATTTTATACGAATGATCGAGTGCTAATTTGTGTCCACTGTCTAGAAGATGTTTTGCGAAATGAGACTTTTGGGGTTGTTTGTTTCTAACTGCGGCTATATGTTCTTTGTATCGTGTATCAAATTTACGGCCTGTTTGACCAATATATACACCATTACATTCTGAACATTCTAGTTTATAAATGCCCGATTTTTGTTTATTATCTAATTTATCTTTACCATTACATATATTTTTTAAGGTATTGTTTGTTTTAAAAGCAACATGTATATCATGTGTTCTTAGTTTCCTAGCAATTTGCTGTGATACTGGTCCAAAGTAAGTTAGAATAACAAACATCAGTTTGGAATTTTCCGAAAACCAACATACACTGACACAACTATACCAGCTACATCCTGTCACCCTTGGCAACATAAACTCGCAGCGTTTCACAGTTATGTACACAGGATGATGTCTATTCCACTTACGAAGGAAAACTATTTAAAAGAATTAAAAGTAATTTACCACATGGCAGAGGCTAATGGATATAGCACCAATATAGTCAATAATATAATTAGGAAACAACAATTATTGCAGATCAGGAAGGATCTATATTCATCATCTCCTGAGAAAATCAATAAATACAAATCAAGTCTAACTTACTTTGGACCAGTATCACAGCAAATTGCTAGGAAACTAAGAACACATGATATACATGTTGCTTTTAAAACAAACAATACCTTAAAAAATATATGTAATGGTAAAGATAAATTAGATAATAAACAAAAATCGGGCATTTATAAACTAGAATGTTCAGAATGTAATGGTGTATATATTGGTCAAACAGGCCGTAAATTTGATACACGATACAAAGAACATATAGCCGCAGTTAGAAACAAACAACCCCAAAAGTCTCATTTCGCAAAACATCTTCTAGACAGTGGACACAAATTAGCACTCGATCATTCGTATAAAATCCTACATACTTGTGATAAAGGGCTTTATCTGAGCATGCTGGAACAATTAGAAATAATAAAATTTAGCAATAATAATCAGTTTCAATTACTTAACGAACAAATTAACGTATCATCTTCGCCACTGCTTCGTTTGTTTTCGGGGGTACGAGACCAGCCGAAGTGAGTGGGGCGAACAATAGGATGAGTAATTAGAAAGGGTATATAAGAACGCGTTGCTGACACGAGAGTCACTCTACGATTTCGCATTGTGAAGTCAACATCTCCTGAGGATGTCCCGGTTCGGGACGAAACGTGCGTCGAAGAAAGTGTTGGAAAATTGTGTGTGGTGTTTCATGTGGGCAGTGTTCCTGCATATTGTACCATACAGAATCTTTGCAAGTAGCGGATTACAGCAAAACAAATTAATCTGTCCTGCTAAGCCAATTATCACAAATCTGTTCTTAGCGTATTTGGAATTACAAAATAACAGCAGTTATCGTAAAAAAATTTGAAAGTCGAGATATTTCCCAATCTTTTTTCTGCCTGTAGAAGAATTCAAAAGACCCAAAATTTAGTAGGGATATAGGGATATAGGGATAGGGATATAGTAGGGATATAATTAAAATAGGGATTGAGGCAAATTTATATCACAAATTTTGATCGCTACATTAATTTCCGTTCAATTAAAGCGTTATTTGCCTAACACTGTAGTAGGTAAGCAGAGAAACTAAGCCAAAACCGCTTATCACGCGAACAGCGGCCGTAAAGCAAACAGCGCTCTGAAATTGCTTCACAACAATCATCCCGCGCGAAGATAAAGCGACGATTGCGCTTTATTTTTCATTGTATCAATGTAACAAGACTTTTCAGACCACCCATTGTTGTCTTACTATCTACAATCTACATACTTATTAATACGATAAATACGAATGGTCTATGTTTTCATTCCTTCATAAAACCATAGATCTTTCCTCGTATTCCATTCATTCATTCGTATTTTCGGGACAACTGCGGACTACTAGATACGGACTTAGTATTTAGTCTGCCGGCTTTAGGTTTCAGCAAGGATTTTCTGAAGATATTAATTAATACGGCTTTGATTTAAGGCGAGTGTAGTCCAAGTCTGATCTCTGTACTTACAGTAATTTAATAAAAGCGTTGCAAAAGATGGCGATTTCCTTGATCGCCAATCGTGTTTGTAAGGACTAGCGTTAGATTTATGTGGTGGTGGTAGTATTTAGCTGACACCGACACCTTTTTGATACCGATAGTATAACGTGATTTCCAAGGCACGACGGTGATGACATACCGCCTGCTTCTACTGGAAAAATCTGAGTAGTAAAACCAGTAACTATCTGGCCCAACCCAAGATGGGTTAGACGTAGCATTTCTTCAACATTGTCGGTCATAAACTTTCACCATTTTTCATCGCTGATGAAAAGTATAAAAAAGGGACATAACTTTTTAGACTTTGATAACTTTGGAACTTCTCACTTAATCAAAATATATGATTCTTTACAACTCAATGAAATGAAATAGTTACTAAAAATTATTGACTCGTAAAATCCCATCTGTCACCGACTTCCAGACGAAAGTAGAAGTTATCATAAAGTCAAAGTTTATATTAAGATTGATTTTTAAGTAGTCGTTTTTGCCGGTAAGTTAAAATAAATAGTATCATTTCTTTCTTATCCAAGATAAAATTTATATAAAATTTGTAAAAATAATAACTTGCCATTTGTATACTAATGTGATAGATTTCAAGGTCTTATCCGAGGTTTTCAAGGACTGACTGACTGACCTATCTATTAACGCACATCTCAAAGCCAAACCGAAGAATATGTTTATATTGATAAGCTCAAACCGCTAATAAGTGGCGAGTACGAAGATAGCTATTACTATGCAAGAATCCGCTATTTTGGAAAAATATTTAACACTTAAGCTAGGAATTAAGTAACTTTTTAACACACTGAGTGAAGTGAATAAAGAAATAAAAAAAAAATACACTGAAAAATTAGGTTTACGTCCATTGTTTGGAGTGCCAAATTGAATGTATTTCAACGTGGTAAATACAATCCTTCAAACTTATTGCGCAAAGTAAATTTAATTTCATGACTCTGTTTGAAGTACATTCAATTTTACACTATACAATTAATTGTTCGAAAAAATTGTTTTGATTTCAATATCGTTTGCTTATAAACGTAAATGCCATGACCTTTTTAAACATTTCACTTCACCAACTGTAGCTGAAGCGTTACGTGAATCGCCTACCTACTATGGCATTCTCGTAACCTTTCCACATACTCAGTGATGTGGTACACGCAAAAGAAAAAAGTATTAACACTGAAAAATGAACTTTACGCCTATTGGCTTAGAGTGTAAAAGTGAATGTATTTCATCATAGGAAATACAACGCTAAACTTTGACGCGCTTCAGTAATTTCAGTCATGGAACTGTCGACCAATATGGCGTTTTGAACTACATTCAATTTTACGCTCTATGCCAATTGTATTAAAATTAATTTTTCAGTGTTCGCAAAAAATGTTTTGAATTCAATATCGTCTGATTGTGTTCGTAAATACCATCACCTTTTTAAAAATATCACATCACGAAATGTCGCCGACACGTAACGTGAATAGCCCCCCTGATGTAAAATAGTGATCACGCTAGCAAAGCCGCACTATAATAATAAATATTGTCCAGAATATACCATAGACATAATATTATGGTTGCAAAAGAACTGGCTCATGGAACAAGCCAAATATAACAATTTTCCTACAGTGTGTACGAGTATAATTAATATTTAATGTTCCATCGCCAAGTAAGTGTTTCGGCTTGGGGTAATTTCACATAATTTATAAGCATATCTTTACAAAATTTTCATCTTCACGGAGAAAAAAACCAACAAAATTCCTGTTGTAATTACTAAAATATTTGTAAACCCGAGGACAACAAATGCCCTGTATTTACAACAAAACGACTTTAGTAATTGCTTATTAGTAAATGCAACAAATATCTGTTTTGTAATTTCAAGGAAACAATAGTAATATCCGAAGTAATGACGTCATAGACAAAAACTAAATTTGAGTTGGTATTACTAATTTCTTTATTTTATTCTAGCGTTCGTTTTGTAATTCCAAGTATAGCGGTCTCTTGAAATAACTAATGCTTTGTTTTATCCTAGCGTTCGTTTTGTAATTCCAAGTATAGCGATATCTTGAAATAACTAATGCTTTATTTATCCTAGCGTTCGTTTTGTAATTCCAAGTATAGCGATATCTTGAAATAACTAATGCTTTGTTTTACCCTAGCGTTCATTTTGTAATTCCAAGTTCAGTGCTTTAGTTGAAGCAATGAATTTTGTTTAATAATTACAGGTAAAAAATATACAGGCTTTAGCAGCATGAGGTGTCAAGATCTCAGGTGATTTTATGTTTCAATATGATTAGTTTAATTGTTGTACATACTAGTAAGCAATAGTTAATTGCTGTACTAGTAAGCAACAAAACTAGTCATATTGAAACATAAAATCCACTAAGATCTTGACACCTCTGCTGCTACAGCCTGTATATTTTTTACCTATAATTATTAAACAAAATGTATTGCTTGCAATATATAAGCATAGTTTACATTATTACAAAAACTAAACACTGTAGGTACGTACACTCAGAACAATAATTATTAAATATTTTTTGTTAATAAAGGGTTTTTATTGTAACAATGTGTTTCAAAGGTGAAGATAAACGGCATTTTACAAAAAATGACAGGGTGGATTCTTATATGGATAAATAGTCTTTCTTCAAATTTGAAACACTTATTATTAGTATAACTACGATCAATAAAATACTCATTTATTATTAATTTGTTTTATTTCTCATACTTATCTTAATTGTCAGATATTTGTTTATAATTTTCTTAATTTTTAATCATCAAATTAATAAATCTTACTAATAAAATACATAATGCCAAATAAATAAATGGGGAATAGAATTGGAAAAGTTATAAGAACATGACCACATAACATATTAACAGTCAAAAAGCCCAGAGAACTACCCAGGGAATTGAATACTTAACATAATATATATCGTTTTGCAGATAAAACGCACTCGCAGTAACGCACAGCAGCACTGAATCGTAACGCACTCGCAGTTTTAAACTCGGTTGTGTTCCTTGCTTCTGTTACTTTCATTGGGTTACTTGGGTTATTTAAACGACGACTTGGTTTTATTCTCAACGGACCCGAAAGTGTTAAACGATTGTAATGCATCAAGTGCAAATATACTACGGGTAATAAAATTTAGATCTCACTAGATATCCCGACAAATCGGGAACTTTTGCAGCACTGGCCACTTCAACGAATGAGGGGCAACTGGCAAGGGGCGGAGGAGAGGGAGGCCTCACTCTTTGTTGAATTTACAAATGAATTAATAATTTCTAAAAGTTTGGTTTGCCAAAATCACAAATCATTAGTAATAACATGGAATTACTATTATCTTTTGTTGAAATCATAAAATTTTGCTTCTTGCCGTTATTAAATCATATTTTGTTGGAAATACAAAATAATTAATAATATCAACAAGATTGTTTTGTAAAAATCACAAATCATTACTAATAACAATAGTGTTTTGTTGTTATAAGTGAAGTTTGTAATATCTGACATTACTAAAACCGAAATGTAGGAATAACAAATACGATTGGGGTCTGTTTTGTAGTAATCAGTAATATTTGTTAATATAACAAAACTTTTGTAATTTTTAATAAAATTTAGTTATTTCTTCGAATACAAAACAGTTTAGTAAATTCTGGGGGTGTCTTTTTTCTCCGTGTTGACAATAACATCCCTTGTTGCGCAACAATAATTACAAACAATAATTATTAATTGTTTATTGGGCCAGTCTTCACGTACTGTTGTAAATTGTCTATGATCTAGGCCCAAATTCCCTGTTTTCGTAGGTCGTGTTTGCTAATCCGGCCTGTCTGTAGCGATACATACCAAAGGCTGAATAATATTCCACTAATGCCTATGTTAATCTAAGGACGCCTTCACGATGTATAGGCTTAAATTATTATTAACATTATTTAGAAAAGCCTTAGTCTTAATAAGCCTTTTCTTATGTTGACTTACGGTGATCTTTATTAAAAAAATGAATAAACCTCAATCGTCTTTGGACGCTCGTTTCGTTCCGGCACCGGGACATCATCAGAAAATGTTGAACGACTATACAATATCGCGTTGTGAAGTCAACAGGACGGGCCAGGACAGAAGGATAACGCGAGATTGTATCGTCGTTGTGAAGTCAACATTTCCTGAGGTTGTCCCGGTGTTGGGACGAAACGTCCGTCGAGTTTCTTAAGAGTTGTATGCTTGCTTCCTTGAGAACTTGCTTTCGTGCTTGTGTGGGAGGGTGCGCGGTGATTTGCTAGTTCCTGCATGTTAAATCATATGAAATTCTCTAGCTCTGTGTAGCTAGGTAGGTAATTATGGATTTTCGCAAGGTAGCACCGCATAATTTTGTACGCAAATTTCACTGAATATATACATAAATACATATACGTCACAAAATGGCACAGTTTTGATCCTTAACCTATAGCCACCATTGATCGATACAGTGAACGACTATCGTAAAGTCAAAGAATGCCATCAGTTTTATGATGTTTTCAATACAAAACGGAGCCGAAACGACGGACGGCCGTAATTCATTTAATGGCAGTTAGGTAGGTCCCAAATAAATCCGTTTTCTCATTGTTTGGTTCTTCACTTTTTGGAAATATCAATGGAATCAAAATGTCCTCGTATTATGAGTGTAACATACGAGATCGGTAAAGTATATATTTTGTATTGAAATATTTTGTGAAGTTAAACATCTTGTGATGATGCTCCGATGTGGGAGCGTAGAGAAAAAGTATATGAAAGAATTGTATGATACTTTCGTTGTGATTCAGATTCATCCAATATAGTAATCCAAACAAAACAAGCTCCGAACTTGAAGCTTGAAATAACAGTAGTACATACTGTAAAGTTTTGTAACTCGTTGATCGTAGAGTAAAATCGGCTCAAATTTTAAATACAATATTTGCTCCATACGATTTGAAGTCAGCTGAAGAATTTCTTTGGTTTACTTACATGGACGATTTGCAAAGTAACACAGCCTCAATCCAATAATAAAAATACTGGTGGTGTAAAAGAATTAAATCCGTGTTTTTCTGTAAGGTTCATGGAGAAGTAAGCAATTTATAACAATAAACAACTGCCCACAGTGTCCCGTTGATGGCCAATTATAAAACGATTTGCCGCTGTACACAATTAATCTTCGTTAAGATGGCTTGTTTCAGAACGCCTGAAATCTATGATTTATATTTTCTTTGCTCAGTATTTTTTTATTTAAAGAGCTTAATAACTATCTTAATAATATAATCCGGTTGTACTTTTCAGAAATAATTCCTTATCCTTTATCTACATTATGAAGGTAACCTCAGGCAAATATTCAGATTTCTAGGACTTATAGTTTTGCTTAGGCATTGAAGAGTCTGAGAGTAAGTGAATGAGTTATGATGCTAGATCACACAGTTTTTGGCTGAATCTGGTACAGTTGCCATGCCAAATTAGGAGACCTAGGTTTGTTTCCTCCTACGGACCAGTTGAGGCATTTATAACTTCTTGACATGATCGTATCCATGAATCACTCTATAGAAAGGGCCAAACTGGCGAACTAGCGCTTCGTAAACAGATTTTACAGCATTTAATTGGTGAAATTGACCGTATCTTATCAAATTAGTTTCAGCTAAATGAGGCTTTAATTAATGCTTTAACAGCATTCATTAGATTCATCAATTCGAAACTACGAATTCTCTGTTCTAGGTAGGTATAGAGTATCACATCATCTATCCAACTAATGCTAAATGGAATGTAACAATCATTGACTAGCCTTTTGTTGCTGCCTATTCATTTGATACGATCGGAGCGTGTATTACTTTAGATAAAATCTAGATTTTCAAAATTATTGGACATAATGAGGTATTTATTCATAATATGATCATGATAAAACAAAAATTTGTATGTACCTATGTGTTAGTTTCATTCTCTTCACGTCGCGACTACTTTTTTGAATGGAGAAAGCCTATATCCTCAATGAACATAAGCTTAGGCTGGATCCCAGAAATATTCATGGTTATTGAATCACAGAGTATCAAGACGTAAAGCCGCGAGTATAAGCTAGTATTTAATAAGTTCTACAAAAATCCAGGTAGAGAAAATCAAAGTAGACAGATTTGGGTTCCCGCGTTATTATTGGAAAGCACTATAATCTAACGTTGCCAAAATATGACAAGGGTGAGCTGTCTACGAACCGTCTACGGCTCAACGAGGGCAGTAGATAAAGGTTCAAATATATTATTACCTTTGCCGTGCCTCTGACACGTTCAGCTTAGGGGGAGACGAAATTCTAAGAATATTAACATTTTTGCCATACATAGGTACTAAGTATTGATATTTTGCCAATAAATGGTGAAATTTCACTTCAAAATCCTATTGCTCATATTATAATTGGAAAACTGGTGACCCCGACGTAATTTAAAGATCATTTAAGCTGACGACGACGAAAGGCGACACACATAAAGTAGAAGAATCGAAGATGCTTTGAGCAATGTGAAAATATTGGATTTTATAACATCTGAATCTTTACCCAAAGTTGCCAAAAAAATGACAAGCGTGATGTAGCTCCCTCCCCCCCCCCCCTTTCCGATTGTGTCAAATGTATCAATCATTAAAGAATTGTATCAATGACAAAATTAAAACAAATGAAACATTGATGCAGTTCTTTAAGAATGTATTGTTTTTAATTTCAACGGTAGGTAAAGGTTATAGTAGTTTATGTAACGGTTACATAATGGGGGGTATTAAAATACGAGTGTGAGTTTAAAAAACGAGCCGCAGGCGAGTTTTTTAATAGTATCACACGAGTGTTTTAATACCTAATTATGTAGAGTTTCATACACTACTTTATCTACGCTCATATTATTATCATAAATCCAAATCATAAAATCTTGCTAACTTTTGTCGTAAATCATTGCAACTACTAAGATGTCAGGTGGAGTGAAATTTTCTTTAGTAGGTTTCACTACTAGACATTTTTCAGCGCAAAGTTTTGACTAAGTAACAAAAAAATTGGTTGTCTGTAAAGTCGGTTTACGGACGATAGATTTACGAGATAACGTCATAATCGTAATCGTTATCGTAATCGTTATCGTAATCGTAATCGTAGTCGTAATCGTAATCATAATCATAATCACAGGCCCAGGTGGAACGTTACGCGGAACGTTAGACATTGTGTTGTTGTCTATGGTCAATCATGGCCCATCTATACTCTCGGCAATGACTACCAACTATATATTGTCTGTGGATTCACTTTAAAAAATATTACATAAAAAATATTACCTACCCCAGATAATAATTGTAACCGCTAACCGTTGTATTGCCGATAGCGGTACTGTAATCAATTCCTTCAAAACCCCAGATACAAATACAGGAGTCCAGAGCCGTGTATCGTTATGGATTTTATACAACTTTCTTTAAATATTTCCATAGTAGAGCGATGTTATTATGAATAACTTTTTAATAATTATAGAAGTCTGTGAATAAAGTAGGTAATTATTTGACACATTTCGATTTTATAATTCGAACTTTAAGCAATGAGCGTAGATAAACTCTTTTATGATTCTGACAACTCAACGTTAAGGACAGAGGAAATTCAAAGAATATTACGAGATGAGTTTTCGATATACCTACGTGCCATTGATATGAGTTAGAGTGAATGTGATAAGAAATTATGAGGCTTACGTAGACAGTGAATTAAAAAACCTTACCTGACTTTAGTCGCAAAGTAGGTTTTCTAAAATGACGTTGGCTAGATAATGAATATCACGTAGGTCGTTTGTCCACCGAAACCGTCACCTGAAAGTCGTCTGTCAGAAACAAGGTCGTTTCTGACAGATCAATATGAAATGACGGATGTGTGGTGGTGGACACACGGTCAATGACCATCGGTCATTTAGTTTTACATCGGCGCCGTCTTTTTGATATTGGTGACGTCACGGTGGCAATATACATTAATTTAGTCATGCGCGTACGTTCCTGAGTTTTGTATATGGTATGAATACTTGTTAATAATAGTACGTAAATACTATTAATGGATTTTTAGTCAAAAATTTTATTGTTGATTATCTTTTTTTGACCCCGTGTATCTTGGGCGATGAATAATATCAGTGATACGCGTAGCAAAATGCTGAACACGATGTCACTCAGTGTATTGGATATGATGCCATGGAATTTTTCCAATTTCCTTAAGATGTTACTAAATCATGTGACGACTTATACACCGAAAGACATCACTTGAGTAATCCTATCTATTTAAACGAGTGTATATATAATTTGTATCGATACTAGCTGACTGAATTCATGTAGTATAATTTTTCGTTTCATTGTTATAATTTTTTGTCAAGTAAGCAACTGTTGCTTTATTTTTTTGTGATGGCGCTGAAAAGATACGAATATTCGCTTCCAATATAAAATACAAACCGAGTGAAGCTCAATGTTCCAGATCATGTATTATACTAATAGAATACTTTTTGGCACACTTACTTAATTCTTTCCACTCTAGATGGTGATTTGTGACGAGTACTTCAATTCAAAGAACCAGGTAGGTACTTAATTAATCTATCCTGATGAACATATACGGTATTTGTCTATAATACAATGTTAATAAATTCTTCTGTCTTTGTCCAATTTTGATTTGTTTTTTCATCGGTTTTGTCATCAATATTGTTTTATTCAAATAGTATGGTGAACACAATCAGTGAATAAGTTTTGTGATTGTGAAGATGATATAATGATTTCTGATGATAATATGATGATTGATTTAGATTTAAACGTGGAACTCGTCATTGTTGCAATTAAACTACGTCTTTTTTTACTATTCTGATGATTATTTTTTTAATTAATTTTTGCATGTTGGTTGAATGAAGTTAGTTTATTCATTACATAAAAATAAATACGTTCCCATTTTGTATGAAAACAATGAAATTTCCGTTGGGACATTTGTTTTGGATTTGTTTGACAGATCCTAAATATTGTCACTTTTGGGGACGTGTAACAAATTGAAAGACCGTTGGGAAAGCCCGCAATTTTTATGCGAGAAACTAACAAAACCTACAGCTACGCCGGCATTATATAGTTTCTTTGGCACAATTGGCTCTCTGAGTTTAAGAGATCCCGGATTCGATATCCGGCAAGGGGTAGATTAGGATATTATTATGTATCTTTACCTACATAGACGATATAATCTTTGGTATAAACATAAAAAGACGTGAGTGTTGTGGGACACTATGTAGAAATATGTTTATTATACTCGTATCTCCTCCATATTGTATTTTCGTGTTTGATTTCACCCATCGCTCGATGATCGTCTTCAGTTAGTTTGCTCAAACGAGTTCAATACCAAATTAATATAGGTGATTGCATGCTTGTCCATTATGTGGACTAGTAAGAGAAACTGTCATTCTAGATAATCTAAAATTTTCGTAGGTACTTAGATTTTCTTTGTGACGGGATTTTTTTATGCACGATAACCTCCATTTTTTTTCAAAAACAAAAGTGACTGACGTCGCACTTTATTTGCCATAAAACTTGGTATATCTCTTTATTGATTTGTCATTTTAATTATATCCTGAAAATAGAAGGTTTCGGCAGCAGCTGGTCCTACCGGCACATATTTTATTACCAGGCTCCTCTGTGATCCCGCGTAGCAACCCTTAGTAAGTAACATCGTCATGACATACCCATTTATCACAAAATCTTAATATGAAATAAACTCATAATAAAATAAGACCGATTTAACTTTACAAAGTGCAGTTAAAATTTTATAACACCATTTTGTTTCGTATCACAGTCACCGAACAATAAACTCTTAATAAAATTAGGCCGGATCCAGTCCAAGGGGTGTAGTTAAGATTTTATTACATCACTTTGAGCTCGTCATTTTGTAGAATGGAAGCTAGTGGACTATTCTTCCACATTTCTTATTTGGTTGGAGAAATTTGGCCTAACCTAACCCATTCTGGTGCCTGGCACTGTTTAAAAAATGTTTAACTACATATTATGTCTATGATTAAACCCATAGATTAACAGGTTATAAATCTGTGGGTTCGTCGCTTGTGCTCCGACTAGATAGAGCTCCGTGAGTGCGGCAACTTTTTCTCGTAGTGTGAGTGTGTCAATTTGAAATTTGTATGGTGTGCGGATGCTAGTGTGCGTGAAAAATTGTGTAGCGATCGCTCGGGTTTGCCAATGTGGGCAAAGTATTTTTTGCCGCACTTTTGAAGTCGATGGCTCCCTCTTGGACCACTATGAATTAAACCTTTCCATTGTATGGCAATAATTTCGATACGTTAAAAATAATGTTGGTCTCCTTATTCAAATTCGGGGACAAGCTGGATCTTTTCATTTCTGTTTGTCTCCACGTGGGAACAGGGCATGGGAATAGTCAAGAAAAACCTATTCTTACGTGTCAACTGTCAAATTATATAACCCACGACAAATTGAGTCTAAGGGGGACCTACCTATATAAACGGAACCAACTTTCAAGGTCTTATAACAAGGTCTCCACAATTTCCCATGACCTCCCTAGCTACTTCTCGGCGGTTTATTATCATAATAAATTATACCATATCACGTCTTAACGCCGCAGTTAGCGCCTCAAACCATGTATTGGATCACGCGAGATAATACTGACAATTGTATGAGAAAATAGCTATAAACGGAATTTGAAGATAATAATAAGAAGGACGCAGTCAGTATGTAAATAACTAATAGATGTGTTACTAAGCTTTGCTATGTATTATATCTTAAAACCTCAGAAATTGCATTTTAAAATATGCTTTCTTAGCAAATGCCTAAGTCATAATTGCTTAGTAACGTATACACAATAAATCTACTTTTTCGTACATATTTGTACAAGAAAATATCTGTAATGTTTTACTGTTGGCGTCAAAACAGACATTTTTGACGCCAACAGTAAATTTCATAGGTTCGCCACATACAGAATATATTATGTCTATTATAATATGTAAGTATATTTCGGTATAAAAGCGGAAAGTATGTCATTTTCTTCTCGAGTCCCGGGGAGCGGGTAAAAAATAGAGACAATTCTGCATGTGCATCGAACGAAGAAATACACTCCTACTCATAAATTAAGTCAAATCTCCTACTAGTATATTAAAAAAAATGTATTTACGTTGTAAAAAAGTAATTTCATACAAAACTTTGTACACAAAACTTTCCTTCATGCATTTAGATGTTTTATGCAGGAAGGAAACAAATAAGCACCAGTTCGAAAAATAACATTCTAAATGCTCAACGGAACAACCAACTTTTTTAGGCAAATGTATTAAAAAATGTTTATCATACAAAGTTAAGCAAATTGTATATTTATATAAACACAATCTTGTTCAGCAATTTAGACGATATTGAGCGGTGATATATCTTTTGCTCGTGATTAATTAAAAGCTTTCAAAGGCGAGTTGATATTATCGCTTAGAAAGTTATATTTTCGACGGGGCACCATTAATTAATTTCTCTTTGATATTTTACCGCGTTTATTTTTATTTCACCAGGGAGTTCATTTATAGAACTTGGGATTTCCTATGTAATAGACGTTTAGTAATATTGATTTCTAATTATATTTCTTGGTGTCCTATCATTTACCAAACTACATTAAGCAAGCAAAACCATCACCTCAGATAACTTCTACACTACTATCATCTATACTCGGAACACCTTTTGCGCGCCACTAGTTTATTAATTATAATATCTTTCTTATACCACCAAGCTTAAGGAGAGTTTGTCGAATGCTAAAAATATTTTTATGAATAAGTTTATAGTCAAATTTATAATTAATTTATCGAACCCTGTTGGTAAATTAATGATAGTCATTTTATTGTGAGATAAGGGAATAATAAGGGTAAGGGTAAGATATTTTGTTTTTCCAATTTAATTGTACTAATTGTTTTCATTAATTGTTTCAGCTTGCGGATGTCCACTTTTCGAGGGCTTTTCAAGCGGTCGAGATAAATAAGGTAACTGTATGACACACAGAAATTATTTTATTTTGTATGCATATAACTTAGGTTACGCTTTCCAAGTTCAGATTTCGGAGGAGTAAATTTCCTTCTATTTTCTATAAGTCTTACTTACTTACTGCATATGCATAACACTCATAACTTCTTTCCTACTCATGACATTTTGAAACAATAGTATGCTATAATAATGTAGAGATTTATAATAATAACCCTGAATTGTTCGTGGAAAATGCAAATAGTTAAATGGTATATAGACCAATTTCAAGGTCTCATTTTTTTGACATTTCTTCTTTAATTAGTTTAAGTAGCACTTAAATTTTAGAATCTATTTCAAAAAACTCGGGGTTAGGCGGTCACTTAAACTAACTTTAACTGACACAGTATCATCTAAGGCCCAGTTTATTCATATTATATACTTGAAAGGCACTGTAACTAACGAGATTACTGGGTAAAATGAGACTTAGTAACTTATGCCTTACGTTGTTTAATATTGCAGTGCTAACTCATGGAAAGCACTGCATCTGAAATAAACAGGCAATCACTAAAAATCACGCGAGCATATTACTCGTCCCACCACTCTTGCAAGCATATAAAAAAAACTAACTTTAACAGGCACGTAACTGTTAAATATGGCGGCCCAATTGCTATAGCTTAAGTTTAGATATAAAAGTTAAACCACCATATTTAACGGCCTACAAGCCGTATTTAGGTGATTTTGAATGAAGTTTTATGCAAAAACTATAAAGACAATTACTTTCAAATTTACACGTCATGTATTTTGGGTCTTTAATCTAAAATGGCTTAGAAGCAGAACCACGATTGGATAAAATTTTCTCGATAGAAAGTTCTCCCAAAAGTTGCTCCAAAATCTCAGTTTTTCTATGTTTTATCGGAAACTACAATGGATGTAATTGTAATTTTTGTTTTAATGTATCGGTAATAATAATATCCTAAAACGCTTAGAACAGATTTTTAATAGCTGGCTTAGTTTTTGAGTAATTAGGTAAAACATCGTTTTTCTGCTATATTCTTCCGCGACGCTGCATGTCGCACCTACCAAATCTCCGTGAGATTGAGAAAGACAAAAATAAATTCAACAAATCCCTTTAACGATCACGTATCTGTTAAAGTAATTTCAATCAAACGTGCGTGTAAGGCACTTTCAAGCGTGTAGCAATGTGGATAGTTACGACACACAAACTCTGTAAGGAGATTAAATCCAGAACAATACGTCCAGGCGACAATCTCGGGCCGTGCAAATCTAATTAACACATCAGCGCCCGCTTCTTCCATTAATCACGCCGCCTTCACGACTTAATCAGGACTGTCTTCGCGCTGCCTCCAAATCTCTGCCACCTTTCCGTTCAACATTGAATATGATGAAATTATTGCGACGGTCTCCAACTAAGGATAATTCAATGGAGACACAAAATGAGACCTCGTTTTGTGGTTTATTTTTAGTTTCGTTATTCTAAGTATTTTAGTTTTTTTTATAATTTCAATACAATGCTTGCTCACTTCAGATAATGGTGTTGATTCTGTTGGCGTTTCTCTAAACTAATAATCGTTAAAATTAGAGTTAAGGTACTCATAGACGATCGAATTTGGTGCGGCCGGACCACGAACGCGGTCTGGCACCGGACCATATTCGATCGTTTGGCGCACGGTCCGCCGAACATTATTATTATTATTAACGGTTCGGCTGGTTCGGAGCTCTTGCACATCGAACGCGGTGCGGTGCGGTGCGGTCCCGAACCGCGTACGATCGTGTGGACGGCGCACCGAAACATTTGTTGGTTTAGTTGCTATTGTGCCACCATACGCGCGACACGTTGCAACGTGTTCGCATCAATGAGGATCAGTAACGTTTTTAACTGACAATGCAAATTTATAGAGCTAAGAAATCCTTAACATACAGTGCAAAAATTTTTTTTCTACGACAAAAACTGAGGAAGTTATGAACAAATTCCTAGCAAAGTTCACTGACGGGCTGACGCGGTAGGCTGTGACGTCACAACAACGGTCGAAGCCAGTTAGCAGTTGGCAGCGATAAGGCGCGCGAGTGTTTCATTGTTTAATTGCGTCTTTAAAACAAATTAAGTGTTCGATTTGTATCTAATTCACTTTTCTAACTATGTATAAATATTGTATAGTGCCAAAATGTACAAATACTTCTTTTAAAACGCCCGAAAAACTCTTTTTTAAGGATAAAATAGATAGGTATCAAATCGCACTATTACATACGCACGGCCTACACTCACGCAAAGCTGCCTCGAAATGAGTGAATCAACGCGATTTTGATAGTTTGATATCACAGATTACAATCTGTGTTTGATATAAGTTTGATTTTGTCATTTATTTTATTAGAACGAAATAACTTAGTCGTTTTAAGATCCTTTTCGGAGGATATCAGGCAGGGGGCTAGGTGAAAAAAAGTGTTACTGATAATTATAACTTGATCATTATTGTTAGTCCACCATATTCATTTAGTTGGTCGCAATTTCTAAGGTAATAAGACTTATGAGCAACTGCAAATGACTAATCTCGCTGCTCGCGATGCAATAAAACGGGGAAACTGGGCGTCGCCTGTTGGCCCTGTTGCCCTGTTACGGTAACAGCGTGCGGTGTCGGTTACGGTAACATAACAGTACGCGTTGTCGGTAACGGTAACAGTGTGCGGTGTCGGTTACGGTAACAACGTGCGGTGTCGGTTACGGTAACATAACAGTGCGCGGTGTAGGTAATGGTAACAGTGTGCGGTGTCGGTTATGGTAACAGTGTGCGGTGTAGGTAATGGTAACAGTGTGCGGTGTCGGTTATGGTAACAGTGTGCGGTATCTATTACGGTAACAGTGTGCGGTGTCGGTTACGGTTACAACGTGCGGTGTCGGTTACGGTAACATTACAGTGTGCGTGTCGGTTACGGTAACAGTGTGCGGTGTCGGTTACGGTAACAGAAAACACCGACACCTCACACTGCCACCGTAACCGAAACCGCACACTGTTACCGTAACCGACACCACACCCTGTTACCGTAACCGACACCACACACTGTTATGTTACCGTAACCGATACCGCACGTTGTAACCGTAATCGACACCGCACTGATACCGTAATAGATACCGCACACTGTTACCGTAACCGACACCGCACACTGTTATGTTACCGTAACCGACACCGCACACTGTTACCGTAACCGACACCGCACACTGTTACCGTCACCGACACCGCGCACTGTTATGTTACCGT
Source organism: Coenonympha arcania (assembly GCA_036785405.1). Lineage (NCBI taxonomy): Eukaryota > Metazoa > Arthropoda > Insecta > Lepidoptera > Nymphalidae > Coenonympha > Coenonympha arcania. The sequence goes on along the minus strand of CM072070.1, from coordinate 14,397,302 downwards.
AACCAACACCGCACGCTGTTACCGTAACAGGGCAACAGGGCCTACAGGCGACGCCCTGTTTCCCCGTTTTATTGCATCGCGAGCAGCGAGATATTGCTCATAAGTCTTATTACCTTTGAAATTGCGACCAAATAAATGAATATGGCGGACTAACAATAATGATCAAGTTATAATTATCAGTAACACTTTTTTTCGCCTAGCCCCCTGCCTGATATCCTCCGAAAAGGATCTTAGAACGACTAAGTTATTTCGATCTAATAAAATAAATGACAAAATATAAAATTTTATATCAAACACAGATTGTAATCTGTGATATCAAAGTATCAAAATCGCGTTGATTCACTCATTTCGAGGCAGCTTTGTGCGTATGTAATAGTGCGATTTGATACCTAACTATTTTATCCTTTAAAAAGAGTTTTTCGGGCGTTTTAAAAGAAGTATTTGTACATTTTAGCACTATACAATATTTATACATAGTTAGAAAAGTGAATTAGATACAAATCGAACACTTAATTTGTTTTAAAGACACAATTCAACAATGAAACACTCGCGCGCCTTATCGCTGCCAACTGCTAACTAGCTTCGACCGTTGTTGTGACGTCACACGCATTCGCGCGCCTTGAATTTAGGCAGCAGAAACCGCGTATGTTTAATACTTAATATCTTCGTAAGTAATTGTCCGATTTGGTTAATTCAAAAAGGAATATCATTAATATGTCATAGAGAATAACGTAGATACTAGCTATATTGAATTTGCTATAACGTTACTGATCCTCATTAAGGTTCGGAGTGCCAAGAAGATCACATTGTGTCCTATATACGAAAATCTTCATCATCGAGATCTTTAATGAGACTCATATGATTATACTGTTATCTGTTTTAAGATAAAACTTTGCCCATTATTTTCTTCTTCTTTTTGTAGGTAATGAGGATGTAGCAACAACAGTTGCTACAACTAATGCGACTTTAGCCTGTTTTGATAGAACAGGCGGCATATTGAGACGTGTTCACGCACAGCTAGGATAAGACAATCCGGTGGTCCGGCCGCACCAAATTCGATCGTCTATGAGTAGGTACCTTTAGAGAGGTGTGCTATTCAGAAGACACACTAAATGACAGATCTAAATTAAAATTTAGTTTGACAGCTCCAAACTATTCAATTTAGTTTTAGAGAGCAAAAGCTATTCTGTTGTACGCGCTAAGTTTCCAAGTTAAGAAAAGTCAACCTAAAATTCTTTAAATTTAGAGAGGACCTCATCAGGAGGTGCCGACTAAATTTAACTCGTCTGCCGTAAAGTCGCAAACCACGGATTTTTTATTTAATATTGCAAGAAATATTTTTAATTCGATTCAAATTTAATATTACTAAGTGAGAAAATTAGAAAAAACTAGCAATTTTACTTATAAATTTTTACTTGCTGGTGTGATAACCTCAAAATCATTTTAAAAATTTGAATCGTCTCAAAATGGAAGAATACGTGATTGCAGCTCTGATTGATTCCAGAGAAAGGTAATTTTATACACAGATTTTAATTTTATAATATTCTTATTCTTAGGTAAATAAGTATGTAGGTAGTATTGTGAAGAGGAAAGATAGGTCTGCACCTACTACATACCTTTCTTTCCTTACTTCCTATTCCTACAGACTGTGTAGTCTCCTCTAGGAACAGAAATACCTCTAGGCAACTAATTACGAGACACTTAGGGAATGCGAATGATTTATACTTAGCTGTACCTACCTAGTACCTACCAACCTACTGTACCTACTTAATGGTGCTTTGTTACCAAATTTTAGGCTTGCTTGCTTGTTTTTGTTTGCTCTTTTCTTAATATTACTATTCATCTTGTAGTTTTTAAATCTTTATTATTTTAACTGACAATTGACAACCGTGATATGAGTATAGATAAGGCATAGATAATTAATCAAAGATAATAGGCCTAATCACGTGAAGAACTAAACAAAATATCAATTTTCAGCACTTTGTAAGGTGATTAGACCAAAAAAAATCAATAAAATTATTACTTTTAAATAATTTTTAGAAAAAATAAAAAACAACATTTGTGGAGTTTCTTTATCATAAAAGGCAACACTACAGTAATCACGTGTGATTATTCGTCCAAGCGTGTAACTAAATTTAAACGTCAGTTTAGCGAGCCTTTTAGAGATTCTTAATTTAGTTGAAGCTGCCAAGCGATACAGACACCTAAATTAAAATATTTTAGTTTAGTTTAGGTTTAGAGATTTTGCACAACAGAATCGACACCAATACCAATTTACTGGTTCTATTTTGTACTAAACACATGGTCGTATGTGCGTCTAACAGGCAGACTGATTCGTTTTAAAGTAACGAATCATCACACAGAGACGTTCTTTAATGGCAATATCTTGAAGATTTGTTTCGGAATCGCTATGATGTAGAAGGTCATTTTAGCTTGTACCCGCCATACATTGAGACATATTGTACTAACCTAACGTCACACCTAAGAGTGAAAACATACAAATAGCGAGCGTTTGTAGGTAGACCTCATCATTGCTTTAGATCTGACACAAATCCCAAGCGTTTTGCGTATACATTGGAAAAATATACGCTAGGCTTCTAAGATGACGATATGAAGAAACTAAGGAAAATATTCCTATAGGTATATTTTCCTTAGTTATCGAAATGTAATTTACTTTCATATTTTGTAAGAAAAATTGTATACCTATCAAATATTTTTAAAAGACCAAGTTAGAGTAGTAGTATCTTATCTAGTAGTATCTTGCTAGTTCTTATCCATACAAAACTGCATTCCAAAAATGGTGGTAGAAGGCTACTAGGCCTATGTGGAAAACAAAAGGTTTTATTGTATTTTAATTTTGAACCAATAGCAATAACACCCCGTCGGCCAAGTCTGTTGTTGCAGGATTAATTAAAAAAATCCCATCAATCATGTTTAAAGCGACGTTATCAATTCACATCGAGAACACAATGTTGGAATCACGATTAATATATCGCAGCGATCGACGCGAAGGATTGTTTAAATTTATTAACAAGTAGAGGCTGCCTTTATCTGTATGTAAATAATAATTCCTAAAAATATCCCGTGTAAACATACTGTAACTGTTTTGACTAGGTCCTACTTATAAAATACCCTATACTTCCTTAATTCATCTAAATATTGATCTTTCTCAGGTTGGCACGTGATTATCTAATGGTAGGACCCTTTTATTTGTTGTGTTCATAGTAGTATCCCAAATCCTTTTAGAGCGTCAGAAGTCATGAGTCCACTAGTCCCAAAGCCATCATAATTTATTAAGTGATAAAAATAGGTCCTGGACCCGGCTACTGCCAAACCCAAGACCATAATTTATTAAGTGATAAAAATAGGATCAGACGCAACGTCTGATCCTTATAACAGGTTCTTGCTTCATAATAGTTTACTATGTATGGCCCTACTAGCAGGCCGGCGTACTTCAACTATTATAAGCTTCCATACTCCAAGCACTGCGTTCGGTAAGCGTTTGATAAGATCCTACTAACAGCCCGGCGTACTTCGACTATATGCCTCCATACACCTAGCACTGCGTTCGGTAAGCGTTCGATAGTGGCATCTTTATGAAAAAGATGATCCAAGGCCCCGCACTCGCCCAGGATGGTGAGCTCCCGCATCCGCCCCGAACCCGAAGGCGCCCCGAAGGGTGAGCTCTCCCCCTCATCTCTCATAAGAGATGTAAGTCCGGCCGCATTAAGGTGGCGGTTTTCACCTATGTTCACATCCCCGTAAGGATATGAGATAAAGAGCCTCATTAAGGTGGAGGTTACACCTATGTGATAAGGTGGGGCACTCTCTGACAAGAACGCCCCTAACGGTTGTACCGCCCCAGATATATTGTGTTATATTCTTATCCCGGTGAGGATAAGAGATCAGCACCTTAAGCGTGGTGTTACGCATACTAGAGACCAAGAGACAGTCTGCAAACATCGAGGCCTGAAGGCGCAGCCTACCGTATTAACTTATAGTGCAACAGCCAGCTGCGACGCATCAAATACACTCGACGTCATACAGACAATATGCGCCACTTAGGACGTCTTCCCATAGTACCATAGTACGGGCATTCGCTGTGTTAGCCATCTCAGAAGGGTCCTACTAGACTCTGCTAATATTCATATTTATTATTCATAAGATTCGTCATGACCACCAACATGACGCACAAGCCATCAGAAGTCTTTATGTCTTTCGCTCATACCATCTCGGACACAGACGCTCTCGGCGACCCGCGTCCCCTCATATATGTCGCGCGGCGATCTTGATCGACTGCACGCATATGGTGAAAACCATGTATCTCTACATTATTGAATGAGTATTGCCATGCGATAATACTTCGTTTACCTTATCGATTAAGCCCATTTCCATAGGTCATTAGAATTTTCCAATAACGAACACGCTCTGCTCCTATATACGAACAAGTGGTCAAATTATGACTTTAGCTAAGTTTGATTATTTATCTTTGTATTGCTTCGGGTTATCACCCTCGTTAATCAGATAGTTTGCCAAGCTATATGTTTGTATTGTTCTTACGTATCAAGAGTCAAGAGCGGTTCTTTTTCATGAACATAGGTAGATATAGGGTAGTTACATCCAACCCCCTAAATTCTATGCAACCTGTGGAATAGAATTTACCCTAGGGAATTAAACCTTTCGCTTATACAACTCATCTTTGCACCATCGGCTTATCGGCTTTATACATAATTGTTTACTGATCGCAGTTAAACTGCTTTCGATACTATACCCTCTTGCGAGAGCCAAGATACATAAGTGTTTACTGATCTACTCACAGTGGAACTGCTTTCGATACTGTGTTCATCAAAATCTCAGTTAAGAGATGAAGCTTATATTTTGATTAATGAAAACATTTTTGGCAAATGCTTTCGCTCTTGTTCGTCTTGCAACGATCCAAGAATTTCACCTCTACCGTCGCAATACGAATGCCCCCAAATGTCCCTATTTACCATTTCTCATATATTTTTGATTGATGAAAACACCTTTGGGCAAATGCTTTAGCTGTCACACATCTTGCAACGATCCAAGAATTTCACCTCTACCGTCGCAATACGAATGCCCCCAGGTGTCCCTATTAATCATTTCTTTTGAGTTCGAAAACTCTTATGCATTATAACATTGTACCTTGGTCTTGTATCCTCCGTTTATTAAGGTGCTTTCAAAAGCGACCTATTTATTAGTAATATTTGTTATTTCACTTGAAATCATGACTACGTGCCGTTCCTTCACGTAATTTATAGTGCTTGCTCAAACACTACTTGAGCTATACTCCTTCAATAGTTTTAATTTGTTTCGCTCCGTGAATCATTATCTATTAATATATTGTGTGTGAGACCCATACAATAACTTGTAAATGTTTTTCATAGGTCATTGGTACTAGAGAGTCAGACTCAGGCGTTGCACCATTGTGATACTTTGCCAATAAATACAAGATGTTTGGTACGACCGCTTGGTTCCCTTAGGAACACTAATGAGATCAAAGTCCCATCGGTCGGCGCTGTGTAAGTCTATGCATAAAATTATGCAAGTTTTTTTTTTTTTTTTTTGTTTCGACCCATATTCCATATGGGCAATTCAAGTACTATTAGTACTGCTCAACTCCCACACACTTAATAAACAATTTCATTTTTTATAGGACTATTTTAAATATCGTCATGACAAGTTACACATAATTCATCATAGGACGCTTTCGTCCTTGCATCGATAATACTGATAATACTATTATTATGTTTCTCCTCCACACACAATTTGTCTTCATTCCATAAAGCTGCCATAACCAGCCGCTTTAGTGCAATACTCGCTTGACCATTGTTCCGAGTGTTCCTTTGCTTGTTTTGCAAGTATTCCCTATTAATCGATATTGTAATATTTCAATCGCTCTGGCGCACCGCTCGCTTGAACAGCGCTCTGAGCGTTTCTTTACTTGTCTTACATGTAATCTCCACTCGCCACTCATCAATATTTTAATATATCAATCGCTCTGGCGCACTGCGCATTGAGCATCGCCACCGGCGATCCATCTTATTACATACACCTTCACTCTCCTTAATCACTTATTTCTGTTAGATGTTGCATCAACAAGCAACAAAAGATAACCAATTGCATTTCCAAATAGTCACTTCAGTGCCCCGATCTCTCGAGCATCACTATTTGTGACTCAATATACTACCACAATGTGTGTGATGTGACGATCTCGACACAACTTCTTCACCAATAGTCACTTCAGTGCCCCGCTCTCTCGAGCATCACTATTTGTGACTAAATATACTACCACACAATGTGTGTGATGTGTCGATCTCCACACAACTTGTTCACCAATAGTCGCTTTAGTGCATCGCCCTCTTGGGCATCACTCTTAGCGAGCCATCTTAGTGACAAAAACACAACCATCATGTGCTCTCCATGTATCTCCACATTACTTCTTTATCACTTAGTCGCTTAGTGCACCGCCCTCTTGGGCATCACTCTTAGCGAACCATACTCATAACATCACGTCTTAGCACAATGTGCTGTCTCATCACCACCTCTCAACTCTATTTTACAACCTTGTGTTGCTGTGTCAAGTAACTTGTTTTATCAGTAAGTCAACTATAATCGCTTCAGCGCACCGCTCCCTGGAGCATCGCTTTTTGCGACCCAAAACACAGTCAACACATCCTATATCTTTACACATCCTCCTAGAATACTAATACATCTAAGCCGCTTCAGCGCACCGCCCTCTTGGGCATCGCTCTTTACGGCCTTTGCGTACGACCAACGAAACTCATTTTTGTAAATCATGTAATAATAATATAATAATAATATTACAAGTCATTTTCAACTTTGTGTGGTATTTAACAACTTCGGTCCGAATACCACAACTTCACTTTACTTTCGGACCTCGTCGCCCACACGCTTCGCATTCTCACATTAGTTATTCGTATCATACGTCAATACTGCATTATCGACGTACTCAATGTTAAAGAATGAACACACCATCAAACTCCATCTGCTCTAGTCACCAGGCGTTAAGCATCATTAAGATTCAATGTCCATTTATAACCATAGCAACCCCCAGACCTTAAGGGTTTCTTAATTTTCTACAACTTTATACAAGTCGTAATCACCTTCCTTCCACTTCCACTTTATGTCTCGAGTAGAGATCACGCCTCTACAGATAGAAGACAATTAGTTAAACATGTTTTGACATCAGATGCCTGCCACGGCATTCTCAATTCACATAATCAGTGTAATACAACCCCCAGACCTCAAAGGTTGTATTCCTTGCACATAACTATATAACATTAATAACCATCCACCTCTCAACTTTGTTATCTTTTGTTTTTATAACAACCCCCAGACCTCAAGGGTTGTACGACTTACTTATATTTGCAATTTCATATCTAATTTATTTACATCATTATAAACTTGACCACTTCTCGGTCACATACTGATTGCTTATATCTCACATCTTAAGGCCATACCCAAACCTTTGATATTTCACCATGAATGCATCACACTCGCCATTTCATGCCATTAATAAATATTTAAGACAAGTTCGACTTGTTGCCTTCCAAATTTGCAGTATTTTATAAGTCATTTAAATATGTATATATGCTTTACGTATGAGTAAAACTAAATGTATCATCAAGAATAGGCTCATAGTATAATCTGCCTTCACATCCAAATGAGCCATCAGGCAAAAGCCTGTATAAGAATGTCTTTCCAAATTACTTCGATAGCGCTCAACAGGTGTTGCAATATTGCACTTTGTAAGTTAACGCAATACGTCAACTTTTATATGTATAATTCACATAATTTCGTTATTCATTTCAGGCCTAAGCCTTACTATGATAACGATTTCTCTCCTTCAACAACTCCAAACCACACTTGGTATCCAACGGCTTTGATATCACTATTTCTTCCTTCAACCCCCTGACAGTATGACTTTCGGGACATCATGAACTCGTAGACCTCTTCAGTCTCTTTCCATTTCACGGACAACAAATTGTAGGCTTTCGCCTACTTTCCTAACCCCTAACTTGCCGATTGACCAGGATCCTGGTCACGGCACCAAATTGTAACTGTTTTGACTAGGTCCTACTTATAAAATACCCTATACTTCCTTAATTCACCTAAATATTGATCTTTCTCAGGTTGGCACGTGATTATCTAATGGTAGGACCCTTTTATTTGTTGTGTTCATAGTAGTATCCCAAATCCTTTTAGAGCGTCAGAAGTCATGAGTCCACTAGTCCCAAAGCCATCATAATTTATTAAGTGATAAAAATAGGTCCTGGACCCGGCTACTGCCAAACCCAAAACCATAATTTATTAAGTGATAAAAATAGGATCAGACGCAACGTCTGATCCTTATAACAGGTTCTTGCTTCATAATAGTTTACTATGTATGGCCCTACTAGCAGGCCGGCGTACTTCAACTATTATAAGCTTCCATACTCCAAGCACTGCGTTCGGTAAGCGTTTGATAAGATCCTACTAACAGCCCGGCGTACTTCGACTATATGCCTCCATACACCTAGCACTGCGTTCGGTAAGCGTTCGATAGTGGCATCTTTATGAAAAAGATGATCCAAGGCCCCGCACTCGCCCAGGATGGTGAGCTCCCGCATCCGCCCCGAACCCGAAGGCGCCCCGAAGGGTGAGCTCTCCCCCTCATCTCTCATAAGAGATGTAAGTCCGGCCGCATTAAGGTGGCGGTTTTCACCTATGTTCACATCCCCGTAAGGATATGAGATAAAGAGCCTCATTAAGGTGGAGGTTACACCTATGTGATAAGGTGGGGCACTCTCTGACAAGAACGCCCCTAACGGTTGTACTGCCCCAGATATATTATGTTATATTCTTATCCCGGTGAGGATAAGAGATCAGCACCTTAAGCGTGGTGTTACGCATACTAGAGACCAAGAGACAGTCTGCAAACATCGAGGCCTGAAGGCGCAGCCTACCGTATTAACTTATAGTGCAACAGCCAGCTGCGACGCATCAAATACACTCGACGTCATACAGACAATATGAGCCACTTAGGACGTCTTCCCATAGTACCATAGTACGGGCATTCGCTGTGTTAGCCATCTCAGAAGGGTCCTACTAGACTCTGCTAATATTCATATTTATTATTCATAAGATTCGTCATGACCACCAACATGACGCACAAGTCATCAGAAGTCTTTATGTCTTTCGCTCATACCATCTCGGACACAGACGCTCTCGGCGACCCGCGTCCCCTCATATATGTCGCGCGGCGATCTTGATCGACTGCACGCATATGGTGAAAACCATGTATCTCTACATTTTTGAATGAGTATTGCCATGCGATAATACTTCGTTTACCTTATCGATTAAGCCCATTTCCATAGGTCATTAGAATTTTCCAATAACGAACACGCTCTGCTCCTATATACGAACAAGTGGTCAAATTATGACTTTAGCTAAGTTTGATTATTTATCTTTGTATTGCTTCGGGTTATCACCCTCGTTACTCAGATAGTTTGCCAAGCTATATGTTTGTATTGTTCTTACGTATCAAGAGTCAAGAGCGGTTCTTTTTCATGAACATAGGTAGATATAGGGTAGTTACAATACTATGCCGAAAATACGCGACCGAAGTTCGGCGTGACTACGCCTGCAATACGGATTAAATTACTGATGACACACCAAACCGAAATTACGTCGCGTTATAGCGTACAGCCGAACTTCGGTCGGGCGTAAGTTCGGTAGCGATTCGGCGGCAATGTTTTGTAAGCAACACATTATACGCGACCGAACCACGACAACGCTCGAGACACTGAATACCCATACAAAGTTACGCAACTGAATTTGTGCCGCGTAATTTCGGCCGCGTAATTTCGGCTCTCGTGTGTCATATTAGCTGAATCCGTCGGAACGTAAAATCAGTCACGGAACTTCGGTCGCGTATTTTCGGCATAGTGTGTTTAAACACTAAAACTTTCTTAGCCGATGATTAATTAGGTCATTCATATGTCAAATGACGGTCATGGATCTAGCCTCAGATGACTTCAAACACCTAGCGGCTTGAGTTTTGCCTTTATAAGATCAGGATTAGTTAATAAGTCATACAGCTTTGCGTTGTATATAATATAGAGACTAGATTTTTGCATGGATTTGAGTTATTTTATAAACCCAAAGGCATTAGATATTATTAGAAAGAAGGATAGAAAGAAAAACATTTATTTTCAATAATTATGCCACATGTAACAAAACATAAAGCACTTACATACAAAAACGATGCCTGAAGCTTCCTTCACTCAATTAGTCCATTTATCTCGCCAGTGAATTGGTCAAAAAATAATTGTGAATCTTATTTGAAATAAATAAATTATTAAGATACTAGCTGACCCGGCAAACGTTGTTTTGCCTTATTAATTATGTTTCACTTATTAAGCTTTCTGCGAAGAACCAATTCATTGTGACAATTATATACAATAATATTTCGAGATTTTGATATGATATACCTTTGATTTCAGCTATCTCAACGGCCCCCAGTATCAATGAAACAAATTAATAAAGTAGAATCTCTCCATCGTCTACAATCGTAAAAAAATGGTCAGAAGAATTGACGCACTGAAGATCAGAGAAGCTAAACATATGGCATTGCTTCAATGCCATATGTTTAGCTTCTCTGATCTTCAGTGCGTCAATTCTTCTGACCATTTTCTAACGATTGTATACGACGGAGAGATTTTAATTTATTAATCTGTTTCAGCGTTAACCTTTTCTTGAACAAATACATCGACGTAATGTTCGATTTTTTCCGAAACCTACAATCGGACTGATCGCATCTTATGTTATTTGCATATCAAATAAACTTTGGGCTAATAAATTAAATGTATGACGAAAGTATAATAATTATGAAAAAAAAACGTGAAAAAATTTGACAGCAATGAAATGTTTACTTAGCAACGCCATTAAATCAATTTATTAATTTTATTTTTATTTTGAAAATACTCGATAATCATAATTCTCCACATATAAGTCGTCGACTCGGATCGAGTATTTTTTTACGCTCTTTCATTTTATGTGCGATTCGTTTGATTCTGTTTATTTTGTTTAAATCAAAGTTTTCTGCATAATCCGTGTTTCAAGCTATTTGGACAAATACTGAGGGTTATTATGTCTATTTTTTCTGAACTACAAAACCGATGACTTTGAAATATTTACAGAACAATCTTTAATGTATCCCCTTTCTAACAAAAAAAGAATGAATGAAATCGGACCACGCGTTAATGATTTACAACTCAGTATACATTTTAACTTTTATCCCCTCTCCTAAGGGAACCATGCTGAATTTCGGGATAAAAAGTATCCTATGTCCTTCCTCGTAGTATGAACTCAAGTCATACCAAGTTTCATTGGAATTCATTCAGTAGTTTCGGCGTGATGCGCGGCCGTGATACAGAAAGACAGACAGACAGACAGACAAAAATGAAAAAAAATACAGTTTTGGGTTCAGAACCGATTTTAGAGTGCCCTCGAAAAAAAATTTTCAAAATTTAATGTACAGAATTTGACCTGTTACAGATTTATTATAAGTATAGATGGCGGCCGTATATAGAGTTTATTTCGGTAAACTGCAGGTCACTGATATTTCTGGTTTGAAAGTAAGTCTTATTAATAACATAGTGAAATTTATTAATATGTTTACAACCGCCACCTCTTTGGTCGTTATCTTCATTACTGAAGGTCGTGTCCGCACTGCTGTTCCTTCGATATGTTATTCACCATGTTCCTCCATACATTTCGATCTTCGTCTTTTCTGATAGCTGTTGCGAATGGAAGGCCCATGAGTGATTTCACTTGGTCAGACCAGCAGCTTGGTGATCGGCCGCGTGGTCTCTTCCCCTCCACTTTGCCCACAACTATAAGTTTCTCCAAATTATCTGGAAGGCAGCGGGCAATATGACCAAAATAACTAACTATGCTTACAACATTCGAAAACAATCTCTCAGTAGTAATAGTAAATAGCTCAAGTTACCCACATTATTAGTTATTTAGCAATTTTGGTTTCCTAAATCAATTACCTACATTGTTTGTTTAGAAATCGGAGCCTTGATTACGGTGTAGTGGTTTGATCTAGTCCTAATTATGAATCGGCTAGGATTAAATAATTAGTATGGAATTAGCCAATAGTTATCTGTGACCGGAGGTACGGATCCCATCAAGCAGTTCTGTTTATCGGATATTTGATCCATAAATTCGTAAATAGGTAAAATTATACTAAGTCTAAGATTTTCTCTATAATGTACTGAAAAATAAATTATGTGAAAAGTCTAATATTTTTTTGTTATTCAATATGAATCATTTAAATGCCTTAATGAATCGATTTGAGTCCCTTATATCCATAGAAAGTAGTTCACTCTTAACGAACACTTATGCGGATGCGACGGGAACGCGGTTTGCATTAATTGCATAAAAAAAGGCTATGTTTTAATTTAATAAAATCATTCAAAGCATTACACATATTATACCTAGAAAAACTTCGAAAATTGATGAAATTCGGCATGCCTTAAAAAATTTAATATGATGAAGCCGATAACAAGTTTCCGATAACTTAAAGATGAGTTAAAATAACACATATGATTTTATTCAATGCAAAAACCACTTTTCAAATACTTTTCATTGAGAATTATTCAAAATTGTCATTTTTATCTACAGTTCCACTAGGGTTTTAATAACCCGGAATTGAAACAGGCAGCAACAAGCAAAACTAAGACTTAAACCAATATAATATCTAATCAGTCCTACATCGAAAAATAACTGCAGCTGTTTTAGTATGTGCCCATCATTCAGAGATATGTAGAAACGTTTGGGCTCAAAGCTGATCGTAAAGTAAATGTATTCGATTTCGCAATACGGCTGGAACAATATGTTAGGTTGGACAATGATTTGCATTTCTATTTGTTGATAGATCATCCATCTTGTGTTAAATGTACCATGAAATATGAACATCAGAACATGGTATATTTTGAATCATCCTAAACTATGTTGCAATAATTAAAATATTTTGATGTAAAGAAATTGAGAGGATGTTCTAGCACTTAAACCCAACAATTTTACACCCTTATGCATGTAGCCAGAAACATACTTCATACTATTTAAAAAAAAAAATTATTTCGTCTCTATCTAATATCTTATACTATAAAAAATTCAAATATCAAATATAATCTAATACGTAAAATTCTCGTGTGACAATGTTTGTAACATAATAATTTTTGTGTACCTACTTTCGATAGGTATGTAAATAGAACTTTTTTCATTTGACCCCAAGTGAGAAATCATTTATTTGGCAATACATCGCTTTTTTTTACAAAACTAGTTGAAATGTTCTTTATTTAAATTTAAGAAAATGCATTTTTTAATTTTCACTTATAATATTTGCTGGTGTAAAGGTACTCATAGACGATCGAATTTGGTGCGGCCGAACCACCGGACCGTGCGGTGCGCTCTACAAAACAGACGACCGCACCGAACTCCGAACCGTTCAGTTGTCTTATCCTAGCAGTGCGTGAACACGTCTCAATATGCCGCCTGTTCTATCAAAACAGGCTAAAGTCGCATTAGTTGTAGCAACTGTTGTTGCTACATCCTCATTACCTACAAAAAGAAGAAGAAAAGAATGGGCAAAGTTTTATCTTAAAAACAGATAACAGTATAGTCATATGAGTCTCATTAAAGATCTCGATGATGAAGATTTTCGTATATAGGAGACAATGTGATCTTCTTGGCACACCGAATCTTAATTGATGCGAACACGTTGCAACGTGTCGCGCGTATGGTGGCACAATAGCAACTAAACCAACAAATGTTTCGGTGCGCCGTCCACACGATCGTACGCGGTTCGGGACCGCACCGCACCGCACCGCGTTCGATGTGCAAGCGCTCCGAACCGGCCGAACCGTTAATAATAATAATAATGTTCGGCGGACCGTGCGCCACACGATCGAATATGGTCCGGTGGCGGACCGCGTTCGTGGTCCGGCCGCACCAAATTCGATCGTCTATGAGTACCTTTAATAGTAGAAATATTTTTTTGAGTTCATATTGGAAACGTATCGCTGCTTATCGTTGATGATTATGAGCACAATATTATTTACACGCCATAATTATTTTAATATTTACATATCAGGTATTTGTAATTATTATGTTTTGTAATGTAAGCAGACAGCAGCAGTAACATTCAGAGATTTATTTTCGGTGTAATTCTTTTTTTAACACGCTTTTATTAGCTTCACCTGTATGTTTGTATATTTGTAACCGACTCCTTTGAGCTCGATTTTGTCCTACTTTGAACGGTTAGATTCAATTCAAACTTTGCACACCTGTCAAAGACCGATGACAATGCAATAATTCGATTAAAATATCCAATTATCTTAATTAGATTCCCCAGGATCAATTAATTTCTTTCCGCATCCTTTGCATGCGAGTAAGAGAGATAGAGCTAGTGCTCCACACTTACTCTTTGGTGGTACAAAGCGTGTTTTTTTTTAACTATTATTTATTATACAGTACTTGACTCCCATTTCACCTGATGGTGAGTGACAATGCAGTTGAAGATGTTATCGTACTAACTTGGAAGAGGTAAGCTGTAGGTAGAGTAGTAAACTCACCGAAATCATTGCGGCGGAACGCTAAATCACTTGACGGTGCATAACATTGCTGGTAGGGTGATAAATAATAATGGGAAGATTAAATAAGTCTCCAGAACACTAGGTTTAACATCGTGTATTTCGTATTTCAAACAAAAATTACACAGGACTGGTAAGTGATAACAACCATATTATGCTACAACAACTAAATACTAATATAATACCGCAGTTAACTAAATAGCTGTACTATTAACAGTATTTAACGTGAGGCTTTAAGATTTTCGCAAGGTAAACCAGCAATGAAAGGTAAATCTGTTTACTAGAAACTCTTGAAGCGTCGTGCTCGTACATTGTGTGAGGTTTCCACGATTCGCAGACCGTAAGACGTAAGACCAAGTTTAAACCTATCTCAGGTTACGGCTCTAACAATACAATACTGAGTTCCGGATTTGCTGCTACGACTTTGTTTTGAGATTTTCCTTGTATCTTAGTAATAATATAAATGCTACGAATGTAGTTAGGTTTGTCTTAAGGAGTAATGTAGTTAGTTTGGTTTGTTCGTTTGAAGAAATGTAGTTAAGCAATTGATTGACGTAATTTGTGAAACGTTTTGAATGTATATAACTTTCTAAAATAGGTAGGAGATGACACTCAGATTCGACTGGGAGGACACGAGTTCGATTCTCTCCACGGGCTTCTTTAAATTTTGTAATTTCTAATTTGGCATTTTGGTCTGGTCGCTTCGGCTGTGGGACTACCAACCTATCTGTAATGTTATATGCACTGCCAAGTGATTTAGCGTTCCGGCCGCATTTTTCTTTTTTGAGTTTACCTACTTACAACTTCCATGATAGTACGATAAGATCTTCAGCTCTGTCATCACTTATCATCAGGTGAAATAACAGTCAAGTACTATTTGTAGAGAGTAAATAAATAGACAGTTGTTGTATCTACAATCCAGGGGTTTCATTAATAAAAAAAATATGGTAGAGCTATTCGTTTTCACTTTTCAGGTAGAGTAGAATAACATCGTCAAATAGTTAAAAATACATTAGTTGATACTAATACCAATACATACTATATTGAAGTTTAATACAATATATTATCACAATGAAATTATTCAAAGTTGTAATTACATTAAACTTGGCTGAAATATAACATCAGGCTACGCATTACATTGAAATAACAAAGCGATGTTTACTGTTTACACTCAACTTATGACCTCTCGACGGAGCAGGCAAAATAAACTAATGTAAGTATACACATTGTAACAACCTAACAATTGAGTTAGCTCCATTCGTTCAACTTTGATTTGAGTTACACGAATTTGGTTTCGCAAACTTGGATTTCACGTCTTTCATCTGATTCGCTGTATACGTTTAAATATTAATTCTGTCTGAATTTGTAGTACATTTATTAGTAAAACGCGTCTCGGAAATGGTAGAACAATATCTGTTGGGTCGAGTAATGAACTAAACAGAGCATAATTACATTACCCCTACACACGCAAATCGGCTAAGATACAAGGTGTAAGTACATACTGGTACTTTAAATATTATTTGGGTTTGCTATGGTGGAATTATCACTAAACCATATCTCTGGAACGGTAGAATAAAGTGTGATGGGTTAAATAGTGAATAGTATTGTAAAGTGAAGAACAAAACCCGGCTGAGTTTGTTGTGGGCTTCTTGTCAGTGCAGGGCGCGTTTGAACCCTCGTAAACTTAGTTTTAAGTCACCTTTTAGTTGTCACTATACATATGCGACAAATACCATATTGACGTTTTACAAGAGCCTGTACGTTAAGTCTGTGTGAAATAAAGATATTTTGAGTTTGAAGGAATACGTTGTGAGAACGAGGATGGTAGGTATACCATAATGTTTTCAAAGATGTGCAGAATCTTGCACCTAACCGCACTTGACCAGAGTTGTAGGCTATGGCCCAATCACCTCTCATTCAGAAGATTTGTGCGCAACCGTGGACCATAAAGAACGTATAATTATTAGCACTATAAATATTTTTTTGTAAATAGGCTTGCGGTTGACTACAATCATGCCTGATGGAATCAAAAGAAATGATGTGGTCAAAGAAAATTCTTAATCACTTTTCTTTAGAACGCATTTAAATTATACTAGGCTGGGAACACGAAGGCTGAAAGGGCGTTCAACACCTTAGCGGTACGTGTCAGAAACGTAGAAGACAAATGTTTCTGATTCGAACCTTCATGCAATTGGGAAAAGAATGAAGGGCCTACAACCGACCAATGTGGAAAAATTAGACTTAATAATTATTGTTGTATATGAAACTAGCTGTTGCCCGCGGCTCCGCTCGCGTGAATTTAGGTTTTTCACTACTTCTGCGGGAACCATCGCTTTTTCCGGGATAAAAAGTACCATAATGTGTTAATCCAGGTAATAATCCATCTCCATTCCAAATTTCAGCTAAATCGGATTCGTAGTTGCAGCGTGAAGGAGTAACAGACAAACACACATATATACAAACTTTCACCTTTATTATATTATAGTGTAATGTGCACATATAAACTTTCGTACTATAAATACGCCGCTCCCAAAATAGGTTCAGTGCTAATGCCGAGTTTCACGACTCTTTAAACTTCAAAAACACGGGACTTTCATACAAACTCCCAACCCCTATTTCACCCCCTTAGGGAAGGATTTTCTCAAAACCGTTTCTTAACTGACAACTACCCATTAGAAAGAACCTACTTTCCAAATTTCAAATCAACAGTAACAATATTAAAATTTTCACATAAAAACTTTCATCCCCTATTTTACCACCCTTAAAGGGGAATTTTCCAAAACGATTTATACAAATTTTTAATATCTGAAGCTGATAACCTAAATGACGATTTTCACGTCTCTAACTTGAAAAACACGGGACTTTCATATAAACTTCCAACCCCTATTTCACCCCCTTAGAGGGGTAGTTTCTCAAAATCGTTTCTTAGCTGACAACTACCCATTAGAAAGAACCTACTTTCCAAATTTCAAGTCAACAGTAACAATATTAAAATTTTCACATAAAAACTTTCATCCCCTATTTTACCACCCTTAAAGGGGAATTTTCCAAAACGACTTATACAAATTTTTAATATCTGAAGCTGATAACCTAAATGACGATTTTCACGTCTCTAACTTCAAAAACACGGGACTTTCATATAAACTTCCAACCCCTATTTCACCCCCTTAGAGGGGTAGTTTCTCAAAATCGTTTCTTAGCTGACACCTACCCATTACAAAAAACCTACCTTTCAAATTTCATGTTTGTAGGCTTTATACTTCCTGAGATATCGTGATTAGTCAGTGAGTGAGTGAGTGAGTGAGTGGTAACTCTCTTTTATATATATAGATTACAAATTCCTGGGATGCACTGCTTCTGACGTGGAGACGTATCTTCATCCCTTGCAACAAAAGAAGAAATGGGTTCGATTTCTCGTTCTTGATACGTACAATACAGGGTCTGGAATACCCTCCCAGCCTTCGTTTTCCCCACCACCTACAACTTGGGTACCCTTAAACCAAGAGTCAAGAGAGGAGGTATTTCCTAGGCAAACGCGCTCTTCGTTAGACTGTATTATCACTTTCCATCGGGTGTGATAACAGTCACGAGCTAGGCTATAAAGTTAAAAAAGGTACCCAAACTTTTCCAAAAACTTTTACCGTTGCCCGTGCGTCGCGTGTACGGTAAGTACGTAAATAAGGCGGGCCATGAAAGAAGTCTCATTTGCCGAGAGTGTTTCGCCCGTGTTCACTAAAGCCCCCATTTGTTAGGCCGCGATGAGTTTGCTCAAGAGTCGCTAGGCTTTCGGTACACTGGGAGTTTGGTGAGTTATGCATTTAGTTTTTACACTGAACATCCTTTCTGCTATAGCAAGAAATAAACGATCCTCCTTTAAAGATCGTCACTGGTAGTAGGACTCTCCTTGGGGAATTCATAGTTACCACCGCAGTGTCAGTTATTCTAATGAGATACAGTAATGTTCTCGTATTACTTTGTTATGGTTTGAAGTGCACCATATATCGACTTCTGTAGACTGAGGTATCAGGATTATGAGAGCAGTGCAGTGTCGCATGATATTGTAATGCTGTATCTGACATAGGCATGCGTATCACTTAACATCGGGTGAAAGTCTTGCTTATTTCATCATAATTTGTTACAAAAAAGCACAAAAACAGCTGCCCCAGTTAAAATTTGACACCAAATTTTGTCTTGAACGTACTAGCCAGAATATTGATTTTCCAGATGAGTTCCAGAGTTTTCTGTGTTTCTTAGAACTAAATATCATCACTTGCGATCAAACATTTTACGTAAAAATTTCAAAAACGAGTACGATGCCTGCCAACACACGTTCGGCCAGTGAACTGTCTTATTTTGAGAAAACACTGTGCCCAGTTGATGGCTGTTAAAATAGTAAATGTTAAAATTGTGCAATAATGAAGTAAAAATATTTTTTTTCACAAATATTCTGTACATTTTTTTATGAAAACCGGAAAATTTGTAACAATGACTCGCCATTGGCGCAAACATTTAAAGCGTCGTTTAAAAAAAAAAAAGTGAAAGTAAAGCGAAACGAAATAAAAAAGCCATACAAACAATAACTTTGCATCACAAGCGGATAAATTTAAATAGCACTCCGAAAAATACAGAAAAATAAATACGTTCGTTGGATCATTTCGTAAATCCACCGCGTGTTGTCTCCCATTGCACTCGCAACTCAACATAAATAATGTCCACGAATATCCCCTCTTTTGCATTAAGTACTCATCCACCAGTACTGGTATTGAGTATAGTTGCATAAGGCCTTAAACGGATTTTATTTATTTATTTTTACATAGGTACAAAATAAGCACAAAAATTTAAGCCTGTCAACTCCACACTAGGATCCCCTGTGCTGTGGAGATCACATCCTTCCATAATGATACACAACAATATAAGCGAATTTCGATTAAACACCCAAAATGCATGATTTTTTTTAAATTTTAAAATCCTAATTGTTTTGAATTTTCGTTTTTAACCTGAAAGTCACAAATATCTTAATTTTTTTTTAAGCCCGTTAGGTAAATGTTTGCAATATTTAGGAGATTCTGTCACTACTAAAACAAACGTGGGACAAATAATTTCATATGACGCATACAGCTGCTGGTCTTATACGGTTGACGGGAAGAACGTCTTTTCCACTTCTGGTGCCTGATTATTAAATGTAATTTCATACCACGACATATGGGTACATATTTTAACGTTTACAACCCCACCGGTGCATGGTGGAGGTAATTATTGTGTGCCTCACATTTTTGGTTTCTTTACGAACAACAGGTAAGAAGTGAATTACAAATTCTGTCCTGAACGGATACAGGTAGGCGATTCATGTACATACCTACCGCGTCAACTATATTTCGCGACCTGAAATGTTTTAAAAGGTCATGGCATTTATGTATATAAGTAGACGATATTGAAACCAAAACATATTTTGCGAACACTGATAAATTAATTTGATGACTATTGACATAAAGCGTAAAATTGAATTTAGTTCAAAACGCAACATGATCGAGAATCGTGAAATTAAAATTACTTTGCTCCATAAGTTTGAATTCAATCTTACACTCTAAACCAAATATTATTTTATTTTATTTCTTGATTCACACCACTGAGTGTGTAAAAATGTTACGTGAATAGCCCTGGAGTGAGTATTGCAAAAATACCTGTTGAATGTTGAATGAGCAATAAAACTGCTTTCATTGGGTAATTGAAATAAGCTACCGGCCTCCGTCTCCTCTACCACGCCACAACTTGGTACCATCATTCTAAAATGGCGTCTTCTAGGCAAGCGCGTTCTGTCTTCCCTGTATCATCCATCTGCGTCTGCGTCGGAGTTGGATACAATTCCCACAACTGGAAATGTTTGTGTAACGAGCATGAATGTTTGAATGTGTTTTTCAATATATAATTTATGTGTATTAACCCTAGAACCGTGCCCTGGGGTACAAACGCAAAAAAAAATTCAAAATTGATTATAGCTTTTTTAATTTATGACGGAATTAAGGGCATTAAGAAAAGCATGTAGAGCAAGGAGACGCGTGGAGTTTTCAGTTGACCTTTAATGCTGCTTGTGTTTAAACACGGTAACTCGGTCTCGAACGATTTGTATATAGATACACAAATCGGACTTTACAAGCATAACAATACATCACACACTGTTTTTTTGTATGGGAGGTTAAAAATGTACGACAAAAGAAAGCAGTAGTATAATTATCTTGAACTATATCTTGAATCTGAAAAAGATATTTTGTATCGCAAAGTATGACGAGACTAGAAAGAAGTTCAGCTGATGTCAACTGATACGCCTTTCAACGTCAAATACAGTGCGCCCCAGGCGTTCGCATTGCATTGTCATACGATGCACTGAACTGGGCTTATTTGATGGCTAAGACATCAGTTATTAAGTATCATTATGCCCTCTGAGTTCTCTAGCTACTTGATGTCGAAATAGACTAAAACAATAGCTTTACAGTGGAATATCTGACACTGGTATCTATCTGGGAGGATTCTGTAAAGAATCCTAATAACATGTTAAGTACCTGATGACTTTATAGGTTTTTTTGAATCGAAAGGTTTATCACTATAATAATAGGCGCCTTTATTTCAAAGCTCCAAAGGTTAGGTAGCTAAGGACTCTGCAAGAGAATTTCATGTTTTGTCGGCCCCATACCACGCATTAGTTAAATCGAGGTTAGGAATTTAGTTAGATTAGAGGCGTAGCTTGAGAAATTAGGGGAAGTGAATTTATACGGCGCGGTATTAATGAATTCCTTATACCTACATAGACTTAGTACTTTGTGCAATGTGCATAGCCCCGATTTGCATAATTTTTGAAGTAAATTCAGATGAATTATTATAATACCTGCGTTTATCTCCAAAAAGTTGCATAAAAATTAAGGAACATGACTTTTAACGTAAAATTACAAAATTTCATTCACTCCGCAATAGTCCAAGTTAACGTAACCCAGTTCCAGACATTTACAAAGCTTAACAAGGCCGCATATTAATGAACGACCTAAATAACACCTTTACTGGACCGGAGCCAACGTACCACACGCTGCGGATTTGACAGAGCACGAATATAAAGAAACTTACTTACATACGGCCTCGGTGTTTCACTGCAGTGTAATCTGCTTGCAGAATGATTCCACAAAACGCTGCAACGTACAAATGTATTAAAGAAACTTTCATTGAACCTCGATTGCTTTTCTGCATCTAATTTGCTTGTAAATATTTGACAGACTGCTAAAAAACTCTCTCTCTCTTTCTGCTACGTGTTCCTTATTACTGAGGGTCGTGACTCCTTCCACTGACGATTTTCCTCCGGATGATGATGACGTGTCGTGGACGTTCTTGTCGAGTGCGGTGCGGATTTGATCCGATCAACGCATCGGGCTCCGTCCTCGAGGTCTATTTCCTTCCACTTTGCCGGTGATAACAATCTCCAGGTTGCCTTTAGGCATTGTGGCAGAAGTATTAAAGAATCCTCGCAAGGCAGGTGGTATATAGCCTTTTCGTTAGTTTGAGTTGTTTCAATATTGATGCGTTGGTTCTGCGCGCAGTCCATGGAATCCGGAGCATCCTCCTACAACACCACATCTCGAACGCGTCAATGCGTTGCCTATTGACGTACGTATATACGTATAAATAGAAAGACAAACTTACAATCTACCTATACCACCAGTACGCACAAAGCGGTTCGCTTCTTCGTTTTTAGTACGCATGGATAAGGTTTGGAATGCTCTCCCGTAACTTTAAAAAAAGAGTGAATAGGCATCTTCTAGGTAAGCGCGCTCCATCTTAGACCACATCTTCACTTTCCATCAGGTGAGGTTGAGGTTAAGCGTAAACCTATATTGAATAAAAAAAACTCGATATCTCTGCTGTTCTGAGCTCTGTTCTGCTTTTCTAATTAACGCAGGAAAACCGATATGGCCTATACTCTTGTCAAACTACTACTGTATTTTATCAAACTGCTTCGTCACTAAAGTGAGAGTGCAGTCAAGTGTCAACTTATAATTGAATAAAAACAAACATCAGTAGTTAAACTTCAGACTTCTTTATATTCAAAGTTAGTACAAAAGCAAGGACTGGACAGGTGCGAGCTTTCCCTGGCTGCGGTCCAGGAGAGGCGTTGTGCACTAACTTTAACTAAACTGGAGATATACTAGTCACAGTGTATTGAAAAAGACATTCCTAGAATTCGACAAAGAGAACAAAGTCAACGAAAGAGAGTGAATAAGTTTTTTGTAAATAAGCTCTTAAAATACTTTTTTATATAAAAGACTTAGAAGCGTTTATCCTAAGTTTCGTGATTTTTTTTAATCGTTGAGGAGTTTTCTAGTGGAGATCATTTTAAAAGCAAAACGAGCAAAAAACTCAAGTTAATTGTATGGGCTGCCCCGTTATATTATATTTTATTCTGTTTTTTAGTATTTGTAGCGTACTCGGACGAAACGCTTTTCTTCTACGTTTCTGATACGAACCGCTAAGGTGTGGAACACCCTTCCAGCTTCCGTGTTCCCAGCCAAATACAATCTGGGTGCCTTCAAGAGAAGAGTGAATAGGCATTTTCTAGGCAAGCGTGCTCCATCCTAGACCTCATCATTTCTGTTCATCAGACTTGATTGTAGTCAAGCGCAAGCGCAATTATATATAAAAAAAATGTTTTTATAGCGGCAACAAAAATACATCATGTGTGAAAATTTCAGCTGTCTAACTATCATGGTTCAAGAGTTTACAGCCTGGTGGCAGAAGGACGGACGAAGGGACAGCGAAGTCTCAGTAATAGGGTTTCACTTTTACCCTTTGGGTATGGAACCCTGATATACATGAAAAAATTACGTGGGTAATGTACATTATGGTTGCGTGATTGAACAAATTAATTAAAAGCATATAAAATTGCATAAAGCAAAAATTCTTGTTTGAGTCAACTTTGAGCCGCAAAATAAATACATTAATAAGTTACCTTATAAGATAATCAATCATTTCTATAGTTGAGCCTCCAAAGAAAGAGCTTTATATCAGAGAGGGGGCTAAAAGATGAAATAAGGTCAGAGCTGTGGCTTCGCTCTAACATCACGTTTTGAGCAAACCTACTTTAAATCGTAATTATTTTTCTGTTAAATCATTCAGAATCGAATACAGAACTATTTTTGTACACATTTTTGACTTACTACTTCAATTCTGCATCTCTTCAAAAACATATATTAAGTCAGTGTCAACTCAATTCAATTTCGAGTCTGGTTTTACTCTACCGTTAAATATTTGTAGTTTACCCCATATAATATGAGTTAATGCACTGATGACAAGCCAGTATGATATATTAGCGTAGTGTAGCTTAATTATTGCACTATTACACTTTATCTAAGACAAATGGGGATAATTAGTGAGCCCTAATTGCTCGGGCTCGCACTGTTCTTACCAATGCTTACACAACCAGTGTAATTAACGAATTAATAATACTCTAATGGATCAAACTAAATGTTGTCTAACTGGGACTTACTTATTAAAACCCAAACCTTTAGTCTCCTTATTAGGTACTTATTTGATCTTATCTCCTTCAAACTTCTCATTATATAGATCAGGAATATTATTATTATTAATAGGTCATGTCTTTAAGCGATTTATTTTATGTTATTGTATTTTATTGATTATTGTAGAGTAAGATGTAGTAAAATAATAACGACTTGTAAGTTTACCTGTGTAAGTACAAATATAACCAGCATTATTTGTTAGGTATAATCCAAAAGCTCCATGCTTTTGGAACTTGACCAAGTCAAAGCAATATTTTATTGCTACTTAGTTAAATACGATTCACTTAATTATTTCATTTATAGAGCTAGAGGTAGTATTTATAGTACTAGATATAGTCTTGTTTTATGTTCAAGTTATTTATTACAACTTTTTCGTGATTTTATAGTAAGTTTTTTTTAAATATTATTTTATCTACTGTTGCTTGAAGAATTGTTAATTTTTGTTAGTATCCAATTATTTAATATTATTGATACTTAATATGGTTTTACGAAACGGCCTCGCGACCATATTATGTTTTACTTTAACAAGACTTCACTACGTTTATCTTACTCAATACTCTCTTTGGATTCACTATTATGTTTCTGTCCTGGAATGAAACCTACTTAGGTACTTAGTTTTCTTAAAATGATTAACTTACTAACTCTTCGACTAAAATCGCTCGCATCTCCAAAATTTAAAACGCGATTTTCTTCCAAAACAGTATCAATTTCCAATACACTCGCACACTGAACGGATATTACGTACAAACTAATGTACCGATACGTTATTTACTAGCTCCACGGTAGTTTTAATGGCAAATTCATGCAAATATTGTTTCACCTACTATACTACTTTATACCAGTATTTTATATTGCTCCTTTATTTCTGTTTTATGTTTGTATTGTACTACTGATAAATACGAGTAGAAACATATAATTACTAAGTTTTGTTTTAGTTTATCTGTTTCAACTTTTATGTAGAAAAACACAATGCATGCTGAATTATTTAATAAAACTTTTCCAATATTCTGATAGCAAAATACGGGTTATATTAGCGTGACAAATATTAAAAAACCGATCAAATCAATAAATAATCCAAACTATATGGATTTTAGTTTTGTCCAGCCCACTGCTGGACAAAATTAAAGTCCGTCGGCTAAACGAGGTATCAAAAGCTGAGGTTTGATATTCCTCTGTTTAAGTGACAATACAGGTTGCAACCGAAAATGTTATGATGCTAACTGGGAAGGGATTAATTATAGCCCTTATCAGTTGCTACACAGCATCACACTGGAACCTTGGTCTTGCAATCGTAACGCACAATGCTGTACGCGGCATGCGGCGTATGACACATCGTATTGAAAATGCTCCTTTCCGTAAACTGCGACGGTACAAGACACAATAATTCTCGTCGTCTATCATACGATTAAGCCCCTTCGTACGTGGCTCGTAAGCGTAAGCGTATCGTTATAACGCTACGCGTACGAGATTTGCATTGTTGCACATACGAAACATCGTGTAGACGTAGTAGTACTAGTAGTAGACATGTTATCCTTCTACCATTTTGATAAATTCAATTATTTTTTCAGTCATACATAAAGTCAAAAGTCATAAGAAATTGAAATTCAGTTAAATTCATGTATATTTATAGAAAATAATGAAAAGTTTACTTTTTACGTTTGTGTTTTACGACAGTAGGCGACGACTATCGTAATGTCAATAAACAACTCCTATGATTCGCTGCAACACCGCTTCGGCTGCAGACATGTTAGAACATGCTCGTGCTCGTAGTGTTCTCGTCGTACGCGCGAATTACGCTACGCTTACACTTACGAGCTGTGTGCGAAGGGGCTAACTGTCTGACTTTGCATGCCGCGTGACGCAGCGCTGTGCGATAATTGCGAGAGCAAGGCTGTACAACGCTTGATGGTGCAGCGTTTTTAACCGACGTCAAGAAAAAGGAGGAGGTTCTCAATTCGTCGGAATCTTTTTTTTTGGTTGTCTGGTAAACTAGCTGTGGCCGCGGCCTCCCAATAAATCAGATCTGAACCAATTTAGAAATTATAGCGAAATTATATTACAGTTCCAAACAGTATGTGCCGGGAATTGAACCTTGGACATCACCGCTCAAGTGCATTATCAACTGCGCCAGGTTGGTTGACAAAAACTGCTGAGATCTAAGACACTATCACAGCGGTAGGACGTAAACGTAGTACCTACTGACAGTCAGATCCCCAACCCGGTGGTCAGACTAACTGAAGGAAACTGGAGCCCTTACATTTTACGAAGCAGTCCACATGGCTTTTTTATACTATATAGGCTAGCGCTTGACTGTGATCACACCTGATGGAAAGTGATGATACAGTCTAAGGTGGAACGGAACGCGCTTGCCTAGAAGATGCCTATTCACTCTTAATTTGAAGGCACCCGGGTTGTAAGTGGCAGGAAAGACACTGCCTGGGACAATCCGTATCAGGAACGAGGAATCAAACCGCTTCGTACGCGTCTTTGGTACGTCGACTATGTATGGGTGGAAGCCTTTACGATGCCTTGCCGTTCTATGATAGAAAGGTGACGGGGGAACCAAATTAAATTAAAGCTGTAGACAGGACACGGTGGAAAGAAATCATATACCGCAGGATTACTCTCCGTGATTGATAATCACGATGCTCATTGCTCAGTCATGAGGGACCGGCCGAAGAGAGAGAGACTGACAATATCATGTTACCTTTAAGCCTAGCCTACTTACGTGGCTAATAGCAGTCCAAAGACAAACATCAGCCGAGTTATACCACATAATCCAGCCATCGATATTGTCATAAACCACGTATCGAGTGATCGGCGGCGCATAATATCTGCGGCTTACAATACACTATATTGCAGTCAGAAGTTGCTAACATTTCAAAGAACATGCAAGAGGTAATTAATAAGGCTATTATCCGGCTATTTATCTGGACATAAAATTACTTAATCAAAAAATGTGTTAAAATAATTACGAAAATATTTATATTGGACCTATTCGAGACTATCTTTGGATCAAGAGTATATTATGTTTAGTCAACTTGGAAAAATCAGTTGATATGACGTATATACTCGTATAGCTATAATTTTTATAGTATCCGATAAAAATTTAAAAGATTGTACATACTTGACTGCAGTCGGTAAGTGAAGATGCAGCCGAAAATGTTATTCAATATACTTGGAAGTAGTAAGTAACGCGTATTGGTTGCTACACAGCATTACTCTGGAACGCTTTACGAAACGGTATCTCTCACTAGACCAGATCTAAGCCAATTTAGAAATTATAAAATTCAAAACCTACACCGAATGCGCTAGCGAGGTGTGGCCTAGCAGAATATGTCACACACCTTTTAAAAACATAAAAAGAACTTTCAGGATTTTTCACGATTAGATACTTCAAATGAGTCTGACTCTCGGATTTGCATTACTCGGATTAAAATTATTCTTGAATGATTACAATTTGAACAATCGGGTAATCATAGCGACTACAATAATAAAATCATTACAAGTAGTCACAAAATTAAATGGTTGCCCTGATTAGTGAAAGAAGAATCTTTTATACAGGATGTACCCTAAACTCAAGGTCCATATAAAGTAGGCTAAGCGGAAAGCTATTATGTTGAAAAGAGCTTTTAAAGAGCATTTAAGCCCTTTCTTTAACCAGTGCAGCCTTTGAAAGAGTACGAAGGTATGCAGCTGTTGCAATATAGGTGGAAGCATCTAGCAAATATTCAGTAGCTAATATTGTTATTTTCCCTATACAAAGGAGCACAGAGACGAAAAGTACGATAAATGTTTTAGGTGTTTTTCAATCAGAACGTTATTTCGTTTTATAGAAGAAAAACTATACCCAATCGTTAGAACAATATGTTTAAAATATATAACAAGAATCCAACTGTTAGAAAAATAGAAAGTTGAAGTTGAAAATAGAAAATTAAACTATGATATTTAAACTTCTTGTTACCTAATGCCTATATCCATTTAATAATACAAGCATTTTACATTATGTGATCAAAAATAAAAATAAAATATTTTGCAGCTTTTGAATATGTTTCATAAAAACGGACATAAAAATCTTCCCGCTTTAAAAAATACAATTATTAATATTTAGTGAAGATAATCAGGTTTCTGTATTTATAGTCATCTTATAAATTGGCCGCCATTTAAAAAAAATATAAATCGAATTCTCTCAAAAATCTTTGTCTGGTCATTGCAGTAAGGATACCCAAGGAAAGGATTTTAGAGAAAGGAAATTAAATCGTGAGCGAATCCTCGGGCTGCTAAAAGTGTATGTCTAACTAACTGATTAAAGTTAATTAACTTATTAAAGAGTAATGCTAGCTACACAGCATCGCTCTGGAACACTTAACCGGTAGGACGGTGACCTCAGCTGGTACCTCACACCAGATCCGACCTTTTTTGTTTATACGTGAGAAAATACGTTATGGATACCGGTGTCCCACGGGGAGGCACTGCGGTTATGTCGGAGTCGCACCGACTAAAACCCCACTGTGTTCACCTCGTCGCCTGGTGGTTGAGCAACGGGACCGGAAGCACTCGCGTTACCCAGCTAACCACCAGATCCGACCTAAGCCAATGTAGAAATTATAAAAGTCATACAAAAGAAATACTATTTAAAAACAAATGTCATACGGGCGAAGTCACGGGTGTCCGATGGTTAAACGTAAAATAGTTATCCTTATTTACTGTAATAGGTTTTATTAAAAGATGGCAGCAAGAAAATTGGCAATCTTATTTAAAACTTTTAGCGGCCCTACTCAAGAGGTTGAAGTTTACCGGCCAAAGTTAGATAACTTACTTTTCAAAGGAGATGTTTTTCCTTTTGTGGTCAGCCGCAGGTAAGAGGCGGAATGGAAGTGGCATATATCTTTCTTGCCTCAGTGATTCCAGCAAAAAGAGGCAAAAAAACTTTGATAGCCTGCAGACTGAGAAAATTATAGTAAACAAGTTAATTTTGGTCAAACGGTATTTAAGTATTATTTTATCTACTAAGTTTAAGCACAAGCGTAAAGAAACTTTCGTTTATTGAGAATATTATTAACAGCTAAGAAATCATGTAAAATTAAACAACAAGGGAGTGTCTTCATGAATTAATATTATTAATTTATACGCTTATGCGAAATAATGAAATAATAAGAATTAATATTTCATTTAGTTTTTTACTGTCAAAATCATATTATAACTGTTTATACTGTAATTTATTTACCAAAAAAAATTCAGACGCCAATTTTTATAGTCATCAAGTTTTATTTAAATCATTAAAAATAAAAATGGGATGAATTAAATGTCATACCTGTAACGTCCTATTGTTTGGACTCTAAAAGCGTTTCATATTCGAGTCCCCTCATATCCAAAAATATCCCTAAATGACAAGGGAATATGACAAACAGCGTTATATTCTCGCTACGTTGATTTTTGAATAAACTTGCCGCACACATGCGTTATTTTGTTACGAAATACTAAACTCTATTTATCTTCGAATAGAGTTGTGAATCCCTTGCGTGGCAATGTTTACGTTTTAAGAGCGTTTGAATGTTCATGTAGGGATAAAACGTAACAATGTTACGCTATCGTGTGAGCCTCCATTGTTTTTGCGCATTTTATACGAAAGAGGTTTTATGTTTAATCGCCATTATTTTTGTAAAATCCTTTAATTGTTACTGTTCGGGATTAATTATGAATTATTAGGTGGTTACCTAAACCTTTTATTCCAGTGTGGGTTGGAGAACAAGAGAACTTTCGGTGAAAATAAAATTAACAAGGTGTAATTTATAATTATGGAACATTATAATAATTTCCATAAGCTCGTTTGGAGTTTTATATCGCTTAAAATAAACAGCTATGTTTGCCTTTTACTTCTGGTTTTATTTCAATTTTAGACCAGATTCAGTTCCAGAGATTAACAATCTAACCTAACCTAAACATTGATCTACAAACAAACTATCAAGGGGAATATTGTTTTTTCACTATATGCATACATCTACAAGCAATTGAATAATACATTAATAAATAATTAACAAAAAGACAGCTAGTAACATAATCTGACGACTGAATGGCGTAACCGTAGCGAACCTGCCGTCTGCGTCGGAAGTCGTGGGTTCGATTCCCACTACTGGTAAATGTTTGTGTGATGAGCATTGAGCATGTACGATTTCCAGTGTATGGGTGTTTTTCAATATATTATATTTATGTATACTAGTACGAGTATGTATGTATATTTTTCCGTTCTGGAAGTTGTTAAAAAGCGACCTTCTTTGAGCTCAACTGAAATGTCTAAACATGTGAAGATCCAAAAACTTGCGAGTACAGTGGGAGCCCTTTATCAAAGCCGTGCTCGGCGTATCGCGGCCTGTCACTGTCAACTAGGGGGCTCTCCACAAAGAGTTTCTAAGCGACTATGTTTCTTGTCCGCTTCTACGTGTGACGCGGGGAAAAAACATCTCATAGTGCCCCGTCAGACGTAGTGTGACAAACGCCGCGGTTATGCTGTGAATAAAAGAAATGATAAAGGCTGGTTTCTCGACTAGGCTTTGAAATCTTAGCTCTAATTTGAAATTATCTATTTCATTCAAATGATTCTTTTGTCATTTAAACTGCTTTTAAAATTTGTTTCCGGTTTTTAATTTACTTCAAGAAACAATCCAGTATTGAAACATACGTTCGCTAAAATAACAAAACATAGGCATTAAGATTTAACCAAACAAAGTGCATTAGAGACTATTGGGTGACTGTTTAACCACGATATATACATGGACGTATTGTTGGAAGCATGTATTAAATAGGTAAATAAATATTATTATTTGACTAATCAGTCACAGGTTTTGAGGCGAAATAGGTTTTGTCTTCCCTAATATCCAAATAGTTAGAGAAAAAACATAATAGTACTCGTATGGTACTTTTTACAAGTAACTTTAGTTGTTGTCAAAAATACAATTTGTTCAAACCTCAGGATATGGGCATCCGGACAAGCAAACAGTAGGGCCATGTGGCGAACTACAGCGTGGCCTTACTGTTGGTGGCAAAACAACCATTTTCGGCACCAAAAAACTGGTGAAATTTTTGGGCGCATCCGCCCTGTCCAGGGTACATGTCTATTTTGAGAAATAAATTAATGAAGATAAAATATAAAGCCCGCGCGTGTCCCCATTACGTGTGATAGCGCGTTTCGCCTCAACAACTTGTCTCGCTCAGTTCCACACTTGGAAACATCTCTTCAAGAGCCTCTCGTTTATGGTTCCCAAGGGCTTTTTAAAGGACTCCCTTTGCGCCTTATTTTGATTCTAACTCCTTTGTGTCTGAGTGGAAACTTAAATGTCCTGTTAAGCATTGGTATAATTGATCCTAACCGTCATTTAGATTTTAGATGATCCCTAATCTATAGAGCATTAAACTCTAAATATGAATTTTTACGGTAAAAAGATTCTAAGATACTAAACTGTGACAAAGAAAAAACTATATTGGAATATTTACTTGGAATTCAATAGAGTTCTTAATAGTATGTCAAGTCAAAATAATGAACTCAGATATAGACCAAATGGTAATACATTAAGTACAGATACAAACTGTTTCTGTAGCTGAAATCGTCTCAAGGGAACTCTTAAATGGTAAATAGCTCAGGCATGAAGCTATAAGTGCTTTGGAGGGCGGTTATCCGTGAAATTCCCTTAAACTCAGGACCCACAGTAATCGGCAGTCGACCACGCTAACTACCAGACCAAGACAAGCCAGTTAAGTACTTAGTCAGACAAATTACTTAGGTTTGAAGAACTCATCCTTGAATAACTCAAACCATAGTTCGATTGAAGGCATACCAAAGTACCTTCGAAATCTGTCGACTTGGAAGCGTTTGATAGGTTCCAAAATTTGTATTCACGAGAGATCAAAGTGTTATACCCTTTTCTTGAAAGGAATCTAGACATCCTCTTAACCTGGACTCAGTTATTGGCAGTCTACTGTGCTACCTACTAAGGTAGGTAAGGTTGACTGTAGGTCAAGACAGTAGTGTACTTAAGCATAAACATTACTTAGATGCAGCAATGGGCAGTTGACCATTAAAGACATATAGACAGGACCCGGCGAACCGCGCGAAAAAATGTCGCCAGTTTCCTGGTGTCAAAAACGTTTGTTTTGACACCAATTGCGTCAGTTGTAAGCCGACTTCAGTATCTTCTATGGATCGCGGTCCATGTCTCAAATCAATATACTGCGCTGGTACACGCAAGTTTCCGCAGCGACAATTTCCGCCATTTTGCGGCGCATTAGCGGATGTTTTGTATGAAGAAGGTTGTAGTTAAATATTCCAATGGGCTCATGCTATGGTTGATATCAGTGTCAGTAAGGTACTTAGTTACACAAATAACTTAGACTTGAACAACTCAAACCAAGGTTCAACTGAAGGCACACCAATGTACGAGTACCTTTGAACACGAGCGATTTAAAAGCATTTGATGCTACAAAGCGAAATCACGAGAGAACCAAGAGTAGTTGTACCGATTCCTTAGTGGGCAGTGGACCGTGAAATCCTCTTAAAGGATTTGCCTTCCGGCCGAGCTGATCATATCTCGGAAATAAAATTAAAAACTAGAGTAAACTGGACGTGGAACTTTAAACTCTTTTAGATAATAAGATTAAGTAAAGAAGGATTTCTCGCAAGCTTATGACATTGTTGGAAGCTTAAATTTTATAGCTCAATTAAATAAGCGGACTGCGTCGGTAAAGCAGTTGGTTCGATTTGATGAGACGTAAGAAATATAAAATATTATATCAATTCCGTCAAAGACAAGGCTATTGTATTGGGATGTTTTTTGGTATCTACTTAAATGCATTTCGCAAGATTTTTTTTTCATATAGGTCTAACTTACAGGCAGTTATGAACAGTCAGAAATATGGTTTTATTAGTTTACACCACAAATACAACACACCTCTTTATGTGTCGGAGATATGTAACCTATCGAATACTGTGGCCCATCTCCGTCCAATAACATATTAAAGCCTCCTTGATGATAGGTTCTAAAAGACGACACCCAATATTTGCAGCCGTAAACTTCAATATATTTCCCAAGTATACGAAATATTAAAGTTTGCTACTGCTTGTACCGTTGACAGATAAAGCGAATTACTCGTTCGTATAAAAAACTTAATTATATAGCATAAAGATATGGGTGTTTTTCTATATATTGTATTTATGTATATTTATGAATTCTCTTGTATCCATAATAGACTATATTGACTATAGGGCTAGATGGCAAAGTATGTGATATCCTGATATTATGTAGATGTATTATTTTACCTAAGTATAACTTACTCGTCAGACAATTATTTGCATTATTTGTTGATTACAAGTTGATGGGTTTGATACTCGAAATGTTTATAAACTAGAATTTTAAAACTGATCATTTAAATTGTGCCACCAACTTATTTTCAGTATTAATTTCCCAGATTACATTTAAATAATAATATGATGTGTTTTTGATATAGTCAGCTAAACTGATACAATATTTTTAGCACCTTTATAGTACTTTTACTTTTATTTAAGTATAAAATATTTACATAAAATATTAAACACAAAAAAATCATAAATGCAATGTTTCACTTTGCTGAGTGAACATATTACCTTAAATGTGAAATTCAAGAAAAGTAATAATAATTATACTTTATGAAGTATGTTTTTTGTGAACCGTACTAGTACTGTCAGTGCTCGGTTTGGCTTATGTCCAAGGCTGAATTAGAACTGCCATATATATCAACCAACAGAGAAGACCTGGAGTGATCAGAACTAAGACTTTAAGTTAGAAATTCTTGGTCTTTCATTATTGAAAAACAAAGAATTTCTTCGATTCTTTGGACAAATGTTTTTTTATACACTACAAGTTAGTAGGAACTGCAATCTCACCTGATGTTAAGTGGCAACGCATCCAAGAGGTTCTAATCTTGGATCTAGTACTAGCTTGTTGCTGCACAGCATCGCACCGAAACTATTCATTGCTTGGCGGTGCGGTGTGTTAAATTGCAGACCTCACCTGTACCAATTTAGAAGTTTAAGAAAAATCATGAAATTCGAAACTGTCCTGTGCTGGGAATCGAACACTGGAACTCTCCTTCAAATCCAAGTGCATTGCCATCTTCGCCAGGAAAGTCGTTAAGACGTTAAGAATTAAATTGTCTTGTTGAACGTATAACCAAGAAATCCTAAGTTCGATGTCCGGTTGGGTCAGAAATATTAGGGAAACACACTGATAAGAAAACTCAGGACAATTATGGGCATCCGAACGATTTACGTAAACCTTTTTCGTACAAGCAGACAGTAGCGCCATCGGTCAAAATTCTATAGGCGGCTGCAGGGTGGCAAAACAAGCATTTTTGGCACCGATAAACTGGTGACATTTTTTTGAGCTTTCCGCCCTGTCCAGGGTATATATCTATTGGGAAAAAGAATTTTACTGACAATATTCAGTAGTTTTCCCGGAGTCTCATACAGTAACATTATTCGGATACCGCAATTTCACTAAGTGTACTCTAAGCAAATACTATTTGAGAAAACATTATTGAAGTATATACAGCGAGCACCTAAGACTTCTGTCAATAATCTTGGTGTCACTTACGGAGATGAAAATATCCTGTCCTTTCGACATAACCTATTTGCAAATTGCATGTATGAACGTGAGGTAGGTATGAAAATTGTATCGAAATTTAATATTACACTACATTTTGCCCACGGCTTCGCCTACGTGGATTGTTTACCTTTTAAGTGTTTTAAGTGTTTAAGTGCAATGATTTCCAGGCCGCACGATCCTGCACCATTTGTATCCAGCGCCCTCCCGCGACTCTTTTAATATCGTCAGTTCATCTGGTCGAAGGTCTGCCAACACTGCGCTTCCCCGTGCGGGGTCTCCATTCCAGCACTTTGGGTCCCCAACGTCCGTCGGTTCTTCGAGCTATGTGCATCACCCATTGCCACTTCAGCGATACGTTGAGCTATGTCGGTGACTCTGGACTACGGATCTCCTCATTCCTGATTTGATCACGCAGAGAAATTCCGAGCATAGCTCTCTCCATCGCCCGCTGAATGACTCTGAGCCTTCTAATGAGGCCCATAATAAACCAAGTCTCGGATCCGCATGTAAACTTCCTTAGCTTATGGAAAAAAACCATTGAACTCGCGACAATTACTCGCGACTTGCAAATAGAAAAGGATAGATAAAAACTTGAGAGGTGTCAAGGGACACCCGGATGGAACGAAGTATATCTGGCTTGCTTTCTATAAGAGAGAGAGAGACAGACAGAGAAAAATGCGCACGCCGCACGGCTTACAATAGCTTATTTTAGCAAAAAGTGTCGTTACAACTTTTCCTATGAATTTTTTCCGTCTAGCCCCCCTGTCACAACACGCGATAAGGAATTTCGTTCGAAAAACTTGAGAGGTGCCAAGGGACACGCGGGTGGAACGAAGTATATCTGGCTTGCTGCAACAGTTGTCATCGAAATCACGCCCATCAAGTTCTAAGTTTTGTAACGGTATTTATGACCTGTGGCAACGTTGTATGTTCTGAGCCTACTCGCCTTCAAGTCTGTAAAGACCACAGAATACCATAATAGTATATTTACATCCCATCCCTAATTGTGTCACTTTGACAGCTGTCGAAGCGGTCAAGCTGAGTTTAAGGACTATAAGGAAATAAATTGAGGTATGATCTGACGATTAGTAATTTTAACAACCAACATAAATAAAATACTGTATGAAGCTGACATTTTTACTAAATAACAGTAATAAAGTTTTAAAATGAAACACTACGCTTTTAATTATTTAACACGTTCGCAAAACTGGCACCCGTATGTGCATAAATTACGCGGTAAGTTGGGATCATTATCATTTTATTCAGCGTGTGTAGCGAATAAAAGTAGGAAGCTGCTCCGGAAGCGGTGGCTACGTAACTTTTCACTTTTATGCGCTCGTTAATGGATCATAATTTTTTTAATTCTATCAAAACTGTACCTACTTACAATGGTAGATGGGGTTTAGAAGGAAAAGCGGCTGACTGATTGACTCATTGACTGAAAATAATGCATGGATGGGGTTGTTTGGCATACCTATCGCTATTGTACTGTAGGAATCTAAAAATTTTTGAAAATATTTCAAAATAATTACTTTTACAATTTTTGTATGGAGGAAAGTCATTTCGATCAGTTCCAATGAGAATCTTTCTACGAAATTGACGGTTGATCGAAAATGAATAGACATAATTGACAATCAGGAATTATTTGGCTCTACTGTTAAATATACCTCTGCTCGCGTCAAATTTTAAACAATCTCGTGTTTATTATAAAAGTAGCGTGTGTGCATGCCATTTCAAAGATCTAAATCAGTTCAGAAGTTACAGCGTAAGGCCTGGTTTCCACCAAAGCGGAGCGGAGCGGAGCTGTGTTTGAGTAACCAGTCAGATGTCGTCACTTCAACATCTCATCTCCCCTCACGATTTCGATGAATACGTTTTTGTTACACAATCTAGGGGCTAATTGGTTACTCAAACACAGCTCCGCTTTGGTGGAAACCGGTTCTAAGGCCGTCCACCGCTGCCGTCATCAGAACGTCACCGAAAACGGATACACGAGACGACGCCGAAAATGCAGTCATACATTTACTATGGCCGTCTCTCCTCCGCCTTCACTCGTCACGTCACTTTATTGATCTCAGCCAGAAATTGTTTGTCCGTTCTCGGTGACGTCCTGTAAACGGCTGTGGTGGACAAACGGCCTTAGGTTACAATTGATTTCTGCAAGAAATGCAAATTTCTAATAACACAGAAGGAAAAGTAAAATTCATTTTTTTTCCACCATCTACCGTTTCCTTACAAACCGGGACCTTATTAAAAACCGCCGTCACTTCTAACCGCAAACGTCAAAGACAGTCCCGATAAGTAAAGTCGTCACTGCAGAACGAGGACCTCTCTTTCGAATTTCTGCAACGTGACAGAGACAGACAGCTTTCTATCAGTGCGAAGTACAGCGCAATGATTAGACATGCCAGCCAGTGGAGTGGAATTGACACGAAGGAAATTGCATGCTTTGAATTATCGAGGCAATATTCATTGTAGGAGAGTTAACCGTTTTTGGGAGCAGGCATAGGTAGGTGGGATTGGATTAATGCCCGTTCGTTAGACCTAAGACTTGCATTTCAATTTCAGTAGCGGACTTTCGATTAGATTTGCGTTGCTGTGGCGTTTGAATGTGTAGAATGTAGATGATCACTTTTTTAGGTTTCATGTTATCAGGGAGCATGTATATTCACAATTGAGGTTGTTGCTTTAATTGGACTAATAGTTAACTGTTTTGTTCGCCTCTTTGTTTGTCTGTAATTAAGGAATTTTTGCTTACAAATAAATCTATACGAATAATATACTTAAACATAAATACTTTGTATTATAATTCTTCAAACACTCAGAACAGATTATAATGTTTATAATAAAACTCATACGAAACGACCGATTTTTAGCTATCGGACACAATTATAATATTCGGTGGGTAAACTAAACAAGTGCTTTGTAAATGTAACTAGTAACCACGTCATTGTTAAAATAAATATTTTCGTTGTGTAGAGTTGTGATGAACTTTTTTCTGCCCTTGTTTATAAATGACTAGCAGATACCCGCGGCTTCGCCCGCGTAAATTTTAGTTTTCCCTGTTCTTACGGGAACCATCGATTTTCCCGGAATAAAAAGTAACCTTTGTGTTAATTTAGAGCGAAATCTATCTCCATTTTATATTTCAGCCAAAAATTTTCAATAGTTGAAATGTGAATGAGTATTTCTCCCGCTGGAATAGTGAAAATCAAATATTCACGCGGGATATCATTCATTGATTTTCCCGGGATAAAAAATAGCCTTCTCCATTCTAATTTTCAACCAAACCAGTTCAGCAATTACGGCGTGAAGGAATATTTTTCCCGCGTGGATATCTGTTTTTCACTGCTCCCGAAGGAACCATGGATTTTTCCGGGATAAAAAGTAGCCTTATTATTAATCCAGGGTATAATCTATCTCTTTTCCAAATCAGTTCAGTAATTACGGCATGAAGGCATATTATCTATCACTATTATCATGGAACTCATGAAATTTTCCGGGATGAAAAGTAGCCTATGTATTAGTCCAGGATAAAATCTATCTCCTTTCCGAATTTCAGTCATATCAGTTCAGTAAGTGCAGCGTAAAGTAGTATTTTTCGCGCGTCAAAATAAATTTTTCAGTTTTCCCGCGAAAACCATGGAATTTTCCGGGATAAAAAGTAGCTGTTTTATTAACCCAGGATACCATCTATCTCCATTCCAAATTTCAGCCAAATCAGTCTTGTACTTGCGGCGTGAAGATTTTTTTCCGCGTGAATTTCGGTTTTTAACTAATCCCACGGGAACCATGAATTTTCCCGGGATGAAAAGTAGCTTATGTGTTAACCCAAGATGCAATATATCGCCATTTCAAATTTGAGCCAAATCAATTCAGTAGTTGCGGCGTCAAGGAGTATCGAAGCTTGATAAAATTCGAACTTTGGAGCCCCGTTTCACCCCTTAAGGGGGGAATTTTGAAAAATCCTTTCTTAATGCACCCCTAGACCTCATAAGGAACCTGTGTGCCAAATTTGAAGTCTCTAGACCCAGCGGTTTGGGCTGTGCGTTGATATGTCAGTGAGTGAGTGAGTCAGTCTCTTCTTTGATATACCATGAAATTTTCCGGGATGAAAAGTAGCCTATGTATTAATCCAGGATAAAATCTATCTCCTTTCCGAATTTCAGTCATATCAGGTCAGTAAGTGCAGCGTAAAGTAGTATTTTTCAAGCGTGAATATCAATTTTTCAGGTTTCCCGCAAAAAACATGGATTTTTCCGGGATAAAACGTAGCCTCGTTATTAACCCAAGATATCATCTATCACCATTCCAAATTTCAGCCAAATCGGCCTTGTACTTGCGGCGTGAAGATTTTTTTCCGCGTGAATTTCGGTTTTTAACTAATCCCACGAGAACCATGGATTTTGCCGGGATGAAAAGTAGCTAATGTATTAACTCAAGATGCAATTTATCGCCATTCCAAATTTGAGCCAAATCGGTTCAGTAGTTGCGGCGTGAAGGAGTATTGAAGCTTGGTAAAATACGAACTTTGGAGCCCCGTTTCACCCCTTTAGGGGTGGAATTTTGAAAAATCCTTTCTTAATGCACCCCTAGACCTCATAAGGAACCTGTGTGCCAAATTTGAAGTCTCTAGACCCAGCGGTTTGGGCTGTGCGTTGATATGTCAGTGAGTGCGTGAGTCAGTCTCTTCTTTGATATACCATGAAATTTTCCGGGATGAAAAGTAGCCTATGTATTAATCCAGGATAAAATCTATCTCCTTTCCGAATTTCAGTCATATCAGGTCAGTAAGTGCAGCGTAAAGTAGTATTTTTCAAGCGTGAATATCAATTTTTCAGTTTTCCCGCAAAAACCATGGATTTTTCCGGGATGAAAAGTAGCCTTTTTATTAACCCAGGATATCATCTATGTCCATTCCAAATTTCAGCTAAATCGGTTGTTTAGGCGTCAGCGAGCTGGAGGTGGGTCCGAAGAAAAAAACTGTACTTGATACTCGATATTCATGCAAAAATGTATTTACAATTTAAATTTTACAAGAGTTCAGCCGTTCACATCTATTTTAAAATTCAAAAGCCACAGACACCAAAGAGTCTCTAATCTACGTCGACACTTGTCAAAAGTCACAGAGAACAACACCGAGCGTTCGTTCCTTGATCACCACAGACTCTCGGACCATTGTGGCCGCAACATGCCCGCGCGCGTTGAAAGCCTGCTTTCAACTAGACTCGTCCCGCAGCGGACAAATTCTGCTGAAGGATCTGCGCAGCACTCCGCCAGCTGTCCGGATGTCTGCTACCCTCGTTACTCCATCAGCACCAGGATAAATGGCAACAACTCGTCCCAGCTTCCACTTCAGTGGGGGAAGACCTTCTTCCTTCACTACCACAAGCTCATCGACTTTCAACGGAGATTGGGATGTTCGCCACTTGGATCTGCTTTGCAGTTCGCTGATGTACTCTTTATTCCATCTAGTCCAAAAGTGCTGCCGCAGTCGCTCTATGCGCTGGAATTTGGTCAGCCTGTACTCGGCACTGTTTTCATAGTTGGGCACTGGAAGGAAGGTCAACGGTCGACCAATTAAAAAATGTCCCGGCGTCAGCGCGTGAAGGTCAGCCGGATCCGATGATAGCGGTGTTAGCGGTCGAGAGTTTAATATTCCTTCAATTTGCACGAGCGCGGTATACAACTGTTCATACGTCAGATTACAATTTCCCAATACTCGCCGCAAATGATGCTTTACAGACTTTACTCCTGCCTCCCAAAGACCGCCCACATGAGGAGAATACGGTGGGATAAAATGAAACGCTATTCCCTCACTGGCTGCAGCTTCAGCAACCGAGCTCCCGCTACGCTCCAGAAACTTGCCAATCTCTTTATATGCACCAACAAACGTCGTACTATTGTCACAATATAAATTTCTGGGCTTACCTCTCCGAGAAATGAAACGGCGTAGAGCCGACAAGAAATTATCACTCGTTAGGTCCCCTACAAGTTCGATGTGTATCGCCTTAGTCGTGAAACACACAAAAATAGCAATATAAACTTTAAGAAGGCGACACCCACGACCTTGTCTACTCGCACTCATAATAGGACCCGCGTAATCTACTCCTACGGACTCGAACGGGTAACCGCCAGGCATGACTCGAGTGGCAGGTAAGTTACCCATAAGGGGCGCAACCACTTTCCCTTTCATACGCTTACATAACATGCATTTATGGTAACATGATCTGGCCAAATTACGTCCGCCAATAGGCCAATAAGTTTCCCGAATAGACGCGAGAAGCAACTGCGGTCCTGCATGAAATAATCTCCTGTGCTCATAATCAAACAAAAGCTTCGTAAATCTATGTGTGGACTGTATTAAAATGGGATGTTTTTTATCATAAGCAAACAGGGAATTCTCTAACCGCCCGCCTACGCGCATGATATTCTCATCGTCCAAGAAAACATTAAACTTTAAAAGTTGACTTTTGGGAGATAATTTTCGCTTCCTGACCAACATGTCATATTCAGGGAATGACTCCCGTTGAGATATTCTAATAATCACATTCAATGCATGTCGCAGCTCATCCTCTGATATAAATTGAGTATTAATACTTTGTTTTCTGCATGCCTTAATAAATCTTAACACGTAAACCATGCAACGCCTTAACCTAAGGAACTTCGAAAATCTATCGAAATCAATAATATTCCCACTATGATTATTAGTATTAATAGATCCATGCAAAGAAACCTCTGCCCGAAGATCTGGCAGAGCTTCAGCAACAATATTATTAGATGGCCATTGTGACACATCTTTTGTCAAAAAACTTGGCCCTGACCACCACAACTCAAGAGTCGGGATAGAAGCTATGTCAACCCCTCGCGACAAATGATCAGCTGGATTATGTTCAGTCGGAACGTGCCTCCAAGAGCAATCCTTCCCTGTCCTTTCCAGAATATCTCCTACTCTATTACGAACAAAGGTAGTGAGTCTGTTAGGTACCATTTTAAGCCAGCCTAGAACAATTGTCGAATCTGTCCAGAATGTGGTGTGCCTAATTTTAACTCTCAAAGACGACTTAACTTTCTCATAAAGCCGAACTCCTACTACAGCACCACAGAGCTCAAGTTGTGGAATGGTCTTTGGTTTCAAAGGAGCTACCTTGCTCTTAGCAACTAATAATCTGACACAGACATTATTTGCCTCATCAACACTTCTGACATACAGACAAGCACCATACGCACCCTCCGAGGCGTCTGAGAATACATGCAAATCTACAGTAGTATAAAAGTCACCAAGAACACGACGAGGGATACGTAGGTTTTTCAAAGACGGCAGATTTTTCAACACTGAACTCCAAGTTCCAACAATGTCCAATGGCAAGGGTTCGTCCCACGCCAACTTATGCAACCAAAGTTTCTGCAACAACATTTTCATTGTGATAATACAAGGAGACAATATCCCTAAGGGATCAAATATTTTTGCGATGACAGACAGCAAGCCTCGCTTTGTAAAAACATTTGTCTCTCCAACATCAATCGAGAACTTAAGCTCATCAGGCCCTGCGCGCCAATCTAAACCCAACGTTTTACCAGCCTGAGAGTCACTCATGTTCAAACACACGGTTGCATTGGCATCTTGTAACGCAACAGCAAGTGGGTCATTAGACTGCCACTTCCGCAGAGGCATCCCTGCTGACAACAACGCTGCTGAAACTTTTTCCTGAATCTCCTTAACTTCCGTCAACGAGTTCCCACCAGTCAGAAGGTCATCCACATAAAAGTCGTGGAGTATAATTTCTCTGATTTTTACATCTGAACACTCTAAACCAACTTGTTTAAGACACCTAGTAGCAAGAAATGGAGCACTAGCTGTACCATATGTGACAGTGTTCAACTGATAAGTTTTAATCGGCTCCGAGGGGTCTCTTCGCCAAAGGATTAATTGCAAATCCCTATCTTCAGGGTGCACAACAATCTGCCTATACATCTTCTCAACGTCCGCTACTAATACAATTTTATGGGTTCGGAATCTTAACAAAATTGACAAAAGATCATCCTGAACCGTCGGACCTACCATTTGCAGGTTATTACACGAGACGCCGGAAGTACTGGGGCTACTTGCATTAAAAACTACCCTCAATTTTGTCGTGCTGCTAGTTTCGCGCACTATCCCAAAATGGGGTATAAAATTCCCTTGTTGAACTTGGCTAGGGTCACACTCAGACATGTGACCTAGTGTGATGTACTCGGACATAAAGTCAACATATCTTTTTCTAAACAACGGCTGCGATTTAAATCGACGCTCTATTGCAAAGAGACACCGTTTAGCACGTTCAAATGAATCACCCAGCATGTCACGTGACTTCTTTAACGGAAGTCTGACGCAAAATCGCCCGTCCTCCAAACGTGACATGTTGTTAACAAAGTGCTCCTCGGCCGCCTTCTCCTCCGCAGAGTATGATGACTGGACGCTCACCTCCTCTAACTGCCAAAATCTGCATAGGAGTGCTTGAATGTCCTCATTGAGAATAGCTGAAACCTCAGAATCACCTGTAGAGAAATAGCTAACCTGAGTTACTTGATTAGTTGACTTATGTCTATTTAACAATCGTCCACCTACTAACCAACCTAGTCTGGATTCCCACAAGACAGGTTTATCACAGCCTTGTCTAAAGCTCCGCATGCCTAACAAATCCCAAAAAATATCTGACCCCAAACATAGGTCAACCTCATCAGGTATATGAAATTGGGGATCTGCTAGAACCACATCATTCGGAATAAACAAATTAGAGATATCAATCTCACGACAAGGCACAACATCAGTAATAGTAGGCAGAACATAACACACTAAATCAGTAGAATAACGTTCATTAATAGACTTCATAGATACACGACA
This sequence comes from Coenonympha arcania, assembly GCA_036785405.1. Taxonomy (NCBI): domain Eukaryota; kingdom Metazoa; phylum Arthropoda; class Insecta; order Lepidoptera; family Nymphalidae; genus Coenonympha; species Coenonympha arcania. The sequence continues at coordinate 14,353,543 of CM072070.1, read as the reverse complement.
CAGCTTGGATGCCAGGGAACTAGAATTATTTATACCAAAGATAGGCTCATGTACATTCAAGAAAGGCAAATCAAGAGAATTACACACCCTCTCTGTGATATAAGATGATGTACTACCCGGGTCAAGCAGACCTCGCACTATCTTCTCACGACCCTGGCTATCATAAATTTTCACAAGAGCTGTTGATAAAAAAACATCTTTCCCATATTTATACTCTTTACTCAAGTCTTGATCACGTGATGTCAATAGTCATAAGGTAGGACTCGACTGCACCTGCACTTGGGGTGCAGCTCTGGTGACAACCCTATCATTATCAACTGGTACCTGCACATCCGTTGGAGTTGCTGAACGTTCACCTGTACATAACAGACCGTGATGCTTGCCCCGGCACCTTCTGCACCTTGGTCCCCGGCACTGGGGTACCCGATGCCCAGGTCGGAAGCACAAAAAACAGATCTTGTACTGTGGTATTATCCTGCGACGTTCCTGAACACTCATGGCTCGAAACTGCTCACAATTCTGAAGAAAATGATCACGGTGACAGGCTGGACAAGACTTTGACTTAGAATCATTACTACGGTTCATATTTACATTACTATTTTCAACTACAGGTTCTGACTTTGACAGCAAAGCTCTATGTTTGACAGTGGACTTGGAGACCTCAATAGTTTGCAGCAAATCTGCTCGATTGCGCAAGAATTTCATGAACAAATCTAAATTAATATCTTGATCTGATTTACCCCTAAACTCTTCCCACTCACGGAAAGTTTTTGAATCAAGCCTCTTGCTAAGAATATGAATAAGTAAAGTATCCCAATGTGAAGTGGGTTCCCCTAGTGACTCTAAAGCCCGCAGATTTTTATTCACTGCATCTATCATACCTTTTATATTTTCTGACGTTTCCCTATGTAAAGGCTCAATTTCTAATAACGCAGTAACATGGTTTTGAATCAGCATTCTTTTATTATCGAATCTTTCACACAGTAGACCCCAAGCTATAGAATAATTCTTCGCACTCAATTCAATTGACTGAATAACAATAGCTGCCGTGCCCTCTAAGGATGCCCGGAGGTAATGGAATTTATTTATGTCACTAAGATCCACATTCGAGTCCACAAGAGAAGAAAACGTGTCACGGTAAGCCAGCCAATCCTTCCACGAACCCGAAAACTTAGGCAGAGAAATAGTTGGAACCTTAACGGATTGGCTGCCATGTCTTGACGAGCATCGCTCACTACATAAGCCCTCATTTTGTTTCTCAGAATTCTGAGAGATAATATTTTGTGCCCTCGCGAGAACTTTAAAATATCCAGATTCAAATTCATTTCTCTCGGGGAGTGCCACATTAATATCATCTACAAGGCACTCAATTCTTAATTGGACCTCGTCGAATTGTTGGTACAGATGGTCAAGCTTACCAGTACGCAGTTGAAGCTCAGTCACCTGCACCGGAGTCAGCGAGTCTCCCAATCCATTCAGGTAGTTGGAGAATGCTGTGAGACGCCCCTTGAAGCTAGCACGGGTCTTAATAAGCTCCTTTTCTGTTTTCTCACTCATGTTGGCTGTCCTGGGGTTGCACGAGCAGGCAGTCTTTATCCAGGATCACAACTTCTTCATCAAACCCTCACAACCGCTAACCGCTTTTTTCAGTATTCCGCCGGTTTTGTCTTTCCAATTTCTGCGTAGAATCCGTCGAGGAGGACCATGTTTAGGCGTCAGCGAGCTGGAGGTGGGTCCGAAGAAAAAAACTGTACTTGATACTCGATATTCATGCAAAAATGTATTTACAATTTAAATTTTACAAGAGTTCAGCCGTTCACATCTATTTTAAAATTCAAAAGCCACAGACACCAAAGAGTCTCTAATCTACGTCGACACTTGTCAAAAGTCACAGAGAACAACACCGAGCGTTCGTTCCTTGATCACCACAGACTCTCGGACCATTGTGGCCGCAACATCGGTCTTGTACTTCCGGCGTGAAGATTTTTTCCCGCGTGAATTTCGGTTTTTAACTAATCCCACGGGAACCATGGATTTTCCCGGGATGAAAAGTAGCTTATGTATTAACCCAAGATGCAATTTATCTCCATTCCAAATTTGAGCCAAATCGGTTCAGTAGTTGCGGCGTGAAGGAGTATTGAAGCTTGGTAAAATACGAACTTTAGAGCCCCGTTTCACCCCTTTAGGGGGGGAATTTTGAAAAATCCTTTCTTAGTGCACCCCTAGACCTCATAAGGAACCTGTGTGCCAAATTTGAAGTCTCTAGACCCAGCGGTTTGGGCTGTGCGCTGATATGTCAGTGAGTCAGTCAGTCAGTCAGTCAGTGTCTTCTTTATATTTAGATGTATTAAACGAAGCGTCTATAAGTCTTCGATAACACATGACTATTATACTTTCATAGATACTTCGGAGAGGTCGTAAATATTGTATCGAGCCGTTCTTAATATCCGAACTCGACTTCGAAAAGATGCTCGGAAATAGAAATAGATAATGTTTTCTATAAAAACTAACTAAGAATAGTTCATATCAAATCTTTGCAAAATTATGAGTTCAGTTTATATTAATTTTAAAAATCGTCTTTAGTCAATTCAGTATTTATTAGTTGATCATTTATACGCTGTAATTACATCGTTACTTAATTTTCGAGATTAAGGCGTTATTAACAAAGCAAAGCGTTATTATCAAATAAACAAAGCATTCTTAAAATAAAACTTTTATACGTAACTTTACCTAACCCGCCCATGCTTTGCCTAGGCCATCCCGTTATAGTAAAAAATGTTTCTTATTACTTACATTACGGAATTTACTAATTGCGATCTAAAGGTAGGGTATATTTAGCAGAGTTCTTAATTAAGAATTGTTGTATCTACTTAGTAATTCATTGACGATGAGTCAAAAATCTCAGACCGTTAGTTTGTTGACTACATTAAAATGAACATAAAATTCCCCTTGTTGCCTCATAAAATAAGAAAGAGAGCATTATATTACGATTCGGTTGGAATAGGTACCGTAAAAAGTTCGTTCGTAAACTACTTTACGGTCGATGTTTACCTTTCAAGTTTGTAAATTATTGAAGTGACATAATACTTAAGTGACTAGGTTGAGCCAATCTTAATAGAGATCAGCAAACCACACAGGAAAAAGAAAAGTGTTTGCGTAAACTTAAGTATATTTAATGAGCCGGCTGCGTTTGTTGGGGGCTACTTCTCAGTGCAGGGTGCATTGGAACTTTTGTTTAAAGTAGGTAAGTTGACTTATAGTTTGTTTTATTGATTTTTATAAGTTCTTGTAAGTTAAGCCTATGTGAAAAGATTTGCTTTGATTTTAATTTTAACTTAAATACTATATAAGTACGTGTGTATTGACTTTCTAATAAAAATATAATGTATCAAATGTCATAATTTCCACGACAAATAATTCTTATATCGCACATTCTTAATCACAAACTCCTTTCTATGTTGTTTACTCACATTATGCGCACTGAAATTATTTTGAATGAAAATAATTTTACATCGATACCTTACAACGTATTAAATACCCATTGAATACAAAGTTATTTAACCGCATCTGTGGGTTATAAACTTCATTTACTGCAACCTATTTATCCATAGACCGTTATAGTATTAACAACTTGTTACATTGAACTAACTTTACAGTACTAATGCCTAGGTTTCATGCAAGGTTTGCCTATGTACTAAAACATATAGCTCATAGAATTCTATTTTTATAAGCTGTCGATAATTCAACGAAAGGATCCATTTAACGTCAACTTTTTGTATGCAAAATTAAATTCCGGATATGAATTTTCCTAGACTAATATTTTGGTTTTAGTTCATGGTAAATCTTGATATTACCTTTGTTATCATAAACTTTACGGATATCACAAATTCCCATACAGATTTGTACAGAATAAATGGTTCATGTCATAATAGTGAACACGAATACAGATTAAATGGGTGTTTAAGTCCAACCGTGCATTAAAAACCTTCAGCTTATCCCCTAACCTATTTACCCATAGAGCGTGGCGTCAACGGAGCGCTACACAAAAGGCGTAAAGTTTGCCCTGACAGCGAAATATTAATGCTTTTTATGGGGAAACTTTCTTTGGGAGAGTTCGTGCATCCGAAATGTATTATGTTTAAATTTTTGAGCTTGTCTCTTAGCTTCTAGGACGATTGTTAAAGTTGTGTAAGAGCTGCAAACTTAGAAACTATAAAAAAAAAGAAACCTGTTACTGAAAACATTTTATAATAAATCGTAGTTTCGGTGTTAAACTTCATGATAAATTAATGAATTATCATGATTTTCAAATATTTATATTCAACCAACAATCATCAAAAGTTTTCTGTATGAAATATTTTCACCGTGTCTAGTAGATTCTAGAAGATTATCAGATTAGTATCTCAATCACAGTTTGCAGACATTAAGTAATAAGAATTTCCACTAAAGGTATAAACGTGAGTTTCAAACCAAAACTAATGTAATATAATAGTAAAAGTAATGTTACTTCGTAAGAAACAATATCTTTCCCATTATTAGATCCAAAAGTTGCTGAAAAATAATCTATAGCTATAAAGCAGTACGAATTTCGACCTTAATTCTAAATTACCACTAAATCACATTTCTCGTATCATATAAAATGCACTCTATAAATAGCAATAAAATTAAGATTCTGGAAAGAATCTAAGAATAACATTTTAAGTATATTATGATTTTCCACGTCAAATAAGAGTTTTCACCCCAAACCAATTCCCATTCGTATTTCTAAGTCACGTCTGCGTCCTAACATGGGCTATGAAGTAGAGTTTCTGGGAAGTATATCAGTCACAGATTTCGCACATTAAACATTATGAATTTCCACCATAAATATGAGTTTCCACCCTTAACTTTCGTATTTCTGAGTCACGTTTCCTCGTATTAAATAAAATCTGCGCCCTGACTGGGGCTATAAAGTGGAGTATCTGGGAAGTATCTCGGTCACAGATTCCACACATAAAGCCGCGCGAAAAATACGAGTATGGCACATTAGGCAAGAACACGGCGTTAGCGGCCACTCGGGTGGGACGTGGCTGTACTGATACCAGTGCTTGTGCAATATTTATTTTTACCCACCAATATGAAACTGAGGTTTTTTTTTTGCTCTATACAAGTTAGTACTTGACTGCGATCTCACCTGATGGTAAGTGATGGTGCAGCCTAAGATATTATCATACTAACTTGGAAGGGTAAATAGATTTACCCCAACGGTTTCTAAAAGCATCGCACCGGAACGCTAAATATCGCTTGGTGGTGCGTCTTTGCTGGTAGGGTGGTAACTAGCCACGGCCAAAGCCTCCCACCAGACCAGCATATAACTAGGTACAACATATTATAACTTCTAAAGTAAAACGGTAAGAACCACTGTTCAAGAACCGTAAAACTAACTTTGTTAAATCTTCCTATTTCTGGAAGGACACTCGTCCCCAGTTGTAGGCCATAAATGGGTGTTGAGATAAAGTTGAGGTTAGTATTTTGTTGTTAAACACCTTTTTGAAAATGTATAAAAACAACAGAAACAAAGTTAACTATTTCAACGAACTAAATAATTCACTATGCCGGTGCAAACCAAGTGGAATGGCTCATAAAATTAATTGCAATTAGAAGTTTTATTGCGTTTCTCATTTAACGGCTCCCACAAGGGATCCTTGTTTTGAGGGTCCCGGAATTCGTTTAAAACACTCTTTATTTAGGTACAAGGTTCAAGGGTAGCTTGAAGGGTCATGCTACCCTTGAATTACATCCTTTCCAATAAAAAGGGAATCATCAAAATCAGTTGGCGTGATATTGAGTTATTAATTTATTTAATCTAGCACGAGTCTAGTCTAGTGAGAATCATATGTTTTCTCATGCCATTGTCATTATTAGACCAAGTTTATATGGACACGAGAATTTAAATGGATTTGAAAGATCCAAAGTTGAAGTAAGATATAGCAAAAGATACCATCAAAAAAAATTATGGCTAACGACAGCAACAGAGAGATCTTCCTAGAATTTGCACTAGAGGTTGTTTGATTCCTAAGAAAAACAACTAAAAAGAATAAGAGTTAACAGATACAGGTAAAACGAAATATAAAAAAGAAGAAAGGAAAATATAACTAAATAGTATTTAGACTGTTACAATATAAACAGCTACAGATGACACAATAATGTCTAGAATTAATTGGATAAGAGAAGTCGAAATTTTGAGGTAACAAACAAAAAGAAACACAGTCGAATTGAGAACCTTCTCCTTTTTTCAGGTCGGTTGAAACTTGAAAACATCGAGTGATGAAGAAATCGCAAACGATTTCTACGAGAGACATAAGTCGCGAGCAAAAGCGTGGTACTCTAGTGCCAGTAAAGTTAAATGTGTATATTTTAATGACACGTTCGCTCGGGCGCGCGAATGAATCTACGGTGAAGTTTAATGCACTTACAGTTAAAGTTAACTCACGGTTTACGGCTCTACGGTTCACTCTGCACCAGTTACGTTATTAAGTTGCATTCATACGAATATGAGTGAATGAGTATTTTATTTGTGTAATATCTGACCCGCTTAACGACGGTGGTGAAATTTTTCTTTGGGTGATTTTTATGTCGGACATTGATAATGTATGACATTTCTTCCTACAACAATCTTGATGTAAGAGTTATGTCAAAACTATTTTACTAACTTCTAACCCCTACTAGTGGGTCATGTGAGAGAACTAGCAAAGACACATCACTAAACGACTAAGCGTTCCAGCACGATGCTGTGTAGAAATCATTAGGGGTTGATGCCCTCTTCCGAATTAGTAACATCTTCGGCTGCATCGTCACTTACCATATTATAATGAGATTGTAGTCAAGTAATAAATTCTAGTGTATAAAAAAAATGCACCAACTTCTGGCCCATTGCAGCTGTTAGTGTGGTTTGCACACCTTTGGGAACATTGTGGTGAAATCTTAGGCGTACAGGTTTTCCCACGACAACACGGTCTTTGAGCAAGAGATATTTCGTTCCCTAAAAACGCACATATGTAACCCCAATAATCCATATGTGCAAGGGATTTTAAACTCCAGCCTCTTGATTCGAGGCAAAAAACTGGGCTATCACTGCCATATACTTAGCTTGTAATAAATGTAACGTGATGCGTATACCATGTTAACCTTCCCACTATCTTGTACAACCATGTTTTCGAAAAGGTTTTTGCGTTTACCTTCCGGCAAAGTACGTATAATGAACGGATTTACGTGTAATGTAAAATATAGGGGACTTTATAATACCATGTATTGGATATTTTTTCTTTTATGTTTCCTCTAAAGTTTTTTACATTTTATTGTGAGTTATTTTCATATTATTGCCGAAGACCTTTTGAAGTAAATTCGGTAAAAAATTGAAAAGGTTATTTCTGAATGTCTAAAAGGAAAAGAATTTGAAAGACGTCTATAAAGGAACTAAAGGTTTATTTATTTTATTTTAAACATTTTAAAATCCAGATTATATATTGTGAAGCAAGATTTAAATACGAAAAAACAAAAAATAAACAAAATTTAAACCCATTTAAAGTGTTTTTATTATAATTCTTTTTGATGTTATCAATGTTTTTGGGGTGAATAAATCTTAAATTCAAATAAATTTTAGCAAAGATAATCTTAAGCGTAGATATAAAGGGTCGGCCCCATCGTAATATTTAATTTCAATATTTTATTTGATGTGATTATTTTCTTATGACTAGACAGTAGACACCAATCTCGCGACAAATTTTTACTTATAATAATTAATTAATTATGCTTTGATAATAAAATCGCTCACTACTATATTAAAAACCACCAATTTTGTCTCGGTCTTAAAGACCATGCCAAGATGAAACATAACCATTTCCGAAATGGTCAGCTCCACCATAAAATGATCAATTTTAAGATATACGAGATCTATTGAACATGTATACTTATTGAAATTTGTCGGTGTCGCCATTATTTATTGCGATTGTCCCAAAGCGAAAGCTTCCCCAAAAGCACTTACAAAATTACAAATTCAAAATCTGTTAGTAAATCATCCACGTAAAAAGATAAAATTCATACAGTACATGTCCGCCCTTACGCTTCAACTTACGCGATAATTTAGGACAAACTCCCTGATCACGTAGGGCACGTAAAATTGGCTTATCAGATCCTCTCGAGAGATTGCCTATCTCTGCAGGATTGAGAGTGGATGCAATTTGTGTGCCTACACCGTTTGATGTCTTGTCTTTTAGGGCAATGGCTGTTTCGTTTTTATTTTTACTTTACTTTGCCGTCTTTACGAGCCTTGGAACGATTGTACAGGATTTTCTAGTGACAAAAAATCCATGTTATACTGTTATAACAAATCAATACCAGAATTTTAACTAAATAATATAAGTCGGCTTGGTTCTTCTTCTTTGGTTTTGATACAAATAAATATACTTTAAAAAAATAAAAGTTTATTCTAAATTGTACTCGATGTGGTTTGGGACAGTGGAGTTCCGGTGCAACTGGTTTGTTGCGGATCACACACAATATATTGAAAATATTATTTTATGATTTTACACGGGTAAACACCACGACTTTTTGCAAGGGTATTTCGCCAAAATTTGGAAGGAAATTTCATTTGGGCGACATAGGCTTCCTAAAAAATCGTGGTATGTACACGTGGAAAATCGGAAAATCATAAAATAATGTATTTTAACCACAAAGTAAGTCTTAAATCATTAATACATTGAAAAGTAACATTTATACATTAAATTTTTAAAAATTTAAGTCTTCCTGTATCTGTAACTTGATCTGGAATCCCTAAAATTGTATTCCATAAATCCTGTCCCTTAAACATCATCTTCATAAATTATTAAATTTTTAAAAGGCGAACGTTTTACCCTCCCGAGTAAGTTGGGGTAACAGCCTTGTAGCGGGTTAAAGTATTAGCCAATGAAGTACGCCCTAGGGGAGAAAATGATCATAGGTTCGTAAAACATGATCTTTATTAGGGGTGTAAGATGCATCGTATATTGTGAGTACAAATCAAATAATTAAAAGTAACTAAAATTAGTATACGGTTTTGTAGTTTTATAGCTCCTATTAACACGAATGAAATTAGGGCAATGAAAATTAACTTTAATTACAATATAATATACAATTACATTGTATTTTAGCGTATAACCACTGGGTTGTCACTATTGATTGAATGTAAGTAAAGATACAATAAGACGCCATTTTGTAAGAAAAACATTAACATTTTTCAGGAAAACCACATTTTCAAAGTGCTTGTGTGGCTATATTAGGGGCTTATTAGTGTCAAAGCACATAGCAAAGCCTTTTTGTGAAAAAAAAGCTGCCATAAATTTGTTATAAGGCTCAAAGCGCGTTGAAATTTTGCTTTAAACTAGGGCTTTGTCCGGAATAAGTTGACTGCAGTTTTTAGTAAAAACAAAATATTATAGCCGGCGTAGTTTAAAGAGACAGCGGGCATAAATAGTTTAGATGGTAATAAAGGTAAGTAGTTTATTACTTATTAATGTAGCACAGCAATTCCAGAATGTTAAAGCCAGAAATTCCAGCGTTGGCATCTACTAGGTAAGCGCATTCCATCTTCAACTATACCGTCACTTTCCATCTGGTCAGATTGTGGTCAAGCATAACCCTAGAATAGAATAATTAAAATAATGGGATATAACTACAACATTAGTTAAGGGTGGGTTGGCAGGCTTCACACACCTGTACGAGTAAACAGCTATGACATAACTGAACGCGAATGTGAACCACTGAACACGAAACCATAATATTATTGTCACCTGTAAAATGCAAACACTCAATTGCGTCCTTGCTGTTGTATTTTCAACCGACTTCAAAAAAGGAGGAGGTTCTCAATTAGAATGTATTTTTTTAAGCTATTGCATAGCTTCTATCGCGGGCCTTGAGCGTGGAGACCGAATCCAGAAATTCCGTAACGAAAATAACCTAACACTTTTTTGTTTTGCCATCTATCGATGAATAGCAGAACTTTTAATGTTTTTTGAAATATCACGCTTGTCTCTTTAGTGCAGCAACTCGTCTCTAGGTGGCATTGGTTATGTAATTATAATTGCATAAGTTGAACAGCTTCTGAAGTTCAAAAACAGCTATGCAAAAGCTTTACCGCGGCAGTCTCCGAGTGCCACACGTCTTTTTTTTGTGTTTGTTACCTCATAACTTTTGACTGCGTGGATCGATTTTGAAGATTCTTTTTTTATTAGAAAGCTGGCCTTTCCGTGTTGTTCTTTTTCAATTAAGTCTAGTTCTGATAGTAGTATCCATTGAGAAAACCACATAAGTCTTAAATTTTTAATTGGAAAGGAAGTATTCAACAGTAGTTTAATGAGAATTGAAGTCACTTTTTTTTGTAAATTAATTATTAACGTATATTGTGGGAAGGACGAGTAGACACGGCAATAGCAGTAGTGACAAGTGCTGAGCGTAAACTTTAAACTACCAGCTGTGTCGAGCATAAGTTTCCGCACAAAGTGGTGTGACATGCACAATGGCTCTATCATTAGAGCTGAAACCCTAAAATCCGAGCCACAAACTAAAACTGCCTATTGATATGATGGCCACAAAAACACGGCTGCTCTGCGTAGAAATTGGAACCCGGCCAAACTCTGTAGCCGCGCCCACTCAGCTGAAACGAACTTCATATTAGATGTTATTACTCTAATAGTTCACATCGGATGTTCTTTGACCAATGATATGAATATTTTATTTTGAAAAAATTCCATGCCTGCCATCAAAATTTTTTTTTATGTCAACTTCGGCACTAATATGTAGAGTCATTAATTCTATAAACGTGGATTGCAATTTTGACAAATTAAAACTGAGCAAGTCAAAAATTGACCGTGACAGACAGATGGGTTCCATTTTTACCATTTTGGTATGGAACCCTAAAAATTCTATAACTACCTAATCACCACCTAATAATACAAAATTTTTGGAGTTAGTACAGCGGTCGCCATTATTTATGTATTTGTTTAATATGATATTCCAAATTTCTTTTTAATAACCGCGTATTACGTAATGTTACTGAAAAAAAAATATTAGAAAATAATTTGCGAAATTCCTACTAAAAAACAACGATAAACGAACCAAGCGTAGCAGAGGTGAATCAGCTAGTAATTTATATAAATACTGAAGTACAACAATAATACTTTAGTGAAATTATCGTAAATTGTCCGAACGGTAATAATAATAATAATAACAGTGCGTTTTATTGGACATCGAAGCCTTGGAAGGTTTCCAAGTTTTATTTCATACACAAGTATTCAATAGTCATGTCCACTCAGCGAAAACCGATTTAATATTAGAAACTATTACTGTAATAGCCACAATCTATTCGATACGCTCTCCTGATTTTTCCCTTTCGGTATAGTCACATGTTGAAATTTTTTATGACTGTGACATATCTTTGTAACTTGGGTTTCTAGTATCGATATTATTATTCTAAGGTTCATATGAAGTTCCGTACCCAAAGGCTAAAAACGGGACCCTATTAATAAGACTTCGCTGTCCGTACGTCCGTTTAGAATTTGGTGTTTTGATTGGAATTGCTCTTGATAGTACGGAACCCTCAGTGCACGAGCCCAACTCGCACTTGACCAATTATTTTCATTTTTTTCAAGGATTCCTTATTGAAAAACTGTGAAGTCAAACTTTGGTGTTTATGAATGAATAAACATTTTGAATTTTAATAACAATGACGAGGATTTTATATGTTACACTTTTTTAGGGTTCCGTAACCGAATGGCAAAAAACGGAACCCTTATAAATTCGTCATGTCTGTCTGTCCGTCTGTCCGTCTGTCCGTCTGTCCGTCTGTCCGTCTGTCCGTCTGTCCGTCTGTCCGTCTGTCCGTCTGTCCGTCCGTATGTCACAGCCACTTTTTTCCAAAACTATAAGAGCTATACTGTTGAAACTTGGTAAGTAGATGTATTCTGTGAACCGCATTAAGGTTTTCACACAAAATTTTAAAAAAAGTAATAAATTTTGGGGGTGCCCCATACTTAGAACTGAAACTCAAAAATTTTTTTTTCATCAAACCCATATGTGTGGGGTATCTATGGATAGGTCTTCAAAAATGATACTAAAGTTTCTAATATCATTTTTTTCTAAAATGAATAGCTTGCGCGAGAGACAGTTCCAAAGTGGTAAAATGTGTGTCCCCCCCCCCCCCCCTGTAACTTCTAAAATAAGAGTATGATAAAACTAAAAAAAATATATGATGTACATTACCATGCAAACTGCCACCGAAAATTGGTTTAAACGAGATCTAGTGAGTAGTTTTTTTTAATACGTGTTGAATTGATATTCACACAGCGTGGTCTTCTCCGAAGGGAACGAGTCTCTTCGGGGGTACGGGCCTCGAGGCTTGCCTCCTTACCCGGGCGATGTGTCGCGGAGGCGCAGCGCGCCCCCGGTGTCGTTCTTCTAGCCCCGGTAAGGGGCTAAGGCCTCGCCGTCCTGGCTTGTGGCCTGTGGGTCTTGATTAGCTGGTGACCCCGCGCGGTCAGCGGTTATGTCGCTGCCCTGCGCGGGGATGTCGGGGTCCAGTTGAGTGAACCTCGCGTCGTCATCATCGTCTCCATCGCCGTCTACGCGCAACCGCGCGGGGGACGGAGACCGCAGGAGCTCGCGAGGTAGCGGACGCCCGTTTGGTGGTCGATCGAGGAGTGGTGCGATCCCGTGGAGATGCGCGCACGGCCCGTAGTCCGCGCGAGCGAACAGGCGTTGTGCGAGGGTGCGGGAATTGATATTCAACAAGTCTAATATTTTGTTTAACGTTGATGACGACAGATGGCGTTGCATGTCCGACTCGCACTCTTCCGGTTTGTAAATTCTATGGGCAGGGGTGTTTAGTTTACTTTATACGTACTATTGAGAATGAGTCTTGATAGTACGGAACCCTCAGTGCGCGAGCCCGACTCGCACTTGACCAATTTTTTTTTACATTAGGAAATTATGATGAATAATAATAATAATCTATTTGTTAATTAAATTTAATTATCTTCTCCTACTCTTGTAGCCACTATTTTGTGCTTCATGTTCGTGATTGCAGTTGGTTAATACGCCATAATTACACCAGTATTGGGGATTACCGAAAATCCCTGCAATATTCCAATACCTGCGCGTTACACGCTAGATACAAGTGCTTTTGTTCGAACAATGTTTTGGCTTAGTTTGACTTTATTGAGGAATATTATATTTATATTAACATTTCCATATTCAAGAGTGCACTAATTAATTATTTTTGGCTACTGTGCCGCGCATAGATAACGTATAATTATAGAATTTATATATTGCTGATCAAATTTGAATCTGTGTATATTGTGGCTAAGACTTTACAAATTAGTAGATTTTTTATCATTTGAAATTTACAAGTGGATACATACTTTGAGAAAATAATCCTTCGTTCATTTTCTAACGCTAGAGTTAATAGTACAGTTCTAAATGATGAACAGTAACCATAAATGCAAAGTAAATACATTTTCCTAAACGCTTTCTAACAACAAAGCGTCTCGTGTCTAAAACCTAGTAATTAGTGGGACTTATTAAGTGGGCACAAAACTTGGACGTTAACGGAAGCACGCACCGCTAACAAAGCTTGCTTAATCTTTATAAACACCTCAGACATGCAAAAATACAACATTCAGCCTGTTGTATGTAGTTTAAGTTCTTCAAGAAAATTGGTACAAGATTTGGAAGCTTATTTTAAAGTTTCTTAAACACATTTAAAAACGAAATGAATAAAAAAAATATAATATCTAAATTGCTACTCAAGTTAAAGGTCGTACTCGTAAGTAAGCATAAAAAATGTTATTATACGGAACCCTAACAAAGGGGTTAAAGGTCATTCAAATACATACTAAACATTTTTTTAAAGTAATTATAATTTTATAATAATTCAAAATATTAATTTACACCAGATTTAATGTTTCAAATCTTTTTCATTAAACTACATATAATCCGTTATAAATTCCTGTTTTTTTGATAAATAAAGCGCCTCGTCGAAAACTCTTCAAACTGAGGGCAATAGAAGACGGCAAGTCCAAAACTTTACGGTACAAGAACAATATAAATGAATTAACAACTCTCAAAGTATAAACTGTTTAACGTTTACTAATTATTATTTAAGCCTCTTCAGTGCTTTTCAGTCGAACAATACAATGGAAATTTTGGTCTTCTTTTGTTTGTTGATGTTTTAAAGAAACAACATTTGTTGCAAATTTACACAATAATGAAAATTATTTAATAAAATAAATAATTAAAAAAATCAAAAAACCCGACTGCAAAAATGTCAACTGAAATGCAATAACTTAAAAGACTGAAACAAGGCGGACAACGAAAACAAAATTATAATAAACTTAAAACGATGCAATTTTTACTTCATTTTAACAAACAACATTATGAGCTGATAGCTTTAGTTAAATTTTCGCATTCAATTTAAAAATATAGAAGGCGGGACCTATTTTTGCAAATTAAATATAAAGAAAATTAATAGGTCCCGCCTGCTTTATTTTTAAATTGAATGCGAAAATTTAACTAAAGCTATCAGCTCATAATGTTGTTTGTTAAAATGAAGTAAAAATTGCATCGTTTTAAGTTTATTATAATTTTGTTTTCGTTGTCCGCCTTGTTTCAGTCTTTTAAGTTATTGCATTTCAGTTGACATTTTTGCAGTCGGGTTTTTTGATTTTTTTTATTATTTATTTTATTTCAGGCTTTTTAGTTGCCACACTTTACGAGCGAAACCTAAGCACTTTTATCTAAACAATGTGAAAGACGTAAAGTGGGTATATTTGGTTATATATTATACTAGTAGGGCGCGTGGGGGCGCGGGCCACATGTGGCCCGCGTGCTGTCTTCCCGCCCATAAAAAATCCCTGCAACATTCGCCATTCATTTTTCTATGAAAAAATAAATTCCGCCATTTTGATTTTTTTTTCTACCCATCGAATAGACCTTTGGGGCCTGATCACTTCTTGTCAAGAAACCGTTCTTCCATCTTTTATACTTTCCAAAATATCGACGAAATTCGAATCGCGGCCATTTTGAATCCGCCATTTTTAAAATTTTTTCAGCTCACTGCCAATTGGATGACGTTTCGAGTGACATTTGGTCGAGCACCCCCCACCTATCTACAATACCCTGACTGTGCTCTTCACTCGTCTCCGAAATCCTCAATCATCAGCTCTCTCTGTATTTTTGTTCCGAATGAATTTTTTTCTTTTATACGACCCCATCCGTGAAAAAAAATTTTTTCATACAAAATTGTTCAGGAGAGGTGATCAATGAGTGAGTCAGTCAGTCAATCAGTGAATCAGCACGAGTAGCTATATATATAGTAACTAGTAGGTTGCGTGGAGGCGCGGGCCACATGTGGCCCGCGTGCTGTCTTCCCGCCTATAAAAAATCCCTTCAACATTCCCCATACATTTTCTATGAAAAAAAATAAAGTCCGCCATTTTGAATTTTTTTTCTATACATCGTATAGACCTTCAGATCCTGATCAACTCTTGTCAAGAAACCGTTCTTCCATCTTTTATACTTTCCGCGATATCGACAAAATTCGAATGGCGGCCATTTTGAATCCGCCATTTTGAATTTTTTTTCAGCTCACAGCCAATTGGATGACGTTTCAAATAACATTTGGTCGAGCACCCCCCACCTATTTTGAATACCCTCCCCGTGCTCTTCACCCGTCTCCGAAATCCTCACTCATCAGCTCTCTCCGTATTTTTCCTCCGAATTATTTTTTTTCTTTTATACGACACCATCCTTGAAAAAAATTTTTTTCATACAAAATTGTTCAGGAGAGGTGATCAATGAGTGAGTCAGTCAGTGAATCAGCACGAGTAGCTATATATATATTAACTAGTAGGTTGGGTGGGGGCGCGGGCCACATGTGGCCCGCGTGCAGTCTTCCCGCCCATAAAAAATCCCTTCAAAGTTCGCCGTACATTTTCTATAGAAAAAATAAATTCCGACATTTTGAATTTTTTTTTCATCCATTGAATAGACCTTCAGGTCCTGATCACTTCTTGTCAAGAAACCGTTCTTCCATCTTTTATACTCTTCGAGATATTGGCGAAATTCGTTTGGCGGCCATTTTGAATCCGCCATTTTGAAAATTTTTTCAGCTCACTGCCAATTGGATGACGTTTCAAATGACATTTGGTCGAGCACCCCCCACCTATCTTTGATACCCTGGCCGTGCTCTTCACCTGTCTCCGAAATCCTCACTCATCAGCTCTCTCCGTATTTTTCCTCCGAATGAATTTTTCCCTTATATACGAAACGGTCATTGAAAAAAAATTTTTTCATACAAAATTGTTCAGGAGAGGTGATCAATGAGTGAGTCAGTGAATCAGCACGAGTAGCTATATATATAGTAATTATGTCGGTTCAAGTCAGTCAGTCACTTCGAAGAAGTAAAAGTTGTAAACAGTGTCGTCAAACGCAAACCTGGATTTTATCCCGGAAATATATAAGCTGTAACATTTCATAGGTGTAGTTTGTGTACGTTTAGGGCTCAGGCTTATCTAACTCACGTCGCTTTAAGCGGATCATTCGGGAAAAACTGAGATTACAAATAGAAATAGAAAAAAAGCTTTATTTCACATAGGCCTAACTTACAGGCACTTATGAAAGGTCATTTATATTATTTAATATAAAACGATATGGTGATAACTATTATTCGACTTAAAACTAAGTTTACGAGGGTTCCAACGCGCCCTGCACTGAGAAGAAGCCCACAACAAACTCAGCCGGGTTTTCTTTTATTTATCTTCACCATTTTACATAGGTAATCTCTTAAAAATTAATTGAGCTAATAAAATAGCAGCATTTCACTATCACTCCCAGGGATTTGATTCTTGTAAATAATCCCTAATACTATAATACGATTTAGCCATGAGCTTACGTTTTACAGCTACTTTGAACTTTTTGAGGGACAAGTTCAATATTACGTTAAGGAAAATTATTGATTGAAAACAAAACTACATGTAAATTATTGATTGAAAACAAAAGTAGCAATAGCATATGAAAATTACAATTCACGTAATCGGTTCAATTCATCGAGAGAATTTTGATCGTGTAGTTGAAGCAGTAACTTTTTAGGATCTAGGGAACTAATCGCTAGACCTGAGAGCGATCTCACGCGGCTCAAAGCGACGTACGCCTGACCTTTAGCGAACAGATAAAATGAAATTTTTCAAAAATAAAATGCTAAAGATTAGAAAGCCTACCTTGTTAGGGTCATTAGATTAAATCTGATCGACAAAGTGGAGCGCGTCTTAGAGTACACACAGCGCCATCTAGGGCGAGTAGCGAAAGTACAGATGTTAAAATAATTGTTTATTGATTAAATTATGTTTTCGATTTATGCTATGATATACCAAGTAAAAATGCACAATATAAAGTACGACACACACTTGGTCAATACAAGAATAACGCTATCAAAAACTACAAATGTTACCATTTTGAACGCATTGATCGACTGTTTATAATTCCAAATTAATTCAAAACATATGACTTATATATATTTTTGTAATCTCCTTGTAATTCCCTTCATTTTGATACCCTACTCGATAGGTTTGGTTAAAATTATTTTAAAAATGACTGACAATTTTAGGCCCAAAATCCGCCATTTTGTTTTTTATTTTCAAAAACCTATCTAAGAACACTTGGGTTAATGAGACGAATCTAACGATACCATTAACGTCAAAATCCATGCAGCCGTTTGGAAGATACGTGGTCATAAAGAAATTTACATACATACAAGATACGCGCGAAAAACATAACCCTTCTTGCAGTCGGGTAAAAAACTAACTTTAAATATTACAACGGTAAATAAGGTATCTTTCAAACAAAAACACAGTATCGCTACCCAAATACTGATAACTTTATCCGGAAAAGTCTACGTAAAGGCTCTTTTCATCTGGTCGGGCTTAGAATGATGATAATTATGAAAATTTTGTTCTAAAAACTATAGCAGACAATTTGCTTTTATGAGAAACCTCGTCTCAAACAATATAAGCTAATAATTTTGCAGTTTTTCAAACATGAAGTAGTAATATTGCTGTGTTTTCATTTATAGTTAGAAAGATCGCTGGACAAAAATTTGTGACATAAGAACTGTAGAATTAGCCGTAAGACTTACTTGTAACTACTATCGTCATTGAAATGTATCGCTTCGCTTATTCCTCGGTTATTTCGAACAAAATCAAAGGGCATTTGCCATCGAAAAGTCACGTCGTCAATTTGTCGATCGGATTTGGAACGGAATTCAAAAAAAGAACCATAATTTTTTTGAGTTCCGTTCAATTATGGCATGAGCGTTCGACAGGTTTCTATGACGATCGTAAGTCTAAGGCTGCTGATGTATCAGAATGGTGCAGTGCAGTGCGTCGTTTGACAGTGCAGTACAAAGTCCTGGGACGCACTGGCTTCTGACATGGGTATTGGGTTGTATCACTCAGGTGAAAGGCTTGTTCGTCTCTTCATTCTTTAGCACAAAACATCTTCACGTCTCTTATCTTCACATGTCGGAAAGTTTATGCGTAGACGTCAGCCGCGATACCAGGCACCCATCATCGGTAGGGGATAAATCGTTTATTGTGTTTACAGTCACGTCGCGTCCGATCCCTGCCCGGGACGATAATTCCGTATTCATGGATATCGATATATTTTGTATTGAGTTTTTTGATCAGTCTCACTTAGAAAGAATCCTTAGATATGAAATATAACTATCTACTCTATGAAAGCATGGACTCTCTCGAACTAAAAATGTTTTACTTTTTAATGATGATTTTAGGACCTACATATTTCTTTTCCTTTCTTCTTGAATACAATGAAAATATTCCTTGCATGAAACTAAGTAAATTAGCGGTAAAAAAAAAAGCCAAAACTATTTTCACAAAAAGCGTCTCCACAAAATTGAGTTTCAAAAGGTTTCTCCAATAGTCTTCAAAATATTTTTAACTGGATTGACCTTAGAGGTTAGAAATTTTAATGCATCTAAGGGATCGTAGATTTGTATTGATAGCTATCTATCTAGAACCTATCCTAAGAAAAAGGTCCCACAAAAAGCCACAAAGACGGACAGATAGACAACATATTATAGTGATCCTATAAGGGTTTGATTTCCTCATCTGAGTTATGGTACCAAAATAACACCTATTAATAAAATCAAAACAACGTCTGTTGGCTGATCAATGCTAAGCATTGTACGTTTATGGTGATATTTCGTATCTACATCTAATTGAATTCCTTTCGAAGGTTGATATATTCGTGTCCAGACAATTTGGGTTATAAATAAGGGATCGACGCTGAAATCGCAAGTTTCGTGATAAACGCGTGATCTGAATCATATCACATTACTCTTTATTGGATCCCTATCTCAGTGGCTGAAATTCTTAAGTGGTAAATGTTTACGAGTTTATTCTCTAATAAACATTCTGAACATTAAGTAAGGCTAACTAAGAAAACACTGGTTTGACTTCAGATTTTAATTATTGAATCCCTATCTCAGTGGCTGAAATTCTTAAGTGGTAAATATTTTTGGTTTTATTCGCTAATAAATATTCTGAACATTAAGTTAGGCTAACTAAGAAAGCACTGGTTTGACATGAGATCATACACGTAGATAGTTATCTACGAGGTATGTTATAAAGAATTAACGAGCGAACGGCGTAAAGGTAGCGATCCTGCCGTCTGCGTTGGAGGTCAAGGGTTCGATTCCCACAATTGGAAAACGTTTGTTGTTGCTCGAGCTTAAATGTTTTCAAGTGTCTCGGAGTTTTTCAATATATAATGTTTATGTATATTGTGTATATCCATCAGTTATCTAGTACCCATAACAAAATCTATCGCTTACTTTGGGACTGTCTTTGAATCTCAGTGGCTTGCCCTTCTCGATTCCCGATTCCCGGTTCCCGAACACTCAATGAATGAATTCTGTAGTACGGAATCCTCAGTGCACGAGTCTAACGCGCACGTGGCCGGCCTTTTATTATTCCCGTCAGCCACTTTTAAGCTCAGTACGGAATAATTTTTGATGAATCTCAGACCATGATCACTTGAAGCATTTCCCGGCGACTTGGCACCGGGCGAACGCGGAGCTGCCAAAAAAGGTTTTCAGGGCAAATTTCGTGATTTATGTCTCGTGAATTTAAAAATAATACTTCTATAGGTAACAGTTTCGCGATACAAGAAGCCCGATGTAAATAATGATAATCCTAATTTTACTGAAAAAAACGGCTAAAACTCACTATGACTTGGTCAGGATCGCCCGACCACGCGCGGACGCCCGAGCTATACTATATATAGTATAGAGTATAGCTCGGGCGTCCGCGCGTGCACTATGCCCCTGAAGAAGGACCCCTGATGGGTCCGAAACTGGTCGGGCGATCCTGACCAAGTCATAGTGAGTTTTAGCCGTTTTTTTCAGTAAAATTATTATGTCTACTCACGGAAGTCTTAATGATAATCCTTTCCAATAAAAAAAATCATTGAAATCGGTTAGCGTAAAATTGAGTTATTCGTCCATTTATCCCGCACATACTGGGTACAGGGCTTATAATATAGTTTTCTCATAGATGCCACCGCCCACCACACGTAAAGCATCAGTTTTTGACGACCTTCCTGGCGCAGTGGCGGCGCGCTCGGATTCGAGTGGGAGGTCGCGGGTTCGATTCCCGCCACGGGCCACTTTGGAATTTTATAATTTCTAAATTGGCTCAGGTCTGGTCTGGTGGGGAGGGCCTTGGCCGTGGCTAATTACCACCCTACCAGCAAAGACGCACCGCCAAGCCATTTAGCGTTCCGGTGCGATGCTTGCCGAAACCGTTGGGGTGAATTTACTTACCCTTCCAAGTTAGTACGATAACATCTTAGGCTGCATCATTACTTATCATCAGGTGAGATCGCAGTCAAGTACTAACTTGTTTAACTAATCATCAAAATCGGCTCAGCCAGTCGTAAGTTCTAAAGTAACAAACAGTCGAATTAAGAATCTCCTCGCTTTTGAGCTAGTTGAAAATATTAATATTTCTTTGAAAACTATACAATTTTAATTCTAGTTCTAGAAATTAGTCACTTTTTTAGTCCTGTATATGGTACTCGAGTAGTATTGTTGCGAGCAACTTTGAATAATTAATTTTGTCCCTTATTCAAATCAAGCCAATATCTGAAGATTCTCGTAATAATATTCAAAGGATTTAGAACATAATATCAACCTGGCTTATAGTGATCTTAGTACGATATTGTAAGCTATGGATTAAGTATATCTAATGCAAATGGCTTTCTATATTTACATTATTGGGTAGGTATGTATTGGTGCAGACTGTTTACGTTAAAAATGTTGGTAATAGGAAAAAATAAGGGAAATTATAAAATAATAATAATCTTTGTTTAACTAATTCGATTTTATAAAAATAATCCCATATAATTAATACAGTAGTACAGTAGTAAAGGCCAATAGATATCCTCTACTTCCCGTCATCGTTGATTTTTTGGAGCTATATACCTACATTGCTTGTTTAAACTTGTGGGGTTATTATGTAATGTTCTCACACCACAATAAAAATAGCTTTTATATGAATACACACTTTTATTAGATAAAACAGCTCAAAGCAATTAATGAAAATATAAAATTCAGAGGAAGTAAAAACATAGCGGTAAAAATGGCGTAAGAGAGCCGTAGACCACATAAAAGTCTATATTTCCCAAACGTCAAAAACGCGTTTTACAGAGAAGCGATGGCGCTGTCAGTCGAGCATTCACCATAGATAATACATGCATTCACAAAGAACGCAATGTCGCCACAGCACTTACTTAGCGGTAAAGAAAATATCGTGAGACAACCAATAACTTGCCTGAAAGTTCAACATAATATTATTGTTGAACATGTTGTTGTTAACATTGTTCATGTTGTTGTTAACATTGTCAATGTTGTTGTTAACATTGTTCTTAAACGAGTACAAAACCCGCAAACCCGTACTTGTTCAGTGCAGAGGCCTATCCTAGTATCCGTGCCCAGCAGTGGGGCAAACATAGGAGTTCAGACGTATACATAAACATACATTCTAATAAACTCCATCCAGTAATGTCAGTGATAGGTATTAAAACAGACATTACCGATTATTACTTTTGCCTTGCATCCCTGTTATTCCTGCCTAAACTGGAGGCTCCTCGGCGTAAGTAGCCAATTTGTCATGAGACACGTTCTCCCGTAGGCTGTCCTGAACCCGCAGGAGGTAAATTACAAACGTTATTGTTAAAACTCGACGAGGATTCCCCTGAAACAAGGTAGGCTTTATTACGAGACTACAAATTGTTTATTAATTCCACAAGTATTTTTCTATATAAGGTTGTTACATTATCATTTTTTTACCTATATTATGGATAAATAACGAAGACGCATGGTAAAAGATGGATATCCACAGTGGAGGTAGAAGTATTCAAAGAGAGAAAAATAATTTCATATTATAAGAAACTAAAGTCCGGTCGCGGAGCACGAAGAACTTCGTACATTAATCTGTTACTACCTTTTTTTTTTTTTAATCTTTATTTTTGACTATGCCACTCTGTTTAATTTACAACTGTACTGTATGCAGAATTTAGAGACTACGGCGAAATTGGACGTGAGAGAAGTTATCTGCTCTCAAGTCCAATCCCAACCAACCGTAACGTTTGGTAGGCTTTGGCTGAGTGTGGATAGGCCAGCACGCTATTAAAAAACCCAAAAGCACCCGAAGCGAAACATTCCTTAAAATAAGTTTGTCTGAATTCCCCGTTCCGAGCGCACTCCACTACTATATGGGTTACGTCCTCTAAAGTGTGACATAAACTGCAGTTTGGAGATGGAACTTTTTTCATGAGGTATGCGAATTTGTTCAATGGAAGATGACCAGAGCGAAGGCGCATCTTAAGGGAGAGGTCCCTTTCTATTCAGGGTGCTTTTGTCTATCCACGGCACAGCAATCTGTTACTACCTGTCTCTGTCACTCCCGCGTCAAAATAATGCGGTCACGCTCGAACAGATGCAATGACCCCGTCCTGTGCGAGCGTGACCGCTTTATTTTGACGCGGAAGTGACAGAGACAGGTAGTAACAGGTTAATATTTTGTTACATTTCAATTATGTGAACTAAAAAAAATACTGTGCAGGTGGTAAGAAAAAAATTGTGAACAACTTTAATAAAAAAAAAATATACAGGTGAGAACAAAAGTTTTACGAAAGCGATAAATATTGCGATTTGCTTATGACAGTAGAGATGGCATTACTATATATATAGCTACTCGTGCTGATTCACTGACTGACTCATTGATCACCTCTCCTGAACAATTTTGTATGAAAAAATTTTTTTTCAAGGATGGTGTCGTATAAAAGAAAAAAATTCATTCGGAGGAAAAATACGGAGAGAGCTGATGATTGAGGATTTCGGAGACGGGTGAAGAGCACAGCCAGGGTATTGAATATAGGTAGGGGGTGCTCGACCAAATGTCATTCGAAACGTCATCCAATTGGCAGTGAGCTGAAAAAAAATTCAAAATGGCGGATTCAAGATGGCCGCCATACAAACTTCATCGGTTTTTAACTCGGAAAGTATAAAAGATAAAAGAACGGTTTCTTGACAAGAGGTGATCAGAATAAAGAGGTCTATTGGATGAATAGAAAAAAAAATCAAAATGGTGGAATTTATTTTTTCATAGAAAATGTATGGCGAACTTTGAAGGGATTTTTTACAGGCTGGAAGACAGCACGCGGGCCACATGTGGCCCGCGCACCCACGCGCCCTACTAGTTAATATATATATAGCTACTCGTGCTGATTCACTGACTCACTCATTGATCACCTCTCCTGAACAATTTTGTATGAAAAAAATTTTTTTCAAGGATGGTGTCGTATAAAAGAAAAAAATTCATTCGGAGGAAAAATACGGAGAGAGCTGATGAGTGAGGATTTCAGAGACAGGTGAAGAGCACAGCCAGGGTATCAAAGATAGGTGGGGGGTGCTCGACCAAATGTCATTCGAAACGTCATCCAATTGGCAGTTAGCTGAAAAAAATTTCAAAATGGCGGATTCAAAATGGCCGCCATACGAATTTCGTCGATATCTCGGCAAGTATAAAAGATGGAAGAACGGTTTCTTGACAAGAGTTGATCAGCACTCGAAGGTCTATTCGATGGATAGAAAAAATAATCAAAATGGCGGAATATTTTTTTTTCATAGAAAAATGTATGGAAATATTGAAGAGGCTGGAAGATGGAAGGCAAATAGGGCGGAAGACGGCACGCGGGCCACATGTGGCCCGCGCCCCCACGCACCCTACTAGTTAATATATATATAGCTACTCGTGCTGATTCACTGACTGACTCACTCATTGATCACCTCTCCTGAACAATTTTGTATGAAAAAATTTTTTTTCAAGAATGGTGTCGTATAAAAGAAAAAAAATGATTCGGAGGAAAAATACGGAGAGAGCTGATGATTGAGGATTTCGGAGACGGGTGAAGAGCACGGGGAGGCTATTGCAGATAGGTGGGGGGTGCTCGACCAAATGTCATTTGAAACGTCATCCAATTGCCAGTGAGCTGAAAAAAATTTCAAAATGGCGGATTCAAAATGGCCGCCGTTCGAATTTTGTCGATATCTCGGAAAGTATAAAAGATGGAAGAACGGTTTCTTGACAAAAAGTGATCAGGACCCGAAGGTCTATTCGATGGAAAGAAAAAAAATTCAAAATGGCGGAATTTATTTTTTCATACAAAATGAAAGGGGATTTTTAATGGGATTTTTTTATAGGCGGGAAGACAGCACGCGGGCCACATGTGGCCCGCGCCCCCACGCGCCCTACAAGTTAATATATATATATCTACTCGTGCTGATTCACTGATTGACTGACTGACTCACTCATTGATCACCTCTCCTGAACAATTTTGTATGAAAAAAATTTTTTTCAAGTATGGTGTCGTATAAAAGAAAAAAATTCATTCGGAGGAAAAATACGGAGAGAGCTGATGATTGAGGATTTTGGAGACGGGTGAAGGGCACAGCCAAGGGTATTGCAGATAGGTGGGGGGGGCTCGACCAAATGTCATTCGAAACGTCATCCAATTGGCAGTGAGCTGAAAAAAAATTCAAAATGGCGGATTCAAAATGGCCGCCATTTGAATTTCCTCAGTATCTCGGAAAGTATAAAAGATGGAAGAACGGTTTCTTGACAAGAAGTGATCAGGTCCCGACGGTCTATTCGATGGACAGAAAAAAAATTCAAAATGGAGGAATTTATTTTTGCCATAGAAAATGTATGATGAATTTTGAAGGGGCTGAAAGTTGGAAGGCAAATAGGGCGAAAGACAGCACGCGGGCCACATGTGGCCCGCGCCCCCACGCACCCTACTAGTTACTATATATATAGCTACTCGTGCTGATTCACTGATTGACTGACTGACTCACTCATTGATCACCTCTCCTGAACAATTTTGTATGAAATTTTTTTTTTTCGTGAATGAAGTCGTATAGAAGAAAAAAATTCATTCGGAGAAAAAATACGGAGAGAGCTGATGATTGAGGATTTCGAAGACGGGTGAAGAGCACGGCTAGGGTATCAAAGCTAGGTGGGGGGTGCTCGACCAAATGTCATTCGAAATGTCATCCAATTGGCAGTGAGCTGAAAAAAATTTCAAAATGGCGGATTCAAAATGGCCACCAAACGAATTTCGTCGATATCTCGGAAAGTATAAAAGATGGAAGAGTCATTTCTTTACAAGAGTTAATCAGGACCCGAAGGTCTATTGGATGGATTGAAAAAAAAATCAAAATGGCGGAATTTATTTTTCCATAGAAAATATATGGGGAATTTTAAAGGGGATTTTTATGGGAGGGAAGACAGCACGCGGGCCACATGTGGCCCGCGCCCCCACGCGCCCTACTAGTCTAATCTAAAGTTATACAATATTTGTTTTGTTGATACTGTTTTCGGCAGTGGTTTCTCTGAAGTTCTGTTAACTTACGAAAAATTTACTAAAAAGTAAATAAACATTCAGTTCAAAGTCAGTTTAAAAATTATACGAAAGTAGGAAACTTTTATCTAGTGAAGAGGAACTTCCGAGATTATAACAATGAATATTGTTTGCAAAAAAAAAAAAACTAATGCATAAACCGGAAATTATATTCCACGTTCAAAACTAATTAAACCGAATGCGCAAGTAAAATTAGGGCACTCGAATAATAGGAATAATAGACAGACGCAAAATTAATTATATCATCTATGGATTCACTGAACTCGTTTTTAATGCGAAGTTTCATTGGATTTAGCTGTTATTAATTATAATAAAGCAATGCCTACGGGTAAACATACAAAAAAACTCTTTTTACTTTTTATAGGTAAATAAGTAGTCATTTCTTGTTGTTTTTGATAGATGTAGATTGTAAAATCACTTGAGAAGAACCATCTCAGAATACCACCTCACCACCTCAGAATAATTATACCATTACCCGTGGATCTAAGTTCCTGACAATCCCGGCATAAAAGGTCTGTTTATCCACGATATAATTTTTTTATCTTTCATTAAAATCTAAATATATAAAAGAAGATACTGACTTATTCACTCATTCACTCACTGACATATCAACGCACAGCCCAAACCGCTGGGTCTAGAGACTTCAAATTTGGCACACAGGTTCCTTATGAGGTCTAGGGGTGCACTAAGACAGGATTTTTCAAAATTCCCCCCTAAAGTGGTGAAACGGGGCTCCAAAGTTCGTATTTTACCAAGCTTCAATACTCCTTCACGCCGCAAATACTGAACCGATTTGGCTCAAATTGGGAATGGAGATAAATTGCATCTTGGGTTAACACATAAGCTACTTTTCATCCCGGGAAAATCCATGGTTCCCGTGAGAATAGGGAAAACTAAAATTTACGCGGGCGAAGCCGCGGGTATCTGCTAGTACAACATACAATCTTTCAGATTTACAAAATTACTAGGCCTTGCAGGGGCTTCGCGGGGGTGTATTTCAACTTCCAAAGATTCAGCAGGGCATCCGGATTTTTCGAGGATAAGAAGCTGACTCAAACTGTTTGTCTGAGAGTGTCAAAGCTGACCTCTCAAAATATTAAGTTGCCAAGTGCAGGTGCTCTGACGTTCATGAATTAATATTCCAAGGTTTACTGGAGTCATTGAAACTGAGGAATGGGCGCATGCATTTTAGTGCCGAATAAACTGCCGACTAAATGATGGCTGACAGATCGGACAAGCTGACTTAGCATATATTCAAATCGTGTAGGGATAAACCCTAGTGTGGAATACAAATCTGTGAATCTATTCTGTGGATTATATTCTGTTTATTGGCTCTGAAAGATTTCATACTAAATATACAGTTACACGTCTTAACGTCTTAACTTACTCCATAATATCTAATCTTTTGAAAGTTTTCTATTTATATGTCTAATTTTTTGACGACCTCCCTGGCGCAGTGGCGGCGCGCTCGGATTCGAGTGGGAGGTCGCGGGTTCGATTCCCGCCACGGAATTTTATAATTTCTAATTTGGCTCAGGTCTGGTCTTCGGCCGTGGCTAGTGACCACCCTACCAGCAAGGACGCACCGCCAAGCGATTTAGCATTCCGGTGCGATGCTCGTAGAAACCGATAGGGTAAATTTTCTTACCCTTCCAAGTTAGTACGATAACATCTTACGCTGCATCAACACTTACCATCACGTGAGATCGCAGTCAAGTACCTACTAACTTGTATAGAGTAAAAAAAACTTTTATCCTCGCCTTAATATTAATACGCTCTCAACCAATTAATTTCATCTTATTTCTTATTACCCACGACGGAACGGAGTACGGGTATATGCGTTTAGGGTGAGAGACCGTTTGTACATTACTCTGTTAAAAAGATTTTATGTTTGTTTGTATGTTAAATTGTTCACAAAAACCAATAATGCAAAAATATTTTTGTGTGTTTGTTTGTTTGTTTGTTTGTTTGTGTGTGCACATCAATGTTCCCATTTATTTCAAAAACGGCTTGACCGATTTAGATGCGGTTTTCTGTATAATGTTTTGTGTTCAGCGGCAATGGTTCTTAGATAGTTATTACGAACATCAATCACCAGGGGGCGCCATAAAACACATTTATATTGCAAACGAATGTTCCCATTTATTTTTAAAACGGCTTGACCTATTTAGATGCAGTTTTCTGTGTAATGTTTGGTATTCATTGGCGATGGTTTCTGGATACTTGTTACTAACATCCATCACCAGGGGGCGCCATAAAAAACATTTACAGTGCAAACGAATGTTCTCTATTATTACAAAAACGACTGAACCGATTTGGATCCAGTTTTGTATAAAATATTAGTGAGTCATTGGCAATGGTTCGTAGATAATTGTTCTTGTGATTGAACAGCAGGGGGCGCCACAATAAACGTCTCTTTATGACTTGGAAGGGATGATGCCTTCAAACGCTGCTAGAGGAGCTAATGGCTAGTTTGAAGATTAATTTTCATTTTTTAATAATAATATAATTTAAATTACATGAATATATTAATCGAAAAACTATAAAACAAGTGGAAAATTAAAAAAATTTAAAACACCCACGACTTTTGCAGACTTGTAATTGAAAAAGGATTAAATAAATTTTTTGAAACTCCCCGACTAAAGGAAAGTAAGAACTAAGAACCTATCAGTATAATTACAAATCCAAGAAAATCCGTCGGAGCTGCCATTGCTATTTTAGAAATTGAATTAGTCATCAACTGGTAAACAGCACCATCAACACTGTCATAGGCAAAACACAGCAGCTCCGGCGGATTTTCTTGGATTTGTAATTATACTGATAGGTTCTTAGTTCTTACTTTCCTTTAGTCGGGGAGTTTCAAAAAAATTATTTAATCCTTTTTCAATTACAAGTCTGCAAAAGTCGTGGGTGTTTTAAATTTTTTTAATTTTCCACTTGTTATATTACTTGATTATTTTATAATTTATTATCATTTCGGATTAACGGACCTCTTTTAATAACCTAGAGGATAATCTTTTTAAAAATAGGAGCAGCTATTTTCTCAGGATCATTTGTAGCGGGGCAATCGTCCATTTTGGGATTCTTCGAACATCCTAAGCCGTCCTTGACAGTATCCCTTTTACCCTTTGCACGGCTCGACAAATTATTATAATGAGCAGGTTAACATCAACGACATTCCAACTTTATTAGCGTCTCACAATTGGAAACATCTTCTCTTCTTTATAATACTTCTATCCACTTCTTCTTGCTTTATCCGACAAGGTTCCTACAAAGTCTGATACACTTTTAATGGTTTTGAGGAATGAAATCTTTACGGATTAATTAATGTTTTCATTTCACCGATTTTAAAATTGTTTCAATAAAAAAGCCTAAGACATAATATAACCTGATAACGCACTTTAATCTACATTCGTAAATGAACTTTCGTAATCAGTTACAAACATGATTTTTTTCATCTTTTCATAACCATACGAAAACAGAATTAATTTGTCATTTCATTATTCCTTGTTCCCAGGTTTTCTAAAAACTCTAGTCGACTTTTTCTGATTTTGGATACCCGATTATTCAAGTTTGTAGGGACTGATATTAAGTTATTTTGACATGCACTGAACCGATTTTAAGATTTTTTCCACTAAAAAAACCTTAAAACATAATCCTGGATAGCTCAAAGCTGCGCTACCTACCTTTATGTTTAACTGGATGTAACTTTCTAACCCAAGGAAAAAAGATTCCTACGAGACACGTACGTCGTGTCCCGGGAAAGAGAAGTCAAACAAAATAGGTGAATATAAATTTTTATGGCTCCCAAACCAAACTCACCTAACTACATTTTCGATTATATCGCGCTGCACTATACCCGGGTATGTGAACCGGGTACTATACACAACGGCACATTGCATGCGGTCGGCAAACAAGGTGTTGGCAAAGCGGGCGATGACACGTGCCAAGCATTTACTGTAACGCTGGTATGTACAGCAGGCGGCATACCCTTAAACTTTCCTAAGTGAAATGACAAACAAAAAAAAAGATTCAAATTTTTTTATATGGAAAACGGCGTTTAGCATATCGCCATATTGTATTTTTGTTTTTTTTTCCCACAAAATTACCTCATGACAAATTGAACTAAATTTAGTTAAAAAAATACACCCATTTTCACCAATTATGAATGTGTTCCAGTTTCTGGGTGTTTTTCAATTTTCAATAATATAATTTATGTTTTTCAAAGCTATCGCTTACTTTGGAGCTAGATCGCGATGTGTGTAATGTCCTGATATTTATTATGTCATCATAGTTATATTTTGTATTTAATCAGGAATAGCAGATCAAGAATTCAGCAAAGAAGGTTTTCTTGTCAATTTCAAAAAGACCAATTTTGTTACATAGTTAGCGTAAATCGTAAATCTTAGGAAAAATCCAAGCCACAAATTTTAAAATTAAGACCCCAATAATAAATTTTAAGCCATTTAACTATTAATTTCTTATCTTTTACTTGCTACACTTTGGCAGCGGATGCGACCAACCTTGCCAAAACCATCAGGACATAATTTCTATTATGTATTGCCATTTTATTTTAATGCCTAATATACGGTTATGGTTTCACAATTGAATTTCAAATATTTAACTTTAATAAGTCTGCGGTTACATTTTAAATGAAGAATGTTCTGGATGTTTTCCAAAGGGTAATGGAATAACCCACATGCATGCATGAACTTTACACAAACTTGCGGCTGAGATGTTATCGAGTATGGGCTCATTATCGTTTAACGAGTTTTTTTTCTTTTGGTTTAAGGATAAAATGGCAAGGTTATTATATTATTGAACTACATCAATGTCAAAATCCATGTTTTGACATTGATATAGTTCTTAAATGATTGATACATTTGTACACGTTCGCTCTGCTGTTCTTAAGTCTCACTAAGTATACGTTGCCATCTACAGCCATGCCTAGACTAAGTGTAAAATGTATACATCTGAGTGAACTCTACATTAAACTTAGTAAATTTCAAGTTTATAAATAGAGATAGGTGCGTCTTGTAACTTTTTGGGCTCTTAATTTATAATGTTGATCGTTGATGTATTAAAGTTGATGTATTAAAATATTTTTATTGCTTGTAAGTTAGACGACAAAACATAGAAAAAATGGGAGCATGACTTCTATACACAGTTCATCAATAATATGGAGTAATTTAGACAATTTAATGCACATAGAAAAAATATTTTTATTGAATCCAAAACTAGTTCCATCTCATGCCGTTATCTATTCAAGTTATACAAAATGATTTTTCCTTGAAGAAAAGACAAAAGAAGGTATTTTTCTCATCCAGTGAGATAATTCGATTATTTGTAACGAGTTTATATTGGCTCTGTCTCTCTGTCTAAACTTTGTTGATAACACGGTACAAATAAGTTAAACAAATCAATTGGAGTCAACATTACAAAGTTAATACTGAATTCTCAATTAGATCTCGTTGAAATGTTTAAAATATGTAACATTGTTTAAATTATAATTTCGTAAAAGAGACGATTATTTTGGTATGTTTTGGGTACAAAAACTGACTGTTTAAATTATTCGAGTTACAAAAGACATTTTCGTCACAAAATTAGACATCAGCGAGGGAGAAATGAGTGCACTTATGTCACCTAATTTTCATAATCCTCTGCGAGCCGACGTGTTGATAAGCCATGAGTCAATACCGTCAGTTATGCGGGTCCTTATTTTTGCGCTACTATTTTTTTTATTAGTAGGCAAAGATCTCATTTACCCGATAAAATATGATGATTTTAACCTCACTTGAAGCTCACTTTTTTAATTTATACTGAGACAGTAAACACTCTTGATTCGATTTATTAGTAATAAAAATAGTTTTGTGACTCCTTTTTTACATATTTAAAGTTAGTACGTGCTACCACAATGTCACCAGATGGAAAGTGACGATGCAGCAAAAGATGTTATCGTACTACCTTGGTAAAGATAAATAACCTGTAATTATTGCTTATAGCATAGCACCGGAACACTATCGCTTTGCGGTGCGTCTTTGGTAACCAAGCCAACGAGCCCTGAACAAATTTAAAAATAGTAACCGAAGTAGTCTGAGCCAGGCATCGAACCTGAATCATCCCGTTCGAAGCCACGTGTCATTTTACTTAACTAAATCTATATTCGGGTATCAAAGTTAAAATCACATATTTCAGTTTTTAGTTGATCATGTTAAACGCTGAACCCACACGCCAGATCATAGGTAACCATAAAAAATATTTTCTAAAATTTATTCACATAAAAAAATACGGAAGAAAACTAACCCATACATAATCCGATACTAAGATTAAACAAGATTCAAGATATTTCACACCGCATGTCGCAAACGGACAAAATATAAATCAAACGCTGAAACCATTCGTAATCGCTTCTTAAATAATATCTCGGAACCTTCTGTCCCTCTCTGAACTGTCCTCTGGGATGAGATAAGTTGAGACAAAAAACGTCAGGCCCATCGGTGCTTTTTGGCGTCAAATCTTGATAAAAGGGTCCAACGGTCCTTGATAGAAGAGATTTATTGCCGCAAATCTCTCGTGAACGGATAAGTTCCTTTGAACACGCACTTGTGACTTGTAGTTGTTAAATTGAGCTCTTGATATTATATTTCGTCGTAAAAAGTTGAGATGCTCACTGGGAACGAAATTGGAATAATAGGTATAAAGAGATTAGATGTGAAGAAAAAATAATGAGAGAGACTACTCTCTTTACTTTACGAGAAGTAAAGTAAAGAGAGTAGTCTCTCTCATTATTTTTCTCTTCTTCCATTGACATAATGAAAGACAGATAATAATCAAAAGTCTAGATTTTTTAAAATGAAACTGATATTTCCTGAGATCAATAAAAACTCTTCATCTCGATTATATTAGTTTCCTTGATAAAATATCTAGATATTAAAATACGCTTGTAGTCTGATCCTTCTTCATAATATTATAATGTGCAAGAAAATAATTTTAAATATTAATAAACTAAAGAAAGATCAAAGGTATATAAACTTGGTAAAATAAGAACTCAAATCCATATAAAGAACCCAGCTCTGATTAAATCATAAGAGAAGTTATGACAAGGGGCAATAAAGACCCGTTATGCTCGACAGCTTTTGAATAATTTTGTCGAATTTATACTCGGCTCTTTTCAAAATTTTGTTCGCCTATGAAAATTAAGAATATTTAATACATATCATAATTCAGTTACTCAAAGTTGATGACCCAAATTGCTGGAATGGCGACCCCGCACGGGAAAGCGCAGTGTTGGCAGACACACACACGCTCTGATGACACCAACATCCCTTTTTTTTAAAGAAAGTCCTTTTTAGTATAGCTACGATCTAGCCTAAAAGCTACTTAGTAACTTAAATTTAACTCATACTAATATTAAATCCTATATCTAAGAATCTGTCCAGTGGCTTATCTTAGTCTCTATTGTAATATTATAGGCACTTTTTCTTGTGCCATCATCAAATACACTAAGCACAGTACTTCACTAAGCACGCCAACAACCCTGATGACACTATCTGTTCTAATAAAGAGAAATTCCATTTGACCTAACAACGTCAGTTACCACCATAAATAACTGTATCAGTCCAGATGAAGACCTCACTTATGACAATTTTTGCAGTGCAGAACTGCAGTTACTTTTCTTGGCATAATTCCAAGCATTCTTGACTTACAACAAGTTAAAAGATAGTATTTAGTTTAAATAGGCTATTTGACTAAATTTTGAAAATTATTTTCAAGGATTGTTTATTACTCATTTAACACGTTACATTGATATTTCGGGGAAATTTACTGTATTTCCACTGGGAAAGTAAAATTAAAGTAAAAATAATTAAAGTAAAAATAAGTACAAAAAGCTATTGCTTACATGCGTGTGACGTCACGAGAGTTGCAACCAATCACAGGGCGTTCCTATCATAGCTAAAATATCAAAAATATTACATTAATAATCTCTTATTTTGCTGAAAAATATACATAATTTTTATTAAAATAAAACGTTATTATTAGTGAGGATTACCACAAATTCAGGTATATTTTCATTGTTGTCAAATAGCCTATTGCAACAAGCATTTAATTGTAGGCTAGGTTCGACTACCACAAGATTGCATTTCCCGCGCAGTCAAGCTAAAAGCGGCTGTGGTCCGCTTTATTTGTCAAACAATAAATTTTCCGTATTGTTAATCCGGCCCACTTCCGTAAGCAGCATCAGATAGTGTGACACCGGCTCAGGGAGGCTCTACATTTATACGGCGCAAACGGTTTCATTATTTTTTCTTGAAGTTTACACGAAAAACTTTATCATTAATTAAAGTTTAATTTATGTATTTTGATAACCTAGGTAAGGGTTTTAGGTATGAATGTTTGGGTTTGTGTTTTATGTATGTTTTCTTTAAAATCATGTAATCTACAAAACTGATTTTAAATCTTATAGCAAGTATTGACTTAGTATTGTATAAAAAAACTTCAATAGAGTTAGAATATTATTTGTTTGATATTCGAAATCAAAATTTAACCTATTTACATTTGTAGACTTATACATTGTAAGTACCTACTTACAAGTTCTTGAGTACAAAGTTTAGATTCTTAACAATTTTTTAAGATTATTATAAGGAATACATGTTTGTCAACTTAGAATTAAAGTTGCTACTTCCAATGTATTTAGTACAGAATAGAACCCGGAACAAACTTAGTTGATTTTATAATAATTCTGAAATTGGAAATAACCAAATTGACGTATAAGTGTGTGTAGCCTCATATTATTCCGACCCGCTTTGAATACCAAATGTACGGACGCATGTTTCATAACGCTTATCTGCATCTACATTGTACAAATTGCTGCGAACTTCATAACTTTCATGTGTCAACTTTGTACTCTGATCTACATGTATAATAGGGCTTGAACGAAAATTAACCGATCCCTTTATATGTTTGAATACTACTAATAAGGAAAAATTTGTCAAAAAATTTGTAAAAATATAATAATTTAAACAGGTTGATAACCTGGCTATATAACAGTGAACGAAAAACATGGTAGGTACCATTACGAAATAGTCTATCGAGAATGATCCAAAGTTACACAATTAAACTAAATTTAACACTTTTAATTTTTTACCGACTTAGGTAGTGTGTCAGCCGTGCGGTCGCGTTTAGAATAGTTTTTACCAAGTTATCACACTTCACACTAATATTATAAAGGCGAAAATTTATATGTGCGTAAGTACGTAAGTGTGTATGTTTGTTATTCCTTCACGACGCAAGTACTGAACTGATTTGGCTAAAATTTGAAATAGAGATAGATTCTCACATAGACCATTTTAATCCCGAGAAATCCATGGTTTCCGCGGGATTGGTGAAAGACAAAAATCCACCCAAACGCCGGTGCAGGCGTCCGCTAGTAGTTTATAGTTACGCGATATATAATATTATGATAGTTGAAATAATTCTATGCTTTTCCCATTCACTGCCTTCATAGGCTTTTGTCCGCTAATCCACACTTACGAACATTAACAAACCAAATTTATTGGCAATGAATAATAAATATTGTTATTGAAATAATTTACATTGCTACGCGATATTAAATTTATCACGCGCTATGGAAATTTATGCATTTTGTGTTTAAGCGTATTATATTACCCACCGGTGGCATGACACATTCTGTTTAGTAGCTTTTCAGTTATGAATTACGACATAATCTAAATCCGTTATAGAGATTAAATACTGAAACCAACTGGAGTGGAATCGCCCATCTACTATTTCCTACCTAATAATAGTACCTACTACTCTCGTAACTAAAACTGCCTCGTTGGGCTAGTGTTTGATTGCAGATCACGAGGTCTTGGGTTCAATCCCAGGGACGGGCCAATAAATAGTATTGGGTTTTTCTATTAGTAAATTCATAGTACGATCCCGGAGCTTGGCGGTGCTTCACCCCCGTGCCTCGGAGAGCACGTTGAGACGTCGGGCTTGCTCCTGATCTCTCTCCGTCGCGTCGAAGCTGACGTCCCTTAGATTATGAGAGAGAGGCATAAAGAGTGCTCCTGTGTTTGCGCATACACTTGTGCACTAAGTATAAATTATATCCCGCGTTGATGGGAAGTCTCGGCAGAGATTGACCGCTGTGGCCTGTTGGACCAGATCTACGTCTGGAGGGCATTATTATTATAAAACCTTATTATTATACTACATTCTATAATGGTGGTAGGACTCTTCTTGCGGAGTCCGTCCAGGTAATTACCACCGCGGTGTCAGTTATTCTACTTTGCTTGTACGTAAAAGGTTTACTCAATTTTGTTCGGATGCCCATATCCTGAGGTTTCTTATCGGTGACCGTGAAGCAGTATGCTGTGTTTCAATTTGAAAGGCATTGTACGCCGTTCAAGTGCATTTTTTTTTAAAGGTTTAAAGTCTCCAATATTCTCGGGTTTTCAGCCTTGTATACGGCATACGATATGACGGGGTTTAGCGGCACTGCCGATGCGTATGGTATTTTAAATGCGACAACGTCATGCCAGGAAAATCGATGTCACAGATGACGTTAAAAGGGATAGTCGATTTCCACGTGTCACCTCCCAAAGTACACAGTCATCCAAAAAAAGCGGTCCCACATTAATTACATTAACGACAAATTACAAATTCAACGGTCAATCCGAATTTTCATTATCACCGCCGGAATGAATCGCTTAATCCTAGTAATTATTGGTAATTGCCAGTCAACTGCAGAGTGAGGGATTTCTTTTTGTAATTAACTGAAATCGCGTCGTATTATTGACCCGAAATTGCTTTTTCATTCAAAATAGCTCACGGATTAATTGTATGGAGCGCATCGGTAATTTGGGCGCTTGTTCTGAGACTGATTATGTATTTAGGGCGCGATCACACTTGAGACATGATATTTTTTACGCGACAACTTCCCGAACCGATCAAAGTTTTTGATATGAAAACTTCTTTAGGCGCGTAGGAAATTTATAAGGTTGGAAAAAATATTGAACTCACCACTGTTACCGTAACCGACACCTCTGTTTGAGATGGGAAAAACTTGCAGCACTTTTATCGTCGCGGACACCTTTGTTTGGGATGGGATAAAACCATCGTACTCGCAGCACTGTTACTGTAAACGACACCTCTTCTTGTTTTTCTCAGAATTATAAGATTTGACCGAATGATTTTTAGTAGGTTACATTATTTACCTTACGATGTACTGTACCTTACGATGTTTTCCTAAGCTGATGAGTTAGTTATATTTGGAACTAGCTGACCCGGCAAACTTCGTTTTGCCTGTTATTTTTTGTCAACATTTAATTGAACGCGGCCGAAGCCTCTCGCTGGATCAAATATAGTTAATTGAATTTCATCTCAACCCCACAATAGCTGGGTTAGGGTTTCCTCTCAGAATAAAAGAGGTTTGTTTAGTAAGTACTTAGATGAAGACCAAAAAAGAAATGGATGGATCGTATGGAAGAGGAAGAGTATTGCACGTTGACAGCAGAAGAAGAGAATGGAAGAAGACTCCATGGTAAAAATTTAGAATCGTTTGGCAGGAGTAGGGGGACGGGAAGGGGGAAGGGGGGAGAGGGGGTGTCCCCTAACCCCCGATACCACTCCCTGAAAAGGTATTGCACCATTCTTGAACAAATTTAAAAAGATGAAAATAATTAAAATGACGATGATGGAGTCGCTTTGTCGCGGAGAGAAGCGAAAGGGGAAGGGGTGGGAAGAAAAAAATGGGATTTTTCCCCCCTCCCAAGCTAAAACTTTCGACACGTAGTAGTTTTTCAGAAATATTTTTTTTTAACTATGAAGTTTTGAATTCGATTTTGCTGTTATAATTACTGAAATACTTGTTTTGAAATGGGAATTCTAGCCTCAAGAAGAAGTAAAGGAGCTAGGAAAACCCGTTATCCATCACCATCTACCCCTCACCCCCCCTAAGGGTCAGTCGACAGAGCTTTATAATTTTGAGGTTAAGACTCTTTTAGCCTTCAGTCTTTCCCTTACCCTT
The DNA here is from genome assembly GCA_036785405.1 of Coenonympha arcania. Classification (NCBI taxonomy): domain Eukaryota; kingdom Metazoa; phylum Arthropoda; class Insecta; order Lepidoptera; family Nymphalidae; genus Coenonympha; species Coenonympha arcania. Next base: position 14,315,445 of record CM072070.1, on the reverse strand, counting down.
TTTTGGCTCGGTCTATTTCTGGGTGGTCATAAAAGAAAATAACCACTCAGAAGGATGGTGGGGCCTTGCAGGCCCCGCCATCCTCTTCGTCACCTATCCGTTATCCGAGTCGAGGTGCCCCAAGTCCCGAGCTCGCTTCGCTCGCTCTACATCCTAAGTCTTCAGTCTTTCCCTTACCCTTTTTAAGGCTCGGAGAAGAAGTAAAGGAGCTAGGAAAACCCTTTATCCATCACCATCTACCCCTCACCCCCGCTAAGGGTCAGTCGACAGAGCTTTAAAATCTTGAGGTTAAGACTCTTTTAGCCTTCTGTCTTTCCCTTACCCTTTTTTGGCTCGGTCGAAGGAGCTCCTATTTCTGGGTGGTCACAAAAGAAAATAACCACTCAGAAGGATAGTGGGGCCTGCAAGGCCAATGCAATCCTCTTCGTCACCTATCCGTTAACCGAGTCGGGGTGCCCCAAGTCCTGAGCTCGCTTCGCTCGCTCAAGATCCTAAGTGGTTTGTGTCAAAAATTTAATACTACAAATAACATATTTAAAAAGTTCTGTGGCCTATTTTTTTTGTCGGTACAACAAAATACATGTGTGGTGTTCCATCTCGTCCTACTGTATCTCCCGAAAGTCATCCTTACTCCGATAAAAGACTTCCCGATTTATACTGACCGCCATATAGATTGATTTTTGAAAAGCTCGAAAACCCCGAACTCCTGCCAAAGGAAAGTAATTCCAACCGCGATTTACCAAGTTTCATCAGTACTAACAAATATCTGTAAGAAGTTTGGTGAATCGGCTTTAAACAACTCCAAACAATTGCGCTAAATCGTTAGTCGGTTGCATTTATGTTCAGCTGAAAGAAGCCTCGGTACCCATCTCGCAGAAAGCTTCGAAGCCACAATTCATTATGAATTATATTTCAAGTTCGTTCATAGGATACACCTATGATTTCAGCTATTTATCTGATTTTCGATCAACGGCTCCCAAATATTTCTGACGTTATTCTCAGTACTCGAAGCTGATGGCCGTCCAGCTCGTGGGTCATCAATTCTTCTGACCATTTTTTAACGATTGTATACGATGGAGCAGATCCTACTTCTTTGTCATTCTGTTTCAGCTTTAATCCTTTCTTGAACAAATACTTGGCATCGACGTAATTCGACGATTTTCTCCCAAACTAACAATCGGTATTATAACGTTATTTGCATATCAAATAAATTAAATAGACTAAAAAGGTCGGACATCATACTCCGGCTACAAATTTCGAAACAAACTTGTCAGAGGTGCTGACGTGACGTGACGTAAATCAATTTATTAATTTTATTTTCAATTAGAAAATACTCGATAATCCTAAGTCTCCACGTATAAGTCCTCAACTCGGATCGATTATTTTTTTACGCTCTTTCATTTGATGTGCGATTCGTTCGATTCCACCATACACCGGTACCGCCCTTGGTTTTTGTATGGGAAAATTAAATCGGCCAGGGCCAGGGTTCTTCAGCATTTTGGGAGATCAAATATAGATAACAACCCGCTCCCCGACCCAGAGATCACACCCCGAAAGTTTCACAACGATCGATCCAGCCGTTTAGGAGGAGTTTGGCTACAAAGAAAATCGAGAGAATTTAACTTTTATCCTCTCTCCTAAGGGAACCATGCTGAATTTCAGGATAAAAAGTATCCTATGTCCTTCCTCGTAGTATGAACTCAAGTCATACCAAGTTTCATTGGAATTCATTCAGTAGTTTCGGCGTGATGCGCGGCCGTGATACAGAAAGACAGACAGACAGACAGACAGACAGACAGACAAAAATGAAAAAAAATACAGTTTTGGGTTCAGAACCGATTTTAGAGTGCCCTCGAAAAAAAATTTTCAAAATATCTTTAATGTACAGAATTTGACCTTTTACAGATTTATTATAAGTATAGATAACTCTAAATATTGGAATAACTCTAAATAGTCAAATATGACCCAGTATCTGAATACAAATCTGAATACAAATGAAGTGTCGTCAACTTTACTATCATTGCCTCATTTTGAAATCTAAGATCTTTAAAAATCTCTCTCCACTCTCACACTCTACTCCACATTCATAGATTCAAAAAATTCATGAATTCTTTTTTTTGTTGCAGATAAAAAAACAAAAATGGAGCGGGCCCTGGCGAGATTGCTGCACATCTGTATAATATTTACGCTAGTGAACGAAATGTCGACAGCCGTCCAAGCGAGGGACAATAGCAAGAGGCGCACCAAAGAGAAATCGGGCGGCTTTCAAAAGAATATATGCGACATCACAGATCGCGATTCCAAAGTGCACTGCTATTGTGAGAACACGAGGGAGCCCAGGAATGCGACTAAAGCGGAATGCTGGGTATTCAACGGCGGTATACCTCGCGATGACCTCATCTGGCAAAGTTTCGCGTCCCAGCCAACTTTGCAAACTTTGTCTTTCAACGTCCGCGTCGATGGCGCCCTGGGCTACGTGCCTACCAAAGCGTTGCAGTACTTACAGAGACTTAGATCTATAAACATCAAGTACGGCAATATTGTTGATGTTGGCACTTACGCGTTCGCCAACTTAACCAATCTGAAGGACGTATCGCTATCCCAGAACCAAATTGAAACGCTTCAGATATACGCGTTCGCCCATCTGCCCAACCTTACGATAGTGAACTTAGAGGAGAACATGATTTTAGAGATCGGAAAAGATTCTTTTTTCGACGTGCCAAAGTTACAGAAGCTTGTGCTGACGAAGAATAATATTTCAGCCATTAGCAACGGCGCTTTCCAACACGCATTCAATTTATTGGAACTGGAACTCAATAAGAATAATATATTCAACTTAAACAGGCATACTTTTGACGGATTGGCGAATTTACGGAGGTTGGATTTGAGGAAAAACCGAATTTACAATTTAACAGAGTTCACTTTCGCCGAACTTTGGAACCTGCAGGAGCTTTCTTTGGGGAAGAACGACCTGAAATATATATCTGAGCGGGCGTTTGATGGGTTATCTCAACTCCGAAAGCTGTCCCTCGATGAAAATAAGCTCGCTTCGCTTCCCTCCGGTTTATTCGAGGGAGTCAGGGGCCTGAGCTCCCTAGACCTGCGTTCGAACGAACTCCACGCGCTAACTTTCGACAACATCAAACCCATATTGGATAATTTGAAGCCTTCAGGCAGCAATTTACTCTTGGAAGGTAATTTAATGAATATTTAATACCTCCTAACGCTCGCACGGGTATGATAAACCGAAAACATTTTGAATCTCTAACTAGATAGAAATAAAAGCTTATGGTGTAACTTACGTTTAGTTTTATGAAGAACACTTAACCTTATTAAAGTAAGATGTAACGTTTATACAAGTAAGATTTAACGTTAAAAAATTTCGCACTTGGGTTTAATGTGTGATCGATCTAATTCCATATTTATATTTATAACTTTTCCCAAAATAATAAACCTTCAGCGGGGATAATAAACATTCTTTATCTCATATCTACATTTTAATCTCTAATCTCTATGCACACTGCATAGCTTTTTACCACCAAGGGTTTGGCAATAATGACTCACTGAGTGAGCGAGTAAGTCAGGACTTTTGTTGTGTCGTACAAGTGCCGAGTTTCTTGCCAGTTCTTCTTCTTATTGCATACCTGCACATATTATATGCATATACGTCAGGTTAGTGCAAAAAGTAAATAGTTTGACTTCTTCATTCGTAAATTTATAGCCGTAGTTTTAATATGCGTATTCAATCTCTACAATCGTTATCGCTTTGAGACCTGAGAAATGTGATCATTTACACTTGTTTTCAATTAGTCACGTGAATAACTTTTCCAACGGATGTCACTTTGGCACATTTCGAAGCGATTGCAATAGCGACAGGTTCGCTAAGCAACATGGCTATTGCAAGTCATGAAATTATAACAGATAGCACTTGTACGCCAGGGTATTAAGCAGTTTATTTTCTTATGATTCCTTCGGGTGTTTTAACTCTTGCAGAACTTCCTCCACGATTATCGTACACGTTCGCGTGGAAGTTTGTTGGCGCGCAATGTTCACTGCCACTTGTACTAGAGCACTAGTCTTTGTAATAGAGACAAAACCCGCAGCTTATATTATGTAAATGACTCTGTTATGCACGCGAACTGCAGAGGTAGGAATACCGGGCGTTGTTTACGTTGAATAATTCGTAGGAATGTCGGAGTATTTTCCTAATGCGAGTTCATTAGAATAAAACAGTATTTTCAAGTTGGCTTCAGAAAAGAATAAGGCAAATTACAACTGTACAAGAATGTTGTACATTGTATTTTATAAAATACACATGAATCTACAAAAGACTGTAATGAATGAACTACAAGTCATAATAGGTTTTCCTAATTGTGTTTTTTGAAATGTAGGAATACGTATTTGACGGTTTTGACGGTTATGTATCTTTGATAAATCGGTCGCAAAAAAGTCAGTAATAATTCTAGGAAATCACATGGGTGGAAGAAGAAATTTCAGCTTTTTAGGTCCTACGTTTTGGGATAATGATGAATCAGTGAGTGAACGAATGACTGAATGTGTCATTACTTTTTATTCTTTAACCACAATACAAAATGCTTACATTCAATTCTGTCGTGTTCACAGAAAACAACTTCGTTTGCGACTGTCGACTGAAATGGATGCACTCTCTACGCAACGAGACCAAAAGTCAAAACACGAAAGATTCCTTGGAAGGTGTCACGTGCAAGATGGATACACCGATAGTCAGTTCAGCGTACAACAAGATACCAGAAGTTATCCCAAATCAAGATATCCTTTACAACGGGAACGCTATAGACACATTCACTAAAACAAATACAACAGATAAGAAAATGGATGAGTACAAAGATGCACTCAGCGATGTAGGAGCCAAGAAAGGTGTCAAAAGAAACGTACTAAAGATACCACCCGAAACATTGCCATGTCCAGTGGAAACTAAAAAGACGACTGAGCTACCACATTTTATGGTTGATCCAGTCATTCCAATACAAAATGAAATGAAGTTTAGGTTTCAAGAAATGAATTTGGCTACAAAAAAGGCATTCGCGTTAAGTTTGGTTTTATCGAGTTTTTGCTTTGTGTTCGTGTTTACTTAGGTCTCAGATTAACTGATCTAGTCATAATAATTGTAAGTGAGATACAGACTATTTTACAATTTAATGGCGATATTTTAAAATTTGTAAACGCAATTTAAATTTACTTAGCGAGCGAGTGTACATTGTAATAAATGGAATCCGTAATTAGTATTGACAGAAATGTTAATTGCAATTTATTTTAAGTTAAAAGTTAATATCTGATCGTACATAAAATATTCAAAATTAATAATGAATATGTATCATAAAATATAACTAAGTGAGATGTCGCAATCACAGTCGGAGGTTTCTTTACACCAGTTTACACCGTTTTTCTTTAGATTAATTCATATTGTAATTGAACAATGAATTGTTTGAAAAGTTAAAAACTTGCATGATTTTATCCTAATTTGTTATTTGTCTTGATCATAGCTTTGGTATATGTACATACATAAAATTACACGCCTAATTACGTACAACATAAAATTACTTTAAGGGTAGGCAGAGACGAGGATCGTCACTTTGATGGGTATGGTACAAGTACATCAAGTCATGAAGTTTTTATGAGCTTGCAGTATTAATTGTATAACTATCTTATTTATTTAAAGACTAGTGCGGCCTGCGGGTGATTTTAGGGATTTTTTAAATCCTTTCCTTATAATAAAATTCTTCGTGACCATGACTTGTGTGACTAGAACGAATATTGAAAGCTGTGAACGTCCTTTTAATACGGAATTCTTAAAATGTAATTTTATTTATTCAATTTAATTGTGTATGTGCAATGTGCGTGTGTTAGTTTATTTAATCTTCTCTTCTTTAACAGCGTGACCATTGTGATCTTTTGTACTTATGGAGCCTCCTGGGTGGTTGTTAGCTATAAGGGATTTTACATAACAAAGTCTGCTACAGTGCGTTATTCTTTCAAGAGCATTATATCTTTAATTTATTATAATAATAGAGTAAAGTCAACAAAATGTATGATAATAAAAAAAATTAAATTGTGTTTACGATTTGAAAAGTTGCATTTAATAGTTTAAGGATAAATATAATAATAATATAAGTGAGCACACAAAAATTCTAGAAATATAAATGTAATATATTCACCATAAAAATAAATGTTGTAAATTATTAAAAATGTTATGATTAGAGCTAGTTTTTATATGAATGTAATATTTGTTTATTTAGGGTGATTTATATTATTTTCTCAATTATATTATTTTTTATTACCTATGTAGAATTTAAACCTACCGATGATTTTTGTAACTTAATTTAAAACTTAATCTTTAATTTTTTAACAAAATAAAATAAATATTCATAATGCTCAGCTGGAAAATGTAAATAAAATTGAAATAGGTAATAAAAAACGAAATTATAGTAAATGAAATAAAATAATAAGAAACATTTTAAATACCTACCTAGTAAAAATACTGTCCTGTAAAGCACATGATTTAATTACAAAAATGTCATTCTATTTATTGATGATAGTTAATTATTTATCCTTACTTCCTCGGATTCAAGGTGTCATATAACAAAGAAAAAATATTATATAATGTTATTATCAACTTCTTATCAGTATCATTTATCCGATATTATGAGCACTGTATCCGTACCTTTGGTACGCGTACTCGCGTTTAATACGCGTATCTGTGCGCGTAAATTGATACGCATTCGTGAATCGTGATACGTCGTTCAGATACGCGAAAGGTATGATACGCAGATATGATACAGAAAAAACTTATGACAGAAGATGAAATAGAATGATTTAGTGCTCTTTTCGGGTAAATGATACGCGATGATTTACTTGGCGACATCTTACTAAAATGGCGGCGTGCCATGGCCACTGCCTCACACTTGGCCGGTTTATTGCTATACATCTATCATCTGTCAAAACATGATCTTGGAGTGCCGTTACTTTAGTTGTTACTTGTACAAATATAAATCATATAAAACCATAAAAAGCAATTTATTTCAAATGAATTCTCCATTAAATAATCAGGTATTAAAAAAATAGTTTTAGAATAATTTGAGTTATTGACTTAAAAATAGCACATTTTGATCATAACTTTATATTTCTTGCGTTTCATTGTATAAAACATTTAAGAAAGTGTTTTTGTATGAATAAAATTAACTGTGTAATTTTTTTTTAGTTTCTAGTAGTTTTATTTACCCCTGTAGTAATTTATGCAAGAAATATTGGTAGCAGGTAAGTTTAGCCCACCAACCCAATTCAGAGCAGCATAAAAGGTCTAAATATCTGCAATGAGCGTAGTAATGCTTAATGCTGCTGCAATGTGAATTTAGTCAGGATGAAGATTTTTATATGTAGAGAAAAATGACAAAACAAGTAAGACTTTCCCCTGATGTTAAATGATTCGCCTTCTCAATGTCTTACAACGCACTGCACTGCGTCTTGAAACAATCATCTATACTATTATTATAAAGTTGAAGAAATTGTTTGTTTGTTTGAACGCACTAATCTGAGGAACTACTAGTCCGAATTGAAAAAATATTTTTGCGTTGGATAGCCCATTCATCGAGCAAGGTTCTAAGCTACATAACATTTTGACCAATATGAGCTAAGTATCAATGAAAAATGTTGCAAAAACGGGAAAAATTGTTTCTTTCGAATAGTTTCCATTGCGTACGCCACTGTAAGTCTTTTAAGGTTGGTTCATTACACCAATAGCTAGTACTTAATATTCACAAGTTAATACTTGATTGCAATCTCATATGGTTTTAAGTAATCGTGGATTAATGGTGGAGGGATGAAATACAACCATTAATTGTACCTTCGGAATGATTACAGACCGATTAATCGCACTTCGGTACGTTATACTTTTACCTTCTTCACAGTTTTATCGATTGCTTAGACTGATATTATAATTATAATAACAATTTATCAATTAAGTATCATTGAGATTTTATTAAAATAATCCTTTTAAAATATATAAAATCCTCTTGCCAATTTTTGTTGCCAAACTCCTCCGAAAGGACTTGACCGATTGTTATGAAATTTTCTGTGTATGTTCGGTAGGTCTCAGAGTAGGCTATTAGCTATTTTTATACCCTTAATGGCAAAACAACGTTTGCCGGGTCAGCTAGTAACTAATGAAATTATTTTGACGTACAACAAAAAGTTGTTCGTAAATATAAAGGCTGGAAAAGAAAAAGATAAAAAAGGAGAAGTGTATAAACGGTATAAAACGATCAGGCGTAACAGCCAGTGGCAAATAAATAATCTAAAGCCCCGTACCTCGCACTAACCCCGTAATGCGATCCGAAAATCACTGCGATCTCATTCCGAATCCATCTCGTTCCCTTTCTGAAGTGAGAACTAAGCCTTACTATAAATTTATCGGAGCCGCGTGGATTATGGTCTATAGCTAATCGCTTCTTAAGAGGCTATACTGAGTTTATTTGTGTCCTTCTCACTTTTACTAACGCGTTGGTGGGTGCGACATGCAGCGTTGCGGAAGGATATAACTAGAAAAACGACGTTCAACCTAATTACTAAAAAGTATCCAAGATCGGTTTTTGAGCGTTTTTGGATTTTATTATAACGGCCATATCAAAACAAAATTATAATTACATGCATTGAAGTTTCCGATAAAATTTAGATTAATGGAGATTTTGGACCAACTTTTGGAAAAAATTTCTATCGAGAAAATTTTGTCCAATGTTTCTGCTTCACAGCGAATTAAGATAAAAGACCCAAAATACGTTAAAATTTGAAATTATTAGAGGTAATTGTTTTTATTACGGCGGCCACGCACCGCAAAGCGCAGTGTCGGTCGACCCCCCACCAGGTGGACCGACGACATAAACAAAGTTGCGGGGAGTCGCTGGCGCCAGGCGGCGTAAGATCGTGGTGTTTGGGGATCATTTCAGGAGGCCTATGTCCAGCAGTGAACGTCCATCGACTGAAACGACAACGATGACGGATTGTCTTTATAGTTTTTGGTTTGATGAAACGGTCCTTGGTTCGATTTCCGCAAATGAAACACATTCAAATTCATATTGTGCGAAAACGTACCGTAAATAACAAGGGCTAACGGATTTAATAAGATACTCGTTTCTTCAAATGCACCCCAACCCTTATCCTCCCTTAAGAATTAATAATCGCTTTAAGTAGGAAAATAAGTTTATGAAAAGGTTTCAAAGGGTCGCAAGTGATTTCGGCATTAGTTGATCAAATGGGGTGTAAAATTGGACTATTGCATGACTTGATGGGGTTATAATGGCGAAATTAAATTTTAGAACCAGATGGGGCTCATAACCCTCGTTTTGGACTGAAGAGGGTTTTTCGCATAATAAAGTAAAGTTTATATTCTCATCTTACAAATCCAGTTAAAGAACTTACCAGTAACCAGTAACTTTGCTTATTATCTACAATCTACTGACTTTAAAACCTACCTCGTTTGAAGATTGCAATTTTGGACTAGTACTGAGTATCCTCCAATCTAGATTTATATTATAGCTAGCTGTTGCATAAGGCTCCGTCTGCGTGAATTTCGGTTTTTCACTAATTCTGTGGAAATACTTGATTTTTTCGCGGGATAAAGGAGTGAACGTTTCCTAGTTGGACGGGATAGTAACAGTCTTCTTAAACTATCTCCGTTTAGCTTCAACAGTCAGTCCTCGTTCATACAATCCATTCATATCATCTTTGGTCTTACTACTTTAACCAAAGCCCTCTATTCTGAAAGGAAACCTACACGTCTGAACCAGTGAAAGGCTTCGGCAGCGGTAAGACCCTAAAAAGCTTCATGTCACAGGCATGTGCATTAACTCTGCAACAACGGGAAAGGCCTACGCACATACTGTACCTAGCCATACATACCCAGCCGTATACGAAGCCAACAACATGTTATCCGCTTAGCGGAGGACAAGTATACCCCAGCAAAGGTGGTGCTGCGGTCCTCGGCGGCAACCGGATTGGAGAAATAATATTTTGACAGTAACACGTACAATAGAAACGAGTAAAGATATTTCAATCCACGATGACGCGCCCCACTCTGATAAACTCCTTACGAACCAAATGAAACATAAATTGGATTTAATGGAAGTTTCGCCATTTTCCAGGGACGCGATCCGATGACAAGACCCTCTTCCTGTCAGAACCACGCAACCATAGAGTCGACGACTCCCCCGAGTGAGCGCTTGCCTCCCGAAGCGAATTTGACAGAGTCGGGCGCGTCTTCGTGGATTGAAATATTTATAAGTGACGATTAAGGAGCTACTAAGAGCAGGGGAGTCCTGTACCAACACGTCCTCAAGAAGATGAGAAGGACTGTGTTCGTGTGTGACGTTTAAGTTTTTAAGCCGTTATTTTATGACACCAAAATTATTTCCGGGATAAAATAATGTAAAATTTTTATCTCGGAAAATCCACTGTTCCAACAGGTTTTAAGGGTTCCGTAGGTACCTTAAGGGTAAAAAATAGGACCCTCTATCTGAGACTGCCATCCGTCCATCCGTCCGTCCGACTGCCACCAGGTTGTGCTCACTAGGTTGTGAATTACACCATATTAAATGAAAATTTCAAGTGTGTCACTACACACTTGAAATTTTCATTTAATATGGTGTAATTCTATTGCCGCTATAACGACAAACACTATAAAAATAGAATAAAATGAAGGATAAAAGGGGCTTCCATACAACAAACGTAATTTTTTTTGCACTTGTTGTGGATTCAATAGACCCAATATCTACTTGTATAGTAGTAGTAGTAGATACATGGGCCTTTTGGGGTCTGCATCATGGATGATGACGAGGTAAAAGGTCGATTTTAAGTGCCGATATTCGACCTAACTGCACATGTTGTGGTCACGTCGAAACTGCAGTGTAACGAGGAGCGAAGTTGGAGTTGCAGAGGAGTACTTACACCTAGTGATACCACAAGAGGTCATGCATTTACATACTAAGCTGTACTAAATAAGAACTCCGGCCCTAGTTGACACTCTTTAAGTGCCTTGGGACCGTTAGGAAGAGTAACGGCAACCACTTTCGGCCATTTAATCTGATTAAGGTAGTAGGAAACACCTTTTTGTTAAATCACTTTTGAAAATACTGTATGAGTTTTTGGTGACTTAAACACAAAGTGATGCGCACTTCAATATAACTGGAAAGTCTCAGATTTGATCCTCAGCACTTAGTAGTTCATTAGGTATTAATACCTAAAGTAGTTTATGCCTGTTCTTATCCAAAGATACGTTTCTTTGGGTTTCTAAATTGATCCAAATTAGCCTAGCGAGGGGTTCCACGACTGTTTTCTCTACAGATTAAGAAAAACATATGGCAAAAAAAAATAGCGTAATGCTGTATAGTAGATATTCGATAGGTGTTATAAAATGTTTTCCAAGGTAGTATAGTTATGAGAATATTTTCGTCTATATTATATACGACTTGCTTAAAAATAATATCACAATCTTTTTAATTAACATAGGTAAAAGAACGTTGAGGATTGAAAAAGCGCAGTACCTACTACTTACTGCAAAATTTATTATACTAGCGGACCGTCGCGTATTTTGTTTTGCAGTTAATAGTCAGAACACACCTATCATCAATTTAGGTACTTAATATGTACCGTAGCTATGTTCAAGGCTGTCTTGGGGAATATGCTAAATAAAACACGATTGACTCCAACAAAGATTCTAATTCAAATACACAAGTTTCAGTAATTTAGTAAATGTACAAACAATATACCAAATAAGATTCTATTGTGAAATACGACTATAGCGCAGCGCGGATCTAACGTAACTGGTGAAATCCTGTAGCGTTTGTTCTTATAACGTAACGCTTTACATGAACGCTGCATCTAAACATGACTATATAATAAACGATCTTAGTACATGAGTATACTCTTCGCGCGCCTGTGTGTGGCGTGCCCCTACAATCAATACAAAGTAAGTTTGAATAAGGATTCCTTATCTTTTCTAACAATAAATACGTAGCCTGTTACTCAATATAGCTTTCTAATGGTGAAAAAGTTTTTGAAATCGTAGTTTTTGAGTTTATTTATTTATCGCCAAAATACAAATCTGTCCTCTTTATAATATTAGTGTGGATGTAGATATAAGTATTTACTTATGGGATAAAAATATATACGAGTAAGTATTTTCAAACCATATATTATGAGATTACATGTAAGAATTTTCTAACGGTGCTTCACGACTCAAATATTATGAGGAGCGTAGAAAAATACGCTTCAATTATTTTCAATAGAAGAAAGCTCGATGCTCTAGAAAGTTACCGGGAAGGACTCCTATAAAATATTTTTATAATTACGTATATAAATATCATACTATTAAAGAAAAATGAAAAATGTTTGCGGTAAGGTTTAAGACATTTACGAAATTGTATGAACATTACTTTTTTAAAAATAATACATGCTATCTACCAAATAGAGATAGCATTATGACGTTTAGCAAAACGAGGATTTTTTTTGTTGATTGCTTCTAACACTTGAAATGATTTTTAAAGTATAATTAAAGTTTGATTTAAAGAAGTATGACGAAAGGTGAACGTTTCTCATGAACTTACACCAAAAAAATTCTAGGAAAATAAAATAGTGTTTTTTAAGAACCATTGGCATTAGAAATTTGTTCTCCATATCCGGAATTTAATATTGCATACAAAAAGTTACTTTCTTTTCAATGCAATGTGCATTGAAAAGAGCAATGTCCTTTCATAGAGACTTCATTGAGAAGTACGATACAACTTGTTTTAGAACAAACTTTAGAATCTGGATGTAAATTAAAAAAAAATAATGACTGTAGGATTTAATGTGGAGACCGTAGTCTACAAACATAAATGTTTGGATATTAGTCGGATTCCATACATTTATGGTCAATTTTCCTTTAATTTGCTTAAAATATATTAGATGCAAGAATAGGTTTTCAAAAATGAAAGGTCAATAAATAATCGAGTAGGTGCTCAAAGACGCCATCAAGATCAAAGCGGTGGCATCTTAGCATTCATGTCACTGGGCTTAGCGTAAATAATGAATACACGTGATTGAAATTCGATTATCGACAATTGACGGGGCCCGACCCTATTAGATTGCTACGACGAACTCTTAAATGGCTACTGTGAAATGTATTATGCTGCGCAGCTTCTTTCTTAGCGATTTTGGTTTACTTATTGTATATGCGTCCCACGCATCAGCCTATCACACGGAATTTTAAAGTTTTTTTTTTTTTTTTTGCTGGCAACACTATCTCCCCACTGTTAACCTACTCCCACTATCCCTACTCCGATACCGACTCGACCCGAGCTGCGGGCGCACGAAGATTAACTCGTCATTACGTGTTTCCGTGCTGAAGCCTACGCACATCACAAAAACCCGCTCAAATCTTAATCATCGCTACGAACATGGGGAAGAAGAGGAAAAACGGAAAGGATCAGGAGAAAGTTAAGGAAATTGAATAAAATCGTAAGTAAAAATTTATTTTACTAAAGACATCTCGACGGCTGTCATTTGGATGCGAACAACTAATAACCTGGGTTGTATCCATCCCTAAATTTGATGCGTAATTGCCAAATTCTGGGCTCTTACCTTCACAATTCTATATGACAATACCTGCGTAAAAATCGCGATGCGAACAACTAATAACCTGGGTTGTATCCATCACTATAATCTCGATGCGAACTACTAATAACCTGGGTTGTATCCATCACTAAATTTGATGCGTATTTGCCAAATTCTGGGCTCTTACCTTCACAATTCTGTATGACAATACCTGCGTAACACTATCATCGGCTGGCCAACCTGAGTTGTATCAATCCCTAAAATCGCGATGCGAACAACTAAGGACCTGGGTTGTATCCATCACTATAATCTCGATGCGAACAACTAATTAACCTGGGTTGTATCCATCACTAAAGTTGATGCGTAATTGCCAAAAATCTGGGCTCTTACCTTCACAATTCTGTACCGCAAAACCCAGGGCGAGAAACAACTCGGTAACTCCTTAGCTGCGTTAGCACCAGCATTAGAAATCATAATGTCGAAACGTTTTTGAACAGTGTCTAAGTATACTTCGAAGATTTCAAGATAACAAAGCCACGTTCGACATTGATCATCCATAACCTGCTACCGAGTCACCGCGGATTGCCGATCAATTTGACACCGATATTGTGAGACTATTCGGCCCAGAACCAAATTGCACAAGAACTTCGCAGCTACGTAAAAAATGGCTATATATAATTAAGTAAGGGTGAAAAACACATGCAATTTTTTGCTACATGCACCACGCTATAACCTAAATAACAAGGGCCGTAGATCAATAATTATTGTCTTTAAAGACACTTTTTCTAGCACGTATACCGATGAATACCGATAAGAACTTGGTGTCATGAAATAAGTCAGAAAATGGAAGCCCTGTACAAAGATCAGGAGAAGCTATAAGAATCTGTCAAAACCCACAACAAAAAGGGTTTTACAAAATTTAACGGTTATTAAGATTGATTAATCTTCAAACAACTGCATCAGAAGATGATGGTCAAACAAGGGAAACGGCGAGCCAGTCTGTTTCACTCCGCTACCTGCAACAGTCGAGCTGCTTCGCACCGCGTCGTCGGCGCGCGACCGCTCGCCACCACCGTCGCCGCCGCGTGGCACTGAAGAACCACACGCCCGTGCCACCCAGACCGCGAAACGAGGTATCGTACACATGACGATTACGTTTCTTTCTCAAAAGTTTTGGTCTTCTATTACGAATGGTTCCACTATATTATCTCAGATCAAGGGAATATTCCTTGAGACAACACGCCTGTTTAAATGCACAGTCCTAATTTTTGTCCAAAATCACCACAAGAAGTGCTCGGTTTCCAGAACTAAGTACTAAGTACTTGAAAATAAAGCGATTCGTTTCAAGCGAGCATTACTTCTCTTAATTTCCATCTAGTATATATATTTTATACAACCTAGGCCTAATGGCATCAGAAGATTTAAATTTATTGAACCTAATAATTTAAAATGGAGGCTTACTTTAAGTAAAGAATCTTTAAGTAAATAATTAATTAAGTAATTGTAAGCAGCTTTAAGTAAATTATTAACACCAAATATACGTTCTGACGGGCGTCTATTCTCAGCGTCTAGTGATCGTCATTGAATCGCAAAGGATATACTACGTTTTAATATCAAATTGTCATCCAACATTGCCATTACTCTAAATATTTACGAATATTTTCAAATTTACTCGCCTCATTTGCATTTATGGACAGCACCTTACTTATAAATACTAAATTACGTTATTTTGTAATAGAATACCAATATAAGTAAGATATGATATTTATACTTCTATATTATGTTTTGGACAATCCTTTGAAGAATATATTTATTGCAATCCATATCTGTGATTGCAATAAAATTAAGTAACTAAAAATTAAAAAGCTATTTAGAAACATACTTAAATTAACAAAAATGTAAACTACGCTATTGCATTAGATAGATCGAACTAATAATTTCTGCTTACTCTGCTGTTCAATATTCGTTGTTATAAACAAAAGTATTTGTACGTCACAAAAAATACCTTTGTTTACACAAAAATTAATCTTGCGTCTTGCGAGTTAGAATGAAAGACAACTTTTCTAGCCTTAAATACATATTTGTAAAACATCCTTATTGGATAAACATTCCATAAGGATTTTCACTATACAATTTCTTATATTAATCGAATGAAGCATGAAGTACCCTCATTTTATTAAAATAAATAGAGAAATCCGGCAATGGTATAAAACTTAAAACAACGTTCCTTTAAATATTACAATCATTGATAGTCAGGAAATATAAAAGCTATTATTTTACCAAGAAAGTCGTTTCTTGGTAAAGTATTAGCGAAGTAAAAAATTTTAATCTAACTTTAATACATATGAATGATTGGTCTTGATGTATGGAATGTTGATACCTGACCGGTATCCTGGAAAAAGTTTAAACCTTTATGCGTTTCCGCTATTTATATTGATTTAAAAAAAATGATTTGAAAAAAGTATTTAAAGCAAATAGCTTAATGTTGTACCATAATAGTCCTCACAGACGTGATTTGCATTGTTTAAAAAATTTACCTGCTCATATATATTTGATATACTTTGATCTTGAAATTAATTTGTTTACATTTCTTTTTAGGATTTTTCGTAACCACAAGACACTCGGCTTTCTTGAAAGGTTACTTGCTTTTAAAAATGCCTATATCAGACAGAACTGTTGATAATTATTCCGCTTTCTTTCTATTTGTATTAAAATCTAGTAAAATTTTGAAAACAAAATAATTATGATTAGGTACTTATTTAGTACAAATGTCACACTGATCTTAAACTTTCTTACACAAGTATTTATTTGATAGAATTAATTCCTACAAATCTTCAGTATTGCTATTATTTTCATAATAATATGTTAGATGTTTTTTGAATTAAGAGGTTTTTAATAGATGAGTTTTTAGGTCGAGGCCAGCTCAACCGAAATACTTTATGAGCTGGGGATATTGATATTGTTCCAGGTTACTTTTCCAAACAATGGCCACAAGAGAACCTCAACCCGGAAACTCTTTCGAAGGAGACTATTATTCAGCAACTGCTTATAAAGTGCAAACCTTTCGCAGATAAAACAATTAAACAATATCAATAATTTCGTTTCAATTACTTATCGTGTTTCTGCTTTTCAGCGAGTTAGGATTGGGGACCCGAAGCGCATGACGTTTGGATTTGGGAATGATAGTCTTTATAGTTCTTGAACTGCAGGTCACTAAAATTCACTTAAAATTACCGTTTACGGTGTTAAAGTTCAAGATATAATAGTCATGTTTCAACTAAACTCAAGTTTAAATTCAAGATATCTTTGTTTTACCATCGGCCTAGCACACAGGCTCTTGTAAAAGATCCATACGATAGTTATGATATACATATGTATATGGTGATAAATACTGATAACACTTTTTGAAATTGCCATCCTTCAAACATGTATGTCTAGTTACATATCTTAAAGATATAACAATTCCATTCATGAAACTAACAACGATTATTCATTTATTAGATTTGATTAAATGAGGAACTGTTACAAAGTTGTCATCCCAACTATTGCGCCATTGGATAAAGAAAACTTTACAATGAAGCGGTATTTGATAAAAGTATATTCAAAGCTGATAGTAAACGCCATGCAACAATTAAAGCCAATAATATTGTTGTCAAAATGTATTATTGTGTCTGTTACAGTATTTGTTCATATTCCTTATAGTCTGTGGTCTCTCTACGACCTTCTTCTTGTTATGGCGTCAATATTTTAAGTCTATGTCTCAAAGCCTCTTTCGTTATTTTAATATTATCACGTCAATAAAATGATGTGATTTAATAATACAGGTTGGAGCCAAACTACATCTAGTATTGCTAAATTCTATATAGACTTTACGCAATCAATTCTAGAATGTACAAAATAATAAGATGACATGTTAATTAACTATTTAAATAGCTTATGTGTAAATTACCTAATAATATTCTCTCATTAATTTAACAAAAATCATTGATTTAGAAAAAAGCTTGTTTTATGTAAAAAACAAATGTCACAAATTTTATATTTGTTACCTCTAAACATCATACAATAAGTAAACCAAAATCGCTAAGAAAGAAGCTGCGCAGCATAATTAAAAATCAAACGAACTTACCAAGTGAAGTTCGATGATAATTATGCGAGCAGCTTCTTTCGATGCGATTTATACACACCCTCCCTATTAAACTACCATTATATAATTAACAAGTGCCTTGTGAGTTGGGCCTGTGTGAAGTAAATATGTATTGACTTGACTTGACTTGACTAACATTTTCAAATAAAAATAAATAAATGCAAATAGATTTACAAACTTCCAGTATATAATTTACATTTAAATATTATGCCCTACCCTAAAATTTATACATATATGTATGTATACACAAAACAAATATAAAATTTGAATAAACTATCAACAAAATGACGAGTTAATCTTCGTGCGCCCGCAGCTCGGGTCGAGTCGGTATCGGAGTAGGGATAGTGGGAGTAGGTAAACAGTGGGGAGATAGTGTTGCCAGCAAAAAAAAAAAAAAACTTTAAAATTCCGTGTGATAGGCTGATGCGTGGGACGCATATACAATAAGTAAACCAAAATCGCATCGAAAGAAGCTGCTCGCATAATTATCATCGAACTTCACTTGGTAAGTTCGTTTGATTTTTAAATATTTCGGATATATCGCGTTATTTTCTGAAATGCCATCGATAAATCAGATATTCAGAGACCAAAAATGTGATGCATTTTAACTTTATGTTATTGAAGTGAATGAATATAATAAATTTCTCGTCATGTATCTTATAGCATCTTATATTTATCTTCTAGTAATTATTATGGTCAATATTTATGTTACCAAGATTTAACAAACAAGTTTATGTCAGAGAACTAATAAGGACATCAGCGGGGCTAGACAAAGTCACAAGCGTTTGGCGTTAACGCTAGTCGACAAAAATGTATGGACAAAACAAATTGTAGAAAAACCACGATAATAATTACTAAACACGCTGTGTTTGATACTGTCGGCTGTCAATTGTCAAGCGAAGTACGCTAAAGTTATCTACAAGGTCCGCGAGAACGCCAGCGAGCGTTCAAGTTGTCGTAGTTAATTATTCAAACACAGCATGTTTCGTTAATTATTATCGTGGATTTTCTACAGTCATTTGTTTTGTCCATACATTTTTGTCGACTAGCGTTAATGCCAAACGCTTGTGACTTTGTGCAGTAGAGCTCATCATCTTCTTTTCCTGAGGTATGGTTTCAGACTTCAGACATTGTACAAATACCATCGCCAGTTGCCATTGTTAATTTCTACGGAGTTAAAACTTCACCAAACCTCAAGAAAAACCTATACATTGCAGTATTAGCGATTTAATATACTGCATCGACACAATATATTCTGTTGTGCATCAAAATTATTCAAAACTGATTTTGGGATATAAATATTGTGTTGAGAATACGCGCCTTTATTACAAGCATGCTATGCTGAACGCCTGGTTGCAGACAAATTAATTTATGACCAAATTGAATCCTCTGTGCATTGATTTATGAATGATTTCAGGTTGTAGCGTGGTTATTAAAATAAATGGACGTTGTACTAAGAACTAGATTTAACCACTAGTACTAGAGTGATTATCGAATTAATTATATTGGGATTTTATCTCTGCCATAGGTTTTTCAATAGTAAACTTTTCCAGCCTACTTGAAATAAACTAGACCGATGAATAATCATCATATTTCTTATTATTATTCATAAATATTATCCAATCCACTATTGCATTATTTATATTTGTAGCAGATTGCTTTCCCAGTAAGCTTCGGTAAGATTGAGTGTATTTATCGAAAGGGCCAGCATTTTGGGAACAACTCCCTGTGACAGCAGCCTACTACTAGCTTTGTAAGTTATTTTTAATAAGTTTTATTAGTAGATTATAAAGATAATTTTAATATTATAATGTGTATAATTTATTTAAGTTTCTTATAATAAAGTTTTTGAGACTGATGACATGGTAATTACTTCGAAGGAATTGAGTGACTCCAAAATTAATTTGGTCTAACCACTAGTAGGTAAGGATGAACACTCTAGGGATTTAGGTATTCATCACAAAGGCCTACCGTACGCCACGTGTTAGCTAGACCCACAAACGCCTTTATTGGTGATAGTGTGTCAACGTCTTAATTAAACGAAAGACAATATCTCCGTTTCACTGGAGTTAATCGATTTTGGCGTTAGCTTTATTACAATGAAATCATACTCTTTTTAGAACAAGTTATAGTCAATGTTACAAAGGCGTGAGATTCTGTATTTATGTGTTTATGTGTGTGCATTTGTGCGTATGTTTGTTACTCTATCACGCCGCAACTTCTAAACCGATTTAGTTGAGGAATAGGATATTTTTAGCACTATGAATCTATGGCCACAGGTAATCAATGGTAAATAGGATAAATATTATAAATAGATAACATTTTCTCGTATATTTGGTAACCGGATTTACCAATTTCTGATTTAGTAGTTTCTGTAACGGAATGAAATACTCTCCCCTATAATTAAGTAGGCAGGTAGGTAGCCACTTGTATGAATAAACCATTACAAGTTTAATCAGACCGCAGAACAATAAGGGAACTTTATTTTAACCCCCCATTAGGCGAGGGACGGTCGTAAAGACCACAGGGGCTCGATAATCTCTATTTATTAGCCACCGGACATCACCTAGCGGGGGATTATCCCATAACAAGATAAGTTTCTTACGAGCATGAAACTCGGAACTTTATGTTCGCGTGTATGATAACTTTTTATTATTTATACTCGCTTTTTCTCATGGCTCAGCGTGATATGTGTTACGAATTCCTGAGATTGGATAGAACAAACTCAATTTTAATTCATATAATATAAACATTGTAAATTGGCACACCTCTAGTTCACTTGGTGTTTGCGTGGGAGTTTCAAAAATACTGTCAGTTTTCTAAGTCTGAGGTGAAGAGCCATAACTTTTCTTTTACAAGAGATTATAATAATAGCTGTGAGGATAAGTATTAATCTTCTTTCCTTGAGTAAAATTTCAGCAATTAACTTATGCATATCTAGTGATTTATATATGCAAATCAATGGCGTTCCCCTAACATGGAATACCTACTACGGTTTCAGAATAAACAAACCAATAAAACAATGGCCGGTTCCTGTTTGAATTAGATTCAGATAGTAATTGTATTTACACAAACACCATGCAATACTAAAATGTGAATTCAATATTAAAATGTACACCGAAGTGGAACAACTGAACTGAAATACAAATTGTGAATATGTATGTTTAGTTATACATTGGAAACATATTCTAATTTAGGGATAGAAACAAATAGATAGAATCTCATTTTCTGACGAAATATTTTATAATTGAATAATATTTTGAAAACACAATAAAAGTATATTTTTTTTTAATAAAAGTATATTTATTTTTCTAATTGATTCGTCGTTGCTATCCTACGGTTTAAACGTATATAATAACCCATAGCTCAAGAATTCCTCAATACGTTAGTATCTAGGTATCAAAAGGTACCTGTTATCTTCCAGCTAAGAAAAACAAAGTTTATAACATTAAAATTCAAGACTAAAGATTTTTTTTAATAATTTATCAACAGCCTACCAAATTAATATAAGACTAAAACACCTGCGATTTCTGAGAGTAAATCTGAGAAGCCACCTGATTTGAGAAGAATCTTCTCTTAATTAATTAATTTTTTTGAATAATTTCTACGAAAAATATTATAATTTAAATACATTATCTCGAAAAATTGTATGTATTAATAAATAAAAAAGCCAATAAGTTTACAAATAGGAATAATCGACAGTAAAATTGTTCGCCTTTTCCATTTTAGCACGGAACGCTCAAACTTTAAGCTATAATTGTATTACATAAGATATAAGTAACGAGCGATACTTCGCTAACTAACTTACGTGTTAGTTAAGGCGTTTCATGACTGCGATGATTAGTTTTGTGAACTTCGTTACAATTATATAAGTTGTTGGCAAACTATAATATTTTGAAACTAGTGAGAAAAAGTATCCTTTTTTTCGGAATGAGCAAAGCCCGGTTTTGTGTTTGTTTATCTGTCTATCTACATGTTTGTTATGTACCTTCTATCTGTTATCACACTAAATACATAGATATTGTTGGAGTATTATTTTAAATGAATTATCTATCGAGAAGCTATCCGAAGTACGTACTATTATGTTTTGATAGCGCTCCACTGCCGGTATTACAAGCTTCTACCGCAGCTGTGACTTTTGGTGTCAATTATACTGTACGATTTTAATGGAAAAATGATTCTGAAAGTATAGTAATTAATAAAATTAGGGATTTAATATAGATATTAAAGAATAATTATTAGTAAGCCATAACTGTCACTAAGTAAGAAGAAAGCTTTGTTGCTATACAGATTTTGGTTTGGTTGGAAACTGAAATCATCGTTCCTATAATTATACAAAATTTTAATAACAGCTTATTATAATAAGCGCCAACAAACGAGGTAGTAAAACATAAGCGTGCCGAAGAAATTATGACTAGATTATAAAATTCAAACAACAAATCGCAGAAAAGGAGTTGAACTCAAATCCAGTGTAGAGCTTGTGTAAAATTTCAAAAAGTCAAAGGTGCATGCGTGGATTTCGAACCATAGAATCTTTTCAAGGGAGTTGACGTACAAACACTCGAAGTAACATGTCAGCCAAAATGGGCCAAATTGTTACTGGAACCCCATATATACCAAAAAATAGTAGATTTTTTTCTGATTCTATATCACTATAAGTTTTAGTAACTTTCTATGGGAATGAGCTAAAATCATGATTCATAACCATTCGTACTATTGCACAAAGTAAAACTAATTATTGCCATATTCTAAAGTCTATTTTGTCTCTGTTTGTTGGCTCTGGGTTCTAGGCATTTTGAGAGTAATGAAAATAATAAATAATTCATCGTTTTTGCGATTACTGTGAGTATAGGAATTTCATAAAAATATTATTTATAATATAAATAACACAGATTAATAACGATTTTAGACAATAACGACGATATTTTATGAATTATAGATTTTGCGTAGTGTCTATGGATTTCGATCTTTAAAAAATAACTGTCAGTTGTCATTGTCATTTCTCAATTGTCATTCACATTTGATAATAATTCATACGTCATTCGTTTTCGTACTCGTGCGCTTACGGATGTGTTTTCATGATTTAGAAGATGAATAAAGAATTGAAAATAATTGAAGCAGTTTTATTTTATACCCTATATATAGGTATATATAAATAGGCATTGATTTTTACAATCAGTTATTTTAACCAGTTAGTACCTACTTGACTGCAGTATCTCTCAGTATCAGTATCAGTAGTCTCTCAGTATCAGTAGTATGTAGTACTTGACTCTTAACATCATTATACATTATGACGTTTGTGTCTCCACAGATAAACAAATCTGTGGAGAAAGCAAATGTAGACATTTTCTTCTTAGTAATGGTTCTCAGAGTACATTATTTCATCCTAACCTAAGTCTATCAAAATATTTTTTTCCTCCTTATTCCCATAGAATTATAAAAAAAATCTTCTTGTTACATAAATATAAGTTCTTTGCCTATTTAATAACACAAGAATCATTGCTGTAACGTTTTTGGCCCAGACATGTATGGGATTCTGCCGGCCTCCTTTGAAATAACGTTTAAACTATAAAATAAATCTATCAATGTTGATAACAAAACCAAGTATTATACTTTGCTTTGTTATCAACACGATTAGGTGAAGTAGAGCTCAGCACAATTTAAAATTGATAGGATTTATTTTATATGACGACGGTAATTTTCTTTTTACATTTGACGACAAACGTATGACTAATGACGAGCTTACCTAAAAAATGCCAATTGCACATCCTTGAAGGCTTTCAGATTATTATAGTTGGCTTGATAAAGAAAAAGCGATATCGTGTCGTTAGGTGTAAAAGCCTCTCACCCCGCTCTGTGATACAAGCGTGCTCAAGTTAAGTTCCAGTACAAGGCAACGTTTGCACAATCGTGATTACGGGCCGGCGCTCAGTGTCTCACTGCCTTTATTTCTTCACTCGAATCACCGGTACATACGGGTATGGGTAGGCGTTTTTTGTTTAGGTTTAATTTTATAACTGCCTTGCTTTGCTATAAATTAATGTAAGTACTCGTAATTTGGGTTGGTGGGCAATAGCTAAAGGAAGCTCCTTTAGCTATTAAGCGTATTGGTAAGTCTTAGCGTATTAGTAGAAAAATATATTAAAAAGCTGTTATTTCTAGATTTAATTTTAATTTTTTTTTTTATTTAATAAAACTGAACACTGTACAAAGGAAAGTCAGTTACCTTTTTCCCGGTTAGTTAATCCCTAGACGGCCGTAGACTAACATTAAATGCGTCTATTTAAGTTAACCGGAAGTTATATACAAAATGATTTAGGTTTAAGTCACAAGATGATTCCTATTTGAAAAAATTATTAATAATAACAAATTAATTAAAGAATGACGATAAATGAACTTGACGTTCATATTTTGATCATAAGTGAAACGCCTGCAGCACTGCACCATGACACATTCAATGCATCTCTGGACTTTATATTGCAATGTCATTCGATACTCTGTACTGCGCTCGACGCTCGGGCATTCTGAGACGTCAGTTGTTACAGACGTCACTTTGCATTCTCCATCTACCGTGTCTTTCGAGCCGAAACGCAGTAAAGTTTCGCAATTACTGCTTTACGGCAGAATATTTGACACTGTGCTGTATTACACATATTCACTGTTATCGTAATCGATAACAAATTTTCCCTGCTAATTGGCTGGAGTAAATGTAAACAGTGAATCAGCCTATCATCATCATCTCAGCCTGCGGACGGCCACTGTTGAACTTAGGCCTTCCCAAGCGCGCGCCACCACACCCTGTCCTCCGCCTTCCTCATCCAGCCGCTTCCCGCCACCCGCTTTATATCGTCGGTCCAGCGGGCTGGAGGTCGCCCCACACTACGCTTACTCGTACGCGGTCTCCACTCCAGGACTTTCCGGCTCCAACGGCCATCGCCCCTGCGACAAGCATGACCTGCCCATTGCCACTTCAGCTTGCTAAATCAGCCTATCGGTGAGCAAGAATTTTTTACGATAACGATAGCAATGAATACGTTTTTCTAACGCAATTACTCCCTTGAACATGTACTCCATATACCTATCCCGCTTTGATATGCTTGAATTCTGTTTTTTTATCTCTATTGCATAAACAACCTCTGCCGTCTCTTAACTTGCTCCATACGCCAAACGAGTGGAGGCCAGTCATTAACTGTGTTATGGGATGGGTAACGAAATCTTTTTTCTTGTTTCCTCTAGCCACTAAGCGAGTGTCGGCTTCGGTGTTTTGCTTCTCAAAAAAGTTAATAGCCAGTTGCGAAACGATATTTAATAAGTCCATTTTGCTATGGCATCCAGGCTATTTTATTTTAATCCTTGCTGCAGCTCACTTGTTATGAAACTGTCTCTCTCTCTCTCTTCTAAACATTGTTTACTACTATTTTCATGACTACTTTCAACAGAGATAATCCTACAATGGCCAAATTCTAGAGATCGTGGTTTGAACCAAAGTAGAAATAAATAATATTTTTTGTCGTACCATAAATTATTATTATATCTTAATATTTATTCTTATATTATATAAGTCATTAAATATAATTATGTTTCTAATCACATATTAATAGCTTTTATATTTCTGCGCTCCCTCTCCATATAAACTTCCAAATCTCACACTCTTTCGTGCGTATTAGAGAACGCATTATATTGAAAAATCGGTGCAATATACTTTGAAATTACAAAAGTACTTAATGCAAATAAATAAACAAATACTCTCTACAGTTGGTACAGGGTATACCACCCGGTGTAGGCACATTATAGAAAGCAATTATTTGGGCAGTATTAACAACGTCATTAACTATTAATTACTTAACCGATTGGCTATTGCGAAAGTTAATATAATAATTGAAAATTAATTTATACGGTTACTTGTGAATGGAACGTAAATATAGAAATGATTTTGATTGGAACATTGTGGTGGAATTTTGATATTGTTAAAGGTAACTTAGTGTTTTTTATGATGTATATTTTTACTCGACTTTGGCAGTATAATTTAAACGCCTAAAATGTCTTACATCATTTTGGAAAAGAGCTGACACACTTATACACTGCTAGACTGATATTAACCAAACATAGGTACGAGTAGCTCAGAACTATTGCAGCGGAACTGGCTTTCAAATAAAAAAATCACATCGAAATTGGTCCATCCGTTGCAGACAGACATCGACGTGAAAGTTATAACACTTTTCTTTCAGGGGTTATTTATAAATAAATGAATAACAATAACAAGCATCATTGATAAACAATAATAAAAAATACCAAAAAATATAATATCCAGTGATGTTATTTATATATATATATATATATATATATATATTTTATTTTATTCTAAAGATATGGGCAGAACAATGCGTCATGTACCAATAAAAGGCCACGAAAAACTCAGCTGGGTATTTGCTCGTACAAGCACTCCAAGCCACTTATTTGTTTAACTTTCAAGCATATTTCCTCAACTAGTGAGTTTAAAAGAAAATGTGGTTTCATAAGAGGCTTCGTTGCTCACAACTCGTGCACTGTACTAATAGGCTGTATTCATCCTAATTGCCGTATAGTTATACATCTAACTGGATACGTTAAGTATCGCTGGGAGGTTGTTAAAAGTTTTGTACGGGCGTTGTGCTGGGCTTGCTAACTTACTAAATGTTGAAGAGTACATTAAAGTATAGTTAATTGATACGTAATACATAGGTACAAGTAGTCGGAATAAAACAACATCTGGATCTTAAGGGTATAAACTGCCCCTTGATTCTGCAAAAACACTTATAGGCAGCGACGAGCTTACATCTATGAGCTGATTGGTTAATGCTTGCATCAATCATGCAGCGAATGCGACAATTGGCTGGTGATGCCTGCATTGCTATGGTTACTGTCGATGGTTGGCTGATGCACAGTTTCATAATTTCGAGAATCACACCACTGATTTTATTTTTGTCCTTCTCACTCTCACAAATACCGTTAAAAACCGAAGGTTACGTTAAAATTCAGAAAAATTGAGATTTTGGACAATTATTGGGAGAACTTTTTATCGAGAAAATTTTATCCAATCGTGTATCTGCTTCGGTGTGAATTTAAATTAAAGACCTAAAATACAAGATATTTAAATTTAAGTCTTTGTAGTTTTCTACCTGCAGGTAACCCTTTTATGCCGTTAATGTTAGTATTTAATTGATGGCTCAAACAGTTATTACACATTAACAATTATTATTTCAATGGTATAAGCTATAATTATAAAGGCTTGTTAACAGGCACTTATGAAAGGTCAATAAGTTATTTGTTATTATTGATAATAATTAATAATGATAAATATTGGTCGACTTAAAACTAAGTTAATGCGGGTTCCAACATTTCATTTTTTTATAAACAATCGATTGTTTTGCGATATTGCTACTATATAGGCTCCTCAAAACGTCTACAGACAGAATAATATAAGCTTTATGATATTTGCATTCGTATACTGTATCCACTTTTGAAACTCAATGCATATCTCGGATCTGCAAATCTTTTCCTTTTGACGTAGCAAGTATTTTCATCTCAGGTATACAGCGTAGGTCACAGCTGCAGACTTGATATTTTTTTAATGTGTATGTGACTGGTTTTTTATTTAATTTTACCATAAAGACTGCAGATGATTTTTTTTATTGTACCATGTTTTAAGTTCATATATTCGTAGTTTGCAGATATTGCAGAAAAATCAAAAAAAAATCTGAACAGCAAAATACTTTAAATAAATAAAATATTGTGTGCAAACTTTAAAAACTTCAAGCCAATCAGAAAAAAACCGCGATTTTTATATTAATGTCAGAAAAACTGGCATTAACATAAAAATCGCACAAACTATTTCGATCTGTAATCGATCTTAGATATAATATCAGTATGAGCATGCTATTATGTATTTCGTGGTATGAGTAATACTATTATTATATTCATTTTTGAATTTATTACTGGTGTAGCGGTCTTCGATAGCTGACGATAGATGGCGTAACCAGTCCCCTAGCACACGCTGACGAAGCATTCTACGAGCGTTCTATAAATACAACTTCTGACGTCACACGCTGGGATCACAAGCGGTCCCCAGGCATAACACCTGCCTGGAGGGAAATTTCCCTATTGCCACCCAACACCGGCAAACTGGGTTGATTCAGCATTGGCTCGTCTAAGTACAGGGTCGTCTGTAATTTTCATAATTTCTTCAAAAATTTTGACTGTATCGTTTTGGAATGAAAGTGTGCATCAATTTTTAGTGATGGAAAAGTTATCTTAGCGTGATGGAATAGAGCCCTCCTCCAAGCATTAGATGCAACGTTTCGAGAAGCCTTACTATAATAACTATAACTAAAACTACTAAAAACCTATAATTTTTATCTCAGCCCGGCTCAGCATTGTGCTACTAGTCTTTTTGGCGGAAGCGCGGTGAATACGAGAGTGAATCCCGTACTTCCGCCAGCGGGTCCGTCGTGGAAACAGACAGTTTTTAGTGGGTGCAAGCCCCACATAACCCTTCCGTTTCCCCTGCCGGAGGAGTATGCGTTAGGCCTTTTCTGTCTATAAATAAAAAAAAGGTGTATTCAAATATAAAATAAAATTAAGGCCGGTGACGACAGTCTTATCTCACGTCTGCGCTCCCCTTCAGCGAACAGACATTACGCGGCATAACTTATGTCAATGTCAATATTGAATAGTACTCCTGACTTGAATGGATTTCGAATGCACTTACGATTCTGAAATTAAAATGGAGGTAATTACGGATTCCGTTTCGTGAAATCGGTGAATTATTTCGTAATGTAAATCTTTTTCCTAGGACTTTTTAAATATTTCTGAAACGATACAAGTTTTTTGTGGCATTGTAGCTATAGGAAAACGGACTTAGGAAGCAGTTTACGTCGAAAGACATTCTTATCTCCATTCTGACAGATCATCAGCAAGCTCACTCAACCAGAAAAACACAAAAATTTTTATGCTAATCAAACCGTACGTTTTAAACATCTCAATTCTTATAAGTTATACCCTAATACCCTAATGTTAAGTTATACCCTAAAGGTGAGTTATCGAGCACTGGCTCCGTTTTTTTTATATTTGACAGTAAAACCATTGAAAAGTATGTACGTCCTCTACAAATAATGCGCAAAAGAATGTGATTCTTATTGGTTTTAGAGTCTCTAAAAAATTAAAGACTCTAAAATCAATAAGCGTCTTTAACATAGTAGTAATCTTTTCCCAACGGGTTTTTTTATAAAAATATTATTTCAAATTAGTGAAAAGGTAAATCACAGGTATTATAGATATTTCAATCCACGAAGATGCGCCCCACTCTGTCAAAATTGCCTATGTTTCATTCGCATGAAGTTTGATAGAGTGGGGCGCGTCATCGTGGATTGAAATAACTATATTTATTTTATTTATTTAAATATAATTAAACAAATGTACAAATTACAATTTTACAAATTTCACACAGTGTCACAAAAACCTTACGGTTTATCCGTATACTGGCCTTCCCACGTTTACCGCTCGATAATACCTAAAACGATAATACTAATGATAAAACTAATAATATAACACACAACAATTTTAACAAAGACCTAAAATGCCAGTCAACTATTGATACAAATTTCGTAGCAAAGAAGACCCGCTTCACATGACATAAATAAGTAAATTTGCCGCTCCATTTGAGGTCCCCGTGACCACAACTTGGTCTTAAAACCCGCTTAGGGCGAGAGAATGAAAGTTCGAGGGCGATCGTTAGTTTATTACGCAGGGATCATGCATAGAGGGTTCGTAATAAGCATTTTCTGCGTATTTTATACTTACAAAAGAGAAAGAAAGAGAGAGTTATTTTTAATCTCTGTTTTGTATGTTTATATTTTTTAAGTTAAATCGATCTATCGGAATTTTTTGTAGAAGAATTGCTTTCTTTTTATAAAACTACTATCTGACCCGGCAAACAATGTTTTGTTTATAAATTTTATTTGTCATTGTTGGGTGTAAAGGATGTTTATACTTTGCGTCTCTTTCTTTAGGTGACCACGTGTCTAGAAAAAAAAAATTGAAAATATATAGGACTACGTTTTAGTGCTTCAACGCATTGAATGTATTGCAATCTCTTGTTTAGTACAAATAAAAGACTCTTGGTTTATATACTGCTTATGCAGGGAAAAATATTGCATCATAAAATGGAAAATTCTTTCCAAAAACCAACTTCAAATGCCACTACAAAGAGTGAAATAATTTTTAATGTACACCAATTCGAAGTCGGGCAATGTTTTGTTCAATCATTAATAGTCCTTCGTATTATAAAACTTTATGTGCAAAGAAACGACAAAATTATCGACAATACGGAGGACTATTAATGAATGAACGAAACATTGCCCGACTTCGAATTGGTGTACATTAAAAATTATTTCACTCTTTGTAGTGGCATTTGAAGTTGGTTTTTGGAAAGAATTTTCCATTTTATTTTTTACTTTTTAGTGGAAAACAAGTAATGCGCAAGGCATTGGAAAACATGCCCAAATCGCTGGAAGTACCTATGCTTCTAAAATCTGAAGAGTTCCCTCAATTTCTCCAAGATCCCATCATCAGATTCTGACTTGATGAATACAGTCATTGCTGGATGACTGCAAGGAAATGCAATAGTAATTATAAAAAATACCTAAATCGCTTCAAGTATACTAGCAAAATTTGAAGAGTTCCCTCGATTTTACCAAGATCCCAACATCAGATCCCGACCTGATGACCATAATACAACCTGAAAAAAATTACTCTTTTAAACAATACCCAAATCACTTCAAGTGTGCTTATAAAATTTGAAGAGTTCCCTCGATTTCTCCAGGATCCCATCATCAGATCCTGACTTGGTGACTATGGGACCATCTGTGAACTATACCCTTTCAAACAAAAAAAGAATTTTCTAAATCGGTCCACGCATCTTTGAGTAATCGGGGAACATACATAAAAAATAAAAAAAATAAAAAAAAAAAAAGATTCCGACGAATTGAGAACCTCCTCCTTTTTTTTGAAGTCGGTTAAAAATTACAGAAGTCCCCGAAGTGAAATTCAAATGGGGACGCCAAAAGGCAAGTGAACCGCAAATTTAGAGTGGCAATTGTTTTCGTGCCTTGGCAGCGGTCAAAGTGCCCCCTGATTTATGTGTCCGCTTTCCAATTAGCCACTGCGAACGGTTTTATTTATCGCGCTCTTTCCATTTTCTGCACTTTTGGGATAGAACGCCCGTTTTGGTATTACGACACGACTTTTACGGTACCATTGCCTATTGGAACTTTTTTAATCATTAATTCTATCAATCTGCGACAGTGTCACAAGTACTTTAGGAGAAGACTATTAAAACTAGTAGCTCCTATAGTCTTATAGTTTCAAGTTTACCTCTAAAGCAGATAAATAAATAAATAAATAAATAAATAAGCCTTTATTTCACTGAAGTTTACAAAAAATCTACACCTTATTTTTATAGCAAGTACATAGTACACACACAGTAGTTTTACACATTCTGTTAAAATAAATATTTTCCAGTAGGTATATTTCCTCAACAAATGAAATTACATTTTGTAATTTATGATTTATACACTATGATAGGCTTAATTAGGCAAAACTAACATTATTGTGACTTACCTATACATTGATTAGGTCTTACTGGGCAAAACAAAAATATTATTTGATTATTATGATTTATATACCTACATTATTTAGGTCTAGTTTCTGTAATGGTTCACAGTAGTTTTATTTAACTGTAGGTATAATTTCTAATGAACTATTAAGTCAATAGGTTTTTACACTCAAAAATATACTTAGGTAGATAAATATACTAAGGTTATTAAATATAATAAACAAATTTTATAGCGAATAGGTAAACATAATATTCAAACTTAATATTGAATGTATTAATTACAACTATTTTACATATTATATGTATTTAATTGCAATTTTTCAACATTAGACATCAAGTCAAGCATGAAATCTGTGGCAGTAATAGTCTATCTCCATAATATATATTTTCTCTAAAATGTGTGTACAGTGTAATCATATAAGTATATTGAAATTGTTTGAGAATGAAATTATTATGCATAATACTTAAGTATAAGTTTCCTAATATTAAGAAAATGGTGTTAGTATATTTAGTATCTTTAATTTGTCTTAATATAATCTTTAATCTAAAGCAGATACTACAGATAAAAGTTGGAAAATAGAGAAATAATTAACATTGTTATAGAAGAAAAGGAAACTTAAACCATGGAAATAAATGTCATGGTTTTTACTTTTTGCATAGAATATCTTATATAAGTTGTTTAAGAATCTCTGAATAATGGATAATGTTAAAAAATTTCATTACTAATAGAGTGATTTAACTCATCGTAACTCATTATTTTTTAAATACCTATCTAATATGCTTAGTAATCATATTACTCTCTACTCTCGTAACCTCTTCTCTCAATAGAAAATTAGGTCCAAGCTGAAGTCCTACTTCTGATGGCGGAATTTGGGGGTTACTATTTACTACATAGTTATCATTTTTGTCACCTCAAAACAAAGCTATGTGAGTAAATTGTACCAAAGAGAATGAGAAATTCAGAAGGATTCTCTTTTTTATGGAATATTCAGATCACGTTTACGACTGATTTTAAATTTTATTTCTATATAAATATATATGTAATTTCATTGATTAAAGGTTAAACGCGACTCATTATAAAAAGACGACAAAGACTTTACCAGTAACAAATCGTGGAAACTAAAGAGAACTTTTCTTTTAGCCGTAACTTGGTCACACGTTTTGCCCCGCTCGTAACGTATGTGACTTTTGATTTAGACTGAAATGCACTAAACCCTCTTAGAAGTGGGAACTGCTTGTAGAAATTCAATTAAAGAAATTTGAATATTTAAGTAAATTAGGATGAAAAGTTCTTTTAACGAATAATTTGTTGCTTGAAAACTTCGTCGTGTTCTATATTAACTTATTATAAAAGCTAAGAAATATTTCTTATGAAAAGCCTATTTTCTTAATTCAATCTAAAATTATACATAGGCTTTCAGATGAAATTAAAAGAATAGGCGTTTCATAACAATTTTTCAATTCATAAAAATTAGTAAACAGCCAAAAACCAATTTTTATGAATATAACTTGAAAAATGTCGAAGTTTCATACAAACTTTCATTCCTTGTTGAAAGTCCTTTGTAGATACATCTGAAGAGGTATACTAGCTAAACACTTTAAGGGACTATTTGTCCTTGTAAAGGACAAGAACAAAAATAGTGGGAAGAAGTAAATGAGTTAATCGTCATTTTACTAAAGTAATGTAGAAAAGTAGTGACGAAGAAGTAGTTAGTAGATGAACATAAAAAAGAGGTGGACCGATTGCATAGAAAAGGGTTGCAAGCTGACAGCAGAAAGGAATGAATGTGAGAATAAAACGAAGAGTTATTTTACTATTTATTTAGTCCATAGGTAACTTGAAACCGGAGGTGTGTCGTTTTAGTTATTAAATCACTCTGTATTATCTGAATGCACTCAATTCCATTGTCCCGTGGTATATCGCTCGGGGCGTTCCATCCATTGTTCAGACTTCATTAATTAATAGAACCCCGGGATTATCCCGAATATTTTTCACCGAAAACCACCGCTCGTGCTGACAATCTTGTTAATGGATTCGGGTTTTATTTTTTAGTTACCTTCATTTTTGGTAGTAGATTTTAGCCTAAATGTTTGCACTTAATTCATTAATATAATTTTAAAAAAATAGTTTTTGCTCTCAGCTCTATACACGTGAAATTTTTCTGAGACAAAAAGAAGCTTATACCTCAATCTACAGTATTTGTCTTTATTCCAAAGTTCAGGCAAATCAGTTGATTAGTTGCGGCGTGAAGGACTAACAAACGCACACAAAACACTTACATGCACACATATAAAAATAGCGTATTTATATAAATCTTTCGCCTTTACTTACGTATATTAATGGTAAGCAATACTAATAAATGCAATATTAATTATTAAATATAATATATAGTCTATAAATTATTTATTTTTTAGTTTAAATGTTAATTAAGTTTTATATAAAAAATAATTTTTAATATTAATGGTAATATTCCCGAGATAGATATTCGTACATACAACTTTGGGATACCAGTCCAGACGGTCTTCCACTACATTTTGGTTAACTCAATATCACTAGCTTAATGGTAATAATTGTTAAAGGACAATATCGAGGGTAAACCTGCATGCCGTTGCTTCATAATGTTCTTAAAATTAGTGAAGCCTGCCAATAAACATTTCATCTGGGTGCACTGTGGCTATGCACAAAAATGTTTTTTAATAAAAAAGCCTAAATAGTTAAATACAAACAATTTTCTACCGCGAAAATGCTTTAATATATGTAGGTATGATTTTTATAAACAAACCCTTTAAACATTGCCCTTAGGCCTTAATTGCCCATCAAAATGTAGGTAACACACCCTGCCCCCACGTGGGGTAACCGCTTAATTTTAATATTATAACAATTAAATATTTTTTTCCCTTTGTTTTCAAAGCCCGTCATATTTCAGCCTTTGTTAACCTCGGTAAAGGTAACTGCTAAATTGCTCGGAAATGTAAAAATTGCCGTTGCCCTAAGCATAATACCCACGATTGGGACACAATGATTAATCTATTCAACGTCACCAGCGGGGACTTTGAATTTAAGGCGCGAATTTAACAATACTGAACAACAAAAGTGTTATTAGCTATTATTTTACAGGTTTTTAGGGTTCCGTACGCAAAGGGTAAAAACGGGACACTATTACTAAGACATCGCTGTCCATCCGTCTTTCAGTCCGTCCGACATCTCTTGAACCGTGGTAGCTAAAGACTTGAAATTTTCACAGATGATGTATTTCTATTGCCGCTATTTCAACAAATACAAAAAAAAATACGTTAAAATAAATATTTAAGGGGGCTCCCATACAACAAATGTAATTTTTTTTTGCTTGTTTTTGCTCGATATTAATGACTACCGTCATTAAAAAAGGTAGACTTACGCTTAGTGTTTACGCACTTGACCAATTTATTTTTAAACCAATTTGCTCGAAACCAATTTGCTTTTCCATGTGTGTTACGGCACACATGACGGAATGACATGACATTAGCGTACGGAAAGGTGTTCTTTTCCATACTCTTGCTTTCTGCTTTCCTCCTACATATAAGTAACAAATACGAAGGAGTAAATACGAAGGAAGATTTTAATGAAAAAGTTTTCTGGAAATTGTTATTATATGAAAAGACCATATTTTCTTTTCCGTGATTCCTTACGTGTTTTTTTTCGCAAATGTAATAAAAACCGTCCAATAGTGCAAGTGCAATACCCGAGCATAATTAATGATTAAACGAACTTACCTGTACGTGAAGTTCAATCATAATTACTCGAAGAGTCAGCTCCAGCACGTTCTACAGTAGTTCCACCGTCAGCCACCAGCTATTTCGTCACTTTATTTGGAGGTAGACAAAGAAAAAACCTCGACGCTACGCGACCCGCGGCCGGAACACCTCATTTAGTTTAGAGAGAGCAGAGCTGTTTAGAATAACAGATTCTTTGAAGAACAAATCAAATCCTTACTTCAAATAATCTGTGCTTAAAATAAATTGATTATTTATTAATTATTTTCCAACTTATGTTTCACGCCCAGGGCAATGGCATGTCCATCTTGGGAGGGAGGGCCGCTAACGTGCTGGAGCTGACTCTTCGAGTAATTATGATTGAACTTCACGTACAGGTAAGTTCGTTTAATCATTAATTACTCTGGAGTCAGCTCCAGCACGTTCTACAGTAGATGTTGAGAGAAAGTTAGTGTCGTGAAACATAAATTTCTGGCATAACAAACAAAGTAATTGATTAATATTTCTATCAAAGAAACATTTCATAATAACCACAAACCAGAATATTTTCATAATAACAGCTACTTTCATAATAAACAGAAATATAGCAAAATCACTTATGTAATACCTGAAACAATGGTCTTATAATTGGTTGTAAACAACTCTACATTAAGTACCTATAATACGAATGATCTATTATAGTACATTAACAACCACTTGTAAAATATAATATGAAGGTAAAATAACAAATTTAATTAATTTATGTGTTGATATATTTTAAACAAATCCTCTAATTAAACTTCATGCGATACTATACTAGTATAGTATTTTTCAAAAGGCAAAAAATTCAATGTCAATCGTGCAGTATTCCTAATACTGCCTGTACTAACTGCAGACTTTCGAAGTCAACTTATACCTAGTAATGTGCAGTGAATATGGATTTTAGTATTTAACTCAAGTTTAATGGTACCTTTGACCCAACTACTCAATGCTTAAGAAGTTTTTACCATGAACTTTTTTTTTTTTTTTAATGTAATGAATAACGTAGATAGATTCGAAGGTCCTAAGTTCTTTTACCAAAGATATATTAAAATATAAACTTTGTGATATTTGCACCTAGCAGCCGTGAGGTCTTTATACAGTTTGGAATTTTTATTACTACCTCAGTATTTATGAAATTAATATTATTTATATATATCGCAGACAGCGTTTTAACTCTGTGAGCTGCGACAAGTAGGTGCCCATTTTTGGTTGATATAGGTTGAGGTACTTTCATAAAGGTACGATACATCTGATGAGCAGTCCGAAAACTTGGTCAACATTTATTAGTGTTAAATTAGACATTTTTGCAATTTAGGCCTTAAAAAAAAAACAATTTTGGCCTTAAACAAAAAGCAATTTAAACCTTCAAGTATTTATAGAAGTTGAATCATAATTAGCTATATCTTGACCTAACAAAAATAAAAGAAAATATCTAGAAGTAATTGTTGTTCCGTGTCTAGCCATGTGGAACAAAAGAATATAACACTTAATATGTTTTTAATCACATCATTAAAATATGTAAATCCCATCATTAAAATTATGTTTTACAGTAAGTAACAATCCCCTATTTAGGGCTTTCAGCAGCCATAAGTAAATCGTTTTATACCACAAGGGTCCTACTGTTTAAGAGTAGGTATTGTCTACAGGTGTCATCATCCTTACTGGGATGGATGACTAAATAAGACTCCTCTTCGGAGTAGTGAAATCCGGATAAGATACCTATTCCATACAATCACGGTGGTTTATCAGAACACTGCGCGTTCGTTACATTAATAATTATTATTATCAAAAAATCTTGGGATTTTAAAATTAATGCTAAAGTATTGGTGTTACAAGTAGGTATCTTATAGAGGGGGTATCACAGCTATGCAGGCCATTGAGGCACTACCATAACATAATCCCTGATCTGTACCGTTAGTTAGATTTGTACCTATTCAAAATTTATTTGTTATATATGTTTAAGCTGATTATTTATTTATAGATAAATAAGATAAAATAAGAAAAGATAAAATCTCTCCACGATATAGTATAAACTGTAAAGATATCGGAATCTTAACACCATGACACATATTATAATGTTTATACATTTGTGGTTTTCCCTACTTGCAAACAAATCTGTCGATGGATTAGGTACCAATTATCATCGTGATTATTTTAATTGTATAAGCTCAAATCGATAATTAGATATTAAGATGCGGTTTTTGTGATTCTGCATCCGCGATTTTATTGTCAAAACTGCATAAGTAATCAGCATGTGCAATTATATTAATCACTAATAAGTAAGAGTAATTATATTTTACTGATTATTTATAAGTGCCCGTAGGCCAGGCCTATATGAAATAAGTCTTTTGAATCTTTGACCCATAGACCGTTATATTACACAATCTTCTGCACCATTATTATGATTCCTGTGCCTGTGTATTTGTCAAATTTGAAAATTATATGTCCCCATTCTATTGATATTTTCATATTTCAATCGCGCTGTCAATACGAGGCGCAAATTTTTTCCGTCCTGAGTCCAAATTCTGTCCAAAGTCCTGGTGACTGTGTGCGTGTAGCTGTCATTCCTGTTCTGTCTATGGTCCACAAGCATGATCCTCAGTTATTGAGCCACGAGTAAATGTTTTCATGGCATAAGTACTACCTTTTGTTTTCCATGATTTATAATCCATATTATTGCTTAACCAGCATATTATATTTAAATAGATCTTCGTGTAGATTTAAACATTCACAGCGCTCGGAATCTTTTGTGTATCACCAGCAGTAGGTATCTACGGTTGACATTCATAATTTCTATATAAATGGTCACATTGTTATTATTATATTGTTTTTATATATTATGTTATGGCTTTATTGAATTATTATTAACAGAATTAATTTGTAGTTAACACACTTTTATTTGTAATAAATAGAAAATAAATCCTAAGTATTTTAATGTTGGACCTTGTATCGGCCACGTTTTGCAAACAATTATTTTAAACCCCATTAAAAATCTAATAAAAGATGACAAAGTATACATGGGTCGCAATACTTTTGCAACAGGCTTAATCTTAAGTAAATACTGGAGCTGAATTGAATCCAAATGGTAACTCATTAAATTCATAGAGATTGCTATTTCACTGAAAGCATTAAATTTTCTAAATTGTTATCTAAATCTTTATTCACTTAAAAAGGAAATTATTGTCTTTAATCAAGATGCACATATGACGTAACTATTTTTTGATATTTATTTAATACAATAAGAATAATCTTAAGATCCTCTAGTTTAGAAAAACTATGTATTTATGAGTTTATTTATCCAGTTCCTTCACATTGAAAGTAAAATGGTTGAAATAATGCTCCTATGTAAAAAAGATTATCTACAGATTTCTTTAAAATAATAGGTGTTTAATATTCTGTCTAGTAGTATATTTTACTTCTTTATATATATAATCACGAAGCATGGCATTGGTTATGACATGACATAACCTGAAATTGTAGAATTATTGATACTAAACCATAAACATTAAATAATTATTAATAATGATTGGCACTAAATTAATAGTCAGCCATTGAAATAAATCAAGCGGCTTCCCGGCTTTACCGTTCCTTGTGTGTCGTGGAAGCTGCTGCCGTGATGTCTTCCTCGAGTAAGCGGCGAGCTGCGTCGACGCGTCACGTGACTTGTCATCCGCCTAGCGGCGCGTAGCGCGGTTGCAGCGCAGGCGGCCGAGCCAAAGCGGCTGCCTGCTACTAGCTGTGCACTACGGATCTTGCTGTAGATCTAAGGTAATTATCTGCGCTAGATTGATCAATAATTGACTTTTAAGTCTCAGTCCAATTGTCACAAAAAATTATCGACTCATCGATTTAGATTTCGCTTTTCGTCTTTTATTCATAAAAAAATAGTCTCATCAGGAAGAGTCGATATGTTGAATATAATATGTATGAGATTCGATCCGAATCACTTTAAGCAGAATCCGCTTAAGCAGGTATCAATTTTGCATCTTTACAGGATAAGAGTAAAGTACCTAATAGATACGCATGGTGATGACAGCGCACGAAGAATTAATACTCTCAGAATAGGTCTAATATTCTGTAGGTAAATCCGTCACAGCAGCAATCGTACAGCAACTAGTAACAGGTAACTGGGACAAGAGGCACGCTGGAGACCAAAACAGCCGATATTGCAGCGGGGCCGATGTCAGCAACGTCGTACCTACTTACATTCGTTCCAGTAAAAGCATCCTTCGTGACGTCGACATCAATGGCGGCGATCGGTTCGCTGTCTGCGTAGCAGTTATGCTTCGGTTATCAGTAAAGGGTGTATGTGAGACTCCTAGATGAGAAACACGCAACCCTGTATAGTATGGGCGTATGTGAGACTCCTGTGTGAGAAACACGCGACCCTATATTGTAAAGGTGTATGTGAAACTCCTAGTTGAGAAACACGCAGCCTGCTTGTGATCTGTTTCCGTTGCCGGGAATCGAACCCGAGCCTGCTGAGTGAGAGTCAGATATCCTAGTGTTACGTATACTTTCATTTTATAATTGAGTATGTACTCACGGCTCGGGTTATGCTGCGTACTAACGCTATCCAGTGAAGATGTTCGACGACAGTATTTTCACTAAATAATCAAAATCACAAGCACCACTTTTATGATTCTTCCTTTTCGGAATGTTAAAAAACTATATACCTCCTTCTTATCTCGAGAGAAAAAACAAAACATTAATTATGATTTAAAACGTGCGAAACAGCGATGCACTAAACTGTGAATGAGGTGTTCCGGCCGCGGGTCGCGTAGCGTCGAGGTTTTTTCTTTGTCTACCTCCAAATAAAGTGACGAAATAGCTGGTGGCTGACGGTGGAACTACTGTAGAACGTGCTGGAGCTGACTCCAGAGTAATTTAAATTTCCACTCGTCTCTACTGATATTTTTCAGCTTGAAATCAATTAAAAATTAAATCCTTTCCGCACTTGTATCAAAACGTACTTATTACCCATAATCCACCCGCATAAGAATGTAGACTTTCCCGCAGTTAAAAAAATTCAAGGATGTTTGCAATAACAAACCTACCCACTACAGCCTCCAATAAGTAACATCGTTACTTGAAAAAACCTAAACAATAGGATAGAATAAATTGAATGAGCGAATTGTTTTGTTTAGCTTTGTTAGTGTAAGGAAATTAGCGTCGCTTTGTACTGACGGCACGCTTTAGTTGCATCCGAACGAAATAAACTCAAGTCAAATTACACGGAATGCATTATCAAAGTGAAATGCAGTACGGCGCTTGCATTCTGATTGGCTCACACGAATTGTGTGAGTGGAAATAATGCAGTTACATGCATAGTAGGAAATGTAACATGAATAAAGAATTATTATCATTTATTGAGGATTTAAGATGCCTGTTTCATACCTCACCACCTTCTGATAGCTTTTTCGATATCTTTGTCTTTGTCACTGAACATAAAGTAAGAAAGTAACAAAAATCACGTTTCAACGGTCGGATATTTCAATCAAAAGGGATAAAACAGCCCCTTGACCTTTCTTTTTTTGAAAATATATTAGAAAAACGGTATCCTGCGTATGATTGCCGGCAAAATGGATAGTCCTCTGAAAAATTATAACTATTTTTTAATTTAAACATAATATTGAACATAACTTAAAAACCTGCACTTAAACATAATATTGAATGTTGTATATTGTAATCTAATGTCTTTATTATATTTAACGCTTAACATTAATAATATAAAATTTGATTCTGTGATTATAGATTAAAGATTTGGCAGATAAACTTTATTTATTTTATTATTTTATTTATTTAAGTTAGTTAGTTATAAGGTACTAAGATAGGCACTAAGTTCTACTACGACTAAAATTTAGGTAAGTATCAACGTAGTGATAAGTTCTTATTGTACTAGCGCAAATGGATTGACATTAAAATTGAAGAGGGCAGCTAATAGAAGCAACTCTACA
Source organism: Coenonympha arcania (assembly GCA_036785405.1). Classification (NCBI taxonomy): domain Eukaryota; kingdom Metazoa; phylum Arthropoda; class Insecta; order Lepidoptera; family Nymphalidae; genus Coenonympha; species Coenonympha arcania. Next base: position 14,274,299 of record CM072070.1, on the reverse strand, counting down.
TTACCTTACTTATTTTTTAATAAAAAATTAGAGTTGTTCTGAAATAAATAATATTTGTAAGTAACTGTGGCTTTTTTGTTTGGTGGCTCAAGTTGTTGCGCTATATACTAGCTGAAACTTAGTTACCGATAAGGCAAAAACAGGTAATAGAGTCTATAAAGTAATAACTTTATTTTCTTCATAACAAGGATTATAAAAACTACCTTGTTAGTACCGCCCTTCCCCATAAAATATAATTACGAAAAGGGCTATAAGACGGGGAACTTTATGATGACTTAATTTGTGTAACTACCCTCCCGAAATGTCCCTCTAGATTTGCCCTAACAAAAATGTATCGAGCTGACCGTTACAAATACAGCTTTTGTTTATTTCTAACATAGTCGAACCGTATAAAAAGTAAAGATAAAATGTTGATGTTTTTGTTTATATGAAAATTATATTTGCAGAGCTCGAAAGTATAGTATAATTTTTTATAGCTAGTGCTATCATAAAGGTATACAATTAAGTTGTAAGACGAAAGTGCTCTCAAAGAGATCCAAAAGTTACAAATAAAAAGAAGAAAATAAAAGAAACAGTAAAATCGGCCTTTAAAGATGTAACGGTTAAGATTCAAAATATTTTTTCCATTATTTGTAAAGCGAAATTACTAAATCAAAATATATTTTCAGCATCCACAGAGTTAATCCAAATTTTGTATTATTTATTATTATCAAGAGTTTGAACTTTAATTTTTTAAAGTTTATAACTTAAATTAATTAAATCGAATGAAACTCTTACAGTTAAAGTCACGAAATTCACAGCCAATAAACACGTTAAATCAGCGGTAATTACAATTTGTTAAATGCAATACTCCCGCGTATTTGTCGAATTTGTAGGGTATTTTTGCGTTGCCTCCTCTCCGCAAATTATGTCGTTATTAATGTAATGAAAATAGCCAACCCCGCTAAATAAGTACGGATTACATTCATACACCTAATATATTATCACATATATTTAATGGATTGAAAGGTACGTGTGGAAAGGGAATACATGTATAAAAAACCAAGGTAACCAAGGTAAATATTTACGTACTCCACAAAACGATTTAAATACGAGTAAATAGCCACCTTAGCATTGACACAAAAAAAGTACAATTCAGTTTGCAATTACGCCCTATTCCTGCTTTATTAACCTAAACTTTGTTACTTTATTCCCATTCAATCGCTTTCCGGCTTGCTACTTCTAGGTTCTTTTAAAACCACTATGCGGTTGACCTTTGTATATACATTGCCAGAAAAACCCCCCTGTCTCGAACTATATTTAAATTACTTACCTCTGACTTTTCTTAGATATTGCGTTAGAATATTATTAAACTAGCTGACCCGGCAAACTTCGTTTTGCCTGTTATTTTATGTCAACATTTAATTGAACGCGGCCGAAGCCTCTCGCTGGATCAAATATAGTTAATTGAATTTCATCTCAACCCCACAATAGCTGGGTTAGGGTTTCCTCTCAGAATAAGAGAGGTTTGTTTAGTAAGTACTTAGATGAAGACCAAAAAAGAAATGGATGGATCGTATGGAAGAGTATTGCACGTTGACAGCAGAAGAAGAGAATGGAAGAAGACTCCATGGTAAAAATTTAGAATCGTTTGGCAGGAGTAGGGGGATGGGAAGGGGGAAGGGGGGGGAGAGGGGGTGTCCCCTAACCCCCGATACCACTCCCTGAAAAGGTATTGCACCATTCTTGAACAAATTTAAAAAGATGAAAATAATTAAAATGACGATGATGGAGTCGCTTCGTCGCGGAGAGAAGCGAAAGGGGAAGGGGTGGGAAGAAAAAAATGGGATTTTTTCCCCCCTCCCAAGCTAAAACTTTCGACACGTAGTAGTTTTTACCCACGACGGAACGGAGTACGGGTATATGCGTTTAGGGTGAGAGACCGTTTGTACATTACTCTATTAAAAATATTTTATGTTTGATTGTATGTTAAATTGTTCACAAAAACCAATAATGCAAAAATATTTTTGTTTGTTTGTTTGTTTGTTTGTTTGTTTGTTTGTTTGTTTGTTTGTTTGTTTGTGTGTTCGTTTGTGCACATCAATGTTCCCATTTATTTCAAAGACGGCTTGACCGATTTAGATGCGGTTTTCTGTATAATGTTTGGTGTTCAGCGGCAATGGTTCTTAGATAGTTGTTACGAACATCGATCACCAGGGGGCGCCATAAAATACATTTATATTGGAAACGAATGTTCCCATTTATTTCAAAAACGGCTTGACCGATTTAGATGCAGTTTTCTGTATAATGTTTGGTATTCATTGGCGATGGTTCTTAGATAGTTGTTATGAACATCGATCACCAGGGGGCGCCATAAAAACATTTATATTGCAAACGAATGTTCCCATTTATTTCAAAAACGGCTTGACCGATTTAGATGTAGTTTTCTGTATTATGTTTGGTATTCATTGGCAATGGTTCTTAGATAGTTGTTACGAACATCGATCACCAGGGGGCGCCATAAAAAACATTTACAGTGCAAACGAATGTTCCCAATACAGTTGTACAGTTGGATACAGTTTTGTACAAAATACTAGTGAGTCATTGCCAATGGTTTGTAGATAATTGTTCTTGTGATTGAACAGCAGAGGGCGCCATAATAAACGTATCTGTATGACTTGGAAGGGAAATTCTCTGTTTTAATATTTCTAGTAAATTCCTTGTGTTAGTGATTGGGTTTGTTTGAACTAGTCTCAAACATTAAATTTGGTGACGAGGGTCTGACGATGCAACATGGGGCTGATTAGCGATGCATATTAATGGTAACTAGTAAATACCTTGAGTTTAGGCTAATTTGATTTGGTTAAACTATTCTAACACATTAGGCTTGGTGGCGAGGATTAATGAATGAATATGGCGCATTTACCCGGCAAGAGGGCCATGGCCCAGGGCGTCAGCCTCTGAGGGGCGGCGCCAGCCGCATCTCGCTCAGTTTTTCTTACTTTATTAGAGAAATTCCCTGTGTTTAATGTGTTATCTTTCTATTAAACACGTATTGTGTATACAGTCTAGTAAACAGGGATTCGTATGTTTTAACTAGGCTCCAAACCTTTAGATGTACATAGTACATCTAACCCTAGGTGTATGTATACATACATCTAGGGTTAGATGATGCCTTCAGACGCTGCATAGAGGAGCTAATGGCTTTTAATTTTTTAATAATAATATCTTTTAAATTACATTAATATGTATATTAATCGAAAAACTATAAAACAAGTGGAAAATTAAAAAATTTTAAAACACCCACGACTTTTGCAGACTTGTAATTGAAAAAGGATTAAATAATTTTTTTTTAAACTCCCCGACTAAAGGAAAGTAAGAACTAAGAACCTATCAGTATAATTACAAATCCAAGAAAATCCGTCGGAGCTGCTATTGCTATTTTCGTTTCCAATATCAATTAATGAAATTAGTAAGCATTGATAAACTGCCGGTAGGTATATGAGAAGTATCAAGAAATTGAATTAGTCATCAACTGGTAAACAGCACCATCAACCGTCACAGGCAGGACACAGCAGCTCCGGCGGATTTTCTTGGATTTGTAATTATACTGATAGGTTCTTAGTTCTTACTTTCCTTTAGTCGGGGAGTTTAAAAAAAAATTATTTAATCCTTTTTCAATTACAAGTCTGCAAAAGTCGTGGGTGTTTTAAAATTTTTTAATTTTCCACTTGTTAAGAAATATTTTTTTTTAATTATGAAGTTTTGAATTCGATTTTGCTGTTATAATTACTGAAATACATGTTTTGAAATGGGAATTCTAGCCTCAAGAAGAAGTAAAGGAGCTAGGAAAACCCTTTATCCATCACCATCTACCCCTCACCCCCCCTAAGGGTTAGTCGACAGAGCTTTATAATCTTGAGGTTAAGACTCTTTTAGCCTTCAGTCTTTCCCTTACCCTTTTTTGGCTCGGTCTATTTCTGGGTGGTCATAAAAGAAAATAACCACTCAGAAGGATGGTGGGGCCTTGCAGGCCCCGCCATCCTCTTCGTCACCTATCCGTTATCCGAGTCGAGGTGCCCCAAGTCCCGAGCTCGCTTCGCTCGCTCTACATCCTAAGTCTTCCGTCTTTCCCTTACCCTTTTTAAGGCTCGGAGAAGAAGTAAAGGAGCTAGGAAAACCCTTTATCCATCATCATCTACCCCTCACCCCCCCTAAGGGTCAGTCGACAGAGCTTTAAAATCTTGAGGTTAAGACTCTTTTAGCCTTCTGTCTTTCCCTTACCCTTTTTTGGCTCGGTCGAAGCAGCTCCTATTTCTGGGTGGTCATAAAAGAAAATAACCACTCAGAAGGATGGTGGGGCCTGCAAGGCCAATGCAATCCTCTTCGTCACCTATCCGTTAACCGAGTCGGGGTGCCCCAAGTCCCGAGCTCGCTTCGCTCGCTCAAGATCCTAAGTGATTTGTGTCAAAAATTTAATACTACAAATAACATATTTAAAAAGTTCTGTGGCCTATTTTTTTGTCGGTACAACAAAATACATGTGTGGTGTTCCATCTCGTCCTACTGTATCTCCCGAAAGTCATCCTTACTCCGATAAAAGACTTCCCGATTTATACTGACCGCCATATAGATTGATTTTTGAAAAGCTCGAAAACACTGCGTTACCTCGTAATGCGAATAGTATTGTTGTAATCAAGGACCAAACCTCTACCAAATACAACACCTTTCTCCCCCGAACTCCTGCCAAAGGAAAGTAAATCCAACCGCGATTTACCAAGTTTCATCAGTACTAACAAATATCTGTAAGAAGTTTGGTGAATCGGCTTTAAACAACTCCAAACAATTGCGCTAAATCGTTAGTCGGTTGCATTTATGTTCAGCTGTATGAAGCCTCGGTACCCATCACGCAGAAAGCTTCGAAGCCACGATTCATTATGAATTATATTTCAAGTTCGTTCATAGGATACACCTATGATTTCAGCTATTTATCTAATTTTCGATCAACGGCCCCGAGTATGAAATCCCAAATATTTCCGACGTTATTCTCAGTACTCGAAGCTGATGGCCGTCCAGCTCGTGTGTCATCAATTCTTCTGACCATTTTTTAACGATTGTATACGATGGAGCAGATCCTACTTCTTTGTCATTCTGTTTCAGCGTTAATCCTTTCTTGAACAAATACTTGGCATCGACGTAATTCGACGATTTTCTCCCAAACTAACAATCGGTATTATAACGTTATTTGCATATCAAATAAATTAAATAGACCAAAAAGGGTCGGACATCATACTCCGGCTACAAATTTCGAAACAAACTTGTCAGAGGTGCTGACGTGACAGCAATGAAATGTTTACATAGCAACGCCATTAAATCAATTTATTAATTTTATTTTCAATTAGAAAATACTCGATAATCCTAAGTCTCCACGTATAAGTCCTCGACTCGGATCGATTATTTTTTTACGCTCTTTCATTCGATGTGCGATTCGTTCGATTCCACCATACACCGGTACCGCCCTTGGTTTTTGTATGGGAAAATTAAATCGGCCAGGGCCAGGGTTCTTCAGCATTTTGGGAGATCAAATATAGATAACAACCCGCTCCTCGACCCAGAGATCACACCCCGAAAGTTTCACAACGATCGATCCAGCCGTTTAGGAGGAGTTTGGCTACAAAGAAAATCGATAGAATTTAACTTTTATCCCCTCTCCTAAGGGAACCATGCTGAATTTCAGGATAAAAAGTATCCTATGTCCTTCCTCGTAGTATGAACTCAAGTCATACCAAGTTTCATTGGAATTCATTCAGTAGTTTCGGCGTGATGCGCGGCCGTGATACAGAAAGACAGACAGACAGACAGACAGACAAAAATGAAAAAAAAAATACAGTTTTGGGTTCAGAACCGATTTTAGAGTGCCCTCGAAAAAAAATTTTCAAAATATCTTTAATGTACAGAATTAGACCTGTTACAGATTTATTATAAGTACTAGCTGACCCGGCCACGCGTTGCTGTGGCTAAAGTTTGTGTTATATTAATAAATTAAAATTGCGACTATAATTTGAGATTTAAACTATCCTATCTCTCAAGTTGGATCGAACTGCACATGGTGTGCGAATTTTATTATAATCGGTTCAGTAGTTTAGGAGTCCATCGCGGACAAACATCGTGACACGAGATTTATATATATTAAGATAGATGAAGAAAAACATAGGGATGATCCGACATGGCTGAAAGTTTACAATAATGGATTCTCAAAAGTATGCAGAGTAATAGGTACTTAGCCAGCGTAGTGGGCTTGAATGAAGATACGTGTCCAGTTGTGGGACATAAATGGAGGTAGCGATGACTTACAATTAGTGATAATAATAATAATAGTTAGTAGTTAGTGATAATTGCAACTGTTTAAATGGAATGCTTTCGCCTATTTGTCGAACTCGGCGGGTATTTTTGCGGAATCCTCCCCGCATATATCGCTATTAAACTGGAACAGCCCAGATGCTGGTTTACGTGCAGAATTGGAAATTATTGAACAACCGGTGCCAACGGAACCGAAGTTTAAGGCTCGGTGCCCACAAACTTCGATTCACGATATGTTTCACGAAGTTCTTGTTTATAGTACTTGTAAGAGCATATTAATTTGTAATACGATGTCATTTCACAAAATATACCGTTTGTTTCCTTATTATTTTTATTTATTTCAAGCATTTTACAGCTATTTCAGTAGATGAGAAGTGACCATAGATAGTGACCTTTAAAAATAAAACCCATCCTGAGTCCTCCTTTTATTTTACTAACCTCGTTTTGAAAGGACGAGACTTGTTGGTTGTTACATAATTGCATTGAATATTCTTTCTTTTTTTCTATATCTTGGAGCGCTCTACCAAAAAATAGCCTAGTAGACCCTCAATAAACCAGTAGTTTTAGTCATGTTTATCTATTCTTAAATGGCTTTTGGATCGAAATTCAAAGATTTTCATATCGGATCAACAAAGTATATTCTAAGTCATTCTCATTTTTTTTTGGAATTTCATTCTAATAGCGAAGGTGGAGTTAGAATAGATAAAGTAACATGGCTATGACTGCTGATCTGAGATTATTCACAAATCCTATTCGACAACACTGCTGCACGTGATAGTAATAATTAATCTTACGGACATTTTGACGTTCTCTCTGGTATAAGTAGATGCAAACGGCAACGGTATTCAAGTTGCTTGAGTCGGATCGACCGAGGCTTTCAAAATGAATTAAGGTTACGTCTAGTGTAAGACTTCGGCCTAGCCTGCTTACTACTAACCTATAGTTACGCTTGAAGACTATGTTAAGCTTCAAGAATATTTAAATGTTTATAAAACTGCACCAGTGTGCAGCCGACCGACCGCATTGAAAGATAGTCCGAGTCTAATGGCCGGTAAAATAGCTCTTATTTTTAGAAGCATAAGATTTACGGCGTGCATTCATTCACCCTTTGAAACTGAATTTCGATTCTATATCTTGAGAAATAAAGTTACTTTATAATTTTTATTATCTTTGTACGAATGTCGAATAGCGGTAATAGAGATATTACGTCTTAATGGAACGGTTAATGATCCTTGTTTAAAGATTAAATTATGGTCTTACTTATTAAGTAACAAAAATAACTTCTACTACTACTTATAGTCACTTTTGTCAACTCAATAAAATAGCAAATTAAAATAAAGTGCAAACTGAATTTTGATTTACGTTTGTTCCTCCAGAGGACACTAGAATAATGACTAAAAGGAGAAACATCACAAAACAGTTATACCGGACCGGTGATTTACAAAAATCTTAACCTTGTTTGAAAGTCAGAAATCAACCTTTGAGTTGAAAATCTGATTTGAAATTGATCCACAGTTAATATTCAAACCACAATGTGAAAACTAAATAGTGACCACTCAACTCATCACTTCAAAATTTGACCAATGCCCCCAGAAAGTGCGTACAATTATGGAATTTATCCCATAAAAAGCTGAATTAAAGAATAAAATTATAGAGTGAAAAAACACATCGTTGCAATAGGTACTTAACGGTTGCCAATGAGTCTTAATTAAACAAGAACTCTCGATTCGCCAGATTCCCTTTGTACAGACAGACAGACTTTGTATAGACTGTAACATTCCAAAGAGCGAACAGAATTACGCAACCGCAAACTTTTATTCGCGGAATTAAATTAACCAAAACGCCCAGCCGGGTGACAGCGACCGGAATTATCTGAGCGTTGCTTCCAAGGCGATAAGTTTTTCGTAGTTAGTTTGACTGCTTGTTACACCAATGTGTAAAATGCAGAGCAAAAATTAGAAGTCAAATCGTGTTTGATATAATTCAGGCAAAATTGAATACGAAATATACCAAATTTGCATGCCTTACAAAGATTTTTCTAGCAGGGATATAAAGAAGTAAAAATTCGTAGCTCATTGTTTAATGATTAATTTTTAGTACAAGTTGACAATCCCTCCTTTTTTTTAAAGATATTCTCAGTTGCAATATTTTTTAAAAAAGATAAAATTATTTAGGTTATTGAGTATTGAATATTATTATTGTTTATACAAAATTAATAAAAAGTACCAGCTTTTGTGCATTTAATTTACCAATAAATATATGACACTAATATAATAAAAATGAAAGTTGGTGTGTAAGTGTGCGTGTGTGTGCGTATGTTTGTTACTCCTTCACGTCGCAACTACTGAACCGGTTTGACCGAAATTTAGAATTGAGGTAGCTTACATCCTTGATTAAAACATAGGCTACTTTTTATCCCGGAAAAATCCATGGTTCCAACGGGAATTGTGAAAAACCGAAATTTACGTAGGCGTAGTCGCGGGCGTCCGCTATTCAGGAATAAATTACTCAATCCGCCTTGTAATGTAATTTCAGTTTACGGTGTGATAGAAAGCCTAGCCAAAAGAGTATAGAACAGTTGAAACTCTGCAAAAGTAGAAGTAGCACGAGAATCACGATCTTCGCATAACTTATTTCGACAGCGAAATTAAATTGTGCAAATAAAACACTTGTAGATATCAGCGTGGATTCCTGTTAATATTTCTACCATAACGTTAAAGCCACAGACTAAAAAATATAGAAAACTTTAAGTAGCCCGTGACTTCGACCATTTACATTTGATTTGACATTTGATTTTTTTCACAATTTGAACAACTAAGGATGTTTCGAGATTATATTTGTGCGAAACCAGGATATAATCTTTCTGCATTACTATTGTACAAAATTTGTTTATTGTAGACAAAATCCATCTCGATCATTTTTTCAAAAGATTATTTTGTTTGGACATACGGACACTGCGCTTCCAAAATTAATCGATGTAAGTCCTAAGGACGTTCAATAACTGCGTTGTTTTTAGGATACATTTCAGGAAATCTATAGAAACAAATCTAGCCAAACCATGCATCGGCAAGACTCAAGTCATAAACTTATAAATAGGTCGTCGCTCGCGTTCCAACTAGATAGAGCCTAACCTAACAACGACAGCTCCGTGAGTGCGGCAACTTTTTTTTGTAGTGTGATTGTGTCAATTTGAAATTTGTAGTGTGCGCGCAAAATTCAGCTCGGGTATGCCAACTTTAACTAAGTACACTTGCCGCACTTTTGAAGTCGCGTGCGGTCTCTTGGACCACTACTTCTATTGCCTACAGAAAGTTCTATAAAGATGTGTTAGGGTTTAGTGATAGAATTTGACAATTTAGTGATAAGAACTTTCCGCTACTTGATACTAGATGGCAATAGGGTCTTTAGAAAGAGGAGAATAAAAAGGCACCTATTCAACGACACTGTGTTGTACTTCCAATCCCGACCCGGCCCGCAACAATACTGATATTTTTACGCTACGATCCATAACATATAAACGAAAACCGCATATAATGCACAAAATTTGCACAATAATGGCGCAATAATTCCTGCGGAGCGAATGAACCGACTCCTCGTATTTTACGCGCATGACTGCGATAAGCTGAACAACTTAACATTTGCCGCGAATACGAATCACTTGAGCGATGTAAAAATATAAAGCGATTTAAAAAGGGTGACGTCACAAAGGCGGTGTAATTCGCGTGCTGAATGGTTTGATCTTGTAGCTTTGGAATGGAGGAGTGGTTTAAACAAATAAACGCATATAGCAGCTACAACATCAAATTGTATCGCCATGCGAACAAAAAATTCGTCAACAATCGTTTTACAAGCTGTACTCGTAAAATTCAGTTATTAAGATAGACAAGATAAAAAAATCTTAATTCTGGCAAATCTGGATTGAAATGTCGCACCCAACTACGTATTTGTGAGAGTAAGAAAGATATTGTCTTTCTTACTCTCACAAATACGTAATAATAAATTCAATATATCCTCTTAACTCACAAGTCAAAAATCAGCTGGTGATAGATTTAGATTTCATTGATGATGATTATTATTGTTTGTAGTTTCAAGCATGCTCTACGACGTAGAGCTACGGGCTGCTACGCCGCTACAAGTTTGCTACGAGACGGCTACGAGTATGATGCATGGCGTGTCAGCCACTGTTAGATAACTTAATCTAAGTTTAGCTGGATGAGAGGGGAATTAGGTAATTATTGATTTAGAATATAGGACTCATAAAGTTTCTTTATAAGTTCATTAAACATTGTTTAATGGACTTTTTGAGTTAATTAAACATTCTTTGATCTTAAAAGAATTTATTATACTCTCATGATCAAACAATGTTAGTTAAAATCTAGGTTTGAATAAATTTTTACAAGAATGTCTATCATTTACTGTTTCAAAATGACAAGCTTTTGCATTTGTCATTTAACTCAAAAATTCTCTCAAAGTACGAACGCAAAAACGGTTCAATAGATGATAATCCTTTTTTATTAAATTCAGAATAAAATTATACGTCACTTAACATCTGGAATTCCAGAGATTGCAAATGTATTTGGGAAAACATCGGAAAAGGGTAAGTTAGGATTATGTTACCTTTAGTAAATGCCGTATAAAGAGCGAGTTATGAAAATGAGAGAGTGAAAGAGAAATCATTCAATAGAATGAGGGTGAAAAAAATAATAATCCTAGACCATCGCAGTACTGGTTTGCGCACGCAAAACTACTAAATCAATCTTCATGCAGTTCGGAACTAGGTCGTCGCAGGTCGGTGCATTACAGATACTAGATGCGGCTTGAACTAAGCAGTCAGTGTCATCCGCCATTTTTACCCACGACGGAAGCTATTTTCGTTTTCAATATCAATTAATGCAATCAGTAAGTATTGATAAACTGTCGGTATATGAGAAGTATCAAGAAATTGAATTAGTCATCAACTGGTATACAGCAATATCAACACCGTTACAGGCAGAACACAGCAGCTCCGGCGGATTTTCTTGGATTTGTAATTATACTGATAGGTTCTTAGTTCTTACTTTCCTTTACTCCCCGAGAGTTTCAAAAAAAAATATTTAATCCTTTTTCAATTACAAGTCCGCAAAAGTCGTGGGTGTTTTAAAATTTTTTAATTTTCCACTTGTCATAAATATTTGTTCTGGTAATTATCAAATAAAAAAATGTCAATCGACGATACCAATGATATTATGACAAAGTTAATTATTGGCAATTTTTATACAACACATAATTAATGCCATTTTATAAACGTTTTATTGACTTTTTGGAACAAAGTTCCTTTTGCGACGGTACGCCGATAAACAATGGATTTATTACGTCACAAAAATCTCGACGCGAAGAAAATCCACGAAAATCCTATCATAATATATGTTTTTTATTACTTTCTTTGTAGCTAGTACATTCAATTTGCTAATTAATATTACATTTATTTGTAAGATACCATAAGAAATTCTTCGAAAAGAGATATAGATATTGTTTCAATCCACGACGTCGCTCCCCACTCTGTCAAAATCGCTAATGTTTCTTTCGATTAGTACGGAGTTTGACAGAGTGGGGCGCGCCGTCGTAGATTGAAATATCAATATTTTGTAGAGTTCGGCCGTTTGTTCACCGCAGCAGTCGAGAACAAGAAAACGAAGTAGCGATACAAACATTTACTCTGGCGTGTATTTGCCGTGCGCCCGGCACATCTTCCGGATGACTTGGTGACCGTTGCGGTAGTCAAACGCTCAGTAGAATTAGTACATGTTTCGATTTTCGAGTCAACTCGCATCGCACAAATGAATCGAATTCCTGCATACATTTACAGCTAGCGCCATCTATGGACAGTTGTTGACATGCGGCTGTCAATAGATGGCGCTGGCTGTCAATGTGTGGAGGATAGAGGAGATGTGAGTTGACTCGAAATTCGTAAAAACCCTGTACTAACCTCTGAGGTCAAACGCGAACAAGACATCACGATTTATGATCAAGTGAGTTGCCAAACAAAGAATATTCAAAGACGAATTCATAAATCGAAGATTTTGTAACCAATGAAAATGAGTGTTGGCATTCCAATAATACGAAAAAATGTTCTAAGTCTATCAAAATCATATCCAGCGCTGTTCTGAATCCCTGCAAGTCTTCAGCGATGCGTTCGTCACTGGGTGTCCTGGCTAGATTAATGAGTAAGCGGGCATAGACAGCGCTCGCTGAAAAATCGCTTTTGAGCGCACTCGAGCACGTGAGGCGTACACGAGCCAGGATTATGGCTTCTCTGCAAAAGATTTGTGGCTCGAATGGGAATTGCATTTCAAAGACGGTTTTGAAGGATCTTCCACTTCTAATTTAGCGGAGAACTTTTGAGTGAAATACTCGCCGTACCTACAATTTTTAGTTTAACTGCATTGAATCTTGCACAGGTCCACCTTAGTTAAGTTTGACATATGCAATTGAGATTTTCTCTACGTACATTTGATATAATGTTTTTTTAACCTTAATTAATTGTATTATTTGTAATAATAACCGTGTTTGTCTGGTGATTTCGTTTTAGGTACGTTGGTAATATTAAGTATTCGATGCTTAAGGTTTACTGTTAGTATAATTCCCAGTAGAACATACAAGTAGGGATGGATTCACTCTAAGTAGATACCCTAATTGACTGACTAATCTACCAATGTACCTACAGGTTGCCGATTCGCGTAACGATTTAACACAGTGAGTGAAGTGAATCATAAAATAAAATGAAAAATTAACTTTACGTATTTTAACGTAGATATAGAGTATCACACAATATATCAATAGATGTAAAGTTAATTTTTCAGAAACGTGCGTCAAAGAAAGTGTTTGAAAGAATTGTTACTTCTCAGTTGAATTAGTTCTCAAATTTTAGCTTACAAATCTGTAGGTACAGACAAATCTTTTAAAAACCTGAAATTTTCCCTATTTTGCAATCACTCCACCTTATCCAACTCCACCTTAGATTTTTTTAATGCATACCTATGCTGTTATATGGTCTAATTAATGGCACCGGACGTGTCACCATGTCTAGTTAGGAGACATGACTAGGTCCGCAATAATTTCACTATACGTATACATTGCCGCCATCTGAATAGCGAGCTGTAAAGCTTCCACTCGACGACGTAGTTCAGGAAGCTTCGAAAAGATGGCGTTGATTCTCACGGTATTTGAAGGTTTAAAACTGAGTTCAATAAAATCATTGTGGTAAAATAAAATAGTCGAAAAATACATTTTCTTATTTATTTAAAACAAATTGGTAATATATGGTAATCTATTTTGGTTTAACACCGGAAAAAACAGCAATTGCCATCCATTTTTTAACCGTTACACAATTTACTTTTATATTTTCCGAAGTTGCATATCTTCATGGGTAGAATGGTTCTCTTTTTAGAATAAGGAGGTTAAAAGGTACCACACTGGGGAAATGGGTAAAACAAACATCTATGAGTCTATTTATTCAGAAGCCTGGGCTTTGGACCTAGGATTTGGAAGTCGGTAGTTCTAGGTTCGAATCCTATACTAGCATGTCTTGCTTTTTGGGTTTATGTGCTTGCACTTAAGTGTTAAGTTCAGCACAACACTTTAGTGTGTAAGCTGAGCACATTACTTTAGCGTGTAAGCTCAGCACTGAAGAAACAAATCATGACGGGACCTCTGTTCTTTAGATTTGTTCATAATCGATTTGTTGAAATTAAAGGTTTCTATACTATCCACACAGATTACCCCCTAATCTGTGACTATGCAGTTATAAAAGTTTTAATATAAATAAACTAGGTATTTGGTCTTTTATTAAATACGAAAGGAGTTACATATACCCACGTTGAACTATACATTGGCACGTGAGATGCAGTGCGTCCTAAGACCTTGCCTTGCAATATCATACGACGCACTTTACAGCGTTCATTACCCTAAAACATGTCTTACTTAGGTCTTTACAGTGCCTTTCAAACCGAAACACAGGAATACACTACTGCTTCACGGTAGAATAACTGACACTGCGGCGTTGTGGTAGTACTTTGCTTGGCTAGTGATAAGCAAGTTCAAATTCAGATCCTGGGTTCAATCCCCGAATCGGGACAATAAAATTGGGTTTTTCTATCAGGAAGTAATAGACCGGAGTTTGGAGATTGTAAGTGTTTCTCACCCGTGCTCATTTTAAGCCACACGGTCACAGTCATATGTCACTGTCGTTCCTTCGGATAGTGAGAGAGAGGGAATAGAGAGTGCAGTTCGTATGCGCACACACTTGTGTAATATAAGAAAATGTCTGACGCTGATGGAAAATCTCGTCAGAAATTAGCCGCTGTTCCAGAATCGCTCTGGGGGACATAATTATTAAAATTATAAAGACATTAAATAATAAATAGTGTAGGTAATTATTTTAGATTTGTAGTTGTTAATAGAATATTGAAATGCGGCGAATGGCGATCAGTCGCCAGGGGGAGTTGTCGCGGGCTTCCACTGCCAATTTGTGCGACCAGGAAGCTTTGTGGCTCATTTTACATGGAGCTATGACTACTTTGCTTCGTCCAGTTTGCTTCGGGTCGTTTTCTATCTGTCTGGTGGAAGGCCATTTACCATCCTACTCATAAGAACCTACCGCCAAGCAGTTTAGCGCTCCAGTGCTCTTGGCGATGCTGTATGCCATCCCATAAGGTTTTTTTTTTTTTTTTTATTGTAGATAGGCTTGCGCTTGACGACAATCATGCCTGATGGAAAGCAATGATGAGGTCTAGGATGGAGCGCGCTTGCCTAGAAAATGCCTATTCACTCTTCTCTTGAAGGCACCTAGATTATACTTGGCTGGAAACACGGAGGCTGGAAGGGCGTTCCACACCTTAGCGGTTCGTATCAGAAACGTGGAGGAAAAACGTTTCGTGCGAGTTTGTTGGACGTCAACCACATAAGGATGCCACCGCTCTCGGCGTCTTGCAGTCCTATGGTAGAAAGGTGAAGGAGGTACAAGGTTATGTAGTTCTTGAGCACACTCACCAAAGTATATCCTGTAAAAAACCGCTAAACAGGCAACGTTGCGCCGATGTTGTAAGCTGAGCAGTTTTGCCCGCGTTAGCGATTCCTTGCCGATTATTCTGCGAGCGCGGCGATCAACCGAGTCCAATGCATCGAGCTGATACTTGGCAGAACCATCCCAAAGGTGACTACAGTACTCCATGCCGGAACGCACCTGAGCCTCATATAGCGTCAGAAGCTGTTCGGGCGTGAAGTACCGCTTAACCTTGTTGAGGATTCCTAGTTTTTTAGCAGCTGTTTTTGCTTTAGCTTCGATGCATTTCCCAAAATTGAGATTGGGTGAGATGGTGATACCCAGAAGCTCGATGTGATCGCCAATCGGAACGGATATACTTTGGAAAGTGGGAGCCAAGGTGAAGGGGCTCTTTTTAGCAGTGAACAAACACGCCTGTGTTTTGGTAGCGTTAAACTTGACCAGATTAGCGTCAACCCACTCAGACACTTCTTTCAAAGTCAAGTTAACGCGATTTACCAATGCCTCTCTAAGCTCAAGGATCTCAGAACCGCTGGCTTTTGAACTGGACATGTACCTCTCCGAGACAGTGCTGTCGTCCGCATAACCAAAGATACCTGGTTTCAGCAGATCGTTGATATGCAGCAGGAACAATGTCGCGGAGAGAACAGACCCCTGGGGTACCCCGGCGTTGACAGCCATTAGGTCCGAAGAGTGGCCATCTACGACCACCCGGAAAGACCGTTCCCTCAGGAAATCAGATACCCAGTTGCAAAAGCCAGCGGGTATCCCATATGCCGGAAGTTTGCTAAGAAGACTGCCGTGCCAGACTCGGTCAAAAGCCTTCGAGATGTCTAGTGAGACAGCAAGTGCCTCACCGTGCTTCTCAATGGCCTCGCCCCAAGTATGCGTAGCATACACTAGAAGATCGCCTGTAGAGCGGTTGGACCTAAATCCATACTTGTTCCGGAGTTGACCAGTAGAAAACACTGTTTATTGGTTTCAAAACTTTATTTTGCTTTCACATTGCACAAAATTTGTATAGTAAGTAGAAAATGATGTGTACAGTTTGCTGGTTGTAGCTAAAAAGAAATTTATGATAGACTTTGGGTTGCTAGTAAAATGAGTAAAACATTGTTGCAAAAATAATAGACAAAAGAATTAAATTTATATAAACATAAGTCTGTGACCGAATGTCTGTTAATAAGAAGGTAGTAATTACATTATTCTAGGTCAATGATAGGAAGTAACATTTGAAATTATCTGTGGTAATTCTATGGTGCACATTGACAAGTGACATTGATTAGTAATTGACAAGTGACGTTGAATACTGATTAACAAGTAAATAAAAATATACGAGGAAAATCGTATACAATACTGGCGGTCCGACAGAAGGTCATTTTCCTCTAGGTATGCCAGAAGCTTTACGATTGAGAACCCGTTCCATACTTTTGCAAAGTATGGACGTGATGGCAATCGGTCTGTAATTAGCCGGATCAGCACGACAGCCTTTCTTAGGAACCGGCTGCACATTGGCAACCTTCCAGGAGAGTGGGACTTGAGCTGTCGAAAGAGAGAGGCGAAACAAGCGTGTTAGTACAGGAGACAACTCGGGAGCACAATTTCGTAGGACTATTGCAGGTATACCGTCTGGGCCACTGGCTTTACTCACATCGAGATCACGGAGTGTTTTGAGGACCTCGTGCTGGTGAATGCGAATCTCCGGCATAACAGAGTCGCAAGATGGAAGGATTGGTGGTGGAGTAATTCCAGCGTCAAGCCGTGAGTTTTCTGCAAACAGAGTTGCCAGAAGATTCGCTTTGTCTGTTGCAGCCACAGCCAGAGACCCATCAGGCTTCTGCAGAGGCGGCAGGGAAGGGCGGCTAAAGTTCATTTCAACCGACTTTGCGAGCGACCAAAAAGCTTTACTGCCACTGGGGTAGGTGGCGAGCTCACGGCCGAACCGATTAGTACGGCTGAAATGAGCCTTATTCAACACCCTCTTGTATGACTTGGCGGCAATATTGAAGTCTCTTTTCTTCTTTTGGACGTCCGGAGCTTTGCGAGTACGAGCGTCCGCCCATGCTAAAAACGCGTCCCGTTTTTGTGCCTCGGCAACCGCACATTCAGCGTTGTACCACGGGGGAGTCTTGCCGTCAGATGATACGTCAGAAAAAGGTATAAAATATTCCATTGCCTGACGTATCACTTGCGAAATGGCAGTCTCGCAGCTCGACGGGTCATTAGTAGAGAAACAAGCCTGCCGCCAAGGATAAGATGCAAAGAAATGACGCATCTCATCCCAATCTGCTGGCCTGTATCGCCACACCCTCCTCTTAACACTGGGTTCAGAGGGGGGAGGGTAGAAGTTGGATACAGATTTCACCAGACAGTGGTCCGAGGTGCCCAAAGGTGGTGAGACAGACACCGAAAAACTGTCTGGATCTGTTGTCAGCAGAAGGTCCAAGCAATTGGGTGTGTGACCGTCCACATCCGGTATTCTTGTGGCTTCCTGAATCAACTGAGAGAGATCTAGCGAAAGTGCAAATTTGCGCGCCTCTCTCCCAGCATGGTCAGTTTTCTGGTATGGGAACAACCACTCCTGGTGGTGAGCATTAAAGTCCCCCAGAAATACTAGCCGAGCTGAAGGATACCGGCGTTGAACGGTGTCCGCCGTATCGCCGAGATAGTCAAACAACCGGGTTGTCTCCTGGTCACCACTATGTGAGCGGTATACGCAAGCGTACACTGTCTGCTCTAACCCTGTGTCTACCAGGCACCACAAGACTGAGAGGGAAGGTACCTCCAAATTACGTAGACGCTGGCAGCAGATGTTGTCTCGAGCGTACATACATACCCCAGCGCGAGGTTTGAAATTATGCTCAAGCGAGTATCCGGGGTACTGTAAGTACGCTACGTCGGCTGGACTATGAATTTGCGTCTCCGTAAGGAAGAGGATATGCGGCTTAGCGGTCTCAAGATGGTGGTGGACCGCTTGAAGATTTGAGTGTAAGCCTCGGATGTTAGCGAGGTGGACTGAGAATGAGAGGTGGTGCAGCCGCTGTTGAACCTTTTTCCTTTTTCTAATTTTCATGTTGGGAGAGAGTGAATAGGTGAGGGGAAATGGAAGTTGTACGAGATGCTGCACAGGTGGACACCGTGACCTTCACCGCAGCGACATTATTGGTAGACTCAACTGGAGACCGCGGGGACGCCCGAACCCCCCTGGGAATCGCCACCGGGACCTCTCTCCGGTCGCCAACCGGCACGGTGGAAGCCATCCCAGGATTTTTCGCGCGGTGGCGGTGCAGCCTTTCATAGGTGGCTGGCCTACTACTTGGGCCCCCTACTACCTGCGGTCGGCCAGCGGTGCACCGTGCTTCGGATCCCGCTGGTCTCCAAATTGAGCCGCCCGGCGCCGCTGCAGCTCCGGTCAGTACCTGTCACCATGGCAGCACAACTGTACAGACCCATTCCCCCATAAAATGGCTTCTACGTGCAACGCACCGGAACACGACACACCTCATGACAAAAATTGCCACAGAATGCGTCATTTGGCGGCGCGACTTTGCCCGTAGGGTGGTAAAGAAGCCGCGGCCGAAGCCTACCACCAATAGATTTGTTGCTCTCTTTTCTGTTCGTTTCTCGTTTCTGTTCTCTTTCAACGTTGGTTGTATAGTCGCCGAATGAAAAGGTTCGTCACCTTAGTGTCGATTTTCGCTTGCACTAGTACTGCAAGTGTCCATTATGTCAACATACCAAAACCGTAAAAATCGACGTACCTTTTCATTCTGCGACTGTACTATCACGTGAGATTCATCACTTACTAGAACAGCGGTAAATTATGATACCTTATTAATTACCGTATTAATAATTATTACATTAACCTAAAGAATATCATCGCCTCCAATATTGAAATTGTTAATTATTTACATATTTGTAAGAGTCATTTATATTATCTGACTTGCGTTGATTCATCGACAATCAGCTAACGGGGGTGTGATTTTTTGATTAAATAACTACGAGGATGATAGGATCATAATAGGCGTAGCTGAGGTTTGTGCCTGTTCCGTTAATGCAGCAACATCTACAAAAAAATTAAATTATGATGTGAATAAAAAATAAATTCCAAGAAGATTTTAAACGAAATTCGCCGACAACTCCAAACATTCGTAGCTCCATTACAATTTATAGCGAAGCTCTGTACTTGTCAGTTTCCCCAGTTATAATAAGTGAAATTGGAAACTATTTTGCGTCGGCGACTCTCTATAGCTAACTGTATTGGAAACTGTTTTATTGAACATAGCCGCGACCACGCCAATTAGGACTGGACAAGTTTAGCGGACAATTTAATGACTTTACTATTTAAACCACCTAATTTAACTTTAGAGGTAACTTTGTCCAAGTAATCGTTTCATTAGTTGATAGTTGTATTTCAATAACTATAAATTGTCGCTAAATTTTATTATTGTGGATGCAAACCAAATCCAATTTTGATATTTTAAAAATAATAACTATGCTTTTTAATATTATTACTTAAGTGAAAGATTTTTTAGTAATTAGGTAAAACGTCATTTTTCTGTGCTATTTTGCTGCAATGCTGCTCTCTCGCACCCACTAACGTAACTAATTTGTAAGAGCGAGTAAAAAATAAAAGTCTTGGTACTTAATCATTAAATCAAGACATATATCCCGGACAACAGACGGACCATGGAGCGAGTGTGTTCTCCATTGGTGGTCGCGCAACGCAAAGACGATGGAGTGACGACTTTACAGAACTTATTGGCTCCACATGGACCAGACTAACTAAAGAAAGAACTAAGTGGCAAATGATGGAGGAGGCCTACGTCCATAAATGGGTGTCCCAAGAAAACAACATAAGTAAATTGTAAGTAATATGTTGTTCTTAATTGTAAAAAGAAAAACAGACACTAAGTTTTTTAATTTAATTGTAAGAAAGACATTGTTATGTAATTTAGGTTTTTTGGCAAATGGAAGGTTTTTTTTATTATTTATTATTACTTAATCATTGGAGGCTAACTCACATTAAAATAGACAAAAATTACAGACGTTAACTCAGGTTTTAAAATGAAATATATTTAACGCATGTGGCTTGATTAAATAATCAAAATTAGAATTTGTACAATAAATTATAATAAATTCTTAATAGTCAAACATCAACTACAGTTTGTTAGCTTGAATTAAAATGATATATTAAATAGAAAAACAACGCAGTAAATTGCTTCAAATTAAAATACAAATCGTACATTAAGTTTATTGAAACATTTAGCAGAAAATAATTGCCATCGGCCTCCGTAAATATTTTTCATGAATTATTGCCGACGTCGAGTGAAAAATTATACTTTTTTCGTACTCCATCCCGGTGTAGCATGAAGTTAAGTGAAGATATTGCTGATTTTGCTTTTGATCTTTAAAAAAATCTTAAAATTAATGATGTTTTACAAACATAAATAATTTTCCTGTTTCCACACGAGCTAAATGTAAAGTGTTATGTTATCTGCTTTAAAGTCTGAAAGTTTTAGCACTTACGTCTAATTTGTGTCGATACTCTGAACACTATATAATTGGTTAAAAAAGGCTATTTCCAATTATAAAAAAATACCGAGGTTTCGCTCCAGTTAAAACCTAGGTACAGCTTGCATTGCCTACGTGCATACGACCCCAAAGTAAAACTACATTTGACAATTGTTAAAAGATATTGGATTTGTGCATATAAATACCAGCCATTCAAATCAGCATTCTTTCTTTTTATTTGACTTTGTAATAGAGTTCAATTGGAAAATCTCGCTATTGAAATTCCACCAGTTATTATTAAAGCGAAGAAGTTAATTGAAAAGCTTTGATTTTTGCTGATCTATCTGTTTCACGTTTTGAGTATTTCATTAGATAAAAGTTATGATCGCCTAAAAATGGATTGAAGTTTAAAAATATATGACTGAGACTCAAAACAATATAGAAACTAACACAGTGTTTTCATAAATACGATTATCGTTTTTTTTTTTTAATTGAAAACTTCAAAGTTTTGTAAATTGTATCAACTTTTATTTTGTATCTTTATAGTTTTCTCAGGAAAATCATCATAAGTAGCAAAGATACTGAAAACAAAATGAGTGTAGCCCTTATGGGTTAAGTTTTTAACCAACAATTTGACATGAACTCAAATATACCACTGGCTCAAGGAAAGCGTGATAGTTATCTGTACCCATTTATGTGAACAAAAAGTTACACATAAATTGCCAATTTTATACGAAGCATGTTGACTAAAATATTAACCGAATTGGGATTAAAAATTTAGTAAGCCTGTTATAAAAATTCATACAGCACTACTAACAGATTTTTTAATCTACCGCTGGGCACTATGTGGAATGAATATGTTTGGACATATTGGTGTTACACACGACTTTATTATTCAGGATTATATATGCCATAGCGTACAAATATCTCCAATCTCCTGAAATTATACTAATGATGTAAAAATTGGGTTTCAAAGGTCGATTGCTTTGAAATCCTGCGGAGAGAAATCGAAGGCGAAGAAAGTAGTAATAAAATAATCGAGTCGTTTAATAGCTCTGGATAAACAGATATTCGGATTTTCTTCATTACTCTGTTTCCATCTATAAGCAATCTCTACGAATGCTTTAATTACGCATCTGTATTTAAAATTCCAAAAAATGTATGCGGATATCAATATCCGGTCGACAAATACATCAGATGACAACAATTAATGACAACTATCATTCTCATATTTATAGTGTTTTTCACAGAGCAAGGAATGACTTTATATTGGTGTTTTTGAATTTCATTCCAAGAGCTTACCAAAAGAAAACGTGGAAATAGAACAGCTGACAATCATATGCCTACAACGGATGCAGGAACCTTCCAAATGCAAATATTAGGTCCTTACATATGAAATTGGCGTTTTGTATGGGCGGAACATAAAGTCGATTTTTTTAAAATATAATATATATATTTAATCAAAGTATGTACCATTGCTATCTATGCACTTTTGCCACCTTATAGGTAGTTCATTGATCCCTTTACTAAAAAAGCCATTCGGACGGGAATCAATAAAATCTTTGAAAGCGCTTTGGACTGCCTCATCGGAGTTAAATTTTTTCCCTTGTAAGAAGTTATCCAAATTTCGAAAAAAATGGTAATCTGTTGGAGCAAGGTCCGGGGAGTAAGGTGGATGTCTTAGGCATTCCAATTGAAGCTCCTCTAATTTGGTAACCGTCTGTTGTGCAGTGTGTGGTCTAGCGTTGTCCTGAAGCAGCAGTGGCCTAGAACGATTGACCAGCCTCGGTTGGTTAGCAGCTAGCTTTTCCATCATGGATTGCAGTTGCTTACAATAGATATCCGCCGTAATCGTCTGGCCAGATTTAAGAAAGCTGTAGTGAACGACGCCGGCGCTAGTCCACCAAACGCTCACAAGTAATTTTTTTTGAGTCAATTTTCGTTTGGGGCAGGATTTGACTGGTTCGCCAGGGTTCAACCATTGCGATGTGCGTTTCCGATTATCATACAGGATCCATTTTTCATCACAGGTAATGATTCGATTTAAAATCCTTTCATTACTGTGCCGGTTGAGTAATGTAACACAGCAGTCTACGCGCGTTTGTCGGTTTGCTGCACTCAATTCATGAGGTACCCACCTTTCAAGCTTTTTCACCTTCCCAATTTGCTTCAAGTGAACTAAAACAGTTTTATCACTAACACCGCAGCCTGCAGCTAGCTCGGACGTGGTTTGCGATGGATCCGATTCCACAATAACCTTCAATTCTTCATTGTCAACTTTGGTCTCCGGCCGTCCACGGGGCTTGTTCTGCAGGTCGAAATTTCCAGAACGAAAACGTTGGAACCAAAAACGCACTGTGTTTTCTTTTGCGACACCCTCGCCGTACACATCATTAATCCTTCGAGCCGTTTCTGCGGCACTGGTGCCACGATGGAACTCGTACTCGTAAATAATGCGATATTTCAAGTTTTCCATTTTGTAAACAGAGTGGCGCAAAAAAAAAACCAAAAGAGAAAAAAACAAATGAATTACGATTTTCAAAACACAAAAGCATGAGTAAATAGCTGTATAAATTTGAAATTGGAATTTCTAACCAAAGAAGAGATATCTGAGATCAAAGTGGCTAGTACGACAAAACGCCAATTTCATATGTAAGGACCTAATATGAGATGGAGCTAGCATTAATCGTGCCAAGTCGGTGGATAATATTGAAGTATAGCCCTTTATGTCGTATTTCTATGACAATACGTGTGAATGTCCATTGGTAAATGCGATAGTCTCGTATGTGTTATAATAATATAATTTGATATAGAGTTTTCTTTGCTTCCAACAAAAAATATATTCTGTGTCAGTTGTATGTGACCGAGAGTGATCGATTCACCGCTTAATAAAAGAGTTTTAAATATAGATGCGACATGCATTAACGAACCTTTACCCATCTCGCTTTAGGCTGCGTTTCCATCAACGTTGCAGTGATCGAGGCAAAAATGGCTTAGCTTTCTCGCAAATCTCTGATAGATATAAGTAGTCTGATATAACCTTAGGCTAAGGTTGATTTTTCACAAGAGATGTCCTAGTTAGTGGAACGTTTTGGTTTTTAGCCTATTGGAGGTATTGGCGGAGCGGAGGTTTTGTGCATACGCGGAATTTCCTCGCACTTCCCTCGTATACTTATGTATACTTATGTATACGAGGGAAGTGCGAGGAAAGTGTGCCTCAGGAATGTAAGCGCGGAAAGTGTGCGAGATAGTGTATAGAGCTACTGAATTCCGCTACGCATTCTCACACCTCTCAGCTACACATATTTCCGCAGATCACTACGCTCCGCTCAGCTTTTCCGCACATCACCAGTAGAAACTCAGCTTTAAACCGATGAAAATGTGTTCGTGAATATTTATCCCGGGTCCATTTAAATCAAACATTTCGCTTTAAATGAAACGCGGTTTTGTTTTTAAAGAAAACATTCCTTTATGGGTTAATGCTGTTTTGAGTTGTTGAACAACAGGTGTGCTTAATTTAGTATAATTTAAAAAACAAGGTTTGTTCAAACGTATGTTTATTTTGTAACTAGAGGCCCCCTGCCGAAACACTCGCGTGACCTCAATTTTAACACCGTGGGTGCTGAATTTTCAAAAATCTTTCCTATTTGGGACTCAACGTACTCGTAATAATTATTTTCAGCCTATGGTAGTTTGAGCGGCGCGTTAATAAATCAGTCAGTCAGTGAATCATCCAATTGGTCTCATAACGTTCGTATTAACGTCTATCAGCTGTTGTCTTACTATTTTTGGGCTTCTGGGCAATATGCAAACCGAGCTGAAGTGACAATGGGCAAGTCATGCTTGTTGTATGGACGATGGAGCCACAAATAACAGGAGTAGAGACCGCGTACAAGCAAGCGTAGCATGTAGTACCCTCTAGCGAATTGGTAGCGGGAAGCGGCTGGATGAAGAAGCCTGAGTAAACTGTTAGAAGGTGTAGTGACTCTCGCTTGGAAAAGTCTATGTTTGGACGTCAGTAAGCATAGGATAGGAAAACAATTAGAGTTCCTAATTTCACGGGTTGTATAATTATTCATATTCATCATGTTACATCATAATTATGATTTTTAGATAGATAAAGAATGAAGATCAGTTCACAAATGGGAGCTGTCGTTTTACTGTATGGTAGACAGCGGCAGGATTCAAACTTAAAACCTTTGGACAGTCTTACGTCAAGTCCCTTTCGTCAAGTCAAATTCCCTTAGCAAGTCCTTGCTAAAGGACGTATGAAGTGACATATTTAATAAATTCACATACGTCCAATTCACCTAAGAGGCCTTTTATTTCAGACGCGTCAAACGACATCAGCCGTCGTGTCCATTTCTCTCTCCTAAAACCCGTTTGATGGATTGGAGCGACCCTCCGTTACGATTGATCAAGTTGTTTGCGAACTACACCGATTAATTTCTCCTTGTATCTCTCTGGAAATGGGACAACTATGTTTTTCTTGAAAGTTATTTAACTAGCTATAACTAGTTATTTAACTTTTGTAGCCTACTTTAATTTTAAAACATTGGTTTATCCTCTAATCTTCTTCTGTCTGCATCCTGATCTGTTACCATTTACTTAGGGTCGGTCTTCTTTACACACTTTTACTATTACAAACCATCGAACTGGAATTCTAAATATAAAACCGTTTTTTTTAATTGAACTACGCCTGTTGCCTTATCTACGATCGATCTATCTATTGGATTTGACTTATCTACGAACGTAATAGTCGTTCTTGTCGTTAGAAACTTGTCGATAGATCATTCCATTACCCTAAACGAGATGGACAAAAATTGTATGGACGCGTGCCCCAGAATGGTACAGAGATGATATATGTGTCATTTAGTAGTACAAATCTTCTATTTTAAGAAAAAGAAAGTAGCATTTTTATTTGCAATCGTGGCTTAAAATTATTTAGATTTTAAAAAGTTGATTGAGGTTAGGTTTTTAAATAAACAGATCGAAGTTTTTCTTTTTAAACAATATATGCTTAGCAAATACCTATATAAGATAGGCGTAGGGAATAAAACCAAACAGGTACATTTTTATATATTATTTAATTATTCATCATAACAGGGTACTTTTACTAGTTTACTTTATTCATCATTTAGTCAGGAGGAAATGACGATATTTCATGTCGCATTTTCATTCTCTAATAGCGATGCCACAATTAATACACGCTTGAATAAGGTCCATTTTCCTGAGCTAACACTACACAATCACACATGAAGTTTGTAATAATTAGCGGAGCACTCGGGTGTTGCATCGACACTATTTAATAGAGGTAAAACTGGTAAAACGAAAATCACAGGTATAATAAACGTTACAAAACAAGAGCAACCTGTGACAGGACAGGAGTTAGTTTTCTGTTTTGTGGTCTATGGTGATCGCCGAATGCTGCGATGACAGATGAATGAAACAGAATGTCAAGAGCTAGCAACGACATTCGTCAAGCATAGAGAACACAGAACCAAAGACACAGACCAATAATGGCTACATGCAAAAATATGTAAACCATCTGTGACTATCGTAATGCTTTATTTATTATTATATTAAGTTTATACACGCCTACATATGTATTATTAATTTTAAGTAGAGTGGATTGGCAACATTATATAAAGAATTTATAACAAATATTTTTACGCTTTTCTGACCATTTGTGACCTTAGTCTGTGATAGCCTTAAAAAACTTCCACTCAGGGCCGTAAACTAAAAAAAAGGCGGCTAAATCTTGGACAAAATCGATTTAACTTCTTAATATTTTCAGTTTTTTTCAGAAACTGCTTTTAAGTGTAAATAGTTATTCAAAATTAATTGCGTATTTTACCTGAAATTATTATAATACTTTTATGTTTGTACAGCCTGGGGAAAATTTTGTCCATCTCGTTTAACGAAATCCTAAAAATGGTTAAGGCTCCTGTTTTTTTTTTATCTACCGAAAGGTCTGTAACTGTAATTCGTAAATACATATTACATATTATGTTATAGTACTCATATTTAAGTTAGAATGTCAAAATCAACAACACTATACTTCTTTCTCATTTCCCCACAGTATAATATTAAGCTCGGTCCAACTAAAAAAAGGTAACGGGACATCCATCAGTGTAATGATGGCCACTCAGAGGTTAAGGACACTCTTTCGGATCCGGATAATAGTGTCGGGATGAGTGCGGTCTAGATTTCCGTAACGAGAGGTATCCGTCACCATTGAAATTGGGTCGAATAGACGGTCGGTGAAGACTGATATTTCCCAGTGTTTTCCGTTTTTTATACGTATTTTATAAGAAAATAGCCCAACCGAAAACGATTCGCCTACGTTACGTAGAAATTATAAAATTCGGTCAAGAACGTGTCGAACTCGAGCACGAAGGTTATCTATAAAAACTGCAAAAAAGCTCGTTTGTTGTTTGGGAGACTACCTTAAATTGTTTTTTTTAAGTGTTTTTAGAAGTTTGCAGCAAGATTCAAGAAGTACTGGAAAAGAATTTAGCATTTGCTCTTATCAAAATGTACAATTTTTGTTACAAAATATAAGGTAGCGACATCTCATTAGTTGGCGGAAGCGTATCTCTCCATATCATTAAAAATTTTTAGCTTTTTATGAATTTTAAGTTTTAGCTGAGGCATAAACTTGTTTATACTCGCTTTTCTTGTTTTAATTGTTCCCACATCCAGGGCATCTGGAAGAGATCCTCATTTGTAGCGATAAGATGTCCTTGTGCATGTCCTCTCTACGTTTGTGTTTTTATGTATCTTTTTATATGTACAGAATGAATAAATAAATAAACTTTGTTGTGTATAGGTTGCCTGGAAATACAGCTATTAGTTGAGTCCATCAATTCGATTTAGCTCCCCCGTCACGACAGTAATGTAATCGAAGGAAGTTATCAAACATCGCCGCAGGCTGTGCGTCCCCTTTTAATTCTATTGATACGCATTTTAACCCGCCACGTTCCCGCCATCTGACGGGATTTGATTACGTCATCAGCCAACCAAATTACTTTGCTATGAACCCCGTCAAAATATAGACATATCCACAATTTGCTTTAGGTGTGGTAGAGGTGTGGCCTGAAAGAGGAGTGGTCTGATAACGATTATCATCACATTTGTGATACCAATTTGGTTGTGCAATTTGACGCGCCTAAAGATAGTGCTATTCTTTTTGAAAAGCTCCCCATGGAAAAAGATAGTAGGTACAATTTTTAGAAGCATCAGCTTAGTTTAGACAAAAGATTTTGCCCAATAGAATTTGCACGAATGTCTCAAACCATTAACAGTCAAAAGAGGGTTCAGTCAAAACTTTTTGAACACATTTTGGATAAGTCTCAGGTAAGATTTTATAGGCTGCGTGTCCACTAAAAATGTCCTACACTACTGCGCTACGATTGTGTTACACTGCATGCACTAATAGAATCGCTTGATCTTCGTAAGGTATAAAATCAAATAATAAGATTAAAAGCAAAATAACATAGTGGAGTAAAGTAGCATGCCTCTGGTGAAAACGCACCTTAACTAGTGACGTTAAAGCTGCCTCATGCACATGAGTCTAAACTGCCCAAGTAAGTGTTTAGGATTTACACATAAAACATTAAACATTTTTTTTTTTTTATTAAAATCTCTTTAAAGATGCTTCGCTATCGAGTAAAACTTAATAAATTCATAAAATATATTGATTAAAGATTTGCAAATCTCAGCGAAACAATTAATATGTTTTTTCGAAAGTTCGAAATTTTACTACTATTTGAGTAGCATTTCAAGCTGTCATAAACATCCATTCGATCTTTCGGAGAATAGAAAATCAATTGAGCTGTCCATTGGAATTAACTAGAAAATAAAGTTGTTAAAATTTGATAGTGGAATAATCCAGCAGTTAACCTCGCTTGGTCACGTAACTGCGATCGCGTAAAAATGCTATAAAAGCACTTCAAATCGCTGCAGTTGCTGTATTAAAATGCGATTTAATGTTAAAGATGCGTTTTGTATTTAAAGTCTCAGATATGGTCCTCAATGTATAGATTAGCAAGTTTGCATGGATCAACATGTCATATTTTCGAGTCTAAAGGTGTTTCTTACGATGTTTTCATTCGCTATTATTTCAGTAAGAAACTGATATAACACTTTCTACATACGCATTTATACCAAGAAGTCAGTAGTGTGAGCCTGGGATTCAAATACAAAGCTCCCGCTAGATTATGGCTCATACAATAATTATGCGCCATTATAAAATCTCATATTTAGATGGTCAATACCTGATGCGGTTGGTCTTTATTAAATAGACTGAGAACTTTGTTAGTAGCTGTAATACGCGTATAGAAAGGATAGGCTTAACTTGTAATTTAGCAACTTTTTTGATGAAGATTTAACATAAGATAGAGAGTAGCCAAAAGCAGTCGACCTTTTGTAAGATAAAACATGTTTGGAGCGGGGCTAAAGAAGCTCGCCTTATCGTTAAACCTGACAACGTGTCTGGATTTATTTGCCAACTGTACCATACTGCATTTAGTTGTTACTGAGCGAAGAAAGAGTGTGGGTAGATTAGATTGTAGGGTTCCATACCCAACGGGTAAAGCAGAAGCCTATTACTAAGACTCTCTGTCTGTATGTATATTATAATATGTCTGCCTGTCTGTCTGTTTGTTCGCCTGTCACCAGGGAATAACTCATAAACCGTGATAGTAAGACAGTTAAAATTTCACAAAAGATTTATTTCTGTTGCCGTTATTTTTTTTATTTATTTATTTGTAATCAAACAGCGTTTACAAAAAAATATGGTGGTACAGTCAATTTTAAATCTTAAAATAAGGCCAAAAAAGATTAAAATGATGGTTAAAAATATAAGTATAACAAGTACTATAAAAATAAGGAAGATTTATACATTTAAGTGCAATAATATGTTATTACAACAATTTATACTAAAAAACGGAATAAAATAAATATCTAAGGACCTCCAACCTCCTACAATAAACGTGCCATTTTTTCCATTTTTAAAGGTACGGAACCCTTTGTGCGCAAGTAAGACTCGCACTTGGCCGGGTTTATTAGTTAAATTCAATTATAAGTCACTTCTTTACTGCAATCTCACCTGGAGGTAAGTGATAATGCAGGCGAAGATGTAATCTTACTCACTCACCCTAAATAACGATCTTCTGGTGGTATATCTTTGTCAGTAGTGACCGAAATCCAAATCCAAGTAATATAAAGCTCGTATATAAGGCTGCAAGTAAAAACGGTTAACACAAGCGGTGTTGCGAAGTAGTTAATTGTTTCCATGAGCTAACAAGGCGAGCTACTAAAAGTTTTTACCACGTGGAATTGGAAATTGGTTGCGATGCAGCCACCTCGCGGAGTTACCTTGTTAGAGTGTCAGTTTTGTTTTTACCTGACTCTAGAACAACGGATATATTTCTCATGTATGTTTTTTACCTGAAGGAAATATCTGTATGTTTCGCATAAATTCTTTTGTAATACTCTCAAGCTAAAAACTCGATAGATTTGAATTTAATTCAAATTAAATTATTTTTCTTAAATTAATTAATCTGCTTAATTATTAATTAAGACCGTTGCTTAAGCACACTTTAACAGACATATTACCTTAAACATGAACATTTTTACGTAAATTTTTTAGCCCCATATTCAAGGATCGCATTGTCTCTCGATTTAAAGCAAACGGGTCCTGTATAATTACACTAGTCTTTGCCCGCGGCTCCACCCACGTGAAATCTGGGGACACGGTAGTGTCCCCGCCAGACGAGTCAAGCGAAGCGCGAGGTTCAGTTTTTAATAAATCCCTCTAGAACCATGGATTTTCGTTTGTAGTTGCGTCGTGAAGGAGTTGCAAACATATAGACAAACATCGCTTTTTTCATCCTAAAGTATGATAAGATGAGCAAGAAGTTAATCTGATGTTAAGTGATACGCTTTCCCAAAGCCTATGTCCACTACCACTCCATACTATGCGTTCCACTGCCTTACATTGCAATATCATTCGACGCATTGGACTGTGGTTATAACGATCTGTGATATTACTTCTAAGGTCATATTAATTATATTAGGTGTTGTCAAATTATCTGCTACCGTTCCAGGAGGTGAATATGCCATACGTATACACTTCAATAGTGAAAGCTTTAAAGCAAGTTGTTTTGCTATGAACAGCTTTGCACGTTGCTCAAACCACGGATGCACTGCTGCGAAATTCCAGCAGTTGATTATTTTCATCAACTGAAAGTTTCACCGCAGGCTCTAGAAACTGGTTGCTATGAATAGTGCCCACTAAAAATTTTTTTTCGAATGTTTCACTGTAGTTTAATATTTTATTTTAAGTTACCAGCAACCCCAGCCATGTGATGCTTGTCGAGTATATTTCTACATTAAAAACTTAGAATTTTATAAGAATGATGACATATCTTTATAGACAACTAAATATCATATCATTATATCAAATAAATATCATGGCATTAACAGAATACCATTGCCTGAGAGTAAATAGAAATTTTCTCAAATGTGTGTGAAACCAGCTATTTCGCACATCCAACCACGCACGTCCAACTTGGTAGTCTAGTTGTAGCAGTAAAAAGGTTTGTTAAAACAATCAACAGATTTGTAATAAGAAAAGTTTTTTAGAATTACTCTTAGTCGACTCCAGCACGTTATATTACAGTAGTTCCACCGTTAGCCGCCGCTATTTCGTCACTATTCGGAGGTAGGCAAAAGAAAAAATCTCGACGCCCCACGACCCACGGCTCGGACACCTCATTCACAGTTTAGTGCATCGCTGTTTCGCACGTTTTAAATCATAATTAATGTTTTGTTTTTTTTCTCGAGATAAGAAGGAGGTATATAGTTTTTTAACATTCCGAAAAGGAAGAATCATAAATGTGGTGTTTGTGATTTTGATTATTTAGTGAAAATACTGTCGTCGAACATCTTCACTGGATAGCATTAGTACGCAGCATAACCCGAGCCGTGAGTACCTACTCAATTATAAAATGAAAGTATACCTAACACTAGGATATCTGACTCTCACTCAGCAGGCTCGGGTTCGATTCCCGGCAACGGAAACAGATCACAAGCAGGCTGCGTGTTTCTCAACTAGGAGTTTCACATACACCTTTACAATATAGGGTCGCGTGTTTCTCACACAGGAGTCTCACATACGCCCATATTATACAGGGTTGCGTGTTTCTCATCTAGGAGTCTCACATACACCCTTTACTGCTAACCGAAGCATAACTGCTACGCAGATAGCGAACTGATCGCCGCCATTGATGTCGACGTCACGAAGGATGCTTTTACTGGAACGAATGTAAGTAGGTACGACGTTGCTGACATCGGCCCCGCTGCAATATCGGCTGTTTTGGTCTCCAGCGTGCCTCTTGTCCCAGTTACCTGTTACTAGTTGCTGTACGATTGCTGCTGTGACGGATTTACCTACAGAATATTAGACCTATTCTGAGAGTATTAATTCTTCGTGCGCTGTCATCATCATGCGTATCTATTAGGTACTTTACTCTTATCCTGTAAAGATGCAAAATTGATACCTGCTTAAGCGGATTCTGCTTAAAGTGATTCGGCTCGAATCTTATACATATTATATTCAACATATCGACTCTTCCTGATGAGACTATTTTTTTTTTTTATGAATAAAAGACGAAAAGAGAAATCTTAATCGATGAGTCGATAATTTTTTGTGACAATTGGACTGAGACTTAAAAGTCAATTATTGATCAATCTAGCGCAGATAATTACCTTAGATCTACAGCAAGATCCGTAGTGCACAGCTAGCAGCAGGCAGCCGCTTTGGCTCGGCCGCCTGCGCTGCAACCGCGCTACGCGCCGCTAGGCGGATGACAAGTCACGTGACGCGTCGACGCAGCTCGCCGCTTACTCGAGGAAGACTTCGCGGCAGCAGCTTCCACGACACACAAGGAACGGTAAAGCCGGGAAGCCGCTTGATTTATTTCAATGGCTGACTATTAATTTAGTGCCAATCATTATTAATAATTATTTAATGTTTATGGTTTAGTATCAATAATTCTACAATTTCATAGTGTATATCAGGTTATGTCATGTCATAACCAATGCCATGCTTCGTGATTATATATATAAAGAAGTAAAATATACTACTAGACAGAATATTAAACACCTATTATTTTAAAGAAATCTGTAGATAATCTTTTTTACATAGGAGCATTATTTCAACCATTTTACTTTCAATGTGAAGGAACTGGATAAATAAACTCATAAATACATAGTTTTTCTAAACTAGAGGATCTTAAGATTATTCTTATTGTATTAAATAAATATCAAAAAATAGTTACGTCATATGAGCATCTTGATTAAAGACATAATAATTTCCTTTTTAAGTAAATAAAGATTTAGATAACAATTTAGAAAATTTAATGCTTTCAGTGAAATAGCAATCTCTATGAATTTAATGAGTTACCATTTGGATTCAATTCAGCTCCAGTATTTACTAAGATTAAGCCTGTTGCAAAAGTATTGCGACCCATGTATACTTTGTCATCTTTTATTAGATATTTATTTTTAATGGGGTTTAAAATAATTGTTTGCAAAACGTGGCCGATACAAGGTCCAACATTAAAATTCTTAGGATTTATTTTCTATTTATTACAAATAAAAGTGTGTTAACTACAAATTAATTCTGATAATAATAATTCAATAAAGCCATAACATAATATATAAAAACAATATAATAATAACAATGTGACCATATACGAAGAAATTATGAATGTCAACCGTAGATACCTACTGCTGGTGATACACAAAAGATTCCGAGCGCTGTGAATGTTTAAATCTACACGAAGATCTATTTAAATATAATATGCTGGTTAAGCAATAATATGGATTATAAATCATGGAAAACAAAAGGTAGTACTTATGCCATGAAAACATTTACTCGTGGCTCAATAACTGAGGATCATGCTTGTGGACCATAGAGAGAACAAGAATGACAGCTACACGCACACAGTCACCAGGACTTTGGACAGAATTTGGACTCAGGACGGAAAAAATTTGCGCCTCGTATTGACAGCGCGATTGAAATATGAAAATATCAATAGAATGAGGACATATAATTTTCAAATTTGACAAATATACAGGCACAGGAATCATAATAATGGTGAAGATTGTGTAATATAACGGTCTATGGGTCAAAGATTCAAAAGACTTATTTCATATAGGCCTGGCCTATGGGCACTTATAAATAATCAGTAAAATATAATTACTCTTACTTATGAATAATATAATTGCACATACTGATTACTTATGCAGTTCTGACAATAAAATCGCGGATGCAGAATCACAAAAACCGCATCTTAATATCTAATGGGAATTATCGAATTGAGCTTATACAATTAAAATAATCACGAGGATAATAATTGGTAATCCCTCGACAGATTTGTTTACAAGTAGGTAAAACCACAAGTATATAAACATAATAATATGTGTCATGGTGTTAGGATTCCGATGCCTTTACAGTTAACGCATATACTAGGTATATCGTGGAGAGATTTTATCTTTTCTTAATTTATCTTATTTATCTATAAATAAATAAACAGCTTAAACACATATAACAAATAAATTATGAATACAAATCTAACTATCGATAAAGAACAGGGATTGTGTTATGGTAGTGCCTCAATGGCCCGCATAAACATGATACCCCCTCTATAAGATACCTACTTGTAACACCAATACTTGAGCATTAATTTTAAAATTACAAGATTTTTTGATAATAATAATTATTAATGTAACGAACGCGCAGTGTTCTCATAATAATTATACCACCGTGATTGTAGGTATCTTATCCGGATTTCACTACTCCGGAGAGGAGTCTTATTAAGTCATCTATCCCAGTAAGGATGATACCACTTGTAGACAATACCTACTCTTAAACAGTAGGACACTTGGGGTATAAAACGATTTACTTATGACTGCTGAAAGCCATAAATAGGGGATTGAATTACTTACTGCGGTCAAAACATATTTTTAATGATGGGATTTATATATTTTTAATGATGTTATTAAGAACATTTAAAGTGTTCTATTCTTTTGTTCCATAAGGCTAGACACGGAACAACAATTACTTGTAGATATTTTCTTTTATTTTTGTTAAGTCAAGATATAACTAATTGTGATTCAACTTCTTATACTTTAAGGTTTAAGGCCTAAATTGCTTTTTGTTTAAGGCCTAAATTGTTTTTTTTAAGGCCTAAAGTGCAAAAATATCTAATCTAACACGAATTAATGTTGACCAAGTTTCGGACTGCTTTTCAGATGTATCGTATGAAAGTTCAACCTATATCAACTAAAAAATGGGCATCTACTTGTCGCTGCTTACAGAGTTAAAACGCTGTCTGCGATATATATAAATAATATTAATTTCAGAAATACTGAGGTAATAGTAAAAATTCTTGAAAAATTGTATAAAGATCTCACGGCTGCTAGGTGCCATTATCACCAAGTTTATATTTAACTTTATAAAAAAAAAAAGACCGGAAATACTTGATGTGCATAATATATCTATGGTAAAAGAGCTAAAGACCTTCGAATCTATCTACATTATTCATTTCATTCAAAAAACCTCATGGTAAAAACTTTTCTTAAACATTGAGTAATACTACTAGGCACGCGTCGAATTTGAAAGTCTGCAGGTTGGGAGTTAGTTTATTATAGTACAGACAGTATTAAGGAATACTGCACGATTGACATTACATTCTTTGGCTTTTGGAAAATACTATATTAGTATAGTATTGCATGAAGTTTAATTAGAGGATTGGTTCAAAATATATCAACATAACACGTGGTTCAATAAGTCCCGAGACTAAGTACTAAAAAAAGGTCTTTTTATAAAAATAATTTTTATTCATCAACATAGTCTCCTCCAAGAGCGATACAGTCCCTCCAACGCTTTTCTAACTTTTCTATCCCATGTGTGTAGAACGATTTGTCTTTGGCTTCAAAATAAGCCTCCGTTGCTGCGATAACTTCACTATTTGAGTCAAATTTCTTACCCTGAAGCATTTTTTTTGAGGTCTGCAAACAGCCAGTAATCGCTGGGGGCCAAGTCTGGCGAATAAGAGGGATGAGGAAGCAATTTGAAGCCCAATTCGTTAATTTTGGCCATCGTTCTCACGGACTTGTGACAAGGCGCGTTGTCCTGGTGAAACACCACTTTCTTTTTGTTCATGTGAGGCCGTTTATCCGCAATTTCGTACTTCAATCGCTCCAATAAGCACATGTAATAGTCACTATTTATATTTTGCCCCTTTTCAAGGTAGTCGATGAAAAGTATTCCATGCGCATCCCAAAATATAGACGCCATAACCTTACCGGCCGATTTCTGAGTCTTTGGACGCTTCGGGCGGCTTTCACCAGCCGCTCTCCACTCCGCTGCCTGCCGATTGGATTCCGGAGTGAAATGGTGTATCCAGGTTTCATCCACTGTTACATACCGACGTAAAAAATCCTTTTTATTATGATTCATCAGCGCCAAACATCGCTCTGAATCATTGATACGTTGTTCCTTTTGATCAGTTGTAAGCAAACGCGGCACCCACTTAGAAAAAAGCTTTTTCATGGCCAAATTTTTATGTAAAATAGTGAAAACACTACCAGCTGAAATCTTCACTATCTCGGCTATCTCTCGCACTTTTACCTTCCGATCTTCCAATACGATTTTGAGGACTTGGTTAATATTTTGTTGAGTCACTGCTTCATTTGTACGACCTGAGCGTTCTCCATCATTGGTGTCCATGCGACCGCGTTTCAAGTCGGCATACCACCGACAAATGGTTGCTTTAGAGGGAGCTGATCCTGCATAACATTTTATGAGCCATTGCTGTGCTTCAACGGTATTTTTTCCCATTAAAAAACAATGTTTTATCAACACGCGAAACTCGTTTTTTTCCATTGTATCGAAATTACAATCATAGCGTCACTTAAATGTTTCAAAATCAATAATTTTATTGTTCCATTTTTAAAAATTTGACACATTCCTGTATTGATAGCCAGTACTTTTTAAAAATCAAAAGAGTTTTTAATATATGCGCCATTTCCAGGTTAGTCTCGGGACTTATTGAACGATCTAGTATAATTTAATTAAATTAGTTAATTTTACCTTCATATTATATTTTACAAGTGGTTGTTAATGTATTATAATAGATCATTTGTATTATAGGTACTTAATGTAGAGTTGTTTACAACCAATTCTAAAACTAATGTGTCAGGTATTACGGTGATTTTGGTATATTTATGTTTATTATGAAAGTAGTTGTTATAATGAAAATACTCCGTTTTGTGGTTATTATGAAATGTTCTCTTTCTGATAGAATTATTAATCAATTACTTTGTTTGATATGCCAGAAATTTATGTTTCACGATACCAACTTTCTCTCAACATCTACTGTAATATAACGTGCTGGAGTCGACTAAGAGTAATTAATGATTAAACGAACTTACCTGTACGTGAAGTTCAATCATAATTACTCGAAAGTCGACTCCAGCACGTTAGCGGCCCTCCCTCCCAAGATGGACATGCCATTGCCCTGGGCGTGAAACATAAGTTGAAAAATAATTAATAAATAATCAATTTATTTTAAGCACAGATTCTTTGAAGTAAGGATTCTTTGTTCTCCAAAGAATCTGTGATTCTAAACAGCTCTGCTCTCTCTAAACTAAATGAGGTGTCCGAGCCGTGGGTCGTGGGGCGTCGAGATTTTTTCTTTTGCCTACCTCCGAATAGTGACGAAATAGCAGCGGCTAACGGTGGAACTACTGTAATATAACGTGCTGGAGTCGACTTTCGAGTAATTATGATTGAACTTCACGAACAGGTAAGTTCGTTTAATCATTAATAAAAATTGAAACGAGCGCGATATGAGCTCCATTACGGCCTTTTCACACTGAACTTAATATAAGAGTAGAAATTCGATATTCGACTACAATTGTATGGAAAAATCCAATATTTACTCGAAATTAATCGACCGTGACACCAACGAAACCACACAGTAAATA
Organism: Coenonympha arcania; assembly: GCA_036785405.1. Taxonomy (NCBI): domain Eukaryota; kingdom Metazoa; phylum Arthropoda; class Insecta; order Lepidoptera; family Nymphalidae; genus Coenonympha; species Coenonympha arcania. Next base: position 14,236,342 of record CM072070.1, on the reverse strand, counting down.
CGATAATAAAGTATCGTAGCCCATAAAAGTGTCTTACAAATTAATTATCTGTACAAAATAAAGCTCACTAAACCAGCGGGTGGTCAAACCTGGTAAAAATATAAAGTAGAGAGTCCATTCCAAAGCGACAAAGAAAGAAAATAGTTTATCTCGAAATATTCTAATAATAATATCATCAAGGATACTAACTTTGCCTTGACGTTTATGTTTACAGTAATTACAGTAATAATTAATATTTACAGTAATAATTGTAATGCTGTCTCTTTTTCACAGATGATACATTAAGTGATATAATATAGAAAAAAGAGACGCCAAAAATCTATCACTGAACTATAGTTAATTAGTTATGTATATTTAATTAGTTAGTTAGAAGACCCGTTTTAACCAACGCGGCTCCAAAGTGGTAACAAATTAGCTACTGACGGCCGGTTTCCTGCTATTAGTAAAGTACGAGAAAACATTGCAATAGTTATAAATGATAAATTTAAAAATAACAATGAAACCAAAAATAAAGTCGAAATGTGAAGCTTTTTGTAACACTTTATCGCATTCGTTGTGCTTGTTCAATTCATGAGCCAGTTTTTTTTTACTCAACTTTCGGGTTCTTTTACAGCTTTGCTAAGTAGTGAATTTATTTCGGGATTAACTTTTTACACAAATGTACAATTTTTAGTTTGAACCATTTATCTGGTAATTTACAAGTAACACTTGTGAATATAGTGGTGGTGCTTTTGTTTATATGGTTAAATTATGGTAAACATCGCTTTCAGGGCTAATATTGTTAATAAGTTCGGTACCAGTCAATCAATTGAAGTCAACATAAGATGGGACTTCTTTGCTTTTATCTTAATTGAGCTTGCGTATATTTATATTTGGACACTATAAAGCGACCGCTGATTTGACGTCTTTTTTTTAATCATTTTTTTTTATTTTTTTTTTGTAATATCTTAAAACTCGCTATTTTTTTTATAAATAATAAAAGCACTACTTCTGTTACTCAAACTAATGTTATAACTTATGTTATACTCAACTCATGTTACACCTATTCAATATGAGGTGTTATAATTCATGGCGATATTGCAAAGTGATAAAATACAGGTTTTAAGGAACTCTACGTGTGCGAGCCCGACTCTCAATTTGGTGGTTTATATTTAATTAAGTATTGTAATTGATTTCGAATCAAACCGATGAAGTATTTTAATATTGTAAGTATCTTTAAACTAAAATGTTAAGCTCGGCTTCCGACACTAGTGTTGTAAATAAATCCGTTACCGCTGTCAGGGTCGAGATAAGTGAGACTTCTTTGCTGGGAACGCGCTTATCTTAACTGAGCTCACGTAAATTCTTCTAATCTCACTCTATACTTTTTCTTTTAGACGGTTACAGTGACCGCTGATGTGATTTTTCATTTAATCGTCTTGAAACTCAGTAGTCAAGCGGTGAACGTACGGACTAAACTCTGAATACAACTAGAACTGCAAACTCTGAAATTGACGAAAGAAAGGCGCAGCATATTTCTGCGAAGGCCGACAATTCGAACTGGAATATTTGTGATGACCTTTAATATTTTCCAGTGCCTGGGTGTATTTCTATATTCTGTATTTATTTATATAATAAAAATATTAATGTTTGTTATCAGGTGTAGTTTTCCTGAGGGATAGAATTCTGAAACGAAGAGATTCGCAGGAGGATCAAATAACCGATATATCCAAAACTATTTGCAAGCTGAAGTGACAGTGGACAGGTTATGCTTGTCGTAGGGACGATGAGCGTTGGAGCTAAAAAGTCCTGGAGTGGAGACCGCGTATATCATATGGCTGGCAATCTTGCTGCTGCTACTGCACCAGCAAAGATGCACCGCCAAGCGATTTAGCGATGCTTGTATAGTAGAAACCGTTGGGTAAATTTACTTACCCTTCCAAGTTAGTACGATAACATTTTAGGCTGCATCACCACTTACCGTCAGGTGAGATCGCAGTGAAGTACTAACTTGTATAGAGTAAAAAAATAAAATCATCCTAAAGTTCACATTTCTGAATAAATTGTTGACATATTACAAGCCTATTTTATTGAGCGGCGGAAAGCCATCGCCCGCTGAGTGACAACTTTTCTTATAATAACCACTTCACAGTGGACTGATTCTGTATAAACCTACAGATCTATCAATCACTGGCAACAGGCCTAGGCCTGAAGACTAGTTTTCAAGCAATGAGGGGTAGTGGTACAACTTTATTTCGTTTAATTTTATGTTGATAAATTCCTCGTATACTCTTATATCACGTCTCCAAAAATCACATTTCCGTCGTAGGCTAACGTAACTTACATAAATTGCTATATGAACAGTCTCCAAGAGTTACGGTAATAATATCCTCAGCCCCATGTTTATGCCTACGAGGAAGTTTAAAATTGACTCCTCGATGCTTTTGCGCGAACTTCGATACACCGAGCATCCGTGTATCATGCTCGTAATAAGGGGAAATGTATTTATAGCGAGCCGACTTTGAGTTATGATCACGGTAACTAGCGGACGCGGGAGCTGACGCGGAAAATTACCCTATTTATAGATAGATTGTTCTAGTTCTATAAGGTGGAGCAAAAGCAATAAGAATACATATAATTTTTTACACCCTTCAAGTTCGTGTTTGACTGCAATTTCAACTGTTTTTAATGACGATGCTGCCGAACAGTTTATCGTACTAATTTTGTTAGTGACTCCTAATTTACACATCATCACAACGGAATGCTAAATCACTTAGCGGTACATTCTTTCTGGTGGTGGTAGCTAGCCACGGCCAAAGTCAGCAGACCAGACCTGAGCCAGACTAGGCTTGGCGGTGCGTCTTTGCCGGCAGGGTATTAGCCTATCGCGGCCGAAGCCTCACACCACACCAGATCTTTAGAAATAACAAAGAAACTCGAGATCGTCAGAAGTCTAAAACTGTATGATAGCTTTTGTCCGTATTTATCTATACTTTAAAAATTCCGTAGAAACCGTGGATTATTTCAATTATTAGTTGCAAGTTATGCAGTGTTAGTTCTTTTAACAAAAAGTTTAATGGAAAGTATTTCAATAAAACTTCGTACAAGAATTTGAACTCAACCACTGGTATGTAACATTCGAAGACCTAATTGTAATGAATTGGACGAGATATAAATCCCCATTGTTGGTAGACAGCATCGCAGAGGAACAAATTGGTAGATCTGTAGCTGGTTGGATGATAACCAGCCACGGCGAATCAAACTAACTGACTTAAAATTATTTAGAAGTTATAAAATACCAAATCAGCAGTATCAAGAAATCAATCCAAGAGGCACGTTTATTGCTTCTGACATATCTTCACTTACTGTCAGGTAAAAAAAATCATGACCGTTGTGGAACACTCGGTTGGAATAAAAGTGCATCACCGCTTGATGGCGCTGTATTGAGTTAGCTCGCACTAAAGAGTTCTAGTATAAATTAATGATATAGCCGATGGAATACTTGATATTTTTGTACGTGGATAAAATAAACGATTTATGAGAGATGGAACTATTGACTGTGGGATTTTCTTCATATCGAGATTTTTGTGACGGAAAATACTCAGTTATCATTCGCCTAGCTCCTGGGCCTAACCGTTCGAAAAGGAACTTTCGTTTCAAAATATGCCGAACGGGTTGCGAGAGAGTAGCTGCTTCAGTAACCGCTTCCGCTTGTAATATCAATACCACCGAACGTCGAAGCGAAGAGAAATTCAATTGCAATGAGATGCTTTTGTGGTTTTACAAAGTACCCTACTTTGGAGAAATGGCGAATGTTCCTTTTGAATATCATTTATATCATAATATTAGTATGTTTCATTGTACGTTAACGTTTTATATGGAGCGTTTTACTGTTTTTTTAGGGTTCCGTACCAAAATGGTAAAATGGAACCCTTATGGTGCGACTTTCTCCGTCTGTCTGTCCGTCACACTCGATTATTTCAGTAACTACTGGAGCTATCGATATGAAATTTGGAAAAGTTGTGTATATTAGTGGCCAAATGACACTGGAATAAAAAAAAAATGGAAATTATTTTTGTTCTTATTTAAAAAGGGGGGAAAATAGGAGGGTTGAAATTTAAAAGTGAGATAACTGTACTGTGTGGGGTATCATATGAAAGGGTTTACTTTGTACATTCTAAAACCGATTTTTAATTATTTTTAGTCATGATAGTTTTTGATTTATCGGGGAAAATGTCTAAAAAAATACCGTTCCCCCCCCCTTATCTCCGGAGTTTACCAATCGAAAAATCTCAAATAATTATGGTCAATAGGAATTTACGTATATTTTACAGGAAAACTATAGCCAATACTCTAACTAGCATAGTTTTTTTGATATTAACAATAAACCTCTACAAACAAAGTTAGTTTTGCGGTTCATTAACAAAGGTAATTATTATCGTTTTACATCTTTGGTCGTTACAGTTTTGGTCGTGTTACATCTACATTAGTATGCCTGATTGTTTTACTTCAGTACTTCTTGAGTACGGAACCGTCGGTGCGCGAGTCCGACTCGCACTTGGCCGGTTTTTTTTATTTACGGTTAGGATCTTTGGTGTATCTGTTTATGATAAATCAAGTATCTACGTTATGTTTGCGTATCATGTATTGTGTAATGACAGATGAAATACAATATTTTCACGGTCCATCAACTCCCACCTGTTAAAAAAGAACATGCAATGATTAAACATCACCGCGGCAAAATGACAGGTTTTACAGAAACACAAAACAGTCGTTCCCAAAGTTATTAAAGAGCCGTAATGGGACGTTTGAATGGCGTTTATTAATTCGCGCCTCGGCGTTCACCTTTTTGTTTGATATTCTTTTCGAGAGTGGAAAGTTGCATTTTCAGACGTTATTAACGTCTGCTGGATTTACCTTTTGTTTTTTTAAGCAACAAAGTGACTCAGGCCGCCACCACGGATACTGCAGGATTAATCAGAAATGAAAGGCCATGACATAAATCTCTCTCGAATCGAAATTCGATTATTCGAATGTTGAAAATATATCAAAATTTAAAACCTTTTGGGGAAATACAACGGTGGCCTACAATTTGTATTTTCTTCATGCTAGTGACAGGCCATTGCGCCATCTCCGGTCCGTATAATGTACGCCAGGCGTAGTAACGAGTCTGTTTCCGGACCACGGGATCCACAGTTTTTAAAATACTATAGACCATCGAACCCAAGACCAAATCAGCGGCATGCTTCTAGAGGCCTTACTTAGTATATAGACAGTTCTGAGGGTATGAAGGAAGCACACCCCTTGCCTGTCTTGTAAATCAAGGAGATTTAGATGTGCTTTATACTTATTTACTGAATTATGACGTCATTAACATAACAATAAGGCCACTTATCTCTGTCCGTTGTCGGCTACTTACAGCAAATTACTGCCTTCTTGTGTTTGTCAAAGATCAAGAAATTACACCAACAGTAACTCCTGAATCCCCTAACGAGTCCCATTATCAAATTTAGTTCAAATCAGTTCATGCCCACTGTAGCGCTGTGCTCAGTTTTTAATACAAAAGTTTGCGTTAAAATTTACTACTCGAAAACTCAAATTATTTGTGACCGGGGTACAGATAGTTTACTATAAAGGTACATTGATAGATAGATAGATATACACTTTATTGTACACCACAGAATAATAATATAGTTATAAAAAAGTGATAATCAAAACAAACTCAGGAGTACAATTCGGCGGCCTTATCGTTACATAGCCATTTCTTCCAGGCAACCAATGGCGTGAAGGAATATTTTACACTAGCAGATACCCGCGGCTTCGCCCGCGTAAATTTTAGTTTTCCCTATTCTCACGGGAACCATCGATTTTTCCGGCATAAAAGTAATCTTTGTGTTATTTAGAGCGAAATCTATTTTAACTTTCAGAAAAAAAATTTCAATAGTTGCAGCGTGAATGAGTATTTCTCCCGCTGGAATAGTGAAAAACAAATATTTACGCGGAAGAAATAATCATTGATTTTGCCGGGATAAAAAAAGCCTTCTATATTCTAATTTTCAGCCAAATCAGTTCATCAATTACGGCGTGTAGGAATATTTTCCCGCGTGGATATCTGTTTTTCACTGTTCCCGAAGAAACCATGGATTTTTCCGGGATAAAAAGTAGCCTGAGTATTAATCCAGGATATAATCTAACTCTATTCCAAATCAGTTCATTAATTACGGCCTGAAGGCATACTATCTATAACTATTATCATGGAAACCATGAAATTTTCCGGGATTAAAAGTAGCCTATGTATTAATCCAGGATAAAATCTATCTCCTTTCCGAATTTCAGTCATATCAGTTCAGTAAGTGCAGCGTAAAGTAGTATTTTTCGCGCGTGAATATAAATTTTTCAGTTTTCCCGCGAAAACCACGGATTTTTCCGGGATAAAAAGTAGCCTTGTTATTAATTCAAGATATCATCTATCACCATTCCAAATTTCAGCCAAATGGGCCTTGTACTTGCGGCGTGAAGATTTTTTTCCGCGTGAATTTCGGTTTTTAACTAATCGCACGGAAACCATGTATTTTCCCGGGATGAAAAGTAGCTTATGGGTTAATCCAAGATGCAATTTATCTCAATTTTAAATTTGAGTTAAATCGGTTCAGTAGTTTTGGCGTGAAGGAGTATTGAAGCTTGGTAAAATACGAACTTTGGAGCCCCGTTTTACCCCTTTAGGGGGGGAATTTTGAAAAATCCTTTCTTAGGGCACCCCTAGACCTGATAAGGAACCTGTGTGCCAAATTTGAAGTTTCTAGACCCAGCGGTTTGAGCTGTGCATTGATATGTCAGTGAGTGAGTGAGTCAGTATCTTCTTTGATATACCATGAAATTTTCCGGGATGAAAAGTAGCCTTTGTATTAATCCAGGATAAAATCTATCTCCTTTCCGAATTTCAGTCATATCAGTTCAGTAAGTGCAGCGTAAAGTAGTATTTTTCGCACGTGAATATCAATTTTTCAGTTTTCCCGCAAAAACCACGGATTTTTCCGGGATAAAAAGTAGCCTTGTTATTAACCCAAGATATTATCTATCACCATTCCAAATTTCAGCCAATTCGGCCTTGTACTTGCGGCGTGAAGATTTTTTTCCGCGTGAATTTGGGTTTTTAACTAATCCCACGGGAACCATGGATTTTCCCGGAATGAAAAGTAGCTTATGTGTTAATCCAAGATGCAATTTATCTCAATTCCAAATTTGAGCCAAATCGGTTCAGTAGTTTTGGCGTGAAGGAGTATTGAAGCTTGGTAAAATACGAACTTTGGAGCCCCGTTTCACCCCTTTAGGGGGGGAATTTTGAAAAATCCTTTCTTAGTGCACCCTTAGACCTCATAAGGAACCTGTGTGCCAAATTTGAAGTCTCTAGACCCAGCGGTTTGGGCTGTGCATTGATATGTCAGTGAATGAATCAGTCAGTCAGTATCTTCTTTTATATATTTAGATATGATACGAGGTAGGTGGTGTCAGATTAAATAAATATAATAAACTACTTACAATAAATAAGGCCGCCAAGTTGTACTCCTAAGTTTGTGTGTTCATTATTTCTTCTTTTTGTTATATTTTCATTCTGTGGTGTGCAATAAAGTGTTTATCTATCTATCTATCTATCTTAATAACTTATACATAATATAAACGGTTGTAACTTCAATAAATATATTATATAAACTTGTACAGTCACGGGATGAAAAGGTTCGTCGATTTCCAAATTGATTCATTCAACGTATCGCGAGCACATAATTATTACTTTTTGAAACTATGTTGTTATGTTGGCATAATGGACTCTTGTGCTAGTGCAAGCGAAAACCGACACTAAGGTGACGAACCTTTTCATACCGTGACTGTACATAATAATACTCGTAAGTATTAACTTCCTTCACTGATAGGAGATAACTGCAGCATAATTAGTGGTTTAGGTTTCAGCTGCCGACACAGATTTGGGATTCGAATCTCAGGCAATCAAACCGTGTTTTAAAGAATCCCCAAACCATAAGCTATTGAATACATTAAAAATTGAACTCCAATACTAAATCGTACTGTTGTTTGCTTTTCGAGCACACAAATACTTTCCTCATTTTATACTTTGTATCCTTTTCCAACGATAAAATATCCTCGCCTCTACGTAAAATAAGCAAGTTAATAATTAAATGTTAGCTTATTATCCGGATATTACACGGAAACATCTGCAACGTATATCGGGAAATGGATAACAATAATTTTCAACAGAAAACTTTGGGTTCACTGGGAACATTTATTTGTTTAATTCGGTATTTGTTTATTATCCATCTATTAGTTTTTTAGAGTTCTGTTTTACTATTTGAAAATTTTATTTGAAAATGATTTTTATCACTTACTCAATTTAACAATTTCCAGTTCTGATCAAATGTTTATTGTTTATTGTTTATTAGTTGCCTTTAAGTTTAAATTTAATAGTCATTGCCGGTCATGACATACGGAGCAGAAACGTGGACACACACAGTAGGCCTTGTCCACAAGTTCAAAGTTCATCGTCGGAGTTGTAGGCACAAACTATGTTGATAAGTCTGCTGTACTTGTTCTGTGCCGTGGCTAGTTGTATCTGCACTTTACGAGTCGGATGTGTCTCAATTAAGAGACTGCAGTAATTCATGTGTGCAAGAATTATTATTATAATTATTATATTGAAATTATTATTAAAGACTGAGTAACCTATTAAATTTATAGATAATAACAATAGATGTAGTTGTAGTTTCTAAAAATAACACAATAATGTATCAAAATATTAGCTTCTTTTCTGAAATTAGATAAAAATACTACGATAGCATACAACAACTAATCTTTTACCATGTAGCAAAAACCGAATTTGGCTTCAGCAAAACTCAATCCTGCCAAAAGTTGTAACTCGTGAGCTACAAAGGCACATGTTAGGAGTCGTGACTTTTTTAAATTAAATTTCCAGCCACCTGGAGGGAAAAACGAGCCTAGGTTCTCGTAAATCAATGTAGCTGCTAGTTGTGAGAGCCGCGGCGATATCAGAATACCCCTGTAAATATTTTTGTAGCAGTTATTTTTGCAGTCCTGACACAAATCTTATTGTATTGATTCTATAGTATTAATAAGATTAAGTAATTATGCATATGTATTTAATGTATTGTATTCTGTACTCCAACTATCTATAACTTTTTTTTTGTTTAATAATAATTTATGAAGCTTCTGTGTCTGCTAGTCGTTATAATGCTCGGGCTATAGTATTATGTTATGTATCCATTATATTAGCTTAACATATACATAATATTATACACTATAGTATTATGTATATTTTAAGCTAAATAATGTTATTGAAACGCTCAAGTGTTGTTGGCAGATCCAATAAATATATAAATAAGAGGTAAGAGTTCGAGACTGCGTAATTTCCTTGCAAAAATGTCGGTTTTGACGAAGAATTCAGTCACTACCTATGCAATTAATTAATGGTATCTATCCGGAAATTCTAAATACCAGGAGTTCAAAAACTGGGCGTCATTCATCCCTGTGCTTCCAAAAGCAATTTTTATTGATGATGGGATGGTAATTAAATTAATTAGTTACCGTCCCATCGGATTATGAGAGTGAGGAATAAAGAGTGTACTCGTGTATTTGCAAAATCTCTGTGAAGGCATGGTATACCATAATAGTGCCGTGGAGGTTAGCCACTGTGACTGAAATCAGCAATGAGAACATTGTATTATTTTTTTGCCAAACTATAATATTAGGTATGTAGAAAGGCAGGTTTGACCAACCGAACCTGCCGTCTGCGCCGGAATCGTGGGTTCGATTCCCACTACTGGTAAATGTTTGTGTGATGAGCATGAATGTTTTCCAGTGTCTGGGCGTTTTTCAATATATTATATTTATGTATATTAGTATTTTTAGTATGTATGTATTACGCAAGCTATCGCTTACTTTGGGGCTAGATTGCGATGTGTAAAATGTCCCGTATATAATTATTTATTTATTTAGGTTTAACCTTTCGACTCCTAAGTATTAGTACTCAATGGCAGTAAGCTACAAAGGAGCGAGTTACAATCGTGACCGTGTAGTCATAGATTAACATGGAAATTGAATCTGCTCTCAGTTCGCACCAACTTTGTACTGAACGAAACTAACTTTTCATAGTTTTGCTTAAAAATAGGCGGACCCATACGGACCGGTTTGGGGTTTTAAAATCGGTGATCACACGTATAGACCAGGGTCGATAATTTTTAAAACCAAAAAAAATAATAGTAGAATGAAACCCATTAGAAAAGGAGGAGAATATTATAAAAATGAAAGGAAAAATAATTAACGGGCGATCTGAGGTCGGGAAGGGGATGGGGGTGAGTATTTAAAGGTAAAAAACGGTTTTTTCCGATTTCCGGCAAAACTAAAAGTCCTATGAAAAATGAAATTTTTTTTTTTTTTGGTGTGGCAACACCAAGGCAACAGCTGTTCTTATTTTTGCTCCGTATTTAAATTTTAATTATAAGTATAAAATAGTGTGTATTTGTGCCCTAATTCCAACTAAATCGCTAATATTTATCATAAATTTATGTAGAAAATAAGTAGGCAAGCGTGAAGTCTGACTTTGTGATAGTTTTTATATGATATTAAGTGGGCGTTAATGTCGTTTGTTCTTGAAAAATTAAATGTTTCAATTACATTTCTACTACTTTTCTAGTAATTTTACTATTATTTATCTAATATACAAGTGTAATTGTGTGATTTTAGCCCCAGAAACGTGTAAGTAATCAAATATATTCAAGTACCAAACCGTTAGTTTGCTCAAAAAATTTTGAAAATACTTGTTCAATTTAAGTGATTTTTCGAGTGCTTTTGGTGCATTTGAAATATAATGCATCATTTAGCACTTGGGAAGTCGTTTTTGTACTTGTAATTGCTTGGTTTCCATCGTGAAACTCAGAAATTGCACTTAGGACATCACTGTCTGGTTGATACGCTGGTCTTACTTGTGTTTATAAACTTACTTCAAAATGATGACCCGGCGGCAACTTTCAGCACGTCAGAGCCAAGAACAGTCCAAAGCTCTGACGCGTCAAGAAAAGCCAAAATCCAACATTCAGGTACGGGAAGTTCAAAACAAATTACAACTTACTTTAAAAGAGTTACAAATACAAAAGGACTTGTGTAAACAGCTAGACAGTGAGAGAGCGGATAACGAAAAAGAATTAATAGGAGTACTTGATTTAAATAAAAAATTAAAGTCTGACTTGTCAGACTTACACATAAAGTACACCGAGGCCATAGTAGACAGAGATCGGCTTCAACTTTTGGTGGATCGTTTTGATGAGTGCCGTGCCGAGTACGACTCCTCCCTGAGGCAGCTGTCCAACCTGCAGGAAGAACTACGTGATGCTTACCAACGGATCACTGAGCTGGAGGATGCTGCATTCAACGCAACAACTCTGCACACCCAGAGCCTATATGAGGAGTTATTCGACAGTGCTCCATCGTTGGTTCCTGCTGCTGCTACATTCAGCCCCGGCACCTCAAACCCTAACCAGACTAGTTTAGAGTATTCGGTCAGTAATAAAAAACTTAAAAAATATATTAAGCTTAACAGATTTATACGTAGAACTCAAAAATTATTAAAACTACATCATAATCATGTACATAGAAATTTAAAAGTAAGAAAAAATAGAAGTTGGTAGTTCGTTCAACAGGACGAATTCCATACATGGTGGCTCATTAATTTTGTTAAATAAAAATTTAAAATTTAAAAATCGTAACGACATAGTGAGCCTCTCTATAGAACGGACAATCGAGCTAGCCTGTGTTGAATTAAAGCAGTTCATTATCGTCTGTGTATATAGACCTCCCTTATCAAACTTTGCACTTTTTGAAAAATTAATGGATGAAGTTTTATTCAAAATATCAAAATGTAATAAAAAGCTTATTGTTTGCGGTGATTTCAATATTAATATATTGGAACGCTGCCCTGCAACCGTCAGACTGTTAAATTTATTTAAAACTTATAATTTAATGAATGTCTTCATGGAGCCAACTAGGATAACTTCCCATAGTGCCACATGTTTAGATAACATTTTTACAAATGTGAAACCAGTAAGTTGTGAAATAATAAACAAATTAGACTCAGATCATTGTGGCCAATTTATTCAATTAGAAGCAATTAAGAGAACTGTAGAAAAACGAAAAATTACTTTTGTGCCAGTAACATCGGACCGAATAGAAAAAACGAGATCAAGGTTAGTAAAAGAACTGCCATTCCTTCCCGAAACTTTGAATGCAAACGAGATGTATAATGCATTTTTTAATACATTTAGTTCAATTTTCAATTCAGTATTTACTAGTAAAACGGTCTTGGCTACTGACGCATTAGTATTTAGTGAGTGGGCAACAAGTGAACTGCATTTAGATAGGCAAAAGCTATATGACCTATATGCCGAACGTACATACAATACTAGTGATGAGTTCAGAGAGCGTGTTAAATTATTTTCAAAGAAGTTTAAAAATGAATGTTTATTATCAAAGTCAAAGTTTATACAAAATAAAATAAAAAATAGCGCCAATGTCACAAAAACGACGTGGAACATAATTAATCAGGAAACTGGAAGAGCAACACCGCGTACTAGTACCATTAAACTTGACATTGGCAATAAATCTATCACGTCAGATACTGAGGTTGCTACTGCTTTTGAAGGGTTCTTTACGGACATTCCGGTTTCCACAACAAAATCATCGAACTCTTCACCAGATATTGCTCTCTCAATGTTAGAAAATAATGTGCCTGAATGTAATAGCATCTTTGCATTCAGCCATGTTAGTAGCTCTGACGTAATTAAAGCATTTAAAATGATAAATATAAAAAAAACTAATGACTTGTGGGGCATTTCTGTCAATGTTGTAAAATCGTTGATTAATATTGTTGCACCAGATTTAGCTGTAATATTTAATAATTGTGTAGATTGTGGTGTTTTCCCTGACTTAATGAAACATAGTAAAGTAATTCCACTGTTTAAATCAGGTAGTACCAGTGACCCTACTAACTTTAGACCAATATCTGTACTACCGACAGTTAAAACAGTACAGTTAAAACAGTAGGACAGTTTAAAAGACTAGTTAAAGACCACTTTATATCTCAGTTGCCTGGGTGCTGATGAATAATTACTGTCACCTATGTATATGTTATTTAAAGATTTATTACATCTTCTCTGTTTTTTGTTTTTGAGGATTATTTTTATTGTTTATGTATTATTTATATATTATTATTTATATTTATTATGAATAATATAGATATGTACAAGTATATTTAATATTTTTGTTGTTATATTTAGTATAAGTAATTTATTGTAAGTAGTTTATTATATTTATTTATTCTGGCACCACCTACCTCGTATTCGATGTAAAATATTCCTTCACGCCATTGGTTGCCTGGAAGAAATCGCTATGTAGCGATAAGGCCGCCAAGTTGTACTCCTAAGTTTGTGTTTTCATTATTTCTTCTTTTTGTTATATTTTTATTCTGTGGTGTGCAATAAAGTATTTATCTATCTATCTATCTATCTACCGACTTTCAGTAAAATATTCGAAAAGCTTATACTGATTCAATTGCTTAATTACTTTCAAAAGAATGATTTATTACATAATAAACAATTTGGATTTACGCGGGGTCGCTCGACTACCGATGCCGGGGTCGAGCTAATACGACACATATTTGAAGCCTGGGAGGAGTCACGCGATGCGCTGGGCATTTTCTGTGACTTATCCAAGGCGTTCGACTGTGTTAAGCATGATACATTAGTCAGGAAGTTACACCACTACGGAATTAAAGGTGCAGCTCTGGATTTGATGAGCTCCTATCTGAGCTGTCGTATTCAAAAAGTAGAGGTCAATGGGAAACGATCTTCTGGTTCGACTGTGAAGATGGGAGTTCCTCAAGGGTCTATTTTGGGTCCATTCCTATTCCTTATTTACATCAATGACCTTCCTTACCTTACTAAGGACAAGCATGAGATAGTACTGTTTGCTGATGATACATCACTATTGTTCAAAATTAATCGACAAAAAAACAATTTTGACGACGTAAACAGTTGTCTCAAAGAAGTTGTACATTGGTTTGAAGCTAATAATTTGCTTCTTAATAGCAAAAAAAAAAAAAATTCACTTTACCTAATGTTAGACAAGTTCAAACGAATGTAAAACTAGGTGTAGAGGAATTGGATCTCGTAGATACAACCGTATTTTTAGGAATAACGTTAGATGCTAAACTACAGTGGGACCCTCATATAAATAATCTATCGAACAGGCTTAGTTCTGCTGCGTACGCGGTTAAGAAAATTAGGCAGCTGACAGATGTTCAGACTGCTAGACTCGTATATTTTAGTTATTTTCACAGCATTATGTCCTATGGTCTCTTGCTATGGGGTAATGCTGCTAACATTAATACAATTTTCGTGCTGCAGAAGAAGGCTGTTCGTGCCATTTACAAAATGGGCCCAAGAGAGTCTTTAAGAGAAAAATTCAAAGAATTTAATATAATGACGGTGCATGCACAGTATATATTTGATAACTTGATATATGTGCATAAAAATATTAATAATTTTGTTAAAAAAAGCGATCTCCATGCTATTAACCTTAGAAGTAAAAACAAACTAGTAGTGAATAAAACTAGACTAGAGAAAATAAATAAATCATTTAAAGGCAATGGGATACGCTTTTACAATAAACTTCCTATTGAAATATAAAACTTATCCCTCAATAAGTTCAAAGTCGCTGTAAAACGAAAGCTCGTTAATAAAGCTTACTATAGTATTAAGGATTATTTACATGAATCAAATCCTTGGGAATGAATGAACTGCTGTATTATAATTACTAGCTCAACTAGTTTTTAAGAGCTTTTGTGAAGCGGTGATAACCAAAAACAAAACCCGGCTGAGTTTGTTGTGGGCTTCTTCTCAGTGCAGGGCGCGTTGGAACCCTCGTAAACTTAGTTTTAAGTCGACTTGTAGTTATCACCGTACATAATATTATGTAACAAATATTATTGACGTTTTACAAGTGCCTTGTAAGTTAGGCCTATGTGAAATAAATATCTTTTGACTTTGACTTTGACTTTGACTTTGAATGTCAACTGACAAAGTTGTAGGAAATAAAAATGTCTAAAACTTTTGTATTTACAGTTTTTTCACATAACCTCAAAATTTATGTGAATACTTCAAAAAACCAAGTTTTTGGTTTTTATTTTTATCTTTTACAAAAAAATTTATTTTTTCACAAAATTTGGTGAAAACTTACCTTTTTATGTCTTAAATACGCTGTAATTTATTTGATTAAAAATATTAATTTTTTCACCTTATTTTGAATGAATATCGAAAAAGCACCCTAATTTTCAATCGAAAATTCACCCGTCAGAATATCAGCTTTTTTAAAAGAGTTAGTATGTTTTCTGTTCGTTGAAATCTCTACTTTCCGATGGTGAAAAAAAAAATATGTTACTTTAGTGAATCTTCTCAGAAAATGCAAAAAATCGAATTTTTTTTTTAACAAAACATAGTCACATGTTACTGTGTGACTAAATGGATTCATTTTAAATTTACCCCATTATGTCTTAAATGGGGTTATGTATGTTATGACTGGTGGGAGGCTTCGGCCGTGGCTAGTTACCACCCTATCAGCAAGGACGCACCGCCAAGCGATTTAGCGTTCCGGTGCGATGCTTGTAGAAACCGTTGGGGTAAATTTACTTACCCCCTTCTAAGTTAGTACGATAACATCTTAGGTAAGTGATGATGCAGCCTCCCCCTTATCTCCAAGGTTTACCGTTCAAAAATTTTTTTTAATAGTGAAACTTTTATAGTAGTGTTATTATCTCGCTGCAGACTCGGCCATAAATCATTCGAGTGTTTCGCTTTTGTTGTTCACCAAAATACAAAAGCAGCAGTGAAGCTCAGCAGTGAAATACAAAAGCGAAACACTCGAATGATTTATGACCGAGTCTGCAGCGAGATAATAACACTACTATAGTTTCAAAACCTAATGAATCCGTTGCCTGGTGTAAATATAATGCTTTTTTTATATTTTCTTTTGTGGACCGTGGGGTTGGGATAGCCATATATAACTTAAACGTAGCCATTCTTGGCACTAATCCTTGTAGATCATACGACAATACTGAAATTTATTAAGTCAATAAATTCTAAGAATCGCTTCTAAAACAAGTAGTTTACGCAGTAAAAATCTTTAAGGCAAGTATCCACTTTCAAATATACTATAGCTTAATATATTTTACATTAATTTCGTTCATAAAATAATGTAGAGTACGCTGTTATTTGGACCTCCATATTTTACGTATATTTTATAGGTTTAGTTAGACGTCACTGTCCTAATATTATTAAAAGCAGAGAACGCGGGCAACAATGAACTTTCATCGCATCAGCCATTAGTGGCAATATTTTTTAATTTACTTTAAAATACAGACTTACTGCTTGTATTTAGCGAATTTAAAATTAATATTTATGTGAAAAATATAACGTGATGTAAAAATTATTGCAATCAAATCATTTGCAGAATGAGGATAAATGGAGTAAACGATGGATTTATTGTGAGTATTAGTAAACGATGGATTTATCATGATTATTATCATATATTTTTTATGTTTATGAGAATTTTGATTTATTATGAGCATTAGTAAAGGATGAATTTATTATGAGCATTAGTAAACGATGGATTTATCATGAGCATTAGTATTTTTATGAGAAATAGGATTTATTATGAACATTAGTAAACGATGGATTTATTATGAGCATTTTAGTATTTTTAAAATTATTAACAGATGCGAGTACAATAAATGTCTACAACATGCTATATTATTATTTTGCGAAAAAATATTTCATAACCCTGCAAACTTGACACCTAGTTACTTTTAGTATTATGTTCGCAACTTAGCATCATGTAAATGCAATGCAAAGTCGCAACACCTTTAAAACCTGCTTATAAACCTAAATAATCATGCTTTAAAACCTGTATATGAAATAAAAGTCAACGCCAACCTCCTAAATGTAAACTAAGCCGAGTTTAACGCAACGAACTTTGTATATTATATCTTGCGGTGGTTCCAGTTCTTTACGTAAGCGATAAGAGTCAAACGGTCCATTCGTTCGGTACAAAATAAATTTCCCTGATGGCCTTAAGTACTGCCACCCTACCTCTGTTAAGATAGTGAGCGAAGCCTCCTCGAGAAGATTTAGTTATATTCCTGGTAACATGATTATATTTCTAGCTGTTGCCCATGGTTTCGCTTATCTGTATGGATTCAAGATTTTTTTGACATGCCACTGGCCGTGGCCAGTGGCGTGGCATGCACTCGGATTAGATACTTTTTCAATCGTTAGATGAAAATAGATTAAACACCCAATATACATAAATGTTAAAATTGAAAAAAAAAAACAATTGTTTTTTCTATAGATAGACCTTCAGGAGAGTTTGGACTTAATTCTCAAAATTGTTGCCTAGTTTTCAACATACGTTTTATCTTTATTCCGTATTATTCCAGAATAATAAGCTGAAATATTTTATTTATGACTTGCCCACTTTAACAGCTGGTCGAGGGAATTCTATCGCAATGGAATATTGTGTAGAAATAAGATAGGTATTACGAAGGCGAACTTTTGTGAAATATTACTTTGTGGGTAGGTAGGTTGAGTAGTTTTTTTTACGAAATTTTTAGTACCTAGTATCATATATAATGCATATTATTTTCCAATCATAGTGGATTCATTTTCGTGGATTCCAGTTTCTTCCTGGATCCTTTCCTGGTTCCTTCGTGGATTTCAGTTTGGGACAGATCAGACAGATCTTTATTTTTTTCCGATAAAATGTTAGTATTCTACCATTGTACATAATTAATTGACCTGAGATTTTTTGTGGGTCCTATCTATTTCAAAATTGAGTTGCATGATTTCACCTGAATAAATACATATAAAAACTTGCAAAAAGGCGCTTAGTATGACCACAGTTTAAAGGTATTCTATCCGCAGGACAAATTAATTTGCTTTGCTATAATCCGCTACTTGAAAAGATTCTGTATGGTTCAATAATTATGCAGGAACACTGCCCACATGAAACACCACACACAATTTTCCAAAACTTTCTTCGACGCACGTTTCGTCCCGACACCGGGACATAATCAGGAGATGTTGACTTCACAATGCAAAATCGTAGGTATTCTATCCTTCTTAAAACTGTGGTATGACTGTATCTACGGTCTTATCTTTTATGGCAAAGGTGCTCATCCTAATGCTACGTCTAACTACGCTAAGTGAGAACTGGGTAAGCGAGAAAAATCTATTAATGAGAGTGTTTGCCAGGTCCCGCCATGTTGCTCTTCTAACTCTGAAACTTTAATTAAATAAATTTAAAGCACACTAGCCTAGAAATTGATTGATTGCTGCCTTGAAACACCGAGGCTGTAAGAGCGTTCCAAACCTTAGCGTTTCGTTTTTATTACAAAAATGTGGAAGAAAAGCGTTTTGTGCGAGTTTGTTGGAAGGCAACCACAAGAATGCCACCACTCTCGTCGTCTTGCATTCCTATGGTAGAAAGGTGAAGGAGGTACAAGGTATAATGTGGTTCCTGAGCACACTTACCAAAACTCAAGTTAGTGAGGAACCAAAGATATTCTAAAGATACGTTACATTCGTACTAAGCGACGTTCAGTTGTGTTGCGCGCTGACGCCAGACACGCGTAACTTCATTATCTGTTGCTCGCCGACTGAACGAAAATTACACTGATTAGGGTAATTTGTCGGCAACAAGTACCGCGCGTATCTGCGATATCTACCTCTTTTTTATATATAATATCTTTGGAGAAAGCTCTATGAGAAAATTAGATCTCGTTCTCGTCACTTATCAGGTTTGACTAGGCATATTTAATTTTTCGCCATTCTCTAACACAAATCCAAGACCAGATATCGGCTTCCACATATAAAACCCAAACACTAGGCAGTTGTATTTTATTAACCGCAATAAATTCACCAGTAACATAACCACAACAGACGTGGGTACAAGATTAGTGTCTCCTTTTAATTAGACTCTAGCTAGTAAAAAGCCATGGTGGTTAGAGCGCTTTGATGATGATGATGATTCTTCTGTACCTCGTTTATAAAGTAAAACGTGTAGAAAGTAAAATAAGCCAATGGACAGGTTTTTAGACAAAAGATTTTTATTAGTTTAAGTAAACAAAGTTATTATTTTTATTTTTACTATCAAATAACAATATTATTATTTCTACAACGTGTGTAGGTATATTATATGTAATTTTTGAGTCTTAAAAATAGCTATTTTAAAACATGTGCTTACCTACAATATCTTAAATATCCCTCTGCAACTTTTTTAACCCTATTGAGAAGGTTTTCCATTTCTTCCCGTTCTTTAAACAACAGGACATTAATTTTATTAAAATCCGGGTGTTTAGCGATGCTATTAATTTCATTATGTTCATTAATAGTAAAGCATTCCGAGTATTTCAAAACTTCTATCTTAGTACATATCTCATCATATTCTAAAAACACTTGCTTAATATTCACATACCGAAATTTTATTTCAGCACTATGATCACTTAAAACATTATAACCTTTTCCTTCCAAAGATTTTAAATACTTCTCAAACACTAACAATCGGTTTCTATTTGACTCCCATTTTGCCATAAGATCTTTTATTAAAATAGCCTTTCGTGAACTTTCAAGATTGTTCGTTTTAATATCTGACATTGTTAAAAATAAATTAAATTGTCTTCTTGCTAGAATATACTCGTAGAGGTTATAGTTAAAAGCAGAGACAAATAATTGCGATTCAAAGTTCTTAGCTACCTTATGATAGTATGATATTTGCTAGCAATGCAGAAGATTACGAATCAACTTTTATGTCTATCACTCGATGGCTCGTCGCGCAGATAACAGCAACTGGAAAATAATACAATAAAATATTATGTTTACAATCACTCTACTGCTACTAATAACTAGATTTTGTTCGATTTTACTAATCCTGTGTAAATCATGCACTTTTCAAGGATAAAAAGTATAGTAATAATCATTATGTCAAATGTTACATAATTCTAATTGCAACTGTCATTTAATTTTACAATCTAAGAGTTCTTTATAGCTATAAAAGGAC
This sequence comes from Coenonympha arcania, assembly GCA_036785405.1. Lineage (NCBI taxonomy): Eukaryota > Metazoa > Arthropoda > Insecta > Lepidoptera > Nymphalidae > Coenonympha > Coenonympha arcania. The sequence goes on along the minus strand of CM072070.1, from coordinate 14,216,179 downwards.
TCCTCGATAAGCCAATCTATCCGTTGCTTATAATAATTAATATTTTGATATTAATATTGATAAAAAGTAGGAGTCGTATGTGGTAAATCAGGATACAATGTATCTCATAGTTCAGTAGTTTTGGAGTGAAGGAGTACGTGTAACTATGATTAAAATATTAGATTAGGTACGGTAGGTATCTACATGCCAAAAAACTAGATTTCCTTTTATAAGTGTTTGAAGTCGGTTTTTAAAAGAATAATAATAGAGAGTGCAAATAGAAATAAAACTTTTTAAGCCATTTTATTATAAACTGTTTTAGTCTTATCAAAAAATGTCGTAACTTATTCCTTCTAATTTAAAAAGGAAATATAATTATGGATATTAGGATATGAGAAAAAAATATATTCCTATTTAAATAGTAATATCATTGTACAAACCTGCTTTTATAGTCAGCTAATGCTTACACCACCACCAAGCCTTATCAATCGGAATGTTTCTTAATTAGTTGTTTGTAAAACAAAAAAGTTAGATATATTTAGGTACGTGTGCACTTCCGAGCTTGATCAAAATGCGTCTGAACTCTGAAGTCAGAAGACTACTAGTGAGTTCATAATTTGATCGACTAAGGGCCAGCGCGTGCCAGACCTTCGTTATTCTATAAAAGCTGAATGTTTCTCTGCGTATTGTCCTCAACACTGGGCAACCCTCTGCCAGACGCCTTTAAAGTTTAAAAGTTTAAGGGTGTCTGGCAAGGGGTTGCCACAACACTAAGTATCTGGCAATGCATGGCATGATTTCTAATACTATTCTAAAGAAAATATAAAAAATTAGACTTTATTCTTTGACGTAAGATTTTTTACACGTTTATTACTTGTTATCTCCCAAAGCCACAATGATCCAAACAAACGTCCAAACCAACATTCTTCCCAGTGTTGAGGACAATACGCAGAGAAACTTTCAGCTTTTATAAAATAACGAAGGTCTGGCACGCGCTGGCTCTCTCCCTATGAGAATTTTGTTTGTCAGAGTTTGGTTGGACGGTTGATGTTGTATGCGAGCAAGCAAAACGACACTGCTACGTTTCTTATTAGGTACGCGTAGGTATAATTATAGTACATTGTGATTTTGACAGACGAACCAACTTAGTTGTAGGATAAACTTGGCAACCTTTTCGGCATCGGTTTATTATTACCTACTAGAGGGCGCCCACAACTTCGCTCTGGTCACAATCGTACTTGGTCAGTTTTTTTAATTTTCGTCTTGATATCTTCTAGTTTCAAATCAATTCACTTTCTGACCGTTGAGCTATTACGACTTGTTTGTAGCTAATTCGTAGAAATGGGTATTTTTATGGTATATTTCTTTCGTGTTTTTTCCCCGGGATATTTATAGTGTCACGCCCGGTCTATAACTCTTTGGTGACATCCGCTCGCCTTTCCCAACAAAACATGTTATGAATTCCGTAGGTATACAGCGCGTGAGGAAACCTGCGTGCCTATGAGTTTGTAATGCACTTAGGGGATTTATTGAATTTATTTTTGTCTTTCTCACTCTCACGGAAACTTAGGTAGGTGCGACATGTAGCGTCGCGGAAGAATATAACAGAAAACGACAATATACCTAATTACCTACTCAAAAACTAAGCCAGTTATCAGAAATCGGTTTCTAAGCGATATTGTTATTACAAACACATTGCAACAAAAATTACAAGTACATCCATTGTAGTTTTCGATCTGTGTTTCCGATAGAAAACAGGTAAACTGAAATTTTGGAGCAACTTTTGGGAGAACGATCTATCGAGAAAATTGAATCCAATCGCGTTTCTGCTTCTAAGCGATATTTGATTAAAGACCCAAAATACATGACCATTAAATTAAAGTTATTGTCTTTAAAGTTTTTTTAAGGTAAACTTCATTCAAAATAATTTAAATACGGCTTCTACGCCGTTAAAGTGTGAAACTATGTCAAAAATGGCTAAACTCTTCTCATTAACAACCTGTGCCCAACATATTAGCGCCTGGTAATGTTTGAGACCTTGATATGGTGATACTTCTGTTTGTATGTTAGAGCCTTTCAAATAATTTCGGATTTAATGAACAGAATTACTTCAAAGTCTCGCGCCAGAAGACTTCTCTACGGTCTACCATTTTCTTTCAAAACAGCATAAAAATTATGTCCTCCTCTTAACTATTTGTTTTATTATAATTAAATTTTAGTGATTATAATTTCATTGTTTTATGGAATATTTATCCAAATATCCTGCAAATATATTTAAAACCATTATTATCAATATCGAGCAACAGATCAAGAAAAAGTTTGGGTTTTTTATTCCCAATTTAATAATGTCATTTTGATACACAAACAGCATAGCAATTTACTTTTTAAGGGGAGGCCCCTTTACCGTTTGTACCTGCGACCTTAATCGATTGAATAAATTAATTTGATTGCATTTTACTGACGAGTCCGTAAATCCCGTTGTTTGAAGAATACTCACATTCGTCAAACAGACTTTTATACCTTCCAAATATGAACTTTATTCATTGGTTGCATTAAGTACAAAATCACTTTTATAAAGTATTATATAGGGTCGATGTGCCGGATTTCGGCCTTTTAGTGCTCCTATCAACTTCAGGACATCAGAAGAAAATGTTGCAGACATATTATAGTTGCACTCACTATCTTATATGAAAGCCAGTATAATCAATTTTATTTAAAAAAAAAACTGTTTTATGCTGGAAGTTATTAATTATTTTTATTTTTAATTTAATCTGGTAAAAAGCTAAAAATTCAGTTTTCGGCCACAAATTTTAGTTTTCGGCATGGGGTATTTCAGTTTTCGGCCACTGCATTGCGATGGATTTAAAATGAATTGGTAAGTCTAAAATGATATGAAATGATATGAAAACTTAATCATTATTTTCATAGTATATCCAAATATTATTAAAATGACAATCAACATAATACAATAAACTTAAATGAACAAAACACAAAAATACATCATTACCCACCAACAAGGCAGTGAAGAAATATTTCTTCCGCGTGAATTCCGTTTTTTTGCAAATCTCACGGGATCCATGGATTCTTCCAGGAAAAAATAGAAAATCCTTTAAAAAAAACGACTCTTGGAGTCATAATTTTAATGTACACCAATTCGAAACCGGGTGACTGTCTATGATATTATCGTAGTTTTTCGCACATCGAATAGGTATTACGAAGAACTAAGATTTTACGAAACATTGCCCGACTTTCATTATTTCACTCTTTGTAGTGGCATTTGGAGTTGATTTTAGAAAAGAATTTTCTATTTTATTTCTACTTTTTAGTTGAAAAGCACCTCTGTAGCTTAAATTGAGTCGTCGTTTCAGCCGATGGACGTCCACTGCTGGACATAGGCCTCCTGAAATGACCGCCAAACACCCCGATCTTGCGCCGCCTGCGACCCCCGCGACCCTCTTAATGTCGTCCGTCCACCTGGTGGGGGGTCGACCGACACTGCGCTTCCCGGTGCGTGGCCGCCATTCCAGCACCTTGGGTCCCCAACGTCCATCGGTCCTGCGAGCTATGTGCCCCGCCCATTGCCACTTCAGCTTTGCGACACGTTGAGATATGTCGGTTACTTTGGTTCTTTTGCGGATCTCCTCATTTCTGATTCGATCGCGCAAAGATACTCCGAGCATAGCTCTCTCCATCGCTCGCTGAGTGACCCTGAGCCTTCTTATGAGGCCCATAGTTAGCGACCATGTCTCTGCTCCATATGTTATCACTGGCAACACGCACTGTTCCAAGACTTTGGTCTTCAGGCACTGAGGGATGTTGGACGAAAAGACAACGCGGAGTTTCCCGAACGCTGCCCAATCGAGTTGGATTCGGCGGTTCACCTCTTTCTCAAAATTGGACCTACCTAATTGTATTGTATATCCAAGGTATATGTACTCGTCAACAATTTCGAGTGCAGAGTTTTCAACAACTACTGGCTGGAGCATAATCGACATTATTCGACATAATCTTTGTCTTGCTCATGTTCATTTTGAGTCCAACTGTTGAGAAACCCTGCTGAGGTCGTTGAGCATTGTGTTGAGATCCTCCAGAGTCTCTGCCATGACGACTATATCGTCGGCAAATCGCAAGTGTGTGATGTACTCGCCATTAAATTGAGTACAGACTTGAATTTTTTTACTTCCAAGAGACTAGCATAAGCGTATAAATTAAATTTTGATGAATTTAGAACCACCTCCTATATGAAATCGGTTTAAATATTGCTTTCTGGAAGCAAATGCACAAGTCAATGTAAAAAATACCCAAATCGCTGGAAGTGTGCTTATTGCAACTGAAGAGTTCAATCAATTTCCCCGAGATCCCATCAGCAGATTCTGACTTCATGACTAATGCCATTAAGTCAGCATCTGCAAGCAAATGCCACTAAAAATACCCAAATCCTTTCAAAAGTACTTGTAAAATTTGAAGAGTTCCCTCGATTTCACCAAGATTCCACGATCAGATTGTGACCTGATGACCATATAACAACCTGGAAAGCATACTCTTTCAAATAATACCCAAATCGCATCAAGTGAGCTTATAAAATTCTCTCAATTCTTAAAGAATTCCCACAATTTCTTCAGGATCCCATCATCAGATCCTGACTTGATGAACATGAGACCATTTGGTAAGTATACCTCCAATCCTATATCAATCATCTATCTCTAATCCAAACAGTCGAATCAGTTCCGTAATTGTGCCTGAAGAATTAATTCCTGCGCGTGAATTTTGGATTTTCACAAACCTCGCGGAAAACATGGATATTTCCAGGATAAAAAGTAGCCTATGTGTTAGTCTTTACTTCAAATAATCTATCGGACATGTGAAAGAAAATAAGAAAGGTACAATTGCCAAGTAGTAAATGAGTTGATGATATTCGGACGCTTGAAAGCTTGAAAATCATAAATTGTAGCTAAGAAGTAAGAATTATTTTAGCTTATATCAGCTTGTAAACGTTGATGCGGCCCTTTGGGAGTTGGTTGTGATTTTACAAATAGAGATAGTTAAAGACATTCGTTTAAATTACTTACTTATAACTATTTACATCGTATGTTAAATAAAATAGCTCTAAAAATTTTTAAAATTAAAACTTTGGTGTATGATGGCCGAAAACTAAAGTACCGTTTCATCTACCTTTTAATTTTCGGCCACCCCAAAATGGTCTTCCCCGTTTATCCCTATTTTTAATGATTACGACATAAACTGACGGCCGAAAACTAATGGCGTGAGTGTTCGCATTAAGTACATTATTAAAAGAAAGAATCGTGAGAAAAAATATTTCACCATTTGTAGAAAAGACATGAAAGTGTGGAAGACTTGATATTCAAGATCTCGGCCCCTAGGCCAAAAAATAAAGTTTTCAAAAAATTTAAATATTAGTTCCCGGCCCCCATCTTTATTGTTGTTTTATACAAAATATTCCAAAAGTTATATTAGGAATTTGTTACCAAGTTATTTTTGAAGTGCATTATATACTTATTAATACCATTTATTTAGAATAACTACACAAAGTTTACTGAAACGCGCGGCACTATTTTTTTTTAATTTCTGCAGTTTGCGTTACCCTTACCTCTAATCGCCGCCTCCAAAATGAACAAATTCTGTAAAATCACTCGAAGGTGTTTTCTGACCAAAAATGTTTCCATTTAGAAAGCAAACATTTTCAAATATCTGGATAAAGATTTTACTTGGTAATAGTATTTCTAAGTGATATTTTCTCAATTTTACGGCATCGTGTACGCGTAAAGGCCGAGAACTGAAGGTGGCCGGCGAACCGGCACATCGACCCTACATGGTGATTGTATTTTAATCACTCGTTTCGAACAATCGGAAGGCACCACAGACAATAAGGTGTAATTGCGTTCGGTCTCATTGAATTGTTTTAAAACAATTTTGTCCACACGAGAAAACCAGCAATGGATGGTCCAGAAAAAGAAATACTCAAGTTTATGTTTGTATGAATCTGTGGTATGAATAATAAACACTATACATAGTATACAGTTCCACATGTACTAACGAAAGTTTTTAATAATTAGAAAATATGTATTAAATCCTACTAACTTAATAATATTGTGTTCTCCATATTTTCTTAAAGTTGGATTACTTACATCTGTTTGTTGTTTATAAGTACTTATATTTTGACGCACAAAAATAAGCAACATTACAAAGTTGCATATTTCTAAGTATCATAAGTAATGTTTATGTTATATAAAACGCAGTGTCAAATGTTTGGGTTCTTTATTAATTACAACGTGCTCTTGCATTATTTAAACAGGATACTCCGTTATCAAATACTCGGAACACAACACTGCCTATGTTGGCGTAGCGGTAGCGAACCTGCCGTCTGCGTCAGAGGTCGTAGGTTTGATGCCCACTACTGGTAAATGTTTGTGTGATGAGCTTGAATGTTTTCCAGTGTCTGGGTGTTTTTCAAAATATTATGTTTATGTATATTAGTATGTATGTATAATATTCATCAGTTATGTAGTACCTATACCACAAGATATCGCTTACTTTGGGGCTAGATTGCGATGTGTGTAATGTCCTGATATTATATTTGTATTTATTTATTTAAAGTGCCAAACATGTGCCTATGGCTTAGAGTAAAGAAGACATGTCAACGAAATAATTTTGTGTGTTCTTGTCAATAAAACTGATATGCTTCGAATTTCTACGCTAAGTATTTATACGTATTTGGAATTGGTAAAATATTAATATTTCTTCGTTGTAGTGTCCAAATTACTTGGAAATTATTGGAATCAACTATTTTGTAAGCATAGGCAATGGTGCCTTTATTTTTACTTACCTTTGACATAAAACCTCTTCATTATCAAGGAACGTGTATCGAACGAGGCAAGCACCCGTAGGTTTCTGGAGTTAAGTTTATACGTTTTAGATAACTATTGCCACTTGCAGGCTTCACATTGATTCTCCACAATATTCTCAAACGGGTGTGAAGTCCGCCAACTCGTACTTAGCTATCATGACCAAACCCATCTCATTCTAAAAAACCCTCGTCCAGCTGTGGGACATGAAAAAGGGGTTGAAATGACAACAAAAGCTTTATTTAAAATTTTAAGCTTTAATATATTTAGTCTAGCGCTTGACTGTGATCTGTGGCCTGATTCTGTATCGTTAGTTAGCTCCTCGCACTGGGTTATTAACTAAGAAAACGGAGGCAAAAATCCTATTTTTGCTCAAGGTAGGTACTTACCAACTTAGGTTGGTATGGTATCATGTGAACATACCATGCAAGTTGCTAAGTTGTGCAAAAATAATACTTTTTATAGGATTTTTGCGGAGACAATGCCTCGACTGATGTGTGATCAAAATCAACTTTTATGGCTCTCTATAATTAAAAGTAGTGAAAAAGCAAAAACTAGTAGTCTTCAACTGAGTGAACGTGGATTACTCTCAAGTATGATATATGGAATTTCACTCACGGTATTTTCATTAACAACTAAACAAGTGATATTGAGTCGCCAAAAACGCAAATAACACCGAAAATCAGAGGGCTGCAGAAGTCTTATAACCCCTCTTTTATCAGTACATGTCATTACAAATAATATCAGTAGTAATAGTTTGTACCATCATCAAAAGTAGACCGTATATAATACTATTGCTTCGAGTAGGTATTAATTAATCAAACGTAATGGTTTCGTTTCGAGAAGCAAATACATAATGACATGGTTGTAGCGTATTGATAATCTGATGCAAGATGGGTCCGATTTGATCACCCACCGAGCAACACGGAATACAATCAACTGTTACCTAAGGCCATCAAACCGGCGTTTGAAAAGTTGACGTTCATTTGTTGTCTGAGAGGTTAGTACACGTTTTTCTACGAACTTCGAGTCGATTCGCATAGTACAAACGTGTCGAATCTCCCATACATTTACAGCCAGCGCCGTCTATTGAGAGCCGCATGTTAGCAACTGTCCACAATATCGTAATCGTTTGCGAATTCTACCCCCTCAATTGGCTGACGTAAATCAGCGAACCAATCAGCGGGCAAAATTGACTTCCGATTACGATTACGGTGAGTACGTTTTTCTTACACACTCATACTCTATGGGCTGATGTCTTTTGTTACACAATCTAGGGGCAGAAGAGACTCTTGAGCTGATTGGTTGACAAATTTTATTTCACCTTAGTATAACCGAAAGTTTAATGGCTCCAACGCAATGATTCAATTCTATGGACGTTTGTGTGACATTTGACACTGATAGTTGGAGATGGAAGCTTTGCATGAGCTTTGCATTGGCTGTGTCTGTCCTTCGTAATCAAATGCATTGTCAATACATTACAGACACTTGAGCACTGAGAAGTGTTTGCCTTAGACTTTAGTGCCTCGATGGCTTGGTAGTAACAACTTTGGATGTTCGCATGAGGTCGTACGGTCCAGAATTCGAATTTCGTGCGTCATATCATAGACTAAGCTACGTCAGGGAAGATTGTATTAGCCTGTATTAGCAGACCTCCGACCCGTGGCACACTCCTTTTGACTTACTACACAGCATCATATCTGAACTTTATTCTCTAATTACCTAACCATGAACTTTTCCGATGCATGCAAATAATCTAAACGTGTGTTCGCAATTAATATACGTACAACGTATAAATTAATTGTGTACGGTCATTGATATATAATACTATGGATTTCGGGTCAGCGCTAAAAAGTGTCCGAACCGAAAGAGAGCTAAAACGCGAAAAGGTTTCCAATCGTGTTTGATTCATCAGAGAGAACACGCGTTAACGATCCCGCTCGAAGCTGCATAGGGTGAAAAATATTCTGCATAAAACTAGGCTGTGTAGTAATGGTTTAAGACAAATATTACAATGTTTTAGTTTGTTTACAAAAATACACATGTACACTCGTTTATATAGGTTTTCTCGGGACGCTTTTTAGGGTTCCGTAGCCGAATGGCAAAAAACGGAACCCTTATAAATTCGTCATGTCTGTCTGTCCGTCTGTCCGTCTGTCCGTCTGTCCGTCTGTCCGTCTGTCCGTCCGTATGTCACAGCCACTTTTTTCCGAAACTATAAGAGCTATACTGTTGAAACTTGGTAAGTAGATGTATTCCGTGAACCGCATTAAGGTTTTCACACAAAATTTAAAAAAAAGTAATAAATTTTGGGGGTGCCCCATACTTAGAACTGAAACTCAAAAATTTTTTTTTCATCAAACCCATATGTGTGGGGTATCTATGGATAGGTCTTCAAAAATGATACTAAGGTTTTTAATATAATTTTTTTCTAAAATGAATAGCTTGCGCGAGAGACACTTCCAAAGTGGTAAAATGTGTGTCCCCCCCCCTGTAACTTCTAAAATAAGAGTATGATAAAACTAAAAAAAATATGTGATGTACATTACCATGCAAACTTCCACCAAAAATTGGTTTGAACGAGATCTAATTAGTAGTTTTTTTGTTATTACAATAAAACCTCTAAAAACAAAGTTAGTTTTGCGGTTCGATAAGAAAAGTGGTTTTTATGGTTTTATTCCTCCGGTTGTAGTACGGAACCCTCAGTGCGCGAGTCCGACTCGCACTTGACAGGTTATTTCTTGAATTTTCCATTACACCTGGAGTCCATGTTATATTTATATGTCAATGTGTACGGTGTATGTTTTTGAAAGCTCATCTGCTTACAAAACTTAAACGTAAAGCAAAGACGTTAAGTACTAAAGAAAACTTTACAAACTCAGTCGTGAGTCGCAACAAAATCTCAGTACACTTTAAGTTCTGTTCAAACAGACATAATTTGTTGTTACACGTAAAACATTGTCTCTGCAAGGAATGCATTTTGAAATCCTCACTGAAATTACATCTAAATCTACCACCGTGGTTTCAAAGTTTAAATAAAAAGTCGCGACTCTTCAGCAGGTGTCCTGAACATTTTCATTCCATGTATAACATTATTTACGAGATATATATATTTTTTATGTATGAGCAGCTGTGTCTGTAGCTCTGTATTTTGATAATATCGATTTCAGCCGAACCTACGAGTACTACTTACTTTAGCGTTTAACCAAGCTATCATATTTTTTATTGCCGCAGTTAGAGTAAATTGAGACCAAGGAAATAATTATCCCACTAAGAATTATTTTCTGAAAAATCAATTCTTTAAATAAGCTTGGCAATTTTACTTTACTTTGAAAAAACACTTATTTACATTTTATATCCTCCTTATTTTTGTATGCAATATTTCTTCTAAAACCTCAGCATGACAGTGATTTATTAGGTAAACTTAACAAATAATTAGAAAAAATCAAAGGTGATTCTGTTTTGAAAAATTAATTAAATATGGTGAATGATGAACTCACTTGCGAGTACCTGTACATGTACATGTACTCGCAAGTGAGTTCATTGAAACCAAATGTTGTAAACACCTTGTCCAAGTACTGGTCAATTTTGACGGCGTACATCGCAATATTGTGGCTTCGCAGAGCTTCGAATGCAATCCACCCTTAAGCCTCAGCTCAGACTGTCACATGTTATGACTTATTCCTTAATGCTTCTTTTTAAAATGAAGGATGATTTACCGGAGGACAGACACTGAATTGATAGAAAGTATAAATAATATTGTAGATACCGTAGATATCGTAAGGGCGAATGTTTGTTTGTGTGGCTGTGCTTTTATGCTGAAATTTCGGACAAGCAATAATTATACCTTGTAGATTAAATTTTTTCCAGGATTAATGGTTCCTTGCAAGTGTATAAGAATCTTGTGAAATTCAAGCGTGGCGTAATTGATATAGGTCTTTAAAATAAAATTATTTTACTCAATAAGAACAGTCAAAATATTTAAATAAGATGAAATGCGTTGTTTTTGAAATTATTAGTATCACATTGAATTACAATGAAAGCGTGAAATTTCAGGGTGAAATATTTCTCATGTTGTGAGAGAGCGGAAAAGGTTTCGTTCGTCACGTGGCACGCACGTGCTGGCAATGTATTGTTCTATGATAAAACCCTTGTCGCTTCTAGGAGCGAAACGGATCGTATGAATTTTATGTTTGCCCTGTTTGTTTTTTGTGTAAGAACATTTTATTACTACTTTTTACCCACGACGGAACGGAGTACGGGTATATGCGTTTAGGGTGAGAGACCGTTTGTACATTACTCTATTAAAAAGATTTTATGTTTGTTTGTAGGTTAAATTGTTCACAAAAACCAATAATGCAAAAATATTTTTGTTTGTTTGTTTGTGTGTTTGTTTGTTTGTTTGTTTGTTTGTTTGTTTGTGCACATCAATGTTCCCATTTATTTCAAAAACGGCTTGACCGATTTAGATGCGGTTTTCTGTATAATGTTTGGTGTTCAGCGGCAATGGTTCTTAGATAGTTATTAAGAATATCGGTCACCAGGGGGCGCCATAAAATACATTTATATTGCAAACGAATGTTCCCATTTATTTCAAAAACGGCTTGACCGATTTAGATGCAGTTTTCTGTATAATGTTTGGTGTTTATTGGCGATGGTTCTTAGATAGATGTTACGAACATCGATCACCAGGGGGCGCCATAAAAAACATTTACAGTGCAAACGAATGTTCTCAATTATTACAAAAACGACTAAACCGATTTGGATACAGTTTTGTATAAAATATTAGTGAGTCATTGGCAATGGTTCGTAGATAATTGTTCTTGTGATTGAACAGCAGGGGGCGCCACAATAAACGTCTCTTTATGACTTGGAAGTGATGATGCCTTCAAACGCTGCTAGAGGAGCTAATGGCTAGTTTGAAGATTAATTTTCATTTCTTAATAATAATATAATTTAAATTACATTAATATATTAATCGAAAAACTATAAAACAAGTGGAAAATTAAAAAATTTAAAACACCCACGACTTTTGCATACTTGTAATTAAAAAAGGATTAAATAACTTTTTTGAAACTCCCCGACTAAAGGAAAGTAAGAACTAAGAACCTATCAGTATAATTGCAAATCCAAGAAAATCCGTCGGAGCTGCCATTGCTATTTTCGTTTCCAATATCAATTAATGTAATTAGTAAGTATTGATAAACTGCCGGTATATGAGAAGTATCAAGAAATTGAATTAGTCATCAACTGGTAAACAGCACCATCAACACCGTCATAGGCAAAACACAGCAGCTCCGACGGATTTTCTTGGATTTGTAATTATACTGAAAGGTTCTTAGTTCTTACTTTCCTTTAGTCGGGGAGTTTCAAAAAAGTTATTTAATCCTTTTTTAATTACAAGTATGCAAAAGTCGTGGGTGTTTTAAATTTTTTAATTTTCCACTTGTTATATTTAGTAACCTGCCTAATAATTTGTTTTTCCTATTTTTTTTTTATATAGGTATAACTAGTGGACACCCGCTGCTCTGCTCGCGTGTATATCGGTTTTTCACTAATACCGAGGATACCATGAATTTGTCGGGATAAAAAGTTTCCTATGTTTTAATTCAGGATATTATTATCATCAATCAAAATTCATCTTAATTCCAAATTTCAGTTGAATAGGCTTAGTAGTTGCGGCGTGAAGGAGTTACAAACATACACCCACACTTAATGCACAAAAACTTTTGCCTTTGTAATAACTGTGACTACTAATTATTAATTCACATTTTCAAAAGGATATAAGAGGTCAAGCCTCCGATAACACCAGAAACAGGTTGACATATTCAAATCAATCTTAACTGTGACGTAAAAACGTTGTAAGTTCCCATTTGCCCAAGGTAGCACGGAGGTGTGTAAAATTCAACATCGATTTTTTAAGAAAAGGAGTGCAGAAATTAAATTTTTAGCACTTATTTACGGTTGAAATAATAAGTACTTAGGTACCTCAAAGGTCCTACTGAATTTCCAAATTGAACACGCTTGTCTTAAAAAGATGCGAATTTAATTTGCATCTGTGGCAAGCGTATCTCAAGCTACGGGAATCACTGGTTCCGATCAAAGTTACATGATTGAAGTCAAGGCTTGAGTCAACGCAACCCTGAATGCTGCCGATTGAAACGCCCTCCGTGAAAATTCTGCATACTTCGTTCGCGAATTGTTTGTTTCAGAAAATGCCAATAGATGGCGCTAAGAGTATAAGCGTGGTAATTTTCGGAACAAGAGAAAAGGGAATGGTTAATTATTATATATGGAAATTTATGCCTAAAAGTTGATTACAGTGTTCTTAAAGGTCTGCGGAACCCGCCAAACACACTTGGCCAGCTAGTTGGGCAACCCTGGGCAGAGGCAAGCTCCTCTCACTCTGAAGTATGCCCAGCTGTGGGAAGTAGAGAAGGGGTTGAAAGGACTTAGAAACAGAAAGTTTTCATTTCATATTATTAGTACGGTGCAATGACAAACACGGTCATCCAAAGTGAAAGTATTATTGCAATGCCAGATTATTCTATGCAGTCCAAACATTGTTTGGTAAAAAGTTACACCCCTGACAGCGTGACAGCGTCGGGTTTTTGAGAAGTTCTGTTTTTTCAGTATAAAATGCAATTAAGCGCGAAAGTTTCAAGGACAAAATTTAAAGGTTAGTCACCTTAGTGTCGATTTTCGCTTGCACTTGTACTGCAAGAGTCCAAAAAGTCAACATACCAAAACAATCGACTGGTGCAAACGAATCAATTTGAAAATTGACGAACCTTTTCGTTCCGTGACTGTACGTCAAATTGTAAACAAAAATGATGGTAATCTTGCTAGAGTAAGTGAACAGGGGCCATACCACCATCTCGTATAGCATTATTATAATAATGGTGGTACGGCCTCTGGTCCAGAGTTACAAAGGAATATCATATTTTCCCATAAATCAAATAAAAATAGTATTTGACTTTTGAAACTACTATGACAATAATAATTTTTATTATTTCTGACATAAAACTATTTTTCTTAAAATAAGTTATATTTTGTTATTATTCTTCTTTTCTCAATAAAAAAAATTAAGTAAATTTTATACATAAAAATTTACACTGTCAGTCGATTTATGTATACCCCGCTGGGTTTTGTGTCAACTGCCATTACTGAATTCAGTTACTATTAAAACGAAATTGGTCCGAGATTGAATTTCGACAAAGTTTTGAGTTTTATTTTTATTTTGCCGTTGGTTCAATCATAGTGTAGGTATATGAATGTACAAAAACTTAGTATTAACTGAGTGCAAGTACTCTGTTAAATGATAAATTCAAAAAATACATGGACGTGTTTTGTCCCAACGGAAATTTCCATCCATTTTCCAAAATATCTCTCGCAAAAAATATTCAGCAACCAAAAGAAAGGACGCACATAAAAAATAAAATTTTTAAAGATTTTGTTTTCAAATTACCCAAAATGGACACAAAATGTAACACAAATCGTTAATGGTGGATACTATAAACCTCTATTTCACTTAAAATTAATCAACACACACGCTGCCAACTTTTGGAACCTAGTTAACTCGACGCGTACAGCCATTTGGGCCGTTTAGTTGAGTTATTGCGGCTACACAACTTATGTAGTATGGCCAATTTTCCAGAACTAACAAATAATTATTACTTGCTTATTTACCCTGGTGTCATTGGCACCTAATGAATACCATTACACTTAAAAAATCTTACATTTGATTTCTGTAGGACTGTAAAGTTTCTTGCTCAAGGAAGTTTAAGCGACAGCTGGTAAGATACCTTTGTTCTACTGCTAAAGGCGGCGACGTTAAATTATTATTTCATTTTGATGCTTCGTACCGGTGTGATGCTGTGTAGCCACCGACAGGAGATTTGCTACATCGGTTTAGTCTATTCGCATAGAATTTTGTCGTTACTATAACATGCGCACGGTCGGCGTCGTTTGATGTCGTCGGTGCTCTCAAAGGACATCAAACGATGCCGACCGTGCGCATGTACTTGTAACGACAAATTCTAAGCGAATAGACTATACCTTACTAATCATAATCCGTTACTTATGACTAGGTACATGAGGTGCAGTAAAATAGGTATTAATAAATGGATGAAGTAAATTCTAAGTAATATAGGATACTTTTATCTCGCAGAAGCAAAAAAAAAACCGGCCAAGTGCGAGTCGGACTCGCGCACCGAGGGTTCCGTACTCAAGAAGTACTGAAGCAAAACAATCAGGCAAAAACCAATATGTTTATTTGACGACAAGTACTTAGAAGAACTTGCGTTTTAATTACCTTTGTTAATGAACCGCAAAACTAACTTTGTTTGTAGAGGTTTATTGTTAATATCAAAAAAAACTATGCTAGTTAGAGCATTGGCTATAGTTTTCCTGTAAAATATACGTAAATTCCTATTGACCATAATTATTTGAGATTTTTCGATTGGTAAACTCCGGAGATAAGGGGGGGAACGGTATTTTTTTAGACATTTTCCCCGATAAATCAAAAACTATCATGACTAAAAATAATTAAAAATCGGTTTTAGAATGTACAAAGTAAACCCTTTCATATGATACCCCACACAGTACAGTTATCTCACATTTAAATTTCAACCCTCCGATTTTCCCCCCTTTTTAAATAAGAACAAAAATAATTTCCATTTTTTTAATTCCAGTGTCATTGGGCCACTAATATACACAACTATTCCAAATTTCATATCGATAGCTCCGGTACTTACTGAAATAATCGAGTGTGACGGACAGACAGACAGACAGACGGATAGACAGACGGAGAAAGTCACACCATAAGGGTTCCATTTTACCATTTTGGTACGGAACCCTAAAAATACGAAAAAATATTGAAACGAAATTGTTGGCGGAAATATTATCGTAAGACAATAAATATCCTTTGTACTTTTGAGGCAAAGTCCACTCTGCCCATCAATTATTCCGTCCATATTCATCTAGAAAATGAACTAGGAGCAAAACCGCCTCATTAATCTCCGTAGAGGTATAAATAAAACATCCTCAAATCTCGTTATAAAAATCGATAAAGAGATTGAAGTGGAAAAAGTGGTATAAAATTAATAAGGGTCTCCGCGACCGGCGCACCAACGAATATAGTGGTCGCTTTTGGGTTAATTAATTAACAGGGCGATTGCTTTCAACGATATTATATTTTTGCCCGCTCATGATTCTTTTATAGGGGCAATATTTTACGCGAATTGTTATCCGGTTGTAGTTGTTCTGTTTTACACTCTGTTGTTACGAGATACGGATTATATTTAGTTGTTTGCGGTTTTGTAATGGACATATATTTTAATATATTTTGCGGGCAGCGAGATTTCGTTCTAATGTGTGTGTGTGTGTGTGTGTGTGTGTGTGTTTGTGTGTTTGTGTGAGTGTGGGTGGGTTTGTCTCTATCAGTAATTAGCGTGCATTTATTTTGTAATATTATTTATTTCCTCTAGGTAATTATATTTAAAATTTGGTTTGCCATCTAAGTTGTGCCTTTCGTTTATGCTCTAAAGGATGATGATTCCATTATTGCTTGATGCGGGATTTCATATATCCATGAAAGTTATATATGAAATGTATATTTCATATATAACTCAGCATAACATAACACACATCATAACAGGCATCGTTTTAGTACGTAAGGCGTATTGTTACGTTACGTGTGGCATTTTCAGAATAAAGTTTCTTTTCTTTCTTTCTTTCTATATACATTTCATATATAAATTTATTTTTCACAAACTACAGGAACTGTGCTTTGAAAAGAAAGTAACCTTAAGCATGAAAAATTACATTCCGGATATGAAAAACTAAGTCCTAGTGCCAATGGTTTTAAATAACGCTATTTTATTTTCCTAGAATATTTTGGTTTTGGTTCATGAGATAAAATGATACCACCTTTGGTCATTCTCGTTTATTTAATTCCGATTTTTGTTTTTCATTGCATATTGTTTACTGGATGCACTTAATTATTTTATACGTGAAGCAGGCTAAACTGCTGTCAAAAAATCAGCAATATCCACCAATTGACTCTGAAGACATTACTTCTTACTTATTATTTTTTATTCAAAGAATGGAACTACCAGCTAGACGATCACCTGATGTTAAGAGATAAATAAATAGATACGGGATATTTTACACATTGCAATCTAGCCCCAAAGTAGCTGGTGTTATGGGTACTAGATAACTGATAAATGTACATACAAACTAATACACATAAATAATAATAATATTGAAAAACACCCAGACACTGGAAAACATTCACGCTAACATATACCAGTAGTGGGCATCGAACCCACGACCTCTGACGCAGACGGCAGGTTCGCTACCGCTTGACCATTGGGTCGTCAACGCTTAATATAAGATGATACGCATGCCCATGTCAACTAAGCTGCAGTGCTTCCCATAATCATGCACAGTGTCATACGACACATTGCACTGTGCTCATCATAATCATGCACAGTGTCATACGACACCTTGCACTGTGCTCATTATAATCATGCACAGTGTCATACGACACATTGCACTGTGCTCATCATAATCATGCACAGTGTCATACGACACATTGCACTGTGCTCATCATAATCATGCACAGTGTCATACGGAACATTGCACTGTGCTCATCAGATACATGCACAGTGTCATACGACACATTGCACTGTGCTCATCATCCTGCGATCCTTAGGTCAAATACCCAGTAATGACGTCAGAGAAACAGAGTAATACTACGTCACGGTAATAATAATACCAACAGTACTAAACATTATTATACAGCAAGATTATACTTTTAATACACCTATGAATCTTGAATCTTGAATTTGTAGATAGTTTGTAGACATAATACATCAAGGAGGCAGAAATACCACATGCTAGGAGCACTGAAGCGCGCAAAGGTCACACAAATGTCATTATTCACAGCTTCCATTTGACAGAATCTTCATCAGTTCATCGGCTGATAGATCTGAGGAAATGGACCTATTTATTTTATCCCGATGCTTTGTTCTTGGTGCCTTTGGTTAGTGATTTATGTTCTTTGGAAATATGAGCACCTACATACGTCATGCATACTTCGACATTAAGAAATATATTTTTTTGCTTAGTTATATTGTTACTGCAAAATCACACTTATAAAAAATCGGCCAATTGCGAATCGGATTCAAGCACCGAGGGTTCCATACTATAAAAGAAGTAAAACGTTAAAAGAATCACTTTTGTTCCTGAATTTACGAGTAAAATTTACACGTAGTTACTTTTGTTGACGAACCGCAAACCTGACTTTGTTGTTATTCTAAAAATAGAATATACTAGTTAGAGAGTTGATTTTATTTTTTCTGTAAAATATACGTTTATTCCTATTGACCGTAATTATTTCAGATTTTTTGAACAAAAAACTTCGCAGATAAGGGGGGGGGGACGGAATTTTTATGACAGTTTGCCCAATAAATCGAAGACTATCAAGTCCAAAAATAATTAAAAATCTGTTTTAGAATATACAAGTTACACCCTTTCTTATGATGCCACCGCCCCCCCCCCCTCACTCAATATTGATATTTCATTTTGAAATTTCAACGCCCCGGTTTTCTTCCCCCCCTTTTAAATAGAAATAATAATGATTTTCAATTTTGTATGATTGCAACGAAGTTGGGCCACTATTTCCTAAAACTATTCCAAATTTCAACTCGCTAGCTTTAATAGTTACTGAAATAATCGAGTGTGACAGATGGACGGACGGACGGATGACGGAGAAAGTCTCAACAGGGTTCCATTTTTACCATTTTGTTAGGGAACCCTAAAAATCAGACAAATACCACCAAAATAACTTTCAACATTATCAAATTAGAGAAGTGACAAGCAAAATAATATTTGTTTATGTAAATAACGTCGTTTACTGCATCGAATTGAAAATTGGAGTATAGTTGGAAGGCATCAGCAACCAACATGTTGGCAGTTGGCACGTCTGTTGATAGCTCGTTGTTGATTTCTCATCTTATAAGCTACCTAATGGTAAAAATTGCATGCTTATAACTCAATTGTAACATTTCTTATCAAGTGTTAAAGAAAGGCCTAAGACACGGCTACGCACTAATTATTGAGATAGTAGATATCACGTAGAACCCTCCTTAGGAAAACAATAACTTGCGCGTTTGGAGTGCTATTTTTAAACAGTTGAAAAGAAATGTTATGATTAAGTTACAAACACACAATTTTCACCATTAGGTAGCTAATATGATGAGGAATAATTTAAAGTAATAAAAAAGGCACACAATGGGGGCATTTTATTGAGAAATTTTACGATTATTGTAAAAATTAGTGAAAAAAAAACCAGAAATTTTATTAAAAACACGTGTATTTTCCATTGAGGGTAATATTTTTCTACAATTTTCATTTCATGAGAACGGACCATTACTTCCAATTATTAATAAGTTTGATTCATCGTGATAGACCATTTAGTTTAAAAGTTACACCGTTTTGTTTACACAAGAGTCATAGTAGGGAACGCAATTTTTAAAAATTCCAAAAAAATATAAAAAAAAATTTAGATTTTTTTTAATAAGTTTTCCGTCGATAAAATTAAGCATAGTTTCCCTCATTTCAATATGTGCACATTATGAAGACTCACACTGTATATATATATACATACGTATTTATTTATATAGTGTTATGTGATATTTTCTTCAGTTTTAATTGTTTCTATTGTACCACCTACCTCATTATATTCCAATCACCGCTTCATACCCCGATGGTTGCCTGGAAGAGATCGCTGTGTAGCGATAAGGCCGCCATATGTACATTTGTATAACTTTTGTGTATTTATCAATGTTATCTTATGTTTTATTGGTGTACAATAAAGAATTTTCTATCTATCTATCTATCTATTTATAATATAATTTAAAGCAGGTATGCTGGAGAAGTAATAATTAAAGTGACAGAACTCATGGAGCACTACGGTAGGCGGCCGCTCCTTTTAAAAAAAGTCAATTCGTCAAGAATTAATTAACCCAAGATCACTTCAAATGTACAAGAAAATATTCAAATCATTTATTTTTCAATCATATATTATCGCTAATTTAAATACAAAACATAGATATAAATCTAAATTTATAATTAAATTATATAATTAAATTTGACAATTATTACACTATAATATTTGCACGCCCATATTGTGGCAAAACATGTTCGGAAATTGCACTTTTAATTACATCTAATGTTGTTACCGTGTTTTTATGCAAATAAAATAAATTATTATTTTTATAAATAAAAATCAAAACAATAAAATAAAAATTTACCGTGGTCTCTTTGTCTATAAACTAATTTAAACCGCAGAAAGAAATGACAATAACACTTTGTACCTATTTCCGTTAGTAAAGGAAACGGGTATTCCCCGATATATCTCAGTTAGGGATGACAACCTCGGAACGAATAATCCAATATTCGAGTTTTGGACAACGACTATCGTTTTTAATCAATATTGTTATGCGATTAATCGATCTTAAAACCTCACAAATGAAGATAGTACGAGTATAGAATTATTGTTGTTGGGGGAAAAAAACCTTTAAAATTTTAATGGTAAAAATGTCATACTATAGCAATTGTAGGGTACAGAAATAATCAAAGGCTAAACCAAATATTTACTTCTAGTGCTAAAGTGGCTGGTCGCGACCTGGCATGAGTGCATAGTGAAACCAACCACTAGCTGACGGTTTTTAGTGTGTGTGTCACATAACCCTTGATTTCCCCTGAAGTAGAGGTACGCGTTAGAAATTTTGTGTGTATGTTGCACTCAAAGATCGAAAACGCTCATTGAGCGGAAAATAGCTCACAACGCGATGTGGTCACAGTAAAATATCCACATAGCGAAATTCGTGTTATGGCTCTAATGAACACGCACGACGCGTTGTGGCAATCAAAGAAAGACCAAATAGCGAAATTCGTGTCTTGGCTTACATGCTATTCGATCTCAACGCGTTGTGGCGATGAAGAAAAGCCATGACGCGTATGGAATACTATTTGATTACAACGCACACTACTTTCCGATATAGATCCTACTAAAAAATTGGAGTTTGGTTTTTGATGTTTGAGCGTAACATGTATAAAAATAGCTTGAAGCAGGCAACCAAAATGCTGCTTGTCAATTTTGCTAGTAGGTATTTAGTCACTGGCGTTACATGAAATTTAATATAATTTAAGATAAGGTACTTTTTAGGGTTCCGTAGCCGAATGGCAAAAAACGGAACCCTAGATTCGTCATGTCTGTCTGTCCGTCTGTCCGTCTGTCCGTCTGTCCGTCTGTCCGTCTGTCCGTCTGTCCGTCTGTCCGTCCGTATGTCACAGCCACTTTTTTCCGAAACTATAAGAGCTATACTGTTGAAACTTGGTAAGTAGATGTATTCTGTGAACCGCATTAAGGTTTTTTTACACAAAATTAAAAAAAAAGTAATAAATTTTGGGGGTGCCCCATACTTAGAACTGAAACTCAAAAATTTTTTTTTCATCAAACCCATATGTGTGGGGTATCTATGGATAGGTCTTCAAAAATGATACTAAGGTTTCTAAGATCATTTTTTTCTAAAATGAATAGCTTGCGCGAGAGACACTTCCAAAGTGGTAAAATGTGTGTCCCCCCCCCCCCCCCCCCTGTAACTTCTTAAATAAGAGTATGATAAAACTAAAAAAAATACATGATGTACATTACCATGCAAACTTCCACCGAAAATTGGTTTGAACGAGATCTAATAAGTAGTTTTTTGATATTTACAATAAAACCTCTAAAAACAAAGTTAGTTTTGCGGTTCAATAAGAAAAGTGGTTTTTATGGTTTTATTCCTCCGGTTGTAGTACGGAACCCTCAGTGCGCGAGTCCGACTCGCACTTGACAGGTTTTTTTTAGTTAGATTATTCTGTACAAAAGAGTGTGAGTGATGTTGGAGGGTTTCAAAATCATTTATAGCTCGCGCCGATTTTACGCCGATACGGCGATCGGTGACTGCAGTGTCAAAAAAAAACATCAGTTTACTTCTGGATTTAACTTAGAAAGAGCGTAAAAAATGTATAATCTTGCAATAATAATCACTTTCTTGCATTGATTTTATTACTCGTCCTAACAGCTCAAAAACTTTACGTGAAACACCACTTATTTTGTGAAACGATTTATAAGACTTCGAATCGAGACGATAAAACAATCGATCAATAAATTGTTCATTATTGTTTAGAAGAATCGCCATCCCTAGTGTGAGTTGTTAGAAGCACTCACGCGTCATACAAATTAACCAATCAGTGAGCATAGTCTGCATCGCGCTATCAATAGTTTTAGCAGAATGTAGCATATATACGAACTCACTTTTAGACCTACCGGTCCTCCTATGGGCTTCTTCATTAACCGACTCATCGGTCGCCACCCCCCCCCCTTTCGGAGAGTCTGGTGAATCCAAATCCCACACAATATTTACCTTTTTCCCTAAACACTTCACCCCAACCTGACTATACCTACAGTGACCTAAAAGGCTGTTAAGGAATTTGGACCATACAGACTGCCGTAAAAGCAGGGGTTCAAAGTGCGACCGGTGAAGGCCCGTTGTGTAGAGTTTGAGACCTACAGCGGGGCGCGATGGGATGGTCTTCGAAGGGACGATCTACCCACCATAGTGGAGTCCTTTACGCCTTACGCCAACCGTCTTGTTTGGAAGACGAAGAAGCTTATCGGAGGTACCCTAAGACAGAGTTAATAAACTGTCCAAAAGCTGTCCGACTATAAACCTCAATTCTAAATAATGCCAAAAGACACAAATCCTTAATAAAAAAAAGAACTAATTATAATGTATATTCCGTAAATTATAATCAGTTTTTGTAATTTTGTAATCTGATGACGTGACGTTGTCCTCATGACTTTTTTTAAATCTAAGAGCCCGTTTCACAATCGCTAGATAAAGTTTATCTAATGAATAAACTTGACATTTTGACTGGTTCCCAATACTTATATTGTCACAACATCAAATATTATAATTATAGATAAAGTTTAACTAGTTATTGTGCAATAGGCTCTAAGTATTTAGGGCATTGTTATTTACAATTCCATCCCGTTAAGTTTGCATATCTTTGCATCCAAATAACCTTCTGCCTCAGTATTAGATATCTATTTCAACTTGATAGCAGCTTTACCTGTTACCGAGAAAAATTTGGGGACAGATAGACAACAACGGTGATACTAGTATTGCTAGTAAGCCGATATTCTCATTTAAGGTACGAATCCCTAATTCCTGTTTTAATACCCGTATGCAAACAGCGACATGATTTGGACCTAGTTTTAAGCAACCTAGTTTTAAGAAGGGTTACAGTGTGTTTAAGTTATGCAAGGGTAAGTAAAGGGTTGTCATAACTTTAATGGATCGGAATAAGCACTTTGGACTAATCTTGTGAGAGCAGAGGCTCTTCCCTTTAAATTATGCCTAAAATGGCTTAATTGGAAACACCGAACAATTTAAGGTAATGCAGTTTTATCATACCGATCGAAGGACCACAACATAAGAAACTCAAAACATCATCAAAAGTCAAAGAAGAAGACCATTATTTTTAACATTTTATCACTAACTTTAAATAGTAGAATTAAGGCTTTTAACTCCGAATTCACTTGTTTAATTTATCAAATGCTCAAAATGTAAACTTTCTGTATTGCAAAAATTTATGAAATCAGTTTATATTATGTTCTTTCAGTGTAATGCTCTATCTACAATATTTAAGGTACCCCACCATGTAGCACCACCGTGGGAAGCTCCGTGTATTTCGTTCTAGAAATCTCTCTCTCATCTATGAGAGTTCTCTCTCATAGATGGCTCATAGAGGCTTGTGTCCAGCAGTGATAGATTACCTGAAATAACTCGTGTTCCTGGAAGTTACCCGAGCACTTGCATAATATACGTGCAGCGCTTTGCTTATGCATAATATAGTTAGATATTCCAATAGGTAACCTTACCGGGAATAATAGCTTCATGTTTCTTGCCACTTCTGAAAAGGTAACTTCAGATAAAATAACGAATAGGTATACCTTAATAAATGTAAATCTGGAGAAAATAATAGATATTACTTATCTTTTAAAGTATACATAATAGTTAAATCCGTTGTGAGAATACTTGAAAGAAGTAGTATTAATGTATTATACAAAAAGTGGAACCCGATTTCACACTCACTCCTATAAAAAGTAAATAGCAAAAATTGCGAAAGGAAATTGGCTAGAACAAAAATAAAATTGCTAACCGTCGATTCCGTTCCGGGCCATTAATCGCTGCAATCCTTTTACCGCAGTTTCATAAAAGAATAAAAAGAAAAAAATATCGCCATTTTAATTAAATAAACACGTTAATCATAATTTACGTGGTATCTTCGCTACGGGATGGCAACTTGGAACCGTTAACAGTCATGCAAAACCTTTTAGGTCTTAGTACGTAGAGTTTAAGGGTGATAATAGGGTACATTTGGGTATCCAGATCAGTTCGTGCCATGATGTGATTCGGAGCCTGCGCGAGGTTTCAGGGTTTCAGTTCCATTTGAACCTTTGACGAGATCGGATGTGTCGGTGAGTTCGCAGTGCGCGCGGCAAAAAGTGTTCTTTTAAAACCCACAAACCTTCGTCCATAGGACCGGTGAAGCGCATCAAATGTGATTTAAAAATAATCGGTGAGTGATGAAGTACCTCTTATAATTTCAAGTGAGCTGCAATGAATCGGAAAGTGTAAGTTTTCGCACCATTTAACCGATTTATCTGTACCATTTTTGGCCATATTCGTGTTTTCGCCGCCGGAAAAACGGCGATGGTGAAATTTATGCCCTTGTTTGGAAGTTCGGTACAAGTGATAATGGGGTTTTATTATATTGGGAATGTATTATTGTCTTATACGTGACGTTTATCGCGTCTGGAGACTTGAGATGCCCCTTTTTATGTTAATTAATGTTTACGAGGTTGAGCTTTTATGAGTTGTTTTTGATCCGGAAAGTAGAGTGGTTGATGGGATTGATAAAACTGTTTTATTGGTTTGTTTTGACAAGGTAAGCTTAAGAATGAATGTTATGGATGTTTATTATATTTTCAACGTTCATCTAAAAAATGCATATTAAAACTGTGATTAAAACATTTCAAAAAATAAACGAAAGTGCAGTTTTCTATACTCAAACTATTAATAAAAACCGGTTTAATTTATGGTTAATAGATATATATATAGTGATAGCTTATGGGTTCAGACCCCTCACATTAGCAGGTTGGCGGTTCGATTCCCATCCACGTACTTCTGACTTTTCAGAGTTATTGCTTTATACGAAACTAAATAATACAACTTCCTTATCGGTGAAAGAAAACATTCTGAGAAAATCAAAAAGAAAAACAAGAAAAGGACTGAGAGATAACTAATAGTAGTCAATGTTTTTCATAATCCTGAAGAATAACTATCAGAAGCAAAATCTTGGTCAAAACAAACAGATTCAATAATTTTATTTGCTCTTACATTATATTTGTCATCAGATTACAACTCGTAACTACCTACTCCGTGGAATAGTTAATTTTTTACGATTCTGGGATTAAAGGTATACCTATATGTAACTACATAAAAAATAGGCTATAACTACAGCTAATTGCTTTTAAGAACACACCCTTTTTCAAATCTTTTGAATATTAACTACCGAATCCTGATCCATATAACTCATATTTTCGGAATGCTATTATACGAAGCGCGTAACGTTAACACAATTTAATTTAGGAATACTCCTAAAAGCCCAAAACCCAAAAAACAAATAAATCACCGAACAAATCAGAAGATTGGAAATATTTAAAGGGTTGACCCGTGTTGGGTCCTATGTTCAAAATTAAACAGCCCTTTTGATAAAGTGCTTTGAGAGATGCTTTTAATTCACAATTAACTGCCTCAGTTTACGTAATTTGAATTTTTTATGGCTTTTTCTTGTAACTAGATACAATGCTTGAACTTTTACCTAATCTCATGTTACATCACACTTATATAAAGACGAAAGATTTTATGTGTGTGTG
The DNA here is from genome assembly GCA_036785405.1 of Coenonympha arcania. NCBI lineage: Eukaryota > Metazoa > Arthropoda > Insecta > Lepidoptera > Nymphalidae > Coenonympha > Coenonympha arcania. Next base: position 14,190,277 of record CM072070.1, on the reverse strand, counting down.
TATGTACTGTTATGTCACTCCTGACCGTTTATCCACTGCTGCCGTCACCGAGAACCGTGATAATTTCTGGCTAAGATCAATATAAAATGACAGTCGACACTGGACATACACGGCCATACTAAATGTATGACCGCTACTAAGGCACCGCCTGCTCGAACAAATTGTCTTACGACGTTACCACTAAACCGATTTATCTGGATATGGAGATAGATATTAACATACACAAAGGCTGTTTTTATGGTATCCGCGTGATTGTTTAAAAATTTCACGCGGGCAGAGCTGTTTTCTTAGAAGTAGAGTCTCCGATTGTCAATTCGATCCATTTTGTCGGTCAACCGTCCATCTTGTAAAAAGATCCTCGTTGTGATTTGATCAGGATTGTGATTGGCATCCGCTTTGCAGATTATACATGTAGCTTTGTTGCCTGGAGTTCATGACCTTTTTCCCCCATTTTGCCCATTTGCCAGCGGTTCTAACAAAAGGTATCTCATACTTTCATCTTTGCAAGGGTTTCATAGGGGAGAATTTCCATTTGACTTTTCATGAAACGATCTTTTGTTTCTAAACTTCATGATGTCACGTCAGACATCTAGTTGTCCTCACAACTTTGTTCAACGTTTTTGAAACGAATGCCTTACTATAACCTTAAGCCTCCGCCACACACTGCTCCTCGCGCTGCCGCGTAGCACGTCCTCGCTCTGCCGCGTAGTTGCCCTCTGTGGCCACACACTACTCTACTCGCACGATTAATAGCGACGCTCCGCACTAGGTCATTCGCCCTTGCTACGCGCGAGCTATGCGCGAGGACGTAGCGCGAGGCGTAGTTAGGGCGAGTATCGCTGCCACACGACGTCTCTGCCTACTTCCTACGCTACTTGCTATGTCTCTCGGGCAGTGTGTGGCAGGGGGGTAACTCTTTCCATTCGTTTTTTTTCTCTTTGACGCATGAAATCACATGAAACAGATATAGCAATAGCAAAGCACCAGAGAAAGATACAGATAAAGTGGTCTCTTTCTGGTCTGTTTCATGTGTCAAAGAGAAAATAAATGAATGGAAAGAGTACAATAGTAGTGTTTAGTATAGGCAATATTTTTTTTTGTTTTTTTTTTTTTTATAACAGATATAGCAATAGCAAAGCACCAGAGAAAGATACAGGTAAAGTGGTCTCTTTCTGGTCTGTTTCATGTGTCAAAGAGAAAATAAATGAATGGAAAGAGTATAATAGTAGTGTTTAGTATAGGCAATATGATACATGATTAAAGAGCAAACAAACAAATATTTACGTGAATTTATAAGTAGGTATAAATGTTCTATTAGTAGTGGTTTCTGACAGATCATGAAGCATTTTTTAAGCCAGTTTAGTTTTTGAAACGTTACCGATTATAGAAAGAGAATCTTTTTTTAATATGGCTAGAGAAGCAGAACTCATGACGAGAAAATTTTCTCACTATTCGAACCTAGGACCTCCCGTATAAATAACAAATTGCACTAGAATTGACGTAAGAATTAACTGGATATTGAAATAATAAGCCAAATGCTAGACGAAAGCAATCTTATCTCTCAATAACTAGCCGTCTATCGGATCGAAATAAAAGTAATTTCATCAATATTAAGCCAATTTCACAGATTCGGGTAAAACCAGATGGTATTAGTGCCAAATTACCCGTGACGCCCTCGTTGCGTTCTAATACGAATACAATTGCGGCTATATCGGCTCAATCAAGACGATATTGTCTTTTAACCTAATTTTGTTTCCAAATGATTACTGATTTAATGATTCAATTTGCAAGTTTTTTTCAATACGGAATTTAAATGATTCGCGTGGGAGATTATCGCAATTATTATTATTAGTTCTTAATTATGAATGCTTTAAATATACTAGTTTTAACTAAAAAACTTCCTTGGGAGGTTTTACTAATATTTACTATATAATACTTTAATTTCTTATAGTTATAACTGCAGAGGCATTAGGCACAACTAGTACTTTTTTGTACACTATAGTAGAACGGTAAACATTAACCTTAGTACCTAAAGATAAGTAAAAAAAGAGAATACCTAGGTCTATCCTTAAAGTGTTAAAAAGGATATAACTTGCGGGCGAACCGAAATGTATTAGGAATTATTAATGCCTTTTGCTTCTGAATCCCAATAAAAAACGCAATATAATGGAACATTTTTTTTATAAAACGGCACTGTTTTAGTGCTAGCCATAAACATGAATCTTTGTGTTTGTTTACTCGCTACGCTACGCTGTAGCGACCCGGAAATATAACACACCCGGTGTAACTGCGCTACAGTCAAGTGCTACAGTCCGCAGCTACGTTCGTAGCAACGAGTTACATGAACGCTACGACAAAGACTTTTAAAAGAAAAGGAAGGGTACTTAACTTTTAATGCTTAAAAAATTTAGTTTAGCAACAAAATTGCTCGTATATTATAAAAATGTACAAGTTTCAGGACTATAAGTTACTCTGTTTATTAGGTAAAACCTGTTAAAAATTGCATGAACTACAGTGCACAGTGCACAAAATGTGATTACTCGCAAACGCTAATAAGTACTGTATGAAACGAGTTTCTAGATTTCCAATAATTTAAAAAAGAAAGTTATTGTACGATTGCTTATTGTTTGCATTTGTTGCTTAATTTCACGATACGGCTAAAATTATACGTAAGTTACAGCTTCGTTTGTAAAGCGTTTGTTTAAATTTTAAAAATAGACCTGGGATAGAAACGTCTTAAAAACGCTACTTTGAGAGCCCTTTAAGTCGTCAATATAAAACTAAAATTAAAAACAAAATTCCTACTACCTTGTGAAAGCTAAACATAATTTTTGACCTCCATTTACATTTAAGGATCTAAACAATTGTATTTTTTATAGATATTCTACACAATTACTTTAAGTACCTTTTGTAAATTTGGACTAATGCCCTTCATTAAATCCAAAGTTCTAAGGCTCTGGCAGATCGACTGTGCCAGAAAAGTTGCCAAATTTAGATTTGATCGCGCAAAAGCTAAGATTTTCTTTACTCATTGGTTAACACCCTGATTCAATTACAGAACATAAATGGAAGTCGTTGATTTTGTCTCGTTAATTTTTCACTCAGATACTTTTTCTCATTGAAAATTTTTCTTTCGCAAATCAAGTTACGCCATTTCGCGGCAAATGGAAAACAGTTTTATAGGCGAAGGTTTTTATTCGACCCTCATTTACGATTATAGAGAGGTGTTCTGGAAAACGCAAACTCTATTTAACTTTTACAGAGTTTTAATATTGTTTCTGGTTGTTTTTATTACAGATTTTTATTGCCTGATTATAACAGAGACAGAGTAACTAAGAACTCTATAAAACCATACCTCACTCTAACTTTGTTACGATAATATAATCATTTTATCTGACTAGCTGTCAGTTAGTTCGTAAGCATTCTGGTGGCAATCATTCTTGTAGAAGAAAAATCGATAAAATGGATCAATTAAGAGCGTTTATGCGGCACGGTATGAATCGCGTGTCGCTCCATACAAAAAAGGAATTCCGTTCCCACTGACGCAATTTTGCGCGGAAAATGGTATTACAAAAAAATTATAGTAAAATAAATATACAACTAATTAAAATAGTAAATAACCAGTGAAATTGAATATTAATTGAATTAAATTACTATAATTCAGAAATAACAAAATATCTTGGATTTTATCCTAAAATAATACGTTTAATTTATCGAAAAATGCTAAAAATGACACTTTTCGGTTTATGGTTTTTGAATGAAAATATAGGAAAATCGTGTTTTTTTTTTTGAGATATTTTTTAGTAAATGTTATTAATTTTCTAAATATGTCATTATTATAAGTTTGTGTTATGAAACATGGCAAATATCTTGCATCAAAATAGAGCTTCCACCGCTAAGTGAGTAATTAGCCTTTATCTTAAACTTTCTAATGAGAAAGTTATACACAAATTTTCAAATATTTTTGAAACAAAAACTAGATTATGAAATGCCAAATAATATGATAGCAATTATCTAATCAATAATTGAACACATGACACTCTTATGTTCCGTCGAAAATTGACAATTTTGACTCAAGCATAATTTCAACGCATGAATGGTCTTAATTACCATCTACGTACCTATTATATTATAACCAACCTTTAACAAAGTCAGTGTAGATGGAATACCCCTGTCACTTGTAGTAGGGCACTGCTTCCAGTTTGTCCGGGTAGATACTACACCACAATGTCAGTTACTCTACGGTGAAGAAGTAATCAGTTTTGATTTGACGGACAGATTTATCACTTAATATCATTTAAATAAATAACTTGTTGCTTCATGCTTTTTAACCGACTTCAAAAAAAGGAGGAGGTTCTCAATTCGTCGGAATCTTTTTTTTTTTTTTTTTTTTTTTTTTTTTATGTATGTTCCCCGATTACTCGAAGATGCGTGGACCAATTTCGAAAATTTTTTTTTTGTTTGATAGGGTATAGTTCACAGATGGTCCCATTGTCATCAAGTCAGGATCTGATGATGGGATCCTGGAGAAATCGAGGGAACTCTTCAAATTTTACAGGCACACTTGAAGTGATTTGGGTATTGTTTGAAAGAGTAATTTTTTCCAGGTAGTCTTATGGTCATCACGTCGGGATCTGATGATGGGATGTTGGTAAAATCGAGGGAACTCTTCAAATTTTGCTAGTATACTTGAAGCGATTTAGGTATTTTTTATAGTTACGATTGCATTTCCTTGCAGTCATCAAGTAATGACTGTATTCATCAAGTCAGGATCTGATGATAGGATCTTGGAGAAATTGAGGGAACTCTTCAGACTTTAGAAGCATACTTCAAGCGATGTGGGCATTTTTTCCAATGCCTTGCGCATTAGTTGTTTTCCACTAAAAATTATAAAATAAAATGGAAAATTCTTTCCAAAAAACCAACTTCAAATGCCACTACAAAGAATGAAATAATTTTTAATGTACACCAATTCGAAGTCGGGCAATGTTTCGTTCATTCAATAATAGTCCTTGGTATTGTCGATAATTTTGTCGTTTCTTTGCACATCAAGTTTTATAATAAGAAGGACTATTAATGATTGAACAAAACATTGCCCGACTTCGAATTGGTGTACATTAAAAATTATTTCATTCTTTGTAGTGGCATTTGAAGTTGGTTTTTTGGAAAGAATTTTCCATTTTATGTATTAAAAGGAACATACTCGTATTCACTCTCGTTAAACGTCCCTAGTTTGGAATTTCTTTTAATCATATTATTCAATTGTGTTCCCTGTATATTATAATTTAGGTGATTTTAAGAGTTCATAGACATCAGCAAAAGCGCTTCAATCAAAACCGCAACCCACGCAACCCACTGAATTAAAATTACCTTTTGAAACAAAGAGTATTTCTAATTACTGATGAATTCTATAGAACTTTAGTATAATATTATTGTAACATAAAGTAAATACCTATACTAGATATTATTATTCATAAAATCTACCTTAAATAACCATACACCTAATATTAAAAGTACAAAAGATGGAATAAACAGTTAGAACTGATAATCAGAATATTCATTAATTACTAGGTATATTAAAAGTACAATTCAATTCAATTCAAAATTCTTTATTGTGATACACCTAATATTAAAAGTACACAAGTGGAAAATTAAAAAAATTTAAAACACCCACGACTTTTGCAGACTTGTACCTAATTGAAAAAGTATATAATAATTTTTTTGAAACTCCCCGACTAAAGGAAAGTAAGAACTAAGAACCTATCAGTATAATTACAAATCCAAGAAAATCCGCGGGAGCTGCTGTGTTTTGCCTATGACGGTGTTGATGGTGCTGTTTACCAGTTGATGACTAATTCAATTTCTTGATACTTCTCATATACCGGCAGTTTATCAATACTTACTAATTACATTAATTGATATTGGAAATGAAAATAACAATGGCAGCTCCGACGGATTTTCTTGGATTTGTAATTATACTGATAGGTTCTTAGTTCTTACTTTCCTTTAGTCGGGGAGTTTCAAAAAAATTATTTAATCCTTTTTCAATTAGGTACAAGTCTGCAAAAGTCGTGGGTGTTTTAAAATTTTTTAATTTTCCACTTGTTTAATAGTTTTCCGATTAATATACTAATGTAATTTAAATTATATTATTATTAAAAAATGAAAATTAATCTTCAAACTAGCCATTAGCTCCTCTAGCAGCGTTTGAAGGCATCATCCCTTCCAAGTCATAAAGAGACGTTTATTGTGGCGCCCCCTGCTGTTCAATCACAGGAACAATTATCTACGAACCATTGCCAATGACTCACTAATATTTTATACAAAACTGTATCCATATCGATTCAGTCGTTTTTGTAATAATTGAGAACATTCGTTTGCACTGTAAATGTTTTTATGGCGCCCCCTGGTGATCGATGTTTGTAACAACTATCTAAGAACCATCGCCAATAAATACCAAACATTAAACAGAAAACTCCATTTAAATCGGTCAAGCCATTTTTGAAATAAATGGGAACATTCGTTTACAATATAAATGTATTTTATGGCGCCCCCTGGTGATCGATGTTCGTAACAACTATCTAAGAACCAGCGGCAATCGCTGAACACCAAACATTATACAGAAAACCGCATCTAAATCGGTCAAGCCGTTTTTGAAATAAATGGGAACATTGATGTGCACACACAAACAAACAAACCAACAAACAAACAAACAAACAAAAATATTTTTGCATTATTGGTTTTTGTGAACAATTTAACATACAAACAAACATAACATCTCATTAATAAAGTAATGTACAAACGGTCTCTCACCCTAAACGCATATACCCGTACTCCGTTCCGTCGTGGGTAAAAAAGATGGAATAAACAGTTAGAACTGATAATCAGAATATTCATTAATTACTAGGTATACTAAAAGTACAATTCAATTAAATTAAATTCAAAGTTCTTTATTTACACATGTGCTCAAGCAAGATATTTCATCTTTCAAAATCTACAGAGCTTGTACTAGTAGAAAATTAGGTAATTAATTCATTACTCTAGCAAATTACCACCTAATTGAAATTTAAAAGAGAGAAGCAGTATAAAAATAATGAAAATGTAATATCCCAGCGAGTAAAACTTGAATCTTATTGTTTGATGTTTCTAATATTATGATCGAGCTGTAAAAGTTTTCTCTTTCATAATTACAAAATCAAAATGCAACTTCCTACACGATGAATATTGTTTTAGCTTTATCATTTCCTAGTTGATGTGTGATAAAATTTAACTAAATATTACGTAGTTAAATTTCTGCTAAGCAACTTTAAATGAAAATAGTTCGCCCTGGTACATTACGGAGACAAGAGTGTGTAGAGTAATATAATGGTTAACTCGGAATGGTAAACTCTATTACATTTGATGTATAAGTGAGAGATTTGTTATATTACTCGGTATTAAAACATAACAATACTTTACCTACTTGAATTAAGTAAAGGACTTTTAAAGAAAAATAGTACCTTATTACCTATAATAATGATTGTGCTCTAAAAACTCATACCACGTTGTCGCTATTACTGCTACACAGAACTAAAAGATAACGTACGTCTCAAAAAATACTTCAAAGAAATCAATTACATTACGTGTATCTATCGAGCTGAAAGTTCTGAAGGTTAAAACGACTTTTTTGTAAGCTCCCATTTTCTGTATGGGGTGTACTGAGTTTCTTTTTGAGCCCCTTATTTTGTTGAAGAGACTTATTAAGTAAGACAAGTCATCTTCTAAAAGTTAGGAAACAATTGCGTAAGTAACGTCACCAAAAGTACAGCTCACTACACTCGCAATTTTTTAGGGTTAGCCGAATGGCAAAAAACGGAACCCTTATAAATTCGTCATGTCTGTCTGTCCGTCTGTCCGTCTGTCCGTCCGTATGTCACAGCCACTTTTTTCCGAAACTACAAGAGCTATACTGTTGAAACTTGGTAAGTAGATGTATTCTGTGAACCGCATTAAGGTTTTCACACAAAATTTTAAAAAAAGTAATAAATTTTGGGGGTGTCCCATACTTAGAACTGAAACTCAAAAATTTTTTTTTCATCAAACCCATATGTGTGGGGTATCTATGGATAGGTCTTCAAACATGATACTAAGGTTTCTAATATCATTTTTTTCTAAAATGAATAGCTTGCGCGAGAAACACTTCCAAAGTGGTAAAATGTGTGTCCCCCCCCCCCTGTAACTTCTAAAATAAGAGTATGATAAAACTAAAAAAAATATATGATTTACATTACCATGCAAACTTCCACCGAAAATTGGTTTGAACGAGATCTAATAAGTAGTTTTTTTTATATTTACAATAAAACCTCTAAAAACAAAGTTAGTTTTGCGGTTCGATAAGAAAAGTGGTTTTTATGGTTTTATTCCTCCGGTTGTAGTACGGAACCCTCAGTGCGCGAGTCCGACTCGCACTTGACAGGTTTTTTCAAGTAACCAATGTCACATTAGCTAAAGCTAAGGGTGCTAGTTCACTCAGAGATGTGCCACGTTGCTATGCTACGTCTTGGATCAATTATTATTTAATTTCATTGATTTTTTGAGAGTCAAGAGATTCTTAATTGCTGCGTTTGACAAAAAACATAGCAAACAACGATTTTCTGGTGGGCAAGCACCTTGTCGACACAGAGAACGAGAAAATTTTCTGGTTGAGATTAAGATGATGACGTGACGTGCGCGCAATGGACACACGACCATATTAAATGTATAATTCTACTAGCGGCCCGTCCCGGCTTCGCACGGGTAGACATGAATAGGTACAGATATTTAAGTTATAAGCATGCTAATTAAAACGACCATGAATCACTAAATTAGAAAAAAATTGTATGCTTATTTCAAAGCCTCCCTGTACACAACGTTGGCTGTGGTATTTGTAGGTGGCAACAAAACGTATTGATTTTCAGGAGATCCTATTCGAGAAAGTACCACATACAATTGCCCGTGGGAAAAGCACTCTTTCCTTAAGTCGATACCAACTATGGAAAGAATTTGTCCCTGGGATTTATTTATTGTTAGGGCAAAGGATATTTTTAAAGGGAACTGTAACCTCTTAAAAGATATGGGCAAATCAGTTGGTATCATCGGGATCCGCGGAACATGTGCGAGCTGACCGGCCGCGGGACCCCCGCCGGCACGTATTTTTATTTTAATTTCATGATATCTTTTGAATGGAATGTCCGATTTCAATAATTCAAAAAGTAATCATCAGATATTGAGACAGTCTTGAATATTAAATTATTTGTTTGGATAAAAATTTATAAATGGTATGGATAACACCGGTCTGATTTTGATCGGGATATCTATCAATTTGTTAAATGTAAAAAAGTAGTTATAGTGACATAACTACAATAGTTAGACACATGGTCTCGCGAAGTTTTTTGTAGATATTGATATATTCTATAATATTGTCGAACATTTTTTTTCCTATCATTAATACTCTTCGCAGCGTATGCGATGAAAGACATTTTATGGCTAATTTTTTTACACCTTCGGTTGGTTTTAATAGGAATTTCTAAAGATTTCTATAGTAATCTAGTACTAAATATAGCCTATGTTACTCAGTGATAATGTAGCTTTCTAATGAAAAAAGAATTATTAAAATCGGTCCAGTACTTTTTGAGTTTATTCGTTACATACAAAAATACAAAAATCCAAAAATCCAAAAATACAAATCTTTCCTCTTTATAATATTAGTGTAGATTAGTGTAGATATTAGTGTAGATATCGCTACTATGCCACCGTCGCGTAGTCTCGTTCTTGGTGAAGTCCCGATAAGGGATGCGGTGGACAAACGGCTTAAGGCCGATGCTTGAATCAACTGTAATCTGTAACTGAAACGTTTTTGCAGCAGTTTGCATAGCAAACGTCATATCGTCGTCGTCGTTTCAGCTGATGGACTCCCACTGCTGGACATAGGTCTGAAATGACCGCCAAACTACACGCTTTTTCGCCGCTTTGCGCCAGCGACTCCCCGCGACTGTCTTTATGTCGTCGGTGCACCTTGTGGGGGGTCTGCCGACACTGCGCTTCAGGGTAGGTTGATAGATAGATAGATAGAAAATTCTTTATTGTACACCAATAAAACATGAGAAAACATTGATAAATACACAAAAGTTTTACTAATGTACATATGGCGGCCTTATCGCTACACAGCGATCTCTTCCAGGCAACCATCGGGGTATGAAGCGGTGATTGGAATATAATGAGGTAGGTGGTACAATAGAAACAATAAAACTGAAGAAAATATCACATAACACTATATAAATAAATAGATAGATAGATAGAAAAATCTTTATTGTACACCAATAAAAGATGAGAAAACATTGATAAATACACAAAAGTTATAAATACGTATATGTATATATATATATATATATATATATATATATATATATATATATATATATATATATATTTACATAATCATAATAATAATATAATATATAAATATACTAGCTGACCCGGCCACGCGTTGCTGTGGCTAAAGTTTTTGTTATATTAATAAATTAAAATTGCGACTATAATTTGAGATTTAAACTATCCTATCTCTCAAGTTGGACCAAATGACAGATATTCACGAAGTTTGAACTAAATCGGTGCAGTAGTTTAGGAGTCCATCGCGGACAAACATCGTGACACGAGATTTATATATATTAAGGTTCAGTAGTTTAGGAGTCCATCGCGGACAAACATCGTGACACGAGATTTATATATATTAAGATATGTACTTATATAATAAATTCTAATAAATAATTACAAAACCCTCAAACAGAGTAATAAATGTTTCAAATTAAAATAAATACTTACAAAAATACTTAATGAGTGACAAAATATAACACATATTATAATATAAGTAACATAGAGATCAGCTGCCACTGACTCCAGGAAGTTGAGACAAAAGGTGATCCTTTAAACGTTTCTTGAAGATATTAACAGAATTGGCCTCCCTGATATCAAGCGGAAGGACGTTCCAGAGCTTTATGGCCTTTACCGTAAAAGACTTACCAAAGAAAGTAGAACTATGTGTGGGCACCCTTAGAGTTAGTTTTCTTGCAGAACGAAGTACCTCGTCAGGGTGTCCCACGAAGTTGAACTTTTCTTTTACGTACGTTTAGGTACGTGGCCGCCATTCCAGCACCTTGGGTCCCCAGCGTCCATTGGTTCTATGAGCTATCTGCCGCCGTTGAGCTATGTCGGTCACTTTGGTTCTTTTGCGTTATCCCATCACGTGGTGGAAACTTGAACTTTCAGTTTTATATGATACTGCGTTCTATATTATAATGGTGGCTCATTGCTTGTTTTTAATTTAGTGCCAATTTTTACCAACTTTCATACATAATATCAGGTATAACTACCATACCGACAAAGGCGTATCTCCTGCCAAGCGATTAAGCGTTCTGGTTCGATGCTGTGTAGTGTCCGATTTGGGTCATGCATATAAAAATGTGTCGATACTCTTCTATCTTTGACGTTTACAAGCAGTCACATTTATTTAGAGTCCAGGGATTGCCAAAAAGTGTCTCATTTATGTTCATCTTTATAGCGGAACGTCTACAGAATCGTTTTCAATTATGAAGTGGCTACTTTTAGTTGCACTTTCAAATAGCTTATTTACGCTAAAGCTTTTTCAGAGCTCTCTTAAGTAAATTTTTATTGGTTTCACGCTGAGCTTATCTTTTCAAGCACAGGACTTGGGGATAATTTTAAAACGCAATTGCAATCTTAATTAAAAAAAATTCAGTACATTTGCTCTAAAAGTGAACTTTCAAATTAGTGTTTAGCAAACGGAAAGTTATGTTTTTCCACAGTACTTTTTTCCATTCTTCCTCTCTTTTCTACAGGAAAACTCTATCCAAAATTTCAGTTCCTAGGACCAAAGGCTTATGCTGAGCGATGTTGAGTCATCGGTGAGTGAATGAATGAATAAGTTAGGGTTTTTCGTTTTATTTATATGGATATGCTAATAAATCTCTCGAAAATCTTTAATCTTTACATAATATTTTATTATTATTTATGTATATATGTATGTAGGTATATACATTTATATATATTATGTTATTATTTTATTTTATATTTTTTTACCTGCACCACCTACCTCTAGAACCTACAACAGCTTTCTTTTGCAGCATTGGTTGCCTGGACGAGATCGCTAGTTAGCGATAAGGCCGCCAAATTGTGTACCTATTATCTTCTTTTTTGTTGTTTTGTGATGTCCCTTTATTTCTTTGTGGTGTGCAATAAAAGAATATTCATTCAATATTTTATCTTCGGAATGGAAAATTTAAATGATTTCATTTTGATTATCTTTAATTTACCTAAATTTTGTCTGAATTTTATATTAAAAACTCTAGGTCTGAAAAACCTACAATAAGCTAAGTTTACGTCGTATATGTAACACTGCCCGGTCATTTTCTAGTAAAAATAATTTAATTTAATTAACGCTCCCATTGCTGCTAGCTCATGTTTTAACTCCACGTTCGTTAGTTAGTTTTTGTAGTTAAAATTTTATGATTTTAAACCGCTTCCTGTTGACCTGCTAACCCGAAAAATTATCGTATTTAGTTAAATTCATAATTCATAACATCACAGCCAAAATGACTAACAAGTGCTTATACCACAGATAAGAGATTAGTATCTCGATCTTTTTTATATATCTGTGACTTATACTAAAAGTAAAAAATTGAAACCGACTTTAAAACTGGCTCTCTAACCTTAACTATTCCGTTACTGGTAGCGATTCTATTGACACATCTAAATATCTCCTATCCTTTTTACTACGGCACTGTTCAAAAGAGATATATCTTTAGAAATATATCTCTCTAGAACCATACCGTATTAGGGATAATAGATTTGTAGACGCGCTAAAATATAAGACTTAAAACAAGATCGGTACTGTTTCAATTTGATGAAACTGTAAATAAATGAATATGCGTACGAATAAGCCCTTTTTTTCTATTAACGAAAAAATGTTCCCAAGTTATTTATTCTAACCTAAAAAAAAGAATAAAGCAACCATAAGAGGAAGAAAGGAAGCGAGTTCACATTAATATCTCATTACTCTTGTATATAGCCCGAAAATGCGCTATACAATATCCTAATGGGACATTAAATTGTTGAAATAAAGGTGATAAAACACTTAACGCGCCGCGCTTACGACTACTGGTCACATTTCATGGGCTACCTCATAAAAGAGCCAACAAAATACGGAACTAGCCAAAAATGTGGCTTATTTTACAAAGGTTCGCCCACATTGGGGTATGTACGTTCAAAGTACGCTATGTACGTATAACAAAGTGAAAATCTTGGAAAGGATATGATTTTGTGGAAGAACTCCCTCGCTTAAGGCCCAGTTAACATCAAAGCGGAGAGAAGATGAGAGGAGATGGGGTTTAAATAACCAATTAGATTTAGTTATTTCCATGCCTCCTCTCGGCAATATAAATAACAATAAAAGCCTTTATTCACTAACCTTTTAAACGAACAAGCTATTCTTATAAAACAATAGTATTCTTAAATTTATTTTTAATAGCAAAAAATAATATTATAAACTATAACTGCAGCTCTGGTCAGGTTGTCTATCGACGTAGGCCACCCCCAATTGTTTCCACATTTCTCTATCCTTAGCAGTCCTTCTCCATCCTTTTGGTAAATCGTCCTCCCATCTTTTGATTTGACCTCCTCGTTGTCTTTTCCCGTTCCTTGGATACCACTCTATGACATACTTAGACCGTTTTCCTTTGTGAGTCCTCATTATATGTCCAGTCCAGCTCCATTATTCCTCTCGGCTTAGCTTCGGGGGAAATGGATCAAGCGGAGAGGAGGGGGATGTCTCATTTGTATATAGATTTTTTTGCCACGAACAAGCGGCGTGGCCAGAGTGAAGATGTCTGCAGTCGGGCGGACGCTCAGCGCCGCGCTGCTTCGTTCCCCGCCGCCTTCTCCCTCGCACACTTTTTGGAACTGAGTTACACCTCAAAACGTCATTCGATTGACGCACACATCTCCACCACGTCGTCTCACCTCGTCTCACCTCTCCTCTCCGTGTTGGTGGAAATAATCAGACAGCTTCGCGCATCTCCTCTCCTCTCCGCTTTAGTGGAACCAGGCCTAATAGTAGGACATAAACAGGGATGAAGTTTAAGAAGTTGTTCAGCAGTTCATAGATAAGGTACAATATACACCACTAAATTATCCATTAAATTTTATCTTTAGATAAGTACCAAATATTATACGGAGAAAATGGTTATGACTTACGAAAAGATGGTCATTACTTAGCAGCTATGACATTCTCGTAACGTTTTTACACACTCAGTGATGTGATACAAGAAAAAGAAAAAAATATTAACACTGAAAAATGAACTTTACACATATTGGCTTAGAGTGTAAAATTGAATGTATTTCATCATAGGAAATACAATGCTCAACTTAGACGCGCTTAAGTAATTTTAATCTCGGAACTGACGACCAATATGACGTTTTGAACTACATTCAATTTTACGCTCTATGTCGATTGTATTAAAATTAATTTTTCATTGTTCGCAAAAAATGTTTTGAATTCAATATCGTCTGCTTATGTATGTAAATACCATCACCTTTTCAAACATATCACGTCACGAAATGTAGCCGACACGTAACGTGAATAGCCCCCCAGGTGTGGTTCAATTTTTATCAGTAATATCAATCTCGGTAGACTGGGGGTGACGTCAGCGTTTCTGATGCCATTACTACAATGAAGACCTTACGTGGCCATTTACATTCGTCCAATTTGATATGAATATAGATAGGATAAGTAGTTATAGACTAATGGACCAGACTCCTATCGCCTTTTTGTAGGTCTAGGGTTCGGATTCCAGGCATACATCGCTAACTTTTCGAAGCTATGTACATTGTTCATTTGTCACAACTGCGAGTAAGTGACAATTGCTTATCGCTTAACGGTAACTTCGTGAGCAAAGCTTCTACCTGAGTCTCTGATAAGAAAACTCAGGATATGGGCATCCGAACAAATTACGTACACCATTTTTTTACAAGCAAACAGTACCACCATCTGTCAAAATTCTACACGCGGCTGCTGAGCGAACTACAGCGTGGCCTTATACAATTGGTATTATTGGCACCGATAAACTGGCCGACATTTTTCCTCACCGTCCGCCCTGTCCAGGTTAGATTTGAATCACCTGAATATTCTTTGTAATATTGTGTGTGAAGCATGCCAACCCGCACTTGGTCAGCGAGTTGGGCTGCAACCAAACCTATTTCCAGACTAAACCAAACCCGTGTCCAGGTGTGGGCTGTAAAAAGAGGTTGATGCAAATATATTATATAGGTAATTATTTTAGTTTGCAACAGCTCATGATAAAACGAAATGGTTATAATTATTGTAAAACACTGTGACACGAACATTTTTACATTAAACTAGCTGACGCGGTTAACGTTGTTTTGCCATTTAAAGACATGAAATATAGCATACAAAAACTACTCTCCGACCTATCCAATGTAGACCAAAAAAATTAGTCAAGCCGTTTCGAAAGAGTTTGGTTACATGAAAATTAAAGTTCTAGGTATCCCGATATTTCCCTATTTTACGCCGGAAAGGTAATTTTCATCAATATCATGCCAACTGTGCCAATTTGGGGACAAATAAATGGAATTAGCAACAAATCCCTCGTTATGTCGCTCGTTAGAATCTAATACAAGAACAATCGCCCCAATTTCACTCCGCCGAGACTCGATGCGGTTATTTAGTTGTAGAAGATTACTTTAGAAATGAAAACCATTTCCAACATAAAATTCATTTTTAGTTACTTTGCACGATACAATAAGTACTACAATACTACTTAAGTTACTGCCACTCCCACTATTTTCAGTATTATTAGTACTTAATATTGTGGCAAATCGAGACTATCAATTGGATATTAGGTTAGGATATTAGGATATTGGTACTCTTCAAGTCTTAGTAGTACTCTAGTCAAGTTACCTTCTTTGTACTATCAATTAGTACTATTAATTAGTTGAAATTTAATTAAACCCCTTGATTGTATGTGTTTGTGGAAGTTAAAAAAATCATAAATAAATAAAAAAATCTTGACTCATTAATTAACTCATTCACAATCTTATCTCACCCAATTCATCCATAAACTCACTGGCTTACCTTGACTAATTCATCCATTCACGTCCAGCCCTGCCCATCTCTTTCTAATGTAGATAGGGAAAGAAGGAGAGATAAGGAAGATTAAAATCCTAAATACCCACAATATCACCCAAGGTAAGTATCACATGGATCATGTTTTGCCGGTTCTGAGGGCATTAGGGAAATTTCCCTCCAGGCAGCTGTTATGCCTGGGGACCGCTTGTGATCCAAGCGTCCGCCGAGCCGCGCCGCACCGCGTGTGACGTCAGAACTTCTATTTAAAGAATGCTCGTCGAAGCTCCGTCAGCGTGTTCTATTGCGCTAGTTATGCCATCTATCGTCAGTTGTCGAAGACCGCTAAAATGTTATAGAACTTAATTAATTTCTAGAAAATTCTCATATTATTTTATGTATCCTATACCTTTAAACGAGAAATTCTTGTATATATATATTTCTATATAATTTGAATCTCGGAAACGGCTCAAATGATTTTCATGAAATTTAGTATACAAGGGGTTTTGGGGGCGATAAATTGATCTAGCTAAGATTCATTTTTAGAAAATGTCGTATTTACCAAAAAAATAAAATAAATTGGCGATAAAGTAAAACTATTACAGTAAACTCCTGCTGCCATCTACTGGTCAGTAGCTGTAATACTATACTACCGAGCAAAGCTCGCTCACCCAGATATTACAAATTTAATTGTGAAATATAGACATCTTTAACATTCTTTAAATTAGAAAATAAATGTAGATGGCTGTTGCGTATCTTCAAAATATTTCAGTGGTCAGAGCTGTTTACGTCAAAAGAATATATTCTCAAAGAGCAAGAGTAGGAAAAGCAACGCCGCATTATTACTTTCTGTATAAGTGCCCTCCATAATACGTGACTGTGATAATATGGACAACATAAAATAAGGCAAATACTTATATCCTAGTTGCCTTTTTATATTATACGATACGATATCTGATCGCTACGTCTGCATTAATTTTTTTTGATATCAAGAGTAATCGTAAGTGTAAGCCTGCTAAATTAATAGTACTCCTAGTTGTTTTAATTTTAAAAATTACTTTCGTAAGTTTGGTTTTAGGTGTTATTCTAAACTTTGTTTTTGCCAAATATTAAACGACACTCAAGTCTTTTTGTATTGTTTTATGTATGCTCGGTATGTCTAAAAATGGAACGTAAATTAAGAACTACTTTACATTCTAACGTCTCACACACTAAGTGAGAAATTATTTGTTTGGCAAAACAACGTTTGCCAGGTCAGCTTGTCTTATTATAAAAACTTTCTCGAGTTTCATTTATCGTTTTACGATTCCAGTGAGATACAGGAATTTCTTTTGTTTTCGCCGTCATAGAATTTACTCCTAATATAAAAGTGGGCAATCTTCTTAAATTTCGCTCAAATTAAACTTCTCGGCTGCGTACAGCGAGAGTTTTAATAAAAGACTCTACGAATTCCTAATATAATATCCAGGTTAAAAAAGTATACGAGTAATGAAAAATTTAGAAGCCACGTACTAAGATTTTGTTTTTAGGGTTCCGTAGCTGAATAACAAAAAATAAATAAAAAAACGGAACACCTTAACTTTGCTATCTGCCACATAAAGCAATATTTGTTAAGAACGGCATCTTTTTTTTACTCGTGCTTTTATCAAGCGAAAAAATAAATATAAATACATTTTAGCACAAACAAGTATAACGCTCTTTCATATGATAAGGCACTCGATATTGTTCTCTCATTTTGAAATTTAGAAAAAAAATAATAACCGATTTTCAATTCTTTATGATTAAAAGGTTGATAGCTTAAAAAGTTACTGAATTAAGTGATAGACAAAAAGACAAATATGAAAGATCACCATAAAGGTTCTGTCATTTTTTCCTTTTAATGTACGAAACTCTAAAAATAGGAAACTCTGAAGCACTTACTTTTAAAAACACCAGAAAATCTTTTGCAACCTATCGTACAAGCCCTTGGGGACATTTTGTGTTTTACGGCCATTACTTCACTATACACTAGCCCATTAGAGGATTACATGGCGTGTTTTTGGGTCGTACACTCGAGTAATTAGATATTAATGTGTGCCACTTTACCATAAACACTTACCTAATGTTTATTTTTTGTTGTATAAAACACTTTCGTAGAGTCATTAAGTTAATGGGAAAAAAGTGGTTAGATTAAATAACAGCTAGACCTGTGTTTTGTTTTAGTTTCCTACCCTTACTGAAATGTAACTTTAGAAATAGGAAGAAAAATACTCAAAAAGGGTAAATATACCTGCGGTTATTTTAATATATTGCGGTCTTCAACGCCTGCGTCTTACCGGTCATGACATACGGAGCAGAAACGTGGACACTCACAGTAGGCCTTGTCCACAAGTTCAAAGTCGCTCAGCGTGCTATGGAGAGGGCTATGCTGGGTGTTTCTCTGAAGGATAGAATCCGCAACGAGGACATCCGTAGGAGAACCAAGGTTACCGACATAGCCCAACGGATTAGCAAGCTGAAGTGGCAGTGGGCGGGCCATATCTGTCGCAGAACCGACGGCCGTTGGGGCAGACGTGTTTTGGAGTGGAGACCACGTACCGGCAAGCGCAGCGTAGGACGACCTCCTGCCCGCTGGACCGATGACCTAAAGAAGGTCGCTGGTAGCGGGTGGATGAGGAAGGCGGAGGACCGTGTGTGGTGGCGCGCTCTCGGAAAGGCCTATGTCCAGCAGTGGATATCTATAGGCTGATTAGATTAGATTAGATTATTTTAATAAATAAATATATCAGGACTTTACACACAAATAAATAAATATACCTATCAGGACATTACACACATCGAAATCTAGCCCCAAAGTAAGCGATAGCTTATGTGTTGGGGGTACTAGATAACTGATAAATATACATACTAATATACATAAATATAATATATTGGAAAACACCCAGACACTGGAAAACATTCACGTTCATCACACAAACATTTACCTGTAGTGGGAATCGAACCACGACCTCCGACGTAGACGGCAGTTTCGCTACCGCTACGCCATTCGGTCGTCGAATTCGGTCGTAATAAACTTGTGCTTAAACAGACATTATTTTTAACCTCAAGATCTATGAGACGGGCATGTGCATTCTGCAATAAGGAGAAGGAAACTACATACTTTGTCATTGACCAACCCTGATACATACCCGAAGCCGTGTAATGGGACGGTACATTCTCCTCCCAGATGAGGTCAAATATATCCCTACAAAGGACTTGCTGCTCTTCTTGGCAACTGGACTTGGAGACGAAATCTAGAAGATGAATTTAGTAGCTTTTTACCGCTGAATCATTATCGATCTTACGGCTAGAAAGCATGTTTTAATCACACATAACGCAAACCGAAACTAAAAAAGTAACTGATAAAACCGAAAAGATTTCGGCGAGGTAAATTACTTTGTCATACGAGGAATTGGAATTGTCATACGAGGTTTTTCCAACATATTTAATATGAAAAAGAAAACCTTAATATATTATTTTAATTTTCTCATAAAAGGCAGCTTGATCTTCAACGAATCCTTTAAACTTTATTTAATAGAACTCGCGAGGTAGCGCCGCCTGTGGAATATAAATTACCTTCCATATTACCGCTTTGGCCGTATGGTAATCTAATACTGCATTATTTTAAATTGGTACTTGCTTTGCCTTGACTTTATTAAGTCAACCTTTGTACTGTATTGACCTATAATCATCTCTTTGTATAAATGTATTATAAAACCCAAACTTACCTCTGCAGAGAATCGAACCCCAGTCCGGAAGTTTCACTATAAGTTCCGTGATGGTTGCCTAAGAAATCACCACCATTACTTTCTGCTCTGGAAAATATATGAAATGGTCGTCTTAAAGGTATAAAATTAAATGTATGAATCGTATAAATATAGCTATTAGCCTTCTGTACCTAATAAAAATTCTTTCATATTCCTGCAAAAGGAAACTCCTTCTCGAGTGCCGAAGTGAGGGTACATCAAGAATACAGTCTATTAAATTTCCATATGACCCAAACCGTAATAAAAGACCGCAATATATTTTCAAGATGGCAACATTCACTGCACGTATTAAAAAAATGGGTCCTAATTTACAATTTCAGTATCTTTACTGTAAAAATCCTACATAACATGTAGGTAGGTACATTGGTTATAAACATATTTTTAGTTAAATACATAAAGGATTAGCAAATTAAAATAACATGTCCCTTATTATTCTTCTTCGTATTGGTATTTTTAAAAGCAAAAAATAAAGATACGAGCGAATGTTCACAAATTATATTTAAAAACACAGATAAGTAATTTCAAGAGAAGCAGGCAAGATAATCAGGCACCTCTATACAAATGGTCGATTTTAGAGAAAATAATATGTTAAAAAAATACAACAAAACACGTAATGCTCTTTATTTTATTTTATAACCGAAAAGTAAGTCAAATTTCAAATCATTCGGAACACTTTTGTTGCTTTATAAAGTCCGTGGTTAGCAAAACTGCAAAACTTCATGCATACTCAGCGAAATGCATTTACCAATGGGACGAAGAAACTTGGTCTCACGGTGTTTAGAATTTTCGAGACGTTTTATTCAGCAAGCACAGTATACAGAATCATATGTGATTATGCAAGAATATTCATGAGTCAAGGATAAAGATCCCGAATTTATTCGTCTTCTATACCTAACGGTGTAAATACTTTAACTTTAAATTTTTAAACTTTCCTCATAAGTGCAGATTCATATGAAAAGATGCAAAGAAAATAATAATTGGAAGTTATGTATCTACCGAGGTACGAATAGTAGACACAGTAAACGGTTTGGGTTCTTAGTATGAGCCAATTAGTAATTTCTAATGCAACTACGGTTTGGCCTAATGGAAGGCTTTGGCCGTGGCTGGTTATTGCTCTAAAGAGGAAAATATACATCCCTTATTGGCTGGCGACATGTGCGATTTTCAAAAAGGTAGGAATTCAAAGAATGTTTTACCAAACCATGGTTCGGTGTTACTTGTAATATAGTTCTTTTATCAGCTGTTTTGACGGCAAAAACCTATTAATTTTTAAATTTGACATAACTGTCAGAACAGCCACTTTGCGAACGAAAAATGTAATGAAAAAGTTTTTAAAACAGGCTCCGTGCAAAAGTTTCATTTTTAATGTCATAAGTAATTTTGGTAGGGATTAAAGGATCAAGTTAGCAGGTATCAACGGGAAAAATTGAGGGCTGATAAACGCATGCCTAAATCCACCACCCTTGTTTTCAACGAATGCTCCAGGAATTTTTAAATTTGTTTTAGCATACGTTTGTTTTTGCTAATTCTTGTGCATATTTTAACAAGAAAATAATATTTAATACGTATTGCGAATAATGGAATAAAATAAACTCCTAAAGATTAATGAGATTTTGCAGTGAGACTAGCAACCACTAGGTACGTGATGATTATATCTGGTAGATTTTGAGTGTTCATTGAAATTTTAAATTTAATTTGATTTTATAAATTTTTAGTTTTCAATAATTATAAATAATAATTGAGAGAGAGAGATCAATTTCCGCAGTACCATTAGCTTTCCAATATTCGTTGCATACAACTATGAAATCATACTTTGTTTGTTTCTCTATAACTCGTACCTACATGATAAAAATTTGCATCTCAGTACAATTGTGAGCAATCCTTAAGTTATCGAAACGGTTAAGTAGTTTAGCCGCGTATTTTAATAGTAATTACATAATAATAAAATACAAATGCATTTCTATAATGCTATTTAACATGCACGACTTTGAAAAGAGCATAACTTTCGATAACTGCAAACAAAGTAATAGCAAAGTAAAGACCGGTCTGCAAAGCGGTTTTACAATATAATGCTAGTTTAACGTGGCTCGTTTGGAAGTCACAGTAAAGCGAAACTTTGCGCACACTTAGCGAAATGCATTCCAAATGCAAAACTAGTGGGGTAACTTGTTTTTACGGTCCTCGGAAATTTTAAGATGTGTGCGCTATTCTAAGCTAGATTTTGATGACCTACTGCGGTGTTCAAACTTGATATTTTGGTGGAACATCTTAGATTCTATTCCCGACATAGATACGCACAAAAACTGAATCTGCAGACATTAATTTGTTAAGCTACTACTTGAAAATAATCTGTATGGTCCAATTTGCAGGAACTCCACCTACAGAAACATCACACAAAATTATTACTCTTTCGACAATTTCGTCGACGCGCGTTTCGTGCCGAAACCGGGACATCCTCTGGAAATTATCATATCATCCATCTACGATTCTTTTCAAGTATAGTAAAACAAAAAAATCTGTTCTGCTAATTATGATGCATTTCCGCAAAATCAATACAACAATCTTTTGTTCACTAGCGGTGAATGAAAACCTGCACGCCTGAGAGTTAACCATAATGTTTTCAAAGGTATGCAAAGCCCGCCAACTTGCACTTGGCTCATATGATTGGGAGGACCACGGGAGGACATAAAAAGTGGTCTATGATGATTAAGAATCTGTATCGTCAACAAAAGATGTTGCATTCGAATACTATGCTCGTAATTTATACCGGAGTGGGTACATAAATCTCAAGTCGCGGAACTTCGCGAACAGAACAGAGCTAAGGGCGTATTAAAAGCCAGTGTTACGAAATACGAAGACGTGGAAAAAACGGGTCATGAGGTCACGAGGTTGCCGATGTAGGCAAAAGCCCGCGACGCGTGTAGCATCTGAGATGACGCCTGTTTCATTAATGCACCCGGCACCTGTTTTGAATTTTCTTTGATGCAGTCCTTTGTTCTAACATTAGCTTTTGATATGGAGAGGTTTGTTGAAGTTACGTCCGGGGCACAACCCTGTCGCTTTAGTCACACTAACATTATAAAGGCGAGGGTTTGTGTGTATGTGTGTGTATGTGAAAGTGTTTTACTAACTTGAATGCTGGATAAAGCTACGAACAAAGGGGTTAGTATAGGTTTTTGCACGAATTTCGAGTCCACTCGCATCGCACAAACGAATTGAATGAGGGATTCATACATTAACAGCCAGCGCCATCTATGGACAGTCGCTAAGATGCGGCTTTCAGTAGTTGACGCTGGCTCCAAATGTATGGAAGAATTCGATTCGTTTGTGCGATGCGAGTTGACTCGAAATTCGTGCAAAAACCTGTACTAACCCCACAGAAGGCAAAGGTCTAAACCACTAAGCTTCCACTGTCCATTCTCTATTTATTTAATAATGCTTAGAGATGAAATTCCAGTCATTTATAGTTCATTACACAATGACCTCATTTCAATACCACACTCGATAGAGAAATTCCAAACGCAATCAGCTATAAATTAAACAATTGCACGGTTTATAATTACCTCAAATGTTAATTAGCACGACTAACACAGACCTTCAATTAGTGGGCAATATCTGATAATAATTATAAAGGAGATATTAATAATATAATTAGCATCAAATCACAAAGATGGTAACGTACCTAATAGGATTATCATAATGTGAAAATTGATTGTTCTATTTCAATGCAATTATATTCTCTATATGAGATATTTTAAGTTAGGTGCACTTTAACACTCTAATGATTTTGAGATATTGTTTTAAGTTGTCCTAAACTATCAATCAGCTCTTAAATCTTACTATGCGCAGTAATGACTACACAATACACATCTCTACAACCGAAACACTAATTGTCACTGCCGTGGTACATATCTATGACTGACTAACTTACTGACTGAGTAGATATTACACCTCTCAAACCACTGGATGGATTTCACTGGGCATGTAGAATACATCTATTACGACATGGGTATCCACTAAACAAGGATTGTCGAAAACTTAAACACGAAAAGGGGAAAATCAAGATGATGCGACCATTAAAAATACAAATACAATTAAATATTCATTAATTTGCCTCATTTGGTGACAGAAAGGCTGGCCTTTTTTTTGCGCAACGAATCAGCTTAGCTATTCAGTGTGGGAATTCAGCCAAAATTTTAGGCACCATTTCATGCGGGCAAGACTTGTACAAAAGTTAGAATTAGTTACGAGCAATAAGTTACAATGCATTTTTTTTTCAATTAAAAAAAGAAACCTACGAAAATCTCAGCCAACATGGACACGACCTTATATGCCTATCATAACGTAGCAAATATACGATATCCAGAATAATAATCCGGTTAACATTTCCATACAATGCTGTATAAGTAGGCCACTTGCAGGCAGTGGTCGTAGTGGCGACATCCGTGGGGAACAAATGTACTGGATGGCACTAGGCAGTAGGCACGCTGCACGTGCTAGATCGCTTTCAGATGGAGCTTTTTATCGTTTATGGGTCGTACTCTTGTCCCATTTACTGAAATTCGATAAGAGTTAAAACCATACCTCGTCCGGTGTTTGGCGAGAAATCTATCACAGCGCACGGCTTTGACAAAATGATATCGACCAATAAAAACTCTGTTAAAAAAAGATTTGTTGAAATTGGTAGAACAGGATATTAGGATTATAGGATCAATAATCGACAGCGATGAATTGTGAAGAATTGATAAACTCTTCCTTCTTTTGTTTATTGTTAGTTTGATAAAACATGAAAAACAATAAGTATCGGAATAACGTAATTAAAATATCGATTGTAAGCCGAAAACTTGAAAACAAAAAAATATGGGTGAATCGAAATTATTTAAGTAATCAAAAATAATGTAGATTTTAAGCAAATAATTTCTAAAAAAAACATATTACCTAATTTAGTTGCTGAGATTACTAAATATTTTATAAATTTCATTCATTTCTTTAAAAAGTCTTTGCACTAGAAAAAAAGAAAAAGAAAAACTTTATTCCGAAAATGCCACACGTAACAAAGCAATACGCCTTACGTACTAAAACGATTACTACGTTATATAAATGACAGAAGTAGTCCACCAACAACTGTTTTTTGGCTACAAATTATTTTAAAAAGTTAAAATAATTGGCGAGTGAATCCATCCACCCATCCAAACGAAGTCTAAACCTACAGTTTAAGATACGGACTTGTAAGTCTTACATTCTTAATGGCCACACTAATCCCCCTTGTGAAAACAACCCTCGAACTTGGTAGATACTAGAAAAGCGAAGGAAATTCTGTGAGCTAACACTGAAGCGTAGTTCTTTAATCCTGCTACATTTAATGTGTCTACGTTATCCCGAGACTCGAAATCTCTTGTTGCGTTTTGTGGAACTTTGTTGGTTACCGATTTACTTGGATTTTAAAATGGATTTAATAGCTCTAAATTTTTCTGTGTTGGAGTTATTATATTATATCTCTATATATTCTGTTTTCCGCGATCTTGTTGGTACTTATCCTATGGGAAACGGTTGTTGTCTCGGTAACAGACAAAAAATTTTTCGACCGGGATTCTTATTTGCCCAGACAAGAATTTTATTATTATTTAAGTAGATCTAAAGTTTATGAAACAATCCATAAACTCAAACTTTGACTTGTGTGAAATAATAAATCAACAATATTTAAAAAAAACTGAACCACTATATTTTGCTCAGTGTATATGCATGTCATCACGAAGCATAAATATTTCAGGCAAAAAATATAAAATTCCTTATTTCGTTCGGTGAGGTAATGCGACTGAATAATGATAAGGAACTTTATATTTTATACTTATAATTTTATATTTATAAAATTCATTGAAGCATTGGCCAAAACAAATAAACACAAGGCAAGGTATATTTATGAGAATTTGTTAGGTAAACAATTATCTTGATAAAAAGCATATAACATTATGCTTTATTTATATGAAATAATTTTGTCAAAATATAAACTTCCTTTGAAGTATTTGGTGTTATTTGTCATAAAAGGATTCGTGCATAAAAAACTCGGTTTACTTACGAATATCAAACATCTAAAGTTATACACAAACTTAGATTTTGCCCATAAAACCAGCAAAGGAACTTAGTACTTTTGCATTTGCAACGTGTTTCGCTAAGGCGTGCACTTTGTAGAAACATATGTTTAACAACGTTAATGGACAAAAACGGTTATTTTCGCGATTTGTAGTTAAAAGCTACAGAAAGAAAAGATTTCAAATTTAAATTCACTTCGAGGCAGAAACACGATGGACTTTTTCCAAAAGTTTCTCCAAAATTTGTTTTTTTTTTTGTATTGTTTTTCATTTGTGTCGGTGATAATTATTTTCAAAAATAATCAGAAATAATTTTTTGATCACTAGCTTAGTTTATTAGTTATGATTACATGACTTCGTTTTTGTGTCATATCTCCCGCAATGCTGCTGTTGCACCAACGTATTCATGAGAGTGAGGACAAAAATAAAATCCATCTACGGCCTGTGTATATCACGCATACTGTGTTCCCTGTTTTTGCTATTTGTCAATTAACATCCATATTACATACTTCATCTACGAAGATCTACTCTGTTAATGATGCAGGATGTACCGTTGCCAGTATAGGATTTATAAATTGGCTAATGTCTTCTAAAAGCTTCGGATATGGACGGCTTCAAACCTACCGGCAAAGACGTACCGATTTAAAGTTTAGCATTGCGACGGCCATGCCCTGCTTAATTTTTCATACTGTCACAAGGAAATAAAGCTATACAAATAATTTCCTGTTTTGAATTTATTATTCTGTTTTGGATAAAACAATGTATATTGAAACAGTTATGTTGCTTGGTTTTGATGTTTTTAAAAACAGGTCTTTTAAGCTGCTCTTGTTTTCATGTACGGTTTTAATACGGGGAAGCAGGCAGCGAGTGGGTGGATTGCAAACAATAATAATCGTATTCGATATACACAGCTCTATCAGAATCGAGTCACATTTTGTTCCTCATGAATAAGTAATCAGATCGACGTGCTTTGAAGAGCAGATTATATTGTTTTTACCTCCCACTGGCTTTTGCCCGCCGCTCCACTCGACAAACTTCTGTTTTTACTAATATACAGAGCACACGATTTTCATCAAAATATAAATAGCGAGATGTTAATATAGAGTAGTGGATATAATCTATCGCGTTCTCGATTGAAATAGATAATCAAATTCTATACAAAAAATGACCATCTTCCTTATTACCATACCGGTTCAGTATAGTTAGATATAGATATAGATAGGTATTAAAACTGGCGCACACACAAAGGCCTTTTTAATGTTAGTAGTGCAAATGAAGCACATCTGAGTTTACTAACAAGTATCACTTACTTAAACGTCACTTACTTAAACGTTTAATAGAAACATCGTTGGGAAACTTGCATGCTTAAACGTTCCTATTGCTCGTAAAAGTGTGTGAAACCTGCTAACTTGCACTTATCAGGCATAGGGCTTAATGGCCAAACCATTATCATTCTAGGAAGCTTGGGCATGATTTCAAGCAACAATTTACTGTAAATCTCTACAAAACGTACAATTACTCGTTTTTCTTCAGTTTGCCGATCATTCCAAGAAAGAATTAGAAGAATTCAAGTGACAACTCCCAACGCAACACTCGTTTAATCCATTTGGTTCACTTTAAAGTGTCTTTAGAAAAAGGCTCAAGGCGACTTGCGCGGGCTGCACAAAACAATCCCATTTAAATGTAAATCGGGACTTCCCAAATTAACTTCATCAAGCAAAAAACAATTACTAAAGTCAACGAAACTGGTGGCGCGTAATGGAAAGATAAACAAATAACCAAATAGAGTTGAGAGCCCCGTTAATTAAGACACTTCAAAGGCTGAAGTCTTTTGTGGAAAGTTAATATTGCGTGTACAAGAGTTTTTGAGTGATATTAAACGTTCAATTTCGACATAATACTTTTATGTTTCGACTTTACATTTCAATTAAGCTTGTTATAGCAATTTATAGCTGTGGCACTACTATGTTTTAATTTTACCATGTTGTAAGAACACTGTAGCCGACTTAATTACAGTACATAACGAGACTTTCTTTCTTCCTGGCCTTTTCCCACGTTATGTGGGATCGGCACAACATGTCTTCTCCTTCCATTCGCTCCTATCAGCCGTCAACTCGCAATCCACTCCTTTCACACGCATATCTTCTTTCACGCAATCCATCCATCTCTTATTCGGTCTTCCTCGACTTTTTCGTCCCTGCACATGCATACTCATCGTTCTTTTAGTGACATGACTTTCATCCCTCCGCATTACATGTCCATACCACGCTAACCTTTTACTTCTCATCTTTTCTGTTATTGGCGCAACTTGCAAACTTCCCCTTATGTACTCTTTCCTTATCCTATCCATTCTCGTCACACCACACATCCATCTCAACATTCGCATTTCGGTCGATTGCACTCTTCTTTCATCTGTCCCTTTTACCGTCCAACACTCTGATCCATACAACACGACAGGTCTGACGACCGTCTTATAAATTTTCCCCTTAACGGTGTAGAAGCAGTATTTAAGCGATTTTGAATGAAGTTTTTATGCAAAAACTATAAAGAAAATTACTTTCAAATTTACACGTCATGTATTTTGGGTCTTTAATCTAAAATCGCTTAGAAGCAGAAACACAATTGGATAAAATTTTCTCGATAGAAAGTTCTCCCAAAAGTTGCTCCAAAATCTCAGTTTTTCTTTATTCTATCGGAAACTACAATGGATGTTATTGTAATTTTTGTTTTAATGTATCGGTAATAATAATATCCTAAAACGCTTAGAACGGATTTTTGATAACTGGCTTAGTTTTTGAGTAATTAGGTAAAACGTCGTTTTTCTGCTATATTCTTCCGCGACGTTGCATGTCGCACCTACCAAATCTCCGTGAGAGTGAGAAAGACAAAAATAAATTCAATAAATCCTAACTAATTAATAACTAATAACTAACTAATAACTTAATTAATAACTTTAAGGAGAAAATTATAACGACACTAAAGAACTAATTTTCAGAATGAGGAGCGAAATGCAATGCGTCGTATGACATTACAAAGAAGGCGGGGCGCAATTTACTTGTTATGGGCAGGCGCATCACTTCACATCTAGTGAACGTGTTGATAGTCTTTACTTTCATTCTTTACTTTCTTGGCTAACATCTAACAGTGGATGAACATACTGAGTATGTCAAGTCAAGTCAAGTCAAAATATATTTATTTTACATAGGCCTAACTTACAAGGCACTTGTAAAACGTCAACAATATTTGTTACCTAATAATATTATGTACGGTGATAACTACAAGTCGACTTAAAACTAAGTTAAGGAGGGTTCCAACGCGCCCTGCACTGAGAAGAAGCCCACAACAAACTCAGCCGGGTTTTGTTTTCGGTTATCACCACTTCACAAATGCTATGATGATGATGATTTCAAGATAATATTCTAAAGCTTTTAGTTGACAATATTTATTGTAAGTACATACACGAAATTTCGGTAAGAGTATAATAAAGTTACTGCCAAGGAGAGAGGGCTGCTTCACGAAATTTATGCTGGGACGTATATAAACGTATAGGGGACATCAAATTATTATGGAGGAGTTAGAGTTGGGAGCTGTTAGGGATTTACTCCTATTTGATTCCAGAATTAAGTTATGAGATGAGTAACACGGTGCTTATTTGTATTTATTAAGTGTGTTGAAAGTGGCTGTTTAACGAAAGCTCATTTAAATCTTACTTTGTGTAACATCAAGGATTATTTACATGACGCAAATACTTGGGAGTGATAATGAAGTGCTGTAATTGTTCAATCTAAACCGTTTTGAGAACTATTGAAAAATGGTGACAGCAAAAATAGCAGCCTGAGTTTGTAGTTAGCTTCTTTTCAGTGTAGGGTGCATTGAAAGTCTCGTAAACTTAGTTTTAATTCCACAAAAGCTTATTACTTATCAATATTATAATAAATATCTTATTTACCTTCAGAAGTGCTGTAAGTTCAAAACATAGGACAAAAACATAGGACAGTTTAAACAACGAAAAATCACTTTAAAAACTACCAAAACTACATAAAACTATTATTGTAATCAAGTGTTAGTGAAGAATAACTAATAATATAACCTTTTTAACCATCAAACGTCAAGGAGAAGTCTTCTAAAACGAAATTTTAGCGTTGAAAACATGTCAAAAAACCGTTGCATCAAGATTTTTTAAACCAAAAACAAGTGTTTTTACTGGTGGAATGTCAACAAAACAGTGTTTTTACTACCAAAATAACGTATATTAAACGGAATACGACATCAGTGAAGTGAAAAATAAGCAAATTATTAAAGAATTATAACGTTATACGAGTGACCTTTAGCGTAAACAACTTGTGAAGGTCATCGACAAACTCAAACGCTATGGCCCAGGAGCCAGAACACTAAATTCGTCGAACTAACATTGACAGTGTTGGACTAGTGGTGTTTACGCAGTACTCTAAAGTCGAATGTGTAACGAAGGTTCGATCCTTGTCCCGCGAAGTACATTTTTGTTTGTTTCTTTTTTTTCTTTTTATTTTTTTAGTAAATATTGTTTACTTATATTTAAAATTTTATCTTTCCCAATCTTAAAAGAAATTGAGTAAAATACAAAATATGTCCTCTACTACATAAAAGACTTATGCTGTGCACAAACTGTATCATCGGAACAATCCATCAAGTATATATTATGTAGTAGGTACATAGGTTCGGTTGGACAAGTGGAGTATACTTTGGGAACTACTTCAACACTAAGTTTAATTCTAAAATCGAACAGTTCCTAGTAGTCTATTCTAATATTGAAAAAGACTATTGATGCACAAAATTTCCGGAACTCAACCAACAACAAAGATGGATATTAACATCGATAGCTTACAGACCTTGTTCAATCAGATGAAAACTGAAATGGCAAACCAAACCAGAGATATTGTTTCACAAATGGACCAGAAACTAGTGCCATTTACACAGGAAATTGAAGAACTGAAGGAGGAAAACAGAAACCTAAAGGAAAAAATTAAGTACTTAGAAAGATACCAAAGAGCTAACAATATTATTATCTATGGACAAAAAGAACTCGAACAAACAACAAAAGATCTAATGCAGTCTATAATAAACAAGATAAAAACAGACTTAGATATCTCCCTATCCTGCAATGATATAAACATGATCCGACGCATTGGAAAAAAAGACAGAGAGAACGTAAAAAATAGACCTATATTGGTATATTTCGTTAATAATTAGAAGAAAAGTGAAATAATCAAGAATAGGAAGAAGCTCAAAGATGTGCATATCTCGGAAGACTTTCCAAAAGAGGTGCTTGATAAGAGGAAAGAACTACAGACAAAAATGATAGAAGAAAGAAACAAGGGGAACTATGCAGTCATAAATTACGACAAATTGATTATCAGAGCGACCTCGTCAACGTCTCCAAATGAACCCGTCCAGCCAAGAAAACAGCATCATTCATCAAAAACAAACCGAATCAACGCTTTTGATGCAATGAGAGCCAGAAGCACTTCCTTTTCCAAATGCACACTACCATCAGAAAATAAATTATAGGATGATGCCATCAGCCACCGTAATAAAATAAATAACCAAAAAGACAAAATTAAAAGCAAACACCCAACATTCCCCAATCCGACTGGTCCTCGTGGGGAATTAGACCACCACCCTCCACCTAAAACCCATGTATCAACCACCAACCCAAATGAAGACCCTCTAAATACTTTATACATTTGCACATATAACGTGAGATCTCTATCTTCTACAGAAAGATACTTGCAACTGACATATGCCCTTGAAAACGTCAAATTCGATATTTTAGGACTTTCAGAAGTAAGGAAAATGGGCTGTAATATTGAAGAATATGAAGATTATATTTTCTGCTACATCGGGCAAACAAAAGGACTGCATGGAGTAGGATTCTTAATTAAGAAAAAACTTAAAAATAACATTACCAATTTTGTAGGAATCTCTGAAAGAGTAGCACTACTACAACTTAAATTTGCGGAACTACCTATTTCAATTATCCAGGCATACGCACCCACTGAACGTTCAAACGAGGATGAAATAGAAGATTTTTACAGCAATATAGCCAAAGCACAGTCCCTAGCAGATAAAAAATTGATAGTTATGGGCGACTTCAATGCAAGAATTGGCTATCCCAGAAAAGAAGAAAGCATAATCATGGGAAATTATGGATATGGAAAACGAAATGAAAGGGGTAAAAAACTTAAAGAATTCGCAACAGAAAATAAATTGTCAATAATTAATACATTCTTCAATAAAAAAGAAAGTCGTAAATGGACGTGGATCTCTCCTAGCCAAAATACGAAAACCGAAATAGACTATATAATGACGAGCTACCCAAAAGCAGTTAACAACTTTGAAGTTCTCAACAAAATAAATTTTGCGTCTGATCACAGGCTATTGAGAGCAACATTTTCACTTCATCAATCCAAAAAGAGCAGAAAAGCCTTTAAATTACAACCTAAAATTCCTAAAACAGAAAACGAAATAAAAAACTACATTGAACACTTGAAAACAAAAACTGTAGACCTAAACGTACCGACAAACGTCCAAGACTTCTATAACTTGCTAGAAAAGATCATCACAGAAAGTCTGAACATAAAAAGTGAAATACAAAAAAAAGGGCATAAAATATTAAGTGAAGAGACAAGAGAATTAATAAAGAAGCGAACAGAACTAATATTAACAAAAAACAAAGATAAAGCTATGAGGGAACAACTTAGCAACCTATTTAAGCAAACCAATAAGTCGATTAGAAAGGACTATAGTAACCACAGAAAAGATGTTATATCAAGAAATTTAAACCAATTCAGAAGTACGAAAAGAGCTTTCAAACAACTAAAACTGCACAAAACTTGGATACAAAAACTAGAAATAAAATCGGAAAGTACAAAAACAAGAAACGAGGTCGTAGAATATGCGACTAAATTCTATAGGGAATTGTACAGAAAAAGAGATGACGATATAATTAGAGACGATTTACATAGTGATGAAACAATCAGTAAAGAAATAGACGAACTAGAAGTGTACAAACATATAAAACAGCTAAAAAGCGAAAAATCACCAGGGCCAGATGGTATCAGCAATGAAGCTCTGAAATTTGGCGCACCTGTACTTTTAAGTTATCTATCAAGACTATTTAATATGGCAATTGACACCGAATCCGTTCCCGTACAATGGTGTACGTCAGATATAATACTGCTGTATAAAAAAGGAAATCCATTAGACGTAGCAAATTACAGGCCGATTAGCCTTATAGCAAGCATTTATAAACTTTTTGCATCTATAATACTAAACAGAATAACCCCTAAAATAGACCAATCACAGCCGATAGAGCAGGCTGGCTTTAGATCCGGATTTAGTACTACAGACCACTTACAGTCAATAGAGCAAGTAATAGAAAAATATAAAGAGTATGATAGACCTTTATATTTGGGCTTTATTGACTACAGCAAAGCCTTCGACAGTATAAGTCACAACTCAATATGGGAAGCTTTAAAAGCATGTAACGTAGAAGCTAAATATATAAATATAATAAAAACCATATACGCTAATAGTACTAGCACAGTCAAACTCGAAACTCGAGGAGAACCAATCATAATAGAACGTGGTGTCAGACAGGGAGACCCTCTTTCCCCTAAATTGTTCATCGCCGTGCTAGAAAATATATTCCGTAAGCTGGACTGGAAACGAAAAGGGATAAGAGTAGGTGATCGATACTTAAACCATTTAAGATTCGCAGACGATATTGTCCTACTAGCTGAAACACCGAAAGAACTAGAGGAATTGATGCGAACACTTGACGAAGAAAGTTCTAAAGTAGGTCTAGAAATGAACGCATTAAAAACAAAAGTTATGACCAACAGTTACAAATCACCAATAATAGTGAAGGCAAATAACATAGAGTATGTAGACAACTATATATATCTAGGTAAACAAATATCTTTCGCCAAAACGGCCAATGAAGAAGAAGTTGAGAGAAGGATTAATTTAACCTGGAAAAAGTTTTGGGCTTTAAAGGAAATCCTAAAAGGAAATTACTCTTTGAATTTGAAGAAAATTGTAATAGACACGTGCTTACTACCCAGCTTACTATATGGGTGCCAAACATGGGTTCTCACTAATAAAGTAAAACGCAGAATAAGGACGACCCAAAGGGCAATAGAACGGAGTATACTAAAAATAAAAAAGATACACAAGATTAGATGCTCTACAATTAGACAGAAAACCAAAATAACCGACGCATTGGAGCAAGCACTCAAGTTGAAATGGAAATGGGGAGGACACATCGCACGTTACACAGATAAAAGGTGGACTATAGAAACTACACGGTGGAAAGGACCAGGAGGAAAAAGGAAGGTTGGTAGGCCAATAAAACGGTGGGCTGATGACATCATAAAAACTGCAGGAAAGAGATGGATGATTTTAGGTAAAGACAGAGCTGAATGGCAAAGGTTGGAGGAGGCCTTTACCCTAGAGGGTGCTCATATCTCGTAACGAAAGCTGAATCTAAAAACAACAAGAACACAAAACAACTTATTATATTATCTCCTAACATAAACACACGTACACACATGCACACACACACACACAAACACACACACACACGATTACTAATGAACTAATATAGTTATATAAGAAAACATTGTTACTAACAGAAACTAACCACAAAATAACTAACATAGTTCTCTAAGAAAAATTGTTACTAACCAAACCAAACATTATGTAATTAGCTTATTAAGGAGGTATGAGATTAAAAGGCTTTTTTATTTTTATTTTTTTATTTTTATTTATTTATTATTTAAGATTGACAGACTACCGGATTGATTGACTGACTGATTGATCTATCAACACACAGCTTAAAGAAGAAAATGAGGGTTTTTAGATGTAATTATTTCTTAGTTTTAATTTAGGTACATTGTGCAAAAGAAAATCAGATCACATTTCTTTTACGAGTTGTTTAAATGTATAATGTGTAAGTTAAGCGCATTCTAAGATATATGTATCATGTTCCACGTGTACTAATAGCTATATCTGAAAATTTCACAAACACGATTTTGCTTTTATCGGTGTTAGAACACGCATGCCAAGTGGAGGCAGTGCGTAAATCATAAAGATATTTTGCAAGGTACGTTAACGTATGGGAATATCTATTTAGTATGCAAGGAACACTGGCTGGTCTGGGGAAATACGGCCTCTTTGCTGCAGCGCGGCCTTGTGCACTTGTGTGACTTATCCTTATGGGTCAACTTATTGTTGTTAAATGCTGATAACATAAAAGAATACCCGGCTGAGTTTGTTGTGGGCTTCTCAGTGGCAGGGCGAGCTTGTGAACCCTCTTAAACTGAGTTTTAAGTTGTTAAATAGTTTTCGCTATTCTAGAGGTAAGTATTGTAAAATGAAATGACTTGTCATAACCGCCTTATAAGCTAGGCTTATATGAAATAAAGTACCCATTCTGATTCAGAACTATTGGAAATAACCTCTCACCTTCTTATTATATCTCAACTGCCTCACTGGTCTGAGGTCCTTTGTTTGATTTCCCAGTCGGGCTCATCAAATTTAGTGTTAGGTTTTTCTATCAGGAAATTCTTAGTACCTACTAGCCCGGAGTATGGAAATTGGCGGTATTTAAACACCGTGCCTCAGAGAGCACGTTAAGCCGTCTTGCCTACGCGTAATTATTCTCCGGCTGTGTCGGAGCAGCTTTCCCATCGGATTATGGGAGACAGGAAGACACCTGTATTTGCGTGTATGCTATGTTTCACATACTTGTGAACCATAAATAATAATATGTCCCGAGCCTGTGGAAAATCTCAGCAGACATTGACAAAGCTACGCAGCATCGCACAGGAATTCTCAATCGCTTGGCAGTGCATCTTTGACGATAAACAGGTAACGAGCCGCGACCGAAGACTGCACTAGACCAGACCTGAGTCAATTCAGAAATCAGTATTTAAAAAATTATAAAAAAAAATGTAGTAAACATAATATAAGGCTGTTTGTCCGAAAACAAACACGGTTCCCGAAGAATGTTTCAAAACTAAAGTCGAAACCACTACCTCCTCCAGACCTCCGACCAGATAGACTGACGACATTAATATAGTCGCGGGAAGGCGCTGGATACAAGTGGCGCAGGACCGTGCGGGCTGGAAAGCATTGCAGGAGGCCTTTGTCCAGCAGTGGACGTCCGTCGGCTGAAACGAACGAACGAACGAAAATCAAAAGGTATGAAGTTGCGGACAAAAGTTGGTGTAGGAGAGCTCATCATTTTCCAACTAATAAGTAGTAAAACAATTTTGTAATGCTCCGTATACACGGTTTTGCTTTTATCGCTGTAATAGCGCGGCCCAAGTTATACAGGGTGTGGGTATATCATAAAATATTATGCTGGAGACACACGCGTAAGTTATGAGAGCATCAAAATTATTATGGAAGGAGTGGGTCTAGTCCAGAAATTCCGAATTCCGTAATAGCCGTCCTAAAGATGTATTCGGATTATAGCTTAATATTTTAAGGTTTATTCCAAGTGACGAAAATAAAACCCTAGGTAATAAAGTGTGAAGCGTCTGTCTGCGTATCGGACTGTCTGAATGCCACAAATATAGCCACAACACAATACAAATGGGTCAATTTAAAAAAAGCAAAACAATATACCTAAATACAAATAATTCGTGACTCTATGTATACCTACTATTTAATATTATAAACTAGTAATCTAGTCGCAATTTTTTTTGTGTTAATTCTGGTATACCATTACCATTAACTATCTCCATTCCGAATTCAAGTAACATCAATTCAGTAAAGGAAATGAAGGAGTAAAATACATACACAATCACACATACAAACTTTCGCCCTAATAATATTGGTGTGATGGATTGAACCGCGTGGATTAAGAATCACGAATAAAAATTTGAATTCACTTTTTTCACATCCTTACCAATTCTAAGATACAATTTCTCAGTAAAGTTAAAGACAGTATATATTAGACGTTTTATAATTAATTAATTATCTATCTAAATTCATCCTGTATGTTTTCTTTCGTATATACACGTCTGTTTAGTGTTTTGTAAATATCACTATTAAAATGTGCTTTCAGGTAGAACGCCTTTTTTTAACATGACGTCATAACTTGCTTCTGATAGATTCGAAAGAAACAAAAGTATTTATTGACGTCGTATGACTTATATTGATACTTATGAAACTTGAGCCCATTCAATAATAACTGTTTACGCGCCTTTTACACGGACAATAAAACTAATCTTTCGTGAAATAATATCATAAAAAATTGTTTTTATGCCTTTTATGGCTATTTTCCCTATTATTTCTAATTTGTTTCCAACGTTCCCTCTTAAAACATTTCTGGATATAATAGTCCATCATAACACAGCTTAACAATCGTACAGTTTGGCAATCATCCAAAGTTTCTCCTTCTAGTCACTCTCATGGTCCTTAGAAGTTTGCTTTAGTTTATCCCTGTCAATTCTACCTCTTTTCGTTTACACGAGTACTAAGTGAGTAATAAGTACTAAGGATTAAATAGTCTACAATTGTTTATATTTTAGCGCGCACTAATGTACACAAGAGATTAATATTGTTTTGTAAGTGGATCTGTGATTATACTGGCCTTGAAATTGGTCTATAAATATTTAGTTAAATATTTACTAGATCTGGTCAGAAAGCTATCGTCTGCGTGATCAAGCCGCAATATTTTTGCGTAACACCTAATCAAGAACATGACGTTTCGAACTGAAAGCTAGTTAAACTTAAACTGCTACATTATGTAATTTCTTATTATGTACTCGTCATAGTTGCCCACTCACCATTTTCTATAATATCGTAAAACTAAACTACAAAGCCTCTACTTTATTGTTACTGTAAAGACTATGAGTGCGGTAAATGCTTAGATTTATCAAGCTTAGTAAATACCCAAGTATATGTGGGCGCGGCGTGCGCGCCAAAAGTTAGAAGACGGTGCGAGGCCGATAATAAAACGATTTACACAGCGTTACACGCATTTAAAATCTTATCAAGCCGCATCGGCCACACTGTTTTACGTTCAAAGCTAAAATAGTGAATAAATATGAAAATTAAAACAATAAATAAGATTATTACAATTTTAAAATAGTGATTATTTAAATATCAAAATTTATGAAAATAGCAAAGTCAAAATAGAACCACGGAAATGAAAATAATAAATTAAATTATTATAATTTCAAAATATTGATTCAAATATGAAAATAAAAATAATAAATGAGATTATTATAAAAGAAATATGAAACTGAAAATAATTGAACTGTGTGAATATTAAGAGATGTTGATGGCACAAGCGCCATTGCAAGAGTGTGTTCGCCCGACCAGCGCGCCGGCTCAAAGTAAAGACAAAATCGTCCCCACCTCGCGTTACGTCACGATTGCGCGCGCATCCGTTAAACAACCAGAATCATGACATAATACCGCCAGATGGCGTTTCAAGGAAGTTTGACCACAAATAATAAAATAATAGTTTAATAAATTTCCTTTGATTTACCTCAAAATTACCTTTTATAAAAACCTTACCGTTACCGTTTACCATTACCATTTACCTTAAAAACCTTACCGTCCTTACCGTTACCGTTTACCATTACCATTTACCAATTACCTTAAAAACCTTTACCTTTATTTTTGATCACAAAGATCTACCAGCTATCGTTTAAATGATTTTTAATCATCTAAAGGATAACTCAAAACATTACCAATTTCTATCAGCTATCGTTTAAATGATTTGTAATCATCTAAATGACAACTAAAAATAGAAAATTCAATTCGAGTCAACATTATTACTGTCAATCATCGGCCCTTGCGCCGATACGGCCACGCTGACTCCAGCGCGCCCCTTGCGCTGTTTTTTTTTTTTTTTCGAAGGTTGAGTAAATGAGTTGTTTCAGACAACACAACACAAATAAAACACAGAAACTCGAAGGCATCACCCAAATTGCGACATAGCTAACACAAAAGGCGTCACGCAAGTTGGATCAAGCCACAAATAAAACACACAATATAAAAGTCTTTACCCAAATTGAGATATAGCCAAAACAAAAGGCGACACCCAATTTAGATCAAGCCAAAACAAAAGGCATCACCCATCCTGGGATCTAGCCAAAACAAAAGGCATCACCCATCCTGGGATCTAGCCAAAGTAAAAGGCATCACCCATCCTGGGATCTAGCCAAAACAAAAGGCATCACCCATCCTGGGATCTAGCCAAAACAGACCAGGTTTAAGGATACGCATGGTGGCCAGCCAGCGTAGGAAGGATTTTGGATAGGTAAAAATTGTAATCAGTAAAAATAAATTACACTCACACTTTTTTCATAATAAAATAAACCATATCAATACAATGAAATCATAAATAGATCCACTGTAGGTAGAAGGGGAAAAAAAACACAAATAAAATATTATAATATCAAAACAATGAAATCATAAACCGATTCACTGTAGGTAGGGTAAATAAAAACACACAAATAAAATATTAAAATATCAATACAATGAAATCATAAATAGATTCAACATTGTTTGCAGAAAAAGTAAAAACACTCACATAAATCAATCTCCGTTGATTGATTTCACATAATTTTTATTACAGCTTAAATTTTATTTTACTCCTTTTAATGAAACCACTTCGAGTCGAAATACAGCAGCCAGAGCGTCCTCCTTTTCAATCTCTTAATTTTTCATTTCTCATCTTCGTTTTAAACTAATGCTTAATCAATATTTGTGCACCGACAAAATGCGTCGTGAAATAATAATATTTATGCAAAAAAAAAGAATTAATTCCTGCAAATTAAAAATAAAATGTTAATTTATGCTACACAGAAAATTGATTCCTCAATATGAAAAATATGAAATTCTACACTGCAGTAAAAAGTCAAAAGATGTTTTATTCCAAGGACCAGCATTGATAGATTCATAAACCGGATCCCAACACTGACACTCACACGGCCAAGTTACAGCTGTAAACAAAGTAAAATTAAAAAGGCAAAACTAGTCAAGCCAGTAATATCACTAAAAACTCGTGGATACAACGTTTCAACTAAGCTTGATGTTACAACGCTTGTCCATTTATTATGTGGACACTGTTTAAATCGCTAAAATTACTTTTACAACGCGAGTGGAAAACACACAAAAAAAAAAAAAATATCTAACACAATTTTACGAAAATTGACTAAACATGAAACCAAATTCAAAAAAATAAACATAAGTAGGTACCCTCAGTAAGAAGCGTGTTTGAGCTACGTGAAAATTTTATCTGACCACACAATGTCATAATTTGTGATGTCAATAAGTCTTAGAAACAACCTTTTAAACTACACGCAACCTCAGACTACATTAAATAAAGGCACGCAAAACACTGCCTGACGGTGATCAGGCGACGAAAATCAGGATCACAATGTTTTTTTTTTTCTTGCATCCTGACTTGAAATAAAAGTTTGACTTTATAGTTAAGCGGTATGCAGGCCTTTCCAAGTAGTTTTATAACCAAAACGAGTTAATACAGTCAGGATGAAAACAGATTAAAAAAAAATTGATACGACTAGGGCAAGATTTATTGTAAACACTATTTGTCTGGTCTGAAATCTGAATGTGATCTCAGATGGTTTTTTTTTTGTTTTTTTTTTTTTTTTTTATAAGTATCGCGAGCAAACGAGTAGGCGGGTCACCCGATGCAAAGCGATCACCGCCGCCCATGGACACACGGCACCACAGGAACTCCAATGAGTTGCTGGCTCTTAAGGCATTTGCTTATCCGCCCCTTGAATAACCCCATGTTATAGTTTTGAGGGAACACTGTTGCTGGTAGCTTGTTCCATAGTTTGCATGTGCGTGGAAAGAAAGATTTGGCATACTGGATGGTCGTGGTTTGCCAGCCATCCAGGTGGAAAAGTCGAAACAAGTTTATCAATAATGAAGAAAACTGTCTATATTGGATGTACGGAGTACTGATATCAAAAATTATCAAAATCAGAATCGGGTGGTCGTCATCAATAAAATAATTTTTACGTCTACCCTCAATTTGTGACAAGCTTTTATAACTTCTCGTGTGTCTTTTAGCAATATTTTACGAATGATCTTGTTTATTACCAACAATCAAAAATTTGAAATGTTAAGATACGGTTAACCAAACAAATCATGGTCAGAATTTTAAGGCATAAAATAACATGCCACAGACTAAACATGGTTCTTTTCAACTATAAAGAAAAATTAAATAACTTTATAGAAATAATTTAAGTTCAAAAATTGCTATTTATGTTTACGCAACAGCGTAAAAATGATTATAAATAATTTGTTTTCCATTAGCTTCTTTTTTCTAAAACATGAAAATTATGAAAAACAAAACAATATTTTAAAATGTGACCGCTGGTTTCATACCAAAATCCAATTAAATGCGAACATCAATTATTATTTCAAAATATATCCGAAATGGAGTAAACCAACGATAAAACATTCTTTACTTAATTAAAAATTAAGGCAAATAACAAATAAATTTGGTTTGATCTCACCGAGTATTCCTGGCACATAAATAAGTTTCCTCAGCACGTGACAGTTTAAACGCAGGTCCTAGCGTCCCGCGCATTATACCGTAAAAATACACACAGGTGCAGATTATACAGTCCCTCCCTTTAATGGAGACGCTGCCGTGTTTCTAACGCGAGGAAACGTGCAATGCTTGGCCCGATATCCAGCTCACCTCAACGGGAAATCAGCAACACATGTAAAAACACAAAAATAAAACATTAGACTTACAAGTTACGAGGAACATAGATTCACTAATCCCACCGCTGCTGTGGGCGCGGCGTGCGCGCCAAAAGTTAGAAGACGGTGCGAAGCCGATAATAAAACGATTTACACAGCGTTACACGCATTTAAAATCTTATCAAGCCGCATCGGCCACACTGTTTTACGTTCAAAGCTAAAATAGTGAATAAATATGAAAATTAAAACAATAAATAAGATTATTACAATTTTAAAATAGTGATTATTTAAATATCAAAATTTATGAAAATAGCAAAGTCAAAATAGAACCACGGAAATGAAAATAATAAATTAAATTGTTATAATTTCAAAATATTGATTCAAATATGAAAATAAAAATAATAAATGAGATTATTATAAAAGAAATATGAAACTGAAAATAATTGAACTGTGTCAATATTAAGAGATGTTGATGGCACAAGCGCCATTGCAAGAGTGTGTTCGCCCGACCAGCGCGCCGGCTCAAAGTAAAGACAAAATCGTCCCCACCTCGCGTTACCGAAGGTGGCGCGATATTACGTCACGATTGCGCGCGCATCCGTTAAACAATCAGAATCATGACATAATACCGCCAGATGGCGTTTCAAGGAAGTTTGACCACAAATAATAAAATAATAGTTTAATAAATTTCCTTTGATTTACCTCAAAATTACCTTTTATAAAAACCTTACCGTTACCGTTTACCATTACCATTTACCTTAAAAACCTTACCGTCCTTACCGTTACCGTTTACCATTACCATTTACCAATTACCTTAAAAACCTTTACCTTTATTTTTGATCACAAAGATCTACCAGCTATCGTTTAAATGATTTTTAATCATCTAAAGGATAACTCAAAACATTACCAATTTCTATCAGCTATCGTTTAAATGATTTGTAATCATCTAAATGACAAATAAAAATAGAAAATTCAATTCGAGTCAACATTATTACTGTCAATCATCGGCCCTTGCGCCGATATATACTACAATCACTGTTATTTTGTAACCTAAAACTTTCTTACAAAGTTTTCTCTTCGATACTCATCTCATCGTACTAACTCATCCGCCCCTGCTCCACCCGAAGGATGCTGAGGAATAAAAACATAATTTCTTATCCCTTGTCTATATCTTAAGGGCAATGTCTGTTCATAATTTCAGTTTCTAGAGGCACAAGTTTATTTATGCTTGGCGATAATAAGTCATTGAGTGAATCAATCACTGACGACTAAATGAGTCAGAATGTTTCTTTGCATACATGTCTAAGTACATACATCTAGATCAGTATTTATACCTGTATAAATTGTACAGTAAAGTACATACAGTAGAGATTTGGTTAAATATCATGAAAACACCGCTAAATGGAAAACGGAAAAGTTTCCTGAAAGATTTCATACACATATTTGAAAAGGAAATTTTAAACATGGAGAGCATCCATCACCCAGCTAATGCGTCTCTAAAAAGTGCTCTAAAACAACACGTTACATTGCGGAACGTACCGCAGTGCGACTGAAATGTGTGGGCCGGACATAAAACACTGGTTTCGGCGCGAAGTAACACGTAATATGTATGCAAATATCTTTACGTGTCGTGCACCTACCCCTTTCTATGGAAATCTATGAGTTCATGCCTTTATCTATCTGTATGAGCTGCGGTCTATTGCTTACTAACTGCTTATGAGGCGCTATGTGACGATTTCTTCTGCTGGGTCACAAAGCAAGCAATGGAGACTACTCAACGTATATTAGACTTTGATATTTTCAATGTAATTACTACAGTGAAAATTGGTGACTCTGGATGTTTGTTGGTGGGTAAGATAAGAAAACGTATTAAGATAGCAATTATCGTTATCGTAAACCAATTCTGTAAATTGATTGGCAAAATTTGTTGTTTACTCTATTCCAGCCAATCAGGTGGCAGCACCTATGTGCTTGTCTAGATTTTCTCCTATCCTATGCTAATTTATATATCGGAAAAATCGGTTCCGACAATAACAAACAAAATTAACAAACATTCAAGCTCTTGCCTATATTATTTTAGTGTGAATATTTTTTAAATTAATTTAATACCTATGTAATTAAACATTTGAATCCGAAAACAATAGTCTAATTAGCAATTGCTCTGTCGCACTGCGGTTGATACTCGTTCTGGTACAACTTAGTAATTAGTTAATTACACCATGTACCTACACACTACACTATTAATTAGCACAAGTATGGCACAAGTATGATGTGTGTGTCGTGTCGTAAAAAAAAATCATTAATATTTGCATGCCTATAAATCGACAAAGCCCTGAAACCAAACATCCTGTACTGCAAATTCCCTGTAAATGTTATAAGCAAATAAATGATTTAATTATTTATTTATTAACAGTGCAAGCTGAACTAAGTGTAAATATTCCTTTTGTTTTGGTACGTTGAACATATCATCATAACCATAAACAGAGATTTTATTTTGCATTTCAAATAAATTGGATAAGAATTTTATTGCGCAAGCTTTCTTCGGAGTGAGATTATTGTCAAGCAGATGCTTATGTTTCTGTTAAAAAATTATACAAATAGCTTTTTTTCAGTTCAAGTTCCTCCAAAGCCATATTATAAGTTACATACCAAACCAGCATCTCATGATTTTTTTCTTTTTAGTAATCAATAACCATATCGAATTATATTTTGCATTTGGTTCACCTTTACCA
The DNA here is from genome assembly GCA_036785405.1 of Coenonympha arcania. Taxonomy (NCBI): domain Eukaryota; kingdom Metazoa; phylum Arthropoda; class Insecta; order Lepidoptera; family Nymphalidae; genus Coenonympha; species Coenonympha arcania. Next base: position 14,145,747 of record CM072070.1, on the reverse strand, counting down.
AGTCGTCCCAAATTACTAAAATGTACTATAATTCAAGCGAACACTTTTTAATCAAAGTTACAATAAAAAGAAGTAGATGGTCTCACTTGAAAAAACAATAGCACCCAATAACGTAGAACAAAGCTCCCAAAAACCGCTCCAATTTTACAGCGAATATTTTTGTAATTACATTTTTCTGACATAAATAATTCCGAAAATAAATCTTGTTTTAGTTTGGTACAAATATAATCATAAATTTAGGATCCTTTTCACAGCTGTGATGTTTAATTGGGATAGAGTATCCATGGAATTCAATGAAGCAAATAATTACTTATTAGTTTATTCTAAAGTAGTTTAAGATGTTCTCAAAGGTGCCCCAGAAAAAATGCAGAAACCAAGAATTCAGTTTCCATGGTCTGGACTTATCAATGGAAGGTAGAAGTGCTAAGTATATTCTCAGCAATATCAGCCGTAATTCTGTGTGGCAAAAAAGTATTCTAATTTTTGGATAGAGGTCGTATTTTTTTCTTTCTCCTAAAGATGTTCTGGTGTCAAAGGCAAACGTGCGTAGATACTTAAGGAAGTTTTTTTGTAGAACTGTATCTAAAATCATTATGAGATATTTTGCAATATAAGGCCAATCGTAGCATTAACCATAGTATAATTATTTTGTATTTGAAAAATACAATTTCTTTGACATCATAATTTTTATGATCCATCACAGTAAATTATTCCTTTGTAGTACTCGACCTCTGTCACTTTCAATAAATATCTAATTTTCCTGGTACTGTCTAAAGCCGTAATTCCGTTCGGCACGAATGGGTACCTACATTTATTAGAACAATAATAATTTCCTTTGTGTAAATTATGCTTGCTTCTCTGTTCTAGGAATTTGCTCTATCCAGTTGAAGTATGGCGAAGGTTTTTGGTCCATTCTCAACCTTACGATATACGATATAGGGGTTACAGAATCTAGGTCCATTTGGCCGTGTGATCGTAATTCAGCTAGGTCGACGTCATGGCCCCTCTGATGTGTAATACTGCTTGAGTTATTGGAATCCTAAGGCGCTTTAATAGCTTTCAAGCTTAGCGTGCTCTATTTTACATGTCAATTATTAAAAAAAAAATTAAGTGATTCCTCATCTATTCAATGGAAGCAGGCGTTATTTTGCGGAAATTCATAATAAGCAGGACAGATTAATTTCTTTTGCTATAATCCGCTTCTTGAAAAGAATTTGTATAGTGCAATAATCCGGAACACCAACCACGTGAAACCCCACACACAATTCTTCAACACTTCCTTCGACACACGTTTCGTCCCGACACCGGGACATCCTCAGGAGATGTTGACTTCACAATGCGAAGTCGTAGAGAACATCTCCTGAGGATGTCCCGGTGTCGGGACGAAACGTGCGTCGAAGAAAGTGTTGAAAAATTGTGTGTGGTGTTTCATGTGGGCAGTGCTCCTGCATATTGTACCATACAGAATCTTTTCAGGTAGCGGATTATAGCGAAGCAAATTGATCTGTCCTGCTAGATATTGACTTCACAATGCGAAATCGTTGAATCTACGACAAATGATTTTAAAATACCTTTTAATTTGTGCCAGAGGGCCTTTGAATAGGTTACGTACTACTAGTGTGGTATTAACGCAGACGGATGAATACTGCCAAGCTTTTAAAACGTTACGCACGAGCCTTTGTCTAAAATTCCCCCCAAATTCCCGGGCTTAGTTTATCAGAGTCGGAGTATTTTCGCGAATTTCACCGGTTCTGCCTTGTAATCTTTGTTAGATAGTTTTGCGCTGGATTTTGCAAAGTTTTATTAGGTAGCAAACGTGCATAGTGTATAGTTTCAGGTTGTCTAATAGCTTTGCGCGGCTTTTCCTGTATGCTAAGCAATTTGGTTTAAATTATTATCTCAGGTTCTGCTTACTTAACTCGCTAAACCTAACTCAACTTTACTAGGGAAGTGAGTAAATTAATAAATTTATTTGTTTCTAACGTTGTGTAGTCCTCTTTGTTGAGACATGCATTACGGTTTTATAAGGAAAAGGGATATTATAGAACGGTGCTTGAATTCGGGATGAATAGGTTATACAAACTTACTATAATATTAAGGGAACTTTTATCCTTGTAAGTTCCCTCACGATTGTGAACCACATGATACAAATTCAAAGTAGATAGTTCATACTGCACAATACTCGTATTTAGTGATCAATAATCCTAAAAATATAATTTAAGTTAGAACAAAATAGAATACCCGGCACTTAAAAAGAAAAAGAGGTCGACCATATAAAAGATGGGTTCAAAACACAATTTAAGTGACTGGGGAAAAAATAGACCAGAAAAGCTTGGGACAGAAATGTATGGAAGCAGATGGAAAAGGCCTTTGCCAAAAAGTAACAGACGGGAGCACAATGGTAGAATTAATAATATGATAATCTTGTAAAATTACTGTACAATATTACTGTCCGAATAAAGGCTATTTTATTGTTGTTACTCCTAAAAAGTAAGAAAGTCTGTGATGTGTGAGTTTGAACTACAGACGTCCCGAAAAGAAGCCGAAATCTACACTAAAGTTACTAACAATAAAAGTGTTAGGTCGTTTTAAAAAGTTGTCTCAGACTGCCATCGATCTTTATTTTGTAGGTTTAAAAAGTTAACGGGAAATCCGCTATTTTTTACGCCGTTCGGTCCATAAGACCTAAAGGGTTTTGGACGGGACAGCGCGTGACACGGCAGCGTGGTCTTTTCCCGGGTACGTATAGTGTCGCTGTCACGGTTGTTCTTCTACTCCAGTTGAGGGACTAAGAAGGGGACGGACACTTTGTGAACTAAGCTTTTAACGCTTGTCTGCTAAATGTATGGAGAAATCCGTTCTGTTTAGCCCCTTCGTACACGGCTCGTAAGCGTAAGCCTAGCGTAATCCACGCGTACAACGAGAGCAGTACAAGCACGAACATATGAAGCGGTGTTGCACCGAATCCACAGAACACTAAATAGTACCAGAAAGTTCACTCCGCACGATTATTTAAAGAAATAGCGACTCTAGCGCTGACACAAAAAGTGCAATTCAGTTCGCAATAGCGCCTGGCCCGCCCTCAAAATCGACACGTGAAAAACGCAATGTTGTGGTTTCTTTCTATCGCGTACTTTATCTCTTACGACGTACTATGACTGCCGTAGTCAGACGGCGCGTAAAATATACCGTACAGAACCTAGCGCCTGCAACTCGGCCCGCGAGCGGCAACCATCTGAAATATTGAGGTCCGGACCCGTACTTGTAGCCAGGACGGCCACGTGATAAGTGAGACTGGCCTGCCGAATCGTAGGAGGCGTAATTGTCATATTGTAATGCGTAGCGTCATAACGATACGCTTACACTATGAAGCGGGGCTCATTCGAAGCGAGTCGGCTCGTGCAAAACCTGTACTGCAGCACGTGAGCGTTGAGAAGGTTAGGTTTTACGTACGTCAAATGAAGGTATACCAACAAAGTGTCGCACTGCGGTAGCTATGACGAGTGCACGTGATTTTTGTCCCATTGTGGCAAATACCTAAACCACGTGCCTTTGCTTTGGACAGACATCGAGCGTTTGAAACAAAGCACTCTAATGTTTTAGGGTTCCATGCCAAAATGGTAAAAATGGAAATGGATGGAACGGTAGTGCTTTTTCCGTTCTATCATCACTATTTTCGGCTTTAAACATCTTGCCAAAATTTAAAATTTAAAAGTCTGATTTTCTGACTAAATGTCTGAACTAGCTATCAAAGTATAGCTTTGCACCACAGGAATATCTGGCCAAATATGGTATAAATTAACTCAACAAATAGTATTAACCGTGAAGGATCTACTAAATATGCATATAAGCCATCTTTATAGGTCCGAGGGTACAACTAACTCTTGAAATGTTAAGTATTAACCCTGAAGGATCTTCTAAAAATGCATATAGGCGATTTATATAGACCCGGTGGTACAAATAACTCTTGAAATGTTATCTTTCAATATGGCAGTCTGACCTTCATGCGAAATACATGTTGTCATTATGTTAACGTATCTGTTCTGTTAGTTCAAGCAAGCGGGCCTTAGTGAAACTGAAGAAAAATTTATGAACAAAAGACATTTCAACTCCTACAAAAGCATTTAAAAACTTGGCTTAAAGTAAAATCTTTTGAAAACGGAATACGTTAAACCACATTCTAAAGTAATGTAGGCAACATTATAGAGTTCTTTAAAATTTCATGTATAAAGAACATGCATTCAATTGAAAGTATACAAGAATTTCATTTTAAATGGATGTGAGAAAAGTTCTCTTCAATCGCGAAATGTACCCGACTACTCACGGACTCAGAGCATGTGAGGAGATTTTGAGATGGTGTTTGATAAAATGCCGTTTTTATTTTTTTGTGTATTAAAACCGAATGACCATGACTCCACCCGCTTGAGATTTTTCACAAATCCCGTGAAACCTTGGATTTTCCAGGTTAAAAAGAATCTACACAATTCGGCATGTATACTATTTGTAAGAACCAATGACTTCAATATCAGTAAGTTGTTCAGTTAGATTTATAAAACCCTATGTAGCCATGCAAAATACTACTAATTCATAATATTATCTATGTAAATATTAGATTTAAGATGGAAATCAAAAATTCTCTAGCATAAAAATGGCACTACAACCAAATTTTCAGTGCTGGTTATGCTCTCTTACTGATTGGTATACAATAAGTAAATATACAATGTTTTGACTTAATAACACACTCTTGTACTTCAATTATCCGCTTGCGATCGGAAATTATTTAAGTTACGTTTTAAAAAAATATAAAAAACGAGTTAGTAGATAGAAACGAGAGAGTTTAAAATATGCACTCGGAGCAATTAATTTTCAATCACTGACTGGAAATTTCCCACTGTCTCTTGAGACATCGCGCTATGTACATACCGTTTAATGTCTGGAACAGGCTAGCAAATTTCATTTAGCTGTTTGCGCTGAAACGTAGCCTTACTTTAATCGACACTAAGATTTCTCTAACCCAACTCTAATTAATGTGATTAATTAACCTCATTTACGATTAGCGTTGATAAACTAACTATTGCTTAACGGTTGCGACAAAAAACTGAAAATTAATTTTGTAGAAAAATTCTTTAATAGATTTTCAAATAGGTATTCGTTACAGAGTAACGACTCCACATATATACAGACAAAGACGTCAAATCTATACCAAATGCGTACCTTATAAAAGATGTTTATGTGTACTGACCCTAACTTGTAACTTAGATATGGAAATGGCAGAAAACAAAAGTAACTCAATCTCTATAGGCATATTACTTTGTCGACTTTATTTCTCTTGTCTGTTTAATTTTTCCTTGTACATTGATCTTAGTTTATCGCACACAGTGAAGTCGCGGATGAGATAGATATTTTAACCTATTGTTAAAATAGTGGACTATTTGTTGTTTCAACCTATTGTCCTGTCTAAATAGTGAACTATTTGTCATTATATTACCGTGGGCAATATCATATTCAGCAATAAAATCTTCACGTCCAAACATTTATCTCTGGTATCGCCCACGTGGTACGAATTTCGTGGGGTACGATACCAATAGCGGATGTCGAAAGCGGACGGCATTTAATTTAGTTAGGAAACTTTGGTTTTTCTGGTCTCCTTGATCGGGTCTTCCGTGGGTGCGAAATTAGTAAATTGCGATCTCATCTAATAATGAATGAAATGAAACATATCCGATACTACACAAAATAGAACTAATAAACGAAAATGTTACGTCTTTACTGGCAGCGTGGTCAGATTTTACTTAAAAACTCTGAAATAGCTCATGTCGGGAATTGAAACCATCACATACATTGCAGTGATTTACAACATGATTTCGTCAAAACTTTACATCATTTCTAATAAGCAATTAAGTTTGGAGAATATATTATTTGTGTATGGCACTTGTAGATCTTGCGGTTCTCGCTGCAGTCTGCGATAAACTATTTATTTCTTTTGCGTTAACACATCCTTTGTAAGTCGTTTGTACTTCTGTAACATATTGCTGTTTTTTGTTTCAGGTAAAAGACATTTTCCAACTTCCAAGGGCTATTTACATAACAATGGTAATGCAGGAATTGTTTTATTAACTTTGCGATGTATTTACTGAGATTTTTCTTTCGTTTATTTGTATGAGTATGTTTACTCAAAGGTGAAATCTTGCAAACCACTTTTTTCTCAGGATGAGATAAATTTTATATTTGTTCTCTTCACATATTTTACTTATACCTATTGTAAGAGACAACTAATATTGTTGGCACTTAGATCATTTTTATTTGAGGGATGCTCTTAATTAGTATGTGTTACTAGTTAAAATTATTTTATTAATTAATTTTTAAATAGGACAAAAATATTGTATACATTATTCAGTTCCAAGCATATTTCAAAGAAAATAATTTTATAAATATTTAAAAAAAATAGGTTTTTTTAATATTTTATTATCTGTTTATATTTAAGTATCACCATTCTTTGCTATAGTGGAAGATGTCCACTATAGCAAAGAACTTTACTAACCCCTTGGAACACCAGATCAAGTGTGTAACAACTTGTTTCATTTAGGCATACAGTTGTTGACTTCGAAGTTGTAGAGGTCAGGACACACAATACGAACAGTAATATATCAACTCAACTTGTGCTTCGCTCACTAACTATTTTTGTTTCCTAAGCAATTCGTTGGTATGACAGGCCCGGGGGCCAGTCATATCGCAAACACAATAGTTAGAGGATTTATTGGGCGGATCGTGCTGTTTGAGTTATAGCTTGTAGCCATCAAATACTATATGGAAGCCACTGTTATTGTCTTTCAAAAATGGAACCAATGTCACACTTAACTTAAATCATCAAACGTCTCGCGATTGGTCCATCCTGAGTAACATGCCAGCCACGATTGGCGTGTGGATGTGGATTGTATGTGGTGTGGATTTGTGGGTTCGATTCCCAGTACTGGCAAATGTTTGTGTGATGAGCATGAATGTTTTTCAGTGTCTGGGTGTTTTTCAATATATTATATTTATGTATATTAGTATGTATGTATATTTATCAGTTGTCTAGTACCCATAACACAAGCTATCGCTTACTTTGGGGCTAGATTGCGAAGTATGTACTGGCCTGACATATATTATTTTATTTATTATTTATTGGAAGACTGACGCAGTCTATCAGCCTTATGGATAAACCAACCAACCAGATCACAGTAGAATTAGCCCGAGCTAGAATTTTAATGAGGTTATGAATCAGATAATATGGCCCATTCTTAAATATTTCGATGTTTGTCACATATTCGAATACTCTACATATTCTCACCATTATAATTCTTTAAAACTTAATAAAAAAATATGATAAACATGCTGTAGAAGATAAGTAGGTACCACTTACCTTACCAAACAAACAAGAAAGCAAAGACACCAATCAAGAAAATAAACCACCAACATTCAACACCATACAACACCATCTTAACTTAATTTTACGCACGTTTTGTCCCGATACCGCAACATCCTCAGATGTTGAATTTGCATGTAAGTGATAGTGGTGTTTGTGATAGTAGAAGAAAGGGTTCACGAAAAAGATGTTAAAAAATGATTAGGAAATCAATATTTAATGAATTTTAAGCAAAAAAAAGATAAAAAATTCGAGCTCTTCCTATTATAGAAATACAACAACCTACCAGTACAAAAGTTAATGCATTATAAAACTACATTGCTCTTATTTCATTCTTCTGACCTATTTCTATGGCTAATGGCGGTACTAGCTCGAGCTAAATTACTTTCGAGAAAAGCAGGTTACTTATTGGGAATGCGTTCGCCGACTGCGGTGTTGAATTAATCTTCTTTTGTCCCACTGTAGTCTGTGACAGGGACGGACTGATAGTAGTAGCGACCACTTTAATATCCGTACTTCGACGAACAGTAGCCACAATGACGTTCAAGTCCGGATCGAAGGACCAAAATTCCATTTGAATCTTGTGTAGGACTGCGTTTTCTGAATACCCTATCAGTAGGTCCATATTTTGTCTCATACACTCTGTCTGTTAACGATAAACCCAAAACTTTTATTTTATATTAACTACTGAACTTATTTTCATCCGTTTTTTACCAATAGATATATTCATCAAGAAGGCTAACGTTTATAAGTTCTCATGGCTTTGTCTAAATCGGTTGTTTTTGCAAGAAGTAAGAAACCTCACGGTTTCTACACTGCACTACGCCGGAACGCTAAATCGCTTGGTAGTCCCTCTGTGGTGGTAGGGTGGTAACTAGCCACGGCTAAAGCCTCCCACCAAACCAGATCTGAAACAAATTAGAAATTATAATATTCTAAAGTGCCCCGTGGCGGTACTCGAATCCGAGAATTTGACCACGCAAACAACATCCATAAAAAGTGAATAAAAGTTTTTTCTTGTTGTAAGATATCAGAGTAATAAATAAATTTACAGAATGTACTCGTTTAATACGAGGTAAGCCTTTTTTTAGTAAAAGATAAAATTCTCTCCTTTCCGACTTAATCGCTAGAATCCGCCCGGTAATGGTACGCACCTACTGAAATATTCCTTTATAAATCACCGGAAAGGTTTTTCGTTGCAGGAATTCTTGTTTATAATGTCTTTTTATATTTTTTGTTACACCAAAAAACATATTTTTAAGGTTTCGGGCCATTGGAGCGTAACAGATGCACAAGAAACTTAAACAAGTTTATATCGTCTACCATCATAATATGTTTAAACCCTTTCAAGAACAAGCTATTATTATCGCAAGCGTATGTTTAAAGTCTAATTTCTAGAAATCTAATTTGAGAGCAATAACCATGATTTTGTCACGGTGAAAAACAGACTTTCAAAAACAAATACATATATATGATCCTGGTGGAATAACCCATCATGTTATGTTAAAATATTTATGTGACTACACAAAATTTCGCATTTGTGCTTAAAACTGTTAAAGTTCTCTTATGTGGAATTCTCTTATCTGGAGCTTATTCTACAGGTTGATTTCGGCCATGCTAACCCCAAAACTGTAATTACCCGTGGTACTGCATTTAATTTCACCAGATAAAAAGTAGCTATGCATAAATCCAGGATGTAATCTCCTCTCCAAATTACAGCTACATTGGTCACCAACTTCAGCCTTTACAAAATCGGTGTGATGCATACGTAACTTCTGCTCAATAGGAAGTCGGAAATGGGTCTTTAACTCTTGACTTTCAAGAGATGAGATGAGAGACTTTCAATGAGACTAGAATAAGGGAACCTTTTGCAAGAGAACCCTGAAAATAGTTTCAATTGAAACCACTCGATTGCGATTATAACAGCCAAATATAATAGGTCCAAGCCAACATATTGTTCGCGGATTGCCAGTAGCGAGCTGGCGTTCCGTTTCAATAATTCTAGTAAACAATTTGCTAACTTTTCGCAGCTGGACGCTCGTGCAATTTAGTGTCCGCTATAAGTTTGAAACAAAATATTTTTAACTAGTGCCAAATTTTGTGTGAAATAAAACGATTCCATTGGTAAGTTCCGAACACATCCTGACCATTGACGTCATAACGTTTAATAAATTGAAACGACGTTGACATTGTTGAATAAGTTGATTGACCAGCAACACACATGAAAAATAGTAACGTTCCGCGTAACGTTCCACCTGAGCCTGTGCGTGTAAGTGAGAGCGCGCAACAAGTGATAGATAGCCACGATAAAACAAACGATAGAGAGGCCAATTATGACGTTATCACGTAAATCTATCGTCTATCGTGGAGGCGTAAGCTGCAACACCTGGACAGACGTAGGATGCGCACTAATGAACGCAACGGCTACCGCCAGCCAGACGGGCCAGACTAACAAAAAGTGCAAGAAGGACGACATATCACAAAATCAGCTCACCAAAAATTCTTATTTTTCAAACGTTGCTAGCTCCCGTACCATTACAGACAACAATTTTTTTTATTGCAAGTTAGTGCCTAAGATTGGTATTAAAGACCAAGTTCTGGAAGCCGGCAACGTACCAGGAATTGCAGTTTTGGCAATCCACATTAAATCGACGGATGACATGAAGAGCCGCTGGCTTCAGGCAACACAAGATCGTTACATTAATTGGCAATCATTTCAGGTGGTCTATGTACAGCTGTGGATGGCTATTGACTGAAACAACGTGGACGAAGTAGAAGCCTAGAGTAAATGGCATTTGTTTAAAAATAAAGAATTACGTCTAAATTTAGCCTGATGTCGTAATTAATACATAAAGGGCCCTATTAATACGAACTTTTAATGTATTCAGAGGCCTTTATCAAACGGCACGACGCGACGTATCACGGCAGGCCCTAAAAGCTTTCCATTTCAACTTCGCATATTTACTTTGCCGGTACATTAATCGTAACAAATTGTGTTTGAGCTGAATATGACAAAGATACAGGGTCGTTGGTGAAGTTAATAAAGTAATCATTCGCTTTTACTCGTTACTTCGGTCCTATTTATTTGTTTAAAATAAAACAAATAAATGGCTAATTTAAACAGTCGTAAAATTGTGTTCAAAATTTGTTTGAAAATACGTTCTCCATTAGGAATGAGGAGGAATGAGGAGAAGGAAGGTGATGAAATAAACTCCAAAATAATAATTATTCAATTATTGGCGTCTGAACAAGAATATAGATTATATACCCGTAGCGTAGCATTATCAAATGTATTTTATTTGAAAATTCAGTCAACCTTCGTTGCTTAATAAGGGATGATAGTTGCCTCCGATTATTATGAAGTATTATGATGTTAGAGTTAGTGCTCGTTCTTGTAATATTATTAAAGAGCTTTACAACATAAGTGGGTTATGAAATTCCTAACCCTTTGAATACTTACATCTTGAGTTCCAGACTAAATACGTTAAAGATATTTCAATCTACTATGACGCGCCCCACTCTGTGGAACTCCACACGAATCGAATGAAACATAAGGCTTTGTTCAAATGGGAATTTTTTTAATAAATAATAATTCTACACTAACGTACCATACCAAAATACGGGTGCCATACCAAAATGGTTTAAAATAGAACCCTGATAGTGCGACTTCATCTATCCGCCTGTCTGCCTGTCCTGTCTGATCTGTTTTTGTAATCTCAAAATTACAAAAATTAAAGACAAACAAAATTTGTATTGTATCTTTATTCTCAACACACAACATTCTGTAGATATTTTAAGTAGCTACACTTATAAAGGTTCAAGAGATTCAGCGATTTCAATACAAACACTCACGAGAACACAATATCAAGGTGAAGATGGTCTTAAACACAAAGTCATCAGCACTAAATTCGTATCCTCGAAAGTGGATATTATTTTGATTAGAACGTATTATATTATAACTAAGTGGCAATTAATCACAAGACAAATTTGTGATAACGAATTTAGCTGGGAACTTCATTCATCTATCAATTTGCGAGAATAATATTGAGTTAGCGAAGTATTCGAGGAATATCTTGTGTCAGTGTGTACTGAGTACTCTGTACCTATCTACCACATCAATAAGGATGTTTGTTAATAATATTAAGATGTGGCTCGATTTAATTGGTCCCTGTTTTACATAGGAATACTCCAGTTTTACATGGATAAGTTTTGTTTAATTACGAGCAGCTGTAGGTATTCGAATTTGGTATTAAGTGATAGTAAAATTATGTAGTAGAAGACAATATTACAAAGCTTAAGAGTATTTAGTGGTTACATGGCAACGTACCTATATGAAAATTAATTTTCCGTAGTTAAAAATTTAGACCTTATATTTTAGACCTTATTATGGGAATAACATAATCCTAAATTGCCTACGTTACACTCCAAGTAATATACTATTTGTTCAGACCTCTACTTAATATTAGGGGATAGGAGGTTTGAATCCCGGGCACGCACCTCTGATGCTAATGATGATGATTCTGATTATTTTGAAAATTTTCTCAAAGAAGGTTAATTTTCCAACGTGGTGGGTTTTATTTAGGGTAGACCCTAAGTAAAACTTACCAAGCTACTCCCGCTTAAATAAGGCATCAAAACATAGAGGGGTTTTTCGAAAATTCACCGCCAAACTTCGTTTCGAAGATGGTACAGGATGACGATTATGAGTTTTTCAATTCAATACCCAGAAGTGGGACATAAAGAGGAGGGAATCAGTTTCCGCCAAGAATAAAACACAGGACTCTCAACTTTACCACAAACACTACTGCGTCGAAACGACGACGTCATTAGTCCATACTTCTGCAACCGTAAATGAGTTTCGTTTGATCGCTCATATAACTTTCAGTTGATTTACAGCCGCCGCGGTTACCAAAGGCTTATAAAGTGGCCGGCGTTACGTATGGACTGCCGAGTACGTGATTAAAGGCCCGATGGATTTCAAATTAGTAATCTACCCTTATTACAAATTTCAAATACTCGCAACCGATATTTTTTTCGACTGTCATCATTAATATGTTTTTCCAGTCAGTAATCAACGTATTTTTGTGTAGTAAGATCGTATTGTAATTCAGAAGAACATCTTTAGTCTTTAACAGAAATGGTTCTTATTCGTTGAAGTTTACTGAACGCCGGATGAGTCATGGTTTTTTGTGCGTGCAGCCGGCTCTATCGATTTATAAGACGTTGTCACGTCAAAAATGTAGGTGAATGACAGATGTTTGATTAGTCACGTGACGAATTTATGGATCGGATGTGTCACTCCCATACATGTTTTGAATTTCGTTCCATTTAAATATGATCAACATAGATATTGTTTCAAGACGATCGTAGACAAGACAGGGCATAGGACGCAAACAATATTCTGCCAACCCTTACTCTAGGTGCTACTCTTAAAATTATCTGTGTTTTCGACCACGTATGTTTTACAATAGGTATTTTACGCCCATCAAACCAAGCAGCAGTCTTTATCTTCTCTTATATATAAAATTCTCATGCCAATTTTTGTTACCAACTCCTCCGAAACGGCTCGACCGATTTTTATGATATTTTCTGTGTATGTTCGGTAGGTCTGTAAGAGTAAGTCGTAAGGTATTTATTACATCCCTATTGGCAAAACAGTGCTTGCCGGGTCAGCTAGACTTCATCTTAAATCCATACATACAATATGGATACACTTTTTATTGTACTATTTGAAATATACCTAAAGCATGAAAAAGTTAGTAGGATGTAACTACCCTATACCTATGTTCATGAAAAGAACCGCTGTTGACTCTTGATATGTAAGAACAATACAAATATATAGCTTGACAAACTGTCTGAGTAACGAGGGTGATGACCGAAGCAATACAAAGAGAAATAATCAAACTTAGACAAAGTCATAATTTGACTGCGTGTTCCTGTATAGGAGCAGAGCGTGTTCATGTAATGAAATTTCTAGTGACCTATGGAAATAAGCTTGATCAATGAGGTAAACGAAGTACTATCGCATGGCAATATACATTCCATGATGTAGTGATACAGGGTTTTCACCATATGCGCGCAGTCGATCTAGATCGCCGCGCGACAAATATAAGGGGATGCGAGGCGCGCGACGCTGAGGTCCGAAGTCAGAGTTGAGTTGAGGTATACGGACCGATGATGTTAAGTGCGTCACTAAGGTAATAAAGACGTACAATATTATTACATGGTTTAAGAAATGTATTGTGTTGGTCGCACTCAAAGGCCGTAAAGAGTGAGGCTCGAGTGGGCAGTGCACTGGAGTGGCCTGTGTGTATTGGCATCCCCATTATAAGATGATGCGAAGGTAGAAGGAGGTTGAGGAAGGAGATATTGTTCCGAGATAATATTTTATAATGTTCCTCTGAAACATTATATGAACTTGCACAGCGCCGACCGATGGGACTTTGATCTCATTAGTGTTCCTCAGGGAACCAAACGGTCGTACCAAAAACCTTGTATTTATTGGCAAAGCATCACATCACACTGGTGCGACGCCTGAGTCTGACTCTCTAGTACCAAAGACCTATGAAAAATATATAAGTTATATTGTGTGGGTCTCACACATAATATTTGAATATCAGTAATGATTCACGGAGCAAATACATTTAAAGGTAAAATGTGAGCGAAAGACAATATGAAAGTAAAAGTATAAAGAGTGGACACGGGTCGCCGAGAGCGCCTTAGTCCGAGATGGTATTGGAGCGAAAGACAAAGACTTCTGATGGCTAGTGCGTCATGTTGGTGGTCATGACGAATCTTATGAATAATAAATATGAATATTAGCAGAGTCTAGTAAGACCCTTCTAAGATGGCTAACACAGCGAATGCCCGTACTATGGTACTATGGGAAGACGTCCTAAGTGGCGCATCTTGTCTGTATGACGTCGAGTGTATTGATGTGTCGCAGCTGGCTGTTGCACTATAAGTTAATACGGTAGGCTGCGCCTTCAGGCCTCGATGTTTGCAGATTGTCTCTTGGTCTCTAGTATGCGTAACACCACGCTTAAGGTGCTGATCTCTTATCCTCACCGGGATAAGAATATAACACATATCAGGGGCGGTACAAGCGTTAGGGGCGCTCTTGTAAGAGAGTGCCTCACCTTATCACATAGGTGTAACCTCCACCTTAATGAGGCTAGTTATCTCATATCCTTACGGGGATGTGAACATAGGTGAAAACCGCCACCTTAATGCGGCCGGACTTACATCTCTTATGAGAGATGAGGGGGAGAGCTCACCCTTCGGGGCGCCTTCGGGTTCTGGGCGGATGCGGGAGCTCACCATCCTGGGCGAGTGCGGGGCCTTGGATCATCTTTTTCATAAAGATGCCACTATCGAACGCTTACCGAACGCAGTGCTAGGAGTATGGAGGCTTATAATAGTCGAAGTACGCCGGGCTGTTAGTAGGGTCTCTTCGAACGCTTACCGAACGCAGTGCTTGGAGTATGGAGGCTTATAATAGTCGAAGTACGCCGGCCTGTTAGTAGGGCCATACATAGTAAACATATTATGAAGCAAGAACCTGTTATAAGGAGCAGACATTGCGTCTGATCCTATTTTTATCACTTAATAAATTATGATGGCTTTGGAACTAGTGGACTCATGACTTCTGACGCTCTAAAAGGATTTTGGATACTACTGTGAACACAACGTATAAAAGGGTCCTACCGTTAGATAATCACGTGCCAACCTGAGAAAGATCAATATTTAGATGAATTAAGGAAGTATAGGGTATTTTATAAGTAGGACCTAGTTGAAACAGTTACAAGGTACACGTAATATTCAAGAACTCGCGTTGGTTTATTTTCGCCGTTACTCGCGTTATGTGTGCCTAATAACGTTGGTGGACCGAATCTGAAGACATCAAGTATATTAGCAATGAATGAGTTAAAAGGTCACCGGGTACAGACAATGGTAAATAGGTACACGTGTAGGCAACGCGTGTAGGGATTTTATTTTATCGCCAAAATATTCTAAAGAAGCGGTCCACGCAATCCTGGTTTATTTATGAATGCAAATAAATTTATGGAGTTAGCGAAGCAGCAAGGCATTGTTAATGCCTACACGTGTGACATAGTTTAACGGATGTGTTATGTGTTGTTGGTTTGGATATATTTTTTTTATTGACAAAACACATATACAGTTTAATACATACCGAACATGGAACACTAGGAGTTCCTGTATTGTGTGAAGCCATGTTGTCAAATTTTTTATACCAAAATCGCTGTCACAATTTGGAATTCATACAAATTGACAACCATTAAAGGAATCAAGTTTCATTGATAACAGCATTCTGTACTCGTATATATCACAAAAAATGCGTAATTGTAAGTTGCAACCCAGTAATGAGTAAGTGGAAAGAAGGAAAATGAAAGGAATCCTGGGCTCTACATTCTTAATTTTAGGAAGTTTTGTGCATTTTCGGAAACAATATACCACTTGCTTGCCGGTGAAGGAAAACCACGCGTGGAAATCTACTACTGTTTTCAAACGTATGTAAAGCCCGAGAAACCGCACTCAAACTGCGTGTAGATAAACTTAAAAATGCATTCAGTAATTTGTGAAATTTCATACTTGTTTCTTGTTTTATTATTAACTAGCTGATGCCCGCGGCTCCGCTCGCGTGAATTTAGGTTTTTCACTACTTCTGCGGGAACCATCGCTTTTTCCGGGATAAAAAGTACCATAATGTGTTAATCCAGGTAATAATCCATCTCCATTCCAAATTTCAGCTAAATCGGATTCGTAGTTGCAGCGTGAAGGAGTAACAGACAAACACACACATATATACAAACTTTCACCTTTATTATATTATAGTGTAATGTGCACATATAAACTTTCGTACTTTAAATACGCCGCTCCCAAAATAGGTTCAGTGCTAATGCCGAGTTTAACGACTCTTTAAACTTCAAAAATACGGGACTTTCATACAAACTCCCAACCCCTATTTCACCCCCTTAGGGAAGGATTTTCTCAAAACCGTTTCTTAACTGACAACTACCCATTAGAAAGAACCTACTTTCCAAATTTCAAGTCAACAGTAACAATATTAAAATTTTCACATAAAAACTTTCATCCCCTATTTTACCACCCTTAAAGGGGAATTTTCCAAAACGACTTATACAAATTTTTAATATCTGAAGCTAATAACCTAAATGACGATTTTCACGTCTCTAACTTCAAAAACACGGGACTTTCATATAAACTTCCAACCCCTATTTCACCCCCTTAGAGGGGTAGTTTCTCAAAATCGTTTCTTAGCTGACAACTACCCATTAGAAAGAACCTACTTTCCAAATTTCAAGTCAACAGTAACAATATTAAAATTTTCACATAAAAACTTTCATCCCCTATTTTACCACCCTTAAAGGGGAATTTTCCAAAACGACTTATACAAATTTTTAATATCTGAAGCTGATAACCTAAATGACGATTTTCACGTCTCTAACTTCAAAAACACGGGACTTTCATACAAACTCCCAACCCCTTTTTCACCCCCTTAGGGAAGAATTTTCTCAAAACCGTTTCTTAACTGACAACTACCCATTAGAAAGAACCTACTTTCCAAATTTCAAGTCAACAGTAACAATATTAAAATTTTCACATAAAAACTTTCATCCCCTATTTTACCACCCTTAAAGGGGAATTTTCCAAAACGACTTATACAAATTTTTAATATCTGAAGCTAATAACCTAAATGACGATTTTCACGTCTCTAACTTCAAAAACACGGGACTTTCATACAAACTCCCAACCCCTATTTCACCCCCTTAGGGAAGGATTTTCTCAAAACCGTTTCTTAACTGACAACTACCCATTAGAAAGAACCTACTTTCCAAATTTCAAGTCAACAGTAACAATATTAAAATTTTCACATAAAAACTTTCATCCCCTATTTTACCACCCTTAAAGGGGAATTTTCCAAAACGACTTATACATTTTTTTAATATCTGAAGCTGATAACCTAAATGACGATTTTCACGTCTCTAACTTCAAAAACACGGGACTTTCATATAAACTTCCAACCCCTATTTCACCCCCTTAGAGGGGTAGTTTCTCAAAATCGTTTCTTAGCTGACACCTACCCATTACAAAGAACCTACCTTTCAAATTTCAAGTTTGCAGGCTTTATACTTCATGAGATATCGTGATGAGTGAGTGAGTGAGTGGTAACTCTCTTTTATATATATAGATTTAACTAGCAAACGCCCGCGGCTTCGCTCACGTTAACTTCTGAGTTATGCTTTACTATGGTGGTTTAATTTCCAAAATTCCTGCATTACACACCATTTTGCCCACAAAATTTTCTCTTGCTTAATAGTCACATATTGATTATGAAAAATTCGATCGTCACAAAAAAGTTAAATATGGTGGCCATTTTTAGGGTTCCGTACCCAAAGGGTAAAAGCTCTTACTAAGACTCCAAAGTCCGTTCGTCCATCCGGCCGTTTTTACCAAAAATTCCTTTTCTATGCTCGCTGCGATAATCAGATGTCAATTTTGAAAACTATCGGCCCAGTAACAAAAACCTGCCAAGTGCGAGTCGGACTCGCGCACTGAGGGTTCCGTACTACAACCGGAGGAATAAAACCATAAAAACCACTTTTCTTATCGAACCGCAAAACTAACTTTGTTTTTAGAGGTTTTATTGTAAATATAAAAAAACTACTTATTAGATCTCGTTCAAACTAATTTTCGGTGGAAGTTTGCATGGTAATGTACATCATATATTTTTTTTAGTTTTATCATACTCTTATTTTAGAAGTTACAGGGGGGGGGACACACCTTTTTCCACTTTGGAAGTGTCTCTCGCGAGATAGATAGATATCCATAGATCCAGTTCCATATCTCATAGATATCCCACACATATGGGTTTGATGAAAAAAAAATTTTTGAGTTTCGGTTCTAAGTATGGGGCACCCCCAAAATTTATTACTTTTTTTAAATTTTGTGTGAAAACCTTGATGCGGTTCACAGAATACATCTACTTACCAAGTTTCAACAGTATAGCTCTTATAGTTTCGGAAAAAAGTGGCTGTGACATACGGATGGACAGACGGACAGACGGACAGACGGACAGACGGACAGACGGACAGACGGACAGACGGACAGACAGACATGACGAATTTATAAGGGTTCCGTTTTTTGCCATTCGGCTACGGAACCCTAAAAAAGTTCAAAATGGCAGCCACTTTTTAAAATGTTGACTACAAATTCTTTCTCTATGCTTGCTGCCATTGTCAAATATCGATTTTCAAAGCAATGGGCCCAGTAACAAAAAAGTTCAAAATGGCGGCCAATTTTTTAAATTTTGACAACAAATTCCTTCTCGATGCTTGGTGAAATAATCAGATGTCGATTTTCAAAGCAATCGACCCAGTAACAAAAAATTTCAAAATGGCGGACACTTTTTTTAAATTTTGACCACAAATTCCTTCTTTATGCTTGCTGCCATAGTCAAATATCGATTTTCAAAGCAATTGGCCCAGTAACAAAAAAGTTCAAAATGGCGGCCACTTTTTTTAAATTTTGACCACAAATTCCTTCTTTATGCTTGCTGCCATAGTCAAATATCGATTTTCAAAGCAATTGGCCCAGTAACAAAAAAGTACAAAATGGCGGCCACTTTTTTAAATTTTGACCACAAATTCCTTCTCTATGCTTGCTGCCATAGTCAAATATCGATTTTCAAAGCAATCGGCCCAGTAACAAAAAAGTTCAAAATGGCGGCCACTTTTTTAAATTTTGATCACAAATTCCTTCTCTATGCTTGCTGCCGTAGTCAAATATCGATTTTCAAAGCAATCGGCCCAGTAACAAAAAAGTTCAAAATGGCGGCCACTTTTTTTAAATTTTGACCACAAATTCCTTCTCTATGCTTGCTGCCATAGTCAAATATCGATTTTCAAAGCAATCGGCCCAGTAACAAAAAAGTTCAAAATGGCGGCCTATTTTTTATATTTTGACCACAAATTCCGTCTCTATGCTTGCTGCCATAGTCAAATATCGATTTTCAAAGCAATCGGCCCAGTAACAAAAAAGTTCAAAATGGCGGCCAAAAAATTCAAAATTTTTCCTCCTCAAAATTTAAATCTCGAAAATCCCTTTCTGAAAACGAATTCATGATATACCTAATACCAACCTAGGTACCAAATTTCAGATCTCTACGACTTTTAATTTCGCTGGAATCCCTGGAACAACGCAAAAATTACACTTTTGTATGGGAAAATCCCTTAAAAGTAGGATTTTTATCCCTTCCAATTTGAATTTCTGGAATCCCCGTCTTAGTACGAATTCATGACCTAATGTCAATGTAGGTACCTAATTTCAGATCTCTACGACTTGTAGTTTTTCGGGAATTCCTGGAACAACAAAAAAAATTACAATTTTGTATGGAGAAATCCCTTTAATGTACTATTTCTACCCCTTAAACATGGAATTTCTGGAATCCCCGTCTTAGTACGAATTCATGACCTAATATCTTCCTAGGTACCAAATTTGAGATATCTACGACTTTTAGTTTTTCGGGAATTCCTGGAACAACGAAAAAATTTTAGTTTTGTATGGGAAATACCCTTAAATGTATGATTTTTACCCCTTAAACATGGAATTTCTGGAATCCCCGTCTTAGTACGAATTCATGACCTAATATCTACCTAGATACCAAATTTCAGATCTCTACGACTTTTAGTTTTTCTGGAATGCCTGGAACAACGAAAAAATTACAATTTTGTATGGAGAAATCCCTTTAATGTACTATTTCTACCCCTTAAACATGGTATTTCTGGAATCCCCGTCTTAGTACGAATTCATGACCTAATATCTACCTAGATACCAAATTTCAGATCTCTACGACATTTAGTTTTTCTGGAATGCCTGGAACAACGAAAAAATTACAATTTTGTATGGAGAAATCCCTTTAATGTACTATTTCTACCCCTTAAACATGGAATTTCTGGAATCCCCGTCTTAGTACGATTTCATGACCTAATATCTTCCTAGATACTAAATTTAAGATCTCTACGACTTTTAGTTTTTCGGGAATTCCTGGAACAACGAAAAAAATTTATTTTTGTATGGGAAATACCCTTAAATGTATGATTTTTACCCCTTAAACATGGAATTTCTGGAATCCCCGTCTTAGTACGAATTCATGACCGAATATCTACTTAAGTACCAAATTTCAGATCTCTACGACCTATAGTTTTGGCGGCATCCGTGGAACAACCAAAATACCTCATTCTTTTATATATATAGATAACTCCTTCGACGAGAGTTCGTTATTGCTCTTATTCGAGAGTTGACTTGATCGAGAATGTTTGATGACTAAGTTAGTCTTCTCAGAGACGATGGCAATACTTGTTAATAAAATACTCATACATAAGCATAGACGCCTTAATGTTTCGCCAGTTTTGGAGCTTTCACTCTAAGAGGATGTAGGTTTTACATTGTTAGGTCGTAGGTAGGTTTTAAGTTTAACAACGCTTGGTTAACGTTATCTGTAACTACTAGTAACTACGTAGTTCATCATTTATGTTTTACTTTAGCTATTTATTACTATTAGCTATAACTAAGGCAAAATAGTATTTGTAAGTCATATATTCTTCTAAACATCTTTTATGCTAGATAAAAAGAATGCTCACCGATTACCTATCGGTGAGCCTTCCTTCAAAATAAATTTTTAAGTTAATTGCCTAATTACGTATTTTATATATTTATAATAGTATCAGTATGTAATTTTTCTTCTTTTCTTTATTTTAAGTGTTTACATGTTTATTAATTGCCAATGTTGTGCTCACTATAGATGTACATGTAAGTGAAAGAGTTTGTTTAAAAAAATATGTTGTTTAACATGTAATACGTGTATATTGTTTGTGTTCTAAGTAAATAAATAAATAATAATAAAAACTTTGATCGTAAAAGACTGTCTAACGAATATTAAAAACAGTTTTTATTTCTTTGATTTTCCCTTAGCTTTAATTTTACCGAAATAAAAAGTAGTGACAGCCCATTGGTAAAGACCTCTGCCACTAAACAGGGTCGGGGGTTCAAAGCCCGGCAAGTACAATGTTCTCAAAGATATGTGAAGCCCACGTATGCCCAACACCAGCCCACCATTTCAGAGAAGAAGTTCCTAGAATTGGGACTTAGAAAAAGGTTGACGAGTTGAGATAATAATTTTAACCGCCAATTAATTGAAGTCCCATAAAAATTATATCTACATTAATTTAATAATTTAATAATCTATCTATACTTATAATAAATCTGTAACAGGTCAAATTCTGTACATTAAAGATATTTTGAAAATTTTTTTTCGAGGGCACTCTAAAATTGGTTCTGAACCCAAAACTGTATTTTTTTCATTTTTGTCTGTCTGTCTGTCTGTCTGTCTTTCTGTATCACGGCCGCGCATCACGCCGAAACTACTGAATGAATTCCAATGAAACTTGGTATGACTTGAGTTCATACTACGAGGAAGGACATAGGATACTTTTTATCCTGAAATTCAGCATGGTTCCCTTAGGAGAGGGGATAAAAGTTAAATTCTCTCGATTTTCTTTGTAGCCAAACTCCTCCTAAACGGCTGGATCGATCGTTGTGAAACTTTCGGGGTGTGATCTCTGGGTCGGGGAGCGGGTTGTTATCTATATTTGATCTCCCAAAATGCTGAAGAACCCTGGCCCTGGCCGATTTAATTTTCCCATACAAAAACTAAGGGCGGTACCGATGTATGGTGGAATCGAACGAATCGCACATCAAATGAAAGAGCGTAAAAAAATAATCGATCCGAGTCGAGGACTTATACGTGAAGACTTAGGATTATCGAGTATTTTCTAATTGAAAATAAAATTAATAAATTGATTTAATGGCGTTGCTATGTAAACATTTCATTGCTGTCACGTCAGCACCTCTGACAAGTTTGTTTCGAAATTTGTAGCCGGAGTATGATGTCCGACCTTTTTGGTCTATTTAATTTATTTGATATGCAAATAACGTTATAATACCGATTGTTAGTTTGGGAGAAAATCGTCGAACTACGTCGATGCCAAGTATTTGTTCAAGAAAGGATTAACGCTGAAACAGAATGACAAAGAAGTAGGATCTGCTCCATCGTATACAATCGTTAAAAAATGGTCAGAAGAATTGATGACCCACGAGCTGGACGGCCATCAGCTTCGAGTACTGAGAATAACGTCGGAAATATTTGGGATTTCATACTCGGGGCCGTTGATCGAAAATCCGATAAATAGCTGAAATCATAGGTGTATCCTATGAACGAACTTGAAATATAATTCATAATGAATTGTGGCTTCGAAGCTTTCTGCGAGATGGGTACCGAGGCTTCTTTCAGCTGAACATAAATGCAACCGACTAACGATTTAGCGCAATTGTTTGGAGTTGCAATTGTTAAAGCCGATTCACCAAACTTCTTACAGATATTTGTTAGTACTGATGAAACTTGGTAAATCGCGGTTGGATTTACTTTCCTTTGGCAGGAGTTCGGGGGAGAAAGGTGTTGTATTTGGTAGAGGTTTGGTCCCTGATTACAACAATACTATTCGCATTACGAGGTAACGCAGTGTTTTGAGCTTTTCAAAAATCAATCTATATGGAGGTCAGTATAAATCGGGAAGTCTTTTATCGGAGTAAGGATGACTTTCGGGAGATACAGTAGGACGAGATGGAACACCACACATGTATTTTGTTGTACCGACAAAAAAAATAGGCCACAGAACTTTTTAAATATGTTATTTGTAGTATTAATTTTTGACACAAAACACTTAGGATCTTGAGCGAGCGAAGCGAGCTCGGGACTTGGGGCACCCCGACTCGGTTAACGGATAGGTGACGAAGAGGATTGCATTGGCCTTGCAGGCCCCACCATCCTTCTGAGTGGTTATTTCCTTTTATGACCACCCAGAAATAGGAGCTCCTTCGACCGAGCCAAAAAAGGGTAAGGGAAAGACAGAAGGCTAAAAGAGTCTTAACCTCAAGATTTTAAAGCTCTGTCGACTGACCCTTAGGGGGGGTGAGGGGTAGATGGTGATGGATAAAGGGTTTTCCTAGCTCCTTTACTTCTTCTCCGAGCCTTAAAAAGGGTAAGGGAAAGACTGAAGACTTAGGATGTAGAGCGAGCGAAGCGAGCTCGGGACTTGGGGCACCTCGACTCGGATAACGGATAGGTGACGAAGAGGATGGCGGGGCCTGCAAGGCCCCACCATCCTTCTGAGTGGTTATTTTCTTTTATGACCACCCAGAAATAGACCGAGCCAAAAAAGGGTAAGGGAAAGACTGAAGGCTAAAAGAGTCTTAACCTCAAGATTATAAAGCTCTGTCGACTGACCCTTAGGGGGGGTGAGGGGTAGATGGTGATGGATAAAGGGTTTTCCTAGCTCCTTTACTTCTTCTTGAGGCTAGAATTCCCATTTCAAAACATGTATTTCAGTAATTATAACAGCAAAATCGAATTCAAAACTTCATAATTAAAAAAAAATATTTCTTAAAAACTACTACGTGTCGAAAGTTTTAGCTTGGGAGGGGGGAAAAAATCCCATTTTTTTCTTCCCACCCCTTCCCCTTTCGCTTCTCTCCGCGACGAAGCGACTCCATCATCGTCATTTTAATTATTTTCATCTTTTTAAATTTGTTCAAGAATGGTGCAATACCTTTTCAGGGAGTGGTATCGGGGGTTAGGGGACACCCCCTCTCCTCCCCTTCCCCCTTCCCGTCCCCCTACTCCTGCCAAACGATTCTAAATTTTTACCATGGAGTCTTCTTCCCTTCTCTTCTTCTGCTGTCAACGTGCAATACTCTTCCATACGATCCATCCATTTCTTTTTTGGTCTTCATCTAAGTACTTACTAAACAAACCTCTCTTATTCTGAGAGGAAACCCTAACCCAGCTATTGTGGGGTTGAGATGAAATTCAATTAACTATATTTGATCCAGCGAGAGGCTTCGGCCGCGTTCAATTAAATGTTGACAAAAAATAACAGGCAAAACGAAGTTTGCCGGGTCAGCTAGTACTTATAATAAATCTGTAACAGGTCAAATTCTGTACATTAAAGATATTTAGAAAATTTTTTTTCGAGGGCACTCTAAAATCGGTTCTGAACCCAAAACTGTATTTTTTTTCATTTTTGTCTGTCTGTCTGTCTGTCTGTCTTTCTGTATCACGGCCGCGCATCACGCCGAAACTACTGAATGAATTCCAATGAAACTTGGTATGACTTGAGTTCATACTACGAGGAAGGACATAGGATACTTTTTATCCCGAAATTCAGCATGGTTCCCTTAGGAGAGGGGATGAAAGTTAAAATGTATACTGAGTTGTAAATCATTAACGCGTGCTCCGATTTCATTCATTCTTTTTTTGTTAGAAAGGGGATACATTAAAGATTGTTCTGTAAATATTTCAAAGTCATCGGTTTTGTAGTTCAGAAAAAATAGACATAATAACCCTCAGTATTTGTCCAATAAAATTCTCTCGATTTTCGTTGTAGCCAAACTCCTCCGAGCTGAACCGATCGTTATGAAACTTTCAGGGTATGATCTCTGGGTGCGGGAGCGGGTTGTTATCTATATTTGATGTCCCTTAAAGCTGGAGAACCCTGGCTCTGGCCGATTTAATTTTCCCATACAAAAACCAAGGTCGAATCGGTGTACGGTGGAATCGAACGAATTGTATATCAAATTAAAGAGCGTAAAAAAATAATCGATCCGAGTCGAGGACTTATATGTGGAGACTTAGGATTAGCGAGTATTTTCAAAATAAAAGTAAAATTAATAAACTGATTTAATGGCGTTGCTATGTAAACATTTCAATACTGTCACGTCAGCACCTCTGACAAGTTTGTTTCGAAATTTGTAGCCGGAGTTAATGATGTCCGACCTCTTCGGTCTATTTAATTTATTTGATATGCAAATAACGTTATAATACCCATTGTAGTTTTGGAGAATATTACCTACGTCGATGCCAAGTATTTATTTGTTCAAAAAAGGGTTAACGCTGAAACAGATTGACAAATTAGGACCTGCTCCAGCGTATACAATCGTTAAAAAATGGTCAGAAGAATTGATGACCCACGAGCTGGACGGCCATCAGCTTCGAGTACTGAGAATAACGTCGGAAATATTTGGGAGCCGTAGATCGAAAATCAGATAAATAGCTGAAATCATAGGTGTATCCTATGAACGAACTCGAAATATAGATAGATAGATAGATAGATAAATACTTTATTGCACACCACAGAATAAAATATAACAAAAAGTAGAAATAATGAAAACACAAACTTAGGAGTACAACTTGGCGGCCTTATCGCTACATAGCGATTTCTTCCAGGCAACCAATGGCGTGAAGGAATATTTTACATTGGATACGAGGTAGGTGGTGCCAGAATAAATAAATATAATACACTACTTACAATAAATTACTTATACTAAATATAACAACGATAAAACTACAACAAAAATATTAAATATACTTGTACATATCTATAATATTCATAATAAATATAGATAATAATATATAAATAATACATAAACAATAAAAATAATCCTCAAAACCAAAAAACAGAGAAGATGTAATAAATCTTTAAATAACATATACATAGGTGACAGTAATTATTCATCAGCACCCAGGCAACTGAGATATAAAGTGATCTTTAACTAGTCTTTTAAACTGTCCTATAGTCCGGGCCTCTCTGATATTAAGTGGTAGGGCATTCCATAGTTTTATAGCCCGAACAGTATAGGACTTATTAAAGAAGGAAGACTTATGGGCAGGCATCAACAAAATAAGTTTCCTCGAAGAACGGAGCAGACCTCCAGATTGCCCTACGAAATTGAATTTTTCTTTCAAGTAAGGTGGTGCAGTGGGATGAAAGAGAACACAGTACAGAATGGAAAGGATGTGAAGATTCCGGCGAAGCCGAATAGGTAACCAATTAAGGCGAGAACGAAATTGAGATATATGGTCATATTTGCGTACCCCAAATATGAATCTAATAACAGAATTCTGGAGTCTCTCAAGCTTACTTAATTGGTTTTCATTTAAGTCGACAATGCTTGCGTCAGCGTAATCAAGAATAGGAAGGAGAAGAGTCTGTGCGAGCATAATTTTGGTAGGAATTGGAAGAATAGATCGAAGGCGACGCAAAGAACCCAAGGCTGCAAACATTTTCCGACTGACGTGTTTCAAATGCTGAACCCAGCCCAAGTTCCTATCAAGAATCACTCTCAAATACTTTACGCTCTCACAATACGGGATTACAACATTATTAAACTTAATAGGAGGAAGTGACCGCCAATCAATTTTTGATATCTGCTTTTGGCTGCCAATAACGATTGCCTGTGACTTACTCGGATTTACATTAAGGCCAAAAGATTTGCTCCACTCAAGGACGGAGCTAAGGTCTGAATTCATTGTAGCTATTGCATGCGGCAGATTTTCAAATGACGACTGGGTATAAAGCTGGACATCATCTGCATACATATGGTAGAGAGAAGAAAGGTTATGACTGATTGAGTTAATGAAGATGGAAAAGAGCAATGGTGACAACACGCCGCCTTGGGGCACGCCAGCAGAGATATCGCACCAAGAGGAATGAGTTTCCTCATAATAATATAATTCATAATGAATTGGGGCTTCAAAGCTTTCTGCGAGATGGGTACCGAGGCTTCTTTCAGCTGAACATAAATGCAACCGACTAACGATTTAGCGCAATTGTTTGGTTCACCAAACTTCTTACAGATATTTGTTAGTACTGATGAAACTTGGTAAATCAGGGTTGGATTTACTTTCCTTTGGCAGGAGTTCGGGGGAGAAAGGTGTTGTATTTGGTAGAGGTTTGGTCCCTGATTATAACAATACTATTCGCATTACAAGGTAACGCACTGTTTTCGAGCTTTTCAAAAAACAATTATTCAATCTATAATGGCGGTCAGTATAAATCGGGAGGTCTTTTTTCGAAGTTAGGATGATTTTTAGGAGATACAGTAGGACGAGATGGAACACCACACATATATTTTGTTGTACCGACAAAAAAAAATAGGCCACAGAACTTTTTAAATATGTTATTTAAAGTATTAATAACAGATTCAATTTTTGACACAAACCACTTAGGATGTAGAGCGAGCGAAGCGAGCTCGGGACTTAGGGCACCTCGACATAACGGATAGGTGACGAAGAGGATGGCGGGGCTCTTCGTCAAATTGGCATCAAATCAAATCGGCAAATTGGTTGTCTGTAAAGTCGGTTTACTGACGATAGTTGAACGTGACAACTCTCGCTTGCACTTTAAGCCTTACATGGAACGCCTCAGAGCGAGGTAACGGTAAATGAGTCATGTTTTTTTGTGCGTGCAGCCGGCTCTACCGAATTATAAGACGTTGTCACGTCAAAAAGAATGAATGAAATCTGACCGCGAGTTAATGAATTATAACTTAATACACATTTTGACTTTGATGTCGTCTTCCAGGGAAACCATGCTGAATTTTGGAATAAAAAGTATCCTATATCCTACTTCGGTATATAAACTCACATCATGCCAAGTCTCATTTTAATCCATCCAGCGGATTATGCGTGATGTGTGGCCGTGAAATAGAGAGACAGACAGACAAAGAGACAAAAATTAAACAAATTACAGTTTTGGTTTCAGTATCGACTAAAGAGTGCTCTGCAACAAATAATTTCGAAATATCTTCAATGTACGGAACGTGACCCGTTACAGTTGTACCTATTAATATAGGTAGTAGAGCGGATATTATGACAAATATCTAATTGACCTTTTATAAGAGCCTGTACCTTTAAATTTAACTCATTCAGTAAATCTGAGAATAGGTCATGATTCGTGAGCTATTTTTCATACCCATATTAAGAGAGAAATGTATGTGGCAAAACGAAGTTTGCCGGGTCAGCTAGTATTTTATAATTTCGATATGATAAAATTGACATAATTTCTTGGTAAATTAGACAAAGAACTCGACACAATAGGCGAAAGGAGATAAAATAAAGCGAAGTCAATTTCCAATACTCGGTTGAGAATGCTACAAACTGATAGGCAGTTCACAAAACGAAGTAAAATGGAGCTTAAAATAATTAATGGCTCCGACAGAGGAAAATATTCACAGTACGTATAAGAGAAAATGTCTCTCGCTAGGCAGAAATTAAATATTTTTCAATAGTAATGTAAAAACCGTCAGATAAATTTATTACTCGTAGATGAAATTGGTATCTGCTGGTTCTTTATAACTAATACAGCATTTTTTATTTTCCACTGAAAGAAATAAAACTCTATGTAGCGATGTAGTAGAAATAGATAAAGAGGAATAAAAATCAGATAATACATACCTGTAGCACCTCAGGTGTGACTGGATAGATCTCTAAAATATTTTCATAATTTCTGCGTTTAAACTTAGTAATCCATATGCTTACAAAGAAACATGTTTAGTCCAAGTTAAGAAAATTTACAATATCCTAAATGTTAATTTTTTTAGTTAAACCAATATAACATAAACGTATTAAGTAAATGATAAGAATTAGAGGAAGTAAATACCACAACTCACATCAACTGATTGTGCTGCGTGGATTTAGCGGCATTGACAAAACCGGATTGTACATCTGAAGCTGCAGGAAGCTAAAGTGTTAGTTTTTCCAAATTCGGTTTCAAGGCAGGCAATTAATAATAATATAACCCCTAAAAATCTCTTCTCGATTTTTCATAAACCTGACATTTGCCGCATTCCCATCGAATCGACATTGCAAGAGGCAGATTATATTATGGTTCATCATCACACGGTCATAAATGATACCCATATCCAAATAATTGAGATCATTCCAATTAGCGCAAAATATTTTTGCTGTTGTCAGAATCCTGCGGTGTGACGATTTGTACATTGACATTCCCTGTACACAAGTGAAACTTCCAAACAACCGTCAAGTCATTAGTAATGTTAACATTACTGTCGTTAATGTAAAAAAAGCTTTACGGAAGTTAGACGTTACCAAAGGCTCAGGTCTGGATGATATTCCGCCGATCTTCTTTAAATCGACTGCTGATACTATATGTAAGCCGCTAACCGTCCTTTACAATCTGTGCCTTCAGGAAGGGACATTTCCAAATAAGTGGAAAGCGGCCCGGATAGTCCCAGTGCACAAAGGGGGTTCAAAGAGAGACGTGGAAAACTACCGACCGATCTCTATACTACCCGTACTCTCTAAACTTTTTGAAAGATTGGTGCACGATTACATCTATCCTCTGCTGCATCCAATCATCCTTACGCAGCAGCACGGCTTTGTACAGAGACGTTCAACAGTTACAAATCTCCTTGTGTTCACTTCACAGTTATTTGAAAATTTAGACAACCATAAACAAACTGATACCATATATACAGACTTCCAGAAAGCTTTTGATAGGGTTGATCATAAACTGTTGCTTGAAAAACTAGCCTACAACGGTATACGTGGTAACTTGTGGCGATGGTTCAAATCGTACATAACAAACCGCACTCAAAAAGTGGTTATTAATGGACATGACTCTGAAGTGGTCACGATAACGTCTGGTGTTCCGCAAGGGTCAATCCTTGGGCCACTATTATTTATTTTATTCATAAACGACATTCATAAATGCTTCAAATATAGTGACTTTCTTCTTTACGCAGATGACCTTAAGGTATATAAAACTATCGAAACACCTGACGATCATGTCCAACTTCAAGCTGATTTAAATAGATTTTCTGAATATTGTAGGATAAATAAGCTTAATCTAAGTTTAAATAAATGTAAATATATCACTTTTACTAAAAAAACTAATGTCAGCAATTTTGCATATTCACTTCGCAATTCTAGTCTAGAGAGAGTCAATAATATTAGTGACCTAGGCATAACATTAGATTGTAAACTCAACTTAGATACACATGTAAAAAATATCATAAATAAAGCTTTCAAAATGTATGGGTTTGTAATTAGAGCGAGTGATAACTTCAAGAGAGTCTCTACATACATTCACTTATTTAAGTCTTTAGTGCGTCCACAGCTGGAATACGCTGTCTGTATTTGGGATCCATACTACGAAAAATATGTAAAAAGCATTGAAAAAGTTCAAAAAAAATTTTTACGCTGCATTCATTACAAGTGTACGCGAAACCGGTTGCCTTATGACCAACTTCTTGAAAAATATAACCTACTCGACTTAAAGTCCAGGCGTAAGCAACTAGAAGCCATGTTCTTATACGATCTGTGTCATAATAAGTACGATTGCACTGATTTAACCCGCAAGCTCTGCTATCGTGTGCCATTTAGAACACCTATTCGTAGCTGTCGAACACACCAACTCTTCGCTACCACGAAATGCCGCACGAATGCAGGCAAGCGGTCGCCTCTGATTAGGATGACGCAGACGTACAATAAACACTTTGGCAATATAGACATCTTTGCAACTCGAGTGGGTAGTTTCAAGAGGTCGGTCATAGGCAACCTCAAATTAAAAATAGATACTTCTTTATATTAATTAATTTTGCATTGCCCTCACCATGTGCATACGTTTCAGATTATCTGAGGACGACGTTGTGGGTCATGCGCTGATTAGTTTGTAATTAGAGTTAGGTTTATATTTAAGTCAATTTTGTAGTGCATGATTGTTTGTTTGTCCCTTAATTTAAATAAATAAATAAATAAAGTCGTTGTTGCGTTGGTCGCTAAAACTGTCCAGGTAATATAGTCGTTGGAGGAAATCTTACTCAAGGTTCTTTAGTCTCTTATAGGCTGCAACTTAGTAATCCATATCCCGTACATCTTGTTAGTTGTTGGGTAGTACAGTCTAATAATGACACAGAACACTAAATATGTACAGAAGGCCCACTCCGCACGATGATTTAAAGAAATAGCGACTCTAGCGCTGACACAAAAAGTGCAGTTTAGTTCGCAATAGCGCCTGGCCCTGCCCTCAAAATCGACACGCAATAAACGCAATGTTGTGGTCTCTTTCTATCGACTAACTAACTAACTTTATCTCTTACGACGTACTAGGGCTGCCTTAGTCAGACGGCGCGTAAAAACGACCGTACAGAACTAGCGCGTGCAATTCGGCCCGCGAGCGGCAACCATCTGAAATTTTGAGGTCCAGACCCCTATTATATTGAGGTCCTGTTGTAGCCGGGACGGTCACGTGATAAGTGAGACTGGCCTGGGGGCCTACCACGAACGCCCAAAGTAATATTATTGTAATATTGTTTTAAAATTTCCATACTGACATTGTATGAAAATGTCAAAACAATATTACAATAATATTACTTCGGGCGTTCGTGGTAGGCCCCCTGATAATGAGAAGAGATTCGTAGGCAAAAGTAAGCATTGAAAGAGTTGAGCACTACAATATAGATTTTACTTTTTTAAATTAAGGTCAATGTTTTTAGCTTTCTTTATGTCTCAAGGTAATTACGACCACAGACCTAAGCTACTCTGTAATTTAGCCGGCTATTATGAAAGAATAAAACGTTAAAAAGTTATTGCAGTTAAAAGAGTATGAGCAAAATGTTTTGTTTATAAAATAATTGCCTTCGTTATATAGATTAGATCAGTAAGGTTATATAGGCCAGTGATTCATCATCTTACACAGTCCTTTTCATGGCCCACTTCTAAGCAAGAGTTTAATTTAAGAATGAAAAGGCCTAAGATGTAGACCACTATAGTTAGGTACAGACCGCCTTTGAGAACATTACCACGAACTTCGGGCATGCAAGATTTTTCACGTTCTACAAGGGATGTTTTGACACCAAACACAGCCATAAACGTACACAGAACTCTGACACTATTTACTTGAACCTTATTCCATCGATGTTTTAACCACAGTGCTTTATCCTTTACACAAGTATAGTAAGAAATAATGCTAATATAAATAACTGAAAAGTTTATCACCTCATGCATTGAATGTGACATTCAACGCAGAGTTCAAAACACGCAGAGCTTCAATTTCGCATACGGATAGGTATATCAAATAAACCATATGCTTAGAAGGTCTTTTAATAAATCTCACTCATGTTTTAGGTCTTTTAATAAGTCTCATGAGTTCACGTAAGCTTAAGCCACAGGCGCTCGCTAGGTTTAAACTTAATACCCTAATTTCGAATTGGAACACATAAAACAGGTCAATGCCGACATGAACAGAACTTCACTGTAGCGAGTAGACAATAGAAGACTGCAGTCTTTATCAAAGACTACTTTTTTCTACAAACTCGCAGATTCAGCTTCTCTTTAAGCAGTACTTTCTTATTAATCTCACTCACCATTGTAATCATTATTGTGGAAAAAACTGAAATGATTATTCTTCAATCAAATACCTCTTTTGTTCGATGCAAATTGCTCTTGATTAATGAAAAGAATAAGGTTTTAATCTTAACATTCGCGGAGCAAAAGAAACTGTTGAAAAATTAATTATGTTTCTTACTAAAACGAAAACCTATTTTGTAAATTAATCTTCTTTGTTTATGAAACAACAAGGCAAACTAAAAAGAAACTACAGCTTTTCACCTTCCATTTCTGTTTTATCAAACAATTTCGAAAGAACTAAATTATCATTATCAACGGAATTGCATTATTAAACAAAATTCAAATCAAACCCGCTTAATTTTTAAGATTTATTTGCATGATGACACACTTAATTTGATAGTAATTTACAGATTAAGAAGCTACAAGCGCCTTAAAAATGAAAAACAATCGTTAAAAGTGATCGTTATTAGAATTAATCAGTAAAATTATTTCTTAAAAACAAAACAATTGATAGAAAACAAAGTTTTAAATAGATTTTCTGGAATCGTCCTTTGATTACACTTTGTATTAAAACAGAAGCAATTTGTTAAATTAACGAAGACATTTATACCCTCTAAACATTTAGATGGCAATTTATATTTGACTGTCGCTATACCCTAACGACCTATTGATGTCCTATTGCAGTCTTGCCCGACACGATTTATGTCTGCAATAGACCTGTTTGCGATGCGGAAACTGTTAATGGTACTTCTTACCTTGGTGACACGATGGCTAATAGCAAACAGTTAAGTACTTTAAAACATTTATTTTAGTTCAGAAAACTCTCCTCAAGAAAAATATCTCTCTTAGTGAGAGTTTTCTGAACTTTGATAGTAGAGACATTTACGAGTATCCTTCACTTTGCTTTAATGTTAGAGGGAAACAGTGACGTTATATTTTGTCGCTTCATCTTTGATTGCAGTAGTAATTTGTTAAATTTAACGATCATCATTATGTTATGTAAATTGCTGCTATATTATCCTAACGACCCACTGATAATATAGTATTGCAGTCTTGCATAACCCTATTTATGTTAATACACGATTTATGTCTAACGACATACAAAGCCGAAATAGAAAGCTCGCGTTGTATGATTAAAAACTTCTTTACAAGCGAGCCTTAAATTTTGGTATGTCATAATTTATCAAATATTTTCTGTATTCGTCATTGACTGTACTTTCTATAAAAGAAAAGAAATTTGTTAAATAAACGCCCACCGTAAAAATATAGTTGGCAATATTATTCTCGGCGCAGCGAACTGTGATCCCTATAACACTGACAGCTAATGTCACCATATAACATTGTAGTGGCGTCACCATTAAATCGGGATCATATTGGGGGCGTCTAAAAATGCCATTTATAAATTTTACGTACCTTTATACCATTAGTAATGATATTCCGTTGATATTTTTAACAATTCTTAACATTTACAAGAAGTTATGTCAATCTGAATTTATGTTTACGTCCTGCAAAACTTACGTCGTGTGACGTTTATCGACTAGGGCGGCAAGTATCGATACAAAAATGTCGGTAATGGAAACGAGTACACAATTTTTCAGACAAAATAAATAAATGGGGAGCATTCATTTTCATGATAAAATATATACTTATATAGCAAAAACGTGTTTACCGGGTTAAGCATTATTAGAAAATAACAAGGTTGGAAACTTTCGTTTTACTTACCTACTTAATCTATGCCAAAAATCTTAAATTAATACAACAACAAAATGGACATTAAAACTGCACATTGTAATATTTTTTAAAACATGTTTACCAACGTGGCTTAAGTGCAAGCCACGCCTTTGTCAAAAAAAAATTATCGACATGACCAAAGACACGACCCATCACTAAACGAACTGTCATAGGGATCATGGTTCGCCGCGCGGAGAATAATTGAGTTTGGCTGTCTCTTTTGATGTCGTATTGCAGTCTTGCCCAATACGATTTATGGGTGTAATAGAATGTATACCGACATATCAAATTCGGTGATAATAGACCTATTTGCGATGCTGATAGTGTTAATAGTATTTCTCACCTTGGTTAGAGTATGGCTAATATGCAGGTTATAAAGGCCATTAACAGTTAATTTATTGACATTAATGAGCTCCTGAGCGATTCATACATAATGATGAAGATTACTAGTAGATTAATAATAGCATTTTAACTACAAATAACAGCAACGACACGGCACGGATATACGTCAACAATTTTTAAAAAGGTAAAAATGCTTTCCAAATCATGAATTTCTCGCAACCTAGAGATTATAAGATGTAGTTGTACACTGTAAATAATTTGGCACTGAAACATTTATTTTTTTTAAATTAGGTATCTTTCCGACGAAATCGCTTTCAACTTAGAAACATCCAAATTGAAATCTAGGTAGAAGTAGCAGATAAAACTATTTCATAATTCAAAAACTGCAATATTGACGAAAACGGATGTGAATTTAAAAATGTAGGATGCTTTTAGAATTCAGGCCTAGTCTGAATGAATACTGTTCATTGAAAATGGTGAGTAAAAAAATAAGGGTGTGCGTCTTTTTGAACCACCAAAGATTCGTCAATGTCAATACAAATATCCTAAAACAGTGTGCCGAAACCTTTTAAACTTTTCTTCTGTGGTTTTTAAACTTTTCTTTGAACATTAAAATAAATTTTCAAAATTTTCGCTTTTTTTGTTTATTGTTTATTTTATCTTAGTTGTTTATTTTATCTCACATTCCTAAATCATTTCATACGTGAATCTGTTCATTATATAAAAGGAAATAGTATCAAACTAACTGACTGACCTGTCAACGCACAGCTCATATCATTGGATAGATCGATCTGAAAGGCATGATGACGTAACCAGAGGGGTTAGTACAGGTTTTTGTACGAATTTCGAGTCGACTCGCATCCCACAAACGAATCGAATGCCTCCATACATTTACAGCCAGCGCCATCTATTGATAGCCGCATGTCAGTGAGTGTCCATAGATGGCGTTAACTGTGAATGTATGGAGGAAACCTGTACTAACCACACAGTCCTCCTCTGAAAGATTTTTAAAATTCAACCCCTAAGGAGTATCGCGGGTCGCCACGTTTTCATGTATTAAGTTTTTCCGATACTACGTAGTCATGAATTCTTTGGCGAACATCTTCTTAGATGATTACTGTTTCGTATAAAGCCTCCCCCACACAGGCGCGTTATTATCGCGCGATAATATCGCAAGCGTTATTGCGATAATGTGTCCCGATTCCTTGCACACAGCTGCGTTTTTATCGCGCGATAATAACGCGCAGACGGACGCAGCGTTCCGCGTTATTATCGCGCGATAATATCGCAAGCGTTATTGCGATATCTGTTTTCAGTACATTTTGTACGCCGCAATGGAAGTAGGACGCTGTGTCCGTCGTCCCACACAGGCGCGTTATTATCGCGCGTTATTATCGCAGCAGTGTGTAACTATTTGATCATCCTAATACAAAATGTACTGAAAACAAATATCGCAATAACGCTTGCGATATTATCGCGCGATAATAACGCGTCTATGTGGGGGAGGCTTAAATCCAAACATAATCGTGTCTCGAACAACAATATAGTTCAGTAAATATATGGAAATATTCTATCGTACGAGGAAGTTAAGTTTGCTGCCTGCGAGTTTCCAATAATATTAAAAGCCTCTTTGTCTCTCTCCGGATAATGAATTATTCTTAGGCGCTGCGCATATTATCGGTGCCGTGTGAGTTGTGACGTCATATATCATGAATAGTTCCCTCTCCCTAGCTCTGTAGTTGTAAGAAGTTTGTACGATTCTAGTTTGGGGTTTGCGCTGCATTGTTTGTAAACTTAAACTTTACCGATTTATTTAGATTCATTTGGTGCAGTGAGTGGAGTTGCAATTATTAATGTCAGTTGTAATTAAGACTATTATCCATAACAACGCGACACATTTCTGTACCGTTCCGGTGTTCCGGAGGGAATTTCAAGCGATCCTTCTTTGTTCCTTGATTAATTTATAACGAGAGCGTTATTGAAATACATTTCTAAGCATAAGATTTGGATCTAGACATTAACAATCCGCGACTTTTTGCATGTAAATTATATGCATCACAAAAAAAGAATATTTGAAAAGATTGAATGTACAATGTTTTACATTCGTGCCGTTTCGATGTTGAAACCTTAGGATCGGGGGACGTGGATGCCGGTCGTTTTTTAGTGTCATCAATTCCACTCGTGCCTGCAGGCTACTGACATGTGGAACGTATTGTCATTTTTTAACATAAAATGCCAGTCAGCAATTTGTCACTTATTCGATTTAAGTAAGAAATCGTTTTAAAAGCTCAAGCAAGATATTCTGCAATAAAGTTTCGATTGATCTGTTTGGACCATTGATTACGAGAAGGCCTTCGACAGAGTACGTCATGCGAAATTGATGGAAGTGCTTCAGAAAATTGGTCTAGATTTTAAGGATTGTCAATTTATAAAAAATCTTTATTGGAAACAGCATGCAAATATAAGGGTAGATCGCAAACTATCATCTTACATCGAGATAGAAAGGGGCGTAAGACAGGGCTGCATTTTGTCACCCTTATTATTTAATTTATATGCTGAGGCTATTTTTTCGGAAGCATTAGAAGATTGTCCAGATGGAATTTCAATTAATGGAAAATTGTTAAATAACATCAGGTACGCGGATGATACAATACTAATCGCGGATAGTATTGAAGGCCTTCAGAATTTACTAACGTCAGTAGCTTCAGCTAGTGCTGACTATGGTATTAACATAAATACCAAGAAAACTAAATACATGGTGATAAGTCGAACATCTACGCTTAATACTTCTTTATGCCTTAATGGTCAAGGTTTAGAACAGGTCTCCAGATTCAGATATTTAGGCACAATGGTTGACGACAAAGGCGACCATAGTTTAGAAATACGCTGCAGGATTGAGCAAGCACGCAACGCCTTTTCTAAAATGAAAAAAGTACTTTGTGACAGAAAGCTAAGTATACCCCTTCGGACTCGCTTAGTACGGTGCTATGTTTTTTCGGTGCTCCTCTACGGTGTGGAAGCATGGACCCTGACAGAATCCATGTCGAAGAAGTAAGAAGCTTTTGAGATGTGGGTATACCGCCGTATGCTCAAAGTTTCTTGGACAGACCGCGTTCGAAACAGCGCTGTACTCCAGAGAATGGGGAAATGTCTGGAAGTACTTAATACTATAAAGAAGAGAAAATTAGAATATTTCGGCCATGTGATGCGTAATACCAAAAAATATGAGCTCCTTCAATTAATCATGCAAGGGAAGGTGGCAGGTAGGAGGAGGCCTGGCCGCAGAAGAATATCTTGGCTTCGAAACTTACGCCAATGGTTTGGGAAGAGCACCCGTAGTCTATTCAGAGCAGCGGTATCCAAGGTTCAAATCGCTATGATGGTTGCCAACCTTCGATAGGAGACGGCACTATAAGAAGAAGTTTGGACCATAATACTCGAAAATATAGTTAAAATTTGAAGAGTAACATTATTTACTTTTACTGCTAAATATGGTTCAATTACTTTAATTACATTTTTAAACTTTTACCCAAAATGAAGTACGGGTATATATTTCAATCCACGATGACGCGCCACACTCTGTCAACTCCATACAAAATAAAGATAAGCGATTTTGACAGAGTAATGCGCGTTTTCGTGGATTGAAACATTTATAAAAGTTAGTAGGTAGGTACATAACAAAACCAAAAAAAAATACTCGAAATTCTATTTTATACTGGCGTGTTGCCCTATTATTTCCCATCTATACTCAGTCTACGCGAGCCTTTACAATATCGGGCCGTCAATATCACGTACTGGGATCGCCATTGTTTGAGATGTGCGCTTGGAATTATTATTATCATTAGGTTTTTTTTAATTCTCCATTGAATGCGGAACAATTGCGATCATTAAGTAGAAAATGGCGACACAATAAAAGAAAGGCGGTCACATAGTACACGTACGTGGGTTTTATAAAATCTTTCAATTATTTCTCATTGTTCGCTCGGTGG
The DNA here is from genome assembly GCA_036785405.1 of Coenonympha arcania. Lineage (NCBI taxonomy): Eukaryota > Metazoa > Arthropoda > Insecta > Lepidoptera > Nymphalidae > Coenonympha > Coenonympha arcania. Next base: position 14,106,974 of record CM072070.1, on the reverse strand, counting down.
GCACAAAAGGGTGAAATTTGTAGAGAATAAAGATAAAAGCGCTGTAAATAGTATACCTAGCAGGATGTTGGTAAATAAGTACTGTATATAATATCTTTCAAAGGAATTATAACTCCGAAGCTAACGTTATAAGTTCATGTGTGTTTTGTGTTATAATGTGACTGTAGTGTTGTTTATTTAAAGTCTTATTTATTTGAATCATTCAGAAGTTTGAACTGGAAAACATTCTCATTGGCTCTATTTCTACAATAATAATTATATTTCTATACTAAGAATAGCTTAAAAAATACATCAATCTGTTCATGTGTGCATTTAAAAGGAAAATATATACCTACTGACTGACTGACTGACTGACTAATTTATGAACGCAGAGGTCGAACCACTGGTAGGATAGGGCATATACATACATACTCGTAGCTATTAAGTTCATGGCATGCGCTTAGAAAGCTTTCAAAATTCATATCATATCAATATTTGTTAAAACATATCATATCAACATTTGTCGAAACAGTGATCACGCGAGTAAAATCTATGGAATTGTCTCGTGAACTATATAATTGGATTGGTGTGTTGATGGTACTCATTATATGTAGCACTACCCGTGGGGAAATAAAATATAGGGACAGAACACCTGTTGCGTTCTTTCTCTAGGCTTTACGACAGGCCTACCGAGCTGCAAAAGCTACCGACATGTATATACAAATTTTATTGCCTCGCGGGCTGCATTTGTTTGCTAGAATTTATATTATATAGTCGTTTGTTAAATTAATATTAACTGTTGTATTAATTGGTTGTTAAGTATGTACCAAACATGCTTTACAGTATTTAACTCATTTTGAAACTATAACAGTCCTCAAACGGGTGTTCCAAAGTCCAACAGTTAGATAACGTTGTTATCTGGATGGTAACTAAACAAGAGTACTGTGGCGTGCTAATTCGTCCCTTGTCCGTAACGGTAACTCGGCCTTATGATGTAATTATCTGCGGAACATTATTTCTCCCCACGGAAGTTTCCATGTAGCATGTAGTAACCCTCTGTCAGTTTCATTACTTACTGTACAAGTATTGTAATCAATATTGTGGATATATAATAGCCATTATGTAAAACAAATTAAACAACTTTATTCGAAATCCAGTATGTTTAATATTGTTTTATATTCATTTCGATACAGTTCATAATATGTATAGTGGATGTAGACAGATAGCATCTGTGTTTTCAGAACATTGGGTAGCCTTTTTATAGTATTCTACAGTTCAATTTGTTTTAACATACCTACCTTGGGTGTGACCTGCTCCATTTTGTGATGTATTCTTACGCATTTAATGTGTGAAGTTCTACTCTCACATTACCTATAGTAAAATGCCGTTGGTTAAAACCAAAACGTTTTTAATCGTACCTTTTCTAATGATGCAAACAGTATTGTCAAGTATTTTAAAAACCTATAGGTATAACTGTAAGTATATAACCTATAGGTATAAAATACTTGACAATACTGTTAATTGTGATTACATACATAAATATTATATTCATTCTTTGTTTCTGAGCTTTAGGCAGTATTTATTTCGCCATGTAGTTGAAGTACTTCTTGAAGATAAACGTTTTTTATTTAAATAACAAACATTCATTATATCCCGGAATTAAAGCTATTTTCCATTTCAAAGTCAAAAAGCGAAGTACCAACTTGGACTTCCCGGTAAACCTACTCGTTTTCCCTGTCACATTAACATTTTCATAAACATTATGCCGTTAAGAGAAGTTGCTCTAAAAGCATTTCTTGTTACGGAATATCCAGATAAGTAATATTTTTAAAAGGTATCGCTAAATTACGTTTGCCTAAACTGAAGTTGACAGGAAAAAAGCGCTGGAAATTGAGGAAACTTGAGTGCGTATAAAGGTGTTTTTCCATGGATTATGGGTGCTATAACCAACCGCACTGTCGACTTTAATCGTGACGTTAAGGAAAGGAAGAAAAATTGCTAATCTTCTATTATATTAAATTCTCGTGACAATATTTATTTTTCAAATTTTTCTCTCCGAAGCGGCTTGTCCGATTGTTATGAAATTTTATGAGTATATTTAGTAGGTCTTAGAGTAGGTCGTAAGCGTTTTTTTTAATTCCTTGTGGCAAAACAACGATTGTTGGGTCAGCTAGTATTATCAGATCAGAAATGCAGCATGTTATCAATCGGCCGGTGTACCTACTTTACATACCTTACCTATGTACGGTCTGTCAAAAAGTCATGAAAAAAAAAGAGTTGAAAATTAATTATAAACAGATTATAAAAGTCAGAGTAAAATACAGTTTTGGTGTATAATCAAAAATTGAACATAATTACTTTTAATATTCTGTATTTACGTACCTTACATCTTTTAAATGTTTTTTTTAATACGGCATATCAATTTTCTGATTTTTGTTCAATCGTTGATTCATCATAAAGGCACACATCTTACCGTGTGCTGTGTATTGGTGATAATGATTTTAAGGTGAAAATGGTGCAACCGAAACGTAACTTAAAAACTCTATTTAGACTAGTCTAGACTATTGCAGTACGAATAAGGATAAAAAACGGTATTTCTTACAATTAAATTATGCTCTTTAGAGACTGTTAAGAATTAAGAGCGGGGCGACTTAAATAACAAAAAATTGACGATTCTACATTCTAATGATTATGCACTGTATATCATGCTAACCGTAATTGACGTACTCACACAGTCTGAAAATCGCACAGGCTTTCAGTTTGATGTGATAATTTATTCATAGGCATAGCTTTTAAAGCCATACTAGAGAGGAAGAAATTTAGTAACGAAACACTGTCAGAAAGCAGCTTTATATAGGACTAGTAGGGTGCGTGGGGGCGCGGGCCACATGTGGCCCGCGTGTTGTCTTCCCCCTTATTTGCCTTCCAACTTTTGTCACTTCAACATTCCCCATACATTTTCTATGAAAAAAATAAATTCCGCCATTTTGAATTTTTTCCTATCCATCCAATAGACCTTCGGGTCCTGATCACTTCTTTCCAAGAAACCGTTCTTCCATCTTTTATACTTTCCGAGATATCGACAAAATTCGAACGGCGGCCATTTTGAATCCGCCATTTTGAAATTTTTTTCAGCTCACTGCCAATCGGATGACGTTTCGAATGACATTTGGTCGAGCACCCCCCATCTATCTTCGATACCCTGGCCGTGCTCTTTACCCGTCTCCGAAATCCTCAATCATCAGCTCTCTCCGTATTTTTTCTCCGAATGAATTTTTCTCTTGTATACGAAACGCATAGTGAAAAAAAAATTTTTCATACAAAATTGTTCAGGAGAGGTGATCAATCAGTGAGTCAGTGAATCAGCACGAGTAGCTATATATATAGTAACTAGTAGGGCGCGTGGGGGCGCGGGCCACATGTGGCCCGCGTGCTGTCTTCCCGCTTATACAAAAATCCTCTCAAAATCCGCCATACATTTTGTATGGAAAAATAAATTCCGCCATTTTGAGTTTTTTTTTCTATCCATCGAATAGAACTTCGAGTGCTGATCAACTCTTGTCAAGAAACCGTTCTTCCATCTTTCATACTTTCCGAGATATCGACGAAATTCAAATGGCGGCCATTTTGAATCCGCCATTTTGAAAATTTTTTCAGCTCACTGCCAATTGGATGACGTTTCAAATGACATTTGGTCGAGCACCCCCCACCTATCTGTAATACCCTGGCTGTGCTCTTCACCCGTCTTCGAAATCCTCAATCATCAGCTCTCTCCATATTTTTGTTCTTAATGATTTTTTCCTCTCTATACGACAGGATTAGTAAAAAAAAATTTTTTCATACAAAATTGTTCAGGAGAGGTGATCAATGAGTCAGTCAGTCAGCACAAGCAGCTATATATATATTAAAGTGAGAAGGCATATTTTTGATGTTAAAAGTATGCTCATTTATTTGGATGTCGAGAAGATTTTGCTATATTACTTATCTTGGTTTTTGTAAAAAAATAACGATGAGCTTACAATATTTTTTGCTTAATTAAGTACTAATAAATAAAACCATAGATCACTAGATCTATTATAATTGTTATTTAGCCGAACTTTCGACGACGTAAATTACTTAGGTAGGTCCCGACACTATAAAGCATTCGGGTTACCAATAGGCATTCACGTCCCGTTCATATTTCGTGCGATATCCGAAATATGTGGAAATTTCTGACACATGCGAGGCAAAGTTACAACTGCGATTTGTTACCGAACTCAGATCCACTTGTTTGGCGAATGTTAAAATTTTAATTGGTGTAACAAAATTTGGGCATCGTATTCAGTATCTCACTGTATATCGGAAATGGATCTTTGATATTCGCTTACATAAATTATAGTTCCAAAGAGTTTTTTTTTTAATGTAAATATCTGTAAGTGTGTTTGGGATGGGAAAAAAAACCATTGAACCCGTTACCACACATTGTGTTATGTTATGTAGCCTTAAAGTGAGAACCTCTTATGAAGCGTTGGGCATTTTTGAGATGGGTAAAAACCATTGAACTCGTTACCGTATCGTAACCGATACCTTACAATGTTACTATTACCGTAATCTCTGTATTTTTTTTAGTTTTCACTTCTGGCGGCACTCCCAGAGATGCCAAGCTTTTTTAACCTTGTCATTTACTGAATCAGCAGAAGTATTTCTATCCTACAGATCTATAGAATCTATAGAAGATATACTTTTTTGACTATGATAACCGATCTCCTCCTTACCTCCCTTAACTCCTTTTTTATTTATTTTTAATCACACCCAAAACTGCATGGTAATCTAGAAAAGATTCACAGGTGGTATTGAGCGGTATATAAATTGTGTAGAAACAGTAGTGTTATTAATGTTAAAGTTTAGGTACTGCATATATGTATGTTTTCGCCGGACACAGTCGATTATTAAATCAGCTTTATCTAATTATTTTATGAGTCCGTGAATATAACATTAATCTACCACACGTAGCGAGTGTCCCGTAGCTTTGCATCTGAAGCGAGCTTCGTAAAGTGCCCACGAATTCTACAATATCTCTAACGACTCGACGAATTTTCGCTTCGCCGGATAAAATTGCTTCAGCTTGAGCATTTCCAGTGATATTTTACCAGCAGTCTGATGAAGCATTGAGCCGTGATTGTCTTATTGTCAGCAAACAAATGTTTTGCGGGTCATTGGATCTCTAATCCAAGTCTAAATTTTGCTTAGATCATGAAAATCTAAACATAAAAGATAAAGAAACTGACTCGTCACAAAATCTTCAATTGCTTAGAGTGTCTAAATTTTCGACACCGCTCGCGTGAAAAAGGGGTTTTTCTGTTTAAAAAGTTTTATATTTTAAAACTTTTCATTTTGCTTTAACCTAATTTTGTAAATGTTACAATAAAACTTAAAGCTAGCTTAAACTTTATACTGTACAAGTTCTGCTCACGTGCAATGATGCCAAGACTGAATATGCTGAGTGGTTTTTGATGTTAGATTTAATATTTGTTTTTTGTTTATAACATACATAGTATCGAGTCTCCCCCATTTTTCGATCGTCGGAGTTAGTTAACAAGTAATAACATATCACGGAGTTTTTGATATTATAACTCTAGGCTGTAGACGCAATTGGGGAGCAAAAAAATAAATCTGCTTTGACGAAGTTGCATATTACTCTACCTGTAACGCTAACTATATGCAAACAGCGCACAGCTTAAACTGATGGGCTTAGAATTAGAAGCACAGAAGTTCTTACAATATATCTAAGATCCAATATATTTTATTTAAACTGTATCTTCTAGTGCAACGAATTGCTACAGGGATGAAAGTTAGCCCGAGTCGAAATTCGTCTTAATATTTATATGAGAGAGACAGAAATAGACCATTCAGTCAGTTATTCATTCAGTATTTTTCCATTATGTAGGTAAAGTCTAAAAAAGATTATAAAAAAGCAGGCCTGAGTGTTTAAGTTCTTTTCTCAAAAACTTCAATTTTTAGATTATTTTAATGTATTTTATAATTTAAATGAAAACCATTTTTTTATTATTATTATCTTTCATGCTTAACGCTGCTTCTCTAAGTCTGATTATTTGTACTATCAATAAAACTAGTAATAGAAGAATAACAATACACTATGAAAGTAAAATAATTCAATTAAATCAAAATATCAAAAACTAGTATTTTTTTAGCAAAAGGAATATAAATAACAAAATAATTCGCAATATTGCCAAAACGGATATGTAACTGTCCATTCCGTCTACAGTATTTGTATTTCCATTAAGTTATCCCTATTCCATATTCCCTCAGGACGATTAACTTTTATATTTTACTGTAAGTCTTAACTTCTGCCTTCTTCACATTTCGAGTATCTACGTCGTAGACATTAAAGCTAAAGACTTCTAAAGCGCGCTTAGGCTTCAGTACCTACTAGGTATCATTTTTAGGTTTTGCTTACAAAAAACTTGACTAAGCCTCTAGTTCCATTCAGACTTATAAAATGTCTACAAAAGCGTTTCTTTACTTTATTTATCGTATCTCTTTCTTAGCTTATATAACCTTTAACTGTGGACGTCATTTTATATCACTCTTCTATAGACCGATAATACTATAAAATTATGTAAAAAACTTTGTTATATTTTTCACACCAATTTATTCTGGGAATATCAATTTACAATATTAGATAATAAAACAGTAAATATTAATTATTTATTTTCTTAGTATCAAAATTAGTTTAAGATGATCTTATGCAAAATTGACAGTTGCACAAATTAATATATGTAGATATGGAACGGGCAGATGTTATATAATATTATTCAACCTGGAAAAGCGTTTATTTTTTTTAAACTTGAGTTTTTTATAGTAACATAAGTTAACGAATTTTCATTTTACTCTTATTCACTATGTGCGTTTAAGTTTAAAAAATAAACCATAGAAAAATATTTTCAAATCGAAATCCAGTTACAACTATGGCTTGCAGCTTTTAGCAGGTATTGATTTAAAACAACCGCGAGATTTAAATACTAATCCATGTACTGAAAGTCATAACGAACGAATTGAGTTCAAAAAGGAAAAAAATCCACGATTTGATTGTTCAAAACGCGGGATTTGTGAAAACATGAAATCCACGCGGGTGGAGCCAAAAGTATCTACTATCTATTATTATAAAATTCTCGTCACAGTATCTGTAACAAAACTCCACCGAAACTACTTTACCGAATTTAATGAAATATTTAGTTACGTTCGGTAAATATCTGCAAATAGGTCGTAAGCTCTTTTTAGATCATCATACTCAGGTAATCCAAATAAAATTAGTGGGGAAGTTGCTGTGCCAAAAATTTAACTGAGAAGAGCATATTCCATCTGTGATGTTAACACACAGTAGTGTTAGTACGAAAACTTTGTTCTGGTAAATTGAGTTTGGGTATTGGTTCAGTTTTATGTAATAAGTTGCCACAATCACACACCATAATTCTTAGTAATATGACTCTATCAAAAAGTGTACAAATGTACCTCTTATACCCGTATGTGGAAAAACAATGTTTGCCGAGGCAGCTATTATACCTACCTACTGTATATCAAAAATAGGCGCCTCCTTACTTATTTACACCACAGAACTCAATTTTCCAAAAGAAAATACCATTAAACAAACCGAGTGGAAAGATAGTGCCATTTCACAAATAAAAACAAATATTACCCGAGTCTTTATTGTCGAAAAAACGGTTGCGGCAAGCCGTTCATGAGAACTTCCATTAGATACGCCAGTTAGATTCATGTGTGATGTATAAAATATTGTACGCTCAAAGATACCTTTGAAAAGGTTTATCAAAACGCTGACAAATCAAATTCCTCGGGTTTGATACTAAGAATTTTCTGATAGACAAACCTACACTGTTTTTTGTCCCGATCCGGGGATTGAATCCAGGACCTCAGACGAACATGCCAACCACTAGACCACCAAGGCAGAAAAAGCTGTTGTAGTAACTAATTCAAGTTTTGTACAACATAATTTCAATCATGTTTCAAACCACGATTAGCTTATTTCAGTGTTTAAACCAGTGCCCAGAGTTTTATATCGATGTTAAACACGAAATTATCTCTTGAGGCAATCTTTCGAAATAAACTCTAATAACCTCGGGGTTTTATTTCTTGCAGGTTTCTAAATTGCTGATCGTTATCTCCTCATGAATTTATGATTAAAACGCCATTTAAGCAATCCGACCGATCCTTTGTTAAATTCTGTTTGTTTCACCTTTTCTTTTATCTAATTGGAACATCTATTGATTATATTATGGTTTGTTCAATCTAATTTATAGGTATAGGTTCCTTGTCTGGACCCCATTTCACGGCCACTAAGCCAAATTACTTATCTAATTCTGCTCTTTGCATTGCTCACGCTGTAAAAACTGAAAAATGTACGGAGATTACAGTTATTCTTGGAAAACATTGGTCATACCAATTTCTTTAAGATATTGTCCTGTACTAAGCAAATGATCTTTAGTGGCTATACCAACGTTTTTACTCAATTAGGAGAGTTTGAAAGATACGAGGTAATAAAAAAATTTACGAACTAACAAACCCCCATTAGGAGGCAGATGTCTAAATCATCATTGTTAAATGTCAAAAACCTTGCAAAACACTAACAACATCGAAGTAATGAAAAATCGTCGGTACATTATGTGGTCTGCGCTAGTTCTAAATTGGCACAAATCTCTAACAACTTTACGTTTTCAATTTGTCTTAGGTTGTGTGTGTTTGTAAGTTTAAGCCTACACTTTACCCAACGCTTTGCCCAGGCGGTAACATAGCAATTTATTCCTTGCTCGTAAACAAACCCATTTAGTTCTTCTCGACAGGACAGGAATTGAACTTTAATCCTTTTAAAAAATATTATCATTTTTCTGTTCGCTTGAATTTTTGTGACGGATGCGATAGGCATACATAGCTGAAAATTTCATAGTATGACAAATGAATCCATGATTTTTGGTTCGTCTTTACTACTCCTGCGAGTTAAGTACTTAATGTAGCAAACCCCACTTTTTGCTACACCAACGTTTCCCCGTTTTCTCCTTGGTAATGATATTTTATTATTTCTCCTAATATATTTTCTTTGTTTGAACAAAGGAATACGACTAAGCCTCTAAACTCCTCGACCGTTTATTGGTTTGGCAATGCTGAAACTGTTGTTGTCAACGACATTTTGAGAAATATTTTATTTATTAATAAACGAGATAAGTAACTTGGAGATAATATTGCAGGCATCCTCAGAGGATAGAATAATGACTCTGCTCCATTTCGCAATACTGTTTTTAATGTCCTACAGACATAAGTAATTTAACCCGGGGTGGCATTTGCGTAGGGTGGCTTAGACCCACTTTATAGGCAGTTTATAGATTTACAACGTCAGTAGCTTATAACGTCAATAGAAAATTAATCTCTTGGTAACTGTTATTGGAGGCGATTATTCCGTCCAACCGGGATTGAGTTGAATATTACCAATTTTTGATGTGATAACGTTTAATAAATTGATGAACACCAGCAGCACTCATGAAAAATAGTAACGTTCCGCATACCGTTCCGCGTAACTTTCCGCGTGCAATCGAGAGCGCGCAACAAGCGATTGAGAGGCACGATAAAAAATACATAAAATAATGATTGTGACTATGATTAACATTAAGATTATGATTACGATTATGATTATGATTATGATTACGATTACGATAACGATTACGATTATGATTATCATAATGAAAATGATTACGATTATAATTATGATTATCATAATGATTATGACGTTATCACGTAAATCTATCGTCCGTAAACCGACTTTACTAACAACCAATTTTTTTTTTCATTATTAAATAATTTAATTGATTTTGATAATCAAAACAATGTTTTTTAATACACACATGGTATAAATTGCAAATGAAATGCATTTGAATTACTGTAATTCTGAAAATCTTAGTGGAAGAAGTTGAAAATATTTTTTTTTAACCTGATTTGTAGAACCATTTTTGCTTGGTATGTGAATAAAGCAATAAGTTTATAACTGAAACTAAGTAAGGCGAGTCCGTTTTCAGGTAACTTATAACAGGGGCGTATAACATATGGCAGCCAAGATTATAAGGGCTTCAAATTTCAAAATACGCCTCTGGTTACGGGGTTTACTTTAGTCCGAAACTAAATAGACAGCTTTAAAGTGCCTCATCCCTATCTAAGTAAGTAGGTAATCCTTTTTCAACAGGGATCGGGAAAACGGATGGAGTTACTTTTAGGCCCGTCTTTTAATAGGGAAGATTTCGCTAGGGAACATCGCTTTGGAGTTAAGGAAAGTGAATAACTGGAAAAGTTTGAACTTTAGTTCTTCCTATATTAGATTCGCGATAGGGGGTCTTGTTAACTTTTATTATGTCTGGCAGTAGACTTTTTGACTGTTCTTGTAACTCGCGATGGTTGTAAGGCTTAGAAATAAGCTCATGCTTACCGTACATGTTTATGTTAGTAAGTTTGTATTATGTGTCGGTGCTTCTAATAAATATAATCAGTTTTGTTTTATTATAAATGAAGTATTTTCCTTACAGTTTGTATGGAATTGTGTAAAAAGGAGAGACCAGTTTTTAAGAACTTTCTAGTCGGAAAACACAGTAACTTGTATTTCAAATCTATAGCTTTTCGCAGTTATGTACGTTTACGGGAAGCTACTTAATTGATATTAACTAGCTGATTGGTTGCTGATTGACTCAGGTAATCCCGTGGGAATTTTAAGAAACAAAACAATGAAACAATGAAACAAATTTATTGGACACACGAAACAAAATGTTACATTATTCGAACACTCCCTGACTCCCAAACTAGGCAGAAACCCGTGTCTTGGGAGTCAGAAATTCTTGAATTTCTGTTGTCCATATCATAAAGGGAATCTCTGTGCAAAATAAACAAGAGTTAGGTCTTCACTAATATTCCCAAAGATGTAATTACTGGTGGTAGGATTCTTTTTGTGAAGTTCATCCTGGTAGATACCACTGCAGTGTATGTTAATCCAACAATAATGTATTAGTGTGTTTTGGTTTGAAATGTACTGTACAGTGTACATCGACATGATTACTGGGCAAAATGAGACCTAACAACTGATGTCTCAGGATAATGAGCACAGTGCAGTGTGTCGTATGATTTTCAAAGTAAAATTATGAGACGCACTGCATCTGATATGGGCATCTGTATCACTTAATATCAGGTACACGTCGTCCACATCTCATAATTCTTAAGATGTATGATTAATTAAAAAAAATGCGTGAAGACCAATCCAATCCACACTTGGCTAGCAGTTCAATGGATAATGCTCAAAACCCTTCTCATACTAACAGTAGGTATACTACGGGTTAAATGATGACACGTATTACCATTTAATTCCAGCAATTAACATCAACCCATCCATATTTACGGGATTCAATTTGCATCCATCTACGGGCTAAGGGATTCAATCCAATGTACCGTACGGAAGGGCAGCTCTGACGTGTGTATTAGAGGTGATTACCTAAGTGGGATGTGTATAGTGGATTTGAGATGTAGGGTTTTGAATAATGGGGGGTGCGATTCGGCCTTTGAAACTCTACATTGTACCCATTTGTGATTAATAGCGGGCTTACCTGACTTTCAGAGTGATCCTACGCGGATTATTTGGAGGTATCCTCAATTTTTATGTGACTAAATAATTGAATTTCATGAGGCTTTATAAAGAGCTTTATATATAAAGCCTGGTGAGTTATTTCTTCGTAATATTATTAAATACGACGTATAAGGTACTTAATGGTTAAGATTAAATTAGATACTACGATAAACTTTAAATAGGTTGAAGTCCTGTGAAGCTGTTAGATTTAGGCTGGAGGTCCTGAGTTCGATTCTCGATATAAGCTAGTTTAATCAGTAACCACACCAATAATATAAATGTTTGTGCGTGCTTGTGTATATACATGTCTGTTACTTCATCACGTCGCAAATACTGAAACAATTTTGCTAAAGTATAAAAGAGAAAAGAGAAATAAATTACTAAGAAAAAACATACTAAAAAACTTCCTAAACAAATGATTTACAAAACCCCTGATTCCTGATTTGATCCTGGATTTTCAAAAAAAAAATGAGTGACTGAAAATCTTAACTGTCTAACAATCACGGTTCATGAAATACAGCCTGCAGATGACAGACAGACAGACTGAAGACACCGGAGTCTTAGTAATAGGTTCCCGTTTTACCTTTTGGATACTTAAATCATTAAACAACAAGAAGGCTTTACTCTTTTCACAAGTAGGTTTGGCATCTAAAATAAGTTTTTAATTAGTAAAAGTATATGCGGAGAAAATATCTGCACGGTAGAAAGTAGATATACAGTATCAACGTTACCGATCTTCCGGCGAGTTTCAGGTTTACCTTTAGCAAATGAAACACCTAATTTATAGAGTTTATTTCCCAATGGCTCTAAACGTTGGATGTTTATCGTTTGTAAATTACGATCTAGCCGATTAAAAGTTGAATTAAGGCAATTATGGAAATCCTTTGAGATCTTTGTATTTGTATTTTCTTACTCATTACCCGCGATACGTTCGACTAGTTTATCTAACGGTAAATCAAGCAAATAAATAGATAAAACGCCTGCATAGCGGAATATGAGTTTTATCACGTACTTAAGGGAATTGAATGAAAAGAAAGAAGAAACTTTGGTACCTATGCACTTTATGGAAAAATCATTATGGTCTTGGATTCGTAGATGAATGTGTCCTGAGGGTTTTTTATTTATTTTTCGTTTATATATTTAGTAATAATTCTTTGAAGTTTTTGAACTCTGTGCCGAAGTAAAACTTTTAAATAGTAGTAAAGTAAACTTTGTAGCTTATGACGCCCGTAGCTCTGCCCGCGTGAATATAAATTTCTTACAAATCCCGCAAAAACCAAGAATTTTTCTGGGGTAAAAAGTTGTTGTGTCTCTATTCCAAATTTCACTCAAATCGGTTCAGTAATAAGTATTATCCAGTCCAGTAAGCATAATTCGTCACGCCGTACGCTGCAATATATTTCTTCATTAAAGTTTTTCCCCGTATCACCCCCGTAGTGGGTGAATTTTGAAAAATCATTTCTTAATGCACCCTTAGACCTCATCAGGAACAAACTCCAAAAAGCGCGTCCCGGTATTCGAACCCCAGAGTCCTGACAAGGGGCCAGGGTTCTGTACCGATGTGCTATACTGTTTCCTCATCTGTAATACATAAAGAGTTCTCGTGTCTTCGGTTTGTTACCTAACTCCTCCGAAAAGGCTTGAAAGATTATTGTGAAATATTCTGTGTACTTTCAGTAGATTTGAGAGTAGGCCGTAAGCAATTTTTAATATCCCTGATTGCAAAACTACGTTTTCGGGTCAGCTAGTATATATTATATTCTTCCATTATTACGGAATAAGTATACAATGTGTGCAAAATTAATTACAAACCCACCCGTTCTTTACTTTGTACGTAATACTACAATTTATTTCCCGAGCATCTTAAACCCTTGTTCTTACAACCTAGCGAAGCTGTGTCTATTGTATATTTTTTTGTTTGTTTTCGCCCTAAATACTTCTTTGTTTGAGCAAAACACTACACACGGCTAATCCTTAAACCTGTGTTTCTGTATTCTTTCATCATTGTTCGTCAAAGATGTCTGCTCCGGATTTACTCGTATTTTCAGCAGTTCCTTTCTATTTACATCTATTGTTGTGAGATCTTTTAACAGTAACCGAGCATCGTCTGGGGCACTCGACCATGAATGTAGCCCTCGCTTGGGCGGATAGGAATACTCGTTCTATTTTAATTCGTTTTCTTTACAATGTTTGCTATTCTTGTTACGGTTATATCTTGACTACAATGTAATTTCTAAACGTTTTATATTTTTAGAAAGATATATTTTTACAGCCGTGTGCTTCTCGGTTATTGCTTACAAGCATCCCGTGGATTTCAATAATTAACAAATATTCTGTGAGCTTTAAGTATTACAATCTGTTGATTTGTAAAAATGGTATACTAAAACTTGTTGCTAATTCTATAACAAGTCGTGCAAAATGAGCCAAACTTTCTGTCATCATATGAGGTTATTAAGCCCTGGGAAACGTCTCGAATGAATTAACATCTCGCCATAATAATTTAATTTAGTTAGGTAATATTGAATACTAGCTTTTGCCCGCGGCTCCGCCCACGTTAAATTCGATTTTTTACTAATCTTGAGAAAAAATTGAACCTACTTTCAGGACAGATTGTCAAAGTAATCTACCTATAGCTGTAGCTAAAGATTACTGTTGAAAATTAGGGTTTTTTAAATATCCCATGGGAACTATGGATTTTCCCGGGACAAAGTAGCCTTATGTTTTAATCCGGGTTATAAGCTATCTATGTTCCAAATTACAGCCAAATCGGTTCAGTAGTTGCGGCGTGAAGGAGTTACAAACATACACACTTACACACACACACACACACACACACACACACACACACACACACACACACACACACAAACACACACACACACACACACACACACACACGCACACACACACACACACACACACACTTTCGCCTTTATAATATTAGTGTGAAGTGTGATACCACTACTAAATTAATCAAACAAATACTTTCCTGACTTTTGAGAGCCTCTAGACCCAGCATTTTGGGCTGTGCATTGATATGTCAGTCCGTCAGACAGTCAGTTACTTTTTGGTTATTAATATACACTCATTACATAGAGTAACGATATCTGTAGTCATAAGGTGAGTGTCATCATACTAAATTGAGTGAGTTAATGGATAACTTCAAACCGTAAAAAGGTTCAAAAAAAACCAAAATAAAAAGCCTCCTCGACCTAATTCTAAACTCAGCTCTTAATTCCCGCACAAAAGTGTCATTACAAACTTTTTCGCGAGTCGTTAACGTAAACAGGGTGAACATTAAAATGATTATACTCATACTGCTCTCACGAGGTCGTGCTATGAGGAAACTCTTTACGGTAGCATTGTCAAAGAATTTTCGACCATAACTCTACGAACCAAAGTTTACATTGAAACGCATTTAAATATTTATGCAGTATATTTTCATTTTGCCTATTTTCCACGACATTAACATGGGAAATAAATATTCCGTATTGACTTGACCGTATTGAGTTGGGACGGTATTATTGAATCATACAAAAATGTACCTAAGTGCGTATAATTTAAGTTTATAGTAAAATATTCTAAAGTTAAATTCAGAGAGCTAAGTGTAAAACTTATATTCCAAACCTAAAAAAAATCACTGATTGCAGTTCCAATAATTGTCTATTTTTTGTGTTTTGTTTCTCTGATAACCATACTATTTTAATCCACTTCGTCCAGACGGAGAGGTCAAACCGCTTGCGCTTGTGAGCAAAGTGAAGCTCGTAGCTCGTAGCGGTAGAACGTAGGCACGGGCTACGCTCGTAGCACGTCGCGTAGCTCAGTGGATTTAGTACAAGTTGTAATGAAGTCGGTTAAGAAAAATTTCAATTCGAATCTCGACTTTGTTTCACCGTGAACATATTAGACCAGGGTGGAAGCCTTTAAAAATAATAAAAAGTGAAATTAAATAATAGTAGGATGAAACCCATTAGGAAAGGAGGAGAATAATATAAATGTTAAAGGAAAAATAATTTACTGACGATCTGAGGTCGGGACGGGGGTGGGGGTGAGTTTTTAAGTTTTAGTTTAGAGTTAAGATTTACTAAAGTAACATATTTTTTTTTTCACCATCGGAAAGTAGAGATTTCAACGAACAGAAAACATACCAACTTTAAAAAAAGTGTAAATTTAAAAGTTTTAGATCTTTTTATTACCTACAACTTTGTCATTTGACTTTTTCCATAGGACTTTTAGTTTTGCCGGAAATCGAGAAAAACCGTTTTTTACCCTTAAAAACTCACCCCCACCCCCTTCCCAACCTCAGATCGCCCGTAAATTATTTTTCCTTTAATTTTCATAATATTCTCCTCGTTTTCTAATGGGTTTCATCCTACTATTATAATTTTTTTGTTTTAAAAATTATCGGCCCTGGTCTATATATATTATGAGGAGTAACCGAAATAGTATAAATTTATCGAATTCTTCGCTTTATTGTATCTTGTACTAGCCCTACTGGTGATCTTTGCATAACAATGTTGAAACACCGCTGCATAGCGCGTACTGAATACTGATAAAGAAAAAAGAAAATGCGGTTTTTAAAGTGGACTATAAATATTATGAAAAATTGATGGTCTTAGTATCTTAACCTAAGCTGCCGAAAGTTCAGCGCCTTCCTTTAACGCCTAAGTGGCTGAACTGATATTTATACTATTTAGCCTACTTTTCTATTGCGTACAAAATTTTAACTATGATGATCTTGGGCGAAATATGCAAAATAGCCCCCTAGCAATATTACTGAATTTTTAAACGCCTCAAAAGCCACTTTGCATTAGCAGCATCTTGAAAATTCCTTGGCTCCTTATTTTCTTCCCAAATTTCTGGAAGATATTATTAACCATGTTTTAAGTGCCTCGCAAAAAGCTCACTCACATTTAGGGCCTTTAGTCTGGAAGGGAGGCCGTTTGCGCCGTTTGTCGGGCCTTGGGACCCATAAGTACCTTTTCTCACTAACATTTCCCGTTTCTCCCTAACATATTATTATGAGAAACTTCTATTGCCTTAAGAGTTGAAGGGCCCCAAAATGTTTATTACGTATTGCGGAAACTTAGGTTTATAGTAGTAGGTAGAGCAATTTGCTAAGTTATTTTCCTTGTGGTAGTATATTTTATATTCAATTTTGTACGTCAAATAAAAAGGCATTTCTTAAACGTAAAAAAAAATGACCATTTTAGAATAAAAGAGGCATCTTATTACCTATGCTACCAACTCAAGCACGGCCCCGTATATTTTATTATTTGTAAGGAAATCTTATAAATTAGGTTAGGTCCGGTTTGGTGGGGGGTTTCAGCCACAGTATGGTTACTACCACCCTACCAGCAAATACATCAAAATATCTTTAGGTGCATCTTAAACTCCTAAAGATATCATCAGGTGAGATTGAAGAGTACTTGTTTTGAGAAAAAGGCTAGTAATGATAAAAAATAACAGACAAGATGAAGGTTAAACAAAATTTCCTTTTTAATTAATCATTATAACGATATTTTACATCAAACACCGCCGAGTCTTTAATCATATTCACCAAGCCTTGAATATTGGATATTAAATCTATTTTTGTGTATTTGTTTACCTTTCTTTTATGCGAAAAATATCCCAAATAAAGCATCGCAATCCAATAAAGTAGATAACAAAATAGATTTTCTCTACATGTTTTCGATAAAGCTGTGTAAGGACGGAATTCGTATGCAAATGCCCATGTAGGTTCCAATGGAGCGATTGGGAACTACTTTAAAGTGTTGCTGGAATCTGGGTGTTCCCGGTGTTCCCGATTCAGTATATTTATTCTAAACACGAACGCGCTGTTGAAGAGGATTAGAGGAATTGCTAACAAATCGAGTGAAAAATTATAGATTTCGTTGTGTTATCTGCGTAGATTTTTTAGCTTTTACATTGTATAAAGGTGGTTGTTTTACTTTTATTTTATTTTATTAGTGGTTGTTTCTGTTTTTCATATAGACGTTAATTAAAAAGTACATTGTACTACAAGAGCATAATTATAACGATCTACTTTATCCGAGATGTTTATCGCCAGAGCTGAAGGCGAGGGTGGATAAAACAAGTTTTTGGATCGTGTGATACACTCAGCTTTACACTTCAGTTGCGAATACATTTCGGAGTCGAAAATTGAATTCCCGAGTCAAACATTAAATTCAAAAGTGCAGTACAAAGTCTAGGGAGGCTGGCAACTGCATTTGATATGAGTACGCGTATCACTTAACATTAGATGAACATCCAGCCTCGACATTTCTGTCTTTAAAATCTCTTTCGCATTTTTAATCGTCTCGTAATGTTGATAAAAATATTAATAGCGCCTTTAAAATGGCTTATGAAAATGCTAACATTAATTTTTCTTTTTAGTAGCAGGGACACCATTTTCCGTGTGAACCATTGTCACTTATGCTATGAAAAATCTCTCTGCGTTTGCCTTCACGGGGTTTTTAATATTTTTATTTACAGAAATGATTAAATTCTTGAGCCCGTTGTGTTCTTTTGAAGGACATTTATTAAGTACAAAAATTAAATGCTAATTTTACTGCGCTTTCCGTCCGTCCGTCTATCTGTCAGAGGATTGTATCTTATTAACTGTAATTGGTATAGTAACTGGAAGAAACTTCACAGAATATGTCTATTGCCGCTATTACAATAAATAGGATGAAATGAAAATATAAGGGGGCATCCATACAAGAAAGTAATTTTGAGTAGTTTTTGCTCAATCGATTAATTTCCTGTGCTGTACGATGATACGGAACCCTTCGTGTTAGAATCTAACTCACACTTGGCCAATTTTTTTAATAACCTACCGCCATAGCGTGGTACCTAATCATCATTTTTCTTTCAACCCGGTAAAAGTACGATCTTCTACTAAGACCACCGAATATGTAATATAACTAACGTACTACGATCGCCAAAGCCTTCGAACAGTGCGTGTTGCCAGTGTTAACTTACGGATCAGAGATATGGTCGTTTACTATGGACCTCATAAGAAGGCTCAGGGTCACTCAGCGAGCGATGGAGAGGGCTATGCTCGGAGTATCTTTGCGCGATCGAATCAGAAATGAGGAGATCCGCAAAAGAACTCGATACTTCTACTCGATACATGATATTTACTATGTATGTTATAATTTATGTACGTATTTGTATTTACTATGTAATATGCATTATTTTACTAAGTATGTATTTTTTTTTTTATTATTATTATATATATATGTAATTATGTAGTATATATATTATATATAAATATATATATTAATAAACTAAATATTATACATGATATTATTATTAACTCTCATCATCTTTTTATCATTTTGCACTAACCCACTTTACTCCTTTGTATCTCTCACCAAAAAGAAAAGGTTGTCTGGAAGAGATTGCCTATGGCAATAAGACCGCCTTTTGCGCATTATGTTTTGTATGATTTCTTGTTTGTTATGTCTTCCTTTCTTGTAATGTGCAATAAAGTATTATTTCATTTCATTTCATTTCAAGAACCAAAGTAACTGACATAGCTCAACGTGTCGCAAAGCTGAAGTGGCAATGGGCGGGGCATATAGCTCGCAGGACCGATGGACGTTGGGGACCCAAGGTGCTGGAATGGCGGCCACGCACCGGGAAGCGCAGTGTTGGTCGACCCCCCACCAGGTGGACGGACGACATTAAGAGGGTCGCGGGGAGTCGCTGGCGCCAGGCGGCGCAAGATCGTGGTGTTTGGCGGTCATTTCAGGAGGCCTATGTCCAGCAGTGGACGTCCATCGGCTGAAACGACGACGACGACGACGACGATCGACATATTGTGCTAGAATCAACTTATGAAAATTATTGTCAACTCAATGTGATCAATTTCAATACACGTTTTTATCAAATAAGTAAGAGAGATTTTTATATTTGTATGTTCGTAAACTAACCCAAGTGCTTAAGACTGTTCATGCGTTAGTATTATGCTTGAGTCAAAATTGTCAATTTTCGACGTAACATAATAGTGTCATGTGTTCAATTATTGATTAGATAATTGCCATCATATTATTTGGCATTTCATAATCTAGTTTTTGTCTCAAAAATATTTGAAAATATGTGTATAACTTTCTCATTAGAAAGTTTAAGGTAAAGGCTAATTACTCACTTAGCGGTGGAAGCTCTATTTTGATGCAAGATATTTGCCATGTTTCATAACACAAACTTATAACAATGACATATTTAGAAAATTAATAACATTTACTAAAAAATGTCTCAAAAAAAACACGATTTTCCTAGATTTTCATTCAAAAACCATAAACCGAAAAGTGCCATTTTTAGCATTTTTCGATAAATTAAACGTATTATTTTAGGATAAAATCCAAGATATTTTGTTATTTCTGAATTATAGTAATTTAATTCAATTCATATTCAATGTCACTGGTTATTTACTATTTTAATAAGTTGTATATTTATTATTTTTTTTTTTGTAATACCATTTTCCGCGCAAAATTGCGTCAGTGGGAACGGAATTCTTTTTTTGTATGGAGCGACATGCGATTCACTCGTAAACGTATAAACGCTCTTAAGAGCATCACTCATTACCACAAGTGTACTTTTTTAATCACGTTGATACCATTATGTGGGAAAGAACCGCTATTTTCAAAATGGACGCCGACCAGTATTTACAATGGCCACGGAACGGTCTACAACGGTTAAAAGCTGCAACAATAGCCAAATAGAAAAGAACTGAAAAAACCCTTTCAGGCTTTGAGCATTGGGTAAAAATCGTAAAACGTATATGCAAAAGCAATTTTTCCTACTCGGGATAACCAAAAAGCTTGCTACCTGTTCTGAAAACCTATGCCACCGTGGCTTTTAAGCTAACTAGGTAGTTTTTTAACCGAAAACATTGAAGACTTGCGAGCTAACGAATTTAGAGCGAAATTCTTTTATTTTGATTCACTAATTGACTACCATTCCGTCCGATAGTAAGTAACAATGCAGGCAAAGATTTAACTCAGACGGTGTAAGGAACTTCTTTTGGTTGCTACACAGTATCGCACCAGAACTTTTAGTGAGTTTGCGGTATGTTTTCGTTGGTAAGGTGGTTAACAATCTCAAACCTCCTGATCATGTGACAAAAAAACTTGATTAGATGATTTTTCCCCTGAGGATTTGCTAAAACTTACGATGAATAGAGTTTTTTTTTAATATTTTTTTCTTTACACAATCAGCTCCCTGGACTAATGCAATTGCAATTTGAGAAATGACGGAATTTTATATCAGGTAAACGGTAGGTATCGCAATACTGCATTTCAGCTTTTCTCAAACTACCGAATAGTTGAAAGGAAAACTTATGGTAAATAGCTCGCCATTTAAAACTACTATTCAGAGATTCAATTTATTTCTTCTTAACCTATACAACGTACATGCAAAGAAAATGAATAAATCAGTCTTGGACTATTCATGTTTGTCAATAATATTAAAATCTTGTCATTAAAAATATTAACAACTCTCGAATCTCGCCCATAGTTTAATCCGTAGTCTTTAATAACCCTCTGTCCGTCGCCCCATTTTAGGACCCCAATACTTAATAGATTGTAATTAGTGTTAAAAAAGTGCACTGTGAAATAGTGTAAAGTATTAATAAATTATTTTTGTGGATTATAAAATCAAAAGAGCTTTGTTGACACAAATACCTATAACCAAGTCGCTCGTGTGACTAAGTGAGAGATACTTCGTCCTTTTCGTTAAGTAAAGCTTAGATTTAAAAGTCCCATGCTGCAGATGAGGTTTAAAATTCTTCAAGTTTAACTATTTTTCATGTCTAACTTCTAACTCAGTATTTTAAATCCACGAAGTGACGCGTCATTAAAAAGTTTTTCGCAAGTCATTAACGCAAATAGGGCGCACCTTAAAATTATTTATTATACTCGGTACATTCTCTAAGGAATTACTTTTCCGCGACTGTTAAGGTACTCTTATGCAGAAGCAACATCACTATATTTAATTTTCAAACTTATTCTATAAGAATACAGTTAAAATTCGCATGACAAGTTGAGTGTATTCTAAAGGGCTCTTCAGAACACTCTATTTCCCACATGCTTAACATGCGCAGTATGGTACAATAGAGCTATTTTTCATGCAATTTTCGTATTTACGACCTATGTAATAAGAGTCAATAAACAACAAAGCGCAAGTTGTGAGTTCTTGGACGGATTCTTATGAGAAATTTCGCTAAAATTACACAATGTTTGCTAATATTAAAATGTTTGAAGTGCTTTGTGTGACTTTAGAATTAATTAGGAAATGTTCATTAATAGGTACAATATTTTCAATTCGAAACTCCTTGTTTTCTCATAAAGTGTCCCTGTCACTTATAAACTGAGTAGTCCTAATTATATCTGTGTGCCAAAAACAGTATCGTCAAGTATTTAATGACGATACAACTGCGATTAAAGTTGCTTGTCTACCAGAGGTGTTTTATTGCTATTCTACGTTTGGTGTCAAACGGCAAAAATATAAATCATTTGTTTTTTGTTTAATTTAAGCGATACTATTGGTGCGTTTGACATTTGCACCATAGCGAAACATAGGCACCAATAGAAATCGTTTGTTTTTAATTTGATTTAAGCGATTCTATTGGTGCGTTTGTCATATAATACTTTTTAGTGGAAAACAACTAATGCGCAAGGCATTGGAAAAAATGCCCACATCGCTTGAAGTATGCTTCTAAAATCTGAAGAGTTCCCTCAATTTCTCCAAGATCCCATCATCAGATCCTGACTTGATGAATACAGTCATTACTTGATGACTGCAAGGAAATGCAATCGTAACTATAAAATATACCTAAATCGCTTCAAGTATACTAGCAAAATTTGAAGAGTTCCCTCGATTTTACCAAGATCCCATCATCAGATCCCGACCTGATGACCTTATGACTACCTGGAAAAAATTACTCTTTCAAACAATACCCAAATCACTTCAAGTGTGCTTATAAAATTTGAAGAGTTCCCTCGATTTCTCCAGGATCCCATCATCAGATCCTGACTTGATGACTATGGGACCATCTGTGAACTATACCCTATCAAACAAAAAAAAATGTTCGAAATTGGTCCACGCATCTTCGAGTAATCGGGGAACATACATTAAAAAAAAAAAAATAAAAAAAAAAAGATTCCGACGAATTGAGAACCTCCTCCTTTTTTTGAAATCGGTTAAAAATAGCCTAGCAGCGAAACATAGAACTTTTAACCCTCAGTAATTTGGATGTAATTTGGTAAATAGATATGATGGTCTACTCGTATTATGGTCTGGGCATGCGCTAAGAAAATCCGACCAACTTTATAAATAAATAAAGACTATTTTCCTTACTAATAAAAATAAGAATAAGTGCTAGTAGTTATTCCTACTTTGTTTTGTGCTTTTCCCTCAAAATGTCTGATTAATTATATTATTGAAGATAGAGGAATAGAGGAAGACAAAACAGAGCAAAAGTATTCCTCTACCGCTATTCCACGCTTATTTTTTAAGCGGTATAAATTTTAGTTATTACAACCCTCAAAGGGTTAAATAGGAGTCAAGCAATCGAAACCGCAAGCGCTTACTATTCCTAAATAAATAGTTTAATCATATTTTCATTAGTAAGTTGCGACGGGGCAGGGGAACTATTTTAAAGTTCGCCCCTGCCTGAGACAGGGTTTTTTATTCCAGGCACGTACGGCTGTTGAGACAGGCATTAGTTAAATCGCTGCAAATTACTAGAGTAAATACACCCTTTAGCATTCATGATCGCGTGTTTAGTCAACAAAAACATTAATAGTATAAAATTCCTATCTGTACAATATATAAAAGGAAAATATAACTGAAAAAAAAACGTATAAAAAACGGTACAGCCCAAACCACTCAATGAATTGGGCTAAATACAGACGTCTGACGAAACTAAGAAAATTATCGTACTAAAACTATAATATATTCGGCTGCATTGTCGTTTAACATCAAAATAAATCACAGTCAAGTCATAAATTGTAAATAGCAGCGAAGATATAATTTTTTTTTAATCTCATGTCTGTAAAGTCAAGGAGACACTTACCCTGCATCGCATCGGCTAGTTTGTATATTTTAAAGTTATTCGTGTATTGAATGACTGACTGACTAAATAAATGATACAACAGCACAAATTAAACACACAGATTAGGCTGAAACTTGGTATAGGCGATACAAACTAGGCGTAGGCATCCAGTATCCGTTAAGAAATGAATTTTCAAAACCCGTAATTCAAAGAAAATAGCAATTACAAGTTTTTATAAAAAAACATTTCGAAAAAAGTACTACAATTTATGTTTTGTCATTTTCATCCGGCGACACAATTAGAAGTGTTATGTTTTTTTATCCTGAGTTGCATCATGAATGCCAAGGAATATATTATTGTGTACGTTTACTCCGTAATTTTACCAGCGATTTAGCTAATGTCTGTCTCAACAGGCGCACGTGATCAGAATAAAAATACATGCTCCGAGCCGGGGAAAAGATTCTAAAGTAGTTGCCTCCACGCTCCATTGAAGCCTACTACACTATCTGCATACTCCTCTCTCTGTGTGGGGGGCTTGAACGAAACATGAGCGAAAATACTTTACTGTTACTTTCGTTTGTTCAGCAGTTAAATAAGTGTCCTTTTTAGCTGCTGAAAAATTGCTGTCTCAAAATATGTTTGGACTTAGCTCATCGCAATATTGTCGATAAGGCTTTGCCGGTAGGAAAACCTCCCACCAACCACATTGAGCCAATTTAGAAATTATAAAACTCCTAACTGAGCCGTACCGCAAAATCGAACCTGGGACCTTCCACATAAAGTCGAGGGCACTTCCGGTCTGCGCCACGGGAACTGGTAAACCATCTTGCAGATGTTGAGTTAGTTTTTTTCCTATAGCATTAGGTTAGTGACCGTAAAGACTTAAGCTCTTGTTAATGAATTAATGAAAGCATCAGCATATTGAATCTTGTAGACCATAATTTAACAAAGACACTGCACGTGTGAAATAATTTTAAAACCTTAGACCCTTGAGCAAGATTTATGCCCTTAACGTAACCAGTAAATAACGTTGTCTGTGGAAATTGTTATATTAGAAGCTCCGAGCCAGAAGGGCATAATTTATATTGTTTTTAACGGGTTATGCCTTGGAACGATACTTTATTCTAATGAAATGGTGATTTATGAAAATGATTTTAATTGGGCACAGTGCGCGAGGCTTAAGTCTACATACTTTATTTATTAAGGCTACAACCGTCGGGATTTATAATATTGGTGTTTCGGCATATCTTGGTATTTAAGCATGAAATTCGTTGATTTAAGTGACAATGCAGCCTGAGATGTCGTCCTACTAACATGGAAGAGGTTAGTAATACTTGATAGATGCTACAAAGTATTGCACCGGAACGTTAACCGTTTATCGGTGCGTCTTTGCTGATAGGGTGGAAACCGGCCACGTTTGAAGCCAAATTCGTTCTATAAACCAATTTAGAAATTATAAGATCCCAAACTGGTCCGCATCGGAAATCGAAGACAGACGAACTTACGGAACAATAAAGGTTCCTTTTTAATATTTGACTTCAGAACCCTAAAAACCAGCCTTTTTATAGCCGCTAATGTCCAAGTATTTGATCAAGCGACTCTCCTCTCTTAATATCGGTTTTCCCATTGTTGATAGAGTTATTGAAAAATGCTCACGAACCGGGAAATTCTATACGCACCCACGTATACTCGTACTGTATAGGAATAAACCGATCACAAGGAATGTCCACAATGCTCGACGCTTGAGATCATCCCTTTGTGTTGTGGTTTCGACGGCCATATTACATTATTATTATTAGTGGAACGTAATATTATTTGATACCGAACAAAAGCGGGTTGAATATTGAGGTTTTTGGGTTCGAAAGAATGAGAAGTTGTTGTTTGTGCTGAACTCAATTTCTCTGTAGACTATAATTATCAGCTAAAAGATAACGACCATGGATGGATAAATGGAATCCCGTACGAAGTTGATCCAAATTCAAACTTTATTTTTTATACATTACGGTCTCCAAGTCTCAAATTCTGGATATGAAAAACAAATTTGGCACCCGCGATACAGGAATACCTAGTGTGGGTGCCATCGGACATAACAAATTATTGTATCTGCTGTTTTGGTTAAATAAATATTTTTTCATTTTTCATTTTTCAAATTTCTAGCGCCAATGGTTCTTAAAAAAATATTTATTTACCTAGAATATTTTGGTTTTGGTTCATGAGAAAACTTGATACCATAGAAGTAAAATCGCGGGATTTGTGAAAACACAAAATACACGACAATTTCCATACGATTTGTGAGGAATAATTTACGAGTATATGCCAAAACAACGGTAACCTGGTAACATTATAAGTAAAGATAAAAATGTATCCACCAAATACTTTTTATGTCTACGATTATAGAGCCTAGTTAGTTAAGTGAGTACTGAACTGATTGGCTGATATTTCTAGATCATCTTCCTACTCGTACTACATCATCAGGAAGTCATCATCACAAAATACTTTCATCACTTAAGAAATATGACCACTCTTCTGTATTGCAATACCGCATTCATGTCTCAACATGAGACGCGTCGTTTACTGCACATCAAATAAAAATGCCATTAAACTTTATATCGCTTTTAAACTACCAAACTATACGACCAGCAAATTACTACGTGCTTAATAAAACTGTATATTGTATAATGCATTAGTGATTCGCGAAAACGTCATAACTCATAACCTATTCTAATATCTTGAAAACATTATAATAATATTATTTCCTGTACAAAATATGCTGCCTCTTTATTACGTAAACTCAATGCAATTTCGATTCTTAATAATTTAATAATGCTTCTATCTCTGCAGTCTTAGCCATAATATTATTACGTGCGATCGTTTCAGAAACCTTTCGCTAATTACAAACTTAGTAGGTATATCGAACGAAATTCAATGAAAGTTGCCTGACAAAAGGAAAGTTTCTTTGAAAAGTGTAGTTTTGAAACCTGCAAGTAGCTAAAAACAGTTTAAATAACGGTTTCGGTCCATTGACTATAGTCTTGCTCTTCTTTTTTTTACTATAATATAGAAATACCACGTTTTTCAAATCACAAGTTTCATAATACATGAACCGGCTAACAAAATATAGTACACAATACGGCATAAGTTTTAGTTTTATTGAGCAATACATCCAGTATTGGTTTAGTTTCGAGAACTTTGTCGATTCAAGCAGAGGTTTGCATAGCTTTTGCATTGGATTTACGGTAATATTTTTTGATATATACTTCGTTCGGAAATCTGTAATTCGTTTTATTGTTCGCCTGGCCTCGTAGCTGCCATTTTATAAGCCATAAAGATATAAAACCATCTCGGGGGAGATACTTTGGTCATGCATCTGTAGCTTCTCGGTGGCATTGTAAAAATTTTTCATTGAAAAGTACTTTTATGTCTAAGTTAACCTTGTATTTGTCTTTATAGGCCAATACATATTTTTTAGATGGTGTTAAACATTATACAAAAACCCTGAAGCACTTTGGAATGCTCTGTTTAAGGCTATCGTCTTGTGACTTAGCGCGAGTCGAATAGGTGTTCTCAAAAATCCTATCTATGCGTGAATTATAGAGTTGCAAGTCCAAAGCTAGGCCTCCATTTTATTTTTAAAATATTGCTTCGGGTGATAACGTTTTTACCCCCAAAACGTTTACTAAATTGGATAATTTTGGTCACATTGATTAAGTAGCCTCGTACGTCTTATTTTTTATTTTAGTATTTCTTTTATTATTTAAATAAATAAAAAATACTTGATCAAGTTTTTTGGCCAAAAACATATTTGGACTATAATAACTTTTAACATAAGCAATATTTCTTAAAAAAAAACGTACGAGCATAGTACTTCATTCCATCTGCAAAATTTCTAAAAATATGAAAATCGGACTACATTTACGGTTAGACAAACGTAAACGCTTGTTGTATAAAATAAGCTTATAGCTATATAGACTATCCTCGTAAGAACTGAAGCAATAATGATGGAATGTGGAAACACAAGAGTTATCGGTTATCTTTTTGTACCAGGCTTTCATCTATTTTCTTCAGTAATAAATCTTCATAAGTAATAGTTACTACAGTGACTACTACTAGACACACCTCATCCTTCAACTTTAAACCTTCAACTATAAACGATTTATTTGCTTTCAGAAGTTTTTAATTTACCTTTAAAATGCGCGCTTGCAAAATAAATAGAAGCCAAAAATAATATTTGAAATAAACCAGAAATGACGAAGTGCGTAGGTTGGATGTTTTGTTTTTACATTTTATTACAGTATTTATTTTATATGTGAATTTAAAAATTGTTTGCTTTCTGGGTTTTGGAATGTTGACTTTAGTTTTAAAATAACGTTACTGAAATAATAGGGCTTGAAATATTTTCTAGTACAAGTCCAAATTTAAAATAATATTTTATTATTCTCTCGACCTTTTTTATGTGTTATAAGAGACGGGATTCTTTTTTAAAGTGAAGAAGAAAGACAATTTTAAAGTGCGATTAATCCTACGGTGGGCTAAAAGTTACTACCAAGTTGTGCTTACTTCGTAAAATCGGATAATATTCGATTGGGCTAACCCGTTCAGAGCAAATGCGACCAACAGACGCATTGCGACACGTTTCTGTCCCAGGGGCCGGTTGTAGAACACGAAAATATTTTGATGTTTTCGTATTATTTGATACGAAACAAATAATTGAAACGCAAAACGAAAATTAAAGAAAAAATGCGTTGGTGCACATAAAGGACCGATTGCTTGTCAGACACGCGATTAAATTAAGGCCCTTCGCACAGGACTCGTAAGCATAAGCGTATCGTTTATGACGCTACGCATAACAATGTGGCAATTACGCTTCCTACGATTCACTGCAACAACGCATCGACTGCGGACATGTTTGAAAATGTTCGTGTTCGGGTCTCGTGGTACGCGATGATTACGCTACGCTAGCGCTTACGAGCAGTGTGTGAAGGGGATTAACTCATAATAATATAGGAGGAATGGTAAAAAGGAAAAAACGGCTTCAACTCACGCATCGTTTAGTCAGGTCCGTTCCGCCCGTTCGGAGTCCTTCTTCAAGGTGCGTTTTTACGCGCGGAACGCCCGTATTACACTGTATAATACGGCCGTTCCGGATGTGTAATATGGACAGGTCCGAAACTACTCGTGAGCTAAAGCCGTTTTTTCCTTTTTATAATGTTCACTCATGAAAGACTTAATTCTAAAAGAGGAACGGTAAATCCTACAGCGGGCTAAAAGTTCACATTGCCGCCAGGTTGCGCTTAGCTCGTAAAATCGGATGATATTAGAGCGCGGTAACCCGTTACCGGTAAACACAGGACGCCAGACGCATTGCGACATGTTCAGGTCCCTGGGGCCGGGTGTAGGACACGAGAGTAGTTTCATGTAGTGTTATTATGGTACACGGTCTAATCTAAGCGAATAATTTGATATGAAAATATGATAAACGTAAAAAAATTGCATCAAAAAATTTATCAAAATAAAGATATTTCAAGAATAATTGGTCAAGTGCGAATCTGGCTCGCGCACTGAGGGTTCTATACCACCAAGACTAATTCATACCAAAACACATCTCATGCTGATCAAATTCACAAACTAACAAAAAATCACGTTTGTTGTATGGGAGCCCCCCATAAATATTTATTTTAATTTAACTACATATTTATTTTTAAAGTGAACAACTAAGCAAATATTCTGTGAATATTTTAATCGTCTACTAATTGTTGCCTTTATAACTATCGAGCAAAAACAAGCAAACAAATGATGTTTGTCCTTTAATATTTATTATACTCTATTTTTCAGTATTTGTGTTATAGCGGCAACAGATATTCGTCATCTGTGAAAATTTCAAGTGTCTATAGCTATCACGGTTCAAGAGATACAGCCTGGTGATAGAAGTCTTAGTAATAGGTTCCCGTTTTTAGGGTTCCGTAGCCGAATGGCAAAAAACGGAACCCTTATAAATTCGTCATGTCTGTCTGTCCGTCTGTCCGTCTGTCCGTCCGTATGTCACAGCCACTTTTTTCTGTTGAAACTGGGTAAGTAGATGTATTCTGTGAACCGCATTAAGGTTTTCACACAAAATTTAAAAAAAAGTAATATATTTTGTGGGGTGCCCCATACTAAGAACTGAAACTCAAAATTTTTTTTCATATGTGTGGGGTATCTATGGATAGGTCTTCAAAAATGATACTAAGGTTTCTAATATCATTTTTTTTTTCTAAAATAAATAGCTTGCGCGAGAGACACTTCCAAAGTGGTAAAATGTGTGTCCCCCCCCCTGTAACTTCTGTAACTTCTAAAATAAGAGTATGATAAAACTAAAAAAAATATATGATGTACATTACCATGCAAACGTTTCCACCGAAAATTGGTTTGAACGAGATCTAGTGAGTAGTTTTTTTAATACGTGTTGAATTGATATTCAACAAGTCTAATATTTTGCTTAACTTTCATGACGACAGATGGCGTTGCACGTCCGACTCGCACTTGTCCGGTTTTTAAATTCTATGGGCAGGGGTGTTTAGTTTACTTTATACGTACTATTGAGAATGAGTCTTGATAGTACGGAACCCTCAGTGCGCGAGCCCGACTCGCACTTGACCAATTTTTCCTCTTTGGGTACGGAACCCTAAAAAATATTCCGTAAAGGTTACTCAATTAAGTTTTGGCTATGGTTTCTCCTCATACAAACATGCTTACACAACTCAGATGACTGCCTACATCATTAGTCAATCTAGTATATCAGTAATATTTTTTTATCTGGCTTTCAATATCAATTCCGAAGCAAAGAAAAACCGCGGTCATTGGAATAACTTTCAATTAATTTATGACAGTCCATTGGTCAATGCAATCAATGTTAACCCTCTATACTTACATTGATGGATGAGTAGACGGCTTTACTAATGACAAATTAACGGACGAAAATTACGAGTAGTTTCGACCTGAACTACCTGGTACCTACTAAACTACAAACTTTCGAGCTTCATTATTAAGCAAAGTTTATCGCGAATCTTCATACAATTAGCGTTGAGCAGATTTTAAACTCACTTTATTCATATTTAATGAAAGTTACCCTGAATATTATTAGAAGGAGTTTGTTTTAGATTTAAACACCCTCTAGGTTTTGATCAATTAGTGAACACTCTTCTGAAATTACCGATTCGGTGATGCCCGCAGATCACCGCATTAAATGTTCTGCTACAGTTTCCGTTTCCAGTGTATAATGAGACTTAAGGGGATTGATTGAATTTATTTTTGTCTTTCTCACTCCCACGGAGATTTGGTAGGTGCGACATGCAGCGTCGCGGAAGAATATAGCAGAAAAACGACGTTTTACCTAATTACTGAAAAACTAAGCTGGTTATCAAAAATCCGTTCAAAGCGTTTTAGGATATTATTATTACCGATACATTAAAATAAAAATTACAATTACATCCATTGTAGTTTCCGATAAAATATAGAAAAACTGAGATTTTGGAGCAACTTTTGGGAGAACTTTCTATCGAGAAAATTTTATCCAATCGTGTTTCTGCTTCTTAGCGATTTTAGATTAAAGAAGACCCAAAATACCTGACGTGTAAATTTGAAAGTAATTTTCTTTATAGTTTTTGCATAAAACCTCATTCAAAATCACCTAAATACGGCTTGTAGGCCGTTAATAACTGATATATCAGTGTGGCCCGCGCAGGGCAATACATTGCATAATGTATAACATAGGACAATGGCGTACAGTCGGGGTCAAAAATGCATACATAGCTTAAAGAGTAATACTACTCAGTAATACAACTCATGGTTACTATACCATTGAAGAATTTCATAACGACAATGATTCTTGGAATGATAGAAATATGCTTCCATCTCCTCACGAGATATCTTAAAAATATGTTATAATTTTTCATAATCCTTAAGAAATCTTGTATTATAACAATGACATTTTTGAAAAGAGCAAGTGCCGAGTTTCTTGCCAGTTCTTCTCAGTGCAAACCTGCTTTCCGAACCTGGCAGTAGAGTTTTGACTTTTCATAAGAGCCTGTTATTTAGGCCTATGTGAAAAATAAATATTTTCATTTTCATTTTCATTTTCAATACGGTATGCCAGTAACCGCGTATTACCGTGAACGGACTATCCACCTTAGACATCAACGCTAGGTTCAAAATATTACTATGTTACACGACGCATACTGACTGTACTGTGTATTCTTAAGTTCATGCACTTCACTTTACAGATTTTGTGGTTTATGTTACGCAGGAGTGCATATTTTGTATTTAAATAAAAATCTGAATATACAAATATTACAACTATACTATGGCGGAATACTCGTACATGCAATATCTATGTAGGTCAGCAACCCAACGAGCTATATGTAGAAAAGGAAAAAAATAAGTAAAGCAAAAAAAAAAAAAAACACGATGAAAAAACACCAAATACATTTGCTACCGCACCGGACCGTTGTAAAGTTCCAAAAACATCAAACTATTCACCCATGCCCTAATACGGGACAGCGGAACCACGGCGTCGCAATACGTCCCGTGGCCTGCATTTTGTATGAACGGGTTAGGTCGCTCTAATACCATCGGATTTTACGACAAGCACAGGCTGACGGTAATGGGGACGTTTAGCCGATCACGCGATTTGATTCAGCGACGAAATTTATCTAAAGGTGAGCAAGTATTTTACGAGAAGCTAGCTTTGGCCCGCGATGTAGACTCAGTGGAGTCCTATTTCAGCACACCATTGAAGAATTTTGTTAAATGATTAAGATTCTTGGGATGATTTAATAGGGATACACTTCAATCTCCTGAGTGCTGACGAGACTTTTTAAAGAGCTAATGCAGAGTTTCTTTCCAGTTCTTTTTGGTGCAACCCTGTTTCATTTTAATTCTCAATTTTTTTTTATGAAACATGCATTTCAAAGTCATAGTATCCGATATCAATCACTATGTATTTAACAATAATTTTTGTAGAACATTACAATATTTTACTTAAAGCTAGTCATCTCTCTTGCTTTTGCTATGCTTTGGTGTTCCCGGGGCAATACCACAAAATCCTGCCTTATTCCTAATCTAAATTTTAAAGGAACACCCTATTGAAAACTTCAATTTTCTAGGTTCAAGGAATTGGTCTGAGCGATTACAAGATTGATGAGTCAGTGAGTAAAATCCTTCTAACTGACGTAGATATAAGAATATGTAATGTGGTTATTGCTAAGCTTAAGTAATGCAGTAATAATTACTATAAGCTAAATAACTATGCACTAAGCTCAGCTCAGTTCACGGCGGCCATTTTGCATCATCATCCCAACACTAGACCCTCTCTAAAATAATCTCGCTAATGCACAAAAGTTAGTCACAGTTTGAATCCTACTAATGACATGGTTTTGTCCGACTCAATTCATTATACAAAATCGGGTAAATTTGCACATCAACCAACTATTTAACTTTGAAATGGCCCGTTAATTAACTCTGAAACTACCGAAGTTGGGAACAATCAAAAGAGGGGTGCAAGAGAACTGCCAATCAGCAGTTTTGAGGTTTCCAGGGAATTTTACGAGTGGGTATACAAGCTTGAAGCACCTTGTTTTGTAAAAACTCGAGTACGGTTATTAATTTCCTATTTGAATTTGACTATCTATAATTGATTGTTTGTTGTTTGTTAAAGGGATTTATTGAATTTATTTTTGTCTTTCTCACTCTCACGGATACGATGATTGGTGAAACATGCAGCGTCGCGGAAGAATATAACAGAAAAACGACCTTTTACCTAATTACTCAAAAATTAAGCCAGTTATCAAAAATCGGTTTCTAAGCGTTTTTGGATATTGTTATTACCGACACATTAAAATAAAAATTACAATTACATCTTTTGTAGTTTCCGATAAAAAACAGAAAAACTGAGATTTTGGAGCAATTTTTGGGAGAACTTTCTATCGAGAAAATTTTATCCAATCGTGTTTCGACTTCTAAGCGATTTTAGATTAAAGACCCAAAATAGGTACATGACGTTTAAATTTGAAGGTAATTGTCTTTACAGTTTTTACTAAAAAACTTTATTCAAAATCACTTAAATATGGCTTGTACGCCGTTAACTGATGGAACAAAGACTTCTATTTGTCGACCTCTGTCGTAGATGGGACGTTTAGGATTTTTTGATTTCTAATTTATCTTTGGTCTGGTCTTATCGGCTTCAACCGTGATTGGTTCCCAATGACAAATGGGACTGAAACATCTGGTGCTACTCCAAGCACAAAGAGAAAAAGGATTTGAACGCAAAAGAGGTCACCCATATATTTATCGACTTGCACAAAGCAAAGCAATACCAAACCTTACAAGTCAAAGTAAATTTCCCCTTCTTAACATCTGTTCGGATTAATTCTTACCATTACGAACCCAAATTAGAAAAGGTAATTGATAATTACCTCGCAATAAAAAACAGTTTTGCGTGAAGGGAATTCTCATTGTTTTTAAGGTGTTTCAATTAAAAGCTTTAATTAGATCCCGTTAAAAATCTTCAATTACGCCTATTTTATTTCTCTAAAGGCCCTGTTTATTATTCCTGACTGGTCCTCGGACTTACGACTTGGTCACGACTTACTTAGCATATTTTTATTGCCAAATGGAATTAATTATGCCTGGCTTTAAATGAAGGTACGAATTGTAATAATGACCATGTGGTGTATTTATTTATATAATGTACAGTGATTATAATAATTAGAATGATAAGTTAAATTATGATTTAGGTGAATAGTAATTAACTACCGCTTTAAACTTATGAGTTCATAAAAAATAAATATTATACCAGAGACTAATTTAGATATCATTAAATTCTTATTGATTCGTTTTCCTGATGAAAAGCTGTAGATTTATGTATGTAGATGTTGTTAAATGAATACTTGTTAAAAAATAATTATTATCCCAAATTAAATTAAGTCTTGAAGTAATATTTAGTATAAATTTCCTAACATTGACATTTCTTGTTTCAGGTAGAAGGTATGCGGGCTCACAAGATACCCGCTGCCTTGCTACTGTTGCTGTTCGCAATAAACTCCTTGCACGCCAACAGGAGGAAGCAAAAGGAGAAAATCATACAAACGACCACAAACATTTGCGACATTAGCGACCGGGACTCCAAAGTGCACTGCTACTGCGAAAACAGCCCTGAAATAAACGAGGCAATTAAAACAGAATGCTGGGTGTTCAACGGCGGTATAGACAAGACGGATCCTTTATGGCCCAGTTTTACTTCGCAGACAAATATAGAAACGCTGGCTTTCAACGTTCGAGCGGACGGGGGATTAAGCTTCGTGCCAACCAAGGTATTAAGATACTTGCGCAAATTGAAGCACTTTAGCATAAAGTACAGCTCGATCCTCAAAATCGAGAGCAACACTTTCGTCAACCTTACCTCGATACAGGAGATGACTTTAACGAAGAACCAAATAGTCGTCCTGAGCAAACACGCTTTTTATAACCTACCCAATCTAACGATACTGACGCTAGATGAAAATAGATTGAGAAAACTCGAGACGGACACCTTCTACGAACTACCGGCCTTACAAAAACTATTTTTAACTAGCAATAACATAAGTGTTATAGAAGACGGTGCTTTCAGGCATCTAGTGAATCTGTTAGAACTAGAATTGGATAGGAATAATATAAGTGATTTGAAGAAAGAGTGCTTTGATGGACTCGCTAA
Organism: Coenonympha arcania; assembly: GCA_036785405.1. Classification (NCBI taxonomy): domain Eukaryota; kingdom Metazoa; phylum Arthropoda; class Insecta; order Lepidoptera; family Nymphalidae; genus Coenonympha; species Coenonympha arcania. Next base: position 14,071,544 of record CM072070.1, on the reverse strand, counting down.
TTTAAAACGCCTAGATTTAAGGAGAAACAAAATTGCCGTGCTCAATTCGTTTACATTCATTGAGTTATGGAACCTTCAAGAGTTGTTATTAGATTATAATGAAATTTATATACTAGCTCAGAGGACTTTCGATGGATTGTCTCAGTTGAAGAAACTGAGCTTAAGCCATAATAAGTTGGTGACGCTAACGGATGGACTGTTTGAAGGCGTCAGAGGATTATCGGCTTTGGATCTGAGACATAACAAATTAAAAAGGTTTACAATGGAAAACTTAAGGCCAATTTATGATAATTTGAAAATGCAGAAAAGCTTCATCTTTTTGGAAGGTATGTAGAAAAATCTAAATATATTTTCTAATTAGCTTTTTTACGTGACCTTGTTTGCGACAAATAACGAACAACGAGTTTAAGTTTTAAATTCCACATTCTTTATACATATTAGATAAAGACTTTAGGGTGCCTTCAAATTTGCCACAAGGTGCCGCGCGTAGACAGCGCCTCTGCAGCGCTGCAACCGCGTTACTGTCGCAAGGTTTGAGAATCGTAGTTACATAGTTTCACAATGGACTGGATGTTTAGACTTGTACAACAAAATACGTGCGCACAATCACTAGTCGATGAACAGACGCGTGGCCACAGCGCGGATGTAGCGCTGCAAACGCGCGTTGTTTATTTACAAAGATTTACAAAGTAGCGCTGCCGCTGCACTGTAGACGCGCTGCCACCGCGCGACACTTTGCGGCAAATTCGAAGGCCCTCTTAATGTCATTATTTTTTGAAACAGTTAACAACTTCATTTTCAACACTCATCAACTACAAAAAAACGCGAAGGACACATCAACAAACAAACAAAGATTTGAGCAATGTATTCGTTATTTATTAGAAAAAAATACAGCTTATTCATATCTAGAGTAGGTATGAATTAGCTGTATTATTTTATTGGTACACAATATTGTACTGGCATTGAATTAAATTTAGTGACAGTAAAATTATTTCATGCCAAACATTCAAAACATACAAATATGTGGTTTCATACGTGATAATATTGTTTGAATGCTAAATAATAATTAAGGTTTGTGAATTCCTGATAATGCCTAGTGATTGATAAATATAACCTAATCAGCTAATTAATATTAATGAAATTTTTAGTGCTCCGTACCCAAAGGGTAAAAAATTGGTCAAGTGCGAATCAGACTCGCGCACTGAGGGTTCCGTACTATCAAGACCAATTTTCAATAGTATTAAAGTAAACTAAACACCCCTACTCACCAAATTCAAAAACAAAAATGTCACTTTTGTTGTATGGGATATCTTAAATATTTGATTTGGAAGTTGCGATGTCCCAGAAAACAAAACAGAAACAAAATGAAATTTTGTGCGTCAGAGGGTAAAAGTTTAGAAGATCATACCTTTAAATGCCAAGGTGTTGGAAAACTTCTCATGTAAAATATTTCTAATCTAGATGGAATTTCACTAAAGTAAATGGAATGTTCAATTTAATTTCGCTCTCATTCCGAGTAATCAGCGAAATTAATTTACTCAATAATACAAACGTAATATCGTTTACAACTATTGAAAAGTCTCTCCCGTTTTCTAAATTCCCCTCTGGAAAGGTTTTAATTTAAATACAAAAGTCAATTAGTTCGACGCGGGACTTCATTTGTTCAATTAAAAATTAATTAAGGCACGATTGTTGCAGGGAACGAGTTCGAATGCGACTGCCATCTGGCATGGATGCACAAGCTGAGGCATGAAGCTAAAAGTATCAAAGTGAGAACGTCTTTAGAGAATTTCATTTGCAAATTTAATTCTGATCCGGCTGTGAGTTCTCATCTGACTTATTACGAGAGAATAAGTACGAGTAACAATTTAGAAGAGATCGAAAAGATGAGGAATGATTTAGATGCCCCTGATGAGTTGAGTGAGGATGCTGATGATGTATACCTCGATGAACCGAATAAGGTGAAGGCAGATAATGAAAGGACGCTATTACAAATTCCGGTTGAGTTACTCCCTTGCCCGGCTGAAGTGAAGAGTGTTACGGACCGCACGTACACGTATCCATCGCAGAACGAAGCCAAGGATTACAGGAATCTGATACACTCATCTGCGCTGTGTTTAGATAGGAATCAGTTAGTTTTTGTACTGTTGTTGTACTTAATGGTAATTGGTTTTTAAGTTTATATTGAAACCACTCTGTTACATTAACTCTTTGCATTCTTTCACCAAGTATTTCACAACGTTTAGGTAAACCACCGCATACAAAATGTTAAAACATTGAAATTCTATCAGTGTAAACGACGCGAATAATTATTTAATTTATAATTTTCGTTACTTAAAATATTCAATTATTAATCTGTGCAAATGTAAATAATTTTGAACGTTGCAATAAAGAATGCAAACAAAACGTTTGGCAGAGGGCGCTAGGCGATTACGTCAGAGGATAGACACCGCGCTTTTCGAAAAGGACGCCGCCGTTAACGAAATTTAAAACCGAAAAGCCGCAAATCTCTCTGCACAGCGTTTTGAAGCTGAAAAAGTTCATAAAGGCGTTTTTATTTAGCTCCACCGTTTACAAAGTGGTCACTTCAGCCGGATCTATTGAGGTATGTTCCAAACTCCACCGCCAAGTATGGTGAACCCGACGCGCGCCACCGTAAGAAAGCAGAAGGCGCCAGCTAAGGAGCAGGAACAGAGCCAGGATGTAGCACCGGAGCAACTTAATAACGCGCCACTGAAAGAGGAAGTGCGGAAAAGGCTTTTCGGCGAGGAAGAAGCAGGTTGCAGTGGGGAAAATGCTCACACTAGCGGCCACTCAGTGGCTTCGCACAGATCTGCTTCGCATAGAGGTTCGTCAGCTAAGTCAAGCACAATCCGCGCAAGGAAAGCGAAGCTTGAACTGGAGGCGGCCGAAGCAAAGGCGCGAATCGAGATGCAGCTAATTGAAAAGCGGCTGCAAGCTGATATGGCGGCAATGGAAGACGCATACAGTTCACGCAGAAGTTCAATAGCGGAGGAGCAGGAGGTGCGTAGCGTTAGTAGTAAGGTGGAGAATTGGTTGGAGCGTAGCCACGAGCAGTTAGCACAGCCCGTCCAGCAGGATGTTCAAAATTCGGGCGAGCTGTGCCCGCCCGTCGCAATGAGCGGCGGCACTGAAGGTACGATTGCGATGCTGGCTAGCGCACTTAAGGATATGGCAGCCGTCTCTAAGAACAGCGCACCGAATGCTAAGCTTTTAAGCCGTATTAGCACACAGAAGGATTTACCTACCTTTGCTGGAGATCCTATGGATTGGTTGCATTTTAAGCAAGCCTATGAAGAATCCACGGTATTATGTAACTTCAGTCCCAGAGAAAACCTATGGAGATTAAGAAATTGTCTGCGGGGACCAGCCAAAGAAGCAGTCACGGCGTTATTAATAAGCGCCACAACCCCTGACATCGTGATGTCTACATTAGAACTGCAATTCGGTAACCCAGACGTAATAATCCACAGAATAGCTCAGGATATAAACAGGCTACCGGCTATGGCACCGGATTATCATAAGGATATCGTCAAGTTCTCGGTGAAAGTCCAGAATTTCGTCTCAGCTGTACTTGCAATCGGTGAGGATGAATACCTGAAAAACATAAACATCATGTCCGCCGTGTTGTCTAAGTTCCCGACAGTATTGTTATCAAAATGGACCGATTACAGTTATCCGCTCATCACCGACAAATCTAAGCCTAAACTATTAATATTGTCAGATTTCCTACGCGAGGAAGCGGTGAAAACGTCGAAGACGGCAATTAATATTATTACTTGCACTAAGCCCGATCAAAATTATTTGAAACGTAAATCTACGGAAGCGGGTAGGTCGCAGCATCACGTAATGATACAAAGCGAAACATCGGAGCAGAAAAAATGCCGATTTTGTCACCGGGGAGCACCGCACAGTCTACCGGAATGCAAATATTTCAAGAAGGCACTACGTAAAGATAGGTGGCGCCACGTAAAACAATATCGCCTATGCTTTAAATGTTTACTTCCAATTAGGCACGACGAAGAGAATATTTGCACCGCTCCTGTCTGCGATTTCGACACAGGATCGAGAACCTGCGGCTTGGGTCATCACCGGCTATTACATTATGAGTTTAAGAACACGCGAAACGAAAACACCGCACGCGAAATCACCGCCGCGCCGACCTCTCAGGAACTGAACACAGAAACTGTTGCGCACATTAGGGAACCTAGGCACAGAACATTGCTGCAAGTAGTACCTATTCAGCTACACGGACCGAAGGGAACATACAACACGAGCGCACTGCTTGATGGCGGAGCAACACTGACGATGGTCAGCTCGGAGCTCGTCGCGCGAGTGGGGTTGCGCGGCCATAAAAAAACTTTGCGTGTGTGCGGTGCATTTGCCGATGTCGTCGAGTGCGACAGCGAGATCGTAGAATTAACAATATCTAACCGAGACGGCAAGCGATTTACGTTTACTGCGAACACAATGGATCTACACTTACCGTCGCAGGATGCCACTGATATAGATCTGTCGAGATACGGACATCTGAATGAAATCCGAAACGAATTAGAACTACAAATATTCAAGCCTGAGATTCTAATAGGGCAAGATAACTACAACTTACTTCAACCAATGCAAGTCCTAGAAGGAAAGCCAGGGGAACCGTACGCCACCCTTACCCCTCTCGGGTGGTCTGTACATGGTCTAAATAAAGGACAATGTTTCGTGCACTCCACACTCCTTACTAAAACCATCGACTGCGAATCTAGTTCTGAGAGGGAACTCCGCGAGTTGAATGAGCAGGTTCGGCGTTATTTCGCTATTGATTCCCTCGGCGTATTTGCTGCGCCCCGAGAGAACGCCGATGACCTGCGCGCCTTAGCTCACGTGGAGGAAACTAGCCAGTGGAAAGAAGGAAGATGGTATGTGGGTCTACCATGGAGGGACAGTAACTCAAGGATGCCTGACTCATTTCATTACGCGATGGCGAGGCTGAGAAATGTAGAAAGGAAAATGAAGTCTGATTCTGGCTACGCTGCGCGGTACAAAGACAGGATTAATCATTTATTTGAGAATGATTTTGCCAGCGTGCTGAAGAATGAAGAGTCCTCAAGTCCAAGGACCTGGTACTTACCGCATTTTGGAGTTGATAATCCTAATAAACGGAAGCTGCGTCTCGTGTTTGATGCCGCTGCGAAGTACCAACACCAGAGTCTTAACGATTACCTGTTGAAAGGTCCGGATCTACTGGTTTCTCTGCTGGGAATAATGATGCGGTTCCGGGAACACAGAATTGGAATGACAGGAGACATAAAAGACATGTTTCTCAGAATTAAAATTATACCCGAAGATCAAGATGCATTACGTTTTCTATGGCGTGACAACCCTAATGAAAATATAAAAGTGTGCGCCATGACATCTTTAATTTTCGGCGCTAATTGTTCTCCATTCATTGCGCAGTTTATCAAAAATAAGAATGCACGGAGGTACGAAACATCGAAGCCAGCAGCAGTCCACGCAATATATCAACAACATTACATGGACGATTACATTCAGAGTGTTCAACATGAAGACACAGCGAAAGAATTGATGCAGGACATTTCTTTCATTCACTCACAGGGTGGTTTCGAAATAAGAAACTGGACAAGCAACTCTCAGGAAGTTTTAAGTTGCATGCCAACTGAAACCTTAGGACCTACAGCCGTAAGGTTCAATATTGAACAGCTGTCAGAACGCACGTTAGGTCTAATCTGGTGGCCGCAAGACGATACTTTGGGTTTCGACGTCTCCTTCAAGCGTATTCCAGCCGACATAGTCTCAGGAGAAAAAATTCCCACCAAGAGAGAAATGCTACGCGTAGTAATGTCAATATTTGACGTTTTTGGATTTCTTTCACCGTTCTCGATTAAAGGGAAAATCATTCTTCAAGAAACGTGGTCAGCGGGCATCGACTGGGATGATTTGCTTACCGATGAACTTTATGCCAAATGGACCGAATGGCTAGAATTGCTTAAGCGCATCGACCGTGTTTGTTTACCTCGATTTTATCACTCAGCTACGCGCGACAGCGAGAAGCACAAAGGACTAAGCGACGCGGACAAACATTACGCATATGACCATTTGGAATTACACGTTTTTGTCGACGCTTCTACAAAGGCGATGTGCGCAGCGGCATATTGGAGATGGGCTAGCCATAATAAGATAAACGTTTCGTTCATCGCTAGCAAGTGCAGAGTGGCGCCGATTAAAAAGTCTCTGACTGTGCCACGGCTGGAATTACAAGCTGCTGTTATCGGCGCTAGACTCGCCGAAACTGTGATTAAAAATCACACAATTAAACCTGAAAAGAAATATTTTTGGAGTGATTCAACTACCGTGCTGCACTGGATAAGAGACAACACTCGCAGTTATCAAGCGTTCGTCGCTCATCGACTAGGCGAAATTGATGAGCTCACCTGTGCGAGCGAGTGGCGATACATACCTACTACGCTAAACATAGCCGACGTCGCTACTAGAGAAGGTTGCGATTTGAATGTTTTTGAAGGCGAGTGGTTCTACGGTCCTTCCTTTTTATGCTGTAACAAAGATGAATGGCCTGCAGACTTGCCGAGAACGACTCCAATTAACACCGACAGATTGGAATATGTGGCTACACTAAAAGATATTCCCATACGCTTACCTGCGTGTCCCGATCCGGAGAGGTTTTCTTCGTGGATACGGCTGCTGAAGTCTACGTGCATGGTGTTGGCGTTTGTCGATAAATGTAAGAAACTCACCGGAGAAGTCGACGGAGTTATGATGGAGCGCGCCGAACGATTATTGATGCGATACGCACAGGCTCAATCGTTTTCCGAAGACCTCGAACACCTGCAAAAAGAAAAAACATTAGACAAGAAAAGTAAACTACTTACCTTAACGCCGTTCCTCGATGAGTACGGTGTCCTCCGAGTAGGCGGCCGCATCGACGCTGCACCTGGAATTTTAAGAGCTACAAAACAACCAATTATATTGGATGGTCGCAGTCACATAGCGAAGCTCATAGTAATGCACTACCATAGAAAGTACGCTCACGGGAATCAAGAAACTGTAGTCAACGAAATAAAGCAAACCTATTGGATCCTGCGGCTACGCCCGACTGTGAAGACCGTCGTCTCCAAATGCTTGCTTTGCAGAATCCGCAAGGCACAACCGCAACCACCCAGGATGGGGAACCTTCCTGAAGCGAGGATGGCTCATCATCAGCGCCCGTTCACGCACTGCGGGGTGGACCTATTTGGACCGATGAAAGTAGCCGTAGGACGGGGTCATAATTTAAGGTATGGCGTGCTATTCACCTGCATGACCATACGAGCCGTGCACATCGAGTTAGTGCACTCACTTACCACTGATTCCTTAATTCTTGCTGCGCGACGCATGGCTGCACGAAGATCCTGGCCGAAATTCTTTTATTCGGACAACGGAACAAATCTAAGAGGAGCAGCCACTGAATTGAAACGAGCAGCACAGGAATTGGATCAAGAGATGCTGAAGAACGAGGCCGTGAACTACGGCACCACGTGGGTTTTCCAGCCACCCCTGAGCCCACATTGGGGTGGGGCATTTGAACGCCTAATCCGAAGCGTAAAGACGACACTCAAGGTTGTACTGAAGGAACGCACACCGAGAGAAGAGGTGCTGATGACACTGATGGCAGAGGTGGAACAGATAGTCAACAGCCGTCCCCTCACTCATGTCTCTGTGGAACCTACAACCGCAGAGGCCATCACTCCTAACCATTTTCTTTTAGGTACTTCTTCGAACCTTCCAGTACCCGGGGTCTTCGATGACTCCGGCCAGTTCCTGAGGAAGCAGTGGCGCATCTCGCAGCTCCTGGCCGATCAATTCTGGCGGCGCTGGGTGAAAGAGGTCCTGCCGCAGATGTTACCGAGGAGGAAGTGGCAACATGAATCCCAACCCCTGCAGGTCGGCGACGTCGTCGTGATCGTCGATCCCAACATGCCGAGAGGAGTTTGGCCCAGAGGCGTTATCGAAGCGGTCCTGCCAGGCAGAGACGGGCGCGTGCGCGTGGTGGACGTGCGGACGAAGTCGGGGCTGCTGAGACGATCTACAGCTCGCGTCGCCAAGCTGCCAGTTGGAGAAGAGTGCTGAGCCCAGCCCAGCACTGGGGTGGGCTATGTAAACGACGCGAATAATTATTTAATTTATAATTTTCGTTACTTAAAATATTCAATTATTAATCTGTGCAAATGTAAATAATTTTGAACGTTGCAATAAAGAATGCAAACAAAACGTTTGGCAGAGGGCGCTAGGCGATTACGTCAGAGGATAGACACCGCGCTTTTCGAAAAGGACGCCGCCGTTAACGAAATTTAAAACCGAAAAGCCGCAAATCTCTCTGCACAGCGTTTTGAAGCTGAAAAAGTTCATAAAGGCGTTTTTATTTAGCTCCACCGTTTACAATCAGTTTTGTAAGATGATTTATATGTGATTTTCAAAAAAAATAGGATTGCAAAAATGCTCTAAACTACAGTTAAACTATGGTTACTTACTTGGTGAAATTGCATTTTAGTGTTATGTTTCGAAACCGTTTACAATTCTAATATTATCATTTTTCATGTTTGACTTGTTTATTTTTGCAATAAAATAATGTGTAATTATTGCCAATTATTAAGATTCATGTTCGTAATAGTATTGTAATATTAAGTACCAATTACAAACCAAATAGATGTAATGAAGAATTTATTAGGAACGGGTTATTTCATTTCGATAAAACAGTATCCGTAAAATTATTGCCTACTTAAAAATTACAAACAAATTATTATGATGCTGTAATTATTGTAAATATAACCAAGAATTTTGTAAAGAAATGTGATATAAAGTGTAAGTAAATATAAAATTATTGTATTAATTAATAAATAATAAAATTAATATAGTAAATAATAGTTACTATATATGTTGATTTTGATATTATACTTAACGAGAAATTGAAAGATTGTTTAAATATAGTTACTTCTTGTATTATAACCGCGACTTCGTCAGAGCGGAAATTCTATTTCACGTTAAACTAAGTATGAGTATACTTTAATAAACCCCTTGCTCTATTCCAAAATTGAAGCTATATTCAGTTCATAAATTCAACGTAATATTATATAACACATTATTATACTGACTGAGTCAGTTTTCTCTTTTTTATATTGAAAAGATTGTGTAAATACGAGTATTTCTTTTTGATATTGAAAATAAATGTATTTTGTAAATATAGTTCTAAAAGATTAGTTGATGGGATTCTATTATAGATATTAATAATTTATTATAATTTTTATTTAATTGAAAATGGTCGTTTACGTACCTAAGTATTAAAATTATACTATAGGATATGAATTGTTTTATTTTAAAAACTTACCATCAGTGATAAGATATTAAGTTTAACAAAAGTATAAGATATAAAATTATAACAACTTTTATAAATAGAAAATGCTAATCGGTTGATTTATAGCTAAAAATTGCAATTGCTTGCCAGTTTGCATTTTCAAGTAGGATTGTAACTAGCCGCGACCGAAGCTTCCAGAGCTAGACTTCAACCTGTTTTATTTAAAAAAAAAAAAACTAACCAGCAACCGATCCCGGGACCTCTTGCTTCCTTCTTTATAATATCCCTAAATCTCAAACATGAATAGATCGATGAAGCACAATATTATAATGGCTTTTGGAAAAAACGAAGGTGAGATCAAGATGGCGACAGATACATGAAGATACTTAAGATCCTTGAATTACAAAACTTTTGTTATTGGAGGACAGGAGTAAGTATAATTTCATGTAAGTTAGGTACAATTGATCATAATCATCTAGTTATCAGTTATTATCCAGGACATCCAATTCACAATTGAGGCATGTATACATTTTCCTAGAATGAGAACCTCTTTCTCATTCTGGGAAGGTCACCAAGTTGACCAAGTGTGAACATTAAAGTAGGTATGTCAAGTATAGAATCTTAGCACATTACATAAAGGTTTATATTTTTACAGGCTGATTTGTTATCAAGTATACTTATGTACCCTTCAGTATTATTATTTCAAGTTTTCGTTAGACTTTGTATATGAAGTCATTCAAGGCTAGAATGGAGAGCTGGAAACACACTGGCTGCCCACCCATGGGTGGTGGGGAACTTTTTGACCTACCTGCTCGCTTGTTTCCAGATACTTTGATAGAAAGTGATTTTGCCACCTACCTTGAAAACCATAGCCAAAGTTATCTGTAAAATTTTTAAAGGCATAAATTAAGTATGGGTTGTTAGCTTCTAAAAATTATCCCAGAGCCAACATGCCCTTAGAAGATACTCCACAAATAAGGGTATAATTGGGGAGATTTACCCTTTCGTTCGAGATAAATTTCCTTGCGGGTCGAAGGTGTACCGGACCTAAATAAATAATTCAATAGCAGGTGTTATTCTGCCTCGCTCCTCGCTCTTTGGCAGTTCGAGAGGATTGCTTGGAAATCAGAGGATTTATTGTGTATAAACAACCTGACAAAAAAATCCGTTTTTCGTGTATATTAATCGTTAGCAAATGTAATCACCTAATCATGTTTTTAGGCTACTCTTTATGTCTAAACCATTTCCGAGGTTATTAATAGGTTGCACTCAAATACCTACGTCACTTTATACAAAATACCTGTGTCTGTGAATACGGCCATATGGATTTGGATATGGCCTTATGGATGGTTGTTTGGCGCGTGAATTAAATCGAATAAGAAATCTAAACTCATAAATATGACTATTTGTAGGTTTGGATGTTTGCCTCTCTTTCTTGCTATAATTACTGAACCGATACAACTGAGCACTATGCAGAACACACTCAAAGGATTACTTAACACATAGGCTACTTTTTGTCCTGGAAAACAACACGGTTCCCGAAAGAGTTGTCATAACCTGGAGTTCATGTAAGTAGAACCGAGTGCATAACCTAGTAAGTACATGACATGAAAACGCCCACTTTATGTTGGTACTGGTAAGTTTGCGAAATGGGAGCAGCGTAATTAATCAAACATAAGGAAAAATAAAAGGAAGATTTTATTTGAATAGAAAATAGAGCAGAAGGAAGAGTGATTGTGAAATTCAATATCCGCTATAAATCTCTTCATTTGAGTGAGTATTCATCTAAACTAACCCATATCGGAAGGTCCCTGTTTAACACAGAAAATTAAGGGACCAAATCGAGGACAGAAAACTAAGTTTGTAATGATAATGGAGGTTGCGACCTTACATGAGGGTCAATTTCGATTTCGTACGCGGAGTTAGGTAGTGATTTTATCTTAAACTAGATAACTTTAGGTTCGTAATTTTGTTCATGAGTAACCTCGTTATTGTTATAGCAATTCATGAAATTGGTTTTTGTAAAGTTTGGATTTCAATCATTTAATATTATGTAATTTGCAAATACTCTTTTTCTTGCTTGTTTAATAGCATTGATATAATAATGTCTACCTATCCAGCAACCAGCTATAGCTGTATTTCGGTACTTATAGAGGCCTTTCATCTACGAGTAAGTGCTCTAACTAGCTGATGGGCTATCAACAACGGAGTATATAGGTCAAGCGTGTATCTCTACACCTAGAATATTTTCAGTTAAAATTGATATTTATATAATAGATTCAATATTGAACATGTTTTATGATTTAGGTATAGCAAGTATTGAAGCTGTCTAAAATTACCATCACTGACAGACGCAGCTTCGTTAACCTTAAAATGTTAAAGAAAGTTTAAAACTTTCGTAAGTTTTACAACTTCCAAAGTTTAAACTTTAAGGCTAACTATTTTAATTAGTTAGCCCTATTTCCTCCTTAAAAATCACATTTTCCTTCTTTCCTAAGAATCTAATTTTTTATATTGCAGCTTGCGCTTGACGACAATCAAGCAATGACGAAGTTTAGTTTGGAGCAGGGTTACCTACAAAATGCCTTTTTACTCTGCTTTTGAAGGCACCTAAATTATTTTACTTGACTGAGAACACGAACACGGAGACTGGGAGAACGTTCCACTCTTTAGCGGCTTGTATATCAGTAATGTGGAAACGTTTCGTGTGAGTTTGTTAGATATTATCTACTAAAAATAATAATAATTGATTGAATAAAATAAAAGCTTTATTGGTCCTCCAATGGATTAAGAATAATGTTACTGCAACATTTTTCAAATAGATTTCTGTAAACTAAAGAAAACAATGACGATAAACACTTGTGCAACAAAACCTGCGGAAGAAGAAAACAAAACAACGTTTGCCGAATCAGCTAGAAATTCAATAATTTCTATTTAAAACCAAAGACATTTTAGATTGAAATTTCGTGAATTGCTTCATTTGCAATCTTATCAGAGAATAACAACATACTTCGGGGTGAGGTATTCGTAACGGGATTCCTACATAGCAAACATAACAATTTAATTCAACATTACCAACCGGGTTTGCCGAATTATGGGCACAACCCGCAGACGTGCAAATACGAACTCCCACTTTCGGGTCACGAAATAAGCAATTTCACCGTACTCATTTGCAAAAAAATCACGGCCATTTTCGTCGGAATCACTTACCCGTGACTGGGAGCGAGCACGTAACGTTTGCGAAGGTCGTACTTTTTAACGCTTAATTATATTATTATCGCTATCAAGATTTCACGAAATAAGCGTTCATTATTTACACGCGTTTGTTCGGTTTCTCTATCGGTTTTATTGTATGGTTGGTATTGGTATGTAGATAATGAACATACAATTTTCGTATCACAGTGTTTGTAACAAAACTCCTCCAATACGGCTCGACCGGTTTATTTATGATTTTTCCCTGTAAATTCGAGAGGTACGAGAACTCAAAGTTCTACGGTTGTAATTAAGTAATAGGTATAAATATAAATCACCAATCTAAAAATGGACGTCCCTCCACGTGTTTACGCTCACACGTTGAAAGTCCAATGTAGTGGAGGGGCATCCATTTAAATAAGAAAATCTTTTTTTATATGGACAACTGGATGGATGGAGATTTCTAATTACTTGCATGAATAAAACGGTCTGCAGGTATAATAATCTTCCATACAAAGTTCCACATATCAGTTTTTATGTAAATGTCTAACTTTTATTGACAGTGAAACCGATCTGCAGTTTTAATGGGATTTACGATGACGTACCGCCCATATACTCGACTGGGAATGGCCGGTCGGTTTGATAAACCAATTTGTCAGAGTAGTTTTTTTTTGAAAAGGCACATTTGAGAGCTTCAAATGTCGGTATCACATAGGTAGCGATTTGTTTTAGAGTCTCTAGATTTAGCGAATCTAAAAACTCTACCAATAATGCTGAGTGATGTGAATTAGGAAATAAAAATATAATTTTAACTCGACGTCTATTGGTTTTGAGTGTAAAATTGAATGTATTTCAACACTGGAAATACAATGTTTCAGCCTTGTCGCAGAAAGTTAATTTAATTTCACGATTGTCGACCATGTTGTGTTTTAAACTACATTCAATTTTACGCTCTATGTCGATAGTCGAAAAATTTTTTTTAGTGTTCGCAAAAAATTTCAATATCGTTTCTAAACGTTTCACTTCACGGAATGTAGCTGACTCGTTACTTGAATGACCTACCTGCACGAAGATTTTGTCGAGGAGATTTTGTCACACTTACTGATACACCCTCTATTCCCTCACTCTCTTAATCCAATTGGAGCGTAGCTCGACAGCACCGGAAAAAGATCAAAGTCAAAGTCAAAACATCACATAGGCCTAACGTACAGGCTCATGAAAGACGTCAATATATTTGTCGCATATGTATTTGCGATAACTACAAGTCGACTTAAAGCTAAGTTTACGAGGGTTCGAACGCGCCCTGCACTGAAAAGAAGCGCACAACAAACTCAGCCGGAATCCGGATCAGGCGGAACACTGAGAACACGTTAAGCCTAACGTGTTCTCAGAGGCATGGGGATGGTTCACCGCCACTTTTATTCAAAATCCCGAGTTGGTACTAAGATTTTCATGACAAAAAATCTTAAAATGCTATTTTTGGCCCAAACCCGGGGGTCGAGGAGTGAGCCTGCCGACCACTAGACCAACGTGAAAAAATCTACAATCACCTTCACAAGGTTACATGTGGAAGTGGTAGCACTCCCTTTAAAGACTAGTGCTATACCTTACATTTAATTTCTTGGATAGTATCTACAATGCAGATATTATAATTTCAACGAGTATTAGCAACAAAATGTAATAAAGCATTTATGGTGACAAAGTGCCTGACCAGTTTTTGTTTAAGAACATCAGTGAAGAAAGAATACCATTTATCTTAGAAGAAGGAACGTAGGTACACATAATACTTTTATATCGTTTCCCGCTGAAATATATCTTGAATTTGCATTCATAGATTGCTAACTTATAGACCCGTCTGAAGGCGTATCAAAGAGAGAGTGATGTGGGTGGAATTACCGGAGAAATAGGAACAATTTTTCCGTTTGGATAGCTTAGATGTTAGAGACATGGTGAAATGTAGAGGTATTATAACAAACGTACAATATCTAGAAAGGATCTACTTGCATATCTTTTACTAACTTTATTTCGCAATTATTCCGTATAGACCTATTTATCTTAAAACAAAATAAATCTTTTAACATGGGAGATTCTTAGAAACTTTTTTGATAATTGTAAACGTACTTTATCTACAAAGGGGTACTTGCGTATCTTTTACTGAGTTTATTCCACAACTTTGTATATTGATATACACGCGTGTCCTTTAAATGATAAAATATGTTCCATAGTAGGTTAATTTTGTTAGGTAAAACTGAAGTTTACCATAAAATATAGCTCTCTAAGTACTTTAGACATAGGTACTGCTAAGTTAATCTAGTTGTAAGTATGTGCGGCTACGAATCGTTAGATTCTGGGTTTCATACCCAGATAGGACAAAAAATAGTCAGTCAGTGTTTGTAGTAGTTACTTTCTCCCTATAAACTAACTCTACTTATATTTATTACATGTATTTATTTTATTTATCACACTAATATTATAAAGGCGAACAGAGTTTGTATGTAAATGTGTATGTTTGTTAGTCATTCACACCGCAACTGCTGTAACGATTTAGCTGTAATTTGGAATGGATTTAGGTATAGGATTAAAACATAGGCTACGAGAGAAATCCACTAGCGGTTCTAGCGGTATTTGTGAAAAACGCGGGAACACCGCGAACGTCCACTAGTTTGAAAGTAATGGTAGAAAAATATAATAAATATAATACTGTCTTTCTTCAGATTAAAGAAAGATACGGTAGCGAATAGATCAGTGATTACGGAAAAATATTATATCAAGTGAAATCAAATAGGTTCTCAGAATCAGGTCTTTGAAAATAATATTAAGAAGGATTAATTTCATGAGTCTGCCTACAGATCAGGAAAGAGACTTATTCTGGAGGACATTAAATTTTATTTTTGTACTAACATTTTCATGATACCTATATGCTGATGAAGATAAGGTACGCCAAAGACTATAATAATTAAACATTTACGTATATTTTTTGGTAATTTTTGACAATATAGTGTTTATTACAATTGTTATTATAAAATAAAAAAATAATTTGTTATAATAGCCAAAAAGCTTGCACATTTTTGGTTATATTAAGTTTTTTTTATTAAAGCGGCCATAAATACTTATTGATTAATACGAGTATTATCTATTCAATGCAAAAAAATATTAATCAATTTATTTTCAAATCTATATTAAGATCCAAGGATATGGCATATAGGAAACAGAAAAACACATATAAATAAACAGACAGATGGACGAATGAAGTCGCTCCGTAAGGATTTCGTTCATCATTTTAGTACGGAATCCAAAACATCGTGAAGCGATGACAATACTAAAACGATACTCTTAAAAAATAAAATATAATTTTCTCGATGTCAGTGTCTGTTACAGGTATATATGAGCAAAGCTTTTCATCGATTTCGTGTTCACCGAATGGCAAAGATTTCATTATAGGTGATACAGAGTAAAGCTCCCCACCCACTATGTAATAAGCTTACAGGAACACTCTATTGATCGGATTTCCTTCCTTCATTCATTTCTTCATTGTTACAAAGTCAAGCTTTTATGCTCTAATACCAATAATAAATTACTTTTTCAATTACTATACTATACAATTTATTTATATTTTTTTTTAATATCTCTAATACTTTTTGTTTATTAATCGATTGGTTCTTCTAGTATGCTGAAATAGGGCAAGTTAAATAGACGAGATTTAGTTTTCAATAGAAATGGATTACCCTGGATTGATATAACTTTTTTATGGGCGGAAGCGGTCACTATAAGATTTTGAAATCTGAATTGCAGGCAACACAGCTGGAGATATAAACAAATAGAAAAGAAAATATAAACTTGATCCCTTGGATTCCGTACAAAAAGAAACATAAACCGTTTATGGAAATGACAAATAACCTATAATAATTTAGAAGCTATCCAATTTTTTGTGAATACCCACCACCCGGAGTATGATGGATCGTTCGTACACATAAAAAATGGGTCCTTGACAATATTTCTTACGATATTTGGAAGACGAAATTCAAGTAAGTGTATAAAATAAATGGAAATGCATAACTATATTATATTGTAATTTCAAAAAAAAGAAACCCATAGCCGTCTGTTCATCTATCTCTATCCTCGGCTACAGAAAAATTCAAGAGTCTAAATAAAAGTTAGAATTATGTCAATAATTCTGCAGCTTGCAAACCCATTAAATTAAGCCCCATTTACCGGATTTATATTACTGAAGCAGGTTTTACAAGTAATTTAACTCATGACCGGTTTTGTCTAGAAATACGTTTTAGGAGTAGTTAGTTTGATTCATGAACCGTTTATTTTGATGCAAGTTTTAGAAATAGTTTGACTCATGACCGGTAATAATAAATAGAAGTTCTTAGTTTGACACATGACGGGATTTATTCCGCAGTAAGTTTTAGAAGTAGTTTGACTCATTTCCGGATGTACTCAGAGGCAGGTTTTAGAAATAGTTTTAGTCATGAGTCATGACCGGTTTATTCTAGAGCAGTGTAATAACAAAAAGTGTTAAGTTTGTGGAGAGAGCTCTAAATTTAACTACTTATTCCACCTCTCCCTTTACAGTATGAGCGAAGGGATCCCAACAGAGCGGCGTGGCAAATAAAGTGGGCTAATTAAAACAGTCTTAAAGTTCCACCCTTGGGCGTCGTAAAAACTTGGATTTAGCCCCGTTTGCTTTCGGAATGTTTCAAGTTAACTAAGACGGTAGTGACGGGAGCTAAACGTATTCAATATGTAAATAGGGGGTTCTAAGGGTCTGTTAGTTCGAAAAATGCTTGTTTACTTACTAAGATGGCTTAGCGATCCAAGAGTTTATCTTTATTGCATGAGCCGATGTTTTTTGTGTTTGATATTGCAATTCAATTATTCCATTTCAGTAATTTATTTATTGGCAATGCTTGTACTAGTACAAGTTAAATTTCAGTTCCTCAGAACGTGTTCAATTTTTATTATTAAGAAAGTATATACAAAATTCGAAGTTGCAAGTTTCTAGAAACTACAGGGTTATATAAAAATACCAAATCGCTCTCGGCTTGTATTTATTTACATTAAAACTATGAACTTTTCTTCTACGACTTTTTTTACTTGATATTTTGAGGAATATCATATATTCAATATTTTATAGAGAAACTCTACTTGTTCCTACTCTGAAATGTAGCACCAGCAAGTAGCAACGGCGCGGCGGGGCGGGCAAACTTGCAGCGCGAAACCGCAACAGTATAATGTCACTTTACAGAATATTTTTTTTGTATCAAATAAATTAATAGTGAATTTCGAAAAGTCGTAGGACAAAAGTTGTTAGTGGCCGAGAGCAACTTGGTATTTTTATATATGTATATCTCAAATCAATTTTATTTTTTTATTATTGTTTGAATACTGCTATTATGTTTGGATAAAATTTTCAATTCAGTTTTACAAACAACGATATTGTTGTTTTACATCAGTGTCAAAAAACAATTGAAAACAATGTCGTACTTTCTCAAAGCAACTCGCGCGTATCTTCGTTGTTTATTTTTTTTGTCAAGCTAGGATTATAAAAATTAAGTTACTGAATTTAAGTTTTTAAAAATAAAGGCAAGTTTTTTAATAACTCTACCTACAACACTTGTCAATATTTTCATATTTCAAGTTTCTATCCACCTTATATTTTAAAAAATGCAGAACATTTTATGGAATTTAAAATGGGTGACTCTTGCACTTAATAAAAAGCTAGGGGGTGGAAACATTGATCAACTATGCTTTGTGCAAACCACAAAAGAATGTCACATTTCATTTATATCGGGAGCGAATCAGTCGAGGCTGAATTACTCGGATAATATCTACTATATTCACAAAGCTGCTGTCCAGTTCTACTTTTAAAATAAAATGCTTTGTAAAATCGGTAGCGGGCGTTTTAAAGTAGACTTTACTTTACGGGAATTTATAAAAGTCATTAGCAAGTTAATTTTAGCGCAATTACACAACTTTTTATTCATAAGTTTGACCCAAATGGTTATGTAATGATTCTTACCAAGATTAGTAGAGGTCTTCGGGTCATCAGAGAAGCCCAGTATATTCGGTATTTCGGACTTTTCACTAGAAACTGTTCTAGTCTTATATGCATCATAATCATACCGATAAGTCAGTCCAAAGAACAGAAGTAGCGACAAAAAAAATTCGGTTCGCAGCGCTGAAGAAAGTGATATAAAGAGAATCACTGTATTTCAAACTATTAGGGATTCGGTTTCTCAGTTAAGCCTCAGCGATTTTTTACCAAATGACCTTAATAATTTTGACGCAATATTAACGTTTTTTACACGTTGTTTAAATTATGTTAGATTTGGTATACTACATGTTATTTTTTTTCTAGGATACAATAATCTCTGGGACTACTAAACTGGTTCTAAAATTCTTTCACTACTACAAACTAGGGCATGTATTATTATCTACTTTAAACACGGTAAATAGCTGCGTCATGCGACTTTCTAACCCAGTGACTCCCAAAATGGTCCAGCGACTTGACAAAGTCAATGTTGGCGTTAAACAATATATTTGTTTGAGGTTTACAAGTTCTAAGTGCGGGTTCACGTAAATTCATCTGGTTTTGATAGTAAAAACCAAAAAATATCAGCTTGGATAAAGTCGCCTGTTATTTAGCATAATATATTATTTTGCTCATTAACACGAGAAAAAAAAAACTTTTTATTTTTACCTCTGGAAATTTAGGGCTTGATCTCAGCTGAGCTACAAAAGACATGGCCGAAACTTGTATGGAGCATGTAGCATGTCTCTCGCATGTTTTCTGATCATAAAACTTAAACGATTATAAAGACGTCATTATAAGCTTTAATATGACGTACTGTTTGTCGATGGCCATGAATATTTTTTTCCGAGGGCAGAATCCGGCCATGTCATTTGCACGTTTGGAGCTAATCTTCAAATTTTAAGACAAGTTTTGTGAATATGAATTTGAAGTATGGTAGAAAACATCAACCGGGGGTCCATCGAAACCAGTAAAATTGTGAAAGTCGTCAAGGATATAAAAAAGGTTTGGCAACTCCTGTTCCAAATTAAACTCTCTTGCTTCTATTACATAGTCCTAACCTCAAGCAAATGTTAGCGTGTGATAGTGATGATGATGATGCCGATTTCGAAAGGTGTCAAAGTTTCCAAATTGATAGGAAACAAGTTGAAAAGTGAATTCACAAACCTTTGTTCCACTTTTACAAACTCCGAGTTACTTTGCAAGAACGGTAACAGGTTTTAAAAAGTGGCGATTCTTTGTTGAGGAAGAGTGGATAAAAACGTTGTACTTTCTGTAGCGTAAGTTAAGCAAGGTTACAACTAACTTTAAAATGGGTGTCACTTTTAATTTACGTAATAAATCCCAAAAAAACCTTGGTCTAGATTAAAGCTTCCGAGATTTGTTTGGTGATGTTTTCTAATTATTGTTTGTTCAATCGCGTTTTTGTTTTAATTTGAAAAAATACAACAGAAGTAAAAGTAAATAGTAGATCAAAATCTTATCTGAATTCAAAATTTTATCCTAACCTGTTAGATAGAGTCAAGCACGTCTGAGATACATAAATTCTCTCGTATTCAAAAAACGAACGATGATTTCAAAAAACGAAAAACGACCCGAAAGGTGTTATTTTTTCCCTGCTCTTATATGAGTCACATTAAAATAGGATGCCGACTAAATGTTCGTGTACAAAATATGACCTTGCAATGTAGGTTCGATTCCTCGATCCCTTATGTACGCAGTGAGGTGGCCTGCTTCCCAAGCCACCCGCTACGTTACAACCTTATCTTTTAATTCTGTCTGATGAAGAGTAATTATAGTATAGTAGAGCACAATAATTGCTGTAAGAAGCGAACAAAATCCTCGGAACGGGCCGTAAAGTGTACGCAACTTCAGCAGCTGTAAATGAATATGAAATTTAGCTTTAACAGCCACTTTGGTTCAGACAATGACTCGGCGAAAGCCTTTGTTGTAACTCAACTGCCGTGCAGTAACAACGGAGCTGGGAACATCTAGCTGTAAATTAACATCAGTTAACACTGTTATTTCGGTTTTTGATCAAGGTTTCCCGAGAACAACCGCTTTCGCTTTTCCGAGCTTTCTTACTCCCACAGTGCTTTCAGCTTGTTTTTAAGACCTGCACTTACGAGACTTTTCTAGGAATGCTAAGTCTTCTTAATGATGGAAATAGCTTAGTTTTTTTTCAATTGAAAATAGGTCAATCCTGTTGGGAAGCAATGATGAGATCTAGTTTTCAAAAGCAATGCCGAATTCAAGCAACTGAAATCATGATTAGGTACAATTGGTTAAAGATTTATTATTTAGATTTTGTCAGGCACTAAACCAGTATGAACTTCAAAAGAAGAAAATTACAATAAATATAAAAATAATAAAATATAAAATAAATTACAAATTTTTTTACAAAAAAATTGTAAGAATTTAAAAAAATATCATTGACACCTCTACAAACGAAGGACCTCTTTGTTCCCGCACCGATGCAGTGAAGACCAATATATGGCAAAAGGGATCTTCGGGTCGTCACCTACCGCGGCGAGAATGGAGTTGGTACTCTTTCTCAATTTTTCCCAGAAGGTGGCTGTTCTAGCTCGATGGATAGGATAGAATGGCATAGAAGTCAGGGATCCTGGCAAACATAGATTTGGCGCTGCGAAAACGTGGTAGCTTCATTAAATACATTTTTTAAATCCTTTCCTTCTTTCCTTTTAAACAATTCAGTAACCCTCCAACCTAGCTCGGTACAGATAGAGAATACCCTAATATCCCTAGTTTTTTCTACTTCCGATATATTAAAACTTACCGAGACAGAGATCGCTTTAGATTGAGAACGACGGGTTGACGGATTAAAGGTATTTGATTTGATTGGGGCTGATCCCATCTTAGTCGACGATTTATATGGACCTCTTGAGAGACCTTCGATTATTGTGAGGGTGGTTTAGGCGCTGAGTCGGCTTTAATGGCCGATTTTATTATAATCACCTATTACCTGCGTCCAATCAATGCCTTCTATTCTATTATGAGTACAAACAGTAGGATTCCAGTCCGAATTATCTTAAGAAGAGGATAAAAAAGAAGTGAACAATTTGACCCGTAGATTCGTTTGAAATATTGTGGGAATTTCAAATTAGTAAAAGTGTTTATGTGGCCTTGTATGCAAGTGCCTTTTGTGTTTGTGCAATATGCAAGTATTATTCAGAGAGTAGAAAGTCACATTTTAATTACTGTAGTAATATTTATTTCATCACAATGTCTAGAGAAAAGTGTACCTAAGTTTCAGAAGTAAAATGTGAAGTGAAGATAATTTACCATATCTATAGCAATCGATTTTTACTGCTACACTGAGGACCTCACCATCCGCTTGCAGAGCAATTGCTCGATGTTGCTATATTTTGCTCGCTTGCAATTTATATTGCAGGTGCGCAATATCGATGAGTAGCATTACACTACACTCTCATTCTGGCTTAATGTAACGTTACCCGAACAAATGGCAGAAAAACTGTATAGTATATAGAGCAATATATCTGGACTCGTTATTTACAGGATCGAAGGCATGTGAAATTCGTATTGTTTCATATAATAACCCGGTAAAGGGGCAGGATCCTCGCGTGTCAATATCGGATGCACTTGCGCTCGTTCCCCGGAGTTTTCGCAACGGGAAACATTTGCATAGCGTTATATTTGAGAAAACATACGTGTGTCGTAAGCAAATGTTTGTCAAATGAAATTGTTTCTAGGGAAAATAAACTTTTATGTATAGGAGTTGTGAAATTTATTTAATTTAAAAGGTTTACATTTATTTTATACTTGCATCTTGTTTTCGAGTATTCATTACGACTAAAATTTTTTTTTAATAAAGATTGTCACACTGTATTGCGATCGTCTTCCTGAAACTTTTGTCAGTAATCACTTCCGCGTACATTTTCTTTCAAAACAAAACAAAGTAATGATCACGGTATAATCATGCTTCACGGCAGAATTTCTGGCACTACAGTAGTTAAAAAAGTATCCCACACGAACAGAAAAAGGGACAAGTGAACTTATGTGAATTTTAGATTTAGCAAAGTTGGCGTCTTAGCAAATGGTAAAGAAACGTTTTCTAGGTCCGTTTGTTGTTGGCCCTTTCCCTCTAAGTACCTACTTGAATACAACGGAAAAATAATAAGAAGTATTAGACCGAGAATTAACAAATCGAATTTAGGCTGATCCGCTCCTATTTGCAGAATAGTTATCACCTATAATAATTTGATCAAAGATGCTGGGACAGATATTTTTCAACATTCCGCTGCGCGTTTAAAGATAGAGGTAATAATTCTATTAAAAATAGGTGCTGCATGACATTTTGCATTTTTAGTGTTTAGGTGTGTCTAGGTATGTATGAATACATTGTTTTCTTTTTGAGGACTGAGGAAGTTTGGTCGGGAGCCAAAGTAAAACCAATGTTATCTTCATAATAATTTTAAATTTTTATTTGTACTTAATTTGTTTTGCAAGAAAATAAGTGTTTTATTTAGATTTGATGTTTTTTTTTGAAAACTGTACATAACTGAATCTATATTAATCTGTGTAGGTAAGTACATTCTGATTTATCAACTGCAAAAGAACTCATCTAAAGTTAGTTTGGTAGGTACTTTATCTCGGATATCGAATCTGTCCGTGACCTTTCCAAGGTTCATCAATTCCGAACCCTTAGGGTAAGTATGCCAGGGCTACTTTATAAATAGACCCTTCGGATATTGCGGTAATCCTGCAAATAATTCGCACTAAGCGTCTATTTACTTTGATAGGTAACATTCATGAGGGCATTTTTGCCCCAAAAATGGAGCACAAACAAATCTAATTCCATATAATATGTAAAATATGTAAATGCCAAAAATATAGATTTCTATGGCAGCTTCAATTAGGTACTGCAAAAAATTATTTAATACAATTAGATTCCATGTAAAATGTATTCTTAGGAATTTAATAATATTACTACTTAAGAATATTTGAAAACTTGATAAAAGATATTTCAAATTTTACCCCTTTGGCTATACCGCAAAGTTAGCAACTTCTATAAAAATCAAACACTAAGTAACGATGTATTTTAATCTCACCACAAATATGCTATCCCAACGTAGAGTAAACTTCAAAGTTCACGCCAGTCGTCTGGCGACGTCTTAAGTGCAGCTACTTTTAAGCTTTCATTCCACCTATAGAAATACGCGTTGCGTTTGTAAGGTTAAGATACTTTTTTTTTTAAATAAATAAATATATACGGGACATTTGACACATCGCAATCTAGCCCCAAAGTAAGCGATAGCTTGTGTGATAGGTACTAGATGACTGAAAATATACATACATACTAATATAGATAAATATTATATATTGAAAAACACCTAGACACTGGGAAATATTCATGCTCATCACACAAACATTTACCAGTAGTGGGAATCGAACCCACGACCTCCGGCGCAGACGGCAGGTTCGCTACCACTACGCCATTCGGTTCGTCAACTTAAATATGTAAATGTGAAATTTTATGTGAAATAGAGGTCTTGTAACCATCAGATTTAATGACTAGAC
Organism: Coenonympha arcania; assembly: GCA_036785405.1. Taxonomy (NCBI): domain Eukaryota; kingdom Metazoa; phylum Arthropoda; class Insecta; order Lepidoptera; family Nymphalidae; genus Coenonympha; species Coenonympha arcania. Next base: position 14,047,377 of record CM072070.1, on the reverse strand, counting down.
TTGCAGACCTGCAGTCCCAGCCATATGACGTAGCGACGATCGAAACCAGTCGATTGCTGAAATGGAACAAAATAAAAAAAATAAAAAAACTTGAGATGTGTCAAGGGACACCCGGATGGAACGAAGTATATCTGGCTTGCTTTCTATAAGAAAGAGAAACAGACAGAGATTTTCGCCAGTTTGGCGCTGATTGTTGCGTAATCTGGCGTGGGCGTCCATGGTACTAAAATAAAATGACATTTAAAGGACGGTTACTAACAAGAAATGTCAGTTTGGTACCGTGGGCCTTCAAGGGAGGTGCTTCAAATCGTCACAAAAAATAAACTGCCAATTGTATAGAATGTTTGATCCAAAGTATACCTAGTAATAGATCAGTGTCTCATACACTTTTGTGAATTTTATTTGAGCGATCGACAGCTTTCTGTGATGATCGCTAACATGTGATATGGCTACGACTGCTGATTAAGGCTTTAAGAAGGCCGAATGACAGTTTACAGGCGGACGGAGCAGCCGCGTTCACACTGATTTACTTAAATTTCGGGGAAATTATTACTTTACACGATTGTTAGAAGGCCTAAAAATGAAACAGGCAATCAAAGTTGAGTATTTTTATGTACTTTTTTGTGTGCAAGAATTAATTAAAAAGCTTGTGCCGTTTTACAGACAATTTTCAAAGTATGACAAAATTAGCTGCTTTTTGGGGATTTTTTTTCAGAAACAGGTTTTGAGAAAATTCTTTTTCTTGTCAATACCTGTTGTTCATAAAACCCTTAATTTCCGTTAAATATTTTTTCTGTAAGGATTTGATAATCAGTTCTTTAAACAATTTGACTTAAACATCGTAAAAAAGAGCCAGTTTGGCAGCTCTTAAAGCCTTAATTTGATATAATAGACTTCTTTAAAATTATAAGCTTCAAAACTGACCTCTGTCAAACTCAGGTTTCAATGGTGATTGTAGTATAGGAAGAGATTATGTTTACTAATTCACAGCTTAGCTTTCCAGTCTGGCGAAGCTTTTCTAAGCACGTCTTGGATGGAAAGGTAGCCTTAAGTGCCGCTACTTTTAATCCCGTGGGATAAATTCGCACTCGTAAAAGATATTTGCAGTAAAAATTTGTCTCGTTCTCCTCCGGAGACAACAAAAACTTTGCACTTCTTTTATTTTTAGTAAACTTTGTGGCGGATGATTGACTGAGTTATTGCTGTGGAATAAAAAGTTTTCTCGAGCAAAAAACGCACTTTACTGTCTTATAACAACAGCAATAGGTAAGTGGTTAGGATTTTGGCATATTATTCAAGATTCGAATACCAAGCACGCACCTAAGGCTGAGTTTATGTGCATTTGCGGCAAAACACCTCTTCTTCACGGTAAAGGAAACCATGGAGAGAAAACCTGTATGCATCTTAAAGATCTCCATAATAATGTGAAACATGCCAACCAGCATGATGGTTGATAGTGGGTTACGGACAAACCCATCCTATTCTGAGAAAAGATCTATGGTCAGACAAGACAAAAATGATGATGAAACACATAGATGCCTTACATGGTTTTATTTAACTTGAAATGTACGTATGGAATCATGTTTGTTCGGCGAAAATCTTGCAATTCTATTTTGAAGCGGATATCTTCAACCGGTTCAGCGGTAACCTTTAACTTGGATGACAATACATTATTATTTATTAGTTGAGTGAGGTCATTCTAAATCTAACACGGTGGAACACCCAAGGTGTTAGATTAGTTATCTTTAATGCACTCCTGCAATATGGGTGATAAATGAAAGGAATTGCTGAGAAAACGTCTGACGTACCTATAAAAGGTTATTTTTAAGAATGTTTTACTATTCATTTATTTTACCATTCATTTGAATCGAGGCAAGGGTCTTAATACTCGTAACATTCAAATAGGCACATGTCCCTGATAAAATCAGTACAAAACCGTACCCATCTCTACATGCTCGTCCTATTCGATTTAGAATTACGAAATACAATTTCGAAACTCGGATCGGAGTGTCCGTAATCGTGTTCCTTGAATCTCATTTGCTCAATTTTCTGGGTCTTCATTACTTTGAATTTCTTCCCTATTGAGTTCAGGAAAACGTTGATATACCTATGTACTCGTATTCAATGATTCAATGGTATTGCAGAAATTGATTGGTTCTTTTTTTATGTAGTATTTTAAGTACGTGTACCTGAGTGTTTAATAGGAACAGAGTCTCTGTGTGAATGAGATTTTTTATTCACTATAATATAAATATATAATAGCAATGTATGTATATGTAATATTTTTTAATTACGACCAAGTTTTCATAATACAAGCTACCTGAGTGTTTAATAGGAACAGCTCTGTGTGAATGAGATTTTTTATTCACAATAATATGTAATAGTAATCTCTGTGTGCTTTAGTTATACATACATATTTGTTTCACGGCATCGCAAAAGAAGTTTATAGAAGAAATCACGAGTTGGCAATCGTTGTTTTGCTATTTAGGAGTACCAAAAATAGCTTGCGACCTATTTATTCTCAGAGATACCGAATGTAGGCAACAAGTTTCAAAGCTGTTCAAAAAGGTCAAGCCATTTTGGAGGAGTTTGGTTACGAACACTGTGTTGCTACAATTTTATATATTAGAAGAAAGATAGAGATAGTTATGCTGAAAGATCTTGAACTTAATTATGCAAATCTATACCAAAATTAAATCCACAGCTGACAAGTTTCGCATAATCTCCCCTCTTACATCAAACATTTAGCCTCATGCTGATAAACATAACACACTGAATGTAGATAAACTTGTATCTCCATAGCTAATTTCGATTGCGACAGTGTACATACAATTTGCGCATTAAATAAATGTCAACTAACTATAACTTTGGTATGAGAATAAACAAACTGTTGAAAGCAATTAGTGAGTGACACGCTGTTTGTTTAGCGGTTTCAAATGAACTCTGTTGCTTCTGTATATATTTGTAACTCCTATTATGTAACTATTTGTATTACATTATTATAGTTGTAACAAAGTAAATTTGGATTACATCAATGAGCATAATTGTAATTAATTAAAGGCACGAAAAGAATTTTTATTGTAGGTACACGTATAAGAAAGTTTGAGATCATATGCGAGGCATAAAAGTTTGACGCCTACATGGCATGCAGAAAAATTTGGTAATAATATGTAGGTATGTAATGTATACGGAAATAACCCGAAAATTAAGGATGCCAATTAAGTTATTCGAAGATCATGTAGTTTGCAATTAGTTTTATTCATAAGAGTATCCGGCTTAGTTTTTTATGGACTTCCTCTCAGTGGTGGGGTGCGTTTACACTTAAAACCCTCGTAAATTTTGTTAAAAGCCGTATTATTATTTAGTTTTATAGTACAGTTATAGTATAGTATAGTGAGTTTTTAGTATAAGTTGAAATTACAATTTGTTAATAAGTGCCTGTAAGTTAAGCCTATGTGAAACAAACTAGGTACTCGATTTAACTTTGATTTTAATTAGTTATGCTAACAAGAAGCTGATTGCATGACGTAAGTTAATAAGAGTAAAGTAGACATTCTACTTTAAAAGTTTTTAAGATTTTTGAAGTGAAAACTTAGTTAGGAACATATGGTATTTATGAAATGAGAAAATACCATTGAATTCGCGACACCATTACGGTCACTTACACTGTTACCGTAACCGACACCTCTATTTGAGCTTTCACCTCTGTTTTTTGTTAGAATCATAATTTGTAGATTTTCTCATAGCATATAGTTCCCATTCATAACCACAGCTTAAGCCGGGTCAAAATTAAACCGCTTGAAGACAATTTCAGCGTAAAAAATACGGCACTAGCTGCAACATAAAACACGTGTGCTAATGCGAACTAGGTATATAAAACTTCTCGTATATTAAATTAAACGTAGTAGTTCGCTAGTTCTATACAAAAGATGTATAGTGCAGCGCAGCAATGAGAGGCTTTAACTAAATTACTTTTCACCACAATAACATTCGGATCTGACGGTGCATTATTTATATGAGCACACTCTCATTACAAACTGGATGCAGTCCTGTTTTTTATATAGGAACCTCTGCATATTTCTGGAAATAAACCAAGCTTGTTATTCATCTGAGCAGTCGGGAAATATCTTTAGTTAATTTGAAAAAAAATTCTATATGCAACATGAAATGTGGTTTTGTTTTTTTTTTCTCCCGTTTAGAGCCTAACTCAGGAACAGTATTATGATAATTGGTTCTGAAATGCAACCATTTTTATATCAGCATCAGGTAAAAAAAATTAGAGCACATCTTATATATCCCTCTTATTAAAACAATAGCTAACTCGACTTGTATACTAAAGGCTTTACTTATACACAGTTTACTTTTGAATATCAAGTAGGTCACTATAGTAGGTGTACAAAAGCAAGCTATGCATTTTAATTTTGAGACAACACGTTTTAGTTTCGGTTTTGCCACAGACTTGGCATCCAATATCCACAAAAAAAATCAAGTTAATCCGTTGTTCCGTTATGACGCGATAAAATGACAAACTAACAAACTCATTTATCCAACTGATTTTAACATAAAGTTCTACTAACCATAATAAAAATACAGATTTTCGACTTGTAAACTTCGGAAATAAGTAACTGATAAATTGACTAAATATTATAACTATATCATTTGAATGAGTTTGACCCAAACAGCAAACACCACAATATTCCGTGTCACCACGAGTTATTCCTCGAATTTTAATATAATCATGAATAACATTTTAGCGGTTTCCCTTATACTGAATATGAACTTCGAGGGGAACTTGTTTCATGATATAAAAGCGAGCTGACGGAGCTTATATTTACATTATTATACGATACGTTACGTCGAGCAAATAATGTTAAGTTTGTGAGCTTTGAAAGAGGCGCTCTTTGCTTCGAAAGTGCGGGAAATAAGTAGGTACTTGTTTCTACCCGAATAAAGCCAATATTATGTATTTATTCATCAAAATTAATCCCATCTTAACATATAAATTTTGGTGCCAATTTTTGTTACCAAAATCCTCCGAAACGACTCTGCCGATTGTCATGAAATTTCTTATAGCTAATTAGATGTAAGACTATTCTGTAAAATTTAGCTGTAAGTTTTCCAAATAAAATAAAATAAAATAAAAATAAGCTAATGACCTACTCTCAGACCTACCTAATTACAAGTTTTCACAAGTGGGTAAAGACAAAAGAGAAGAAGTTTGAGTACACGTGATAGGAGTTAGTGGATTAGTAGAAGAATTTAGTGGAAGTGGTAATAGTAAAAGTTAAGTTATCAAGAAGGGACTAAAGAAATAGATTCAAAATAATTTTTTACAATAAATTGGCGGGCACCATTTATACCGCCGTGAAATAAATCGATCCCGGGGTCCTTTATAATGCATTAATAGCATTAGAAGCACGCAGGATATAACTGTTACTCCTAAAATTCGTTTTAGTTATTGGGACCCGTAGAATTTTTTTCTTTCTGGGAACACGTGAGGAAACCCGTGAGGGTACAATTATGTGCAGTTTCGACAACAGTTCTGGACTATCAATCGTTCCCCTTGCTATGTTGAGTAGAAAGCAAACATCGGCGATGTTTCTGCGAACGTGTAGTCGACGAGGTGAACATCAGAGCAGGTTTTTTCGTAAGGTAATTTAGGAAGACGAAATTTATACTTTAAAAATCGAATAAATACCCCTAATAATACCCCTAATAATGAAACAACGTTTCCTGCGTCAGCTAGTTAAACTATATTATTATGTCCAATAAGCTAAGGGAATTAAAGTGAAAGCACTGTGTATAACTCAGTAATAAATTGGCCAGTTTTATGCCCTTTTTGTATAACCCTTTTGAAGAGCATAGATGAAGCAAGTAATATTTCAGCCGAAAAAATAAGGAACGAATACGAAAGAATCCCTCGGAGAGCATAGACAAAACATTTATAAATATTCACTTTAAAAAAACGATAGAATTCAAATTCTATTTATGTTGACGTTATCGACAAAAATCGTCTATCAGTAAAAACGTACGCAAAAAATTGAAATATCGCGAAATAAATGTACCAACAGATGTTGCCACTCGCCAAAAATTGAACAAATGATTGATACCAATTCATATTTCTCACACACGTTTCTCTGGGTCGGGTTGAGTTGCGTACGCATATTTTTCGATGATTCAAAAAAATTTGTGGCCATATCGGATATTGGTTGATTCCGGGTTTCGTATGTGATTCGTAATAAAAATATCAGTCTAGTGCGTGTCGAATGCAATGTAGATATTCCATTGAGATATTAAAAGTATTGTACTTGTATATTAAATTTCAATGAGTTTTCCCTAACTCGTGCCAATAGGTCATATAAAGTTATTAATTTGTATGAAACTAGTGGAAGCCCACACTTTCGCCCTGTGACTTCATATCTGTAGGTTTACTGTAGGTTTAAGAAAAAATTATATTTTTTCTTAAAGGATGGTTACCTAAGTCATAATTTCTATTTTTTTAAGCCAAATTTGAGCCCAATCCATCCAGGAACCTATAATTTGTACTTGGTGAAACACATACTTAATCAGTTACATTTTCTTTTGAAGTTCGTACATCGTAATTTACAACTCTTTTTTCGAACGGTACCACTGTTATTTTCCTACTCAGTGGTAGACGCCAGACACCTAAGCGCTACTATCAAAGTGAACTAAAAAACCAGGAAGCTAGTAGTTTTTAATCTGTATCACGTCACGACTCACGGGTGTCGCGAGTTACAAAGGATTTCAAAATAAAAAAGCATGACAAAAGCGTTGTAGAGCGTCGACACGTGTAGCGAAAACTGACTCTCTAACATTTTGATATAACTTTAGATTATTGTTGTTTGCTTGAAATAGGACGCTTGCTGGATTACTAGATTCATTTGTGATGTAAGTATAGAACAGTTTTTGTTTGGAATAAAATGGCGAGACATGAAAGGCATTAACTGATATTTTTAAGTGATACGCCTGCTCGTCTAAGAGGCAGTTAATTCCCTAGACATTGTGATGCTGTGTCATAATCTATTGCATTGAGACAATTCTGAGATAATATCTACAGATCAGTAATGTCTCCGAATACAGAGGTCTTTAAAATACACCGAATTTTAATCAGCCTATAGTCTAATTATATTACAGATTCTGAAACAGGAGTCGTACTACCTCGTATAAAGTTACTGAATAGTTATTCGCATTTTCTTTTCTATTAGTAAACACTACCCAAGTGGACACTTTTTAACGCGCAAAGCAAGGCGTTTTTGATCACTCCTTTCTAGAGTTCCGTACCTAAAGAAATAGAAATAGTATCAAACATACACACACATTTATACACAACTTCACTCACTTAGACACAAAAACTTTCGCCTTTATAATATAAGTCTGATTCCTTTAGTGTATATGAAGCACTAAAATAATTAGACTATAACAATTTTACACCAGCAATGGAGACAAGAGCTAACATTGAGTTTATTCACATCGCGTTTCATTCAGCAGAAAATACAGTTTTCCCACGCGGCGTTGGGTTAAAGTATAAAAGTTTTCTTTATCGCCAGCTGTTATAACACTATGACAATATTTATGCGGAGGTGCGAGAAACAAAGAAATACATTCTGCACACTTTTAGTACTCAAGTCTGAGTGGAGACAGTCTATTTTTATTTTTATGGTGCACGGTACCCTTGACGACTATAGGTACTATTATATTTTTTTGGCAAACATTCGGATATCTCAGTAATAGATAGGTCACAAACAGACTTATAATCATTCTATTTAAATTCTTGCACCGAGAAAGCTGAACGCATAGGACATAATGTAGACAAGAGATAAGGTAAAACTAAGATAAGTTGAGATAAGATAAAGTAAGATAAAAGTTTCAAGGGACCTCCGAAGGTGTACACTAGTTTAAATATTTAAAAAAACATGACACGTAAATGATTCTTAGGACATTAGACAGGAGGTTACACTCTCACTGTAGGTATAAAGAGTATGAGTACATAGTACCGACCACTCAGCAGGCTTTACCAGGACTCCTGTAGTGAGCCGGAAAGAGATAGAGAAGAGTTGAAGCATCAAACAACGTGACGAAAAGAGAGCACAACATTTAGGTTATAAACGATAAGAATTTTCTGTAAAATCTTCGTAAGGTACTATTATGGTATGCTTGAGATTTAAAATCTATCTTAAATCTATCTAAGTTCGCGGTATAACAAACTATTTAGTACTTTCTTCTCTGAAAATTTGAGCTAATTTTCTACCTAAACGAATATTGCTATTAATTTCCAACTGAATAAAATAAATAAACACAGACAAGGCCTAAACAATAATTAAAATTAATTGACCAACTTTTATTTGATATGTATGTATAGGTACGAAAAATAAAATATGGTTTCCGAACAAAAATGTTGCCAGTGTAAAACAAATGGAATCATTTTATTACGTTGACCCAAATCGTTAACGAGTTCGAGGTATCTCTGCGAGTAAGTGATGTGCCATTAATCATGTTTTTACTCAATTTTATACGCAGCGATTAATTTATTTGTTTTTTTTGTACCACACAATTATGAGGTGCGATTTCATCTGAACTTATGGTATATACTCGTAAGTTATTAATAATATGAAACCATTGATATTTCCGGGATAAAAAGTGTATGCAATAATCCAGGCGGCAGACTATCCTGGCTAAATATTCCAAATTTCATTCATCTCGGTTCAGTAGTTTTGGCGTGCTTAAGGGGATTTATTGAATTTATTTTTGTCTTTCTCACTCTCACGGAGATTTGGTAGGTGCGACATGCAGCGTCGCGGAAGAATATAGCAGAAAAACGACGTTTTACCTAATTACTCGAAAACTAAGCCAGTTATCAAAAATCTGTTCTAAGCGTTTAAGGATATTATTATTACCGATACATTAAAACAAAAATTACAATTACATCCATTGTAGTTTCCGATAAAATATAGAAAAACTGAGATTTTGGAGCAACTTTTGGGAGAACTTTCTATCGAGAAAATTTTATCCAATCGTGTTTCTGCTTCTAAGCGATTTTAGATTAAAGACCCAAAATACATGACGTGTAAATTTGAAAGTAATTGTCTTTATAGTTTTTGCATAAAACTTCATTCAAAATCACCTAAATACGGCTTGTAGGCCGTTAAGTAACGAACATCACAAATACATGAACGGATTACAAAATTTATGTTAATAAGTAGAATTAACAGTGATTGTGTGCCAATTTAGAAGTTCATACTTTTCTATAAGTGTAAAATCGGCTCAGGTATAGTCTGGTGGGAGATTTGGCCCACGGCTAGTGGCTACTCCACCGGAAAAGACCAAGTGATTTAGCGTTCTAGTGCGATGCTGTGTAGCAACCATTAAGGATCCCAAGTTACTATGATGACATCTTCGGCGGCATCGTCACTTGCCATCACATCACAAATATATGAAACGAACCGTAATGTATAATACATAGGCCTTTGATAGGCCTACATTCCATATCTCTGTCAACATTTTCATACGCAAGTCCTATTTCACATTCGGGACATTTTCAATTTCAATCTGACTTTAGTTTCAGCGAGGGTTTGACAGCCCGTTTTAAAAAACTGAAACCCGAATATGGGAAACGACATACACAAATATACGCTGGTTACACAAATATAGGGTTCCCTGTTATAATTCTCAGATCGTCTATCCAGTTGTAGATGGTTGATATTCCTGTCTTTATAATTTTGTCCGAGCTTAAGTTGCAAGGTCTATGCTGGATTAATTATTAAAGCTAATTTAGCCCATAATATGGTATTATATTACATCTTTATAAATATATTTATTAGAACGGAAATTTAATGTAGAATATTTGTGCCCTCTATACAGTTTAAACAAATATTTTCAAAGATATTAGCAAAAAAAACCGTGAGGCCGGCCAGGGGAGATACAAGTAACGGCCGCCGCCCCGGCTATTGCGTGGCGATATAGACAGGTCGGCTCCCTAGAGCGAGGCCCCATTAGTGCGTTGCGCTGCGTTGCGTCGTCGCAGCGTCGTCGCTGCGTCGGTTTCCATATTATATTTTTTACGACAATATGACCCATTAGACCGTAGCGTCGTCGCACGAGACAATTCAACGGATCGACGGACGAGAGACGAAGCGGGAGGGAGGGTGATGCGCTGCGTTGTCGGAGCTCCGCTGCGACGACGGACTGTGATACACTGCTAGAGGAGGAAGCTAGACGAGCTAGAAGGCTGAACTGAGACGCAGCGCAATGCATTAATGGGGCCTCGCTCTTAATAGGTAATTCTAACGCGAAATGGAGTCAGCGGGCACTGCTAGTCGTAAATAAAGAAGATTTTCTTTGGTTTGGTTTGATTGGTGATCATTAATTATTGATACTCGTCCATATTATGTTAGCACAGACTCAGGGAGACCTCAACACGATGCTCAATGACCTCAGCAGTTTCCCAACAGGTGGGCCTTAAAATGAACACGAGCAAGACGAAAATCATGTCCAACTATCACGTTCCGCTCCACCCAGTAGTAGTTGAGAACTCTGCACTCGAAATTGTGGACGAATACATATACCTGGGACATACGGTCCAGCTAGGTAGGTCCAATTTCGAGAAAGAGGTGAACCGCCGAATCCAGCTCGGTTGGGCAGCGTTCGGGAAGCTTCGTGATGTCTTCTCGTCCAACATCCCTCAGTGCCTGAAGACTAAGGTCTTCGAACAGTGCGTGTTACCAGTGCTTTCATATGGATCCGAGACTTGGTCTTTCACTATGGGCCTCATAAGAAGACTCAGAGTCAGCGAGCGATGGAGAGAGCTATGCTCGGAGTTTCTCTGCGTGATCAAATCAGAAATGAGGAGATCCGTAGACGAACCAGAGTCACCGACATAGCTCAACGTATCGCGAAGCTGAAGTGGCAATGGGCGGGGCACACAGCTCGTAGAACCGACGGACGTTGGGGACCCAAAGTGCTGGAATGGCGACCCCGCACGGGAAAGCGCAGTGTTGGCAGACCTCCGACCAGGTGGAGCGACGACATTAAAAGAGTCGCGGGAAGGCGCTGGATACAAATGGCGCAGGACCGTGCGGGCTGGAAAGCATTGCAGGAGGCCTTTGTCCAGCAGTGGACGTCCGTCGGCTGAAACGAACGATTATCCCCGGATCCGGCTGTACCTACCTACTATAAAGTGTTTCTCCCTAGAATCAGCTGCTGTAAGCACTTTAAGCACGGAATAACTTATAGCATCTTGCAGAAAGGTTTTTGTACCCACCTTATGTTAGGTGGCGATGAAGCTTTTTTACGTACGACGGTGAAGGAGTAGACTTTCTACGAACTCACATGGAAATCGTTAAGAAATCCCTAACAGTTACTACGCATCGGAACGCTAAATTAACTTTCTCTGTATAATGGTAACTAACTAAAGATTTTCGCCAGACTTGAGAAATTCTATAATTTATACATTTAAACTTTCTGAGTTAGAGAGAGCCTGAAGTTACTCAGAAATTCTATAATTCCAAAGTGGTCAATATTGAGAATTGAACCTGACCCCTCACTTCCATATGATTCAAAGCCATGAACTCTGGATTAGATCCCTGGAATGCGATTGGTACAAACTATAAAGTTAACCGTCTCGAACTCCAAGTACAGTAAAGTTAACGCATCATAACATCTAACGCTCAAAGGCTAGGAAGCACCTCCCGTAATGGAACCCTTAAATAAGGGCCTTTGTAATCCCTGTTGAGAGACGATAAATTAACATTACGGGTCCCCTCTCGGTTATCAATGGTTAGAGGTCTGAATTGAACTATATTCAGAAGGCAATTACTTTAATTTAATTAGCCGTACCAAAACGTACCTCTTGACAGTGTCTTTATATGCTTTTTACGAGAATTTTTTGCTTACAAATAGCATAGTCGATGACAGTAGAGATTTTTTATATTGAAAAAATAAAATCGATTCGGTATATTCAAAAATTACTCGCAATTACGCATTTTAATTAATTAATTAATTATCAATTTAATTTATTAATTAATTAAAATGAAATTTTTACGTCCTTTATCTTTGCCCTTATCTCTTTTCAAACTCCACAGTAATAGCCACACGTTGGTCAAGTGCAGATTAATAGGCTTCACACACCTTTGACAAAATTACGAAGTACCGGAAAATTTTCATGACTTTTTCCGAGCTAAGCTAGTTTTAGTTATTGAGTGTCCAAAAACTGAAAATCTGAAAAAAAATTGGTTGTCTGTAAAGTCGGTTTACGGACCATAGATTTACGTGATAACGTCATAATCATAATCATAATCATAGTCATAATCATAATCATTATTTTATGTAATTTTTATCGTGCCTCTCTACCGCTTGTTGCGCGCTCTCGCTCGCACTCACATGCTCAGGTGGAACGTTACGCGGAACGTTACTATTTTTCATGAGTGCTGCTGGTGTTCATCAATTTATATAAGACGTTATCACGTCAAAACACATTATTATGGGTTATCTCTACTGATGCAGATTTTCTCGGAGATCACGTATTTCTGCAGATAAAATAGACACCCTTAGTAGTATTATGATTAATTACAATGAACACACTTTATTACATTGGTATATGTATTTTATTACAATCTGTGGTGGTGAAAGGAGTATTATGAAGCAGCAAAAATACATTAAACTACATTATCTGAGGCCGAATGAAAGAAAACCTTATAAATCTTCTCAACTCTTAATCCTCAGTAACATAGGTCTTTTTTTAATCTCGATAAAATTGAGGGATTTATCGGTATAAATGTAAAAAAGGATTCAGCGAAAAATCCTCCCCACGACGTAAAGCAATAATCGGATTAAACACCCACGTACCGACGAGATACTATCGCTTACTGACACTGATATACAAAATCCAAGATCTTCCTCCATTGGATGTCCACCGTTGGGCATATTGTAGTAGACTTTATTTTTTACGGAATCTGCCCGTGTAATTTCCATCGCTATATTAGATAGTTTGCCATGCAAGAGTAATTGTGAAGCATAACTGTGTGTCGGTTTGAAGGGAACTGTAGCCGGAAAAATATCAGGGCATAGAGAAACGATGAAAAATAAAGTAGAACAGGGGTCTGATAGCGTAAGAAAAATGTATTCATCGTTATGGTTATCGTTAGCAAATTCTGTGCAAACCATTAGCGAAACCACTAGCTGACAGATTTTTTTCCGATTACGATAACGATGAATACGCTTTTTTTACACTCCTTGCATTCCTTACCATAGCCCTTAGGCTATGATAAGGAATGCAGGTTAGAGCATCGTGGGATATGACATTGCAATGTCTTTGGACGCACAGCATCTGACTTGGACATAAATGGTTCAGGTAAACGTTTTGGTAGTCTCGTCAATCTTTGCTTTAAAATCATTCTTTAAAATCAGCAGAACATATTCCTACGCCACTTTAATTAAGTGATACCGCGGGACTATGTTCATGACTTTATATTACGTCCTGGTTTTTATTTTTCAGCCATTTTAAATCAACAATCATCGTTTATGCCACGTCAGCTTTATAACAGGTTCACTGGTTACTCCGGTTCTGCTACGAATCTCAGTATATGAAGATATTTCAATCCACGATGACGCGCCGCACTCTGTCAAACTTCATACGAATCTAATGAAACATAAGCGATTTTGACAGAGTGGGGCGCGTCTTCGTGGATTGAAATATCTATTACCCAATATAGAAATGGAAGCGCAACTACTCCAAGTAAAGTTTTTCCTATTAACTGTTAATGGTAGATTTCAGAAAGTTTTCAGTATTGACTTAGATTTCAGGCCGGAAGCTAAACGAATTTTTAATGGTAATAGGTACGTAAAAATATCTGTAGGGTTAACACAAGTTGTTGAATAAATAAATAGTCGATTCGAAAACTCATTTCGGTTTCGCTACGCAATCTATTTACGGGGAGTAACTGAAAACATATAACTGTATATTAGAATTCTTATCTTTATTATATCTTTACTAGCTCTGCAGATTAAAATCCACATCTAATCTTCTTCGTTCAGCATATTATGGTGATTTTAAGAGAATTTAAAAAGCTGTTTCGGACTGAAAATAACTCATACAAAGACGGGGAGTTATATTCCAAAGAAACTCGTGTATCTTTGAACCCTAAATCAACGCTTTCTCTGCACTCTTTGCCAGTAATCGACATTCTATGTTCCCCACGCATAAATATTGTATGAGCTCGCCAGATAAGATGTGGCCAGCCGAGGAATATTCTATTTTATTTTAAGACAAGCTGTTTCGATGCCGTATAGTGCTCTCTGCATTATGGGAATAAAGTATCTGCTAAGTTTAAGAGGATAGCTAATGGATGTAGTCCTTTTAAGCTTCATTGCGTATCGTAATCTGAACTATAGCTTACAGGGATTAAGAAGTATTTTTGTGTGCCCGGTGAGACCGCTTAAGGTAGAAGTGGATAATCGCAGCCACTTAGGCGCTTAATTTATTATTTGTTTCGTCTTTCGGCGGATGTTTTCGGGCGCTTCTCTACAAGGCCCCGTTGAATTGTTCGCTCGTAGCACGCGAGGGTTTATGAATAAGAGAAGTGAGCCATTAAAGGATTTCTTTTTCATTTTTTCCGTGTACACTTTTGTGTCTCACTCACAAAGCTTATGACGAGATTTTTTGCTTCATGTTATGATTTTTTGCGGGTCTATTTTTACCCGACTGCCAAAGAAGGGATATCTTTTTACTCATTGTCGTTTTCAACAATAACTACCTTGATAATTCTTTGAAGGTTTAACTCACTCTCTAAGTTTTTATTCCTTATTTGATTAATCTCTGCCACTATTTACCATTCCGCTAGAACCAAAACCGTGGCAACTAATTAGTTTAAAAATGTCTACTAAAAATACAGGTTTAGTTTTGTTCACAACAAAAGTAAACAAAGGGAATTTTCATGAAAATTCTTTTCCCTATTAATTTAGGATGAAAAATATCAGCAACAAAAGTGAAATAAAATAATTTGTAAATGGAAAATAATACCCGAATGGAAATTAAATTTGCTCTTGTCAAATTGCATCAGTGTATCCTATATTATCCTCATTTTCGTTGCATGGTTGATGGTGGGTATAATTCATTTACGATCATTCACGAACAGTAGAGTGAGTACAGGTATTTGTACCGAGTAAACTCGCTTCGAACAAACGGATCGGATTTCTCCATACATCTCTAGCCAGCGTCCCAAGCGAAAATATTGTGAACTAAGCTTTCGGCAGTTAGGGCGCTGTCCGTGATGATGCCGTGTGCACACCTCCACGGGATTGCCCCTATACTCGACCGCAAGGCCGTCCCCTACCTCGTGAGCTCCTGCGATCCCCGTCCCCTTCCCGGCATTTTACGGGTAGCGATGGAGACGAGGAAGATGATGCGAGGATCATCACTGGACAGATCAACACTGAGGGCGTGCACATCGCCCGGGTACCGGGCCCGTACCCCCCCGGAGGGAAATCACACCCGCTGGAGAAGACCACGCTGCTGGCACTGGCTGTAGATTTATAAAGAGAGAATCGTTCCGTTTATTGGAAGCGATTCAACTCTGTACAACAACTGGTACTAACTCTACAGACAAAATATGTAAAAAAGGAGTGTATTTTTCGATTGTGTTATCTATAAATGAAATGGATGAGCGTCGTAATTTAGAATTTAAACTTTAATTAATTTAAATCTTACGTATAAAAATACGAAACCTCTAAGGTGTGGAACACCCTTCCAGCTTCCGTGTTCCCAGCCAAGTACAACCTGGGTGCCTTCAAGAGAAGAGTGAATATTCATTTTCTGGTCAAGCGCGTTCCATCCTAGACCTCATCATTGCTGTGCATCAGACAAGATGGCAGTCAAGCGCAAGCCTATCAATAAAAATAAAAAATTCAGGAGGAAAATTCTTTATCCTATACGAGGAGATTATACCGAAACTATAATAGCGTTATTATTTCTTGCCTCCTTTCTTTGACACATAAATTGATTTGATACCTTAGAAAAAATCCCTTCGGCCTTCGTCTGGCATTATTCGCAAGGCTAATACAAAATCTCCTCGGATTAATGCGATCTTACCTGACTCGGGGCTATCTGCCTCTCGATCATTCATTTCCACCGGCTTACCGCTTACCGTTAAGGCAAACGCACACTGATTCTTATCACGATATGTACCTATTTGATTTTAAATTAGAATTTTTTTTAACTTACTTACTTACTTAATCAGCCTATAGACATCCACTGCTGGACATAGGCCTTTCCGAGAGCGCGCCACCACACACGGTCCTCCGCCTTCCTCATCCACGCCCTACCAGCGACTTTCTTTAGGTCATCAGTCCAGCGGGCAGGAGGTTGTCCTACGCGGCGCTTACCGTTACGCGGTCTCCACTCCAGAACACGTCTGCCCCAACGGCCGTCGGTTCTGCGACAGATATGGCCCGCCCACTGCAACTTCAGCTTGCTAATCCGTTGGGCTATGTCGGTAACCTTGGTTCTCCTCGTCCTCGTTGCGGATTCTACCCTTCAGAGAAAGACCCAGCATAGCCCCCTCCATAGCACGCTGAGTGACTTTGAACTTGTGGACAAGACCTACTGTGAGTGTCCAGTGTCCACGTTTCTGCTCCGTATGACATGACCGGCAAGACGCAGGCGTTGAAGACTTTTGTCTTTAGGCATTGGGGTATCGGCGAGGTGAAGACTTGAGGCAGTTTTCCAAATGCTGCCCACCCCAACTGAATTCTTCTGTTAGCTTCCTTGTCGAAATTGTTTCTACCTAACTGTATAATCTGTCCTAGGTAATTATATTCTTGAACAACTTCGATGCTGGCATTCTCGACAATGATGGGCCTTGTGTGACGTATTCATTGAACAAGATCTTTGATTTAGAAAATCTCACTTGGCATTTATTAATGAATTCTGCTGGTGTGTATGAGTTGGCCCTGTTGAGTACTTCATCTATTTTATTTCTACCAATGCTTTTGGAATGAAATTGAAAAGTGAGAATGAGAGTTGGCGAGATTATTGAAAATTCCGGCACGAGACTGTGTAGCAACCATATTAGCCTTCCAAAATGTATCGTCAAATGAATAACTAACTAACTTGTAGTGTAAAAGACGCTTACCAACGGGTTTATAAACTATCTATAAACCAGCTAAGTAAGTAAAAAGAACGCTTACGTTTTTGCTTAACCTTTTGAACACAAGAGCATAAATGCGTCTATATTATACAAGTAGGCGACTACTATACAACTAGCAGAAAAAACTTACCAGCATCGGAAATCTAAAAAACGTCCTGAGGCATTAAAAAAGTTGTCCTAAATGCCAATAAAAGCGATCGCAACCGTTCGGAAACATTCCGCTATGAATATTTCATGATATTGTATTGACTACCAGTTAGCGTGGCGTCGTTTAGTGCTCTAATAGTGATAGAACGGGCTTTTTATTGCCTTTATTCTGCTTTGAATATTTTTTGGTATAAAAAGAATATTGCGCATGACATAGGGCTAATTGATTTCAGTTTTACGGATAACTAAGCGCGAAGCTTGTCTTCAAAATAGTTTTAGGGTTCCGTATCCAAAGAGTAAAACGGGACCCTATTACAAAGACTTCGCCGTCCATCCGTCCGTTCGTCCGTCTGTCACCAGGTTATATCTCTTAAACCTTGATTCTTGGACACTTGAAATTTTCACAGATTAAAAAGTGGATGATGTAGTAAGCCAGTTTCTGTAGGTTTGTGGAAGCATAGACCGCAACGGTGTCTGAGGTAACAATGTATAGCTTTTTGTTCACCAGAGCGACATCCGACAGCCGATATGTCGGTCCGATGTGACGCCTCATGCGTTTAAATAGTCGTCTGTTCACACGACGATAACCGATATTACGATCACCGATACTTTGACTATGTCGGTTATGGTCCAATTAAGGACCAGTGAAATGTATCGGTACAACTAATCAACCTGATTTAGTCGCAATTAAAACCGCTTCTTAACGTGTGCCCACATCGACCGATAATTTCTTCATTTCGCTCATATTATCGGTATAGGGGACAAACTAATAATAATGGATCAACGATAGGGTCTTTCTACCTTGTCACACATTAAAACTATTACGATATAAAACTACTATATCTCCTACATAAATAATTCTCAAAGCTGCTTCCAGGCAAAGTCGTAAAAAATGTAATTTTGACGAAACTCGCCTGTTTCTGCAATATAAGAAAACCAGCTAATTCTCGTAAAGACCTAGCTCGACGTAACATGATAATATACCTAACCTAAGTGTGTCATCAAAATGCAAAAAGCTTTTTCGAAGCAACTTTGTTGGTACTCGCAATTTAATAATATTGTATCATAAACACGGTCGAAGCTTCTCCCTCGAGCACCAATATTTTCATGTCATCAGATACATTGTCTCGGTTATGGCGTATATTTTCCATGCAAATGATGTTATTATTCTAACCCCATTTACACCATCCATCAAAATCGATGATCTCCTATCATCCGCAAACCTTTTTAATTTGTCAACAGCAAGAGCATTTACCTATTACACTTAAATATTATGGCGTAATGAAAACCTTGGTTATCGTGTACCCGCACTTCTCTCTGATTTGAACCGCTAATGTGTGGAACACCTTTCCAGCTTCTGTGATCCCAGCCAAGTATGACTTGGGTGAGCAGAAAAGAGTGAATAGGCCTTTTCTAGCCAAGTGCACTCCATCCTAAACCTCATCATTTCTTTTCATCAGACATGATTATAGTCAAGCGCAGGCTTATTAAAAAACAATTAAGTATTCTAAATTTTGACGACCTCCCTGGCGCAGTGGCGACGCGCTCGGATTCGAGTGGGAGGTCGCGGGTTCGATTCCTGCCACGGGCCACTTTGGGGTTTATAATATCTAAATTGGCTCAGGTCTGGTCTGGTGGGAGGCTTTAGCCGTGGCTAGTTACCACCCTACCAGTAAAGACGCACCGCCAAGCGATTTAGCGTTCTAGTCCGATGCTGTGTAGAAACCGTTGGGGTAAATTTACTTACCCTTCCAAGTTAGTACGATAACATCTTAGACTGCATCATCACTTACCATCAGGTGAGATCGCAGTCAAGTACTAACTTGTATAGAATAAAAAAAAAAACCAGCCCAGTCAGAATTTAAAATGTACCTCTACTTTCAATATATAACGTAAACAGCTGTTTCTTATAATATCATTTCCATGCATAAGCAATACTGTCGATATATTTTTCACAGAATACCATTACTTTTGTTCGTCGTGACAGCTAGTGAGAAATGTTTCGAAAATTTTGAAGACAAATAATTTTGAACTTTAACATAAGCAACATAAAGCTCTTTTAATTCAAGGAGATCCGTTACAAGAATTCAGGTGGTTAAAAAACAAAAATTCAGACTGGCGGGTTTTTGATATTATTTCTTTTAACAGAGATTTATCAATAGCCTAGTATTTAGCAATGCAACTCACTACAATAGTGATAATAGTAGTAATAAATGAGTTTTTATAAATGATTTTAAAAACAAATTCTTGACTAATTATTTTACACCACACAAACTAATAAATTTAGAAATTATTCGTTTTTAAACATACCTTACCTGCCTACTCTACCTATCTCATAACATAATCATATTCTCATAATTAGGTACCCGATATCCGTACTCGGAAGTACAAGTATCGGAAAGTACGTATTATATTTAGCATAGAGTGAATACCCCAACAATTACGACCAAAAACTTATAATTTATACTCTTTAATTCTTATTCATCAAAATAACCTTTATTCAATGTAGAAATAAATAACTAACGTTTATTACAAAAAAGTAATTTAATCGTAATTGCTCATACATTTGGTGCTCATTGTTATTTTTAAAATGTCATAATACTATGGCACTGCCACGACTCCACCTTTAAGTGACATCATTTGAACTCCTTGTGTCGTCACCCAGGTAGCTCCCAATTGACGGCGTCATCGTAATATTCGTTTTCTTTGAGCGACGGCAAAAACCGCATCTTAGCAAGCAAACCTGGAAACAAAACCAAAAATAATATTTCTGATTTTTCGGCCGTTGGTCCACTTCAACCAAGAAACTATAACGGACGCCTAGATTATCCGTAATCTTTCTGAGGCTGTTTGTCCACTGACCGACCTGGCAACGGGACGTCATGAAATTCAAGATTATTTCTGTACTATGAAATCAAAATGAAGTGAGGAGAGCGTAGTGGACAAACGGCATTCACAGAACCGTAGTAAACATAATATGACCGCTACTTGGGTGTGGTTTTCAATGACGTTCTAGTGACGACTGCAGTAGACAAGCAGCTTTATTTTAAGACTAGCTGACCCGGCAAACTTCGTTTTGCCTGTTATTTTTTTCTCATAATATTAATAATACAATAATAATAATTTTATTTATTTATTAATAGGTACAACTGTAACGGGTCACGTTCCGTACATTGAAGATATT
Organism: Coenonympha arcania; assembly: GCA_036785405.1. Taxonomy (NCBI): domain Eukaryota; kingdom Metazoa; phylum Arthropoda; class Insecta; order Lepidoptera; family Nymphalidae; genus Coenonympha; species Coenonympha arcania. The sequence goes on along the minus strand of CM072070.1, from coordinate 14,026,887 downwards.
TCGAAATTTTTTGTTGCAGAACACTCTTTAGTCGATACTGAAGCCAAAACTGTAATTTGTTTAATTTTTGTCTGTTTGTCTGTCTGTCTCTCTATTTCACGGCCACGCATCACGGCTAATCCGCTGGATGGATTAAAATTACACTTGGCATGATGCATGGTTTCCCTGGAAGACGACATCAAAGTCAAAATGTGTATGTATTAAGTTATAATTCATTAACTCGCGGTCAGATTTCATTCATTCTTTTTTGTTCGAAAGGAGGTACTTCATAGATTGTCTCTGAAATATTTAAAGTTTATCAGTTTTGTAGTTCAGAAATAACAGACCTACAAACCCTCAGTGTAAGTCAAACCGTATAGCCAAGTCATGCCACGATATTTCTTTTAGCGCCATCTCTAAAATTAATGTGGTACCTTCTTGAAAGTAATTTTTTCTCGCATTACCGAATTTTAGTTATGTCATGGTGTATCTATCTATCGTTGTCTCACTTTGTTTCGAGATGGCACCTGAGGTTTTTACTTCTGTCAACATTTAATTGAACGCGGCCGAAGCCTCTCGCTGGATCAAATATAATTGAATTTCATCTCAACCCCACAATAGCTGGGTTAGGGTTTCCTCTCAGAATGAGAGAGGTTTGTTTAGTAAGTACTTAGATGAAGACCAAAAAAGAAATGGATGGATCGTATGGAAGAGTATTGCACGTTGACAGCAGATAGGAGAGAATGTAAGAAGACTCCATGGTAAAAATTTAGAATCCTTTGGCAGGAGTAGCGGGACGGGAAGGGGGAAGGGAGGGAGAGGAAGTGTCCTCTAACCCCCGATTCTTTTATTTCTGGGTGGTTATAAAAGAAAATAACCACTCAGAAGGATGGTGGGGCCTTGCAGGCCCCGCCATCCTCTTCGTCACCTATCCGTTATCCGAGTCGAGGTGCCCCAAGTCCCGAGCTCGCTTCGCTTGCTCTACATCCTAAGTCTTCAGTCTTTCTCTTACCCTTTTTAAGGCTCGGTCGACGGACGGGCTCCCATTTCTGGGTGGTCATAAAAGAAAATAACCACTCAGAAGGATCCTCTTCGTCACCTATCCGTTATCCGAGTCGGGGTGACCCAAGTCCCGAGCTCGCTTCGCTCGCTCTACATCCTAAGTGGTTTGTGTCAAAAATTGAATCTGTAATACTACAAATAACATATTTAAAAAGTTCTGTGGCCTATTTTTTTTGTCGGTACGACAAAATATATGTGTGGTGTTCCATCTCGTCCTACTGTATCTCCTAAAATCATCCTAACTTCGAAAAAAGACCTCCCGATTTATACTGACCGCCACATAGATTGAATAATTGTTTTTTTGAAAAGCTCGAAAACAGTGCGTTACCTCGTAATGCGAATAGTATTGTTATAATCAGGGACCAAACCTCTACCAAATACAACACCTTTCTCCCCGGAACTAAGTTTCATCAGTACCTACTAACAAATATCTGTAAGAAGTTTGGTGAATCGGCTTTAAACAACTCCAAACAATTGCGCTAAATCGTTAGTCGGTTGCATTTATGTTCAGCTGAAAGAAGCCTCGGTACCCATCTCGCAGAAAGCTTCGAAGCCCTGATTCTGATTTTCGATCAACGGCCCCGAGTATGAAATCCCAAATATTTCTGACGTTATTCTCAGTACTCGAAGCTGATGGCCGTCCAGCTCGTGGGTCATCAATTCTTCTGACCATTTTTTAACGATTGTATATACACTGGAGCAGGTCCTAATTTGTCAATCTGTTTCAGCGTTAACCCTTTCTTGAACAAATAAATACTTGGCATCGACGTAGGTAATGTTCGATATTCTCCGAAACCACAATCGGTACGTTATTTGCATATCAAATAAATTAAATAGACCAAAGAGGTCGGACATCATACTCCGGCTACAAATTTCGAAACAAACCTGTCAGAGGTGCTGACATGACAGCAATTAAATGTTTACTTAGCAACGCCATTAAATCAATTTATTAATTTTATTTTTATTTCGAAAATACTCGATAATCCTAAGTCTCCACATATAAGTCCTCGACTCGGATCGATTATTTTTTTACGCTCTTTCATTTGATGTGCGATTCGTTCGATTCCACCGTACACCGGTACCGCCCTTGGTTTTTGTATGGGAAAATTAAATCGGCCAGGGCCAGGGTTCTTTCAGCATTTTGGGACATCAAATATAGATAACAACCCGGTCCCGCACCCAGAGATCATTCCCTGAAAATTTCATAACGATCGGTCCAGCCGTCTCTGAGGAGTTGGCTACAAATATATTTTAACTTTTATCCCCTCTCCTAAGGGAACCATGCTGAATTTCGGGATAAAAAGTATCCTATGTCCTTCCTCGTAGTATGATCTCAAGTCATACCAAGTTTCATTGGAATTCATTCAGTAGTTTCGGCGTGATGCGCGGCCGTGATACAGAAAGACAGACAGACAGACAGACAGACAGACAGACAAAAATGAAAAAAATTACAGTTTTGGGTTCAGAACCGATTTTAGAGTGCCCTCGAAAAAAAATTTTCAAAATATCTTTAATGTACAGAATTTGACCTGTTACAGATTTATTATAAGTATAGATGAAAATATCCATCGAACTTTAAGATGGAAATATCCATCAATCAAATGGAGATTATTATCCATGATGATAATAATCACAGTTTCTAGTTCGTTTAGTCTACAGATGTAAGTAAATCTTCAAAAGTTCGGTTGGAACAGTTGAAAATGTACGAAGCAATTGTTTCAGTATTTTCCGTTTGTCTGTAAATCGTTTAGGAGTCGATCGAGTGAGTTATCTCAAAACAATTGACGCGATACACTCGAGAGCGGCGAACGACCTTTCCGCTATTGAATCCGAGATTTCACGTGAAATTGTATACATTCAGCTACACAATATACGCGTATGAACTGCCTCGTTATTCTAGTTGTAAGTTTGACTGCACATCACAGTCTTGGGTTTGATCCCCGGCTCGGGCTGATAATAGTACTGGGGTTTTCTATCAGGAAATTCTTACCCTTTGGGCCCTTTATTCATAAACGTGAAATATTGGTGGAATGCTTTGTATTTTCCTTCGAGTTCAAAATTACTGCTGACAAAAAAAATACGAAACAGATTATAACTAATCAACTGCTGCCACATGTTTGTGAGTAAGGGGGTCAGTATATAGTAGCCCGTTGAAAATTGGTTGTGTATCACTCTTACACACTTTCTTCTGGCACGGAACGGTTTTGGAATTGTAAAATGGCTCAAGTTTACTGCAAGGTTTCGGCCGCGATTGCTATAGTTGAAAAAATATTTATAAGAGAGACCATAGAATGTAACTTGGGACGAAAGTGAAAGAAATATTAGTAATTTATTATTATTAGTAGTAATTTATTATTTTTAAAACCAATTACGTTTTCAGACTTTTTTTTTAATTTCAGTGCTGTAACCTCTTAAATACTGAACTTTACCAGCTTTATTCGATTTCAATAGTACTTAATCGAATATTGTGTATTCATCTATATTGAAAATAATGAGCTTGGCGACACAAATATTTTTAGGATGGGTTGTCTTTGACCAAGCGGCACGTGGCTTAGTGAATGTTTGATTGAGTGAATGATATTGTAATTAAAAATATTATATTAAAGACAATTTGAGCTTTCGTATCGTCCTATAATTAAAAAATACGTACAATATTAAGTTTAAGTTACAATACAGTATAAAATCGATCAAATACTGATACAAACTTGAATCGATTCATCTTGAGTATCGAGAAGCGTGTAGTATGGTTCATTACTAGTCGCGATAACATATGCCAAAACCTATTATATTTTTCAACTTTAACCTCTTTTCGAACAAAAAGGTCCTTGACTTTCATGATTTATCTTTCCATTTTCTCCTAAACGCCTACATACAACAGCCGAAAAGGGCCTGATAAACAACGTCCTTTATCTAATTCCCTTATTGACCTTTGTATCAATTTACTGTTTTCACTAAGGGAGGTTTGGGGAAATCGAAACAAAAGCCTTCCGAGCACCGCGCCCATCTATCTTACTCTCTTTTATTATTTAGCAGTTAAGTCAAGTCACTCTTAAAAGAATGTAATAAAAATAATAAGTGGGACGATTAATCACGAGTTGTTTGTGAGAAGCCGTCTCTTTTTTATTTTCCTCAAAAAAAATTAAATTTATGTTTGGGAGAAAATAATTTTTATTCAAGGAAATATCAAGTTCACGCCCGTCGCGATCAGGCCAAGACTTGAGACACAGAGAGAGAAGTAAACAAAAGTAAAAATTATAACTTTCGTACGGATAATATTTAATAAATACTTATCTACGACCGATAAGTCATATAATCAGTTTGTATTTACATATGTAAATTCAAGTTTAAATTTTACATTTATTGGCATATTTAATTGGACATAAAATAGTTTTCATCCATTAAACGGCTCGGGGCTCGTTGTATAGCGGGATACCATACTACAAAAATTTAACTCTGTATATACTCACCAGCAATGACAAGGTTAGTAACAGTAACAGTCACGACTGTGCAAAGAGTGGCGTACAGTTGGTTGAGAGCTTGTGAAGTTGTCGATATCCCAGTTTTTGTAGCTGTAGGTACTCACCAGTAATGGCACCAGTAACAGTCGCTGTCACGACTGTGCAGAGAGTGGCGTAGAGTTGGTTGAGAGCTTGTGAAGTTGTCGATATCCCAGTTTTCGCAGCTGCTTCAGGCGCAGGTGATGCAGGCTAGAACAAGCGATACCTTTTATTCGAGTGAACCCGTTAGATTTGAAACAAGTGATGAAGTGTTGTCGCAAAGTTAAGTAGAGATACAAGTTTTTCGATGTGAAATCTTGACTTACGTTTCATTTCACCAAGCATTAATTAACCATTATTTATATCTCTCCCTTATGAAATGCACATAAGTCATATGCTAAAATCCCGAATTGGTAATATTAGGACTTCGTTAGTAGGAGTCCACGAACAATAGTGCCAATCCTCTTGTGCAAAATCTCTATACCAAATTGACGCACTAAAAATAGTGCTGTACTTTTCCATGGGAAGAATTTTGAAAAGGACAACACTATGTTTGGACGCGTCAAATTAGTTAAGAGACTGGCCATAACAGAATTGGCACCAATATTGTGTTTCATTAACTTTATTTTAACAATATAGGCTAGCACTTGACTGTGATCACACCAGATAGAAAGTGATGATACAGTCTAAGGTGGAACGCGCTTGCCAAGGAAATGCCTATTCACTCTTGATTTGAAGGTGCCCAGGTCGTAAGAGTTGGGAAAGACAGTGTCTGGGAGTGAATTCCAGACCTTTGCAGTGCGTATCAAGAACAAGGAATCAACCGCTTCGTACGTGTCTTTGGTACGTCAACTATGTAGGGGTGAAAGCCCTTTCAAACTCTTCTCACTTACCGGGGTATCATCATCTAAGCGCATAGGTCCTGCCATAGCTGGAAACACGGCGGCTAGGTCTAGCCCGTAGATCTCCACAGTCGCCAGAAAAGCGAATATAACGCTTAGAAGCCCTGAGTATACACCCGGCATTCCGTGCAAGTTGTGGACGCCGCACGTGTCTCGAATACCACGCTTGGTCATCCATGGCTGAAAATAATAAAAAATTTTGACTGAAAAATAAAAAACACATTTTAAGCATCAATTTTGCGATCAAACATTGCCAATATATTCTTATTTTTTGGGATTCCTTACCCAAAGGGTTTACATGGGACTCTACTTAGACTCCTTCTGTCTGTCCGTTTGTGTGTCTGTTACCATGTGTCCGACTGTCATGCTGTATCTCTTAAAATATGATAGTTAGACAGTACTTATCAGACAGTCATTCTCGCAGACGATGTACTTCTAACAACAAATATACTAAAAAACAGAATTAATTAAATATTTCCCTATAAGTATATCAAAATTCATGTTAGCTTTCTAGAACCTAGCGCATGTAAACCACAAGACACACCTCCTTTCTAAAGTTATTACTAAAAGAAATAAAATAGTTTCACACAATCTACTTACATATGCACTACGTCAAATCCTTAAAGCCTTAGTAAGCGCCTATGTTTAACGAGCAATTTGCGTTTACGAGAATGCAAGAGTCGAAAAGTTTACCTTGCGGCTAAAATACTTACAGTTAAATACCTATATCCCAGTACACTAATGACTCCAGCGCCAATGCCGATGGCCACAGCGCCGCCGGGTGTTATGTGCATGTTGCACACGGAGCCCACGGCCACGCCGCCCGCCAGCGTAGAGTTCTGTATGTGAACCATGTCCAACTTGCCCTGGTGGTGGCTCACCAGGGATGACATCACGAACGTTGTTACCTAGGAACAGCGATAAGAAACCTCAGGATATAGCCATCCAAACGATTTAGGTAAAGCGTTTTCACACAAGCAAACAGTGTCAAAATTCTAAAGATGACTGCTGAGCGAACTATATCGTGGCTTTACTGCTGGTGTCAAAACAAGCATTTTGGCACCGGTAAACTGGCGACATTTTTCGCGCTGTTCGCCCTGTCCAGAGTAGATGCTATTCCTTGGAATAAGTTTTACTCATTAACACGTTTTTTACCATCACGCGATATCGCGTGATCACCTCTACCAGCATAATATATCGTCTTTTCATGTGGATTTGTTTATCTCAATTTAATAGAACAAAAGGCCACTAGAGCTATCGATCACTTTATACTCTCTTTTCTAATATATTAGATCTCTCTGTCGCTGGTTGTATGGTTCGATTATAAGAAAGATACCAAAGATCGTGAGGATTGTTCTTAAAGTCTATTGTTCTGCTATTGTAATGATAGAGTAGTGACTACCGAGTTGGTAGTTGGTAGTTGTGAAATATGTAAATAGAAAAACACTTGCACCTGATATCTAACACATTGAGGTTCAATGAGGATTAACGAATGACGAATGATCAGAATAAAAGCTTTTAACTTATTATAATACTTTATTATAATAGCATTACTTACGGTAGCTGAAGCAAGCGCTAAGTATGTATTGATGATTGCTCTGTTGTATTCGCTATTGGTTGTGGTGAGAGCGGAGTTAAAATTCGGCCAGTAAACCCACAGGAAAAGAGTACCTGCAACGTTGTTAAAATAACGTAAACATGTTTTTGCTCCCTTTACTCAAAGGAATTTTATTAGAAGTGTATAAATCAATACATTTCTCAACAAAGCATCGGAACACTCGCTTTCAAGGTTTGTTCAAAAAAGGTCATACAAAACAGTATTATGTTTATAAAGACGAGACGGGATGTTTTCTTCTTTTAATAAATGTTGCAAGAATATTTCGGAAGTGTTCTGATCTTTTTAAATGAGAGGTTTATTTGAAATTCATAGACACTTTACTTACAAGTAGGTACTAGCTTACCCACCCCTGGCTCTTTCTTTCGCGAAATCCTATCTTATCCGTTATCTATACCAAGGAAAACCTCTATACAAAGTTCCAATTTTCTCGATATAAAGGTTGGGGCCGGGTGGTGATGAGTCAGAATTTTCATGTTTGCTTATACATTACCTATCATAGCGGTAGTATCAGATACATATGAAGGTCCGCCCAAGTCGACGGCGCCAGCCGTGGTGGTCGGCGCATCGATGGTGACCGTTTTCTTGCGAGGCTTCATTGCCCAGCTGGCTGCAAGGCCAAAATACGCGCCAAATGCGTGAATCGCTATTGAACCACCTACATCTGCTGCCTAGAAACATGAAAAAAAGATAATTTTTTGACGGATTTTCCACACTACAATGTTCAAAGTCTCATGTTTCTAGTTTAACAAAAACATTGTAAAAAATCTATTACAAAAAGTAGACACATAGGAGAAAGTCCACACCTTAGCTCGATGAGTCGAGTTGGTGCCATTTTGATGTCATATTAAGGCTTAAACTTTACCTTGAATTTATCTGCGACCACGTAAAAGTTTGCGCACGCGAAGACTACTTCAATAATGCCGATGAAGAGTAACTGTAAGTCGCTGGCCAATCCCAGCAGAGCGCCGAAAGTTATAAGCACTGTCGCCGCCATTATATCCGCCTCTGTGTCAAAATTGTTGGAAGTTATCAACTAACAGTGAATTATTAAGCGCAACATCCACCACAACTAAGATAGCTGTTGATCTTCGTTCGATAAACTCGACATCGCGTGATGTGGTATACAACCATGAATATAATCTGTCACGCGATATTGCGCGATAGTCTCATACCATTAAAATGATAGAAAAGTGATACCTTTAAAATATTGCAGCGAAAAATCTATTTACCAATTACCGATAAAACAACTGTAGAAAAACAATGCAATATTAAAATGTACCTAAATGAGAGAGTTTAAAAAAGGTATTAGGCAAGACGACTCTTTAGAGTTAGGTACCTTCTACTAAATTAAATTAATCCAACAACACTTATTGATCGTTTTGAAAGCCAATCAGCCCAAAACGATACATTAATTATTTATTATATTAGTACATTAATGCACGTTGCTAAAAGCATTTAAACTCTCAAATTCACATCGTTATAATTATTTTGATAATGGCTAAATGGAAAAGGCTTGCTAATGGAAAACTTTTAATGCTTTAAAACATTACATTATTGTAGAGACTAACCTAACTTGTGACCCAATTTCGTAGTTTGCTCTAAATATCGTTATGTGTATATTTTGTTAGGTCCACAACACGCGAAAACGCGTGTAAAGAGCAGTAAGTTTATTTTCAATATAACCCCATATTTCGGGGATTGAACCCCATAAATGAGGTTGATGAGGAGTTAACGGTACGGTGATTAGTCTGCTTGAGAGTTTTCCTCGATGTTTTTGAACAGTGAAGCCTACCAATCCGGTATTTAATAGTTACTCTTTATCAAATCAATATAATTATTGGAATTCATTATATTTCATATATCTATTGTCACAAACAATTTCATCCTTAAGTGCTACAAGGAACTATCTTAAGCTGGAAGATTACAGAAAAGGTCTGACAAGAATAAACATTTGTTCCCGTTAATTTAACAAAAAATACGTTTAACGGAACTAAGAACTTAATCGCTTGTGCACTTCATCAAAGCCCTAAAAAAACATTCCTTAAATGAAAGATCTTTCAAGTGTGCCTGTATGTGTGTATTTGTATGTTCATCCACGTATTTCACAGAAACTATAAGCCAAACTGCAAAAATTATTTCGAATCTGGTCGATCTATCATGCAATATTTTTATTGAATGTTTCATTGACATATTTCAATTCAATCGTTTCAGAAAGAAGAATGATCAAAGGCGGTATCAAGGAACCATTGGCAATAGGAATTTGTTTTTCATATCCGGAATTTAATTTTTCATACAAAAAGTTACTTTCCTTTTAATGCACATTTTCTGTCATACCTACAGATTTTATAGGGAAGTACAACTTGTTTATTTGCCTAGAACTTGGAATTCGGATGTAAATTAAAAAATATATAATTGTAGGAGTTAATGCAGAGACAGTTGTCTATAAAAAAAAAGTTTAGATTTAAATCGGCTTGATACGGGATCCCATACATCCATGGTCATTATCATTTGCAATTCGAGATCGGTTTGAAATCTTGTGACTTTTAGTTTATGATTATTTTCCGGATACAGTACAGTGCACAAGCTCTCTTAAGCGCTTCGTAAAACCTAAAATTTGTAGTCAGTATTTGCGCTCGTTTTTGAATAGAATGAAATTCCTTTTTAACTTTTCTTGTGTACTGTTTACTCCACTACAAACTACAACAATGGAAGCAGTCTATTACAACTAGTGTCAATAAAAATCTGTAATTTACAAATCTACGTTAGTTGTACACTGCTTACAATGAGATAGAGATATATAATAGAGAGACTAATAGACTTGTAGAAATAATGATTAGGTTCTAAACCATTAACACTGCATTTACTGGATGTCGATAATGTTTATTTAGATATAAAAAAATGTGACATGGAAATGATATTTAAGGATTGTTTCACGACATCAGGGAATTACATTGCCCATTTTTATTGCGTCGCTGCCGTTTGCTCCGTGGTAATTTCAAATTATTATAATTTTTTTAGCACAAACACTTTTTCACGTTAATTTTTAAATGTAAACATTATAAAACACACAAAATTATTACCATAAGGTCTTGCTCGATTCATCGTTCTACTGACTACTTATTTCTTATTATTGGTTTCGACTTACCCAAAACAGTAGCTTTAGTAGCGTAGATTGTGTTGTTCTTCATATGGTAGAAGTTCTGGCACAGGAACGCCCACTGGATTACGATAGCCGCAAGGAACAAGTTAAAACCCAACGCGCTGTAGGAGTACTTCTTGAGGAACGTCATTAGGAAACCGAAGCCGACGAAGATCATCACGTGGGTGCCTTCGAACCCTGGAAAATATTAAAGTTGGCCTGTATAATTAAAACGGAATTATAACTGACTGGGCTTTCAACGCACATCTGCACGAGAGGTATTTTAACTTCATCACTCGATGTCGCGTGATGGGCCAAATTGAAATGTGTGGCGATCACGCGATATTGAGTGATTGTCAATTAAAGTGTTAATCTCACTTTGCTTGTGAGAAAGGCAGCATGTGCATTGTTCATGCCGTGCTGTGGGATATTAAGAAGGCTTATCTGAACTAAATCAAAATTTTAATTTGTTATTGCAAGTGATACATAAGAAGATATTAAAAATTGGTAAATTATAGGAAAAAAATATTAAACGGTCTACAAACTCTTAATTTGAAAAATAAACAAAACTCGATGAATTTCGAATTGAAGTTACAAATGATGTCCATAATCCACTCGGCCGTTCTACATAACCGGATAACAATTGTGAAAACAAAAACGCGAAATGAAAAATTGCCCACGAAATCGTGCCATAACAGATAATAGGCCTCTGGAGTGTTGCTGAGCCCGCAATGCCTCCGCATAGAAAATCGTGAGACTCACAATACAGTATACCGAATTATTTTACAACCTGTGATATAAAGAAAATACGAATAACTAGCTTTTCCTCGCCCCTATGCCTATTTGATATTCGATATAATATATGATTTGTTTATGGTAGGAGTAGTAAATGAATATATAAATACAAACTGACGTATTTATTTACAAATTTTCTTTGATGCAATATAATATAGATATTTTATAATCCACGATGCCCCATCCCACTCTGTCAAACTCCATACGAATCAAATGAAACAAGCGATTTTGACAGAGTGGGGCACGTCGTCGTGGATTGAAATATACATACAACACTGTGTAGCACCATTGCCTAAAAAAATAATATGCGAATTGCACAACCACTAACCTACTCATATAATAAGTATTCAGGCCCTATACCAATTCTATTTTTGCGCTACTCACTCTCACGAATTCGTTGGTAGGTACGACAGGCAGTATTGCGTAAGAACATCAAAGAAAAACGACGTTTTACGTAATTACTGAAAACTCAGCCAGTTCATGATTAAAATTATTTTTTTAACGTTTTTGGAAATTATTAATATCACAAAACAGGGTGGGTTGCTTGACTTGACTTTAACCAAAACGTTATACCTAGTTAAATATGGCGGTCTGACCCGAGGACCCTTATTTCGAAAGATGTAAGAGTCAGGCTGCCATATTCAACTATAACGTAGCCTAAACCAGCCTTAGAGAAGTAAGTTTATATTAACATGGAGAAAGTTAAAAACATACATAAAACTAAGATATAATTTAAAAAAAATGAGATTTTCGATCAACTTTTGGGAAACCTTGGTATAATGCATTAATCTAAATGCATTTTAAAGATCTAAAATACATGACATTTGAAAGTAATTGTCCTAATAGTTTTTAACCTGCAAGTCACTAAAAATCGCTTCAATAACCGTTTTTGTTCGTTAAATTAGTTATTTATTTAATCACACATCAGAAAATGAGTTATAATATATTGATCAGCACTTTATAACGACTAAATAAGTATATTCAAGCGGATGGGTGAAAGATAGCTCGCTCTAGGGCAAACTTTTATCTAATCTGCATACTTAAGAACTTAGGTAATTGTTTTTTGGACCCCTTTATCACTTAGCTGTTTACCTTTATAGTCACAGGCGAGTAAAATAAAGTGTAGGCAATCAACACTTCTATGCTCTATCTTCTACTCTATCTTCTATTCTCAATCAGTAAAGTGTCTACTCGTTTATACTAAGGCTCTGCACAAACACCCTTATGTGGTGACTCACAGTCATCATTGAATATATTTCTAAGTACATACAATTAAATAAAATATACCAGCAACTACTCAGTTGCCACAATCAAAAATTTTTAAGTAATTTGGGTTTACAAAAAATATAATTTTAAGATGTTTTTAGCAACAAGATTAGTTACTATTAACGATCCTAATAATAAATCGGTTAGTTTTTACGTAAATATTAAAGCATAAACGTTTATTACGCTCTAGAATAAAACGTGATGTCCTTACAAGCTTTTAACTTACAATTTATGTTTGTTCGGGTGGAATCTTGGAACTGAGCAGATATCTTCATGTACAAAAAAATTGCTAAGATTAACAATTTTGACGTGTATTTTGTAATACCTTTGACGTGTATTTTGTAACAATTGTAATACCTTCACAACTAGTAAACGAAGTATATTTCTTTGTGGACATGTATAAAAACCATAATGGAACGGTTCCAGTGTGCAGTTACGGTAACCGTGGAGTAATTCTGTCTCTGGTCGCTGACAGTGGACACACAACAGAAAACTGAAAGTGTCTACCGTCCACGTTTGCACGGCGCCTAACACGAAACTGTCTCTATCTCGTTCGTAATGTAATTCCGTTCAATCATTCATTCAAGCGGTTTTAATACCGTTACCTTGATGGAATTACCGTGCGTGGTCCGTGAAAGATACGAGCGTATAACGCCAGTAAGGGACGATTGTTCTACAAAGCCTGCCTTTGAAGGGTATCCATGACAAAGTGGTATCGGGTCTCTTTGGAATAATTTCGTGTCTCCCATTATTCAGAGACTCTATCTATATTTTAATAGGTGTATCGTAAAGTAATACTCGCCTACTCGTGTGTTCAAAGCTTTAGACTAAGGCTCTATTGTTTATGAAAAACCCTTATTGGATTTCGGTTTTTAATTTACAGCTTCATAACACATTTATACAGTAGTTTAACAGAGCAGTATAACCCAGTGGTTTGAATTTCTTTTTCCAAGCCTGATCTGAGTTTCGAAGTCTTGGTCTAGTTTGTTAGAAGCGATCTATAATCTAAAAATGAACGTCCCTCCATGTGTTTACACTTACACGTTGAATGAAAAATGTAGCGGAGAGACGATCATTTTTAAATTAGACGATTTCTTTGCAGATATGCCTCTCTTACTCTTCTATGCATTTGTGAGAGTCATATTCTACGGTGTAGGAAAACCGTAAAGTACCGGTGGTAAAGGAGTTTTAACTTAAAACTGCATCTGTATAGTCATATGATTTGTCTATACCATTACTACGGTTGCTTTTGGTACATTTATGTACGAAATTCAAAAAATGTGAGGGAATGACATATCACATCGCAGAACAGACTAATAGAAATACTTTATATTAGTTCATCCATCCCTGCTTCACCCGAATGACCCATGGGCCGTGAGAATACAAAAGTCCTTCTCTATCTGTAAATAATTATTCACAAAGAGAAACTCTGTGTGTAAAGACAGTTTTCTAGGATGAAGAGGTAATGCAAAATTAAGTCAATATGTGAGTTTGAGCTTCCCCACTAGTATAAATTAAATCCTAAGCTTACGTCAAATGTAAAAGCAAGATTAAATCTCTTCGCAAATCAAGATCAAGATTCACTTAATGTTTTATATGCAAGATCAAACCAGCCTGGTTTTACCGAAGAGAGGACAATCAACATCAAGCTTCACTAGTAGGCAAGTTTGATCATACAATAACAAAACATACATTAAAGCACGTTTTCAAATGTTACGTTTTTCTTTAAAAATAATGAATAATGCAACAAAGTACTCCTATTTCACGTAGTTTCAAGCTTACGTGATTACCCTCTTCGTTTGAATGGGGGTCTTTATATTTTTGAATGGTACGCTTTGAATAGTCGTTGCTATTCAAAAGGAACTGGGGATTTTGTGTGTATTGTAACGTGATTGCTAGTGGGGATTTTTAAAAACTTTTCAACAGTGAAATAAAATAAAAATACTTGAAAATGGTAAAAAATAGGCTTCTACACGTGTACATTTTCCACCGATTCTGTAGGTACGTAGGCGGATAAAGTAAAAAATTGATCTGTATTAGTTGAGCTGTACCTTTTTTTTAAATCTTCATTGAGATATCCAGTCTGTGAGTAGATTAGTTTTGTGTGATTTTCACCCACTAAAACTCTCTCAGTTTACATGCTCAACATTATATTTTGGAAGCCTCCGGGAATTTCATACGCAATGGAGCTTGGAGGCTCCCTTGCGCAACACCTCGCTCGCTTCTGACTGACCCATATCAGTATCCTTCCAAGGTTGGTTATTTCAACCCAGGAAGTTGCCAGCATAGGTTATCCCCGAGATCTCGGGATATTACGAGGATCCAGGACAGTTATTTAAGGCGTTTGCGCGAGCGATTAGGTCTAGATGAATTATTATACCTTTAATTTAATAAAAGAAATTGAAATGAAATGAAATGAAATGAAATTTATCCCAAAAATTCAAAAATCCAATTACAAAAAGTCTTAATCTAATAGATCGATGACGGCTGGAAAAGTAAAAACTGCGTTCCAGCCGTCACAATGTGTTGTGTGAATGTTGTTCGTGATCGATTTGAAAATTTCTGCCTATTACTTAGGCATTACTTATTGTCTGCTCATTGTTGGAGAAAATGTAGTTTTAAATTTACAGGTTCTATCTACTTAACGGTTTGAGAATAGTACTAAGTATATAGCTTTGGCCATTACTAGGCATTGCCTCTTTTGTTAGCCGCTGCAGTAACGTACTATAGCAGTGAATTATAGAGGCTCCTTGCATTCCTTACTTATTACAGTGCTATTGAAGAATTTGTACCAATTCTCTTAATTTATGGCAGTTTAATAGTTGCATATCATGTCTCGTCTGGAAATATCATCTTACGTTAGTCGCCGGTTAACTAATTAATAATGTGTGGATATTGAGATTAATTGTATGTATTTGTATGCTTTAATTAAAAATTGGATCAAATTCATTGACACAGTTGCGATTGTTGAAAACGTCGTTAGGGACAGTTTACATTATCCTGCTTGGATTCAGTAGTGACAGATCAGAATCTAGGGATTAAATTTTAGTTTGGCAAGTTCCGTTACTTGATAATAGTATACAAACAAAAAGTTTAAAGTTTTTTTTAACCAATAACAGTTTCAGCTTCTAGGTTTTAAGATTTTCTGTGCGTCCAGACTTCTTGAAAGGAATATAGTTATTAGTTATGTTGTTTAAAAGAATAATACATAAATATTTGGACAAATAAATATGCCTTTCAGCTTGTTTAAAAGTAATAAAAGTTGTTTAAAATCTAATGTATCTGATAAACACGGTCCTGCACTCCGAGAGTGACACATGCTTACGAACTCACTATCCAGTTGCGACTTTTTGGAACAAATGACGTTTTCACTATGGTCCAAGACGATTTTTACGTTTGTCCTAATATACGTAAAATACGAATACGAGAAAATATGACAGAAAACGTAGTTTTACCTAATTACGAAAAAAAAATAAGCCTAATATCATTAAAAAAATCTAAGCGTTCATAGAACTTATTATTCCAAAAAAAATGAAGATTTTGGAGCAACTTTTGGGAAAAATTTCAATCGAGATTTCTTCCAATCGTGTTTCTGCTTCCGAGCGAATTTAGACTAAAGACCCAAAATACAATATAATGTTTTAATTAAAAAGCATTTGTCCTTGTAGTTTGTAACCAGCAGGTAACAGGTTACTAAAAATTGCTTAAGACCCCGTTTAGATTGTTAAACCATGATCTTCATTATGGACTTTTTACAGACGCATTACTATTAGAAATAGCGCTGTTAGTAAAACCGGCTTTTGATAAAAGCTTACCTTGCAGATTAGCATGACTTGGTCCCTCATATTTGACGAAGATGAAGAACAAAACCATCAGCACCAGTTGGAAGAACAGCAGAGGCAGGTACTTCAAATGGCTGTATTTCTTCATCTTTTTTTGAGGCTGCAAACAAAAATTGTTTTACTTGTCGTGCTTTTAAAGAGTTTGTTAATGCTTGGTGTAAACTAATTTTTTTTATTTAACTTGGTGTGTAAACTTAAATCCGATGTATTATTGTAAAAATTTCAAGTAAACTAACATAAAATTGGATTAAGCCAAGCTGAACAGAATAATATAAAAAATAAATTATAAATGTCGTACAAGTAATATATTCCAGAGACGAGCGCAAAAAATTAGCTCCTAACTTTGTCGATTAATCACAGGACTCAACGACGTGTCCAGCGGTGCTAGCCAGGACAATAACGATTACCGTTGCGATAACCTACTTTGTACTAAGCAAGAATAATTTGCTTGCCATCTTCCGATAACAATAAAACGAAAACTCAACAGTTTTGGAAACGGCACGCCTTGTAAGAGTGTGCAAAATAATAATGACAATTTTGAAACAGTTTCTTTTCGAACTATATCGCGCTAGGCGGCTAGGTGAAAGAAAATGTTTTTTTTTGGCTGACGAAAATCTCGCAACGAATTTAATCTATGAAAATGTGGAATAAAAGTTTCTCTTACTAGTCAACAGAATGGGCACTTATACAATCACGTATAGAGATTTTGTATGACGAACTCGTAAGCGCGAGCTAACTGAAGCACCATCTACTTATCAAATATGAAAATATAAAATGGAGTTTTGTTTTAGATGTACCTACCTCGTTCCAATCTTGATTATTACCGAGTGTCCCACGCGACCACAGATTTAGGGGGGTAATCTGTGCACGCGACTAACGCCTTATTACTTAAGCTTTTGCCTAGCTAAAAACTAACAAATTATAATTGCAATGTTCCCATATCTTAATTTATTTTAAATAAAATTAGCAATACCAAATTCGATTATTCGCCAATCGCACTTAATATTATTGAGTTTTGGCTAGCACACGAAGACGGTAATTAGCGAAGAAATCCTTTGCGAGCAGTTTAGCTCAGCCAAAACGCCACAGAAATTGGGTCACATTCCAATATCTATTTCATACATGCTTACACGTAATACTATCTATATCTTTCTACTATCTATAGTTTTTGCCGCAGGTTCGTCCGCGTGGATTTTCTTGTGGTTGCATTGCAACAGGCCGAAATAATTGGAAAATGCTATTTAATTATAGAACCTGGATTATCCCGGATCACACTCAAGTTTACAGCTCAGTGGGGCTAGACAAAGTAACAGTCGTTTAGCGTTCACGACAGTAGATAAAAATGTATGGACAAACCACGTGACGAATGAAAACAAATGAAAGTAGAATCTACTTTATGCTTAGCGTTGTTCACTGTCGGCTGTCAATTGTCATGCGAAGTACGCTAAAGTTATTACAACGTCTGCGAGAACGCCAGGGAGCGTTCAAATTGTCGTAGTCGATTTTCAAAAAAAAGCGTGTTTTCCTCTATACGGTCACGTGGTTTTTCTGCAGTCACTTGTTTTGTCCATACATTTTTATCTACTGTCGTGAACGCTAAACGACTGTTGCTTTGTCTAGCCCCGCAGGAATCTGTATGGCAGGAGAAAAAAAGTTGCGGCAATTGTCACGCGGTTTCGCTCACGTCGGTTTCGATGTTTTACAAATGCCGCAGAATCGAAGATTATCTCATATTCTATTTATAAGACGCACACTGCGCACGTCATAATAACGTGTCCGCGCTTACATTTTTACAGATACACAAAGACATACAATAAAAGAGTAGATATTCGTCTATTTTTTATATTTAAATGACTCAAATTCATAAAAAAACGTTCATCCCCCAGATTAGACGAATAAGCCCTCTACGTACGCATCACGCTTGGAATTTCAAGGATCGTTTAAGAATGTTTGAGGTTTTCTGTATCCCGTATCTCCTTGTATACTTTAATAAACAATATATTTATCAAGGGGATTACGAACACAATACACGCACTCCGAGGCTTGAAAGAGAAAAAAAAAGTACCAAACAAACAGAAAAATTCAATTTGGAGAACCTTTGATCTTCAGGCCCCTAAGGATTTCATCTCTGCGAAATTCTTACGAAGCCGGGATCCCATCGGAGAAACGTGCCTTTATTTCATAAAAACATTCGAAGATTTAATTATGTAAAGGAGATATGAAACAGTAAACAATTCGAGATAAGTAAGACTGAATAATAATTGTTTTTAGGGTTCCGTACTCAAAGGGTAAAAACGGAACTCTATTACTAAGAATTCTCCCTCCGTCCGTCCATCCGTCTGTCCGCCTGTCACCAGGCTGTATCTTTTGAACCGTGATAGATAGGCACTTGAAATTTTTACTGATGTTGTATTTCTGTTGGCGCTATAACAATCAATGAGTATTAAAAAATTTGATAAAATAAATATTTAAATTAGTAAATAAATATTAAGGCTAGTTTATGCTCGATATTTATAACGGCAACAAGTAGACGCTTAAAATATTATTCTTAGAATATAAAGTTAAGTGTTCACTATAAAAAAAATAGTTAAATTAAAATAAATAACTAGTTGGGTGACCGAGCTTTGCTCGGTAGTATTACAGCTACTTACCAATAGATGGCAGCAGAAGTTTACTGTAATAGTTTTACTTTATCGCCAGTAGATGTCAGGTATAGATTTATATTTTTTTTTGGTAAATACAACATTTTCTAAAATAGAATAATAAAATAGAATAAATAGCTAGATCAATTTATCGCCCCCAAAAACCGTTGTATACTAAATTTCATGAAAATCGTTCGAGCCGTTTCCGAGATTCAGGTTATATAAAAAATATATACAAGAATTGCTCGTTTAAAGGCATAGGATACTTATGAGGGCTCCCATACAACAAACGTGATTTTGTGATTGTTTTTGAATTTGGTGGGCAGAGGTGTTTTGGTCTTTATCTACGGAACCATCAGTGCGCAAGGCCGACTCGCACTTGACCAATTGTTTTTAATACGCTACAAGCACAGATTACTAGCTACAAGTTAGTATTTTATTGCGATGTTACCTAATGGTAAGCGACGATGGAATCGAGGATGTTGTACTAACTAGGAAGAGTAGAAATCAAATTAAACGAACTAAAACTTACCTCCTTACGGCTATACAAGTAATGACTGACCGAAGAACCCATTATTATTATTTTTCTATAACGGACAAAATGTTACTCGTACAGGTCAGTTGTGTTATCACATACATAAATTATTACACAAACAAAACATTAGTATTAACATAAAATAATCGCAAAATACTTTTGAAAACTATAAAACAATGATATTGAGAATATAGATGACAGAAGAAAGATGAAAGATGTCAGCTTGGAAGAATGTTATAAGAGTAGATTAAAAATCCGTCTAAATTCATGACAAAAAAGTATGGTTGTAAAATTAAGTTTAATTTTAATATTTCTCAACACTTTTTTTTTTTACACTTTGTTCTAGGGTCAGCGCCACAGAGCAAGGAATGTCTATAAACACTCGTACTTCTTCCTCCATTCATTTCTATCACTCAACTTTAACGCGTATTTATATGCTCTTTCAAACAATCCTTCTTCGTTGTTCCCTGTGGTTATTCCTCACTTCATTCATTTAGGTATATTCAACGTTCTACGAGTAAAGTATATGGAGTGATCAAGAAGCATTACATTTATTCAGTGTCAGCATAGTCATGACATAACAATAATATTATCTTGTGTGTGTGTTTGTTTGTTACTCATTCAAGTCACAACTATTTTGCTGAAATGTGTTATGGAGACAGATAATACCCTGATTTATTAAAATAAAGACTACTTTTTATCCCGAAAAATCCACGGTTCTTGCGAGATTTGTGGAAAGCCGAATTTTATGCATAACAAGCGCCCTCTAGTGAGACAAACGAACTAAAAATAAAATATCAGGAGCTAAAAAATACTCCATCTTTTTGGCTTAGGTAACTTTCAAACCTCTCCAGTATTCTAGAAGGAACAAATTAACCTAGTTAAAACAAGTCCGAATTCCAGACATAGCATTCGAAAATCGGTCATTGAGAATTCCACAATTTCGCGTAATTCGGTACGTAAACGTACCTGCACAAGTTTTCGCTTTTGTACAATTAATTCAACGCTGAAATCGGTCGGCCATTATGCAATCGACTGCACGCGAGCGTGAAAAATTCAGTTTCCCCCGACCCTTTGAACATTTGCACGTAAACATTTTCAAGGGGTTCTGACTAAAAAAAAACGAATTTCGGTTCGAGTATTTTTAGGTTCTTCGTCCGATGAGCTTATTTTTGTACGTGCTTTATTGTTTCAGAGAATTAGATTGTTAATTTTAAGAGGCTGCTAATCTGTAAAGTCTGTATCTCTTATCCATTTTTCCTTTGAGGAAGAGGGCTTTCTATAATATTAATATACTCAAAAAAATTTAATCTGATCAGAATATAATAATGTTGTTGTTATCTTAGTATTATAAGCCTTTGGTACCTAGCTTACTGTTGGTAAATATTTTCCTAAGTTGTGCGTATACCGTATACCTTCGTAGAACTGTAATGTTACGAATGAATGTTTTTCAAAACACTGTTATTCTTGCAAATTTTGCGACAGTTTACTAATATGCTAACAAGTATCACAGGCTATATAATCATCATCATCTTTCAGAGAAATACCTATTTAGGTACAATTTCCTAGTTAAGTTTTTAGCACACACAGGTAGGTACTAGATACCTACCGTGACCAATCAATCTTTCTACACTTTTTTGTCTTTCTAATATTACTCTACCAATTACATCCGAAGGTATAACCGGTGTCTGGAGTACCTAACTAAGCTAAGAACTCCAATGGTATGAAATACATCAAAATCGATTCAGGTGTTTAGAATTATGGTAAAATAAAGAAACCTACTTTAACCCAGAAAATACTACTGTCTTATTTTGAAATCCATGCAAAAACATTAATATTTTGCATAGCAATTTCGTTTCTAACGTTTACCTTTAGATACCCTGGCCTAAAGGCTAAGAGTCACTCAGCGGGTGATAGAGAAAGCTATGTTCGGAGTTTTTCTGCTTGATCAAATCAAATCAGAAATGAGGAGATCCGTAGACGAGCCAGAGTCACCGACATAGCTCAACGTTGCGCGAAGCTGAAGTGGCACATAGCTTGTAGTACTGACGGATGTTGGGGACCCAATGTGCTGGAATAGTGACCCCGCACAGGAAAGCGCAGTGTTGGTAGACCTACGACCAGATGGCTGAAGACATGATAAGAGTAGCGGGAAGGCGGTGGATACAAGTAGCGTAGGACCGTGCGGGCTGGAAATCATTGCAGAAGGCCTTTGTCCAGCAGTGGACGTTCGACGGCTGAAACGAACAAACCCTAAAAAGGCCAACTCCCTTCTCCAGTATATGCCTACATATAGAACTCCATAAACCTTACGTAATAAGACCCTGAAAACATGAAAAAAGCGCTTACTTCGATTTTCGATCTATTCATAATTCTGGCTCAAAGGCTGATAAATTGGCACAACTATGATTGATGAATCACATACGGAGTGAGAGTGGGCTGTCACTATCCAGACGCCTGTTACTTTATTTTCCATCAAATATCTCTATTTTTGGAATGACGTTTCATACTTATGCTTACTTAGGAACCCATGGGATTTTGGCGATTCGTGATCTATAATATTTCCGATTGAGTGTATGATTTCTTAAGAGGATACACTGATTTTATTTTTGTCCTTCTCACTCTCACTAATACATTGGTAGGTGCGACATGCAGCGTTGCGGAACAATATAACAAAAAAACGACATTTTACCTAATTACTAAAAAACTAAGCCAGTTATCAAAAATCCGTTCTGAGCGTTTTTGGATACTATTTTTACCGACACATAACTGATAAAAAATGGAGATTTTGGAGAAACTTTTGGGAGTACTTTCTATCAAGAAAATTTTATTTACTTACTCGTGTTTCTGCTTCACAATGATTTTAGGTTAAACAGTTAAACACCCAAAATACATGACACTTAAATTTTAAAGTAATTGTATTTCTAGTTTTTAAATTGCTTAATTAAAAACCCCAAACCATTAAAAATCGCTTAATTAGCCGTCTGCTCCGTTTAGGAAGTAACTTGTAGTTTTAGATAGGAGGCACAGAGCCTGAATCCTTATAGGTTTGGTATAAAATTTCTATTTTATGCTGAAACCTAATACAGTGGATGTTTTCAATTAGGTACAATAATAATATAGGTAAGTAATTCTTAAAAAAATACCGCTAAACAATTAAACTTTCTGATACGATGCTGTGTAGCTATCGATTAAGGATGCCATTTCAATCACATCTTTGTCTTCATCATTTCGTACACACTACTGACTAACTTTATAATAAAAAAATTAATCCAGGAATTATTGACCCTGATCAACCCTGTCACTCTAATATTATTTATTAAAGCGAAAGTGTTTTTGCTTGGATGTTTTTTACTACTTCACGCGAAAACAGATTTGGTTGGGAATCAAGATTTGTTCGGAATAAAATCCACTATTCCCACAGGATTTGTAATTTTACCAAAAAAGTTGTAATAGGATCATAATAGAACAAATGGATATAAAAACAAACATAAAAATGTTTACTACCTTTTATAGCTCCCGTTGCAATCAATCAACGATCACTGTTATCGCGCTCGACTGTCAACTGAGAACAGTTCGACTTCACAGTTCGCACACGACCATCAGCGATAATATGCTACGGTGATACACATCGGACTTTATTCGTTGTGTCTAGAACACTAGGATACTGAGTCTATAGGTTCAATGAAAAATAATTCAAAAGGAAAGTGAAACTATGTTCTAAAACATCTTCCAAAGGTCAATTTCAACCAGATAATGAAATGCTATGTTTATTTAACTTTTGTGCCAAACGATTACAAAAGAATCAGCCAATGAAAATCAAGAGGTTCATGAGTTTGACATAAAATATATCATAGTAACGCAGCACATCTCTGATGTACATGCACTTATCACTCTAACAGGATATTAAGAATGCTGAAAGTTTCTACAATATAATAAAATATTGGTATCAATCAGAAAAATTGTAGATACCTGTAAACTAGAGTCGAGGGTTTGATGTCTTTAAAACGAATCTGACATCTTCACATTCAATAATAATAATATGATAAAGTTACCGTTAACAATAACAAATTTAAAGTTATATTTAATAATAATAAACGCGTCATAGTACGAGATAAGTTAAACCTATCCCGCCAACTCGCAGGGCCTAGCGTGAAGCGTATTTGATTTGTAATCTTTTTGCTCCTATGAGAAGAGACTACATATTAATATAGTAACTCCCCACTCCCCCAGCCCGTTGAGAGAAATACCTCGTCGTTCAGCCGATGGACGACCACTGCTGGACATAGGCCTCCTGAAATGACCGCCAAACACCACGATCTTGCGCCGCCTGGCGCCAGCGACTCCCCGCGACCCTCTTAATGTCGTCCGTCCACCTGGTGGGAGGTCGACCGTCACTGCGCTTCCCGTTGCGTGGCCACCATTCCAGCACCTTGAGTCCCCAACGTCCATCGGACCTGCGAGTTATGTGCCCCGCCCATTAGCACTTCAGCTTTGCAACACGTTGAGCTTTGTCGGTTACTTTGGTTCTTTTGCGGATCTCCTCATTTCTGATTCGTTCGCGCAAAGATACTCCGAGCATAGCTTTCTCCATCGCTCGCTGAGTGACCCTACCTATACCTAGTGAGAAATACCTATTTGAATTATATTCTATTACGGATTTTGAACCCAAAAGTATGTATATTTGTATAAGCGAAAAGATCAAGCAGAAAATTTAAACTGAAAAACATTAAGGAAACAATACTGAAACTAACCTGGATAGTTTTTTAAATGGTTGATTTAGCATACCAGCAGTAGCGCGATTGTCTTTGTCACACCCTATGTCGTTGGATGAGACGGGTATATCAGGCAATCGGTCCGCGGGTTCATCAATTATCACTCGTTTAGCGACTACGCCCTTGCACTTGGGTTTGATGTTTTGGTACATCGCTGAAACAGTCCATCCTGTAGAGCCGAAAAGGCGCACCAGGATGTTGTTATGAATAAACACCAAATGGGTGCCCCCGTCTGTGATTCGGTTTTCATATATACTTTTTATAGCAAAGATTTTTTTACTGTAATCTTACCAGCTATGACTTTCTCGTAACGTTTTCACACACTCAGTGATGTGATACAAGAAAAAGAAAAAAATATTAACACGGAAAAATTAACGTTAAATATATTGCATTAGAGTGTAAAATTGAATGTTAAAATACGTCATATTTCATAGGAAATACAATGCTCAACTTTGACGCGCTTAAGTAATTTCAATCTCGGAACTGTCGACCAATATGGCGTTTTGAACTACATTCAATTTTACGCTCTATGTCTATTGAATTAAAATTAATTTTGCAGTGTTCGCAAAAATGTTTTGAATTCAATATCGTCTGATGTATGTAAATACCATCACCTTTTTAAACATATCACGTTACGAAATGTAGCCGACACGTAACGTGAATAGCCCCCCAGATGATAAGATGGTATGAAAATAGACATAACCCTGGACGGGGCGGATGGTGAGAAGTCGGTTTATCAGTGCCAAACAATGCTTGTTTTGTCATCAACAGTAAAGCAACGCTTTAGATCACTTAGCAGCCACCTATATAATTTTGGACAGATGGCGCTACTGTTGGCTTTTACGAAAAAGCTCTACGCAAATCGTTCGGATGGATCCCGGGGTTTGTTATCGGTGAAATAACCCACAATAGTTTCTACTTAGCAAAGCACCGACACTAAATCGCTTGGCGGTGCTTCCATGATGTTGGTTGGTAACTAAAAACTACCCATCACCAAACCCACGGACCAGATCAGATCTGAGCCAAATAAGAAATTATAAAATTATCAAGTTGCCCGTGGCGAGATCACTACACAGTACACTTGTCAATAGTCTGCAAGCATGTTTCCTTGGAGACGGTTTCTGCCATATTGTGGCGTATTAGTGGGAAATTTCACAGACGGCGCTACTATTTCCTTGCATGAAAAAGGTTTGGGGAAAAGGTTTGATGGCCATATCCTCAGGTTCCTTTTCGGTGATTTTTACAGATTCGCATAGCATTATCGACCCACGAGTTGCTAGTGTCCCATTGACCTACGCCTAGTCTTTGCCTTCGCCTGTGACGCGTGGCAGAGTCAACAGAAGTTCACGAGGTAGTTATTCGATGTGAATATAATAGCTAAGAGTCCCGATTGAACCCAGTATACATGCTAAACAATCTTCTTGCTAGCGACGATAAGGCAAGACAATGAGGTTCGTTAGCTACTAGTTATGTTATAAAAATAAACTTCAACAAATAATAATATTTACGTTTCTGTACGCATGTGATAATACCATGATCACGACCTGTGACGATTTCGCATCATTCCACCTGAACCAGTGTTGACAATAACAACAGTTTAATTTGTCGTTCACACATTATTTGGTAGGCGTGGTTAGCTATTCTCTAAGGATATTATTGTAACAATATGACATCTTAATTCACCCAATGCGGATTTATATAAATCTTCAGCTATCACGTCTTACTGGCTACTGAAAGAATATGATAGCTAGAAAATAATGCCAAATGCCGCATGAACTGCAAATTTTTCGAATTAAAATTAAGCTGTGTATTCCAATTCTAAGCAAAATTTCATACAAATCGGCTTAGTGTAGTATCTTTACAACTCTAGAGGCGACTTCAAATTTGCCGCAAAATGCCACGCGGTGGCAGCGCGGCTGCAGCACTGATATATACTGACTATAGCCGTACTGATGTCGCTAGGTTTGAGAATCGTAGTGTAGTAGGTTCATACCTCTGACGATCACAGTTCATGAGCGCGGGTGTAGCGCGGCAACCGCGTGTTGTTTATTTACATAAATTTACAAAGTAGCGCGGCCACAGCGCTGCAGACGCGATACCACCGTGCGGCACTGTGCGGCTAATTTGAAGGCACCTTTACGTTACAGAATAACTCTGTATCGCTTCGTGGATATAGCTCAAATAGTTCGATCACGAATCACGAATTGTGACGATTTCGCACAATTCCCACCTGTGGTTTCACTGTCAACAAGTCACTTGTTTGTTTGGTAGGTGTGTCGGTCGTGTGTATCTGCTAAACTAAGGTTACCCACATTTTGGATAGGTGTTACTTAGCGGAAGTAAAATAAGAAATTAGCAAGGATTAAATCTGGATGGTTATTGCATTTCATGTTTGGTGAATTAGCTTTATTGTTTTTATTCGGAAAAGTAAATAGCAATATAATTAGTAATATATATTTAAGTAATATACATATAATAATATATTTAGTAATATATATATATATATATATATATAATAGTAAAGTAAATAGCAATATAATATATTAGTAATATAAGCCGATGTATAATTGTCTGACATAGCCAAACGTATCTACCAATGCATTAACGCAGAACTTATTTCTCATATGTGATTATGTGCAATGCTCACATAATCACAGATTGGAAATAAGTTCTCTGAATTCAAATTTATCATTAAATATACATTTTGTCAGAATTTTTTCAATTTACACTTCTTTTTACTGAATTCAACTGAATTTTATTCAATAACTCGTGACATTATTGTTCCACGCCAATAAATAACTGTTGTCTTATTTGTTATCCAACGTAGTGGGTACGAAGAAAACGCTATCTGGAGCCATAAAAGGCAGACTTTCTAAGAACAACGCGAACGGGATAACACTATCTTCATAATGACTCCCAAGTCCCAGTATATAAATAATAAGAAATAAAAAAGAAAATGTAAAAAATTAAATTACCTTAGCTTTTATCGTGGAGGGGTAAAATAAAGCATTAAAAACTTAATATTAAGAGCCAACTCAACTCAAGGCAATGGAGTCTGTAGTCGTGTACTACAAATAAGTTTTCAAAACAGCTTCCACTAAGTATAGGCACAGTTTTACGATCTAAGTATATGTGTTGATAAGTCCTGAGTTCTTTTTCCGGCCTAGGCCAGTGTGAGATTTCGTAAATTCTAGAGCCGTAGCTGGTTACCAATAGAACAGAGATTCAGTGATCCGGATCAATGCTGTGTAGATACCGGTTAGGGGCAAAATCTTTCCAAATTATTGCGATTACACAATCTTTGTGATGGTCTTTGATGATGTCATCTTCCACTGTATTGTCAGTTGTCACTTATCATCAATTGGCAGCTAAGTACTGCGAGTGACAAACCAAGAGTGTTCGTAAACCATGATGTGAAAATTGCTGTTCCTAGAGGTTAGAGTTACGTTGCTTTCATGGCTTTAGTAAAAACATAATATAAATATACCCCTACCTTTAAAATAAACTCTAATATATAGTAACAATAATAAAAATTAGACAAAGGCCGCATGCAAACTTGAAAGTACCTTTTTTTAAGTCAGCGGTTAAAAATCGACCAAAAGATAAAAGTTCTATGACTTTGTTACAATTTTGCAAAATGATCTTATACAGCTAAAGAAAACCGTTTTAACTGAATTATTACTAGTTCCTTCAACCCGAGTATTCGCCACAGCAATTTAATTAAAATTGCTTACACTTTTAATCGCAGTATTTTCCACCGTTCGCCGTCGGATGAGGCCTCAGCCACGAGCTAGCCAAGCTAAGCGCATGAGCGGAGCGTCAAGCGTAGCGTAATACGGCGAATGCAGATCAATAACTATGGAAAAACTTCGGCAAAGTACGCATAAGGTGCCACCATTTAGCGGCTTCCCGCGACTCTCTTAATGTTGTCAGTCCACCTGGTTGGGGGTCCACTGCGCTATCTAGTGCGGGGTCGCCACACTACCACCTTAGATCTCTAGGTCAAATCAATGATCCTACGCTTATGCGAGACGTTGAACTATGTCGGTGGCTTATTTTATCTCATACTAACTGACCCAGCAAACATTGTTTTGCCATATAAATGCTTTCTCACTTATGGATGTACGCCTATTTCAGACTTACCAAATGTAGACAAAAAATTTCATATAAAATTGGTCAACCCGTTTTGGAGGATCCGGTTACATATAATAGTAAAAATTCTCGCATCTCAGTGTTTGAACCCTATAATGGGTTTTCAGAAAGTAGTTGACTTGTTCCCGTCACGATGTGCCGCTCCGCCTTAACTTTCGCAAATGCACGTTCAAGGCCTGAGTTATTACAAAGAAGAGTGGACGCTTAAATTCTCATTGTCTTTGCTTACGGCGTCAAAGGCAATTTAGGAGTTAATAACCTGAAAGGGGATTAATGCGGTGTTATTATATTCGTTATTGTTTGGCTGTGATTAAAAAACGACGCCAAATTTGAGGAGAAAGGAATTTTCTAGTCTTATTAATCTTACAAATAAAATTTTTTCGATTGTGAGATTAATAAAACTAGAAATAATAATAATGTCTCAAGTTCAACCGAGGCAAGAAATATCTTCTCAGAATGAGAAAAAATCATAGCCACAATGGCTTAATGCGGGTTAGCAGGCGTTACAACTTACAAGACTTTAAGAGAATTATGGAGAACTCTTAGTATTGGGACAAACGTAAGAAAAGTTTCAGTCACATATTGCAGCATAGTAAAGCCCATGAAGAAAGCCCGCCTCTTGCTATGCGAAATGCATTGCGTCACTTGACTGAGGTTTTGGTGCTACACCGAACGTAACGTATTTTCCGCTGATGATGATATACATACTCGTTACATGAAAACATTTGGTTTTTAAATTGGATTGGTGCATCTTCACACTTAGGCATGCAAAAATTTTCTCACGGTTTATTACTTCACCGCTACGAAATCATCTAAATATATTCTATACTATTAAAAGAAAAAAGATGACTGATTTATCAACGCACAGTCAAAACCACTGGATGGATAGAGTTGTTCATATTAATAACTAATATGAAGTTGGATTTTTAAACTGTTATAAATGTTATAATGATAAAACAGAGGTCAAGTCACGCAAGCAAATCTACGGTGGCCTCTATAGTTATAATTATGCACAAATATGAATATAAAATGTACCTCATATTTCCGCAAAGAAACAAATGCACCAGAGGCTCCCGGAGGAGTTCACACAAATTGTTTAAGGGGACGTGCTATTTGTACAACTCTCTAGACGTTCCTCAGACGTGCCTTAAGTGTCTTCACTTGGAAAATAAAAATTTCATATTCAAACAGACTCTCTCTCATTTTTAATTCCACGCGTCCGTTATGCTAAGAAAAAATATGAAAAAACTGTTTTACATTTTTAATTTAATTAGTAACTGTATGCTAACTATACTCTTGTGGATAGACCTCTCAACTAAGAGAACTATCGCAATAACTTTAGAAGCGCATTGTTTATACTGACCTTACCATTAGTGTCACAAAATGTACTCGAATCCTTAAATTTTACCAACTATTCTTACCTCATCGCTCCCATGGTTCTATTTATTGGCTTCGAAAAAGATTGCAGTAATAAAAAGTGCATGTTTTGCTGACCATGCTTTATTGAAATCAGTGAATGCTATAATGATGAAAATAATTGTTTTTCTGTAATTGAAAGGATAAGTAAGGAATTGAAAGAACGCTCTTGAAAAACTGGAATGTTATCTATTTTTCTCGCTTATTGCCCACAAATTGAACAAATTCGCATCAAAGTCTTTTGTATTATTACTGTAGGTATGCTTACAATGTATTTGATCCTACGTCGGGATAAAATGTTTTATCTCCAACAAAAAATTGTGGGTTGGTATAAAAAATTGCCCTGGAATTTGTTAAAGGCATTATTACTATGGACTTCTGAAGAGAATATTTTATATTACGCGCGTTTCGTGTACTTTATGATGGAATATCTTGATGTTATGAAAACGAGCACTTATTTCATATTATTCGGCAATTTTCTTGTTTCTACTAGTACTACTTTGTATATTGTATGTGTTTATAAGCATAAAGAGTTGTTGAAAGTAATATTTGCATTACTTTATCGGTGAAGACGTACAACCAAGCGATTTAGCATTCCTGGGTGTTGCTGTGTTATTTACCCCTTTAAGGGTTATTTACCCCTTCTAATAGCTATATCGTCACTTTCCATTAGGTGAGATTTAAGTCAAGTTCAATAGAAGCGAAATATCTTCAAAATAAAAAGTCGAAGCAAAATTTGTAATACTTAATAAGTTATCAATAATAGCAATAAGTTATAATTGGCGATCACAACTTTTGCCGCTCACTAACAAAGACAAACTCGTTGAAATTGACATTACAATAGACACAGCAAACGAGGCCCATTTGATACGTACCTATAGACCGAACAGCTACGAAAACAAAAGTGAAAAATGAAACCAAATAAAACATGAAATGAAACGATTTCATACGAAATCGTACTGCTTGTGATAACAGGGCTCGAGGGTGTAATGGGCGAAAAACGCTACACATAATGTAATTTGGTATAATAACGTATCGGTTTTTATTGATATTAGATTTTCGCTTGACCAGAAAACCCACAGCTCATGACTGTTTTACTGCAATAGTCTGAGAAATCGTATATATAAAAATAAAAAATATAATTGTTTATTGTGGCAACAGAAAAGAGAAAAGAAACATAAACAGGAGTAACAAAAGATTACTTTTATAATAGAGGCCGAGGCCCATTTGATTATCACGATATTTTAGCGTCACTGTCATTAGTCACATGCATACAATGTAAATGCTTTAATTAAAGGATAATGCTATAAATCTTTCTGCATCCGAAATTCCACAGAAATTATAATTTACTCCAAAATTGCCCCAAAGGCTTTGTTGTTTTCAAAAAAATGTATGGCTCGTTCCAAACAGACAAAATCTGTTGGATTTATTCGAACGTTTGTATTTCCGAAAAAACGAGTATATGCGGATGAATTTGAAGTATTGTAGGTTAAATAAGTTGATCGCACACTTGCATTGCACCGTTCCGAGTATCAAAATATGTAATCAAAGGGCCAAAATATACCGTCAAATTCTCGATCTACTCGTATTCTGAACGCTCAAAAGTATTGCACATAAAAAAACACAGCCAATTTACAAGTTTTATAGATGACTTTGCCTGCAGGTTTGCCCTTTGCATTTTGAGTTGTCACAAATTCTATGAGAATGATTGATTTATTCGACTTGAAAATATTATCTATAAATCCCAAAGTATTATCTATTTCGATTCAAAAATTTAGCCAAATCAGTTTAGTATTTATGGTGCAATCGACTAACAAGCACCCATAAATTCAATAAAAAAAATATTACATACGAGACTTTATCATCTACATTGACTAACAAGCGATTCTCAGGAAATATCAAAGTGCAAAAATTTGTGTAATTTTTTAAGCCCCAATCAAATTGATGATCAATGAGACCTCCAGATTTTTTGTAATGTAACAAAGGAAACAATAATCTTATTTAGTTCCTTATAAAATTTACAGACACTCTCAAGATCGATCGTTCCATTTAATTTTTTTTTCATTGGGACAGCATTGCCAGCTTTTAAGATACTAGAGAAATCGCCACCGATTTTCTTACTTCTGCCCAACATAAAAGATTTACTTTATAGAAAAATCCTTATGTCTTAATTCTGTTATTGAAAAATAGAAATAACTAGCTAACCCGGCAAACTCCGTTTCGCCACCAGATGGTTTCCCCACCACATTTCCCGCTAAAAAAATTTTCCCGCTTTTCTGTTGAAATTTTTCCTGAATTTTCTTTGCTATAAACCTCACGGAGCCCGAGACCTTGCCAACGAATGCAAAACCGTGGAAATCGGTTCGTGCGTTCTGGAGTTATAGCGTCTGGGAGGAAAACCCGACTTATTTATATAATATAGTAACTCGGAAATAACGTATTGTATGTGCGTTCACCTTAGTAACTCGGAAATATGTGCGGATACATGGAATTGATTGAAACTATTGGACACTGTCGGTTATTCATTCTTGCCATGGATTTGCCGATTGCCTTTGTCACGTGGTTTGTAGCTCGGCGTACCGGGATCCGACAGTGCGGCACTAACTCGATTGCAGTTACAATAATTGATGTAACACGCTGACTAGTGACCGGACACTTGATTGAATAACAACAACTAACTACTGTCCGCTTTTTCCGGGATAAAAGTAGCAAATATGTTTTAATCCAGGGTAAAATCTATCTTAATTTTAAAACAACCAAATTGATTGAGCAGATGCAGCGTAAAGGAGTAACAAACATACATAGACATATGTATACATAAAACTTACTACGACCAAATGGCGTAGCGGTAGCGAACCCGCCGTCTGCATCAGAGGTCGTGGGGTTCGACCACCACTACTGGTAAATGTTTGTGTGATAAACATGAATGTTATCCAGTGTCAGGGTGTTTTTCAATATATATTATTTATGTATAATAATAAGTATATTTCTATATGTATAATAATTAGTAGGTATATTTGTGTGTATCAGTTATCTAGTACCCATAACACAAGCTATCGCTTACTTTGGGGCTAGATTGCGATGTGTGTAATGTCCTGATATATATTTATTTATTTATTTCAGTACTGGGCACACGCATACGAAGTAAGCAAATGGATATGACGCACGAAGAAATGTGGCACTTCTATGGCCCTTGTTGTGACTTTCATAGTTCGATAGATTTTACAAGAAGTCATCTAGGATACTTTTTATACACACGAACGACGCTCGAACCAGATTGAAAGCAACAGCTAGTTTGCATACAACAAAGTTTCCCATCCCCTTTCTTCCTCAGAATACCTCAAAATTTAAGTCACCGTATTTTACCTCAAACAAGCTATACGGAACCAGTTACACTAATGTAGCGGTATGACTCGTGAGATACGTTAAATACTTTGACATCAGGAATGGTAAAGACTTATGAGGA
Organism: Coenonympha arcania; assembly: GCA_036785405.1. Classification (NCBI taxonomy): domain Eukaryota; kingdom Metazoa; phylum Arthropoda; class Insecta; order Lepidoptera; family Nymphalidae; genus Coenonympha; species Coenonympha arcania. Next base: position 13,993,801 of record CM072070.1, on the reverse strand, counting down.
CATCTCTGCAAAAAAAAAAATGAAATCAGTTATACTCGTTATTATATTAAAAAAAAAACAGTCTACCAGGCGTTTTTCAACAATAACTTAAAGCCACTGTTGTTGGTTGGGAACACGGAGGCTCAGAATACAGAATAAACGGAGGCTATTCAAAAAAAAATTATTAGTGGGGTTATTAAAAAAAATTGGAAAAGCCTGTACAAAAGTTTTCAAAATACCCTTTTTACATCACTGTGGTTAGTTCCGTATGGAATTACAATCTAAAATGTGTATTTTACTCTACACCAACTTCCCGCATTAGTATTGTTCGAAATATAAGCCTTGTTGACAACATCTTTCAATTGGCTATAATGCATCGCTGCCGTGACGTAACGACCTCTGATTGGTCCACGTGTTTCGGCTCCCCACGAAGAGTGACGGCAGCGTAACGACCAGAGCGATTTGGGACGGACGCCGTGCGCCCGTGCATCTTTTGCATCTCTTTTCAAAAATAACTGTCGCGTGTACAAAATTCTTCCGTTGAAGATTTGCACCGTGTGTAAAGACATTCCTAATCAATCGAAAATCTAAGATCTGTGCTGTGCCGTGCAAAGCCGTTCCTGACCAAGGTGCCTGCAGTTGGTGTCGTACACGAACCAGGTCTCCACGTCGTGCGTTTCAGGTCAGTGATCTTTATGGTTAAATTGATTAGGTGTCTGCCAGCTTGTGCATTCGACATACTATAAAAGGTCCTTCGATATTCCAACCATATTTCTGGTCCATTCGAGCCGATCCTGGATCATTTTAATCTTCCCGTTGGAAGTTACGTACTTATATTAATATATTTATCGTATTTCTGTTATATATTCATACGTATTTCATATATTTATCGATATCTATTCGTATTTACGACTAAATTATAATTTTTCTTGGTTGAAAATTATTGCATCAGCCTTTTGAGTGACGTAACGTATTTAACATGGCGGAGCCAACCCATACCGAGAAATTAGAATTAAAGTTAAAAACGTTGAATTTTAAAAGAGACTATTTGTTTTCAAAAGCACAAAAAGTTTATGATTTCTCGAAAACAATAAGAGATGATTCGATTAGAATTCAAAGTTTTTTGGCGCAGTTTGCCGAGTTGGATGGTATTCGGACGAAATTCGAAAATACAATTATGGAAATGCTTGAAATTGAAATACAATTAAAACCGGGTATGAAGTTGTCTACGTCACAACTAGACGCTTTTGATACGTTATATGATAATTGTAGTTTTCTTGCACGAAAATATCAAAACCAACAGGCACGTAGTAGTTACGATAAACAAAATTGCGAATTAATTAAACCCGCGCTTCCAAAATTAACTTTAGTCGAATTCCATGGTGATTTTGAGAATTTTGGAACCTTTTTCGATACGTTCTCCTCTTTGGTGCACAACAGAGATTTTTCGGATATCGATAAATTTCATTATTTACTTTCGTGTGTGAAGGGCAGTGCGCTCAGTATAGTGAAAAAATTTCCTATCACAGCCGCTAACTACCCACTTGCGTGGCAATGTTTGATAGACCGGTATCAAGATAATCGAGCACTTTTGAATTTATATTTTGAAAAGATGTTAAATTTTACTCCGTTGACTAAGGATACAAGTGCAAACCTTACCTTATTTATTGAGACTTTTGATCATTCGCTTAAAGCGATTCAAGCGCTTAATATAGAAAACTTAGATGACTATTTGATATGTCATTTAGCCTTGCGTGGATTAGATACCCACACAAGAAAATTATTTGAAGAAAGTCGGGATCAAAAGGAAATACCTAAGTTCAGTGAATTAGTGGAGTTTGTTAACAAACAAATTAAGGTTTTAGACCATACTTTTCCGCAGTCAATCGCTAAGCCGTCGAAGTCGGTTAGCAACAATAATAATAAGAATTTTAAACCTAATTCTTCTTCTAAACCATTCAAATCAGTGCTGACGTCATCGCGAGTTAACAACACACGAAATGACAATGATAAAAGATTTAAGTGTTCGCACTGTGAACAAAATCATATGATATACAGATGCGAAGCCTTTAGAAAACTGTCGATACCTCAGCGCATTGAGCGTGTCAAGGCGTTGAAACTATGCGAAAATTGTTTAAAAACACATAGTAATGAAATTTCCCGGTGCCCTAGCACGTGGACCTGTGGTCTTTGTGGGGGTTTGCACCATTTCCTGATTCATGAAAATAGTAGGAGCTCCGTGAGTTCTTCGGCCGTGCCGACACCCGTCTCGTCACCAGCGCGCGCTGCGCTCGTGTCGGCCTCCGTGAGTGAACCGGCAGTGACACAAAATGTACTCACTTGTAAAACGGACAATTACGGTGTAGTATTAGGGACGGCGCGAATTAATATTTTAGATGCCGGTGGTAACTACCAAGACTGTAGGGGGGTCACCGATTCTGGATCCCAAACCAGTCTTATCAGTTCTGAGTGTGCCCAACGGTTAGGCTTACCTAGAAAAAAGTGCCCGTTCTCCATCTCCGGCCTCGGTGGAGAATTTATAAAAAATCTCGGGTTAGTAACTTGTTCAATTAAAACAAAAAATCAGAACTGTCCTATATTGAAAGTTGACATGGTAGTCGTAGCAAAAGTGGCATCGGAAATGCCAAATGTCGATTTTTCGAAAGAGGTTATCGAACAATATTCTCATTTAAATTTGGCCGATCCACACTTTTATAAAAAATCTAAAATAGATATTTTATTGGGTAACGATGTTACTTCCGAAATAATTTTGAGTCAACCGTTACTTATTAAAGAAAACATCCCTAGTGCTATAAATACAGTATTCGGATTCGTGATTAGCGGTAAAATAGTTTTGAAATCTAAAGAAGGCGATACGATTAAAAATACGTTGTTATCTGTCTCCGAAGAAGAATCTTTAGACAAAGCGTTACGTGCTTTTTGGAGTATAGAGGAAGTGCCGTGCACGCCCTCTGTTAACCCTCTCGATCAACTCGCTGAAGATATTTTCGTAAAAGAACATACGCGAGAATCGAACGGCCGATTTGTTGTTCCGCTACTGCTCACTCCTAATCACGCGCCTATCGGTGATTCACTGCCGAGCGCTGAGCGACGTTTTTTATGTATGGAACGTAAACTCGCGCGCTCGCCCGAACTGCAACAAGCCTACCGGGAATTTATGAATGAATACGAGTCGCTCGATCACATGGAACTTTATACCGGTGACACTCCCAGTAAATTCGTGATTCCGCAACAAATAGTCTTGAGACCGTCTTCTTCTTCGACACCCTGTCGTGTGGTCTTTGATGGGTCAAGTCGAGGTAATAATAGTCACATGTCAGTTAACGACATTCTATTGACCGGGCCTAATCTATACCGCGATATTTCGGCTATAATTTTAAACTTTCGGCTATTTGAATACTGCCTAGTCTGCGATGTTTGTAAAATGTACCGAGCTATTAGACTTCGTAAATCCGATCGCGCTTATCAACACATTTTGTATAGACCGTCTCCCTCGGAGGCGATCAAAATTTACGAATTAAAAACCGTAACGTACGGTCTTAGTTGCTCGCCATTTCTTGCTATTCGTACTTTGTTACAATTAGCTCACGATGAAGAGGAACGTTTCCCCTTAGCCGCCCAAGTTATACGCGAAGGTGTTTACATGGATGACATTTTATATTCATGTAATACCTACGAGGAAGCGTGCGCAGTGCAAGATCAACTTGTAGGTATTTTCGCTAGCGGTCAATTCGTGTTAAAGAAGTGGACTAGTAACGATGCTAATTTATTGCAGCGCGTACCTACTGATCACAGAGAATGTCCGGTGACTTTTATGAAAGACGGTAATGAATGTACCGTGAAGGTACTCGGTTTAACGTGGACACCGCTTAATGACAATTTTGTGTTTTCAATAAACAAAACAGACCCCGTGATGACGAAACGGTCGGTATTAAAATTATTAGCTTCGATCTATGATCCCGTGGGTTTTATCGCTCCTTGCACTTTCGTGGCAAAATCTATAATGCAGGAATTATGGAAGTTAGGTATTGGCTGGGACGACCAACTGCCGAGTGAGATTGCTAAACGGTGGTTGCAGTACATTGCCGAGTTGCCGCGCCTCACTGAGATGCCTATACCGCGTCACATGTTACTGGCTGAGCAGACTGAATGCGAGCTAGTCGGTTTCTGCGACGGATCGAGCCGAGGGTTTGCTGCGGCATTATACGTAGTATCACGTGATCAATCGGGCAACACTAAAGTTAGTTTAGTGGCGGCAAAATCAAAAGTCGCGCCAGTCAAACCCATGACTATCCCGCGTTTGGAATTAATGGGTGCTGTTCTACTGAGTAAACTAGTAAAATTTGTCCGCGAAAATATGAATCGAGTAAAAATAAATAAAATCACAGCGTTAACTGATGCGACAATCGTATTGTCATGGCTTCACACGGACGCCTATAAACTTAAAACTTTTGTCAGTAACCGTGTTACTCAAGTGACCGAAGTTTTATCGCCTCATGTATGGCGTCACGTGTCTAGCGAAAATAATTTAGCTGATATTTGTTCGCGTGGCGCATCGCCATCACAGCTAGTCGCTGAACAAGCGCAGTGGCTAGGGGGCGCTGAGTGGATGTACCAGCCCCCTGCTGAATGGCCTGTGAGAACTTTCGTTCAGGAAGATGAATCTCAACCTCCTGAACTGAAAACTGTACAGAATCTGTTATCAGAGAGAATATTAGAACCCGTGGAATCTAAGAGAGAGTTTTGCGAGCGTCTTTTGAAAAGATTTTCATCTTATTCTAAATTACGCAGGTCGGTCGCATGGATTTTGAGATGGCGCAATAAGCGACGTGCGTCATCTACTCCCTCTAAATGCCTCACGACTGAGGAATTAATAGCTGCTCAGGACTCGCTGATCCGGTTGATACAGGAGTCACACTTTGCTGACGAAATAGACCGTTTGTCTAAAAATGAAACATATATCCCTTCACTTCGGAAACTCTCGCCGTTTCTTGATTCCCAGGGATTTCTCAGGGTAGGGGGTCGGGTCACCCACTCAGAGCTACCCTACAATGCGAAACATCCGCGATTGCTGCCGAAAAATAGTTTGTTTTCTAAAATGCTCATAGAACATTTACATTACACCTACTTGCATGTAGGCCCTCGTACACTTCAGAGTATTCTTAACGAACGATTCTGGATATTATCGGCTCGTAGCCTTATTAGATCCGTGTTATCTAAATGTAAAGTTTGCCATAAAAACAAACCGACGTTTCTACTACCTGAGATGGCTCCGTTGCCAGCCTCTCGTCTAGCACCTCATAAAGTATTCGACAATGTTGGGGTGGACCTTGGGGGTCCGTTTTTGATCAAAGAAAGCTTGCGTAGAAATGCTAAAGTTAACAAAGCATACTTAGCACTTGTTATTTGCTTTTCTACCAAAGCCGTTCACTTAGAGCTACTGTCTTCTTTGTCAACGGAGCATTTCCTCGATTGTCTTGATCGCATGGTCTCGCGTAGAGGTTTGTTTAGCGTACTTTACTCAGACCGAGGTACTAACATTATCGCGGCAAGTAAGCATTTAACAGAAGTTCAGAAGTTTTTACGTGACAATGAAGATAAAATAGTGGAAGGTTGTTCTCTGAGAAACCTAAAGTTTTATCCAGGAGTTGCGAGAGCTCCCCATATGGGGGGACTTTGGGAAGCAGGAATTAAAGCTGCAAAATACCATTTGACCCGCTGTATCGGTGACAAATCCTTAACATTTGAAGAGCTTTATACGGTGGTCTGTAAAGTTGAAGCTATACTTAATTCTCGACCACTATGTCCCTTGCCAGCTAGTGATAATCCCAATGATTTTAACGCGCTGACACCAGGGCATTTTTTGATAGGAAAAAGTTTGACGGCCGTGCCTGAATACGATCACGAAGAAGTGCCTATCAACAGACTGTCCCGTTGGCAGTATATCCGAAAAAGTTCTCAATTGTTTTGGAAGCGGTGGAGTCGGGAATATTTGAATACACTTCAGCAGCGATCCAAATGGTTTACTTCTAAAGGCAATCTTAACGTTGGTGATTTGGTTCTTATCCATACCGACAACTCGCCTCCATGTCACTGGCCCATGGGTAGGATTGAAGCTCTACATCCTGGGCCCGATGGTGTCACCCGTTGCGTTACCTTACGCACTCAAAAGAGCAGGTTGCAAAGACCTGTACATAAATTAAGTCCTTTGCCTTATGTTAACTAAACCTTTCTATACATTATCTTGTACATACATTTAAGTAGTATATGTAAGTAGTTATATTTCTTAGGACTTAATTTTATATCTCATTTATTTATTTACACTTTATTTATTTATCTCCCTTCCAAATTGGAGGAAACCATTAACATGGTTTCGGTAGGGGGTATGTTCGAAATATAAGCCTTGTTGACAACATCTTTCAATTGGCTATAATGCATCGCTGCCGTGACGTAACGACCTCTGATTGGTCCACGTGTTTCGGCTCCCCACGAAGAGTGACGGCAGCGTAACGACCAGAGCGATTTGGGACGGACGCCGTGCGCCCGTGCATCTTTTGCATCTCTTTTCAAAAATAACTGTCGCGTGTACAAAATTCTTCCGTTGAAGATTTGCACCGTGTGTAAAGACATTCCTAATCAATCGAAAATCTAAGATCTGTGCTGTGCCGTGCAAAGCCGTTCCTGACCAAGGTGCCTGCAGTTGGTGTCGTACACGAACCAGGTCTCCACGTCGTGCGTTTCAGGTCAGTGATCTTTATGGTTAAATTGATTAGGTGTCTGCCAGCTTGTGCATTCGACATACTATAAAAGGTCCTTCGATATTCCAACCAAGTATCGTATAGTTCCATTACCATTTATTTTCTTAATTTACATCCTGAGGACTTTTGCTGACAGCCTTGATTGTAAATATCCGAAACATTGTCATATGATAACAAATCGACTGTTTAAGATACGATTTAGACTGGGCTGTTTGACTTGACTTTAACCGAAACGTTTATAGTTAAGTATGGCGGCCTGTTTCTAATGTCTTTCGAAATAAGGGTCAGAACGCCGTATTTAACTATAACGTTTTGGTTAAAGTCAAGTCAAGCAACCCAGGGTGGGTTGCTTGACTTGAGTTTAAAGTGAATTTACTTCAGTTAGATTAGTGTTTTTGAATGTCAACTAATGGAATAACACGATCTTAGTGTTGGATTTTTTTTTAATTTGAAAAAGATTCCTTTCCTATGGATTACGTACTAAATCGTGAGACGGGACCACGTTAACTGGGAGTCAATGCAATATCATGAAATATTCATGCAGGCATGTTGCCGACGCGCCCGCGTTCGCTTTTATTGGCATTTGGAGCAACTTTAGTAATGCGAGCATTCTTTCCCCCATAAGTATAGCTCCATTCCCTTCTAACTCAAGGCGTGAAAGCGGGAGTTATGACTTTAGCCTTAAAATTTGTGTGTATATTTGTAGCCCTGTAACTAGGAACCAAATAGACCAATCCAAGACATATCTTGTAGAATCCCAAAGGAATAAATGATGCTGTCAAAGTATCTACAGCCCATAAAATTTTAGAGAAGTTTCAAACAAAATTTCTCCTTTGTAGAGGGGAACTACTTGATCCGGCACGCAATTGTTTTTTAAGTTAGAATTTATACTTTCCTGAGCCATTTTTTTGTGTTCAGGTCTGACACTCTTAATTGGGTATGTGGCAAAATGTGCACTCTGTGAGTTATTCGTTTGAAATTCATAGAATTCCAAAATTATGTGAAACGCTTTAACGAATTTAGAACATTAACAGTTTCAGAAATTTGTTGTTATATTTTAAACCTAACACTACAATCAACTCAAGTTTCAAACTTGTATGTAGTAGTAATACAAGCCTCAAACTTAAAGTAGTACACAAACTCACTGTATGTTTGTTTATTTTGGTCGCAATCTACAAACTACATTATGAATCTCCGTGTACAACCCAGTATTCATTGTTTAAATAAAGTACAATAATATGGTACATTGTTTACAGAAAGCTCAAATTATTAACCATGTAGTTTAGTTTCCGATATAGAATTCTGTACTCCGCTCAATTTAGTCATCCAAGGGTACAGTATTTTGCACCCATTAAAACGTTTACGTACACACACATAACATAATATTTAAAGTAGATTTTTATTGATAATTATATGATCTACACACAATTTTTCACAATTTTTGTCTGAACGTCTTATCATAAAACTTACCGTTTTGCTGGAAAGCGCAAAAATCCCATTTGTGTGACCATTGTCCCCGTGTAATTTTTTTCCAGTGATCTGATCGATGAGGAATCATTATATTATATTTAGGGTTATAACGTTTTTTTTAGGTACTCTATACAAGTTAGTACTTGACTGCGATCTCACCTGATGGTAAGTGATGATCCAGCCTAAGATGTTAGCGTACTAACTTGGAAGGGTAAGTCAATTTACTCCACCGTCATTTACCGTTTTGCACAACCCTACCAATTTTCAGGTGGGTGGGAATTATCGTACTTTCACTCCTATTTTTTACCGGATTAGTGATTAATAACTAAATTAGTCGAACATTCGCCACCTTTTTTGTCTTTTAGGAATTTTTTAATTAGGAAAATTATAGCTTCTAATGTAAATTCCAGGTTTCCGGGCGATTTTTTCCTTCACCATAAGCTTCACTAAGTGATTTGCTTGTAATGCCCACAAACACTCGAAAACAGTACTTTTTGCACAAACCTCAACTGACTTCATACGTAACTACTTAAAAGTACTTTTCACAGTAGGGCATAATTTAATATCTGAATACATGTAAACAAATTAAATATGTGTACATACTAAGCTTCCAACACAGTGGATCTTTGAGACGGGATATGGTAATTGGCACCGAGTTGGCACCAAACTATTTTTGGCTTTAATCGATCCTGTTTCTCAGCACTTGAAACCTCAAAAGCGTTAATAATCGTTACCAGGGTTTGATAGATACTAGGACTATAGGATATAGCAAAAAAAGTTTAGCATACATTGTCATATCATTGCGAAAGAATGTTGCATTATTTATTTTACATGGCATTTTCGTAGCTGAATAAACCTATATATAGATATTGATTCATTGTAGACACGAACAAAGGGCTTTGTAGGAACAAATACAAAACAACGACGGACTTGCAATTTCACTGAAAAGTGGAACACATCCACCATTCACGTCAATCGCCAACTGTGGAGTAAAAAAAGTATCGCTCAGGTACGTTTTCCTTGTATTACTGTATAAGCACATAAAAAATAAAAACCAATTGGTTCTGACTACTGACCTCTATCTGGAAGATATCTGGTGCTCGGGATATCTGGTGCTGGGATATATCTGGTGCTCGGGAGATTGAATCCCGGACACGCACCTCTGATGTTTTGGAGATATGTCTTTCTTCCTCGCCTTTTCCCACGTTATGTTGTGGTCCGTTATGGGAGTTATGTGCATTTGTGAAAACTAGTGAAGAAATGAAGAAGAAACTACGATTGGAATAACACTGAAAACCAAACTCAATTTTATATTTTCATGTGTGATTTCACCCATCGCTCGATAGATGGCGTTGTCTTCAGTTAGCTCGCGCTTACGAGTTCGTCATACGGCATACCAAATCTTTAGGTATACATGATTACATGCGTGTCCATTAGTTACGTTGACTATTATGCTCAAAAGTATAGAAATGCCTAGTATGGGAATATTAATTAGCTAGCAGGACAGATTAATTTGTTAGGTCCACTTGAAAAGAATCTGTTTGGTCCAATATTCAGGAACACCGCCCACATGAAACACTACATACAATTCTTCTATCATTTATTTCGACGCACGTTTCATCTGGACACCGGGACATCCTCAGGAGATTTTGACTTCACAACTCTACGATTTCGCATTGTGAAGTCAATATTTCCTTTCATGTGGGCGGAAATCTAAGCCAAAAGATATAATTATATATTAACGTACGTAGGTATATATCAAGTGCGTAAAACAGGCATGAGATATATATTTATATCCTCACTGTGCGATGTTCCGGAGCAATTAAGGCCTAAAACTAGTAATACCTTAGGGTCGTCATAATTTTCTGGTCTTTACCTTTGTATGACATGTTTAATGTTTATTGCGTAAAGTTTCCTTTTATTTTCAGCTGCCTTGCCTTTTACATTATCGTACTCTGTCCGTCCCACTAATACAGAATATTTAAATTTTTGAGAAAATTGGAAGAGATAGCTGATTCCATTGTTCGTATTTGCATGTAAAGGATTTAGTATACCGGGTAGAGGTAGGAGATACACCTTCCGTAAGTAAGGATGAAATAAAACAAGTTTCTTCGCAGTGTGCAATCGGAGAATGTTGACAGTAGAATCAACTCAAACACATCTGCAGAACACTCACTATTGAAAAGAGTTAGAGCACACATAAAAAACTAACATATGTGCTCTCTGCGGTACAGACTTATTTTAAAAATATGAGCTTAATGATCCTAGGGCCTCATATAAAATAAACTCTAAGCGTCATATTGTCTCATAAAAGTGTCAAAATGACCTCGGTACCTACTTAAATTTAAACCAATTTTGTACAGACGATGGCATCTCCAATTCTACTACTTTGGCAACCGTTACAAAAGCTTAGCTATGGCGGCGTGGACAGTGGAGTAACACAAGTTCAAATTCACAATTGTATATAATTTATCAAATATTATTCAAACGATACATGGAACGTTACTTTAATGGGGTAGATACATCATCAATATTTGAGTCTCCGAAAAACAAATACGTCAAACAAAACAAAAAGAGAATAAAACCGGAAAATAAAATGTACGCAACAATGGAGGATTGAGTCAAAATGTAAAGAACAATTACACACAATACAACTGTCATACAAGGGCTAAAGAATACACAATTTATGACCCACCCAAGGTATTACCCGGCTTTATAATTGCTGCCGGGTCCGGTTAAATCATATACTGTCATATCCGGACAAAAATAACACTTGTTTTAACGAATGTAGACCGTATTGTTGAAAATATAAGGACTATTTATTGTGCGTAATACTTATAGCAATTTAAAGTTCTACATGTTACATAAAGAATTTTAATAAGTAACATGGTATACATATCTGATAACTGAAGCGCTGTAATGAGCAAATCATATATGGAATACAAAACTGCCTGAGACTGATACTGATCCAGAAATTACTGGTAATGCGGTACTGGTAAAGTTTTGTGATGGTTGTTGGAAAAAAACTAAATGAGCAGCCTACTCCCGGGAAAACAAATGGTATATATCGTCTATGTCGTGTAGTGTCGCATCAAAGTCGTGAGCAACAACTATACTCTTGCCATTCGTTTATTTCCTGCGACACATGAAATCACATGACACAGATATAGCAATAGCGTGGGACCAGAGAGTGATAAAGGTAAAGTGGTCTTTTTCTGGTCCCTCACTATTGCTATACTTATGTATTTGTTTCATGTGTCCAAGAGAAAAAAAAAACGAATAGAAAAAGTATAGTTTATACAAAACAATTTATCATGTTGGTTCATTATGGAGAACGCTGTGCACTGAGGTCACTCGATACTGGTAATGACGGACCTATATCTCCATTTTATTTCTCTTCATGTCTCGATTGTTAGACATAGTTCACACTAACGAAGCGTTTATCGTGGGGGTACTTTGTGTGGGGGGATTTTATAAAGGCAAATCTTACAACAAAGTTTTAAGTCATAACAGGCCAGTCTCACTTATCACGTGACCGTCCCGGCTGCAAGTAGGGGTCCGGACCTCAAAATTTCAGATGGTGGCCGCTCGCGGGCCGAGTTGCACGCTCTAGTTCTGTACGGTCTATTTTACGCGCCGTCTGACTACGGCAGCCCTAGTACGTCGTAAGAGATAAAGTTAGGCGATACAAAGAGACATTGCGTTTATTGCGTTTGTTGCGTGTCGATTTTGAGGGCGGGGCCAGGCGCTATTGCGAACTGAATTGCACTTTTTGTGTCAGCGCTAGAGTCGCTATTTCTTTAAATCATCGTGCGGAGTAAGCCTTCTGTACTTGTACTATTTAGTGTTCTGTGTCATAACTGAGTCTGTCATACTTTGTCAGTATATAACTTCGTAAAAATTAAATATTAACATTATAAACTTTCGCGGAAACGTAAACCTTGTTTTGCAGTTTGTTAAAACAACTATGGAACTATAAACTTAAACGATAAGAAGTCGGTTAAGATTTCACCAGAGCCGATTCCTACATGCAATTTTTAACAATTTTCAAATAACAATATTATTACGTAGAATTATTTCACCTTGCTCTATGATATGACGACACTACAAACATAGTCTTGAAACTTACTTTATGCATCAAAGCTGGGTAATATTTTCTAAAACATTTGATTATGAAACAATCCTTACCTACGGCTTTCTATTGTTTATTTCATATTATTACAGTGCAGCTCGTGACAAGTTTTCTATTTGCTGGCACAATTAATGCACTTTTTCACTGCATCTTTTATTGTATTGCTTTAGATCGATAGCTTTGTATGCATTTATATATTAGACTTTGGACACTGGACATATTTATCCTGTACGTCAGATCCATACTATAAAATAACTTTGATGAATGTTATTTGAACATTATCCCCTATTGGAGTAGCCAGAGAAAAAATTAACAAATTATACCTGTGCACGACGAACGTAGTGAGCGTCCAAAGACTCTAATAGAAATAATAACTAGCTTATAAGATTCTAATTTGTAACTATCTTATAAGACTCTAATTTGTAACTAGCTTTCTTAAACTTAGCTTAAGATTCTAAACATGTATGTAACATTGCCTATGTGTTATGATAAACGGATATTAGCTTATTTAATTAATTGTAAATGTACCTGAAATGATAAAAACTGTAAACATGAGAAAAATACAAATAAAGTTTATGCATTAATTGTGGGAGGCCGCGCAAGTTGCTCGATAAGGTCTCACACTAGCAAACCACTCGCGTAGGGTACAAGTATCAAGGCCTTAAGCCCATAGGATCAGTTATTCTTTGCGGCGTCTCTTGCTAATCTAAATCCTGAACCAGCTCTTTGCGGAGCTAGGAACAGGTCTTCCTTAAAGCAGAGACCTGCGGGACCTCCCGAGCATTTTAGTAATCAGTGTTTCATTGGCGACTCCATTCAAGCCTCGGAATCAGCGCAAAAGTTCGGGCGACTGTCCCGAACATTGGTCCATCGAGCCGGGATACCGCAGAAGGCAGAATGGTGAAGACGCGAGCGCAGGCTGCGGACCAGCCGACAGAGGCATTGGTGAGTGATCCGGGGGCTCCAAGTGTGTCGGGCGGCGCGGTCGCCGCCCCGGGCTTCATGGCACATGCGGAGTCTGCACAGCAGCCGTCACAAGAACGGCCACCGTCGGGTGCGTTGGGCGGCACGATCGCCGTCCCGGGCTACACGCGCACCTCCGAGTCCTCATCGACGCACACGTGGGACACGTCGGCAAGTACACTGGTCAGCAGCCTGCATCCGTCGTCGGAGAGCAGAGAGAACTCAAGCGGGATGACGTCATCGAGAGGCGTCACGCCCCGCGCTCAACACAACGCGTCGGGACGCAGCGACGCGTTGCCACTCCGCGCACCGCACGCAGCGTCAAGAAGCGAGGCGGTTGCGTCATTCCCCTCTCACCCCGACCCGGCGGCCGAGGCAGTGCGTCCGCGTGCATCGACCAGGGAACGCATGGGCAGTGAAGATGCCGCGTCTCGCTGCACACGAAGCACGCGCCGACAGCACTCCGCCAGGGTTCGCATTTTGGAGCTTGAGAGGGAACTATTACGAAAGGACCTCGAGCTGCAGAGGCTCCGACTCGATCATAAAGACAGCGACGATGAAGACGACCAGTCACGGTGCAGCAGCCGGACAGCGGAGCAACGTGTCGCCAGCTGGGTGCAAGAGAGCAGCCACGGCGCGGCAGGACAACAGCTCGCGCTAACAAACACACAGGTTAGTGGAATTCAAATTAATTTTGGTGAAACTGTGTGTGATTTAAATAATACGCTGCCGCCGGTTCAGCCCGGTCCCTAGGGATTAAGGGCGCGGAGCAGGGACACCCCGTCGTAGACCCGGGTGTCTACTGGGATCCATTTGTGGATTCCGGAACGAGTACGCAGGCCGTGACAGAGCATTTGCGGCATAACAACGACGCGCGCCGGGGGGCTCCCCCGCCCTCGCGGGTGGGGGGAGCCGCTCCCCCGCCGCCGCACTCCCCGCTGCCGTGCGCGCAATTCGAGTCGCCGGCAGCGCGGTTCCATGTTCCGAGTGATCGTTTCGAACAGTACGATATGCCGGAGCGGACCGCTAGTAAATCTGACGAATTACTGGGCATGTTCGAACGTCAACAACAAATGTTTTTGCAAGGTTTAACTGAATTGTCACACTCTATTTCGGCGCCCACCGCGCGTGGCGTCTCTAAATCTTTGATTGAGTTGCAGCCTTACTCTGGTGCCTATGACGAATGGTACGCGTGGCGCGAAACCTACGACGCGACGGCGCGTCATTTCAACGATGCGGAAAACAAGGCGAGGCTCCGGCGCAGCTTGCGCGGGCCGGCCAGAGAGCTAGTGGACGGGTTACTCAAGACCACGGCGTCGGCGATTGAGATAGTCGCGGCGCTACGTGACGTCTACGGCCGGCCGGAGTGCATCGTCTACTCCGAGCTCGAGAAGTTGAAGACGCTGCCTCGACTGACCGACGGTAAGGAGTTACCAACATTTGCGTGCAAGGTCGATTCGGTGATATCCACTATTGTTGCCTTGCGGCAAGAGGCTTACTTAGTCAGTCCACAGACGCTCCACGCCATAGAAGAAAAGATGTCTATCCTCTACAAGACGAGATGGTTCGACTACGAGGCGAGACAACCGGACGACGAGCCGTGCCTGCTGAAGCTTCGCCGCTTCTTGAAGACCGAGATGAAGCTTCAGGCGCGGCACATACGACCCGAGGCTACAGCGCCGCCACGACCCGCAGCACCGGCGCCGTCGCGGCCCGCGGACCAACCGCGCCGCGCGCAGCGCGTGCACGCGGCCAGTCCGCCGCAGCGAGCCGGGGGCAAGACGTGCGGGTACTGCGCGCGAGGCGGCCATACCATCCACGAGTGCTACGGGTTCAAGAGGCTGCCCGTGGACAAGCGCTGGGAAGCGTGCCGGGAGAAGAAGCTGTGCTTCCGCTGCCTCGAACACCGAGGCCACCGTCACCGCTGCGGGGGCAAGAAGTGCGAGCTCGATGACTGTCCGCACTTCCACCACCACCTGCTCCATCGGGCGCCTGGCGAGACAACGGGCGCGGCCGACGAGAAGGCGATGCGAGCCATCTGCTCCGCGACCGGGACGCCTACGCTTCTCAACGTTGTTCCGGTCATAGTAACGGGACCTACAGGTACGGCCGAGGTTTACGCACTGTTAGACGGAGGTTCAACCATAACTCTTGTCAAAGAGGAGGTTGCGCGGAATATTGGGGCACAGGGGCCGACACACACCCTGAACATCGAAGGGATCGCCGGCTCCAAGTTCCAGAGTGCCTCGCAGTTGGTAACCTTCTCCATTCGAGGTAAGCATCACAACGAAGAATATTTTATAGATGCCCGCACGATCCCGGACCTAGGTATCTCTGGTCAGTCGGTGGCGCGAACGGTCGTGCAGAAGCACGCCCACCTCCAGGACCTGGCGGAGCAGCTGCCTTACGACTACGCGGTCCCGTCTATCCTGATTGGCCAGGATAACTGGGAGCTGATGGTGTCGAGCGCCTGCCGCTCAGGTAAACACGTAGAACCAGTCGCCACCCTCACGGGTCTGGGCTGGGTTGTCCACGGGCACTGCGGTAGCAACGACACAACGGCGACGTCGAACGAGGCGCTGGTAGAGGTGCACCGCGTGATGAAGATACGCCCGGTGAACGACGACAACCTGGACCAGCTCCTCAAGGAGCATTTCGCCCTCGAGTCACTAGGTGTCGAACCGCGTCGACCCCGCTCAGATCCGGAGCTGCGCGCCCTGAATATTCTCGATGCAACTACGCGTCGCAGGGCGGACGGCGGCTACGAGGTGGGTCTTCTCTGGAAGAATGACGCGGCCGTGATTCCTGACAACTACCAAGCCGCCGTCCGTCGCCTGGAAGGCGTCGAGAAGAAGCTCGACAAGGACCCTCTTCTCAAGGCTCGCTACACGGAACAAATGAGCCGCATGTTAGAGGACGGGTATGCCGAGTTGGCTACAACCAAGCCAAAGCCTGGCCGGACCTGGTACTTGCCCCACTTTGCTGTGAGGAACCCAGCGAAGCCGGGGAAGACCAGAATTGTCCACGATGCGGCAGCTACCACGAAAGGGGTGAGTTTGAACAGCCTCCTGCTAACAGGTCCTGACTTGCTACAGTCTCTCCCCGGGGTACTCATGCGCTTCCGACAGCGAAGCGTGGCGGTCACGGCAGACATCAAAGACATGTTCCTCAGGATAGGCATACGGGAGGAAGACCGGGACGCGCTGCGCTTCCTGTGGCGGGGCGATGAGCGCAATGGAAAGCCCCAGGAGTACCGTATGAAATCGGTCATTTTCGGCGCGACGTCATCGCCGGCTACCGCTATATGCGTAAAAAATAAAAATGCCGAAGAGTATCGCCGTGAATACCCGGAAGCGGCCGATGCAATTGTAAAGAATCACTATATGGATGACTATTTGCAATCTTTCAGCACCGTCGAAGATGCCAAGCGGGTCTCCAGCGATGTAGACCTCGTGCACCGGAAGGGTCACTTCGTGCTGTGCAAGTGGGCGTCCAACGAGTCGGCGGCCATCGACCAGTTCGCCCCCGCCGCGCGCGAGCCGAGCAAGGACTTGGACACCGGCGGGAGTGAGAAAACACTAGGTCTAGTCTGGCGGCCGCAAGCGGACACGCTAGGCTTCAACCTCAACATGGCGCGAGTCCCAGCTGAGGTACTCAACGGAGAAAAGGTACCCACTAAAAGAGAGACTTTGCGTACAGCAATGTCTCTCTTTGATCCGCTTGGTCTCGCTACGCCGATAACAATACAGGCGAAGCATGTCCTGCAAGACACCTGGCGCCTGGGCGTTGGTTGGGATGAGCAGCTGCCGTCAGACCTGGCCGCAAGATGGCGCCGCTGGCTCGACGACCTGCGCGGCCTGGGTGACGTCGCGCTTCCCCGCTGCTACCCCGGGTACGACGGAGCGGCAGAACGAGAGCTTCATACGTTCACCGATGCGAGCGAGACTACGTACGCCGCTGCCGTCTACTGGAGAGTCACACGGGCGAGCGGTGAAGTCGTCGTCACTCTGGCCGCCGCGAAAGCTCGGGTAACACCATTAAAGTCAATATCAATACCGCGGCTCGAACTACAAGCCGCTGTCCTGGGCAGCCGCCTAGCTACCACCGTGCAGGAAGAGCATGACGAGCGACCGACGCGTCGCTTCTTCTGGACGGACAGCAAGACGGTTCTGTCATGGCTGCGTGCTGGGCCGCGAGTATTCAAACCTTTTGTCGCTCACCGCATCGCCGAGATCGAGGAGGCTTCACGGGTAAGCGAGTGGCGTTGGGTGCCCTCTAGGGACAACGTGGCGGACGACGCCACACGTGAAGCGCCCTTCGGTTTCGGAAACGATCACCGATGGTTCCATGGCCCAGCCTTCCTTTACGAAAATGGAAATTTATGGCCAACAGAGCCGCTTCTCCCCTCTACATTCACGGGGGAAGAAAAGGTACAAATTAATAAAGTAAAACCAACAGTGGTTGATTCGCTACCCGACGCCAGTAGGTTCTCGTCGTGGTTGCGATTGATTAGGTCGACGGGTAGGATAATACAGTTCATTAGATTGATTCGCAGGTCCACTACAGCGCACGCGCGCACGCGGCGCAACCCCGAGGCAGACCCGGAGTGGACGCAGCGACCCAGGGCAGCGCGGCCGCTGCCCTCACCGAAGCGCTCGCCTACGGCGGCTAGCGCGGACCGTTTCGTCCCGCTCGATGCGGACGACATGCGGGAGGCAGAGCGCCTCTGGCTGCGCGCGATGCAGCAGCAGGCCTTCCCCGAGGAGCTCGCCTGCATTGCGAAGAACGCCGCTCTCCCGCCAGACGGTCGCATCCGAAACCTGGCTGTCTTCGCCGACGACGATGGGGTCATGCGTGTCAAGTCACGCATCGACGCAGCCGACGTCTCGCCTGAGCTACGCACGCCGCCTATCGCCGACGGCAACCACGCCTACACACGGCTCTACATCAACTGGGTACACCGCGAGCTTCACCACGGAGGCACCGAAACCGTCGCGAACGAGGTCCACCAGCGCCTGTGGGTCCTCCGCCTACGCCCCACAGTCAAGGGCGTACTCCGAGACTGCCAGCCTTGCCGCATTCGACGGGCAAAGCCACCTTCTCCCCAGACGGGGAATCTTCCTCCATGCCGCCTCGCCCATCATCAAAGGGCTTTTACTTACACCGGCCTCGATTTTTTCGGGCCTCTCTCAATCACTGTGGGCCGACAACACCAAAAACGCTACGTGGCTCTCTTCACATGCCTGACTACGAGGGCAGTCCATCTGGAGCTCACCACCCACCTGACCACCGGCAGCTGCATCATGGCGCTGCGACGCATGATGGCCCGCCGGGGGCGGCCGACGGAGATCTGGAGCGACAACGGAACGAACCTACGTGGGGCCGACGCCGAGCTTCGCCGAGCCTTAGACGAGAAACTTCTGTCGTCATCCGCCGCCAATCTCTTCATCAAGTGGCACTTCCTGATTCCTGCAGCGCCCTTTTGGGGAGGAGCCTGGGAGCGTCTGGTGCGGAGCGTCAAGACCGCGCTTCGAGCTGTCCTGAACGAGCAACATCCTCATGAGGAGACCTTGATCACGCTGCTGGCAGAGGTAGAGGACACCGTGAACAGCCGACCACTTACGCATCTATCGACCGACGAGCCGCAGGGAGCACTGACACCAAACCACTTCCTGCTCGGCGGCCCGTCCCGAGTACCGCACCCCGGCCACTTTGATGACTCCGACCTTAAATCCAAGAAGATGTGGAGAACGAGCCAGCGTCTCGCCGACCTCTTTTGGGCGCGATGGCTGCGAGAGTACCTCCCTACGCTGCAACACCGGCGGGAGCCCCACGGAAAGGGAGAGGAGGTGCGAGTCGGCGACTTGGTGCTCATCGTCGACCCCTCGCTGCCACGCAACACCTGGGTCCGCGGCATCATAGAAGCGGTCTACCCGGGCTCAGACGGCGTCACCAGGGCGGCGGACGTGAGGACGGCGAACGGTGTGTTGCGGCGACCAGTTCAGAGACTCGTCGTGCTACCCACACAAAGATGAAGTAGGCAACTTCACGGCGGGAGAGTGTGCACGACGAACGTAGTGAGCGTCCAAAGACTCTAATAGAAATAATAACTAGCTTATAAGATTCTAATTTGTAACTATCTTATAAGACTCTAATTTGTAACTAGCTTTCTTAAACTTAGCTTAAGATTCTAAACATGTATGTAACATTGCCTATGTGTTATTATAAACGGATATTAGCTTATTTAATTAATTGTAAATGTACCTGAAATGATAAAAACTGTAAACATGAGAAAAATACAAATAAAGTTTATGCATTAATTGTGGGAGGCCGCGCAAGTTGCTCGATAAGGTCTCACACTAGCAAACCACTCGCGTAGGGTACAAGTATCAAGGCCTTAAGCCCATAGGATCAGTTATTCTTTGCTCTCCGGCGTCTCTTGCTAATCTAAATCCTGAACCAGCTCTTTGCGGAGCTAGGAACAGGTCTTCCTTAAAGCAGAGACCTGCGGGACCTCCCGAGCATTTTAGTAATCAGTGTTTCATTGGCGACTCCATTCAAGCCTCAGAATCAGCGCAAAAGTTCGGGCGACTGTCCCGAACAATACCTATGCCTTGATAAGGAAGCTCTGGTGTAGGAGCGAAACAATCCAATATTGCTTAACTTTCTTGTTTGTCTTGTCTGGGAAGGTAAACGGAGGATAGATGTTGGTGGAGTATGTTTTACTTGCTGAATTTCGAGAAATTATGCCTGCTTCGATCAAATAACAGCTTAGAGGATGTTGAAAATCAAAACTCTATATTATACAGTACCGCAGTAGTATGGTCTGTACATAGTACCGTATATGGTGGCCGTAAAAATTCTTTATTGAGAAGATTTTATTCGTTTATTAAACTTTTAAAAACCAATGATTCTCTTAGGTTTTTGGAACGAAGTTCCTTATCGCGCGTTGTGAAAGGGCTACACGCAAAAAATTCATACGAAAAGTAATATTAAGCAATTGTAAGCCATGCGGCGTGCGCATGTTTCTCGGTCTGTCTCTCTCTTATAGAAAGCAAACCAGATATACTTCGTTCCATCTGGGTGTTCCTTGACACCTCTCAAGTTTTTATTTTATCCACCTTCCGCAGTATTTTAGTTGGTGGAAATAGAAAAAGGGGCAAAAAAGGAATCCAGAGTGTTTTTGCAATCCCTGGGTCGGTTGGGGGCTCCCACAAAAACCTCTCAACCTTCCGGGAATTAGATTACAAAAAGTTGGATGTATACGGATGATACCAGTACGATACAGATACTTTTAATTAATTTCTACCATAGGTATAGAAAAATATTACTGTTCAAAAATTATATAACTATTAAGAAATCCAAATCGGATTACCAACGCATAGGAATTATAACCTGTCAAGTGCAAGTCGGACTCGCGCACTGAGGGTTCCGTACTACAACCGGAGGAATAAAACTATAAAAACCACTTTTCTTATCGAACCGCAAAACAAACTTTGTTTTTAGAGGTTTTATTGTTAATATCAAAAAACTACTCTTAGATCTCTTATTAGATCTCGTTCAAACCAATTTTCGGTGGAAGTTTGCATGGTAATGTACATCATATATTTTTTTTAGTTTTATCATACTCTTATTTTAGAAGTTACAGGGGGGGGGGGGACACACATTTTACCACTTTGGAAGTGTCTCTCGCGCAAGCTATTCATTTTAGAAAAAAATGATATTAGAAACCTTAGTATCGTTTTTGAGGACCTATCCATAGATACCCCACACATATGGGTTTGATGAAAAAAAATTTTTTGAGTTTCAGTTGGTATGGGGCACCCCCAAAATTTATTACTTTTTTAAAATTTTGTGTGAAAACCTTAATGCGGTTCACAGAATACATCTACTTACCAAGTTTCAACAGTATAGCTCTTATAGTTTCGGAAAAAAGTGGCTGTGACATACGGACGGACAGACGGACAGACGGACAGACGGACAGACAGACATGACGAATTTATAAGGGTTCCGTTTTTTGCCATTCGGCTACGGAACCCTAAAAACCATGCAGTAAAAATAAAAATTCTTGTTTCGTGTGATAAAATTGTTAAACTATAAATTTGAGATTTATTCCTTTCTTGGAGAAATTCTTGAAAGGCTTCATGATTGAATAAAAAAAGTTTGTCTTTCAGTTTTTTATTTATAATTTACATTGTTTTAAATAAACGAATATATTATTAATGTTTATTTATTTCAGTTACTCAGTGGAGTTTTATACTGAAAGCATAAATAAAGTTTTCTGTTTATTCGCAGTGAAGTACGATCGATGCATCGGTGTTGTTTTAGGCTCGCTGTATTTTGAAGATGCCTATTTTTGCAAGCTAAAAAAATATTACAGTATTTCAGAATAAATATTATGCTTGGGCTAACTTAATTTTCCTGAACATGATGTTATTCTTAAATGTTATGTTTGTTTGTGATAAATTTGAAATTACGACTATTTTTATGTAAATCTACTTTTTGTTATTTTTTTTAAACTCTTTCCAATCTGTTCTGACAATACCATTGAATACAGTTTTTTGATTAAACATTGCATATGTGTTTACAAACCAATAATCATGTTTATATAAGTGGGAGTAATAGTGAATTGCTCTAATTTGTAGTAGTTCATTCAAATATTTTGTGAAATACTTTATGATAACGAAAAAATATTAAAAGGCTTAAATTGCTGTGGGCTTCTTCTTAGTTCATAGTGCGTAATAAACCTCGTAAACTTAGTATTTAAGTCGTGAAATAGTTATCACTGAAAAAAGTTCATATTTTACTGACTGTAACTTAGGCCTATATGAAATAAATCGTTTGATTCTTCCTCTTTGATTCTACACAATACAAATCAACAGGAATAAAGATATTAGAAACTCACGCTGTCAGTTTCTGTTTTGCACGACTGCGGTGCTAAGATAATTTGATAGCGTTATCGGTTTCCTCCCGCCTATAGATTGTATGACAAAATCGAATCGAGTTCGAATCCGAAATCGATCAACTTGTACTAACCCACTGGTCTGATAGCCTTTCAATTATACCGGCGCATTTCCAATCAAACGTCCCTTTTGAGCCGCGGTGCATCCGTTCACTCATTTCGTTAATTCTCATTCATCAGCACAACGTCCGTTCGTATTATTACAAACACCGGCTTAACAATAGCCACTGCTTATACCTCAGAACCTCCACGGTCTGGCAACCGTTGAGCTGATTAGCAACAGCCTTTTTATGCAACCCTTTATAAATAGTCACAAAATATATGCTACTACAGTCTCAAAAATAACCCACAATCCCACGGTGTTGGCTGTTTTCATCCTGTAACTTTATTTTCACACTGCAAGGACCTACTCTACACCACCACTCTCACATAAGACAGCAGACCAAAGTAACCGACGCCCTATCTTATGCTTTCAATTCCAAATGGAAGTGGGCCGGCCATGTCGCTAGACTCAATGACGACCGTTGGACATTAAGACTGATGAAATGGCCAGGCCCAAAAGGCACACGGGCAAAAGGAAGACCTTATAGTCGGTGGGAGGACGACATCAAAAAAGGTGTAGGAACTAACTGGATTACGATAGCCAAGGACAGACAGCGCTGGAAGTCTCTGGGGGAGGCCTTAACCCGTGAGGGGTTTTCCGACGATTAGTGTTTAAATTTTATTTTTATAACGTTTTGATTTTTAAATTCACTTTAATTTAACACTAGAATATAAGATGTTTAAGTATGAATAATTGTAACTTTATTTTCGGAAAAATAAAAGGCTTTTTTATTTTTATTTTATTATTTATTAAGGACCTACTACTTGACTGTAATCTCACATGGTAGGAAATGACAATGCAGAGGTAAGAAGCTAGAGAGAAGAGAAGAGGTAAGTTACGCGCACGCCAAATGCGTGGTGGGTGTGTAGAAGTTATACAGAGCGATAGAGAGGCAGTATCGGCCTAAGCTGTTGGCTTGTGACGCATCTATCCCTCTTCCACTCCAATGTTTCTTATTACATTATCACGTTAAAATATTGTCCGAACAAAAACAACTAAATTTTCTTTCTTATCTTTTTTGAGTGTAGTTTTCATTTGCATGATATTTTCCGGTAACTATAATCAAGCAATAGACCATACAAATACGTGCCTATACGAATAGACCGATAAAATAATGAGGAAAACTCAAGACCAAAGCATGTATTAAAATGAAGCTAACAAAAATTTTCTTCTGTCTTCCGCAGTGAGAATGTAAGAACTTAATTAATTTTCTCTGAGATCCGCAATAAAACAGCTCAGACCAATCTCGCACAGGTCGCGGCATCCGTCTTTGAGATGAGATTTGAAATTTCAAGGACTCGTCATTGCTATGCCGTGGCATAAAATTTTAATCCTGTAAGGCTGTAAGAGTTTGCAGGTCTCAGCTTTCGGTGAGTCTAATAGGAGTTCAAACCTAACAAAATCTATTCAAACGAAGGACCATACTCAACCATGGGTCATCAACTCATCATACTTGCACGATTAGTTATCATAGTAGTTGAAGAATCGTTATTTTTTAGTTTTAGCTTTCTGCACTCCCTTTCTTTACGTATATATAGTCTTAGCAACACTACATTAAATCTCACAGTTTTCCGTACACACAAGATACTTTAAAAATTATGACACATACTTTCCGCTTAAAATTTTACTTGCTTTCAATCATTTCAAGTAGGTAACAATTTTTTTTAGTTTTAATAAAAAAAAGTTTAATGTTTATTTGTACTAAAGTTACTCTTCTTGTCCAGAGTGGGATGCCCACCACTATTAAATTAGGTAATTATTTACTTTGTTGTTGTGTTATCATAATTTTGATCAAAACTTCTGTATTCATCAATGTCTTCAAATATTCAAAGGACATCCAAAATTTCAAACTGCCGAAGTTTCTCCGATTCAAATCAAAGAATAAACTTAAAAGTTTCCTGTTGGAGTAAACGGTAATGAGCTCTTGTTACTAAAAGTTTTATATTCAAAATATTATAATTAATGGAACTTGAAGTCTTTTGATATGTATTTATTAAAACAGCTTTTTCATTAGGCTTCGCCCATGTGTTTAAATACCATTAGGTAATCCCGCAGGAAACGGACTTTTCCACTTTTGCCTACTTTTGCCTTCAACCCATGTGTGTGTGGTGCCATTAGTCTGATAATAATGACATAAAACTATGAAGGGAAAGTTGTATGTACTTTTGTGTGTGTGTGTGTGTTTGTAAACCAATTGAAATAAAATTACGATTGGAGATAGTATAATCTGACCTAAAACAAAGACTACTTTTTATACCGTAAACAAGGGATTTCTGAAAAATTTATAACTTCAGGAGGGCCAAGCCGCGAGAAACAGCTAGTCTTGAATATAACCCTCCTTAGTACACCAGTCAGGTAAAAAGCTCAGGTGCACTGATATATTCACAGAAAGAAAATATAAGAAACCGTAAAACATAACGGTCGTAGCGGGAAAATTCCACCAAACAAAAAGTTAGTACCGACTCTTCAGTGTACACTCTACACTGTCTTTTTTCTATCGTCTGCACAGATAGGGACATGGAGCCAGGCCAATGTGCCACTGCTAACGTAAAGCCATAGGTTTCCAGCTAATGAAACTTGATAGCTTTCCCCTCGTAAACTCCACGGAAGCTTTTAAGACACACGCTCTTAAAATACTGTCTGTATGAAATAGGGCCGATGGGTTTTGGCAAGGCGCCTCTGCAAACGCTGTGTAAGTCCCGCTTACGTATGGAGCCAAACACGTGTAGGTAGAGACTCAGATGTTAATAATACCGCTGTAGCTCAGAGAATTAAAACTCTAAAGACTTTGTTCGAAAATCCGATCTCGTGAAACTCGGGTTTTCACAGATCCCGCGAAAAACATGCATGTTATTCCAGAGTATCTGTCAGCCAAATCCATTCAGTAAGTACTTGTAGTGTAACAAAAAACTGATAGACGCATACAAACTCCATAGACAGATATAAAAACCCCGTTAAGAAGAACAAATTACGGAACTAAAACCATAGAAGTTGAGGGAGCACTGCTATACAATAGTTTACCGAAGGATGTAACATGTGACAAGTCATTTGTATCTTTTAAAAAGAAACATTGTCTTAATATTTAACTATGCATACCCTTTTGTTTACAATATGTAAACAGAATTTATAAAATAGTTTACTTTAAGTTTTCATTGTTAATTTCTCATTAAGTGAAGTTATTCTATTTCTTTGAGAATAAACGTCTTTAAACCTAAACTCATAAAGACTCTTATTAATTTTCTAAGTGTCTAATTAATGTGACAGTATGAGACTATCTACTTGTAAATACAGTTTGCAAACGTATAATTTTATTTAATGTTTACGCAATTACGTCATTGATTTATGAATACGAAAGTGCCTCTTATCGAAAATAGACTATTTGTACCGTAAAAACCGCATAAATGTAACTTTTCAAAATTTTTATCTATAAACAGTGAAAAACATTATGTGACTACGTTTTATTATTTAGTACATTATAGCATAGAAGATTAAATAAATATCCATAAAAGTAGACATTTTACTCGTGTCTACTATTACATATTTTTATCTACAAAACTCGATATTGAGCTAGTGAATCGTACAAAATATGGTTATTAGGTAAACAATTCATGGAGAAAACTGGATGAAACTTGATTATAAGTCAAGATGAAAATATAATATATATGATTAAACTTCGTTCCAACTCAACGGAGTAAGAGAGTCTTAAAATTCGTTATTCCGATAACTCAGATATTCGAAGTTCGCTCTTGATAGAGAAACTTTACTGAAGAGCCACTTCAATGACGTATCAGTGAGTACTTTTGGCAAAAATTGGATGGAAAGTGTAATAATGGAGATTGGTATGTAAAAGGAAAAAATAAAAGTGCCCAGAAAGTATTTGTTATTATTTTCAATACAATATTATTATTACAAATACAGACACATGAATTAATAAAATATTACAGGAAGTTAATTATTGGTATGTTTTCTCATAGACTCATGTATATCTCAATCTACTCGTAACAAATCTTAAAATTGATTCTAATGAGAATATTATACTGGCAATGGTCTGGACGCTTAAATCCCACACAACACGTATAATAGCAGAAGATCACAAAGCTCTTTACAATGCTTAGTTCGCTCGCTCTTTTACAAAGCAAGCTTCTACCATTTTGTGCTAATTGTAAGAATTCGATTCACAGAACAATGAATTCTCTAGCAACGTATATTTGCTCCTAGTGAACATGAATGCTGAAAGTTTCACTTCAAATTCAATAAAAATGTTGAATCACAAATACGTATTATTTCATGAATCAAAGTCAGAAACAATGAAAGCCAAAAAGTTGATAACTGCTAATATTGAAACCCATTAAGTGGTTGACGTCCAACAAACTCGCACGAAACGTTTTTCCTCCACGTTTCTGATACAAACCGCTAAGGTGTGGAACGCCCTTCCAGCCTCCGTGTTTCCAGCCAAGTACAATCTAGGTGCCTTCAAGAGAAGACTGAATAGACATTTTCTAGGCAAGCGCGCTCCATCCTAGACCTCATCATTGATTTCCATCAGGCATGATTGTCGTCAAGCGCAAGCCTATCTTCAATAAAAAAAGACTAAAGAAAGCAAGCTTCAGCCACCTTCCACGTCCATGGAGACGAAGCTTGTGACTCCGCAAACAAATCAAACTGACCAGTCGAGTAAAAGCAATTCCAAACGCCAGCGGAAGCAAAAGTTTAAAATACCTATTGGTCTGTTCGCAAGTCGCTTGCACTATGCAAATCTTTGCCGATTGGACTTCAGTCCCAAGACTTATTAATTGAACTGACGTCAACCACGCTTCTGTTAGGACTGCCTTAATTCCTTAAATCAACACAAGAGGTAAAAGCCGATCCTTCATTACTGGTGGCAGGTTAGGTACAGATCCGCAGAGTTCATTATGTGAAAATACTGGGCATGATGAAATAGTTGATTGTAATTATTATGAAAAAAACTGATATCTCAGGATTACGAGCACAGTGCAGTGCATTATGTGACATTGCAATGCTTCGAAATGCATAGGCCGCGTGTCGTTTAACATCAGGTGAACGTCCTTTTCATCACGTAATGCTCGTGTACTAAACTGTCCTGAACGTCTGTCAAAAATAATGGTAATCCTACTTATTAAACACCTAACTTAATATAGCTTCTTATTGGTTTTGCGCAGCTAAGTATTTTTCAGCAAAAAATACTTCTTACACCTGGAATTTTCTTTACTTCGCGATATTCACATTTAAATGTCGCGAGCTAATTTTTTACCGTTGATTTAAATGGAAAACACTTTGGATAATTACTTTTAGAGTTCAACATGAAAATATGTAACCTGCATTAATTCCGTCTTGTCTATCTGTCCTTATAACACAACCATTTCACTATAATAATATCCATATGAAATCTGAAAGAAAAGAAAGGAAGTTATATGTATATATATTAAATAATATATTATGTATACTCAGGTATGATATTATCATGTAGTAGACAAATTCTCTTGTCTTTTTTTAAGATGGGTAGAGGGTTCTTTCATCAACTTACGAGTAAGTATCACTCGTTATATACGCGGTTAAAAGTGCCCGTTTCATACATCCAACTTTATTCATACCTATTTAGTTTATTTTGCTTTGTCTAGACACAATCTAAGTATCGACTTAAAGTAAGTGCGAACTTTTATATTAATCCTCTTAAAGCATTAAAAATTCTGCCAACAGGAGTGGAAACAATAGGTCTCGTTCTGTCAAATGCCTCTATTATGACTGGCAGGCATACACTCGGTCAAAAATGTGCAAAGAAACCTAGATTTATTATTTGTTCACCAAGCATACCACGCTATTCACAGAAATATATTTATTAAAACTACGCATAATTTTTTGCAAAAAAAAATAGTAATTCGCTCGATTATGCTAAGCGTCCACATGTCGGCAACAGACCCATCGCATCATTCGCATTATTTTTCATACTGCGTCTACTGTATCGGCATAAATCGGATTGCCGAAGGTAAGTACCAGTAATCGGATTGCCGATGACAAATCATTCGAATTTTGCTAGTGATCGTGATCAGATATTATGCCTTCTTTGTTGGTTCGAATAATAAGGGTGTTTTTTAAATTATATATTTCTTCAAATTCTTGCACAATTGCTCCGCCTCCATGACGCAAAAAGCAAAAACGCGTACGAACAGTACAAATGTCAAAGTGCAAATGGCGGACGACGCGGAGCGATGCGGCATTCCGTATAACGTAATCGGTAAAAGTTGTACGATGCGAATCAGTGGACGCATTTGTATGATTTTCTATACAAAGAATACTACGATCCGTAAAATGAGTTGCGTCCGTTGCGTACGATGCCGACATGTGGACGCTTAGCATTAATCCCCACCTGTTGGGTTAGTACTTAATGTCAAGGTACTGTTTCTATAAATAGTATTCGCCGTCTGATGTTCCTACTTATTCTACTTTACAAATTGTTTATAAATCCACCCGACTATAATTGCTTCACACCATTGACTAAATATTTGGTAGACATCCCAACAACTTCCCTTCGCTATCATCATTATCAAATAACCACCCATAAGATCAGCCTGAGACACCGATAAGAAACCTGAGGATATAGGCATCCGAACGATTTACCTAAACCTTTTTCGTACCAGCAAAGAGTAGCGCTATCTGTCAAAATTCTATAGGTGGCTGCTGATCGAACTACAGCGTGGCCTTACTGCTGGTGACAAAACAAGCATTTTTGCGCACCGTCCGCTCTGTCCAGGGTATATTTCTATTGCCTGAGATCATGTATTGCTGAAAACGCCAAAACGTTTACTCTGGTAAATCGAATTGAATCTATCAAAGTCCTGTCGATGTCGTGACTTTATTTATCAAATATCAGCGTATTTACAAACGCGAACATAACTACGTTATTTAGTCGAGATAGGTATGTAGCTTAAGGATGTAACATATAAATATAATATAGTTATACACAACAAATCTATGCAGCTGATTAGTTAATGCTTGCATCGGTTGAGTCGCGTAGGCACTGACTAGTGATTAGTTAAGGGGATTTATAGAATTTATTTTTGTCTTTCTCTCTCTCACAGATACGTTGGTAGGTGTGGAATGTAGCATCGCGGAAGAATATAACAGAAAAACGACCTTTTACCTAATTACTCAAAAACTAAGCCAGTTATCAAAAATTGGTTTTTAAGCGTTTTTGGATATTGTTATTACTGACACATTAAAACAAAAATTACAATTACATCCACTGTAGTTTTCGATAAAAAACAGGAAAACTGAGATTTTGGAGCAACTTTTGCGAGAACTTTCTATCGAGAAAATTGTATCCAATCGTGTTTCTGCTTCTAAGCGATTTTAGATTAAAGACCCAAAATACATAACGTTTAAATTTGAAAGTAATTTTCTTTATAGTTTTTTCATTCACAATCAATAAAATACGGCTTGTACGCCGTTAATGTTCAAGGCGCCAATTCGCTGGAGATAGCAGTAATGCAGTACCACAGTTTAAATATATTCTGTAGTATCTTTTAACTCTGTGGCATTACTATGGTTACCGCCGGTACCGGCGATGGTGGGTCGATGTACAATTTTATTTTCGAGAATCACGCGCCTTCTCGCCTGTAACCAGGAGTCTATCACGCATATCGTTGATGATTTTCACTAAGTAATATCAAAATATAATATTAACTTTTTCTACTAATCACTATTTATTAAAATCATTTGACGTAAAAATAACTCTCGTATTTTTGAGACTAATCACTATTACAACTAACACATTGGATTTGCATCTAAAGGCGACCTAGTAGAGCAAAGATGTCTGGAGATACCCGTAGTCGTACCTTAGTCAATATAAAGTCATTCCTTGCTCTGTGGTAACGTACAGTACCGTCCCGTACTGTAGAAAATGTAGGTAATACCCTCAGTAATACCCGTTGGACTCAGAATATACATATATTTATTACAGACTAATGATTTTGCAGTTTTTTGAATGGTATTTTCAGATTTACACTTCAATAGGTACTTTATCGAAGAGCGAGTGCAATGTCGCAAGATGTTGCCAATACAAGGTACTTCAAATATAGATGGCGGGCCACGGCATCTTCTTCTATGAAATAGCGTAGAGCGCATTAATGAGCTCTATTAATGAAAACACTCTACGCACTGTTCTCTAGTAATAAAAATGAAATGATTTTCGCCATTTTGGCGCTAATTGTTGCGTTACCTAGCGTGAGCTTCCATGGAACATAAATAAAATGACATTCAAACCGACAGTAACTACCAACAAATGTCAATTTAGTACCGTGGACCTTCGAGGGAAACGCTTCAAATCGTCTCAAAAAATAAACTGTCAATTCTAAAGAATGTTTAATCCGTAGACTATTCTATTCTATTTTTACTTTCTGATGTACAAAACCCTAAAAACTAAAAGTCGAGGACATTAACGGTTTTGTGACCGAGTAATACACATTGCTTTACGCTTTGTTAGGTAATATTTATCTCAGAAAGGTCGTTCAAACCGCGACCTTACAGGTCAAAGTCATGGCTCCACACAAACGACGCTATATAGTTTGTCCACGTTGCCTTGTTGTGGCTTCTACGACCCTGTTAAAGTTCTGGCAGCTAGTTGCAATAAATACTGCGCATAGTTGTCTTCGAAGTACTAGCCGTGCCCGTTTGCTTTAGATTTAGAGTTCGCTTGAAACATAACAGTTAGGAATGTTCACGGAGACCTTAAGCTCTTGAGTCTTGAGCTTCATACTTGGTACTCGTGGAAGTACTTTCCGCTATTATTTTATCGTCTCACTCTGGAATACTTGTGAAGGTCTTACAACAAACAGAAAAAAATATTTGCCCTTTTTGGTAGACAGTTTTTTATTTAATGCTTGCCTTGTAGTAACAGTAACTATACTCTATTTATTCATTTATTTTCTCTTGGACACATGAAACAGATATAGCAATAGTGAGGGAACAGAAAGAGACCACTTTACCCTCATCTTTCTCTGGTACCTTGCTATTTCTATAAATCTGTTTCATGTGGTTTCGTGTGTCAAAGAGAAAATAAACTAATGGAAAGAGTATACTAATAATATTATTCAGCACATTCTACATTGATTTAGAATTTATACCGACACTTTGCGTATTTAATTATTGTTGTCTTGACTCTTGAATTGGTCGTTATTGGTCATATAACAATAACTTTGTATAGAAGCAATGCACGCATAACGTATAGGTAAGTTACAGATACAAAAAATAATCTGTAGGTACATCTTTTCCAATTCAAAAAGGTTTGAATCTATGGTACTCGTATGGTACTTTATCTAAGATCCTATCTCAGTATCTTTTTCTTTGATTGATTTATAAATGATGTGACTACGTGAATGTCAGATCGAGGTCAGATCATCAAAGTGTTATGAGTGCAAGTCAAGTGCTACTTAGTCAACTAGATATTTAAAAAATATTGATATCGTAATTTGTTTACGTAGCTTGATAGTACCTACAAGTTACATTTTACATTGTATCACAAATAAAACTGCCTTAGAGACCCAATATATAATAATAACATAATATAATGAAGTATTTTCTTAGGAAGTAATATGATAATTTGTACTGACCTGAGGCCCTTAGATCAAGACGAATTGGCTTTTAGGAGGAAAGCGTTGAGGGACGCCGTTATTTGTATAGGATGGATCAAATTAGTAAGTGTTCATTACAAACTAATTAATTAATTTCTCGAAAATCGTCAAGAACTCACACCAAAGGTTTCATGTTTGTTGGTAGTAGGTACTGTATTAGTAGTAGTAGGTAAGTACTAGTAGTATATGTTTAAGTTATTTGTTGCAAAATGAACTATCCACCACTTGAGCTTTTAAACATGAAACAGAAAAACGAGATGCATCACGAGGTTTAGTAGTCAGTAACCAAAAAAGTGTTTAGAAAGAAACCGATAGAAATATTTTACGACTATCCACTAAAATCGGAAGTCTTGCAAAGTACGCATATGCACCTACCTACCTTCGTGGAGAAGTAAGAAGAGATAGTCACGGGCTACCAAGCAAACAAAACAACCAAGAACACAGTTCACACAAATACATCCTCGAGAGAACTCTCATGAAAATAACGCCAATTACAGCGACCTTGCGGCACCTAACTTACAGACTCTCCCCAACTCCCTTGATGACTTCAGCTCACCTGGTTTGATGACAACTGGGAGAAAGTCTAACAACAATGATGACCTACAAGGAAACACCTTGCTCGTGCATATTTGCGGACACCCATTGCCAGTATCAACACATTGAGCTACGTAGTATGTCTGGTTCTTACGGATCTTCCCATTCATGATCCTTTATACATACAACCTAATACACCAGGTTTTATGTTCCAGGTATCAGTAACATGCTACATTTTGCTCTACTTCCTCGTAAGCGGCTACAGCAAGGGAGAAATTTCAAAAGTTATAGAGTACATGACATTGGCGATCATACCTTTCATAATTCTGAACGGATTTCTCTTGTTTCTGGGAGCTTTAGAGGTAAATGTGCTAAAACCTGATTTGGAAAATCATTGAGGGTATGAGCCTATAAGTGGATACATACAAGTACTCTACTTGCAGAGTCCCTCCGCTTGAGCACCATTACAAGTATCCGGTTACGTTACTTGAACGAATTCAATGGTTTTACGCATCTTAAAAAATTCTCAATGCACCTAAAGAATGTGGTAATCAGTTACACAAAAGGTGTCTGGTAACAGTGTGGCGCGTTCTATGATTTTCTTATCTTTTTTCTTTTACAGGAGAAAATCTGGGCACTGGTGGTCGGACTTTGGCTCTGTCTCGCAATAGCCTCATATAACACGGTACTGGGTGTCACCGGCGGAATACACTTCGTCCGGACCGGATATTTGACAATGCACTTTACCTTAGCCTTGCTCTTTGCCATTTTGGCGATATCACTTTTCAGTAAGTCCTTACCTTGCAATATGAAATCTCGCATTTTCTTTTGGAAGGCGTCGTTTAGTTTAGGTGCAATTTTTAGATTTGGATTTTCGTACAGATTTTTGTTGAGATAATTGTGACGTACTCATTTTTGCTGATTCGTACATACTCGTTAATCCACTTCTATTTTATTTTCAGCTGTTATATGTCATGACATATTTTTGATACAAGCTTATAGAAAAGTTCTCAGCGCATCAGAATCTCTAGAAACATAAAATGTTAAAAAATCACTGATAATTAAAACCCAAAACCGAGCCAATATGTTTTATTTACCTAGTGTTAATATTAAATTATCTTTTTGTTGTAGTATTTTGCACACCTAAGATGTTTGAAAATGAAAATGAAAATGAAAAATCTTTATTTTCACATAGGCCCAATTAATAGGCTCTTATGAAAAGTCAAAACTCTACCGCCAGGTTCGGAAAGCAGATTTGCACCGAGAAGAACTGGCAAGAAACTCGGTACTTGCTCTTTTCATAAAAATGTTATTATATACAATTTCTTAAATAATAACAGAAAATTATTACATAATTTTTAAGATATCTCGTGAGGAGATGGAAATATATCCCTATCATTCCAAGAATTCTTGTCATTGAAAAATTCTTCAATAGTATAGTAACCCCGATTTATTAGATGTTTTTTGACAGTGACTTTAAACCTGTGTAAAGGTAAGTCCAAAACAGACTTCGGGATCATATTGTAGAAGCGTACACTCAACCCCACAAAGGACTTCTGTACTTTACGTAAACGGTGTGGTACTACAACTAACTTGTGTCCGCCATTTCTAATTGGACGGTTGCTTACATCTATACGTTGCTTATAATTATTAATGTTTTGACGTACAAAGAGTAAGCAATTATAGATGTATTGAGATGCCACTGTAAGAACACCTATTTCTTTAAATTTTTGGCGAAGAGATTCGCGTGGCTTCATTTTGTATATGGATCTAATTGCACTCTTTTGTAATACAAATATAGTTTGAATCTCAGCAGCTTTGCCCCACAATAGAATACCATAGGACATAACACTGTGGAAATAATAATAATAGACAAGCTTGGCTGTATCAATGTCTGTTAACTGCCTAATTTTTCTCACAGCATAGGCAGCTGAACTAAGTTTACCTGCCAGAGTCTCAATATGAGCGCCCCATTGTAGTTTATCGTCTAAGGTTACCCCCAGAAATAATTTAGAGTTTTCCATTTTTAGTGTTTCACCATTCACAATCACCTTTTTGTTGATAGCTACATTTTTTACGTTTGGTAGTGCAAACTCAATACACTTAGTCTTTTTTGAGTTTAAAAGTAAATTGTTAACAGTGAACCAATGCGATACATGCGCGATAGCATAATTTACATCGTCAAAGTTGATATTATCCTCTATCAGTTTTAAAAACCAAAGAAGTGTCATCAGCAAACAATACTATCTCGCAAATACCGTTTACGTGGTGCGGCAAATCATTTATATACACTAAAAAAAGAAAAGGGCCCAATATTGAACCCTGTGGCACACCCATTATGGGGGAGCAACCCTGCGATTTTATGTCATTTATGCATACCTTTTGTGTTCGATCGCTTAGGTAAGAGGCAACGAAATCAAGAGCTCTGTCTTTGATGCCGTAATGGCTAAGTTTAAATAGTAGTGTCTGATGTTCAACGCAATCAGAAGCCTTGGACAGGTCACAGAAGACTCCGATGGCATTCTGATGATTCTGTTTCAACTTAAAAGCTCTGTGCTCGAGCGCTGTTAACTTTTACAGGGAAAGTAAGTGTGAATTTGTGTGTATGTTTGTGACAAAGTAATACTCATTTACGCCATAACTACTGAAAAGATAAAACTGAAAACTAATTTAAGCCTCTTATTAATGTAATTATCCATATAGCCTATTATTAATAGGGGTAATGTTAATTCCGGAAAATACTTCGACTGCTACATTATTTGCCCAAAATATAATATAATATCATAAATTAAATTAAACAGATTAATTAATGTATTTAAATATTATCTATTCTAAAACTATTCACTGTTACAATAAAATAAATCCAAATTATTGAATAGAACAAAGTCACTGCCATTAACACGATTGACGAGCCCTGGGGTTTGTACACAAAACAACTGTTTGTCCAAACGCAGTAGAAAGAAAAACATAGATTAAACACAAAATTCAAGACCACATGCGCAGAAGCACACCAAAGGTATATAATCATTAACGAGTCATGTTCCCTCAAAACACCAACCAGCAAAATACAACTTGCTATGAATATGATGGAGATTATCAATAATATAAACACAAAATACGCAAGCTCATCCGTTTTCTTCTCGTATAAAACTCTCCATTCCGAAGAGTTTATCAGAAATGATAGGAATAACACGAATCCAGCTAAGCCGTATCCGATTCCAAGCACAGCTATTATTATGGATCCCACTTTCAAATCGACGCACAGAAACTCGTCTATCGCATGAACATCATCCCATACTGACATCTTCTTACGTTATTTATTCAATAAAACATCATTTAGATGAGATTTCTTGAAAATAGTATGATTTTTAATACTATGAGATATCAAACAGATCAATGTTTTAATATGGGTTTCAGACATTATTTCCATGACGTTATTCTTTAGCCTTAATGTCAAAATTGAAAAGAGATATCATTGAAGTATTTTTCAGAGGCTTTACAATCTATGGAAATCACACAGACCAGAAAAGACGCCTATCTAAGCATTTGAATAATCCCATAAGTTAGGTACAAATGTAAAAGTGAGCAAGCTGCTACCAAGGGTTTTGTTACAGGCAGAATCTTGAAAAATGGGTATGAAACACGAACTTTGTTTCATTTAAGTCAAACGAATTGTAGTTTTTTAACTCGTGATTAACTCAGAAAAGCTTTCAATTACAGATGTAAACCCACATACCGACAAGTATATTACACAGAACTGCTCAACGTTAAGTTAAAATTTTGTAAAATTATGACAACAGATACCAAAATAATCAGGCGAGTTAAAAATACGTGAAATTTTTCGTGTAAATATACACAAGATACATTGTTTGCGCCTTAATAACATAATTCAAGGAAATTTAAAAATTCAATTATTTAATCTCCACAAAGAAACACACCAATAGAAAATTTAATTAGAAACATCGTTAGAGGTAAGCTAGGAGAAAACATGGCTTAAGGAAACCTGAGATTAACTTACATGAATCAAGCTAAGATAGAGATTAATTTCGCAAAGTACGAGTAAAAGATAAGGCAAGGAACAGAACGCTTTGATATAAGATAATACCTATTATGTAAATTGACGAGATGCTTATAAAATCAGATTGTTTTAATAACTAAGCAAACTATTCCTGTTATTTAATTTTTTCTCCATCTCAGCTGATGGTGAGTGACGAACATTAACTTGGAAACGATATAGCTTACCAAGCTAATTATTTATTTACTTATTTACTGACTTACGCTGTCGATGTTAGATTTGCTATATTGCAGTCAAAATATTAAAAAGCAAAAGACTATACTTATTCGAGATTACCGAATTGTCGTTGTTAAAATTCAAAAACAAAACTGTTCTACTCAAAAGGTCACGATACCCTACATAAAATATACCTTACCTTATATTATAAAACTAAAAATATTATTACCCCTCATTTGCCACAGGCACACCCCCAAATACTTTTTGGTTTTCACCGACTTTGGGCCATCAGTTTACACATTTTTTCTGAGCTTGAAGTAAACCTGTTCAGATCAGAAGTTATAAGGCCTGTGAGACGGATAGATACGTGGACAAGAAAAAATCTACCCAAACTGCCTCGCTCTTTCTTTTTTGTGTCACAAAACTGGTTAAAATCTTCCTTTCAGTAGTAGAACCTATGACTATTATGAACATGAAGATTGCAACCTACTCGATGTTAAACTGTGTGTACTCGCTTCGTGTGATCAATGGGAGTCGGTAATTGAAAAGGTAAGCCCGTTGGTTACATGAATGACCATTAAGTAATTAAAATAAAACGTGTCTTGTAACTTCCGTACAAAATCAATACGGATATGAGCCACGCTCGCAAACTTCCGGCCGGCAGCTGAAGTTTGAGCACCGCACCAGTGTACTACCGGCTCCAAGTTCCAAGTCAAATATAATTACGTAATGCATCGTCGCAATTTGTGCAATGCGCCCGTGACAAAAGATACGTCTGCATTGTTGACGCGTGCCGGAGTGGATGGGTGATGATAATTACAATCTCGTTTGGGCTTTTACTTTTTAATTCACTTTGCTTAGAAGTTTTAACGCGAATGGGGGAGTCGTGGGAAATATTAATGTACTCGTAAGTAGACTTTTACTAATGGCTTCTAAGGCTTCAAATGTAAGGGGAATGCAAGACCGTAATGATGGCTGAGGTGTTTATGAATTCATGATGCCGAAGATTTAATTATCGCTACTAAAATTAAAATAGTCGATAGAACACATGCTAATACTCATTTCTTTACAATACGTCTTTCTACTCAACATCGCATCGTCAACACGTCTTTGCTGGGTTTGAAACACCCCCTACGACCATCTAACTCCTAGCATAAAACATGGGATAAAAATTCTATCTCCAGATTTCATCTTCGGTTAAAGCACAGCAAAGAGAAAAAGCGATAATCGCCATTTTACATAACACGTAGACATAACATTTTCATCTCCATTGTTGAATATGACGTGTTCCAACGTAACTCAATCAATAATTACGTCAACTCTAGTAGGCGTCATCTGAGAGTAGGCGTAATTGTGGTGGGAAGAATCAAATCAATAAAAGTATCTATATTTACACAGAACTTCTGCTCGGAGAGCAGATAAATGTGTAGGCGGGCTCCTCGCGGAGAAATTTTTCCCTAACCTTTGCTAGAAGGTCTGAACCAAACAAATATTAAAATTCGAAACTGGCCAAATGCAGGTACGAATAGGATGTCAAAAGTTACATAAGGCCGTAGATTGTAGAAGCGCTCGCATCCGTGGAGCTACGCAATGCTAATTAAACCTCATTTTGACGCATATCACAGAAACGAGTTTCGCTTCAGAACAACCGAAACGCGACAATGTGGCGTGTCACTCACGAACTAATTAAAACATTCCGTTTTACGCTACCGCCCCACGGATCCTCGGCCGGCATTGTGCGAATGCGTCCCTGTTGCCGTGATATCTCTCTGTGTTGGATATTATACAGGCAGAAACATACTACTGAGGGGCAATTCACGTAACGATTTAACACAGTGATGTGAATCAAGAAATAAAATTAAAAAAAAAAACAAAACTGAAAAATTGACTTTACGTCTATTGGCTCAGAGAGTAAAACTGAATGTATTTCAACATACAATCCTTCAAACTTATCGCGTAAAGTTAATTTAATTTCACGATTCTCGACTTTGTTGGGTTTTGAATTACATTCTACTTTAATGACAATAATCGTAAAATTATTTTTTCCATGTTCGCTTAAAATATTTTGGTTTCAATATTGTCCGCTTGTTCATACTCATAACAAATCTATTGTTGTATCTGAGCACATTAGCCTTATAAATATTTTATTACGGTTCTAAACCTGTCGATCGCTCATTTCGTATCTACGTAATTCAAATAATCTATGAGAATGACAGTTATATTCTAAAAGTCACGTGACCAAATTATCCCTTGACTATGTTTTTTTCGTGTATTTTACATTTCATTTTATTTAATTTCCATAAGCAGTAAAATCAGGTGAAAGTCAAGTTTCGATTGTTTCCTTTTGACACAAAACGTAGAGCAACGCTAAACAATAAAGTGAAGTGAAGGTGTAGTTAAAATATAACCTTCTAATACCCGATTCACTGGGAATTTTTTTTGTTTTTTTTTCACCCCCTTAGTGGACTGAGATCCAAATTTCAACTCCACTCCGAGATCTACGAAATCAAAATAATGTTTATCCTTTCACATAGGCCTAGCTTATCTTATAGCTATAGGTCCTTATGAAAATTCAGACTCTATCAACATGATTGGAAAGCTGTTTTGTACGGAGAAAAATGATCTTAGCTATATAAAAATAATCGAGTGTTACAGACGGACTAATGGACGGACGGACGGACGGACGGAAGGACGGATGGAGAAAGTCTCACCATAAGGGTCCCATTTTACCAATTTGGGTATAGAACCCTAAAAATGAAGATTTGCGGACCCTGTGGGTCATAAATAGATAATTGCAAGTCGTTATGTAACGGAAATCACGAGTAACAGTCACTAAACGATGCACACGAACAGTGCGACGATAAAATGGGATGTTACAATTAGTTTCCACGCGAATGGCAACAATAGTTCGCGCTGTTTCGGCCGACAACGACTCACTCATGCGGGATGCTTCTAACTTGGACCACATACCCGGTAGACGCAACACTTTACAAAGCAAGACGTTCACATGGTGTTAAGTGATGCGAGTTTTCGTGTCATGAAGAAGTCCCTCAGTGCCCGGCAAATGATAATAAAGAGACTTTTCGCAAGTAGACCGCCAAACTTCATTTCGAAGGCAAGGAATGGAATGGCACAGGATGATGTATCAGATGCAATGCGTTCCATTACTTTGCATCATTGTTATTTAAATTTTGTTTTATCTCTGTCCATCAAACGTCAAGTCACTGGTGATAGACGAAGACAAAACAGATTGTAACTATTTCCACCGTCATTTCACGTTTATTGGTAAGGTAGTTACTGCCTACAGTTTTATTGAAAATGTTTTTTTTAGACCGATTTTCCGTGTACAGCAAAATATAACAAGCTCTTTGATCATTTCATTGAAACGAAACTCTCGCTTCTTAAATTTACTTGTCTATTGGATATCAGGTCGACGCTCCACACTAATGTGATTTAATTAGCGCAGAATTTCATGGTGGAACTGCTGGAACAAGAATAATTATTAGTGTGTATACATACACAGCACTTCAGTTTGAAAAAAGAGGTGTGGCCTGGTTGCAACAGCGCACGTAAAATGTTTCTGTTGATCATACAACGTTCTTTCAAAGCAATAAAAAATCTTATAACCGATGGCATTTCCTTCAAACTAAACACAGTACTAATTTAGACGACCGAATACCGACCGCGTAGCGGTAGCGAACCTGCCGTCTGCGTCGGAGGTAGTGGGTTTTATTACTATTTGTGGTGGTGGGTTATTTGGGTATTATGTGGGTTATATTTAGAACATAATATTATGTAACAAATATGTTGACGTTTTACAAGTGCCTTGTAAGTTAGGCCTATGTGAAATAAATATATTTTGAATTTTGAATTTTTTGAATTTTGAACTTAGTCCAGGCGCTAGAGGTAGTTGAGTATGCAAAATCCGAGTGACGGCAACTATGACCAGATTCTTATACCTGAGACCCTA
Source organism: Coenonympha arcania (assembly GCA_036785405.1). Taxonomy (NCBI): domain Eukaryota; kingdom Metazoa; phylum Arthropoda; class Insecta; order Lepidoptera; family Nymphalidae; genus Coenonympha; species Coenonympha arcania. The sequence continues at coordinate 13,953,031 of CM072070.1, read as the reverse complement.
AATAATGACAAAACACATCTTGCCGCCGGGTGTGCTGGTCCCTTCCCGCTCCCTTCATATCCCCTCTTCGCCCATACAGTAAGAATAGCGCGTGTACGCGTTTAGTGAATAGTGTGTTTCTACATCTATTGACGTAAAGACGTTGCTTTGTATAGTCGTGTTTTTATATATACACTAGCGGACTGGGCAAACTTCGTTTTGCCGTTAAGGGCCATCAAATATAGATAACAACCCGGTCCCGCACCCAGAGATCATTCCCTGAAAATTTCACAACGATCGGTCCAGCCGTTTAGGAGGAGTTTGGCTACAAAGAAAATCGAGAGAATTTTATATGTTAGACTAGCTGACCTGGCAAACGTTATTTTGCCATATAAATTTTTTTCTCACTTAGGGACAAAAATGAGTAATTTTTTACCTACTTTGAATACTTTTTCATATGTAACTAATTTTTTATTAACCCTTGGGGTGCCTGGTGGGTCTGACAGACCCATCACATCAAGGAATCTACAATTTTTCAAAAAAATCTTAACTAAGACCGCTGTGCGCCTGAGTAGCTTCGCGATATAGACTGGTGGTCATAAATTACCGTCCCTCCCGCATTCCGTGTTCGAGTAACACGCGTTTTTTGTGCGCTCGGGTCTGAGAAACTGAAAAAAGACCAATATAGTTGATTTAAACATAAGTGTTAATTATCGTTACTTAAATATGAGAGGTTTTTTTAATTGATTAATAAAACGTTATAAAATAAGTCATTAAAACACTTGACCGTCACTGGAAGCTTTATATTGAGAGTAGCACATCCGTTTCCGTCCGTTTTTACGTACTTTTAGTGACGTCAGAACCGGCTCTGTGGCGCCACCTGGCGGTGTCGCACCGTAGGTTTCCTTAATAGCTTGGTGCGACCCTTGGTTCATTGGCGTTTTTGTTTCCGTCGAAGTAATTTGCAATCGTTCCACATAGAACATTGCAATAAGAAGTAATTGAATACTAAAGTATAAAGTGCGCAGGTACTTACTTATAATTTTAAAGTGAATTGTGTGAATAATTCGCAGTAAGTAAACTCTTGTTTTTCTATAATCAAAATCTCCGCCTATCACGCGGAAACCGGGGTTCGATTCCTCGTCGGTGAGTTAATAAGTAGGTAAGTGATCATATTTTTAACGGTTTGTCCGTTCGGATCACTTTAAAATGTATATATTGTTAAAATGTTCATACTTGTGACGCATGATGTAATATAATCTAACTCGTTTTAACTTGTGTGTAAGTGATCATATTTTTAACGGTTTGTCCGTTCGGATCACTTTAAAATGTATATATTGTTAAAATGTTCATACTTGTGACGCATGATGTAATATAATCTAACTCGTTTTAACTTGTGTGTAAGTGATCATATTTTTAACGGTTTGTCCGTTCGGATCACTTTAAAATGTATATTTTGTTAAAATGTTCATACTTGTGACGCATGATGTAATATACCTAATCTAACTCGTTTTAACTTGTGTGTAAGTGATCATATTTTTAACGGTTTGTCCGTTCGGATCACTTTAAAATGTATATTTTGTTAAAATATTCGTACTTGTGACGCATGATGCAATATCATCTTACTAGTTTTAAGTATTTTATTTCAGTAATGGATAGCGCAATGAAAGAAATGGCTGGCCCAAGCGGGCAGGCTCGCAAAAGCACATACAGCCTTTCTCATTGCTCATCCAAAATTGACAAGTTATGCAGAAAATACAAAATAGTTACATTGATAGTGTGATTATAAAGTTATGACCCAAGTTAGTGGCGAAACATATGTTCCAAAGAAACATAAGAAAATAATCATACTCCAAGTTTCATACGCACCTAGAAACAAACGAGAAGGTAAAAATGTATGATACTTTATGCTATCTAGTTCATTCAAGAACGCAGCTATCATATACTGCATTTTAAAATTATAAAGTATTGAAAATTTCGCTTTTTTGGGCCATATGTACAAAATAGTAATAATTTTGAAGTATTGACTGAAAAAATTTAAGAAAAAGAATTCTTAAATTTTTGGATTTATCGCACTTAGCATGCGGCAAGCGATCAAAAAGTATTGAGGGCGCGCCGAGAAGAGTCGTGAGCCAAGATCGTGATTCTTTCGTATAAGCTTCGCTAAATAAAATACTACCTTCGATTGCACACTATTCAATTCAGATTTTCAATCATACCGTGGCCCCTCGCGGGGGCAAAGTATTACAAGCATTGCCGTTCCATCACGTGGAACTTCTTGGCCTAGACAGGTTCGCAGTATTGCTAGCACAATCATCCCACGCTCGCAGGGTGGATACTAATATGCGAAGCAATCAGACCGTTGCCCCTCGCGAACGCAAGGTATTACAAGCATAGCCGTTCCATCGCGTGGAACTTCTGGGCCTAGACAGGCTCGCAGTATGCTAGCACGATCATTACATTCCACCCTCTCAGGGTGGATACTAATATGCGAAGCAATAAGACTGTCGCCCCTCGCGGGGGCAAGGTATTACAAGCATAGCCGTTCCATCGCGTGGAACTTCTTGGCCTAGGCAGACGCGCAGTATGCTAGCACGATCATTACATCCCACCCTCGCAGGGTGGATACTAATATGCGAAGCAATAAGACCGTCGCCCCTCGCGGGGGCAAGGTATTACAAGCATAGCCGTTCCATCACGTGGAACTTCTTGGCCTAGACAGACTCGCAGTATGCTAGCACGATCATTAATTACATCCCACCCTCGCAAGGTGGATACTAATATGCGAAGCAATAAGACCGTCGCCCCTCGCGGGGGCAAGTTATTACAAGCATTGCCGTTCCATCGTGTGGAACTTCTTGATCTGGACAGTGCTAGCAATGTTGCTAGCATGATCATACAGCCCACCTTCGCGGGGTAGATACCAACGTGTAAATAATACATTAAGCAATCATTATGCTAATCAACCAGATCGTCGCCCCTCGGGGAAGCAAAGTATTGGTAACATTACCTATACTCGGCCTGGATAGTGCACGCAGTCTTATCAGCACGAGCGTTATAAACCACCCTCGCAAGGTGCATACCAGTAGATATACGAAAAATTATCTATACGCTGTATATTTCACGTAAGCGTAAGCGTAACATCATTCGCGCGTACGACGACAGCAGTAAGAGTACAAACATGTTCAAACATGTCCGCAGTTGAAGCGATGTTGGAGCGAATTTTAGGACGTAATTGTCATACTGTTATGCGTATCGTCATAATGATACGCTTAAGCTAGCTGTGTGCGAAGGGCCTAAATACGTCTACATCCGAATGAATTAAATTAGTTAGAGGATTCAACTCGAACCTGTTCTCATGCAGGGTAGTTTAGTATAACATCTTTCATAATTGAAAGAAATGTTGTGTTTGAAGTAATCACCTTTTGTATTTCCCAACATGACGGGAAAAATATTTCACACTCCTGTTTCTAGAATATAATATGTGCAATGGCGCACAAAATCGAAAAGCATGGCGTCTTACACACCAAGCTTTTCATCCACTCTTTAACCCGACGCGCGACGGGTTATCTCGAGTCTCGACCGATATTCGACCTCAAAGCACTGAACGATTGTTTTGCCAGAATCAATTCACTTGATAAACATGTACCGCATTCCGGATTTCCGGCAACCCCAAAACTTGTTGTGCAAAATGGATATACTTAACACAGGCCTAATTTCATAGTTCTTGTTGTAGAATATAGGACTTGAAATAATACTGGTTTATAGCCTTCAAGTCGGGACTATAGTGTTAGCACGCGTCCGTGCTCGCCGAGCGCCAGTCGCTGAGTCCTGAACACTACATCCCTTCTTTATTATAATTTTTTTAATCAAATAGGCATTATTCACTTCAGATTTATGAATGATATTACTATAATGGTGATAAATATTTATCGGCTTAAAACTAAGTTTATGGGGGTTCTAACGCGCCCTGTACTGAGAAGAGCCCGCAACAAACTCAGCCGGGTTATTTTTTTGTTATCACCAGGTTACAAAGACATTTACAAGTTTTAAGTACAACTAATTTGGCAATTTTAAATAATATTATACATTGCAATATAACCCTTTAAATTAACATAATATTATTAATTTAGAACAAACGTAGTTTCAGATAAATCCTTAATAAACATCAATTTATGAATGAATGAATTTGCTAATATTTGTAATTCGTACTATGGATAAGCTAGCTTATAAACATGACATTATTACATTCACAATTCTATTACAATTATCTGTATTTATAGTACTACCAATCAATTTAATATTATAATCGTGAAACAGTTATTTTTGTCATTACACAATCAAGCGATTTCTATACAATAATATATTATCTTAATCATTCTAATTTCTAATATATTTACCACAGTACTTCTTAGTACATTTAAATCAATATTTCTAAATTAAGCTGACAATTGATATCTATTTTTCTTAAAACTATAATTGATACAAAGTTCCATATTATATTCTTTCCCTTTTCTTCATTTTCTGCATCTGTCTATAATTTCATGACACTTAGAAAATATAATCTATTTCACACTCCTCTCTAGTTTTTTCTGTTCCAGTTTTTGACTTCTTGTTCGGTCTCTCTGTATTATTATTTTCAAATCTTCTTTTCTGTCGTGTTCTGCAAAATTCTTTGAAATGTCCAATAAAACCGCATTTTATGCATCTTTTACCTCGAGCTGGGCACTTAACATCGTCAGAAGAATGGTTCTTCTTGCCACATCGAGTACACTCTGTATCGCAAAGTTGAGTCTTCTTAGATGTTTTATTATTCTTGTTTTTAGAACTGACTTTATTGACTTCCATCTTACTGCTACATTCAACGGGTTGGTTCGGATTTTTAAACTGTTCAAGTTGTCTTGTTACTACCTCTAACGCATTGGCTTTTGCAATGATTGCTTCAAGAGTAAAGGAATCACCAACTTCTAAAATTTTCTTCCTTAAATCTGCTGAGCTACATTTTTCAGTGATTTGATCAATCAAATGAGCATCTTTATCGATAAACTGACATTTGTCAGCTTGATTTCTCAATTTCAAAAGGAATCTTTCAAACGGTTCTCCTTCCTCTTGTTTAATCATCCTAAAAAGGTAACGTTCATAAACACAGCTTTGCTTCGGCGAAAAGTAGTTATCTTATCTTCCGAGTGCTTCTTTATATACGTCGAGATCACTGGTATTGTCATGACCATCAGCTGCTGGTAAGTTATAAAATACGTCCTGTATCGGTAATCCACCAACATGGAGAAGTGTGGCTAGTTTTTTCTCTGATGATTCTATATTAGCAGCTACAAGATAAATTTCAAGTGCTCGTTTCCACCTTTCCCACCGTGCTCCGACGGACGTCGGGTCACCCTCACAATCAAAATGGTCGAGACTAGGTAACATACTCGTAGCATGAGTCATCGTGGCAACCTGTAAGGGAAAATTATAACAGACTTTATCTGCTCGTGGCTTTTTTACTAAATGTAAACAACAGTAATATGTTATGCAGCGTAGTCTTATAATGTTAATTTCAATGAATTAGTGTGACTATTTGCTTACATTTAAGTAACAGTATTACGACTGCATAGCCTTATCATGTGTGCTTTTTTATGTGCATGGCTCTTTGCTTACTTGTAAGCAACAGTTTGATACTGCGTAGCCCTTTGAGGTTTTATGTGCATGGCTCTTTGCTTACTTGTAAGCAACAGTTTTATACTGCGTAGCCCTTTGAGGTTTTATGTGCATAGCTCTTTGCTTACTTGTAAGCAACAGTTTTATACTGCGTAGCCCTTTGAGGTTTTATGTGCATGGCTCTTTGCTTACTTTTAAGCAACAGTTGTATACTGCGTAGCCCTTTGAGATTTTATGTGCATGGCATTTTGCTTACTTGTAAGCAACAGTTTTATACTGCGTAGCCCTTTGAGATTTTATGTGCATGGCTCTTTGCTTACTTTTAAGCAACAGTTTTATTACTGCATAGCCCTATACGTTTATTTTTTTATTTTTTATAATATGCGTGGCTCTTTGCTTATATTTAAGCAACAGTATTATTACTGCATAGCCCTATAAGTTTTTTTTTTTTTCAAATTATAATATGCGTGGCCTTATGATTACAAGCGTGACCCTCATATTATTTTTGCGTGCCGAGTTTCTTGCCAGTTCTTCTCGGTGCAAACCGGCTTTCCGAACCTGGCGGTAGAGTTTTGACTTTTCATGAGCCTTTTAATTGGGCCTATGTGAAAATAAAGATTTTTCATTTTCATTTTCATTTTGTTTTTGTTCTTTAATAAAAATTATAATTTTGTAACATGATTTGTGTGTAAGTTTATAAATTAAAAGATTGTCACTGCAAAACCATTTAATGTACTCATTAAAATTGTTTAGTACTTACTGATCTCACTAGTGAAATTTTTAGGTAATTGTAGCTAATAATAATTTGTTCTCATAAGTTTCATGTATCATTGTTAATTGTTTTAAAAGAGTTCACTGTATACTATATTTTTTTTACAGTGAATAATATACTAGAAATTAACAAAATAGTGAAATAGTGCCCACCTGGGGTCTAAACTAAAACATCCATTAAATTAAATTCATTGAAGTTTTTAAACCACTAAAATATTTCACTTTTGAACATGAATTCCATCTCAATTCACTTTGTTCACTGCTACTTACAGTTTAGTTTACTACCCCACTTACGCTTTGAAATTATAATTATTAATATAAGAACTCGATCCGTGTAACTATACCTATCATATCTTGTATATCACACGTTTTACTGAATTCATCTAGAATATTTAGTAATTAACATTGTTTAACATTCGTATTGTTTATTAACAATGATGAAATCAATGGCTATTAACCATATCTTTAAATTTCATAACGTCTGACAGTTTTTCTTACTATGCTTTCATTTGAAATACCTACATAGTTTTACAGTTAGACATATTGTTCGAGTTAGAGCATATAATATGTTATCCATAGTCAAAAACTATTCAGATAAATATTTTTAAACTATAGTGGGAACCGCTTATAAATAAGACCCACGGCAAATATAATAGGCGCGAATAGCGATTCTGTTGTACTCGTTATGTTAGCAAGAATTTAGGTTCTTTCATTTCCGTCACATATTTTAAAAGACAGGAGTTCAAAAAAGCTTAGCTAACTACACTACTTATACCTTTTGTAAATATCTTCAAAAATTATAACCACGTAGCCATTGTCTAGTTTTTATATTTAGTCCCTATATCAACGTGACAACGTGATTAGAACATAAAGTTTACTATCACATTCTATTTTAAGCAATTAATTAGATATTAGTGGAGGTCGACTAATTACTTTACTACTTGCGGGTAGTTATTAAAATTTTGTTCGCAAACGTAGGCGAGTAAAATTATGAAATGTAAGAATAATTTCAGATAACCGTGTGACAAGGTGTTACCGTAGACTGAATGGATAACATAATACTACTTACTAATTTTGACTCAATATTTTCTTATTTGACGTAACATTTTCTATTGTATATTAATGACCATTTGTTATTTGCCTATTAGATACGCTCAAAAACTATATTAACATTGCCTTTTTACTAGATAATCTAATCTTTTATATTTTATTTACCTGAGCAGTTTTGATCTGACCTGCCTATAGTTAATATACATCTTTTATAATATAAGTACCTACCCCTCTAGTGAAATAAAAATGATTCATTTTCGAATCGTAATCGGTAAACGGTTTCTACCATAGATATGAATTTCTACAGTTTGATTTATGTATTTTAAATCACAAGTGTGCATTTTCATTGATTCTCTCATCAAATTTTATCCATTTAACGCGATATACATCCATTTTTACTGCCTTGTCATCAAAATATATCAACAGAAATTTACGTACTAATCAAAATTTTAATTTATTTTATGATTACTCATAATAAATATGTTTTCTACTTACATCCCATCCTCGTCGCCAATGTAGAATATAGGACTTGAAATAATACTGGTTTATAGCCTTCAAGTCGGGACTATAGTGTTAGCACGCGTCCGTGCTCGCCGAGCGCCAGTCGCTGAGTCCTGAACACTACACTTGTTCTTGCGTACCTAGATGATTTCTTTTGCAAAATGTACTTGCGGTCATGTCAAAATTACAATGCAGCTACTACAGAGCCTAAGTTGGCAAATAAATTCGGTCTTTTGCCACAAAAGAGTTTATTAGGAAAAGTCAAATGAAGTACTTATTCAATAATATAATTCGGATTTTAAATGACTATAATGCAAAGAAATTAATATAAATATAGAACTTCCGAATTTTGCCAGCTTTGTTGTTCCACGAGGACGACTGAATCATCGGCACTTGATACTTTTCAAATACATTCTGCCGGACTTGTCTTGAATGATGGGTGCCTTATACAAACCGCTGAATGCAATAAACGAACTCTTTTAGTGGAAGGCGAATTGTCAGCTACTAACTTCGCTGTATTATCTTCCACCAGTTTTGTTTTTGGTAAACATGTGCCTCGTACTTAGTTTGGAGAGCATTACTGGATGATCTCTCTCTATCGTAGTCTTGTACACGATAAGAACAAATACTAATTCTAATCAAAAGGAAGTATTGGCTCCTTCTTTTTTTATATGCCTTTCAGAGACGTACTCAACTACTCACACCCGGCGTCAAAGTTCGATCTTTATCCAATGTGACAGCAAGACTATTACTCATTTAAAAAGAGCAAGTGGGACGAGATCTTACTCCTATTGAACATAACATTCGAATCCTGAACTTTTTAGGTTGAAATCAAAATCACTACAACATAAAAGACGTACATCCCAGGCAGGTTCAATAGTCATACGAATTGTGTATCTTCTGTCACGCTATCGCCAACCTCCACGGTGGCACTTATTTTATCCGATATGAAAATACTTAGTTATGCAAAGTTGGGAATCCCAGTAGTCGATCTGTTCGCCTAGAAGAATGCACACGTAGTACACAACTACGTTGGTATATCGAGACTTGATTCATCTCAATAAGTAAACGGGAATATTTTTAATAACAATACCACGGGAAAAAGGTTTTTGGCGCGTGGTACTCAGAGTCCGAGCGCTCGTTGCTCCGTTGAATCCGAGAAACCAACACAAGTTTCTAATTGACACAGCGGGTCTGGTAGTTCTGAAATTAGAGAACATCGACTCATAGGTTTGGAAATGTGTGGTTGGTCCCAGTCCGAAACCATTAAAACATGAAACCCCGTAAGAGTGTCATTACTTACTTACTTAAAAACTTGCGAATTACGAATTTACTCACAACTTTTTCTCACAACTTACGAATTTACGTTGGTCTTATAGTCTGAAAATAATATATTACTACTAATATCCCTACCGGCTCACAATTAGTACCAGTTTTGATTTATATTTGAGTAATAAATTAATTTTCAATGCATTGTTCTTTTACACACATCAGGTTTTGACGTTATGTAGTGCCGAAAATTTAAGTTAGCTAAGTAACCATGCTTTTGTAAAACATTCTGAAAATAAAGAATCAGAATCCACCTATCTGATAAGATAAGTTAAAATCTTACTTATCTATTTATAGATGTAATTAGCCTTTTTTAAACATCTCGTCATACTGCGATGTTATTACTTCTTTTTTTCAGAAAGAATTATACCTACATGATCTAACTTTTCTTACGGTAGATATAGCGAGAATTTTATAAATTGAGATAATTATTACCTAAATTTATATTATCGTAACTAAAATCTATTTGAATTTTATTGATAAATTAAATTTCATTATTAAATGATACACGAAATGTTTCAAATTGTAGTACCTAGGTAAATCTATTCATTACAATTACATTGTTATCCAAAACGCCTCGCGCAGTTTTCGCGAGCTTGTTCAGAGAAGCTGGCATATCTGCTACTCCTGGTAGTGTTAGGTCTGTAGATGGAGCTTTCCAGAGCTGATGAAGAAATCACTCCCTTGATGAGATAGATCGTGAAAATTGGCAATCAGCCAATACTTGTAAACATAAAGTTATTTACAATAAGTAATGATTCACCCAACTTCTCAATCCGATTTGTTATTAATTTTATATTCATATAGAAGTGGTTATTAACTGATTTTGAAGAAAAACCGTATAAAATTATGTTTTAAGAATAATTATTAGAGAAACATTAAATTCTCATATATAATAATTATCCTAAATTGTCACATTGGCGTAAAACGTCTAATATGTGGCGTCACCAGGCGAAAACAAACAGGCTCTCAATATAAAGCTTCCAGTGACGGTCAAGTGTTTTAATAGCAGCGTTTTACCTGAAAATAAAACGTTTATTAAAATACTTACCTCACTGGAAGCTTTCAGTAATTCCTGCCTGGTGATATTATTGAGCCAATGAACCAAGGGTCGCACCAAGCTATTAAGGAAACCTACGGTGCGACACCGCCAGGTGGCGCCACAGAGCCGGTTCTGACGTCACTAAAAGTACGTAAAAACGGACGGAAACGGATGTGCTACTCTTAATATAAAGCTTCCAGTGAGGTAAGTATTTTAATAAACGTTTTATTTTCAGGTAAAACGCTGCTATTAAAAACAATGTTGAATAGAAATTAAATCTTGTTATTTTGCTTTCTAACACATAAAAACACACAAAAATATCCAATTATGTTTATGGGTCCAGCAGACCCACCAGGCACGCCGTGTGATTTTTACCCACCAGGCACCCCAAGGGTTAATAAAAAAATAAATATTACTTTCATTTTTGTTTTTTTTTCTTATTTAAGAATCCATCCTGACTTTTACCATTAGAAAAAACTATAAATAATTACGAAAATAGTCATTAAAATGATTTTATATCATGTACTCAATATATTCCCTTTACGAATAGGAGAAGAGGGGGTAAAAAAAATTTGGACCAAAAAATTGACCGGCAAGATCCACATTATTATTCTTTGACCTTTTCTTCACTTAAATCCGTTGGCGAATTTCGGTACTCATATTATGCATACTCACTTACCTCTAGCGCCCGGTCTAACTATTAGATAATATTACCAAGTTACTCATGCTACCTAGCTTTCATAATATCCAGCTTTCAGAATTATTATTTTCGTCGTAAACTAATGTGTAACTAATTACTCAATTTAGAGGTAAACGTTGCGAGAATTTCCACCGAAACGGCGAATATACTCGTTTTCTCTGCTAAGAAATCCTTTAGCAACTTTATTAATTTTACCATCTTTCAAAACAAATGTTTTTTTAGGACAATTTTTAAAAATGATATTTTAAAAAATGTCTGCAATTGAATTAAAAAATAACAGGGTTTCGTCCAACTGAATTAAATTATTACAGGGTTTTCCTACGACCAGATGGACTGATGACATTAAAAGAGTCGCGGGAAGGCGCTGGATACAAATGGCGCAGGACCGTGCGTGCTGGAAAGGATTGCAGGAGGCGTTTGTCCAGCTGTGGACGTCCGTCAGCTGAAACGGAAGAACGAACGAATTAAATTAAACTATTGTGTGGGTGTAAGCATATTGTTTTTTTTTAATAATATTCCAAAACAGAATGGCTATTTTCGTCTCATAACTACGCGGGTGTAGAATATAAAGATCCAGATAAATATATATTTAATGGTTTTATTGAACCCAACCCCATTATATTATTTTGATCATGAGTACGCTTTATAAGAGCCTTAATGTGGTTTTATTTTTTTATTTTTAAAAGCTTTTATCAATAAAATAACCCTTTAAGCGATACGATGATTTTAAAGTGAAAAGAGCACATTATAATACATTTCGGTTACTCAGGATCGTGGGTGTTATGTCTAAAAATATGTAATAAGGCAGTTTCATCATGTTCCATACATCACAAAATAACAAAGCAATATTGATGTATTTGCTAAAATTTACGTAATTCCAGTCATCACAGTTATACTACAGTTAAACACTAGCTGCTGCCCGCAGCTCTGACCGCTTGAATTTCATAAGTCCCGTAGGAAATTATGATTACGTAAGGAATTAGGTATGATTTCTTTCAGGATAAAAGGTAGCCTATTTGTCGCATAATCTATCTCCATTCTACATTTCAGCATACTTTTTCCTCCTTGAAATACTTACACAAAAATTTTGGCTTTTGTAACGTTGGTGTTTTTTTGACTCTTTTCAAGTAAGTACTTGATTGCGATCTCACCTGACGGTAAGTGATGAGCCTAAGATGTTATCGTACTAACTTAAAAGGGTAAGTAAATTTATTCCTCCTACCTCCCACCTGAACAGACCTGAGCCAAATAGAAATTATAGAATTCCAAAGTGGCCCGTGGCGGGAATCGAAACCGCGACCTCCCACTCGAATACGAGCGCGTCGCCACTGCGCCAGGGAGGTCGTCAATATAAGTAGGTGTGATTGATATAAATTTATAAATATGTGATCAGGTTTTGTACTAATCCCTCGGGAACTGCAATTTAAATGCTATCATACCTATGTGAAGGGTTATGTAGTGAAAAGAAGAACCATATAATTATTTACAAAAGAGATATTTATAAATTTTCTCTAATTTTCTTGACTTAAATCAAGAAAAGCCATGATTGTTCTTTCTCTGTGTTTTGTCTGGATCAGACCACTTCACTGAAAGGCTACTGGTATAATGTGAATAGGCCTTTATTAAGCACATTCGCTGCACTCTACTTATTGCGGTATTAATTTTGCAAAACGCTTGTCACGTTATCTTCTTGGGTTTGTAATAAGACAAACAAAGATAAGTGCCAAAAACAAGTAATTTATTAACTAGAACCTAACCCTCAAGTTACACTAAACTAAATTTACTAAACACTAATTAAAACTAATCTAAATTTAAGAAAAGACTCAGGGTCGAGGGTGGTCGAAGGCTTTTGGCTTGCAGGCAAGTATAAGGTGGTACCGCACTCTCCTTAGGCTCTTAGACAGCGTTCGGCACACCGCGCAGAGCGAACCAATCCTGGAGCTGAGGATCCTCTTTATAACTCCCAAGGGAGTTCCTGGAATGTGATAAGTAGAGTATTTTATATTGGTTTCCATAGCCTGCTGTGCCCTTGACTGCCATCTTCAAGTTTCAATGAGCAAAAGTAAGAGGGGCACCTATTGCCTACAATCTACATACTACTGGTATGGCAGTCAAGGCAGTCTGCTAACAAGTTGTTTTACATAATCACATGCAAGGAACAACATAATAAATGAGAAAATACATAATCAAATTAATCAGCTGGTGACATGGACATATAACTTGGTATTTATTGTGAAACAACTGGCACAATTAATTACAATTACCAGTAATAAGCGCTAAGACTAGGAACAACTTAATTTCTAACTAAATACATAAGAATATTTCAACAGTTTGCATAACTTACCCAGTATGGGATGGTATTTATATGTCACAAGTTTTTTAATAATTAATATCTCAAGTAAACTGAGTTTAAAGAGCACTAGAAAACAGAGATTCAGATTTTTCTTTTAGCACCGCTTCGCCGTTGAGGTCAAAGATCTTTTTTGAAATCTCTCCTCCTATTTGACGTCTGTCATATTTTGACGTTTATTGTCTACGATATTCGTTCAGGAACAAGATAAAGAAATAATTTAAAAGCATGTTACACGCTTTGTCCGTTTTCATAATTTAATTTCAAGTTCCTTTGTTTCAGACGTGGGACGAGCTTCATTTAAAAAAGCTCATCGGAATATTTATAAAAAAGAATAACAGCGAATATTTTAAATCGCTGATTGCATCTGCGTTTTACTGTTATAATATAATTTCGATTGGTCTACGGTTCTGACATTTTGCTACCTATGGCCCGGTTTCCACCAAAGTGGAGCGGAGCTGTGTTTGAGTAACCAATCAGAAGATTTCGACATTTTGACATCTCCGAAACTGAGGGGAGAGGAGATGTCGAAATGACGACATTCTGATTGGTTACTCAAACACAGCTCCGCTCCGGTCCGTTTTGGTGGAAACCGCGTCTATCAGGTGTTACTCATAACTAGCCATAGATGAAACCTCCTACCAAGCCCGACCTTGTAGCCTTAGACATTAGACTTATCTATTCTATTTCTACGATTGTTTTGGTACACTTTTGGAATGAAATTTAAAAATATATGACTGTGACAGTTTATCGATCGAATCAGTCATAAATTTCTTCATTTATTTTTGATTAGATTTTTGGGGTAAGTATCGAATTCATGTCCTTTACTGGTACTAATATTATGAGGGCTTAGGATAATGTCTTCACGGGAAGAAGACATTTTTTTACCACTGCACTATTTAATCCATTCCTGCGTGCGACGATAAGCCCCGAGGCTAATGAAACACTGAGAAAAACGGGCTACTTACGATGGGCAAATTTGTAATGATCTGGCAGCCAGATACGTAGCACGTGCTTTTCACACGTAAATTATAAGAGCCATCCTTATAATGGAACGACACCATGTTAGGTAAGTATATAATGCTCTGTAAAGACAATGTCAACGAGTTACTTGTAATTAGGCCGTATCCTTAATACGTATAGCGCGTCAAAAAATTGCTGTGCCCGCACTGGTAACATTTTCGTATCCGGTTTAATGATCCCGCTTATGTATTAACAGAGCAGGCTACGTAATTTATTTAACCCGTAACATGAAATATGTATGCGCTATACGTACGAAGTTATACAGCCGCATTATTTCAGTATCCAGGCTCTTTATAACAGTAAATGGTTGCCAAATCATCGTACTGACTCCGTCTCATTAAATAATGTACCCGGTTACGTACATAATGTACGAGCAGGGTCGGGGATATGCCGAAACATTTTACGGACACTGGATAGTTAATAATGTCTCCGCCTACATAATCATTTACGTATCCTCGGACATTAGACGAAATCGGCTTACTTACAGACTGTGTTCGGTACATAGCATCTTTACGACGTCAGCCGCATCATTAAATTACTGTGGCGCATTCTTAACATTTATAATAGTAACTTGCCAGGCTTGCTTTCCAAATCATCGTACTGACTCCGTCTCATTAAATAATGTACCCGGTTACGTACATACGTACAAGCAAGGTCGGGGATATGCCGATACATTACGTACGCACACTGGCTAATTAATAATGTCTCCGCCTACTTCATCAGCTATACGTATCCTGGGTCATTTTACGTACTTATTGACTATCCTTCCGGACATACCTGGCCACTGTATACATACGTAGGAAGCACCATGCTGCACTCGAACCGCGTCATTATGGTACTTGAGATGCATATGTACATACGTAGAAAGCAAGCAACAGAGCACTGTATATGTTCATATTATTTAACCTACTTTGCACATGCAAATAAAACACTATAAAACAATGATTTTCTTTATATTGTACATTGTTTTGTTCATCTTCAATAGTTTCCGTGATTAAAGCAATTTTTTTTACAAAAATTACAGATGCTGACCCGAACAAAATACACACATTGCTTATTAAAAAAAAGTTTTTAACATTAATTCTGACGACGAAACGAACTGACGAAGCAAAGAAAAAAAATACAAAAATAAAACAATATAATAAATTAAAAAAAAGAAAAAATCAATAACCCAACCAGGATTCGAACCCACATACAAATGGTGCATACGATACAAATTTTTCACGGTTAAAAGTAATGTACGATTGGCTCAGTGGTTCGAGTGACTGGGATCTAGTCAACACGGTGTTTCCTACGTATGTAGGTAAGTAGCTCAAGTACTATAATGGCTGGGATCTAGTACAGCATGGTGCTTCCTACGTAAGTACATATGCAGCTCAAGTACCATAATGACTCGGATCTAGTACAGCATGGTGCTTCCTACGTATATAGATAATTAGCTCAAGTACCATAATGGGTGAGATCTAGTACAACATGGTGCTTCCTACGTAACGTAGATGTGTAGCTCAAGTACCATAATGGGTGAGATCTAGTGCAGCATGGTGCTTCCTATGTATGTAGATAAGTAACTTAAGTACCATAATGACTCCGATCTAAGTTCAAAGTTCAAAAGTTCAAAATCATTTATTTGCTGATTGGTTTTACAGTGATGGTAGGTACAATTTTTTGAGCAAACAATCCGCCAATTGTGGCATGCAAACTTAAAAGAAACTTATAATCTAATGTTACTAAATCAAAATTCATCAAATTTATAAAACTTAAGTACACGTGTCAAATAAAAACGCACCATAACATAATACTACATAACTACATAATACAGTCAATGAAATTAGGAGGATTGTTACAAAATTGCCTTACAACAAGTCATGTCATTTATTGTAATCGATATAATTTTTAATTATAATTTTTATATTTACTATGTCAATTTAAAAAGTGTCTGTTAAATATTCTTGGATGGTATAATAACTTTTTTTAGTAAGTAATTTTTTGATTTTATTCTTAAATTCAGCCAGACTTAAGTTTCTGTCCGCTAGAGTCCCTGGTAATTTATTATAAATTGTTGGTGCCATATTAAAAATGCTTTTGCCAAATAACGCAGTATTGTGCTTAATATAAATCAATTTATTTTTCCTGCGTTCACTATCACAATATTTAAATAAATTGTTTGTTTTAATAAATACCAGTACTTCATAAATATATAAGGAAGGACAGGTAAGTATGTTTAGTTTTTCAAAATATGGTTTACAAGTGTCTGTGGGACTAAGGTGACACATGGCTCTTATGCACTTCTTTTGACATTTGAATACTCTCTCCCTGTCCGTCGAATTTCCCCAAAATATTATACCATATCTCAAACTTGCTGTGACATATGCGTTAAATGCTACCATTACCGCTGCCTGATTTACTACTTTTGATAACATATATAATGCAAACGAGAATCTATTTAATTTCAAACATAAATATTCAATATGATTTTTCCAATTGAGACAATCATCAATATGTAGTCCCAAAAATTTTGTATTCGTCGTTTTTGAAATTTTTTTACCTAAATAGTTGATGTCTAATGTCATATTATTGTCTTTATTCATAAATGTCATAATTTTTGTTTTGTCAAGATTTATAATTAAATTGTTACATGTCAGCCAATTAATAATATTTTGTAAAGTCGTATTTATTACATTTTCAAATGACATTTGATCCTCGCCTACAAAAATTACAGTGCTGTCATCAGCAAATAAAACCATCTGTTGCTCAGTGACACTGGGAAAGTCATTAATGTATGTAATAAACAGCAGTGGACCTAAAATACTTCCTTGTGGCACTCCAGTATTCACGGTTTTTGCCTCCGAAATATATGCGGTTTCCGTTTTACTTTCACCGATTAGACTCGTAATTTGTGTCATTTGCTGCCTACCTGTTAGATATGAATTTATCAGCGAAAGTGCGTTCCCTCTAATGCCATACACACCCAATTTGTCAATTAATATTTGGTGATCCACGTAATCAAATGCCTTTGTCAGGTCCATAAAAAGAGCACATACCAACTTCTTTTTATCTCTGTTTATCATGACCTCCTTTAGAAAGTTATAAATAGCTAAATTAATTGATTTCTTTTTCCTAAAACCTACTTGTTCATCTGCTAGTATACCATTCTTTTCAAAATAGTCATTAAAACAGTTATATATATACTTTTCCATTACCTTAGAAAAAATTGGTATTAATGATACTGGTCGATAACAGTCCATGTCCTCTCTATCCTGTTTTTTAAATAACGGTTTCACTATAGAAACTTTTAGCTTCTCAGGATACACACCGTGCTCTGCACACAGATTTGTAATGTAGCTTAGCACTGGTGATATTGAATCAGACACATATTTAACAACTTTTGTGTTTATCTCATCGTACCCACAACTGTTTGTGTTTTTTAATGATTTAATAATAATAGGGTCTTTAATAATGGTGATTCTGAGCGAAGAACCTCCGATAATTTTGCACCTTGTTTAATAAAAGCAGTTACTTCATACATATGTCCTGCTAGATTTTGCAAGTAGCCTTGTGTACCTCTACCAACCTGATCTGCCAAAATAACAATTCTTTTTCTTGGTTCTAAATTTCCATACTTAGTTTTATTCTTTGTAACCTCGTGTATGTTTTGTATTTGTTTCTGTAAAGTTCCTGCTATTTTTTGTATTTCATTGTTCTCTTCCGCATTGTACGAACTATTTTCTACATTTTGGCTTTTATTTGTATTCTCCGTAACAACTGTATCTAAAATTAACTTTTCCTCTTGATTTGATTTCTCATAATTTACAGGCTCAAACTGATTTGCATATTTATTTAAATGTTCATCCACTTTTCTATTTATTTTTAATGGTGTGTTGTTAGTCGACAAACACTTTCTATTTTTCTTACGTCCGACGTTTTGAGTACAATAGTTGGTGGAATCAAAGCCTAACTTTTTGTATAGTTGTATAATTTTATTAGACTTTTCCACTTCTGCCTTTAGTTGCATGTTTTCATAGCATACGTTTTCAATTTCCAGGTGCGCACTCTGAAGTTGCATTGTTAAGTCTTTTATTTTATCATTTAAGCAAATAAATGTTTCATCTAAAGATGTTTCAGGTAGACTCATATTTGATGTATCCAGAAGCGTAGAGTATAAGATTGATAAATTAATCTGAGATTTATGTCGTTGTAATGGTTTTCGTAAAGTAATATTATCAGTTTCCATGTTATTCAAATAAGTCCAAAAAAATAAATAAAATAAAAGATAAAAAAGTTCAAAAAAGATATTTGGTTTTCAGTCCGGGCTGAGATCCGACCTCGGGTAAATCAGATGTTAATGCTTGCCGTAGACCACTGCGCTACGCAATCGCTAGTACGATTATGCGAATTATTAAGTTAGATTCAGTATTCTTTGAGTTTCGACGGATTAACTGATGAGTAATGCATGCCCCGTGAATCACTTCGCTTGCGCTCGCACTGCACACGATACGGCTCGGTCATTGACACTGTTAAACGATTATTTTCAAAATATTTCGATGTAATCCGCGTTATTTAACGCACAATTTTTTTATACTTTTGCTAATTGAAGTTTGTTTATCTTATATCTTCTTCGCACATAACTTTGTTTATCAAATTTATCACTTATTCCACACTAATTTAATTATTTTACGAGCAGCACCCTGTTACACATCTGTATCGTACCGCGCCCCGCGCGCGTGTTCTCTATCTAGTACAACATGGTGTTTCCTACGTATGTAGATATGCAGTTCAAGTACCATAATGACTCGGATCTAGTGTAAGCCGCTGCGGTGCATACGTATAGCTCATAAGTAACTCAAGTACCATAATGACTCCGATCTAGTACAACATGGTGTTTCCTACGTATGTAGATATGCAGCTCAAGTACCATAATGACTCGGATCTAGTGTAAGCCGCTGCGGTGCATACGTATAGCTCACCATTATTTACTGTGCCCGCTACAGTATCGTTTGTAAGCCGCTGCGGTGCATACGTATAGCTCACCATTATTTACTGTGCCCGCTACAGTATCGTATGTAAGCCGCTGCGGTGCATACGTATAGCTCACCATTATTTATTGTGTCCGCTACAGTATTGTACGTAAGGCGCCGTGGTACACACGTATGGTTCACCGTGTTCTACTGTGCCCGCAACAATAGCATACGGGTGTTGCAGTCGTAGTTTCAGGAGTATTCAGTGCGACTTGCGCACTACGTATACGTAGCCGGATGTCGGGTTACGTACGTACGTACAAAAATCGACCACGAGTAAATACGTAACCCGCTCCATGATGAGCGTCAGTATGCCGACTACCTACGACTGACTACGTACGCGTTATGGAGCGGGTTACACACGTCATTGTGGTCGATTTTTGTCCTTATTTTACGTAGTGCGGCAGAGGAAATTTTTCTCAGTGAAGACTTTCCCTTTCTCTTTTGTCGTGTTTTAGCCGATGCGATGGAGAAACTAATTTATCCCTTTGTTAGAAAATATAATAAAAGAAAAATAAAATAAAATATCCTCTGCCCATCAGGTCGTCTCAAAAAAAGAGGAATTTAGAGCACAAACATGCTACATCATAGCACTACAAAATATTAATTCTGGTTGTAGGAAAACAAACAAAGCTCCGGCTTAAAATTAACCCTAAAACACTCACTGTACCGTGTCAATACAATGTTAAGCGCGGCACATCAAATACGACTCTAATTAAATTCCATTTTGATGCATGCCAAATAAATGACGCGGCCGCTTGCCCCCAAAATACGATGTCCATTGTACAACGCTAAATCATACTGAATTCGACATCTGTATCGCCATTGTCGCTCGACACGTGTTTTATACCGTAAATTGACATGCTTTGCATAATTTCCATGTAAATGTTAACTTTTTACTTCTACTGAATGACTGTATGGACATTTGACAGTGATCTGATGATAATAATTGATCTTCATCGTTTAATCATCACTACTTTCATTCATTTTACTAGCTAC
The DNA here is from genome assembly GCA_036785405.1 of Coenonympha arcania. Taxonomy (NCBI): domain Eukaryota; kingdom Metazoa; phylum Arthropoda; class Insecta; order Lepidoptera; family Nymphalidae; genus Coenonympha; species Coenonympha arcania. The sequence continues at coordinate 13,932,617 of CM072070.1, read as the reverse complement.
TTGTATGTATTTTTATTTTTTAATTTTATTCAATGTAGGTTTACACTTGACCACAATGTCACCTGATGGAAAGTGACTTTGTGGTCGAAGATGGAGCGCGCTTACCTAGAAGATGCCTATTCAGTCTTTTTTTCATACTATATAGGCTAGCGCTTGACTGTGATCACACCTGATGGAAAGTGATGATACAGTCTAAGGTGGAACGCGCTTGCCTAGAAGATGCCTATTCACTCTTGATTTTAAAGGTACCCTTTCTTGTCTTTTTTTAAAGGTACCCAGGTCGTATGAAACACAGATTTTATAATTGGAGTGTGGATTGTGTGTCCATGAACAAGAAGGATATATTTAATTTTAAAACCAGAGACGAGATATTACACAATACAGAGACAATTAGCATTGACTAGAGTAAGTCGTAATAATTATGGTAATAAATCTTTAGACATACTATTGCCAATTAACATTACCCACAGTACACGGGTCTCTTGTCCGAATAAGAAGCGTTTATGGCACGTGTATACCTTAAAGGAAAACTCTCAGACTCAGTTCGACGTTACCACTTACTATTGAATGGAAGCAGGCGTTATTTTGCGGAAATCCATAATTAGCAGGACATTTTAAGAATCGTAATCTCTACGATTACGCATTGTGAAGTCAACATCAGATGTTGAGGGTTGTCCCGGTGTCGAGACGAAACGTGCGTCGAAGAAAGTGTTGGAAAATTGTATGTGGTGTTTCATGTGGGCAGTGTTCCTGCATATTGTACCATACATAATCTTTTCAAGTAGCGCATTACATAGCAAAACAAATTAATCTGTCCTGGTAACCACTTACTGCTTTCATAATCATCCTTCTTATTTTGCAAGCTATAGGACGCATGTCTGCTCTTTTATCTTCGAGGTGAATCTTTCCAAACAACCCTATCTTTATAACACCTAATCTTTCATAAAATCTGGGAGCAATAAAGAACCGTAAGTAATAAAACTTAGAGTATTACTCGCATTATTAAACCCAAAGTTTGCCAATATAATATTTCCGCGGGAACGCCGCTTTTTTAAATGGCCGCCGAAGTTCCGAGCGTTCGTTTTGGATGTTTATGAAACAGTTATTAACCTATAAGTAACGATATTGCGTTATGAAATTGTGGGCCGTACAGCGGTTTGCCGCCATTTTGTTTTTTTTGTGAATGGCAAAAAATATTCGCATGTATTTTCATTAATTGCGTTTCATATTCATGTTAACAAGAATTTTTAAGCTCTTTATTAAAATCCAGATAGATATAAATAAATTACTGATTGAATAATTGATACGTGGAGGTATTGATGGAGTTTCTTTTTGAACACGAGAGCACTAAAGATTAAACAATAGTTACTAAAATGTTACCAGGAAAACGTACCTTTTTAATTTGTTACCTTCTTTACTCGGATTTTAAAGTAACACCCCGTAGTTAAAAGTTACGTCTTAAATACTAATTTTCGCAATTCATGTATAAGTACATAAACATCATACTATCACGGTAAAGTAAAATAAAATAAATCTGAGGAAAACATATTAATTGAGACTCTAAAAAAATAGTGTGTGAACTCTTACCAAGTCACACGTAACCAGTGTGGTTGGCAAGAGTTTTCTCTCTGACGTTCGGGCTTATTGTACGCTTTAAAACATGAAGAGATTCATCATAAATTATAGTTAAATCTAGGTAGATCTAGTTTCCCATTGCTTTTCTATCTCAGTCGCGCTACGGGAACTAATTTTAAACACATGCTCGCTTGTTCCCTACAACGCTTGCATTGCGTTGCAAAATGCTTCGTTCATTTTCATAACCAAGTAATTGCATAATATTACGAGTATTTGCTTTGTTTTGTAACTATGACTTGAAAAATGATAATGTAAATGTTTTAATTAAGGGGATTGATTGAATTTATTTTTGTCTTTCACACTCTCACGGAGATTTGGTAGGTGCGACATGCAGCGTCGCGGAAGAATATAGCAGAAAAACGACGTTTTACCTAATTACTCAAAAACTAAGCTGGTTATCAAAAATCCGTTCTAAGCGTTTTAGGATATTATTATTACCGATACATTAAAACAAAAATTACAATTACATCCATTGTAGTTTCCGATAAAATATAGAAAAACTGAGATTTTGGAGCAACTTTTGGGAGAACTTTCTATCGAGAAAATTTTATCCAATCGTGTTTCTGCTTCTTAGCGATTTTAGATTAAAGACCCAAAATACATGACGTGTAAATTTGAAAGTAATTTTCTTTATACTTTTTGCATAAAACTTCATTCAAAATCACCTAAATACGGCTTGTAGGCCGTTGAGTATGTGATCCTAGAGTCTTCCTTGAGCATATTTTTAAAACTGTTTTGATTATAATATGTCACGTGATAAAGGATAATGACCATGGATGTATGGAATCCCGTACGATAACGATGAATACGTTTTTCTTACCAATCTAGGGGCTGGTTGAATAACAATCCCTGTAAATCTCAAACCATGACAGATACTTATAGTTTTCGTAGAGTGAATATTTTTGCAGATTTTAATCAAAATTAAACACTTAAACAGGAAATGTAGTTTTATGAAATAGTTATGCAAGTGAAACTTTTTTAATTTTGTAAGCATTTAGAACATCCAGTAAAATATAAGGACATTCAGATGGAAGTAAGTAGTTATAACCAGCGCCATATTATCTTGACTCAACAATTTATTAGTTGATTGTAAAAGTATTAGTTGTCAGTAAAAGTTTGTAAGACAAAAATTTACATTCAAGTACCACATAAAATTTAGAGATAATAATAATAATAATTATTACGCAATTATATAATTATATTAATTTATAATAATAATAATTATTATTATTAATTATTTATATTAATTTATAATAATTATTATTATTATTACGCAATAAACATGACACTTGACCCCGACCCGGTTGTAATGCAATATTTGACATACTTGGGACGATACAAAAGTTTGACTTTGACAAAGAGCCTACTAATCATTAAATAATTATAAACTGTTGCTTTCGCTAGATAGTGACAATCTGACTCGCACTTGGTCAGTTTTTCATCACAACTGGTAAGCCAGAAGTCTCACTGTTAGTAGGAAAATTGCTTTACAATATTTTTCCTGAACAGCTATCTTTATGCAACTGGCTTTGCAGGCAGTCAGTACGATTCTTTATCTAGTCGCGTCTCTTTAGTTTTTTTCTTCAACCTTTCCACTTACGGTGGACGTTTTCAGACTTGTTCTTTGTGGAATTAGATACGACCAGCTGCTTACGATGTTGAAAAGAACTTCTAAAGTAAAATGAAAAGCTACAAAAAACATTTTAAATTGGAATTGTTTAACCTCATACTGACAATCTTCAAACAGAAAAAAACAATATTTTCTTTTTCAAACATAAGCTGGTTAAGTGCAAATCGGATCGTACAATTCTAGTACAAACAGGAAAAGAACACAATAAGGCTTCGTTACAAAATTTTGACTGGACACTTAACAAAAAATCTTACCCACTGGTCTTAGGTGTCTTATTTTGAAATCTGGATACCGTCTAACGGTTGCCAATGATTAGAAAAGTATCGTATATATATATGTATCGTATTTAACACCATCGTATAAAATATTTCGCAGGCAACCTCAGCCCAGAATCCAGATGGTTGGTCGTGCGTAACTGAATTAGCCAATTACGACTGACAGGACACACTGTACGAACCAATGGTGTGATGTGTGACTTTGGTACTCTTCTTGAAAGTTTCTTAAAACTACCTGATATCAAGTTTCATCCAGCTCTATGATTGGTTATTTAGTCATTTAACTAGTAAGAGAGACTAATTTGTTTTGCTATAATCTGCTTCTTGAAAAGATTCTGTATGGTACAATATGCAGGAACACTGCCCACATGAAACACCACACACAATTTTCCAACACTTCGGACATCCTCAGGAGATGTTGACTTCATGATGCGAAATCGTAGAGTGTGTGTGGTGTTTTATGTGGGCAGTGTTCCTGCATATTGTACCATACAGAATCTTTTCAGACCACCATACAGAAGCGGATTATAGCAAAACAAATTAGTATTTCCTACTAATTATGGATTTCCGCAAATTAACGCCTGCTATTCAATATTTAGTAATTTAACTGTTTTAACTGCTCTCAATATATTATTGTCAAGTCAGTAGCTTCTTGGACGGCCTCTAAAGAAACTTGAGACTTCGGGTATAACACGAAGTGCCTCTAAAAGACGGTTGAATGGGTGAAGCACCTAGACATAAGAGTAGGTAACTTTAGTTTATATAAAAAAAAAAAATTAGAAGGATAATATTGCTTTCCCAATAGTATTATTGGTCTTGTACACGGAATATGGCAGGGTAGAAAATAATGCTCGGTTATATTTGTTAAAAAGCTATCTTCGCTTGTACCACAGCGGGCACAATACCCGCGCTCGCAGCTTCTTTTGCCGTTTTTTCTCGACTTTTCTATTAAAGGTCGTCTTTTATTTGCGGAAGTGGAAAACGACGCGACTTGGATTGCTTACGATACTTTTTTTGTGATTTTACAAAATAGTCGTAGCATAAAATAAGCAATGGCGTAATATAATATTTAAAAGCATTTTACTTAGTGTACGCGTGTATGGTGGTTGGAATCTTCTTGAGGAGTTTGTCCCGGTAGGTACCACCGCAGTGTCTGTTAATTCTACCGTGTAACAGTAACGTATTACTGTTTGGGAGGACACTGTACGCTGAGCTAATATGACCAAAAGAGACCATCTTTGGTCATTCTTTTTTCATCTAAGTCGTTTTAGTAGTGATGTATAGGATTACCAAACGTACATACACATAGTTATTAATTATCCGCTTTATGATATAAGCAGCGAATGTATAATAATATAAGTGTGATTACATAGCTACGTAGGTTACAGCCAGTTAATTTCAACCCCTGCCTTTAGTAAGAGGTACGGGGATTCAAAATATTATGCTTCTGACTTTTCCGAGTAAGGACTTAATGGCAAATGCTTATCTAACAGTGGAGGTAAATATGCGAGGTAAATGGAGGTTGAAAGTTCACCACAATGACAAGAAGATTTGGAAAACATGTCTGAAGCCCACCAAACCGCACTTTGATAGCGTGGTGGGCTATGTCCAAAGCCCTGTGCTGGGAGAAGACACGTACATAATTGATTACTTAGGGATTGATTTAGGGCAATTAAAAGGGTTTGAGATAGATTATCGTAACAAAGTGTAGCGCACACAGATTTCCTTACCGTTAAACCGTTAAACAAGGCATTAATTATTATTAAGTAAACATATAGGTATATCAGTCGCTTATTAAGTAACTGTTTAAATAAGCTACTGAACAGCGAATTTCTTTGAAAAGATTTTTAAACTTTTTTACGTTAATAAATATTTTACTTAACTATAAAAACTTATTTTATTTGAGAAGAAACATATTAAAGTTTTTGTAATAAGGGTCTACTGAAAGTTCAACAAAGTTGTGATTAAATTATTCGCCCCAATCGCAAAAACGTCTGATAAAGTTTTCTCGACCTTTAGGGCTTTATAATTTTTAACAAAATTTTACTTCGAAAAAGGTGGATTGAAATCTGGTGAGTGATATCTTATATTTAACTAGCTGAACCGGTAAACGTTGTTTTGCCATTAGGGTCATAAAAATAACTTACGACCTAGTTGCTGACCTACCGAACATACCTACACATAAAATTTCTTACAATCAGTCAAGCCGATTGTTACCAAACTCCTCCGAAAATAGAATGGTAACAAAAATTGGCACGGGAATTTTATATATTAGTGAAGATTGTAATACTACCAGTGCCATAAAAACATTTCAAATTCTCATAAGCAGTGAACTGGACTTCGAGAAAATACAACTAAATAAATGACTAATTGCGACTGAGTTCATTTTTTCACATTGTTTTGGCCGTTGTAACTGCAAAATTCTTAATGAAGCATTATTTTTGTTATGTTTGCAAGTAATATTAAAAAATCGACTATGTACATCTCATTCTACACACACAATTTACACACATATAATCTATGAGCCACACTTATACAAAACACATCCTTTGCTATACGAAAAACATGTTATTATACTCATTCTGTACACATCCTCATTCTACACCTGCATAATATTACTAGAATACATAGAATATATCACAACTAGAAACTTAGCTAGCCCGCGTAGGTACGCAGTTGTTACGCTAACAGAAGATTACCTAAGTACCCACATGTTCAATGTTCATAGCAAAAGTTCATACTACCTACTTAATACCTAACCCTGGATTCTAATAGAATATTAAATGATCTCGACAACAGTTTAATGCCGTTGTGCTCATATTGCGATGATCCTTTGAAATGCATGAGTCTATTAAAAACCTACAACCGTAACAATACATATACCTTAGCCGTACTTTGCGTGAATATAAGAAGCATTAATTGTAATTTCGATTTATTATTAGCGTTTATTAGTCACATTAATGTTTACTTGGACATAATAGTATTAACTGAATGTTGGACTGATAGGAATTCTATTCTGCCAACAATTAACAACTATAATTTATTCTATACAAAAAATAGCATTAATCAAAATGATGGTATTGTAGCCTATGTGAGGAACAGTCTTGATGCTTGGGCCTATGAACCAACGATCTCAGATGGTAATTGCTTGGTGCTCGAAGTTAATCAGTTGTATTCGATTATATGCACTTATCGACCTCCCTGTTTTTCAAATCCGACTAATTATATAGACTCTCTAGACCGTATCATCAATAACTTAAACCTCAAACAGAATATTATCCTTACAGGCGATTTAAATATAGATATCATGCCCAATAACGCCAAATCATATACATCTGAGTACCTAAACTTAATGGCATCTTATGGTCTTGAACAAGGTATTAATTTACCAACTAGGATAAATACGTGCATCGATCACTTCATGGTTAAAACACCGGGAAAATGGCAAACTTTAGTCTTCGAGCAGTTAACCGATCACTCCCCAATTCTAATGTATATATCTAATGTTAAAACCCAAAGGAAAAATATGTTTATTAATAAGATAGATAAGAATGCTGTTAGGGAATGCTTAGCAAAGTATTCATGGCAGGAAATATATACATATTCTGATCCAGACTACATTGCTGAAAAATTTATTTCAACGTTACAAGATATTATTACTAAAAATACAACCGTTAAGAAAGTGCCTAGTAAAAGGGTTCCTTTAAAACCATGGATAACAGTAAGTGTTGTTAGGTGCATACGTAAAAGAAATAAACTGTATAGGCAACATAAGTCCTCTCCAGACAATGACGAACTTAAAGCTAAGTACATTACATACAGAAACGTTTGTAATAAATTGATTAAATCCTTAAAAAACAATTACTATAGATCCCAGTTGGAATATAGCAACGGTAACATGTTGAGAACTTGGAATATTATTAAAGACTTGTGTTATAATAATAATAAACTTTCCTCGGGTTCCTTACTTAAAATTAATCAATCTGCTGTTGAGTCTCTCAACGACGTGAATAAATATTTTACATCTATAGGAAGGGATTTAGCGGGTAAAATACTTGAAAACCTGAGCAAGACTGAATCAGAGCTAGCGACTGAGGCCTATAATCTTTCGATATCTCCAGGTAACTCATTTTCTTTATATCTAACCGACCCTATGGAGATCAAAGCCATTATAACCAGTCTCAAAAGCAATAGTGCATGCGGTTGGGATGGTATAACAGTAGATATAATCAAAAATTGTGCTGATTTGTTAGTTGATCCATTAGCCTATTTGTGCAATCAGAGTTTTAGCAATGGCATTGTTCCAAGAATGCTAAAAAAAGCAGTAGTTACTCCTATATTTAAAGCAGGGGATAAAAATTTACCATCAAATTACAGACCCATTTCGCTTTTAACTGTCACGGCTAAAATATTAGAAAAGCTTGTCAACAAAAGGTTAATGTCCTTCCTAGAGAGAAAGCAACTATTATCGGCCAATCAGTACGGATTTCGTTCTAATAAATCAACGGAAGATGCTGTATTAAAACTAACTTCTTTAATTACCCATCACCTAGATCAGAATAATAAGGTTGTAGGCGTATTCCTTGATTTGCAGAAAGCCTTTGATACTGTTTCTATTCCAATCTTGTTATCTCGCTTAGAAAACTGTGGAATAAGAGGATTGGCACATAAATGGTTTTGCGACTACCTTACAAATAGAACCCAACAAGTAAGAGTAGAAGAATGCGTAAGTAAAATGTACTCTTCCACCTATGGTGTCCCACAAGGCAGTACCCTAGGCCCAACGCTCTTTCTTCTGTACATCAACGAATTATGTAATTCTAAAACTAATAACGCAGATATCATAATGTTTGCTGACGATACAGTTCTTTTATTTC